>CAWUDS030000653.1:0-1200000 GCA_963859935.3 Lathyrus sativus | reverse complement strand
GTCAGTTTCGTTGAATATCCAGGCTCCGATCATTACGTTGAGCGTTTAGGCTTCGATCAGTTTCGTTGAGTATCCGGGCTCTGGTTATTACGTTTAGCGACCATGCTCCGGTCATTTTCGTTTAGTATCCACACTCCGGTCATTACATTGAGCCTTCAGGCTTCGGTCATTTTCGTTCAGTATCCAGATTCCGGTTATTACGTTGAGCGATCAGACTCCGGTCATTTTCATTGAGTATCCAGAATCCGGTCATTACGTTGAGAGTTCGGGCCCTAGTAATTTCTGTGGAGTATCCAGACTCCGGTCATTACGTTGAGCGTTCAGGCTCTCATCATTTTCGTTGAGTATCCAGACTGCGGTTATTACGTTGAGCGTTCAGGCTCCGGTCAGTTTCGTTGGGTATCCAGACTCCGGTTTTTACATTGAGCGTTCAGGCTCCGGTCATTACGTTGAGCGTTCAGGCTCCTGTCAGTTTCTTTGAATATCCAGGCTCCGGTCATTACGTTGAGCGTTTAGGCTTCGATCAGTTTTGTTGAGTATCCGGGCTCCATTTATTACGTTGAGCGTTCAGGCTTCTGTTAGTTTCGTTGAATATCCAGGCTCCGGTCATTACGTTGAGCGTTTAGGCTTCGATCAGTTTCGTTGAGTATCTGGGCTCCGGTTATTAAGTTTAGCGATCAGGCTCCAGTCATTTTCGTTTAGTATCCAGACTCCAGTCATTACATTGAGCCTTCAGGCTTCGGTCAGTTTCGTTGAGTATCCAGACTCCGGTTATTACGTTGAGCGATTAGACTCCGGTCATTTTGATTGAGTATCCAGAATCCGGTCATTACGTTGAGCGTTCGGGCCCCGGTCATTTCTGTTGAGTATCCAGAATCCGGTCGTTACGTTGAGCCTTCATGCTCCGATCATTTTCGTTGAGTACCCAGACTCCGGTTATTATGTTGCGCAATTAGACTCCAGTCATTTTTGTTGAGTATCCAGACTCCGGTTATTACGTTGAGCGTTCAGACTCTGGTCAGTTTCGTTGAGTATCCAGACTCTGCTCATTATGTTGAGTGTTCAAGCTCTGACCATTTTCGTTGAGTATCCAAACTCCGGTCATTACGTTGAGCGTTCAGGTTATTACGTTGAGCGTTCAGGCTCCGATCATTTTCATTGATTATCCAGACTCCGGTTATTACGTTAAGCATTCAGGTTCCAATCAGTTTCATTGAGTATACAGACTCCGGTTATTGCGTTGAGTGTTCAGGCTCCGGTCATTTTCGTTGAGTATCCAGACTCCAGTGATTACGTTTAGCGTTCAAGCTCCGATCTATTTCGTTGAGTATCGAGACTACGGTTATTACGTTGAGCGTTCAGGCTCTAGTCATTTTCGTTGAGTATCAAGACTCCGGTTATTACGTTTAGCGTTCAGGCTCTGGTCATTTTCGTTGAGTATCCAGACTCCGGTCATTACGTTGAGCGTTCAGGCTCCGGTCATTATGTTAAGTGTTCAGGCTCCTGTCAGTTTCGTTGAATATCCAGGCTCCGGTCATTACGTTGAGCGTTTAGGCTTCGATCAATTTTGTTGAGTATCCGGGCTCCAGTCATTACGTTGAGCGTTCAAGCTCCTGTCAGTTTCGTGTAATATCCAGGCTCCGATCATTACGTTGAGCGTTTAGGCTTCGATCAGTTTCGTTGAGTATCCGGGCTCCGGTTATTACGTTTAGCGATCATGCTCCGGTCATTTTCGTTTAGTATCCACACTTCGGTCATTACATTGAGCCTTCAGGGTTCGGTCAGTTTCGTTCAGTATCCAGACTCCGGTTATTACGTTGAGCGATCAGGCTCCGGTCATTTTCATTAAGTATCCAGAATCCGGTCATTACATTGAGAGTTAGGGCTCTAGTCATTTCTGTTAAGTATCCAGACTCCGGTCATTACGTTAAGCGTTCAGGCTCTCATCATTTTCGTTGAGTATCCAGACTGCGGTTATTACGTTGAGCGTTCAGGATGCGGTCAATTTCGTTGGGTATCCAGACTCCGGTTTTTACATTGAGCGTTCAGGCTCCGGTCAGTTTCGTTGGGTATCCAGACTCTGGTTATTACGTTGAGCGATCAGGCTCCGGTCAATTTCGTAGGGTATCTAGACTCCGGTTATTACGTTGAGCATTCAGGCTCCAATCAGTTTCGTTGGGTATCCAGACTTTGGTTATTACGTTGAGCGTTCAGGCTCCGGTCAGTTTCGTTGGGTATCCAAACTCCGGTTATTACGTTGAGCGTTCAGGCTCCGGTCAATTTCGTTGTGTATCCAGACTCCGGTTATTACCTTGATCGTTCAGGCTCCAGTCAGTTTCGTTGAGTATCTAGACTCCGGTTATTACGTTGAGCGTTCAGGCTCCGGTTAGTTTCGTTGAGTATCCAGATTCCGGTAATTACGTTGAGCGTTCAGGCTCTGGTCAGTTTTGTTTGGTATCCAGACTCCGGTTATTATGCTGATCGTTCAGGCTCCGGTCAGTTTAGTTGGGTATCCAGACTCCGATTATTACGTTGAGTGTTAAGGCTCCGGTCAGTCTTGTTGGATGTCCAGACTCCGGTTATTACGTTGAGCGTTCAGGCTCCGATCAGTTTTGTTGGGTATCCAGACTCCGGTTATTACGTTGAGCATTCAGGCTCCGGTCAGTTTCGTTGGATATCCAGACTCCAGTTATGACGTTGAGCGTTCAGGCTCCGATCAGTTTCGTTGGGTATCCAGACTCCGGTTATTACGTTGAGGTTCAAGCTCCGGTCATTTTCGTTGTGTATCCAGATTGCGGTTATTACATTGAGAGTTCAGGCTCTGGTCAATTTCATTGGGTATTCAGACTCCGGTTTTTACGTTGAGCGTTCAGCCTCCGGTCCATTTTATTGGGTATCCAGACTCCGATTATTATATTGAGTATTCAGGCTCCGGTCAGTTTCATTGGGTATCCAGACTCCGGTTATTACATTGAGCGTTCAGGCTCTGATCATTTTCGTTGAGTATCCAGACTGTGGTTATTACGTTGAGCGTTTAGGCTCCGGTCATTTTCATTTGGTATCCAGACTCCTGTTATTACGTTGAGCGTTCAGGCTCCGATCAGTTTCGTTGAGTATCCAGACTCCGGTTATTACGTTGAGCGTTCAGGCTCCGGTTACTTTCGTTGAGTATCTAGAATCCGGTCATTACGTTGAGCGTTCGGGCTTCGGTTAGTTTCGTTGGGTATCCAGAGTCTGGTTATTATGTTGAGCGTTCAGACTCTGGTCATTTTCGTTGTGTATCTAGACTCCGGTTATTACGTTGAGCGTTCAAGCTCTGATCATTTCTGTTAAGTATCCAGACTCCGGTCATTATGTTGACCATTTAGGTTATTACGTTGAGGGTTCAGGCTCCGGTCATTTTCATTGAGTATCCAGACTCTGGTTATTACGTTAAGCGTTCAGGCTCCAGTCAGTTTCGTTGAGTATCTAGACTTCGGTTATTACGTTGAGCGTTTAGGCTTCGATCAGTTTCATTGAATATCTGGGCTCCGGTTATTAAGTTTAGCGATCAGGCTCCGGTCATTTTCGTTTAGTATCCAGAATTCGGTCATTACATTGAGCTTTCAGGCTTCGGTCAGTTTCGTTGAGTATCCAGACTCCGGTTATTACGTTGAGCGTTCAGACTCCAGTCATTTTCGTTGAGTATCTAGAATCCGGTCATTACGTTGAGCGTTCGGGCTCCGGTCATTTCTGTTGATTATCCAGACTCCGGTCATTACGTTGAGCGTTCAGGCTCCGGTCATTTTCGTTAAGTATCCAGACTCTGGTCATTACGTTGAGCGTTCAGGCTCCAGTCATTTTCGTTCAGTATCCAGACTCCAGTCATTACATTGAGCGTTCAGGCTCTGATCATTTTCATTGAGTATCCAGACTCCGGTTATTATGTTGAGCATTCAAGCTCCGGTAATTTTTGTTGAGTAACCAGACTCCAATTATTACGTTGAGCGTTCAGGCTCCAGTAATTTTTGTTGAATATCCAGACTCCGGTTATTACGTTGAGCGTTCAGACTCCGGTCATTTTCGTTGAGTATCTAGACTCCGGTCATTATATTGAGCGTTCAAGCTCTGGTCATTTTCGTTGAGTATCCAGACTCCAGTCATTACGTTGAGCATTCAGACTCTGATCATTTTCGTTGAGTATCTAGACTACGGTTATTACGTTGAGCGTTCAGGCTCCGGTCATTTTCGTTGAGTATCCAGACTCCGGTTATTACGTTGAGCGTTCAGGCTCTGGTCATTTTCGTTGAGTATCCAGACTCCGGTCATTACGTTGAGCGTTCAGGCTCCGGTGATTATGTTGAGCGTTCAGGCTCCTCTCAGTTTCGTTGAATATCCATGCTCCGGTCATTACGTTGAGCGTTTAGGCTTCAATCAGTTTTGTTGAGTATCCGGGCTCCAGTCATTACGTTGAGCGTTCAGGCTCCTGTCAGTTTCGTTGAATATCCAGGCTCCGATCATTACGTTGAGCGTTTAGGCTTTGAGTATCCGGGCTCCGGTTATTACGTTTAGCGATCATGCTCCGGTCATTTTCATTTAGTATCCACACTCCGGTCATTACATTGAGCCTTCAGGCTTCGGTCGGTTTCGTTCAGTATCCAGACTCCGGTTATTACGTTGAGCGATCAGTCTCTGGTCATTTTCATTGAGTATCCAGAATCCGGTCATTACGTTGAGAGTTCGGGCTCTAGTCATTTCTGTTGAGTATATAGACTCCGGTCATTACGTTGAGCGTTCAGGCTCTCATCATTTTCATTGAGTATCCGGACTGCGGTTATTACGTTGAGCGTTCAGGCTCCGGTCAGTTTCGTTGGGTATCCAGACTTCGGTTTTTACATTGAGCGTTCAGGCTCCGGTCAGTTTCGTTGGGTATGTAGACTCCGGTTATTACGTTGAGCATTCAGGCTCCAGTCAGTTTCGTTGGGTATCCAGACTTCGGTTATTACGTTGAGTGATCAGGCTCCGGTCAGTTTCGTTGGGTATCAAAACTCCGGTTATTACGTTAAGCGTTTAGGCTCCGGTCAGTTTCGTTGTGTATCCAGACACCGGTTATTACCTTGATCGTTCAGGCTCCAGTCAGTTTCGTTGAGTATCTAGACTCCGGTTATTACCTTGATCGTTCAGGCTCTGGTCATTTTCTTTGAGTATCCAGACTCCGGTTATTACGTTGAGCGTTCAGGCTACGGTCATTTTCGTTGAGTATCCAGACTCCGGTTATTACGTTGAGCATTCAGGCTCTGGTCACTTTCGTTGAGTATCCAGACTCCGGTTATTAAGTTTAGCGTTCAGGTTCTGTTCAGTTTCGTTGGGTATCCAGACTCCGGTTTTTACGTTGAGCGTTCAGGCTCCGGTCAGTTTCGTTGATTATCCAGACTCCGGTTATTACGTTGAGCACTCATGCTCTGGTCAGTTTCGTTGAGTATCCAGACTCCGGTTATTCCGTTGAGCGTTCAGGCTCCGGTTAGTTTCGTTAGGTATCTAGACTCCGGTTATTACGTATAGCGTCCATGCTCTGGTAAGTTTTGTTGAGTATCTAGACTCTGGTCATTACGTTGAGTGTATAGGCTCCAGTCATTTTTGTTAACTATCCAGACTCCGGTCATTATGTTGAGCGTTCAGGCACCGGTCATTTTTGTTGAGTATCCAGACTCCGGTCATTCTGTTGAGCGTTCAGAATCCGGTCAGTTTCGTTGAGTATCCAGACTCCGGTTATTAAGTTGAGCATTCAGGCTCTGGTTATTTTTGTTGAGTATCCAGACTCCGGTCATTATGTTGAGCGTTAAGGCTCTGGTCATTTTTGTTGAGTATCCAGACTCCGGTCATTCTGTTGAGCGTTGACAATCCGGTCAGTTTCGTTGAGTATCCAGACTTCGGTTATTAAGTTGAGCATTCAGACTCCGGTTATTTTTGTTGAGTATCCAGACTCCGGTCACTAAGTTGATCGTTCATGCTCCGGTCAGTTTCGTTGAGTATCCAGACTCCAGTTATTACTTTGAGAGTTCAAGCTCTAGTCAGTTTCGTCGGATATCCAGACTTCGGTTATTACATTGAGCGTTAAGGCTCCGGTCATTTTTGTTGTGTATCCAGACTCCGGTTATTACGTTGAGCGTTCAGGCTCCGGTCAGTTTCGTTTAGTATCCAAACACTAGTTATTAAGTTGAGCGTTCAGGCTCTGGTCAGTTTCTTTGAGTATCCAGACTCCAGCTATTACGTTGAGCGTTCAAGCTCCGGTCAGTTTCGTTGGATATCCAGACTCCGGTTATTACGTTGAGCATTCAGGATCTGGTCAGTTTTGTTGAGTATCCAGACTCCGGTTATTATGTTGAGCATTCAGGCTCCAGTCATTTTTGTTAAGTCTCCAGACTCCGGTTATTAGGTTTTGTGTTCAAACTCCGATTAGTTTCGTTGAGAATCAAGACTCCAATTATTACGTTGCGCGTTCAGGCTCTGGTCTGTTTCGTTGGGTATCCAGACTCCGGTTATTATGTTGAGCATTTAGGCTCCGGTGATTTTCATTGAGTATTCAGACTCCGGTTATTCCGTTGAGCGTTCAGGCTCCGGTTAGTTTCGTTGAGTATCCAGACTCCAGTTATTACTTATAGCGTCCAGGCTCTGGTAAGTTTTGTTGAGTATCTAGACTCCGGTCATTACGTTGAGCGTACAGGCTCCGGTCATTTTTGTTGAGTATCCAGACTCCGGTCATTACGTTGAGCGTTCAGGCTCCGGTCAGTTTCGTTGAGTAGCCAGACTCTAGTTATTACTTTGAGCGTTCACGCTCCGGTCAGTTTCGTTGGGTATCTAGACTCCGGTTATTACGTTGAGCGTTCAGGTTCCGGTCATTTTTTTTGAGTATCCAGTCCGGTTATTATGTTGAGCATTCAGGCTTCCGTCATTTTTGTTATGGCTCTAGAATCCTGTTATTACGTTTTATGTTCAAACTCCGATTAGTTTCGTTGAGAATCTAGACTCCGATTATTACGTTGAGCGTTTAGGCTCTGGTCAGTTTCGTTGGGTATCCAGACTCCGGTTATTACGTTGAGCATTCAGGCTCCAGTGATTTTCGTTGAGTATCCAGACTCCGGTATTACGTTGAGCGTTCAGGCTCTGGTCAGTTTCGTTGAGTATCCAGACTCCTGTTATTAAGTTGAGCGGTCAGGCTCCGATCAGTTTCGTTGGGTATCCAGACTCCGGTTATTATGTTGAGCGTTCAGGCTCCGGTAAGTTTCGTTGAGTTTCCAGACTCCAGTTATTACATTGAGCGATCACGCTCCGGTCAGTTTCGTTAGATATCCAGACTCCGGTTATTACGTTGAGCGTTCAGGTTCCGGTCAGTTTCGTTGAGTATCCAAACTCCGGTTATTAAGTTGAGCGTTCAGGCTCCGGTCATTTTCTTTGAGTATCCAGATTCCGGTTATTACGTTGAGCATTCAGGCTTCGGTCATTTTTGTTGAGTATCCAGACTCCGGTTATTACGTTGAGCGTTCAGGCTCCGGTCAGTTTCGTTGAGGATCCAGACTCCGGTTATTAGGTTTAGCGTTCAGGATCCGTTCAGTTTCGTTGGGTATCCAGACTCCGGTTATTACGTTGAGCGTTCAGGCTCCGGTCAGTTTCGTTGAGTATCCAGACTCTAGTTATTATGTTGAGCGTTCACGCTCCGGTCAGTTTCGTTGGGTATCCAGACTCCGGTTATTACGTTGAGCATTCAGGTTCCGGTCATTTTTGTTGAGTATCCAGTTCGGTTATTATGTTGAGCATTCAGGCTTCCGTCATTTTTGTTATGGCTCTAGACTCCGGTTATTACGTTTTGTGTTCAAACTCCGATTAGTTTCGTTGAGAATCTAGACTCCGATTATTACGTTGAGCGTTCAGGCTCCGGTCAGTTTTGTTGGGTAGCCAGACTCCGGTTATTACGTTGAGCATTCAGGCTCCTGTGATTTTCTTTGAGTATCCAGACTCCGGTTATTCCGTTGAGCGTTCAGACTCCGGTTAGTTTCATTAGGTATCCAGACTCCGGTTATCACGTATAGCGTCCAGGCTCTGCTATGTTTTGTTAAATATATCGACTCCGGTCATTACGTTGAGCGTACAGGCTCCGGTCATTTTTGTTGAGTATCTAGACTCCGGTCATTACGTTGAGAGTTCAGGCTCCGGTAATTTTCGTTCAGTATCCAGACTCCGGTCATTCTGTTGAGCGTTCAGGCTCTGGTCAGTTTCGTTGAGTATCCAGACTCTGGTCATTTTTGTTATGTATCCAGTCCGGTTATTACGTTGAGCGTTCAGGCTCCAGTTAGTTTCGTTAGGTATTCAGACTCCGGTTATTACGTATAGCGTCCATGCTCTGGTAAGTTTTGTTGAGTATCTAGACTCCGATCATTACGTTGAGTGTATAGGCTCTGGTCATTTTTGTTGAGTATCCAGACTCCGGTCATTACGTTGAGCGTTCAGGCTCCGATCATTTTCGTTGAGTATCCAGACTCCAATTATTACGTTGAACATTCAGGCTCTGGTCAGTTTCGTTGGGTATCCAGAGTCCGGTTATTACGTTGAGCGTTCAGGCTCCAGTCAGTTTCGTTTAGTATCCAAACTCCAGTTATTAAGTTGAGCGTTTAGGCTCCGCTCATTTTCTTTGAGTATCTAGACTTCGGTTATTACGTTGAGCGATCAGGCTCCGGTCATTTTCGTTGAGTATCCAGACTCCGGTTATTACGTTGAGCGTTCAGGCTCTGGTCAGTTTCGTTGAGTATCTAGACTCCGGTTATTAAGTTAAGCGTTCAGGCTCCGATCAGTTTCGTTGGGTATCCAGACTCCGGTTATTACGTTGAGCGTTCAGGCTCCGGTCAGTTTCGTTTAGTATCCAAACTCTGGTTATTAAGTTGAGCGTTCAGGCTCCGGTCATTTTCTTTGAGTATCCAGACTCCGGTTATTACGTTGAGCGTTCAGGCTACGATCATTTTCGTTGAGTATCCAGACTCCGGTTATTACGTTGAGCGTTCAGGCTCTGGTCAGTTTCGTTGAGTATCCAGACTCTGGTTATTAAGTTTAGCATTCAGGCTCCGTTCAGTTTCGTTGGGTATCCAGACTCTAGTTATTACGTTGAGCGTTCAGGCTCCGGTCAGTTTCGTTGATTATCCAGACTCCGGTTATTACATTGAGCACCCATGCTCCGGTCAGTTTCGTTGGGTATCCAGACTCTGGTTATTACGTTGAGCGTTCATGCTCCGGTAATTTTTGTAGAGTATCCAGACTCCGGTTATTACGTTGAGCGTTCAGGTTCCAGTCAGTTTCGTTGAGTATCCAAACTCCGGTTATTAAGTTGAGCGTTCAGGCTCCGGTCATTTTCTTTGAGTATCCAGATTCCGGTTATTACGTTGAGCGTTCAGGCTCCGGTCATTTTCGTTGAGTATCCAGACTCCGATTATTACGTTGAGTGTTCAGGCTTCAGTCAGTTTCGTTGAGTATCCAGACTCTGGTTATTAAGTTTAGCGTTTTGGCTCCGTTCAGTTTCGTTGGATATCCAGACTCTGGTTATTACGTTGAGCGTTCAGGCTCCGGTAAGTTTCGTTGATTATCCAGACTCCGGTTATTACGTTGAGCACTCATGCTCTGGTCAGTTTCGTTGAGTATCCAGACTCCGGTTATTCCGTTGAGCGTTCAGGCTCCGGTTAGTTTCGTTAGGTATCCAGACTCCGGTTATTACGTATAGCGTCCATGCTCTGGTAAGTTTTGTTGAGTATCTAGACTCTGATCATTACGTTGAGTGTACAGGCTCCAGTCATTTTTGTTAAGTATCCAGACTCCGGTCATTATGTTGAGCGTTCAGGCTCCGGTCGTTTTTGTTGAGTATCCAGACTCCGGTCATTCTGTTGAGCGTTGAGAATCCGGTCAGTTTTGTTGAGTATCAAGACTCGGGTTATTAAGTTGAGAATTCAGGCTCCGATTATTTTTGTTGAGTATCCAGGCTCCGGTCATTAAGTTGATCGTTCATGCTCCGGTCAGTTTCGTTGAGTATCCAGACTCTAGTTATTACTTTGAGCGTTCAAGCTCTAGTCAGTTTCGTCGGATATCTAGACTCCGGTTATTACATTGAGCGTTAAGGCTCCGGTCATTTTTGTTGTGTATCCACACTCTGGTTATTACGTTGAGCGTTTAGGCTCCGGTCAGTTTCCTTTAGTATCCAAACTCTGGTTATTAAGTTGAGCGTTCAGGCTCCGGTCATTTTCTTTGAGTATCCAGACTCCGGTTATTACGTTGAGCGTTCAGGCTACGGTCATTTTCGTTGAGTATCCAGACTCCGGTTATTACGTTGAGCGTTCAGGCTCTGGTCAGTTTCGTTGAGTATCCAGACTCCGGTTATTAAGTTTAGCATTCAGGCTCCGTTCAGTTTCGTTGGGTATCCAGACTCTAGTTATTACGTTGAGCGTTCAGGCTCCGGTCAATTTCCGTTGATTATCCAGACTCCGGTTATTACGTTGAGCACCCATGCTCCGGTCAGTTTCGTTGGGTATCCAGACTCTGGTTATTACGTTGAGCGTTCATGCTCCAGTAATTTTTGTAGAGTATCCAGACTCCGGTTATTACGTTGAGCGTTCAGGTTCCAGTCAGTTTCGTTGAGTATCCAAACTCCGGTTATTAAGTTGAGTGTTCAGGCTCCGGTCATTTTCTTTGAGTATCCAGATTCCGGTTATTACGTTGAGCGTTCAGGCTCCGGTCATTTTCGTTGAGTATCCAGACTCCGGTTATTACATTGAGTGTTCAGGCTTCGGTCAGTTTCGTTGAGTATCCAGACTCCGGTTATTAAGTTTAGAGTTTTGGCTCCGTTCAGTTTCGTTGGATATCCAGACTCTGGTTATTACGTTGAGCGTTCAGGCTCCGGTCAGTTTCGTTGATTATCCAGACTCCGGTTATTACGTTAAGCACTCATGCTCTGGTCAGTTTCGTTGAGTATCCAGACTCCAGTTATTCCGTTGAATGTTCAGGCTCCGGTTAGTTTCGTTAGGTATCCAGACTCCGGTTATTACGTATAGCGTCCATGCTCTGGTAAGTTTTGTTGAGTATCTAGACTCTGATCATTACGTTGAGTGTACAGGCTCCAGTCATTTTTCTTAAGTATCCAGACTCCGGTCATTATGTTGAGCGTTCAGGCTCCGGTCGTTTTTGTTGAGTATCCAGACTCCGATCATTCTGTTGAGCGTTGAGAATCCGGTCAGTTTTGTTGAGTATCAAGACTCAGGTTATTAAGTTGAGAATTCAGGCTCCGATTATTTTTGTTGAGTATCCAGGCTCCGGTCATTAAGTTGATCGTTCATGCTCCGGTCAGTTTCGTTGAGTATCCAGACTCCAGTTATTACTTTGAGCGTTCAAGCTCTAGTCAGTTTCGTCGGATATCCAGACTCCGGTTATTACATTGAGCGTTAAGGCTCCGGTCATTTTTGTTGTGTATCCAGACTCCGGTTATTACGTTGAGCGTTTAGGCTCCGGTCAGTTTCGTTTAGTATCCAAACTCTGGTTATTAAGTTGAGCGTTCAGGCTCCGGTCATTTTCTTTGAGTATCCAGACTCCGGTTATTACGTTGAGCATTCAGGCTACGATCATTTTCGTTGAGTATCCAGACTCCGGTTATTACGTTGAGCGTTCAGGCTCTGGTCAGTTTCGTTGAGTATCCAGACTCCGGTTATTAAGTTTAGCATTCAGGCTCCGTTCAGTTTCGTTGGGTATCCAGACTCTAGTTATTACATTGAGCGTTCAGGCTCCGGTCAGTTTCGTTGATTATCCAGACTCCGGTTATTACATTGAGCACCCATGCTCCGGTCAGTTTCGTTGGGTATCCAGACTCTGGTTATTACGTTGAGCGTTCATGCTCCGGTAATTTTTGTAGAGTATCCAGACTCCGGTTATTACGTTGAGCGTTCAGGTTCCAGTCAGTTTCGTTGAGTATCCAAACTCCGGTTATTAAGTTGAGCGTTCAGGCTCCGGTCATTTTCTTTGAGTATCCAGATTCCGGTTATTACGTTGAGCGTTCGGCTCCGGTCATTTTCGTTGAGTATCCAGACTCCGGTTATTACGTTGAGTGTTCAGGCTTCGGTCAGTTTCGTTGAGTATCCAGACTCTGGTTATTAAGTTTAGCGTTTTGGCTCCGTTTAGTTTCGTTGGATATCCAGACTCTGGTTATTACGTTGAGCGTTCAGGCTCCGGTAAGTTTCGTTGATTATCCAGACTCCGGTTATTACGTTGAGCACTCATGCTCTGGTCAGTTTCGTTGAGTATCCAGACTCCGATTATTCCGTTGAGCGTTCAGGCTCCGGTTAGTTTCGTTAGGTATCCAGACTCCGGTTATTACGTATAGCGTCCATGCTCTGGTAAGTTTTGTTGAGTATCTAGACTCTGATCATTACGTTGAGTGTACAGGCTCCAGTCATTTTTGTTAAGTATCCAGACTCCGGTCATTATGTTGAGCGTTCAGGCTCCGGTCGTTTTTGTTGAGTATCCAGACTCCGGTCATTCTGTTGAGCGTTGAGAATCCGGTCAGTTTTGTTGAGTATCAAGACTCGGGTTATTAAGTTGAGAATTCAGGCTCCGATTATTTTTGTTGAGTATCCAGGCTCCGGTCATTAAGTTGATCGTTCATGCTCCGGTCAGTTTCGTTGAGTATCCAGACTCCAGTTATTACTTTGAGCGTTCAAGCTCTAGTCAGTTTCGTCGGATATCTAGACTCCGGTTATTACATTGAGCGTTAAGGCTCCGGTCATTTTTGTTGTGTATCCAGACTCTGGTTATTACGTTGAGCGTTTAGGCTCCGGTCAGTTTCGTTTAGTATCCAAACTCTGGTTATTAAGTTGAGCGTTCAGGCTCCGGTCATTTTCTTTGAGTATCCAGACTCCGGTTATTACGTTGAGCGTTCAGGCTACGGTCATTTTCGTTGAGTATCCAGACTCCGGTTATTACGTTGAGCGTTCAGGCTCTGGTCAGTTTCGTTGAGTATCCAGACTCCGGTTATTAAGTTTAGCATTCAGGCTCCGTTCAGTTTCGTTGGGTATCCAGACTCTAGTTATTACGTTGAGCGTTCAGGCTCCGGTCAATTTCGTTGATTATCCAGACTCCGGTTATTACGTTGAGCACCCATGCTCCGGTCAGTTTCGTTGGGTATCCAGACTCTGGTTATTACGTTGAGCGTTCATGCTCCAGTAATTTTTGTAGAGTATCCAGACTCCGGTTATTACGTTGAGCGTTCAGGTTCCAGTCAGTTTCGTTGAGTATCCAAACTCCGGTTATTAAGTTGAGTGTTCAGGCTCCGGTCATTTTCTTTGAGTATCCAGATTCCGGTTATTACGTTGAGCGTTCAGGCTCCGGTCATTTTCGTTGAGTATCCAGACTCCGGTTATTACGTTGAGTGTTCAGGCTTCGGTCAGTTTCGTTGAGTATCCAGACTCCGGTTATTAAGTTTAGAGTTTTGGCTCCGTTCAGTTTCGTTGGATATCCAGACTTTGGTTATTACGTTGAGCGTTCAGGCTCCGGTCAGTTTCGTTGATTATCCAGACTCCGGTTATTACGTTAAGCACTCATGCTCTGGTCAGTTTCGTTGAGTATCCAGACTCCAGTTATTCCGTTGAATGTTCAGGCTCCGGTTAGTTTCGTTAGGTATCCAGACTCCGGTTATTACGTATAGCGTCCATGCTCTGGTAAGTTTTGTTGAGTATCTAGACTCTGATCATTACGTTGAGTGTACAGGCTCCAGTCATTTTTGTTAAGTATCCAGACTCCGGTCATTATGTTGAGCGTTCTGGCTCCGGTCATTTTTGTTGAGTATCCAGACTCCGGTCATTCTGTTGAGCGTTGAGAATCCGGTCAGTTTTGTTGAGTATCAAGACTCGGGTTATTAAGTTGAGAATTCAGGCTCCGATTATTTTTGTTGAGTATCCAGGCTCCGGTCATTAAGTTGATCGTTCATGCTCCGGTCAGTTTCGTTGAGTATCCAGACTCCAGTTATTACTTTGAGCGTTCAAGCTCTAGTCAGTTTCGTCGGATATCCAGACTCCGGTTATTACATTGAGCGTTAAGGCTCCGGTCATTTTTGTTGTGTATCCAGACTCCGGTTATTACGTTGAGCGTTTAGGCTCCGGTCAGTTTCGTTTAGTATCCAAACTCTGGTTATTAAGTTGAGCGTTCAGGCTCCGGTCATTTTCTTTGAGTATCCAGACTCCGGTTATTACGTTGAGCGTTCAGGCTACGGTCATTTTCGTTGAGTATCCAGACTCCGGTTATTACGTTGAGCGTTCAGGCTCTGGTCAGTTTCGTTGAGTATCCAGACTCCGGTTATTAAGTTTAGCATTCAGGCTCCGTTCAGTTTCGTTGGGTATCCAGACTCTAGTTATTACGTTGAGCGTTC
The DNA here is from genome assembly GCA_963859935.3 of Lathyrus sativus. NCBI lineage: Eukaryota > Viridiplantae > Streptophyta > Magnoliopsida > Fabales > Fabaceae > Lathyrus > Lathyrus sativus. The sequence goes on along the minus strand of CAWUDS030000653.1, from coordinate 1,185,578 downwards.
AGGCTCCGGTCAATTTCGTTGATTATCCAGACTCCGGTTATTACGTTGAGCACCCATGCTCCGGTCAGTTTCGTTGGGTATCCAGACTCTGGTTATTACGTTGAGCGTTCATGCTCCAGTAATTTTTGTAGAGTATCCAGACTCCGGTTATTACGTTGAGCGTTCAGGTTCCAGTCAGTTTCGTTGAGTATCCAAACTCCGGTTATTAAGTTGAGTGTTCAGGCTCCGGTCATTTTCTTTGAGTATCCAGATTCCGGTTATTACGTTGAGCGTTCAGGCTCCGGTCATTTTCGTTGAGTATCCAGACTCCGGTTATTACGTTGAGTGTTCAGGCTTCGGTCAGTTTCGTTGAGTATCCAGACTCCGGTTATTAAGTTTAGAGTTTTGGCTCCGTTCAGTTTCGTTGGATATCCAGACTTTGGTTATTACGTTGAGCGTTCAGGCTCCGGTCAGTTTCGTTGATTATCCAGACTCCGGTTATTACGTTAAGCACTCATGCTCTGGTCAGTTTCGTTGAGTATCCAGACTCCAGTTATTCCGTTGAATGTTCAGGCTCCGGTTAGTTTCGTTAGGTATCCAGACTCCGGTTATTACGTATAGCGTCCATGCTCTGGTAAGTTTTGTTGAGTATCTAGACTCTGATCATTACGTTGAGTGTACAGGCTCCAGTCATTTTTGTTAAGTATCCAGACTCCGGTCATTATGTTGAGCGTTCTGGCTCCGGTCATTTTTGTTGAGTATCCAGACTCCGGTCATTCTGTTGAGCGTTGAGAATCCGGTCAGTTTTGTTGAGTATCAAGACTCGGGTTATTAAGTTGAGAATTCAGGCTCCGATTATTTTTGTTGAGTATCCAGGCTCCGGTCATTAAGTTGATCGTTCATGCTCCGGTCAGTTTCGTTGAGTATCCAGACTCCAGTTATTACTTTGAGCGTTCAAGCTCTAGTCAGTTTCGTCGGATATCCAGACTCCGGTTATTACATTGAGCGTTAAGGCTCCGGTCATTTTTGTTGTGTATCCAGACTCCGGTTATTACGTTGAGCGTTTAGGCTCCGGTCAGTTTCGTTTAGTATCCAAACTCTGGTTATTAAGTTGAGCGTTCAGGCTCCGGTCATTTTCTTTGAGTATCCAGACTCCGGTTATTACGTTGAGCGTTCAGGCTACGATCATTTTCGTTGAGTATCCAGACTCCGGTTATTACGTTGAGCGTTCAGGCTCTGGTCAGTTTCGTTGAGTATCCAGACTCCGGTTATTAAGTTTAGCATTCAGGCTCCGTTCAGTTTCGTTGGGTATCCAGACTCTAGTTATTACGTTGAGCGTTCAGGCTCCGGTCAGTTTCGTTGACTATCCAGACTCCGGTTATTACATTGAGCACCCATGCTCCGGTCAGTTTCGTTGGGTATCCAGACTCTTGTTATTACGTTGAGCGTTCATGCTCCGGTAATTTTTGTAGAGTATCCAGACTCTGGTTATTACGTTGAGCGTTCAGGTTCCAGTCAGTTTCGTTGAGTATCCAAACTCCGGTTATTAAGTTGAGCGTTCAGGCTCCGGTCATTTTCTTTGAGTATCCAGATTCCGGTTATTACGTTGAGCGTTCAGGCTCCGGTCATTTTCGTTGAGTATCCAGACTCCGGTTATTACGTTGAGTGTTCAGGCTTCGGTCAGTTTCGTTGAGTATCCAGACTCCGGTTATTAAGTTTAGCGTTTTGGCTCCGTTCAGTTTCGTTGGATATCCAGACTCTGGTTATTACGTTGAGCGTTCAGGCTCCGGTCAGTTTCGTTGATTATCCAGACTCCAGTTATTACGTTGAGCACTCATGCTCTGGTCAGTTTCGTTGAGTATCCAGACTCCGTTTATTCCGTTGAGCGTTCAGGCTCCGGTTAGTTTCGTTAGGTATCCAGACTCCGGTTATTACGTATAACGTCCATGCTCTGGTAAGTTTTGTTGAGTATCTAGACTCTGATCATTACGTTGAGTGTACAGGCTCCAGTCATTTTTGTTAAGTATCCAGACTCCGGTCATTATGTTGAGCGTTCAGGCTCCGGTCATTTTTGTTGAGTATCCAGACTCCGGTCATTCTGTTGAGCGTTGAGAATCCGGTCAGTTTTGTTGAGTATCAAGACTCGGGTTATTAAGTTGAGCATTCAGGCTCCGATTATTTTTGTTGAGTATCCAGGCTCCGGTCATTAAGTTGATCATTCATGCTCCGGTCAGTTTCGTTGAGTATCCAGACTCTAGTTATTACTTTGAGCGTTCAAGCTCTAGTTAGTTTCGTCGGATATCCAGACTCCGGTTATTACATTGAGCGTTAAGGCTCCGGTCATTTTTGTTGTGTATCCAGATTTCGGTTATTACGTTGAGCGTTCAGGCTCCGGTCAGTTTCGTTTAGTATCAAAACTCTGGTTATTAAGTTGAGCGTTCAGGCTCCGGTCATTTTCTTTGAGTATCTAGACTCCGGTTATTACGTTGAGCGTTCAGGCTACGGTCATTTTCGTTGAGTATCCAGACTCCGGTTATTACGTTGAGCGTTCAGGCTCTGGTCAGTTTCGTTGGGTATCCAGACTCCAGTTATTAAGTTTAGCGTTCAGTTTCGTTGGGTATCCAGACTCCGGTTATTACGTTGAGCGATCAGGTCCCGGTCAGTTTCGTTGAGTATCCAAACTCCGGTAATTAAGTTGAGCGTTCAGGCTCCGGTCATTTTCTTTGAGTATCCAGATTCCGGTTATTACGTTGAGCATTCAGGATCCGGTCATTTTTGTTGAGTATCCAGACTCCGGTTATTACGTTGAGCGTTCAGGCTCCGGTCAGTTTCGTTGAGGATCCAGACTCCGTTTAGTAGGTTTAGCGTTCTGGCTCCGTTCAGTTTCGTTGGGTATCCAGACTCCGGTTATTACGTTGAGCGTTCAGGCTCCGGTTAGTTTCATTGAGTATCCAGACTCCAGTTATTATGTTGAGTATTCACGCTCCGGTCAGTTTCGTTGGGTATCCAGACTCCGGTCATTACGTTGAGTGTTCTGGCTCCGGTAATTTTCGTTCAGTATCCAGACTCCGGTCATTCTGTTGAGTGTTCAGGCTCTGGTCAGTTTCGTTGAGTATCCAGACTCCAAATATTAAGTTGAGCGTTCAGGCTCCGGTCAGTTTCGTTGGGTATCCAGACTCCGGTTATTACATTGAGCGTTCAGGCTCCGGTCATTTTTGTTGAGTATCTAGTCCGGTTATTAAGTTAAGCATTCAGGCTCCGGTCATTTTTGTTGAGTCTCCACACTCCGGTTATTACGTTTTGTGTTCAAACTCCAATTAGTTTCGTTGAGAATCTCGACTCCGATTATTACGTTGAGCGTTCAGGCTCCGGTCAGTTTCGTTGGGTATCCAGACTTCGGTTATTACGTTGAGCATTCAGGCTCCGGTGATTTTCGTTGAGTATCTAGACTCTAGTTATTCCGTTAGGCGTTCAGGCTCCGGTTAGTTTCGTTAGGTATCCAGACTCCGGTTATTACGTATAGCGTCCATGCTCTGGTAAGTTTTGTTGAGTATCTAGACTCCGATCATTACGTTGAGTGTATAGGCTCCGGTCATTTTTGTTGAGTATCCTGACTCCGTTCATTCTATTGAGCGTTCAGGCTCCTGTCAGTTTCGTTGAGTATCCAGACTCCGGTTATTAAGTTGAGCATTCAGGCTCCGGTCATTTTTGTTGAGTATCCAGACTCCGGTTATCACGTTGAGCGTTCAGGCTCCGGTCATTATGTTGATCGTTCAGGCTCCGGTCAGTTTCGTTGAGTATCCAAACTCTAGTTATTACGTTGAGCGTTCAGGCTCTGGTCAGCTTTGTTGGGTATCCAGAGTCCGGTTATTACGTTGAACGTTCAGGCTCCGGTCAGTTTCGTTTAGTATCCAAACTCCGGTTATTAAGTTGAGCGTTCAGGCTTCGGTCATTTTCTTTGAGTATCCAGACTTCGGTTATTACGTTGAGCGTTCAGGCTCCGGTCATTTTCGTTGAGTATCCAGACTCCGGTTATTACGTTGAGCGTTCAGGCTCCGGTCAGTTTCGTTGAGTATCCAGGATCCGGTTATTATGTTTAGCGTTCAGGCTCCGTTCAAGTTCGTTGGGTATCCAGACTCCGATTATTATGTTGAGCGTTTAGGCTCTAGTCAGTTTCGTTGATTATCCAGACTCCGGTTATTATGTTGAGCACTCATGCTCCGGTCATTTTTGTTGAGTATTCAGACTCCGGTTATTACTTTGAGCATTCAGGTTCTGGTCAGTTTCGTTGAGTATCCAAACACCGGTTATTAAGTTGAGCGTTCAGGCTCCGGTCATTTTCTTTGAGTATCTAGACTCCGGTTATTACGTTGAGCGTTCAGGCTCCGGTCATTTTCGTTGCGTATCTAGACTGCGGTTATTACGTTGAGCGTTCAGGCTCCGGTTAGTTTCATTGAGTATCGAGACTCCGGTTATTAAGTTGAGCGTTCAGGTTCCGGTTAGTTTCGTTGGGTATCCAGACTCCGGTTATTACGTTGAGCGTTCAGGCTCCAGTCAGTTTCATTGAGTATCCAGACTCCAGTTATTACATTGAGCGTTCACGCTCCGGTCAGTTTCGTTGGGTATCCAGACTCCAGTTATTACGTTGAGCGTTCAGGCTCCGGTTAGTTTCGTTAGGTATCCAGACTCCGGTTATTACGTATAGCATCCAGGGTCTGGTAAGTTTTGTTGAATATCTAGACTCCGGTTATTACGTTGAGCGTATAGGCTCTGGTCATTTTTGTTGAGTAACCAGACTCCGGTCATTACGTTGAGCATTCAGGCTCCCGTAATTTTCGTTCAGTATCCAGACTCCGGTCATTCTTTTGAGCGTTCAGGCTCTGGTCAGTTTCGTTGAGTATCCAGACTCCGGTTATTAAGTTGAGCGTTCAGGCTCCGGTCAGTTTCGTTAGGTATCCAGACTCCGATTATTACATTGAGCGTTCAGGCTCCGGTCATTTTTTTTGAGTATCCCCCGGTTATTACGTTAAGCATTCAGGCTCCGGTCATTTTTGTTGAGTCTCCAGACTCCGATTATTACGTTGAGCGTTCAGGCTCCGGTCAGTTTCGTTTAGTATCCAAACTCTGGTTATTAAGTTGAGCGTTCAGGCTCCGGTCATTTTCATTGAGTACCAGACTCCGGTCATTTTCGTTGAGTATCCAGACTCCGGTTATTACGTTGAGCATTTAGGCTCTGGTCAGTTTCGTTGAGTATCCAGACTCCGGTTATTAAGTTTAGCATTCAGGCTCCGTTCAGTTTCGTTGGGTATCCAGACTCCAGTTATTACGTTGAGCGTTCAGGCTCCAGTCAGTTTTGTTGATTATCCAGACTCCGGTTATTACGTGGAGCACCCATGCTCCGGTCAGTTTCATTGGGTATCCAGAGTCCGGTTATTACGTTGAGCGTTCATGCTCCGGTAATTTTTGTAGAGTATCCAGACTCCGGTTATTACGTTGAGCGTTCAGGTTCCGGTCAGTTTCGTTGAGTATCGAAACTCCGGTTATTAAGTTGAGCGTTCAGGCTCCGGTCATTTTCTTTGAGTATCCAGATTCCGGTTATTACGTTGAGCGTTCTGGCTCCGGTCATTTTCGTTGAGAATCCAGATTCCGGTTATTACGTTGAGTGTTCAGGCTTTGGTCAGTTTCGTTGAGTATCCTGACTCCGGTTATTAAGTTTAGCGTTCAGGCTCCGTTCAAATTCGTTGGGTATCCAGACTCCGGTTATGACCTTGAGCGTTCAGGCTCCGGTCAGTTTTGTTGATTATCCAGACTCCGGTTATTACGTTGAGCACTCATGCTCTGGTCAGTTTCGTTGAGTATCCAGACTCCGGTTATTCCGTTGAGTGATCAGGCTCCGGTTAGTTTCATTAGGTATCCAGACTCCGGTTATTACGTATAGCGTCCATGCTCTGGTAAGTTTTGTTGAGTATCCAGACTCCGGTCATTCTGTTGAACGTTTTAGAATCCGGTCAGTTTCGTTGAGTATCCAGACTCCGGTTATTAAGTTGAGCATTCAGGCTCTGGTTATTTTTGTTGAGTATCCAGACTCCGGTCATTATGTTGAGCGTTCAGGCTCCGGTCATTTTTGTTGAGTATCCAGACTCCTGTCATTCTGTTGAGCGTTGAGAATCCGGTCAGTTTCGTTGAGTATGCAGACTCCGGTTATTAAGTTGAGCATTCAGGCTCCGGTTATTTTTGTTGAGTATCCAGGCTCCGGTCATTAAGTTGATCTTTCATGCTCCGGTCAGTTTTGTTGAGTATCCAGACTCCAGTTATTACTTTGAGCGTTCAGGCTCTAGTCAGTTTCGTCGGATATCCAGACTCCGGTTATTAAATTGAGCGTTAAGGCTCCGGTCATTTTTGTTGAGTATCCAGACTCTGGTTATTATGTTGAGCGTTCAGGCTTCGGTCAGTTTCGTTTAGTATCCAAACTCCGGTTATTACGTTGAGCGTTCAGGCTACGGTCATTTTCGTTGAGTATCCAGACTCCGGTTATTACGTTGAGCGTTCAGGCTCTGGTCAGTTTCGTTGAGTATCCAGACTCCGGTTATTAAGTTTAGTGTTCAGGCTCCATTCAGTTTCGTTGGGTATCCAGACTCCGGTTATTACGTTGATCGTTCAGGCTCCGTTCAGTTTCGTTGATTATCCAGACTCCGGTTATTACGTTGAGCACTTATGCTCTGGTCAGTTTCGTCGAGTATCTAGACTCCGGTCATTCTGTTGAGCGTTCAGAATCCAGTCAGTTTCGTTGAGTATCAAGACTCCGATTATTAAGTTGAGCATTCAGGCTCTGGTTATTTTTGTTGAGTATCCAGACTCCGGTCATTATATTGAGCGTTCAGGCTCCGGTCATTTTTGTTGAGTATCCAGACTCCGGTAATTCTGTTGAGCGTTGAGAATCCGGTCAGTTTCGTTGAGTATGCAGACTCCGGTTATTAAGTTGAGCATTCAGGCTCCGGTTATTTTTGTTGAGTATCCAGGCTCCGGTCATTAAGTTGATTGTTCATGCTCCGGTCAGTTTTGTTGAGTATCCAGACTCCAGTTATTACTTTGAGCGTTCAGGCTCTAGTCAGTTTCGTCGGATATCCAGACTCCGGTTATTAAATTGAGCGTTAAGGCTCCGGTCATTTTTGTTGTGTATCCAGACTCCGGTTATTACGTTGAGCGTTCAGGCTCCAGTCAGTTTCGTTTAGTATCCAAACTCTGGTTATTAAGTTGAGCGTCCAGGCTCTGGTCATTTTCTTTGAGTATCCAGACTTTGGTTATTACGTTGAGCGTTCAGGCTACGGTCATTTTCGTTGAGTATCCAGACTCCGGTTATTACGTTGAGCGTTCAGGCTCTGGTGAGTTTCGTTGAGTATCCAGACTCCGGTTATTAAGTTTAGCGTTCAGGCTCCGTTCAGTTTCGTTGGGTATCCAGACTCCGGTTATTACGTTGATCGTTCAGGCTCCGGTCAGTTTTGTTGATTATCCAGACTCCGGTTATTACGTTGAGCACTCATGCTCTACTCAGTTTCGTTGAGTATCCAGACTCCGTTCATTCTGTTGAGCGTTCAGAATCCGGTCAGTTTCGTTGAGTATCAAGACTCCGGTTATTAAGTTGAGCATTTAGGCTCTGGTTATTTTTGTTGAGTATCCAGACTCCGGTCATTATGTTGAGCGTTCAGGCTCCGGTTATTTTTGTTGAGTATCCAGACTCCGGTCATTCTGTTGAGCGTTGAGAATCCGGTCAGTTTCGTTAAGTATGCAGACTCCGGTTATTAAGTTGAGCATTCAGGCTCCGGTTATTTTTGTTGAGTATCCAGGCTCCGGTCATTAAGTTGATCGTTCATGCTCTGGTTATTACGTTTTGTGTTCAAACTCCGATTAGTTTCACTGAGAATCTAGACTCCGATTATTACGTTGCGCGTTGGGTATCCAGACTCCGGTTATTATGTTGAGCATTCAGGCTCCGGTGATTTTCGTTGAGTATTCAGACTCCGGTTATTCCGTTGAGCGTTCAGGCTCCGGTTAGTTTCGTTAGGTATCCAGACTCCGGTTATTACTTATAGCGTCCAGGCTCTGGTAAGTTTTGTTGAGTATCTAGACTCCGGTCATTACGTTGAGCGTACAGGCTCCGATCATTTTTGTTGAGTATCCAGACTCCGGTCATTTTGTTGAGCGTTCAGGCTCCGGTAATTTTCGTTGAGTATCCAGACTCCGGTCATTCTGTTGAGCGTTCAAGCTCTGGTCAGTTTCGTTGAGTATCCAGACTCCGGTAATTAAGTTGAGCGTTCAGGCTCCGGTCAGTTTCGTTGAGTATCCAGACTCCAGTTATTACTTTGAGCGTTCAGGCTCTAGTCAGTTATTTTAGGTATCCAGACTCTGGTTATTACATTGAGCGTTATGGCTCCGGTCATTTTTGTTGAGTATCCAGACTCCGGTTATTACGTTGAACGTTCAGGCTCCGGTCAGTTTCGTTTAGTATCCAAACTCCAGTTATTAAGTTGAGCGTTCAGGCTCCGGTCATTTTCATTGAGTATCCAGACTCCGGTTATTACGTTGAGCGTTCAGGCTACGGTCATTTTCGTTGAGTATCCAGACTCCGGTTATTACGTTGAGCGTTCAGGCTCTGGTCAGTTTCGTTGAGTATCCAGACACCGGTTATTAAGTTTAACGTTCAGGCTCCGTTCAGTTTCGTTGGGTATCCAGACTACGGTTATTACGTTGAGCGTTTAGGCTCCGGTCATTTTCGTTGAGTATCCAGATTCCGGTTATTACGTTGAGTGTTTAGGCTTCGGTCAGTTTCGTTGAGTATCCAGACTCCGGTTATTAAGTTTAGCGTTCAGTTTCGTTGGATATCCAGACTCCGGTTATTACGTTGAGCACTCATGCTCTGGTCAGTTTCGTTGAGTATCTAGACTCCGGTTATTCCATTGAGCGTTCAGGCTCCGGTTAGTTTCGTTAGGTATCCAGACTCCGGTTATTACTTATAGCGTTCAGGCTCTGGGTATTTTTGTTGAGTATCCAGACTCCAGTCATTATGTTGAGCGTTCAGGCTCCGGTCAGTTTCATTGATTATCCAGACTCCGGTTATTACATTGAGCACTCATGCTCTGGTCAGTTTCGTTGAGTATCTAGACTCCGGTTATTCCATTGAGCGTTCAGGCTCCGGTTAGTTTCGTTAGGTATCCAGACTCCGGTTATTACTTATAGCGTTCAGGCTCTGGGTATTTTTGTTGAGTATCCAGACTCCAGTCATTATGTTGAGCGTTCAGGCTCCGGTCATTTTTGTTGAGTATCCAGACTCCGGTCATTCTGTTGAGCGTTGAGAATCCGGTCAGTTTCGTTGAGTATCCAGACTCCGGTTATTAAGTTGAGCATTCAGGCTCCGGTTATTTTTGTTGAGTATCCAGGCTCCGGTCATTAAGTTGATCGTTCATGCTCCGGTCAGTTTCGTTGATTATCCAGACTCCAGTTATTACTTTGAGCGTTCAGGCTCTAGTCAGTTTCGTCGGATATCCAGACTCCGATTATTCATTGAGCATTAAGGCTCCGGTCATTTTTGTTGTGTATCCAGACTCCGGTTATTACGTTGAGCGTTCAGGCTCCGGTCAGTTTCGTTTAGTATCCAAACTCAGGTTATTAAGTTGAGCGTTCAGGCTCTGGTCATTTTCTTTGAGTATCCAGACTCCGGTTATTACGTTGAGCGTTCAGGCTACGGTCATTTTCGTTGAGTATCCAGACTCCGTTTATTACGTTGAGCATTCAGGCTCTGGTCACTTTCGTTGAGTATCCAGACTCCGGTTATTAAGTTTAGCGTTCAGGTTCTGTTCAGTTTCGTTGGGTATCCAGACTCCGGTTTTTACGTTGAGCGTTCAGGCTCCGGTCAGTTTCGTTGATTATCCAGACTCCGGTTATTACGTTGAGCACTCATGCTCTGGTCAGTTTCGTTGAGTATCCAGACTCCGGTTATTCCGTTGAGCGTTCAGGCTCCGGTTAGTTTCGTTAGGTATCCAAACTCCGGTTATTACGTATAGCGTCCATGCTCTGGTAAGTTTTGTTGAGTATCTAGACTCTGGTCATTACGTTGAGTGTACAGGCTCCAGTCATTTTTGTTAAGTATCCCGACTCCGGTCATTATGTTGAGCGTTCAGGCTCCGGTCATTTTTGTTGAGTATCCAGACTCCGGTCATTCTGTTTAGCGTTCAGAATCCGGTCAGTTTCGTTGAGTATCCAGACTCCGGTTATTAAGTTGAGCATTCAGGCTCTGGTTATTTTTGTTGAGTATCCAGACTCCGGTCATTATGTTGAGCGTTAAGGCTCTGGTCATTTTTGTTGAGTATCCAGACTCCGGTCATTCTGTTGAGCGTTGAGAATCCGGTCAGTTTCGTTGAGTATCCAGACTCCGGTTATTAAGTTGAGCATTCAGGCTCCGGTTATTTTTGTTGAGTATCCAGGCTCCGGTCACTAAGTTGATCGTTCATGCTCCGGTCAGTTTCGTTGAGTATCCAGACTCCAGTTATTACTTTGAGCGTTCAAGCTCTAGTCAGTTTCGTCGGATATCCAGACTTCGGTTATTACATTGAGCGTTAAGGCTCCGGTCATTTTTGTTGTGTATCCAGACTCCGGTTATTACGTTGAGCGTTCAGGCTCCGGTCAGTTTCGTTTAGTATCCAAACTCTGGTTATTAAGTTGAGCGTTCAGGCTCTGGTCAGTTTCGTTGAGTATCCAGACTCCGGTTATTACGTTGAGCGTTCACGCTCCGGTCAGTTTCGTTGGATATCCAGACTCCGGTTATTACGTTGAGCATTCAGGATCTGGTCAGTTTTGTTGAGTATCCAGACTCCGGTTACTAAGTTTAGCGTTCAGGCTCCAGTCATTTTTGTTGAGTCTCCAGACTCCGGTTATTAGGTTTTGTGTTCAAACTCCGATTAGTTTCGTTGAGAATCTAGACTCCAATTATTACGTTGCGCGTTCAGGCTCTGGTCTGTTTTGTTGGGTATCCAGACTCCGGTTATTATGTTGAGCATTTAGGCTCCGGTGATTTTCATTGAGTATTCAGACTCCGGTTATTCCGTTGAGCGTTCAGGCTCCGGTTAGTTTCGTTGAGTATCCAGACTCCAGTTATTACTTATAGCGTCCAGGCTCTGGTAAGTTTTGTTGAGTATCTAGACTCCGGTCATTACGTTGAGTGTACAGGCTCCGGTCATTTTTGTTGAGTATCCAGACTCCGGTCATTACGTTGAGCGTTCAGGGTCCGGTCAGTTTCGTTGAGTATCCAGACTCTAGTTATTACTTTGAGCGTTCACGCTCCAGTCAGTTTCGTTGGGTATCTAGACTTCGGTTATTACGTTGAGCGTTCAGGTTCCGGTCATTTTTGTTGAGTATCCAGTCCGGTTATTATGTTGAGCATTCAGGCTTCCGTCATTTTTGTTATGGCTCTAGAATCCGGTTATTACGTTTTATGTTCAAACTCCGATTAGTTTCGTTGAGAATCTAGACTCCGATTATTACATTGAGCGTTTAGGCTCCGGTCAGTTTCGTTGGGTATCCAGACTCCGGTTATTATGTTGAGCATTCAGGCTCCAGTGATTTTCGTTGAGTATCCAGACTCCGGTTATTACGTTGAGCGTTCAGGCTCTGGTCAGTTTCGTTGAGTATCCAGACTCCTGTTATTAAGTTGAGCGGTCAGGCTCCGATCAGTTTCGTTGGGTATCCAGACTCCAGGTTATTATGTTGAGCGTTCATGCTCCGGTAAGTTTCGTTGAGTATCCAGACTCCAGTTATTACATTGAGCGATCACGCTCCGGTCAGTTTTGTTAGATATCCAGACTCCGGTTATAACGTTGAGCGTTCAGGTTCCGGTCAGTTTCGTTGAGTATCCAAACTCCGGTTATTAAGTTGAGCGTTCAGGCTCCGGTCATTTTCTTTGAGTATCCAGATTCCGGTTATTACGTTGAGCATTCAGGCTTCGGTCATTTTTGTTGAGTATCCAGACTCCGGTTATTACGTTGAGCGTTCAGGCTCCGGTCAGTTTCGTTGAGGATCCAGACTCCGGTTATTAGGTTTAGCGTTCAGGATCCGTTCAGTTTCGTTGGGTATCCAGACTCCGGTTATTACGTTGAGCGTTCAGGCTCCGGTCAGTTTCGTTGAGTATCCAAACTCTAGTTATTACGTTGAGCGTTCACGCTCCGGTCAGTTTCGTTGGGTATCCAGACTCCGGTTATTACGTTGAGCATTCAGGTTCCGATCATTTTTGTTGAGTATCCAGTTCGGTTATTATGTTGAGCATTCAGGCTTCCGTCATTTTTGTTATGGCTCTAGACTCCGGTTATTACGTTTTGTGTTCAAACTCCGATTAGTTTCGTTGATAATCTAGACTCCGATTATTACGTTGAGCGTTCAGGCTCCGGTCAGTTTTGTTGGGTATCCAGACTCCGGTTATTACGTTGAGCATTCAGGCTCCTGTGATTTTCTTTGAGTATCCAGACTCCGGTTATTCCGTTGAGCGTTCAGGCTCCGGTTAGTTTCATTAGGTATCCAGACTCCGGTTATCACGTATAGCGTCCAGGCTCTGCTATGTTTTGTTAAATATATCGACTCCGGTCATTACGTTGAGCGTACAGGCTCCGGTAATTTTTGTTGAGTATCTAGACTCCGGTCATTACGTTGAGAGTTCAGGCTCCGGTAATTTTCGTTCAGTATCCAGACTCCGGTCATTCTGTTGAGCGTTCAGGCTCTGGTCAGTTTCGTTGAGTATCCAGACTCTGGTCATTTTTGTTAAGTATCCAGTCCGGTTATTACGTTGAGCGTTCAGGCTCCAGTTAGTTTCGTTAGGTATTCAGACTCCGGTTATTACGTATAGCGTCCATGCTCTGGTAAGTTTTGTTGAGTATCCAGACTCCGGTCATTACGTTGAGCGTTCAGGCTCCGATCATTTTCGTTGAGTATCCAGACTCCAATTATTACGTTGAACATTCAGGCTCTGGTCAGTTTCGTTGGGTATCCAGAGTCCGGTTATTACGTTGAGCGTTCAGGCTCCAGTCAGTTTCGTTTAGTATCCAAACTCCAGTTATTAAGTTGAGCGTTCAGGCTCCACTCATTTTCTTTGAGTATCTAGACTTCGGTTATTACGTTGAGCGATCAGGCTCCGGTCATTTTCGTTGAGTATCCAGACTCCGGTTATTACGTTGAGCGTTCAGGCTCTGGTCAGTTTCGTTGAGTATCTAGACTCCGGTTATTAAGTTAAGCGTTCAGGCTCCGATCAGTTTCGTTGGGTATCCAGACTCCGGTTACTATGTTGAGCGTTCAGGCTCCGGTCAGTTTCGTTGAGTATCCAGACTCCAGTTATTACATTGAGCGTTCACGCTCCGGTCAGTTTCGTTGGATATCCAGACTCCGGTTATTACGTTGAGCGTTCAGGCTCCTGTCATTTTTGTTGAGTATCCAGTCCGGTTATTATGTTGAGCATTCAGGCTGCAGTCATTTTTGTTGAGTCTCCAGACTCCGGTTATTAGGTTTTGTGTTCAAACTCCGATTAGTTTCGTTGAGAATCTAGACTCCAATTATTACGTTGCGCGTTCAGGCTCTGGTCTGTTTCGTTGGGTATCCAGACTCCGGTTATTATGTTGAGCGTTTAGGCTCCGGTGATTTTCATTAAGTATTCAGACTCCGGTTATTCCGTTGAGCGTTCAGGCTCCGGTTAGTTTCGTTAGGTATCCAGACTCCAGTTATTACTTATAGCGTCCAGGCTCTGGTAAGTTTTGTTGAGTATCTAGACTCCGGTCATTACGTTGAGCGTACAGGCTCCGGTCATATTTGTTGAGTATCCAGACTCCGGTCATTACGTTGAGTGTTCAGGCTCCGGTAATTTTCGTTGAGTATCCAGACTCCGGTCATTATGTTGAGCGTTCAGGCTCAGGTCAGTTTCGTTGAGGATCCAGACTCCAGTTATTACTGAGCATTCAGGCTCTAGTCAGTTTCGTTGGGTATCCAGACTCCGGTTATTACATTGAGCGCTAAGGCTCCGGTCATTTTTGTTGAGTATCCAGACTCCGATTATTACGTTGAGCGTTCAGGCTCTGGTCAGTTTCGTTCGTATCCAAACTATAGTTATTAAGTTGAGCTTTCAGGCTCCGGTCATTTTCATTGAGTATCCAGACTCCGGTTATTACTTTGAGCGTTCAGGCTACGGTCATTTTCGTTGAGTATCCAGACTCCGGTTATTACGTTGAGCGTTCAGGCTCTGGTAAGTTTCGTTGAGTATCCAGACTCCGGTTATTAAGTTTAGCGTTCAGGCTCCGTTCAGTTTCGTTGGGTATCCAGACTCCGGTTATTACGTTGAGCGTTCAGGCTCCGGTCAGTTTCGTTGATTATTCAGACTTCGATTATTACGTTGAGCACTCATGCTCCGGTCAGTTTGGTTGGGTATCCAGACTCCGGTTATTACGTTGAACGTTCAGGCTCCGGTAATTTTTGTAGAGTATCCAGAATCCGGTTATTACGTTGAGCCTTCAGGTTCTGGTCAGTTTCGTTGAGTATCCAAACTCCGGTTATTAAGTTGAGCGTTCAGGCTCCGGTCATTTTCTTTGAGTATCCAGATTCCGGTTATTACGTTGAGTGTTCTGGCTCCGGTCATTTTCGTTGAGTATCCAGACTCCGGTTATTACGTTGAGTGTTCAAGCTCCGGTCAGTTTCGTTGAGTATCCAGACTCCGGTTATTAAGTTTATCGTTCAGGCTCCGTTCAGTTTCGTTGGGTATCCAGACTCCGGTTATTACGTTGAGCGTTCAGGCTCCGGTCAGTTTCGTTGATTATCCAGACTCCGGTTATTACGTTGAGCACTCATGCTCAGGTCAGTTTCGGTGAGTATCCAGACTCCGATTATTCCGTTGAGTGTTCAGGCTCCAGTAAGTTTCGTTGGGTATCCAGACTCCGGTTATTACGTATAGCGTCCATGCTTTGGTAAGTTTTGTTGAGAATCTAGACTCTGGTTATAACGTTGAGTGTACAGGCTCTAGTCATTTTTGTTGAGTATCCAGACTCCGGTCATTATGTTGAGCGTTCAGGCTCCAATCATTTTTGTTGAGTATCCAGACTCCGGTCATTCTGTTGAGCGTTCAGAATCCGATCAGTTTTGTTGAGTATCCACACTCCGGTTATTAAGTTGAGCATTCAGGCTCCGGTCATTTTTGTTGAGTATCCAGACTCCGGTTATTGCGTTGAGCATTCAGGCTCCGTTCATCAAGTTGATCGTTCATGCTCCGGTCAGTTTCGTTGAGTATCTAGACTCCAGTTATTACTTTGAGCGTTCAGGTTCTAGTAAGTTTCGTTGGATATCCATACTCCGGTTATTACATTGAGCGTTAAGGCTCCGGACATTTTTGATGTGTATCCAGACTCCGGTCATTACGTTGAGCGTTCAGGCTCCTGTCAGTTTCGTTTAGTATCCAAACTCCGGTTATTAAGTTGAGCGTTCAGGCTCCGTTCATTTTCTTTGAGTATCCAGACTCCGGTTATTACGTTGAGCGTTCAGGCTACGGTCATTTTCGTTGAGTATCCAGACTCCGGTTATTACGTTGAGCATTCAGGCTCCGGTGATTTTCGTTGACTATCCAGACTCCGGTTATTCTGTTGAGCGTTCAGGCTCCGGTTAGTTTCGTTAGTTATCCAGACTCCGGTTATTACGTATAGCGTCCAGGCTCTGGTAAGTTTTGTTGAATATCTAGACTCCGGTCATTACGTTGAGCGTACAGGCTACGGTAATTTTTGTTGAGTATCTAGACTCCGGTCATTACGTTGAGCGTTCAGGCTCCGGTTATTTTCGTTCAGTATCCAGACTCCGGTCATTCTGTTGAGCGTTCAGGCTCTGGTCAGTTTCATTGAGTATCCAGACTACGGTTATTAAGTTGAGCGTTCAGGCTCCAGTCAGTTTCGTTTGGTATCCAGACTCCGGTTATTACGTTAAGCGTTCAGGCTCCGGTCATTTTTTTTTAGTATCTAGACTCTAGTTATTCCGTTGAGCGTTCAGGCTCCGGTTAGTTTCGTTAGGTATCCAGACTCCGGTTATAACGTATAACGTCCATGCTCTGGTAAATTTTGTTGAGTATCTAGACTCCGATCATTACGTTGAGTGTATAGGCTCCGGTCATTTTTGTTGAGTATTTAGACTCCGGTCATTACGTTGAGCGTTCAGACTCCGGTCATTTTCGTTGAGTATCCAGACTCCGGTCATTCTGATGAGCGTTCAGGCTCCGGTAAGTTTCGTTGAGTATCCAGACTCTGGTTATTAGGTTGAGCATTCAGGCTCCGGTCATTTTTGTTGAGTATCCAGACTCCGGTTATCACGTTGAGTGTTCAAGCTCTAGTCATTACGTTGATCGTTCAGGCTCCGGTCAGTTTCGTTGAGTATCCAGACTCCAGTTATTACGTTGAGCGTTTAGGCTCTGGTCAGTTTCGTTGGGTATCCAGAGTCCGGTTATTACGTTGAGCGTTCAGGCTCTAGTCAGTTTCGTTTAGTATCCAAACTCCGGTTATTAAGTTGAGCGTTCAGGCTTTGGTCATTTTCTTTGAGTATCCAGACTTCGGTAATTACGTTGAGCGTTCAGGCTCCGGTCATTTTCGTTAAGTATCCAGACTCCGGTTATTACGTTGAGCGTTCAGGCTCCGGTCAGTTTCGTTGAGTATCCAGACTCCGATTATTAAGTTTAGCGTTCAGGCTCCGTTCAATTTCGTTGGGTATCCAGACTCCATTTATTATGTTGAGCGTTCAGGCTCTGGTCAGTTTCGTTGATTATCCAGACTCCAATTATTATGTTGAGCACTCATGCTCCAGTCATTTTTGTTGAGTATCCAGACTCCGGTTATTACGTTGAGCGTTCAGGTTCCGGTCAGTTTCTTTGAGTATCCAAACACCGGTTATTAATTTGAGCGTTCAGGCTACGGTCATTTTCTTTGAGTATCTAGACTCCGGTTATTACGTTGAGCGTTCAGGCTCCGGTCATTTTCGTTGAGGATCCAGACTCCGGTTATTATGTTGAGTGTTCAGGCTCCGGTCAGTTTCGTTGAGTATCCAGACCCAGGTTATTAAGTTGAGCGTTCAGGCTCCGATCAGTTTCGTTGGGTATCCAGACTCCAGTTACTACGTTGAGCGTTGAGGCTCCGGTCAGTTTCGTTGAGTATCCAGACTCCAGTTATTACATTGAGCGTTCACGCTCCGGTCAGTTTCGTTGGATATCCAGACTCCGGTTATTACGTTTAGCTTTCAGGATCCTGTCATTTTTGTTGAGTGTCCAGTCCGGTTATTACGTTGAGCATTCAGGCTCCGGTTATTTTTGTTGAGTCTCCAGAATCCGGTTATTACGTTTTATGTTCAAACTCCGATTAGTTTCATTGAGAATCTATACTCCGATTATTACGTTGAGCGTTCAGGCTCCGGTCAGTTTCGTTGGGTATCCAGACTACGGTTATTATGTTGAGCATTCAGGCTCCGAAGATTTTCGTTGAGTATTCAGACTCCGGTTATTCCATTGAGCGTTCAGGCTCCGGTTAGTTTCGTTAGGTATCCAGACTCCGGTTATTACGTATAGCGTCCAGACTCTGGTAAGTTTTGTTAAGTATCTAGACTCTGGTCATTACGTTGAGCGTACAGGCTCCGATCATTTTTGTTGAGTATCCAGACTCCGGTGATTACGTTGAGCGTTCAGGCTTCGGTAATTTTCGTTGAGTATCCAGACTCCAATCATTCTATTGAGCGTTCAGGCTCTGGTCAGTTTCGTTGAGTATCCAGACTCCGATTATTATGTTGAGCGTTCAGGCTCCGGTCAGTTTCGTTGAGTATCCAGACTCCAGTTATTACTTTGAGCGTTCAGGCTCTAGTCAGTTTCATTGGGTATCCAGACTCCGGTTATTACTTTGAGCGTTAAGGCTCCGGTCATTTTTGTTGAGTATCCAGACTCCGGTTATTACGTTGAGCGTTCAGGCTACGGTCATTTTCATTGAGTATCCAGACTCCGGTTATTACGTTGAGCGTTCAGGCTCTGGTCAGTTTCATTGAGTATCCAGACTCCGGTTATTAAGTTTAGCATTCAGGCTCCGTTCAGTTTCGTTGCGCATCCAGACTCCGGTTATTACGTTGAGCGTTCAGGCTCTTGTCAGTTTCATTGATTATCCAGACTCCGGTTATTACGTTGAGCACTCATGCTCCGGTCAGTTTCGTTGGGTATCCAGACTCCGGTTATTACGTTGACCGTTCAGGCTCCGGTTATTTTCGTTGGGTATCCAGACTCCGGTCATTCTGTTGAGCGTTCAGGCTCCGTTCAGTTTCGTTAAGTATCCAGACTCCGATTATTAAGTTGAGCATTCAGGCTCCGGTCATTTTTGTTGAGAATCCAGACTCCGGTTATCACGTTGAGCGTTCAAGCTCCAATTATTACGTTGATCGTTCAGGCTCCAGTCAGTTTCGTTGAGTATCCAGACTCCAGTTATTACGTTGAGCGTTCAGGCTCAGGTCAGTTTCGTTTAGTATCCAAACTCCGGTTATTAAGTTGAGCGTTCAGGCTCCGGTCATTTTCTTTGAGTATCCAGACTTTGGTTATTACGTTAAGCGTTCAGGCTCCGGTCATTTTCGTTGAGTATCCAGACTCCGGTTATTACATTGAGCGTTCAGGCTCTGGTCGGTTTCGTTGAGTATCCAGACTCCGGTTATTAAGTTTAGCATTCAGGCTCCGTTCAGTTTCGTTGGGTATCCAGACTCCGGTTATTATGTTGAGCGTTCAGGCTCTGGTCCGTTTCGTTGATAATCCAGACTCCGGTTATTATGTTGAGCACTCATGCTCCGGTCATTTTTGTTGAGTATCCAGACTCCGGTTATTACGTTGAGCGTTCAGGTTCCGGTCAGTTTCGTTAAGTATCCAAACACCGGTTATTAAGTTGAGCGTTCAGGCTCCGGTCATTTTCTTTGAGTATCTAGACTCCGGTTATTACGTTGAGCGTTCAGGCTCCGGTCATTTTCGTTGAGTATCCAGACTCCGGTTATTACGTTGAGCGTTCAGGCTCCGGTCAGTTTCGTTGAGTATCCAGACTCAGGTGATTAAGTTGAGCGTTCATGCTCCGATCAGTTTCGTTGGGTATCCAGACTCCGGTTACTACGTTGAGCGTTCAAGCTCCGTCAGTTTCGTTGAGTATCCAGACTCCAGTGATTACGTTGAGCGTTCACGCTCCGGTCAGTTTCGTTGGATATCCAGACTCCGGTTATTACGTTGAGCGTTCAGGCTCCTGTCATTTTTGTTGAGTATCCAGTCCGGTTATTACGTTGAGCATTCAGGCTCCGGTTATTTTTGTTGAGTCTCCAGAATCCGGTTATTATGTTTTGTGTTCAAACTCCGATTAGTTTCGTTGAGAATCTAGACTCTGATTATTACGTAGAGCATTCAGGCTCCGGTCAGTTTTGTTGGGTATCCAGACTCCGGTTATTATGTTGAGCATTCAGGCTCCGGCGATTTTCGCTGAGTATTCAGACTCCGGTTATTCCGTTGAGTGTTTAGGCTCCGGTTAGTTTCGTTAGGTATCCAGACTCCGGTTATTACGTATAGCGTCCAGGCTCCAGTAAGTTTTGTTGAGTATCTAGACTCCAGTCATTACGTTGAGCGTACAGGCTCCAGTCATTTTTGTTGAGTATCCAGACTCCAATCATTCTGTTGAGCGTTTAGGCTCTGGTCAGTTTCGTTGAGTATCCAGACTCCGATTATTAAGTTGAGCGTTCAGGCTTCGGTCAGTTTCGTTGAGTATCCAGACTCCAGTTATTACTTTGAGCGTTCAGGCTCTAGTCAATTTCGTTGGGTATTCAGACTCCGGTTATTACTTTGAGCGTTAAGGCTCCGGTCATTTTTGTTGAGTATCCAGACTCCAGTTATTACGTTGAGCGTTCAGGCTCCGGTCAGTTTTATTTAGTATCCAAACTCCGATTATTAAGTTGAGCGTTCAGGCTCCGGTCATTTTCATTGAGTATCCAGACTCCGGTTATTACGTTGAGCGTTCAGGCTACGGTCATTTTCGTTGAGTATCCAGACTCCGGTTATTACGTTGAGCGTTCAGGCTTTGGTCAGTTTCGTTGAGTATCCAGACTCCGGTTATTAAGTTTAGCGTTCAGGCTCCGTTCAGTTTCGTTGGGTATCCAGAGTCCGGTTATTACGTTGAGCGTTCAGGCTTCGGTCAGTTTCGTTGATTATCCAGACTCCGGTTATTACGTTGAGCACTCATGCTCTGGTCAGTTTCGTTGAGTGTCCAGACTCCGGTTATTCCATTGAGCGTTCAGGCTCCGGTAAGTTTCGTTGGGTATCCAGACTCCGGTTATTACGTATAGCGTCCATGCTCTGGTAAGTTTTGTTGAGTATATAGACTCTGGTCATTACGTTGAGTGTACAGGCTCTAGTCAATTTTGTTGAGTATCCAGACTCCGGTCATTATGTTTAGCGTTCAGGCTCCGGTCATTTTTGTTGAGTATCCAGACTCCGGTCATTCTGTTGAGCGTTCAGAATACGGTCAGTTTCGTTGAGTATCCAGACTCCGGTTATTAAGTTGAGCATTCAGGCTCCGGTCATTTTTGTTGAGTATCCAGACTCCGGTTATTACATTGAGCGTTCAGGCTCTATTCATTAAGTTGATCGTTCATGCTCCGGTCAGTTTCGTTGAGTATCTAGACTCCAGTTATTACTTTGAGCGTTCAGGCTCTAGTCAGTTTCGTTGATATCCAGACTCCGATTATTACATTGAGCGTTAAGGCTCCGGTCATTTTTGTTGTGTATCCAGACTCCGGTTATTATGTTGAGCGTTCAGGCTCCGATCAGTTTCGTTGGGTATCCAGACTCCGGTTACTACGTTGAGCGTTCAGGCTCCGGTCAGTTTCTTTGAGTATCCAGACTCCGGTTATTACGTTGAGCGTTCACGCTCCGGTCAGTTTCGTTGGATATCCAGACTCCGGTTATTACGTTGAGCGTTCAGGCTCCTGTCATTTTTGTTGAGTATCCAGTCCGGTTATTACGTTGAGCATTCAGGCTCCGGTTATTTTTGTTGAGTTTCCAGAATCTGGTTATTAAGTTGGGTATCCAGACTCCGGTTACTATGTAGAGCATTCATGCTCCGGTCAGTTTCGTTCGGTATCCAGACTCCGGTTATTATGTTGAGCATTGAGGCTCTGGTGATTTTCGTTGAGTATTCAGACTCCGGTTATTCTGTTGAGCGTTCAGGCTCCGGTTAGTTTCATTAGGTATCCAGACTCCGGTTATTACGTATAGCGTCTAGGCTCCGGTAAGTTTTGTTGAGTATCTAGACTCTAGTCATTATGTTGAGCGTACAGGCTCCGGTCATTTTTGTTGAGTATCCAGATTCCGGTGATTACGTTGAGCGTTCAGGCTCTGGTAATTTCCGTTTAGTATCCAGACTCCAATCATTTTGTTGAGCGTTTAGGCTCTGGTCAGTTTCGTTGAGTATCCAGAATCCGGTTATTAAGTTGAGCGTTCAGGCTCCGGTCAGTTTCGTTGAGTATCCAGATTCCAGTTATTACTTTGAGCGTTCAGGCTCTAGTCAGTTTTGTTGGGTATCCAGACTCCGGTTATTACTTTGAGCGTTAAGGCTCCGGTCATTTTTGTTGAGTATCCAAACTCCGGTTATTAAGTTGAGCGTTCAGGCTCCGGTCATTTTCATTGAGTATCCAGACTCCGGTTATTACGTTGAGCGTTCAGGCTATGGTCATTTTCGTTGAGTATCCAGACTCCGGTTATTACGTTGAGCGTTCAGGCTCTGATCAGTTTCGTTGAGTATCCAGACTCCGGTTA
Organism: Lathyrus sativus; assembly: GCA_963859935.3. NCBI lineage: Eukaryota > Viridiplantae > Streptophyta > Magnoliopsida > Fabales > Fabaceae > Lathyrus > Lathyrus sativus. The sequence goes on along the minus strand of CAWUDS030000653.1, from coordinate 1,163,746 downwards.
TTAAGTTTAACGTTCAGGCTCCGTTCTGTTACGTTAGGTATCCAGACTCCGGTTATTACGTTGAGCGTTCAGGCTCCGGTCAGTTTCGTTGATTATCCAGACTCCGGTTATTACGTTGAGCACTCATGCTCCGGTCAGTTTCGTTGGGTATCCAGACTCCGGTTATTACGTTGAGCGTTCAGGCTCCGGTAATTTTTGTAGAGTATCCAGAATCCGGTTATTACGTTGAGCCTTCAGGTTCTGGTCAGTTTCGTTGAGTATCCAAACTCCGGTTAGTAAGTTGAGCGTTCAGACTCCGGTCATTTTCTTTGAGTATCCAGATTCCGGTTATTATGTTGAGCGTTCAGGCTCCGGTCATTTTCGTTGAGTATCCAGACTCCGGTTATTACGTTGAGTGTTCAGGCTTCGGTCAGTTTTGTTGAGTATCCAGACTCCGGTTATTAAGTTTAGCGTTCAGGCTCCATTCAGTATCGTTGGGTATCCAGACTCCGGTTATTAAGTTGAGCGTTCAGGCTTTGGTCAGTTTTGTTGATTATCCAGACTCCGGTTATTACGTTGAACACTCATGCTCCGGTCAGTTTCGTTGAGTATCCAGACTCCGGTTATTCCGTTGAGCGTTCAGGCTCCGGTAAGTTTCGTTGGGTATCCAGACTCCGGTTATTACGTATAGCGTCCATGCTCTGGTATGTTTTGTTGAGTATCTAGACTCTGGTCATTACATTGAGTGTACAGGCTCTAGTCATTTTTGTTGAGTATCCAGACTCCGGTCATTATGTTGAGCGTTCAGGCTCCGGTCATTTTTGTTGAGTATCCAGACTCCGGTCATTCTGTTGAGCGTTCAGAATCCGGTCAGTTTCATTGAGTATCCAGACTCCGGTTATTAAGTTGAGCATTCAGGCTCCGGTCATTTTTGTTGAGTATCCAGACTCCGGTTATTACGTTGAGCGTTCAGGCTCCGTTCATTAAATTGATCGTTCATGCTCCGGTCAGTTTCGTTGAGTATCCAGACTCCAGTTATTACTTTGAACGTTCAGGCTCTAGTCAGTTTCGTTGGATATCCAGACTCCGATTATTACATTGAGCGTTAAGGCTCCGGTCATTTTTGTTTTGTATCCAGACACCGGTTATTACGTTGAGCGTTCAGGTTCTGGTCAGTTTCGTTTAGTATCCAAACTCCGGTTATTAAGTTGAGCGTTCAGGCTCCTGTCATTTTCTTTGAGTATCCAGACTCCGGTTATTACGTTGAGCGTTCAGGATACGGTCATTTTCGTTGAGTATCCATACTCCTGTTATTACGTTGAGCGTTCAGGCTCTGGTCAGTTTTGTTGAGTATCCAGACTCCGGTTATTAAGCTTAGTGTTCAGGCTCCGTTCAGTTTCGTTAGGTATCCAGACTCCGGTTATTATGTTGAGCGTTCAGGCTCCATTCAGTTTTGTTGGGTATCCAGACTTCGGTTATTACGTTTAGCGTTCAGGCTCCGGTCAGTTTTGTTGAGTATCTAGACTTCGGTTATTATGTTGAGTGTACATGCTCCGGTCATTTTTGTTGAGTATCGAGACTCCGATCATTACGTTGAGCGTTCAGGCTTCGGTCATTTTTGTTGAGTATCCAGACTCCGGTCATTCTGTTGAGCGTTCAGGCTCCTGTGAGTTTCATTGAGTATCCAGACTCCGGTTATTAAGTTGAGCATTCAGGCTCCGGTCATTTTTGTTGAGTATCCAGACTTCGGTTATTACGTTGAGCGTTGATGTTCCGGTTATTATGTTGATCGTTCAGGCTCCGCTCAGTTTCGTTGAGTATCCAAACTCCAGTTATTACGTTGAGCGTTCTGGCTCTGGTCAGTTTCGTTGGGTATCCAGACTCCGGTTATTACATTGAGCGTTAAGGCTCCGATCATTTTTGTTGAGTATCCAGACTCCGGTTATTACGTTGAGCGTTCAGGTTCCGGTCAGTTTCATTAAGTATCTAGACTCCGGTTATTAAGTTGAGCATTCAGAGTCCGGTGAGTTTCGTTGGGTATCCAGACTCCGGTTATTATGTTGAGCGTTCAGGCTCTGGTCAGTTTCGTTGAGTATCCAGACTCCAGTTATTTTGTTGAGCGTTCATGCTCCGGTCAGTTTCGTTGGGTATCCATACTCCGGTTATTACTATGAGCGTTCAGGCTCCAGTCATTTTTGTTGAGTATCCAGTCCGGTTATTACGTTGAGCATTCATGCTCCGGTCATTTTTGTTGAGTCTCCAGACTCCGGTTATTACGTTTTGTGTTCAAACTTCGATTAGTTTCGTTGGGAATCTAGACTCCGATTATTACTTTGAGCGTTCAGGCTCCGGTCAGTTTCGTTGGGTATCCAGACTCTGGGTATTATGTTGAGCATTCAGGCTCCGGTGATTTTCGTTGAGTATCCAGACTCTGGTTATTCCGTTGAGCGTTCAGGCTCCGGTTAGTTTCGTTAGGTATCTAGACTCCGGTTATTACGTATAGCGTCCATGCTCTGGTAAGTTTTGTTGAGTATCTAGACTCCGGTCATTACGTTGAGTGTACAAGCTCCGGTCATTTTTGTTGAGTATCCAGACTCTGGTCATTACGTTGAGCGTTCAAGCTCCTGTCATTTTCGTTGAGTATCCAGACTCCGGTCATTTTGTTGAGCGTTCAGGCTCCGGTCAGTTTCGTTGAGTATCCAGACTTCGGTCATTAAGTTGAGCATTCAGGCTTTGGACATTTTTGTTGAGTATCCAGACTTCGATTATTACGTTGAGCGTTCAGGCTTCGGTCATTACGTTGATCGTTCAGGCTCCGGTCAGTTTCGTTGAGTATCCAGACTCCAGTTATTACTTTGAGCGTTCAGGCTCTGTTCAATTTTGTTAGGTATCCAAACTCCGGTTATTACATTGAGCGTTAAGGCTCCGGTCATGTTTGTTGAGTATCCAGACTCCGTTTATTCCGTTGAGCGTTCAGGCTCCGGCCAGTTTCGTTTAGTATCCAAACTCCGATTATTAAGTTAAGTGTTCAAGTTCTGGTCATTTTCTTTGAGTATCCAGACTCCGGTTATTACATTGAGCATTCAGGCTCCGGTCATTTTCGTTGAGAATCCAGATTCCGGTTATTACGTTGAGCGTTCAGGCTCCGATAATTTTCGTTGAGTATCGAGACTCCGGTTATTACGTTTAGCGTTCAGGCTCCGGTCAGTTTTGTTGGGTATCCAGACTCCGGTTATATCGTTGAGCGTTCAGGCTCCGGTCATTTTTGTTGAGTATCCAGACTCCGGTTGTTACATTGAGCGTTCAGGTTTCGGTCAGTTTCGTTGAGTATCCAAACTCCTGTGATTAAGTTGAGCGTTCAGGCTCCGGTCATTTTCTTTGAGTATCCAGACTCCGGTTATTACATTGAGCGTTAAGGCCCCGGTCATTTTCGTTGAGTATCCAGACTCCAGTTATTACATTGAGCGTTCAGGCTCCGGTCAGTTTCGTTGAGTATCCAGACTCCGGTTATTAAGTTGAGCGTTCATGCTCTGGTCAGTTTCGTTGGGTATCCAGACTCCGGTTATTATGTTGAGCGTTCAGGATCCGGTGAGTTTCGTTGAGTATCCAGACTCCAGTTATTACGTTGAGCGTTCAGGCTCCGGTTAGTTTCGTTGGGTATCCAGACTCTGGTTATTACGTTGAGCGTTCAGGCTCCGGTCATTTTTGTTGAGTATCTAGTTCGGTTATTACGTTGAGCATTCAGGCTCCGGTCATTTTTGTTGAGTCTCCAGATTCCGGTTATTACATTTTGTGTTCAAACTCCGACTAGTTTCGTTGAGAATCTAGACTCCGATTATTACGTTGAGCGTTCAGGCACCGGTCTGTTTCGTTGGGTATCCAGACTCCAGTTATTACGTTAAGCATTCAGGCTCCGGTGATTTTCGATGAGTATCCAGACACCGGTTATTCCGTTGAGCGTTCAGGCTCCGGATAGTTTCGTTAGGTATCCAGACTCCGGTTATTATGTATAGCGTCTATGCTCCTGTAAGTTTTGTTGAGTATCTAGACTTCGGTCATTATGTTGAGTGTACAGGCTCCGGTCATTTTTGTTGAGTATCCAGACTCCGATCATTACGTTGAGCGTTCAGGTTTCGGTCATTTTCGTTGAGTATCCAGACTCCGGTCATTCTGTTGAGCGTTCAGGCTCCTGTGAGTTTCGTTGAGTATCCAGACTCCGGTTATTAAGTTGAGCATTCAGGCTCCGGTCATTTTTGTTAAGTATCCAGACTTCGGTTATTACGTTGAGCGTTGAGGCTCCGGTCATTATGTTGATCGTTCAGGCTCCGGTCAGTTTCGTTGAGTATCCAAACTCCAGTTATTACGTTGAGCGTTCAGGCTCTGGTCAGTTTCGTTGGGTATCCAGACTCCGGTTATTACATTGAGCGTTAAGGCTCCGATCATTTTTGTTGAGTATATAGATTCTGGTTATTACGTTGAGCGTTCAGGCTCCGGTCAGTTTCATTAAGTATCTAGACTCCGGTTATTAAGTTTAGCATTCAGGCTCCGGTCAGTTTCGTTGGGTATCCAGACTCCGGTTATTACGTTGAGTGTTCAGGCTCCGGTCAGTTTCGTTGAGTTTCCAGACTCCAGTTATTAAGTTGAGCGTTCATGCTCCGGTCAGTTTCGTTGGGTATCCAGACTCCAGTTATTACGTTGAGCTTTCAGGCTCCGGTCATTTTTGTTGAGTATCCAGTCCGGTTATTACGTTGAGCATTCATGCTCCGGTCATTTTTGTTGAGTCTCCAGACTCTGGTTATTAGGTTTTGTGTTCAAACTCCGATTAGTTTCGTTGAGAATCTCGACTCCGATTATTACGTTGAGTGTTCAGGCTCCGGTCAGTTTCGTTGGGTATCCAGACTCTGGGTATTATGTTGAGCATTCAGGCTCCGGTGATTTTCGTTGAGTATCCAGACTTTGGTTATTCTGTTGAGAGTTCAGGCTCCGGTTAGTTTCGTTACGTATAGCGTCCATGCTCTGGTAAGTTTTGTTGAGTATCTAGACTCCGGTCATTACGTTGAGTGTATAACCTCCGGTCATTTTTGTTGAGTATCCAGACTATGGTCATTACGTTAGGCGTTCAGGCTCCTGTCATTTTCGTTGAGTATCCAGACTCCGGTCATTTTGTTGAGCGTTCTGGCTCCGGTCAGTTACGTTGAGTATCCAGACTTCGGTTGTTAAGTTGAGCATTCAGGCTCCGATCATTTTTGTTGAGTATCCAGACTTCGGTTATTACGTTGAGCGTTCAGGCTCCGGTCATTACGTTGATCGTTCAGCCTCCGGTCAGTTTCGTTGAGTATCCAAACTCCAGTTATTACTTTGAGCGTTCAGGCTCTGGTCAATTTTGTTGGGTATCCAGACTCCGATTATTACATTGAGCGTTAAGGCTCCGTCATTTTTGTTGAGTATCCAGACTCCGGTTATTACGTTGAGCGTTCAGGCTCCGGTCAGTTTCGTTTAGTATCCAAACTCCGATTATTAAGTTAAGTGTTCAGGCTCCGGTCATTTTCTTTGAGTATCCAGACTCCGGTTATTACATTGAGCATTCAGGCTCCGGTCATTTTCGTTGAGAATCCAGACTCTGGTTATTACGTTGAGTGTTCAGGCTCCGATCAGTTTCGTTGAGTATCGAGACTCCTGTTATTAAGTTTAACGTTTAGGCTCCGGTCAGTTTTGTTGGGTATCCAGACTCCGGTTATTACGTTGAGCGTTCGGGTTCCGGTCATTTTTTTTGAGTACCCTGACTCCGGTTATTACGTTGAGCATTCAGGTTCCGGTCAGTTTCGTTGAGTATCCAAACTCCTGTTATTAAGTTGAGCGTTCAGGCACCGGTCATTTTCTTTGAGTATCCAGACTCCAGTTATTACATTGAGCGTTCAGGCTCCGGTCAGTTTCGTTGAATATCCAGACTCCGGTTATTAAGTTGAGAGTTCAGGCTCCGGTCAGTTTCGTTGTGTATCCAGACTCTAGTTATTACGTTGAGCGTTCAGGCTCCGGTCATTCTTGTTGAGTATCCAGTCCGGTTATTATGTTGAGCATTCAGGCTCCGGTCATTTTTATTGAGTCTTCAGACTCTGGTTATTACGTTTTGTGTTCAAACTCCGACTAATTTCGTTGAGAATCTAGACTCCGATTATTACGTTGAGCATTCATGCTCCGGTCAGTTTCGTTGGGTATCCAAACTCCGGTTATTACGTTGAGCATTCAGGCTCCGGTGATTTTCGTTGAATATCTAGACTACGGTTATTCCGTTGAGCGTTCAGGCTCTGGTTAGTTTTGTTAGGTAACCAGGCTCCAGTTAATACGTATAGCGTCCAGGCTCTGGTAAGTTTTGTTGAGTATCTAGACTTCAGTCATTACTTTGAGCGTACAGGCTCCGGTCATTTTTGTTGAATATCCAGAATTCGGTCATTACGTTGATCGTTCAGGCTCTGGTAATTTTCTTTGAGTATCCAGACTCCGGTCATTCTGTTGAGCGTTCAGGCTATGGTCAGTTTCATTGAGTATCCAGATTCCGATTATTAAGTTGAGCGTTCCGGCTCCGGTCAGTTTCGTTCGGTATCCTGACTCCGGTTATTACGTTGAGCGTTCACGCTCCGGTCAGTTTCGTTCGGTTTCCTGACTCCGGTTATTACGTTGAGCGTTCAGGCTTCGGTCATTTTTTTTGAGTATCCAGTCCGGTTATTACGTTGAGTATTCAGGCTTCGATTCTTTTTTGTTCAGTCTCCAGACTCCGGTTATTACGTTTTGTGTTCAAACTCTGATTAGTTTCGTTGAGAATCTAGACTCCGATTATTACATTGAGCGTTCAGGCACCGGTCAGTTTCGTTGGGAATCCAGACTCCGGTTATTACGTTGAGCGTTCAGGCTCCGGTTAGTTTCGTTAGGTATCTAGACTCCGGTTATTATGTATAACGTCTATGCTCTGGTAAGTTTTGTTGAGTATCTAGACTTCGGTCATTATGTTGAGTGTACAGGCTCCGGTCATTTTTGTTGAGTATCAAGACTCCGGTCATTACGTTGAGCGTTCAGGCTCCGGTCATTTTCGTTGAGTATCCAGACCCCGGTCATTCTGTTGAGCGTTCAGGCTCCTGTCAATTTTGTTGAGTATCCAGACTCCGGTTATTAAGTTGAGCATTCAGGCTCCGGTCATTTTTGTTGAGTATCCAGACTTCGGTTATTACGTTGAGCGTTCAGGCTCCGGTCATTATGTTGATCATTCACGCTCCGGTCAGTTTCGTTGAGTATCCAAACTCCAGTTATTACGTTGAGCGTTCAGGCTCTGGTCAGTTTCGTTGGGTATCCAGACTCTGGTTATTACATTGAGCGTTAAGGCTCCGATCATTTTTGTTGAGTATCCAGACTCCGGTTATTACGTTGAGTGTTCAGGCTCCGGTTAGTTTCGTTTAGTATCCAAACTCCGGTTATTAAGTTGAGCGTTCAGGCTTCGTTCTATTTCTCTGAGTATCCAGACTCCGATTATTACGTTGAGCGTTCAGGCTCCGGTCATTTTCGTGGAGTATGCACACTCTGGTTATTACGTCGAGCGTTCTGGCTCCGGTCAGTTTCGTAGAGTTTCCAGACTCCAGTTATTAAGTTTAGCGTTCAGGCTCTGTTCAGTTTCATTGGGTATCCAGACTCCAGTTATTACGTTGAGTGTTCAGGCTCCGGTCAGTTTCGTTGAGTATCCAGACTCCGTTTATTACGTTGAGCGTTTAGGCTCCGGTCATTTTTGTTGAGTATCCAGACTCCGGTTATTACGTTGAGTGTTCAGGTTCCAGTCAATTTTGTTGAGTATCCAAACTCCGGTTATTAAGTTAAGCGTTCAGGCTCCGGTCATTTTCTTTGAGTATCCAGACTCCGGTTATTATGTTGAGCGTTCAGGCTCCGGTCATTTTCGTTGAGTATCCAGACTCTGGTTATTACGTTGAACGTTTAGGCTCCGGTCAGTTTCGTTGAGTATCCAGACTCCGGTTATTAAGTTGAGCGTTCAGGCTCCGGTTAGTTTCGTTGGGTATCCAGAATCCGGTTATTATGTTGAGCGTTAAGGCTCCGGTCAGTTTCGTTGAGCATACAGACTCCGGTTATTACGTTGAGCGTTCACGCTCCGGTCAGTTTCGTTGGGTATCCAGACTATGGTCATTACGTTGAGCGTTCAGGCTCCGGTCAATTTTATTGAGTATCCAGTCCGGTTATTACGTTGAGCATTCAGGCTTCGGTCATTTTTGTTGAGTCTCCAGACTCCGGTTATTACATTTTGTTTTCAAACTCTGATTAGTTTTGTTGAGAATCTAGACTCCGATTATTACGTTGAGCATTCAGGCTCGGGTCAGTTTTGTTGGGTATCCAGACTCCGGTTATTACGTTGTGCATTAAGGCTCCGGTGATTTTCGTTGAGTATTCAGACTCTGGTTATTTCGTTGAGCGTTCAGGCTCCGGTTAGTTTCGTTAGGTATCCAGACTCCGGTTATTACGTATAGCTTCCAGGCTCTGATAAGTTTCGTTGAGTATCTAGACTCCGGTTATTATGTTGAGCGTTCAGGCTCCGGTCTTTTTCGTTGAGTATCCAGACTCTGGTTATTACGTTGAGCGTTCAGGCTCCCGTCAGTTTCCTTGAGTATCTAGACTCTGGTTATTAAGTTGAGTGTTCAGGCTCCGGTCAGTTTCGTTGGGTATCCAGACTCCGGTTATTATGTTGAGCATTCAGGCTCCATTCAGTTTCGTTGGGTATCCAGACTCCGATTATTATGTTGAGCGTTCAGGCTCCGGTCACTTTCGTTGAGTATCCAAACTCCGGTTATTCCGTTGAGCGTTCAGGCTCCGGTCAGTTTCGTTGAGCATCCAGACTCCGGTTATTAAGTTTAGCATTCAGGCTCCGTTCAGGTGTGTTGGGTATCCAGACTCCGATTATTACATTGAGCATTCAGGCTCCAGTCAGTTTCGTTGATTATCCAGACTCCGGTTATTACGTTGAGCACTCACGCTCCGGTTATTTTTGTTGAGTATCCAAACTCCGGTTATTAAGTTTCGCGTTCAGGCTTCGGTCATTTTCTTTGAGTATCCAGACTCCGTTTATTACGTTGAGCGTTCAGGCTTCGGTCATTTTCGTTGAGTATCCAGACTCCTGTTATTACGTTGAGCATTCAGGCTCCGGTCAGTTTCGTTGAGTATCCAGACTCCGGTTATTAAGTTGAGCGTTCAGGCTCCAGTCAGTTTCGTTGGGTATCCAGACTCCGGTTATCACGTTTAGCGTTCAGGCTCCGGTCAGTTTTATTGAGTATCCAGTCCGGTTGTTACATTGAGCATTCAAGCTCTGGTCATTTTTGTTGAGTCTCCAGACTCCGGTTATTACATTTTATGTTCAAACTCCGATTAGTTTCTTTGAGAATCTAGACTCGGATTATTATGTTGAGCGTTCAGGCTCCGTTCAGTTTCGTTAGGTATCCAGACTCCGGTTATTACGTTGAGCAATCAGGCTCCGGTGATTTTCGTTGAGTATCCAGACTCCGGTTATTCCGTTGAGCGTTCAGGCTCCGGTTAGTTTCGTTAGTTATCCAGACTCCGGTTATTCCGTTGAGCGTTCAGGCTTCGGTTAGTTTCGTTAGGTATCCAGACTCCGGTTATTATGTATAGCGTCTATGCTCTGGTAAGTTTTGTTGAGTATCTAGACTCCGGTCATTACGTTGAGTGTACAGGCTCCGACCATTTTTGTTGAGTATCCAGACTCTAGTCATTACGTTGAGCGTTCAGGCTCCGGTCATTTTCGTTGAGTATCTAGATTCCGGTCATTCTGTTGTGCGTTCAGGCTCCTGTCAGTTTCGTTGAGTATCCAGACTCCGGTTATTACATTGAACGTTCAGACTGTGGTCATTACGTTGTTCGTTCAGGCTCCGGTCAGTTTCGTTGAGTATCCAGACTCCAGTTATTACATTGAGCATTCAGACTCTGGTCAGTTTCGTTGGGTATCCAGACTCCGGTTATTACATTGAGCGTTAAGGCTCCGATCATTTTTGTTGAGTATCCAGACTCCGGTTATTACGTTGAGCGTTCAGGCTTCAGTCAATTTCATTTAGTATCCAAACTCCGGTTATTACGTTGAGCGTTCAGGCTCCGGTCATTGTCTTTGAGTATCCAGACTCCAGTTATTACGTTGAGCGTTCAGGCTCTGGTCATTTTCGTTTAGTATCCAGACTCTGGTTATTACGTTGAGCGTTCAGGCTCCGGTCAGTTTCGTTGAGTATCCAGACTCCGGTTATTCAATTTAGCGTTCAGGCTCCGGTCAGTTTCGTTGGGTATCTAGACTCTGGTTATTACGTTGAGCGTTCAGGCTCCGGTCAGTTTCGTTGATTATCCAGACTCCGGTTATTACGTTGAGCACTCACGCTCCGGTCAGTTTCCTTGGGTATCCAGACTCCGGTTATTACGTTGAGCATTCAGGCTCTGGTCATTTTTGTTAAGTATCCAGACTCTGGTTATTACGTTCAGCGTTCAGGTTCCGGTCAATTTCGTTGAGTATCCAAACTCCGGTTATTAAGTTGAGCGTTCAGGCTCCGGTCATTTTCTTTGAGTATCCAGACTCCGGTTATTATGTTGAGCATTCAGGCTCTGGTCATTTTCGTTGAGTATCCAGACTCTGGTTATTACGTTGAGCGTTCAGGCTCCGGTCAGTTTCGTAGAGTATCCAGACTCAGGTTATTAAGTTGAGCGTTCAGGCTCCGGTCAATTTCGTTGGGTAGCCAGACTCTAGTTATTAAGTTGAGCGTTCAGGCTCCGGTCAGTTTCGTTGAGTATCCAGACTCCAGTTATTACGTTGAGCGTTCACGCTCCGGTCAGTTTCGTTGGGTATCCAGACTCCGGTTATCACGTTGAGCATTCAAGCTCTGGTCATTTTTGTTGAGTCTCCAGACTCCGCTTATTAAGTTTTGTGTTCAAACTCTGATTAGTTTTGTTGAGAATCTAGACTCCGATTATTACGTGGAACGTTCAGGCTCCGGTCAGTTTCGTTGGGTATCCAGACTCCGGTTATTACATTGTGTATTCAGGCTCCGGTGATTTTCGTTGAGTATCCAGACTCTGGTTATTCCATTGAGCGTTCAGGCTCCGGTTAGTTTCGTTAGGTATCCAGACTCCGGTTATTACGTATAGCGTCCAGGCTCTGGTAAGTTTCATTGAGTATATAGACTCTGATTATTACGTTGAGCGTTCAAGCTCTGGTCAGTTTCGTTGGGTATCCAGACTCCGGTTATTACATTGAGCATTCAGGCCTCGGTGATTTTCTTTGAGTATCCAGACTCTGGTTATTCCGTTGAGCGTTCAGGCTCCGATTAGTTTCGTTGGGCATCCAGACTCCGATTATTACGTATAGCGTCCATGCTCTGGTAAGTTTTGTTGAGTATCTAGGCTCTGTTCATTACGTTGAGTGTACAGGCTCCGGTCATTTTTGTTGAGTATCCAGACTCCGGTCATGACGTTGAGCGTTCAGGCTCCGTTCATTTTCATTGAGTATCCAGACTTCGGTCATTCTGTTGAGGGTTCATGCTCCGGTCAGTTTCGTTGAGCATCCAGACTCCGGTTATTAAGTTGAGCATTCAGGCTCCGGTCATTTTGTTGAGTATCCAGACTCCGGTTATTAAGTTTAGCGTTCAGGTTCCGTTCAGGTGTGTTAGGTTTCCAGACTCCGATTATTACACTGAGCATTCAGGCTCTGGTCAGTTTCGTTGATTATCCAGACTCCGGTTATTACGTTGAGCACTCACGCTTCGGCCATTTTCTTTGAGTATCCAGACTCCGGTTATTACGTTGAGCGTTCAGGCTCCGGTCATTTTCGTTGAGTATCCAGACTCCTGTTATTACGTTGAGCGTTCAGGCTCCGGTCAGTTTCGTTGAGTATCCAGACTCCGGTTATTAAGTTGAGCGTTCAGGCTCCGGTCAGTTTCGTTGGGTATCTAGACTCCGGTTATTACGTTTAGCGTTCAGGCTCCGGTCAGTTTCGTTGCGTATCCAGACTTCGGTTATTACGTTGATCGTTCAAGCTCCGGTCAGTTTCATTGGGTATCCAGACTCCGGTTTTTACTTTGAGTGTTAAGGCTCCGGTCAGTTTCGTTGGGTATCCAGACTCCGGTTATTACGTTGAGCGTTCAAGCTCCGGTCAGTTTCGTTGGGTATCCAGACTCCGGTTATTACGTTTAGCAGTCAGGCTCCGGTCATTTTTGTTGAGTATCCAGACTCCGGTTATTACATTGAGCATTCAGGCTCCGGTCATTTTTGTTGAGTCTCCAGACTCTGGTTATTAAGTTTAGCGTTTAGGTTCCGTTCAGGTGTGTTAGGTTTCCAGACTCCGATTATTACATTGAGCATTCAGGCTCCGGTCAGTTTCGTTGATTATCCAGACTCCGGTTATTACGTTGAGCACTCACGCTTCGGTTATTTTTGTTGAGTATCCAAACTCCGGTTATTAAGTTGATTGTTTAGGCTTCGGCCATTTTCTTTGAGTATCTAGACTCCGGTTATTACGTTGAGCGTTCAGGCTCCGGTCATTTTCGTTGAGTATCCAGACTCCTGTTATTACGTTGAGCGTTCAGGCTCCGGTCAGTTTCGTTGAGTATCCAGACTCCGGTTATTAAGTTTAGCGTTCAGGCTCCGGTCAGTTTCGTTGGGTATCCAGACTCCGGTTATTACGTTTAGCGTTCAGGCTCCGGTCATTTTTGTTGAGTATCCAGTCCGGTTATTACCTTGAGCATTCAGGCTCCGGTCATTTTTGTTGAGTCTCCAGACTCCGGTTATTACATTTTATGTTCAAACTCTGATTTGTTTCTTTGAGAATCTAGACTCCGATTATTATGTTGAGCGTTCAGGCTCCGGTCAGTTTCGTTAGGTATCCAGACTCCGGTTATTACGTTGAGCATTCAGGCTCCGGTGATTTTCGTTGAGTATCCAGACTCCGGTTATTCCGTTGAGCGTTCAGGCTTCAGTTAGTTTTGTTACGTATCCAGACTCCGGTTATTATGTATAGCGTCTATGCTCTGGTAAGTTTTGTTGAGTATCTAGACTCCGGTCATTAAGTTGAGTGTACAGGCTCCGGCCATTTTTGTTGAGTATCCAGACTCCGGTCATGACGTTGAGCGTTTAGGCTCCGGTCATTTTTGTTGAGTATCCAGACTCCGGTTATTCTGTTGAGGGTTCATGCTCCGGTCAGTTTCGTTGAGCATCCAGACTCCGGTTATTAAGTTGAGCATTCAGGATCCGGTCATTTTTGTTGAGTATCCAGACTCCGGTTATTACATTGAGCGTTCAGGCTCCGGTCATTACGTTGATCGTTCAGGCTCCGGTCAGTTTCATTGAGTATCCAGACTCCAGTTATTACATTGAGCGTTCAGGCTCTGGTCAATTTCGTTGGGTATCCAGACTCCGGTTATTACATTGAGCGTTAAGGCTCCGGTCATTTTTGTTGAATATCCAGACTCCGGTTATTACGTTGAGCGTTCAGGCTTCGGTCATTTTTCGTTTAGTATCCAAACTCCGGTTATTACGTTGAGCGTTCAGGCTCCGGACATTTTCTTTGAGTATCCAGACTCCAGTTATTACGTTGAGCGTTCGGGCTCCGGTCATTTTCATTGAGTATCCAGACTCTGGTTATTACGTTGAGCGTTCAGGCTTCGGTCAGTTTCGTTGGGTATCCAGACTCCGGTTATTACATTGAGCGTTCAGACTCCGGTCAGTTTCGTTGATTATCCAGACTCCGGTTATTACGTTGAGCACTCACGCTCCGATCAGTTTCCTTGGGTATCTAGACTCCGGTTATTACGTTGAGCGTTCAGGCTCCGGACATTTTCGTTGAGTATCCAAACTCCAGTTATTAAGTTGAGCGTTCAGGCTCCGGTCATTTTCTTTGAGTGTCCAGACTCCGGTTATTATGTTGAGCATTCAGGCTCCGGTCAGTTTCATTGAGTATCCAGACTCCGGTTATTAAGTTTAGCGTCCATGCTCCGTTCAGTTTCGTTGGGTATCCAGATTCCGGTTATTACGTTGAGCGTTCAGGCTCCGGTCAATTTCGTTGATTATCCAGACTCCGGTTATTACGTTGAGCACTCACGCTCCGGTCATTTTTGTTGAGTCTCCAGACTCTGGTTATTACATTTTGTGTTCAAACTTCGATTAGTTTCTTTGAGAATCTAGACTCCGATTATTATGTTGAGCGTTCAGGCTCCGGTCAGTTTCGTTAGGTATCCAGACTCCGGTTATTAGGTTGAGCATTCAGGCTCCGGTAATTTTCGTTGAGTATCCAGACTCCGGTTATTCCGTTGAGCGTTCAGGCCCCGGTTAGTTTCGTTAGGTATCCAGACTCCAGTTATTATGTATAGTGTCTATACTCTACTAAGTTTTGTTGAGTATCTAGACTCCGGCCATTACGTTGAGTGTACAGGCTCCGGCCATTTTTGTTGAGTATCCAGACTCTAGTCATTACGTTGAGCGTTTAGGCTCCGGTCATTTTCGTTGAGTATCTAGACTCCGGTCATTCTGTTGAGCGTTCAGGCTCCTATCAGTTTTGTTGAGTATCTAGACTCTGGTTATTCCATTGAGCGTTCAGGCTCCGGTTAGTTTCGTTAGGTATCCAGACTCCGGTTATTACGTATAGCGTCCAGGCTCTGGTAAGTTTCGTTGAGTATATAGACTCTGATTATTACGTTGAGCGTTCAGGCTCTGGTCAGTTTCGTTGGGTATCCAGACTCCGGTTATTACATTGAGCATTCAGGCCTTGGTGATTTTCTTTGAGTATCCAGACTCTGGTTATTCCGTTGAGCGTTCAGGCTCCGATTAGTTTCGTTGGGCATCCAGACTCCGGTTATTACGTATAGCGTCCATGCTCTAGTAAGTTTTGTTGAGTATCTAGACTTTGTTCATTACGTTGTGGGTACAGGCTCCGGTCATTTTTGTTGAGTATCCAGACTCCGGTCATGACGTTGAGCGTTCAGGCTCCGGTCATTTTCGTTGAGTATCCAGACTTCGGTCATTCCGTTGAGGGTTCATGCTCCGGTTAGTTTCGTTGAGCATCCAGACTCCGGTTATTAAGTTGAGCATTCAGGCTCCGGTCATTTTGTTGAGTATCCAGACTAAGGTTATTAAGTTTAGCATTCAGGTTCCGTTCAGGTGTGTTAGGTTTCCAGACTCCGATTATTACACTGAGCATTCAGGCTCTGGTCAGTTTCGTTGATTACGTTGAGCACTCACGCTTCGGTTATTTTTATTGAGTATCCAAACTCCGGTTATTAACTTGAGTGTTCAGGCTTCGGCCATTTTCTTTGAGTATCCAGACTCTGGTTATTACGTTGAGCGTTCAGGCTCCGGTCATTTTCGTTGAGTATCCAGACTCCTGTTATTACGTTGAGCGTTCAGGCTCCGGTCAGTTTCGTTGAGTATCCAGACTCCGGTTATTAAGTTGAGCGTTCAGGCTCCGGTCAGTTTCGTTGGGTATCTAGACTCCGGTTATTACGTTTAGCGTTCAGGCTCCGGTCAGTTTCGTTGCGTATCCAGACTTCGGTTATTACGTTGATCGTTCAGGCTCCGGTCAGTTTCATTGGGTATCCAAACTCCGGTTTTTACGTTGAGTGTTAAGGCTCCGGTCAGTTTCGTTGGGTATCCAGACTCCGGTTATTACGTTGAGCGTTCAGGCTCCGGTCAGTTTCGTTGGGTATCCAGACTCCGGTTATTACGTTTAGCAGTCAGGCTCCAGTCATTTTTGTTGTGTATCCAGACTCCGGTTATTACATTGAGCATTCAGGCTCCGGTCATTTTTGTTGAGTCTCCAGACTCCGGTTATTAAGTTTAGCGTTTAGGTTCCGTTCAGGTGTGTTAGGTTTCCAGACTCCGATTATTACATTGAGCATTCAGGCTCCGGTCAGTTTCGTTGATTATCCACACTCCGGTTATTACGTTGAGCACTCACGCTTCGGTTATTTTTGTTGAGTATCCAAACTCCGGTTATTAAGTTGAGTGTTTAGGCTTCGGCCATTTTCTTTGAGTATCCAGACTCCGGTTATTACGTTGAGCGTTCAGGCTCCGGTCATTTTCGTTGAGTATCCAGACTCCTGTTATTACGTTGAGCGTTCAGGCTCCGGTCAGTTTCGTTGAGTATCCAGACTCCGGTTATTAAGTTGAGCGTTCAGGCTCCGGTCAGTTTCGTTGGGTATCCAGACTCCGGTTATTACGTTTAGCGTTCAGGCTCCGGTCATTTTTGTTGAGTATCCAGTCCGGTTATTACCGTGAGCATTCAGGCTCCGATTATTTTTGTTGAGTCTCCAGACTCCGGTTATTACATTTTATGTTCAAACTCTGATTTGTTTCCTTGAGAATCTAGACTCTGATTATTATGTTCAGCGTTCAGGCTCCGGTCAGTTTCGTTAGGTATCCAGACTCCGGTTATTACGTTGAGCATTCAGGCTCCGGTGATTTTCGTTGAGTATCCAGACTCCGGTTATTCCGTTGAGCGTTCAGGCCCCGGTTAGTTTCGTTACGTATCCAGACTCCGGTTATTATGTATAGCGTCTATGCTCTGGTAAGTTTGGTTGAGTATCTAGACTCCGGTCATTACGTTGAGTGTACAGGCTCCGGCCATTTTTGTTGAGTATCTAGACTCCGGTCATGACGTTGAGCGTTTAGGCTCCCGTCATTTTTGTTGAGTATCCAGACTCCGGTTATTCTGTTGAGGGTTCATGCTTCGGTCAGTTTCGTTGAGCATCTAGACTCCGGTTATTAAGTTGAGCATTCAGGCTTCGGTCATTTTTGTTGAGTATCCAGACTCCGGTTATTACATTGAGCGTTCAGGCTCCGGTCATTACGTTGATCGTTCAGGCTCCGGTCAGTTTCGTTGGGTATCCAGACTCCAGTTATTACGTTGAGCGTTCAGGCTCTGGTCAATTTCGTTAGGTATCCAGACTCCGGTTATTACATTGAGCGTTAAGGCTCCGGTCATTTTTGTTGAGTATCCAGACCCTGGTTATTACGTTGAGCGTTCAGGCTTCGGTCAGTTTTTGTTTAGTATCCAAACTCCGGTTATTACGTTGAGCGTTCAGGCTCCGGTCATTTTCTTTGAGTATCCAGACTCCAGTTATTACGTTGAGCGTTCAGGCTCCGGTCATATTCGTTGAGTATCCAGACTCTGGTTATTACGTTGAGCGTTCAGGCTCCGGTCAGTTTCGTTGGGTATCCAGACTCCGGTTATTACATTGAGCGTTCAGACTCCGGTCAGTTTCGTTGATTATCCAGACTCCGGTTATTACGTTGAGCACTCACGCTCCGGTCAATTTCCTTGGGTATCTAGACTCCGGTTATTACGTTGAGCGTTCAGGCTCCGGTCATTTTTGTTCAGTATCCAGACTCCGGTTACTATGTTGAGCGTTCAGGTTCCGGTCAATTTCGTTGAGTATCCAAACTCCAGTTATTAAGTTGAGCGTTCAGGCTCCGGTCATTTTCTTCGAGTGTCCAGACTCCGGTTATTATGTTGAGCATTCAGGCTCCGGTCATTTTCGTTGAGTATCCAGACTCTGGTTATTACGTTGAGCATTCAGGCTCCGGTCAGTTTCGTTGAGTATCCAGACTCCGGTTATTAAGTTTAGCGTCCAGGCTCCGTTCAGTTTCGTTGGGTATCCAGATTCCGGTTATTACGTTGAGCGTTCAGGCTCCGGTCAGTTTCGTTGATTATCCAGACTCCGGTTATTACGTTGAGCACTCACGCTCCAATCATTTTTGTTGAGTCTCGAGACTCTGGTTATTACATTTTGTGTTCAAACTCCGATTAGTTTCTTTGAGAATCTAGACTCTGATTATTATGTTGAGCGTTCAGGCTCCGGTCAGTTTCGTTAGGTATCCAGACTCCGATTATTACGTTGAGCATTCAGGCCTTGGTGATTTTCTTTGAGTATCCAGACTCTGGTTATTCCGTTGAGCGTTCAGGCTCCGATTAGTTTCGTTGGGCATCCAGACTCCGGTTATTACGTATAGCGTCCATGCTCTAGTAAGTTTTGTTGAGTATCTAGACTTTGTTCATTACGTTGTGGGTACAGGCTCCGGTCATTTTTGTTGAGTATCCAGACTCCGGTCATGACGTTGAGCGTTCAGGCTCCGGTCATTTTCGTTGAGTATCCAGACTTCGGTCATTCCGTTGAGGGTTCATGCTCCGGTTAGTTTCGTTGAGCATCCAGACTCCGGTTATTAAGTTGAGCATTCAGGCTCCGGTCATTTTGTTGAGTATCCAGACTAAGGTTATTAAGTTTAGCATTCAGGTTCCGTTCAGGTGTGTTAGGTTTCCAGACTCCGATTATTACACTGAGCATTCAGGCTCTGGTCAGTTTCGTTGATTACGTTGAGCACTCACGCTTCGGTTATTTTTATTGAGTATCCAAACTCCGGTTATTAACTTGAGTGTTCAGGCTTCGGCCATTTTCTTTGAGTATCCAGACTCTGGTTATTACGTTGAGCGTTCAGGCTCCGGTCATTTTCGTTGAGTATCCAGACTCCTGTTATTACGTTGAGCGTTCAGGCTCCGGTCAGTTTCGTTGAGTATCCAGACTCCGGTTATTAAGTTGAGCGTTCAGGCTCCGGTCAGTTTCGTTGGGTATCTAGACTCCGGTTATTACGTTTAGCGTTCAGGCTCCGGTCAGTTTCGTTGCGTATCCAGACTTCGGTTATTACGTTGATCGTTCAGGCTCCGGTCAGTTTCATTGGGTATCCAAACTCCGGTTTTTACGTTGAGTGTTAAGGCTCCGGTCAGTTTCGTTGGGTATCCAGACTCCGGTTATTACGTTGAGCGTTCAGGCTCCGGTCAGTTTCGTTGGGTATCCAGACTCCGGTTATTACGTTTAGCAGTCAGGCTCCAGTCATTTTTGTTGTGTATCCAGACTCCGGTTATTACATTGAGCATTCAGGCTCCGGTCATTTTTGTTGAGTCTCCAGACTCCGGTTATTAAGTTTAGCGTTTAGGTTCCGTTCAGGTGTGTTAGGTTTCCAGACTCCGATTATTACATTGAGCATTCAGGCTCCGGTCAGTTTCGTTGATTATCCACACTCCGGTTATTACGTTGAGCACTCACGCTTCGGTTATTTTTGTTGAGTATCCAAACTCCGGTTATTAAGTTGAGTGTTTAGGCTTCGGCCATTTTCTTTGAGTATCCAGACTCCGGTTATTACGTTGAGCGTTCAGGCTCCGGTCATTTTCGTTGAGTATCCAGACTCCTGTTATTACGTTGAGCGTTCAGGCTCCGGTCAGTTTCGTTGAGTATCCAGACTCCGGTTATTAAGTTGAGCGTTCAGGCTCCGGTCAGTTTCGTTGGGTATCCAGACTCCGGTTATTACGTTTAGCGTTCAGGCTCCGGTCATTTTTGTTGAGTATCCAGTCCGGTTATTACCGTGAGCATTCAGGCTCCGATCATTTTTGTTGAGTCTCCAGACTCCGGTTATTACATTTTATGTTCAAACTCTGATTTGTTTCCTTGAGAATCTAGACTCTGATTATTATGTTCAGCGTTCAGGCTCCGGTCAGTTTCGTTAGGTATCCAGACTCCGGTTATTACGTTGAGCATTCAGGCTCCGGTGATTTTCGTTGAGTATCCAGACTCCGGTTATTCCGTTGAGCGTTCAGGCCCCGGTTAGTTTCGTTACGTATCCAGACTCCGGTTATTATGTATAGCGTCTATGCTCTGGTAAGTTTGGTTGAGTATCTAGACTCCGGTCATTACGTTGAGTGTACAGGCTCCGGCCATTTTTGTTGAGTATCTAGACTCCGGTCATGACGTTGAGCGTTTAGGCTCCCGTCATTTTTGTTGAGTATCCAGACTCCGGTTATTCTGTTGAGGGTTCATGCTTCGGTCAGTTTCGTTGAGCATCTAGACTCCGGTTATTAAGTTGAGCATTCAGGCTTCGGTCATTTTTGTTGAGTATCCAGACTCCGGTTATTACATTGAGCGTTCAGGCTCCGGTCATTACGTTGATCGTTCAGGCTCCGGTCAGTTTCGTTGAGTATCCAGACTCCAGTTATTACGTTGAGCGTTCAGGCTCTGGTCAATTTCGTTAGGTATCCAGACTCCGGTTATTACATTGAGCGTTAAGGCTCCGGTCATTTTTGTTGAGTATCCAGACCCTGGTTATTACGTTGAGCGTTCAGGCTTCGGTCAGTTTTTGTTTAGTATCCAAACTCCGGTTATTACGTTGAGCGTTCAGGCTCCGGTCATTTTCTTTGAGTATCCAGACTCCAGTTATTACGTTGAGCGTTCAGGCTCCGGTCATATTCGTTGAGTATCCAGACTCTGGTTATTACGTTGAGCGTTCAGGCTCCGGTCAGTTTCGTTGGGTATCCAGACTCCGGTTATTACATTGAGCGTTCAGACTCCGGTCAGTTTCGTTGATTATCCAGACTCCGGTTATTACGTTGAGCACTCACGCTCCGGTCAATTTCCTTGGGTATCTAGACTCCGGTTATTACGTTGAGCGTTCAGGCTCCGGTCATTTTTGTTCAGTATCCAGACTCCGGTTACTATGTTGAGCGTTCAGGTTCCGGTCAATTTCGTTGAGTATCCAAACTCCAGTTATTAAGTTGAGCGTTCAGGCTCCGGTCATTTTCTTCGAGTGTCCAGACTCCGGTTATTATGTTGAGCATTCAGGCTCCGGTCATTTTTGTTGAGTATCCAGACTCTGGTTATTACGTTGAGCATTCAGGCTCCGGTCAGTTTCGTTGAGTATCCAGACTCCGGTTATTAAGTTTAGCGTCCAGGCTCCGTTCAGTTTCGTTGGGTATCCAGATTCCGGTTATTACGTTGAGCGTTCAGGCTCCGGTCAGTTTCGTTGATTATCCAGACTCCGGTTATTACGTTGAGCACTCACGCTCCAGTCATTTTTGTTGAGTCTCGAGACTCTGGTTATTACATTTTGTGTTCAAACTCCGATTAGTTTCTTTGAGAATCTAGACTCTGATTATTATGTTGAGCGTTCAGGCTCCGGTCAGTTTCGTTAGGTATCCAGACTCCGATTATTACGTTGAGCATTCAGGCTCCGGTAATTTTCATTGAGTATCCAGACTCCGGTTATTCCGTTGAGCGTTCAGGCCCCGGTTAGTTTCGTTAGGTATCCAGACTCCAGTTATTATGTATAGCGTATATGCTCTACTAAGTTTTGTTGAGTATCTAGACTCCGGTCATTACGTTGAGTGTACAGGCTCCGGCCATTTTTGTTAAGTATCCAGACTCTAGTCATTACGTTGAGCGTTCAGGCTCCGGTCATTTTCGTTGAGTATCTAGACTCCGGTCATTCTGTTGAGCGTTCAGGCTCCTGTCAATTTTTTTGAGTATCTAGACTCCGGTTATTAAGTTGAGCATTCAGGCTCCGGTCATTTTTGTTGAGTATCCAGACTCCGGTTATTACATTGAGCGTTCAGGCTCCGGTCATTACGTTGATCGTTCAGGCTCCGGTCAGTTTCGTTGAGTATCCAGACTCCAGTTATTACGTTGAGCGTTCAGGCTCTGGTCAATTTCGTTGGGTATCCAGACTCTGGTTATTACATTGAGCGTTAAGGCTCCGGTCATTTTTGTTGAGTATCCAGACTCCGGTTATTACGTTGAGCGTTCAGGCTTCGGTTAGTTTTCGTTTAGTATCCAAACTCCGGTTATTACGTTGAGCGTTCAGGCTCCGGTCATTTTCTTTCAGTATCCAGACTCCAGTTATTACGTTGAGCGTTCAGGCTCGGGTCATTTTCGTTGAGTATCCAGACTCTGGTTATTACGTTGAGCGTTCAGGCTCCGGTCAGTTTCGTTGGGTATCCAGACTCCGGTTATTACATTGAGCGTTCAGACTCCGGTCAGTTTCGTTGATTATCCAGACTCCGGTTATTACGTTGAGCACTCACGCTCCGGTCAGTTTCTTTGGGTATCTAGACTCCGGTTATTACGTTGAGCATTCAGGCTCCGATCATTTTTGTTCAGTATCCAGACTCCGGTTTTTATGTTGAGCGTTCAGGTTCCGGTCAATTTCGTTGAGTATCCAAACTCCAGTTATTAAGTTGAGCGTTCAGGCTCCGGTCATTTTCTTTGAGTGTCCAGACTCCGGTTATTATGTTGAGCATTCAGGCTCCGGTCATTTTCGTTGAGTATCCAGACTCTGGTTATTAAGTTGAGCATTCAGGCTCCGGTCAGTTTCGTTGAGTATCCAGACTCCGGTTATTAAGTTTAGCGTCCAGGCTCCGTTCAGTTTTGTTGGGTATCCAGATTCCGGTTATTACGTTGAGCATTCAGGCTCCGGTCAGTTTCGTTGATTATCCAGACTCCGGTTATTACGTTGAGCACTCACGCTCCGGTCATTTTCGTTGAGTCTCCAGACTCTGGTTATTACATTTTGTGTTCAAACTCCGATTAGTTTCTTTGAGAATCTAGACTCCGATTATTATGTTGAGCGTTCAGGCTCCGGTCAGTTTCGTTAGGTATCCAGACTCCGGTTATTACGTTGAGCATTCAGGCTCCGGTAATTTTCGTTGAGTATCCAGATCCGGTTATTCCGTTGAGCGTTCAGGCCCCGGTTAGTTTCGTTATGTATCCAGACTCCAGTTATTATGTATAGCGTCTATGCTCTACTAAGTTTTGATGAGTATCTAGACTCCGGCCATTACGTTGAGTGTACAGGCTCCGGCCATTTTTGTTGAGTATCCAGACTCTAGTCATTGCGTTGAGCGTTCAGGCTCCGGTCATTTTCGTTGAGTATCTAGACTCCGGTCATTCTGTCGAGCGTTCAGGCTCCTGTCAGTTTTGTTGAGTATTTAGACTCCGGTTATTAAGTTGAGCATTCAGGCTCCGGTCATTTTTGTTGAGTATCCAGACTCCGGTTATTACATTGAGCATTCAGGCTCCGGTCATTACGTTGATCGTTCAGGCTCCGGTCAGTTTCGTTGAGTATCTAGACTCCAGTTATTACGTTGAGCGTTCAGGCTCTGGTCAGTTTCATTGGGTATCCAGACTCCGGTTATTACATTGAGCGTTAAGGCTCCGGTCATTTTTGTTGAGTATCCAGACTCCGGTTATTATGTTGAGCGTTCAGGCATCGGTCAGTTTCGTTTAGTATCCAAACTCCGGTTATTACGTTGAGCGTTCAGGCTCCGGTCATTTTCTTTGAGTATCCAGACTCCAGTTATTACGTTGAGTGTTCAGGCTCCGGTCATTTTCGTTGAGTATCCAGACTCTGGTTATTACGTTGAGCATTCAGGCTCCTGTCAGTTTCGTTGAGTATCCAGACTCCGGTTATTAAGTTTAGCGTCCAGGCTCCGTTCAGTTTCGTTGGGTATCCAGATTCCGGTTATTAGGTTGAGCGTTCAGGCTCCGGTCAGTTTCGTTGATTATCCAGACTCCGGTTATTACGTTGAGCACTCACGCTCCGGTCATTTTTGTTGAGTCTCCAGACTCTGGTTATTACATTTTGTGTTCAAACTCCGATTAGTTTCTTTGAGAATCTAGACTCCGATTATTATGTTGAGCGTTCAGGCTCCGGTCAGTTTCGTTAGGTATCCAGACTCCGGTTATTACGTTGAGCATTCAGGCTCCGGTAATTTTCGTTGAGTATCCAGATCCGGTTATTCCGTTGAGCGTTCAGGCCCCGGTTAGTTTCGTTAGGTATCCAGACTCCAGTTATTATGTATAGCGTCTATGCTCTACTAAGTTTTGTTGAGTATCTAGACTCTGGCCATTACGTTGAGTGTACAGGCTCCGGCCATTTTAGTTGAGTATCCAGACTCTAGTCATTGTGTTGAGCGTTCAGGCTCCGGTCATTTTCGTTGAGTATCTAGACTCCGGTCATTCTGTCGAGCGTTCAGGCTCCTGTCAGTTTTGTTGAGTATTTAGACTCCGGTTATTAAGTTGAGCATTCAGGCTCCGGTCATTTTTGTTGAGTATCCAGACTCCGGTTATTACATTGAGCATTCAGGCTCCGGTCATTACGTTGATCATTCAGGCTCCGGTCAGTTTCGTTGAGTATCTAGACTCCAGCTATTACGTTGAGCGTTCAGACTCTGGTCAGTTTCATTGGGTATCCAGACTCCGGTTATTACATTGAGCGTTAAGGCTCCGGTCATTTTTGTTGAGTATCCAGACTCCGGTTATTATGTTGAGCGTTCAGGCTTCGGTCAGTTTCGTTTAGTATCCAAACTCCGGTTATTACGTTGAGCATTCAGGCTCCGGTCATTTTCTTTGAGTATCCAGACTCCAGTTATTACGTTGAGTGTTCAGACTCCGGTCATTTTTGTTGAGTATCCAAACTCTGGTTATTACGTTGAGCGTTCAGGCTTCGGTCAGTTTCTTTGACTATCCAGACTCCGGTTATTAAGTTTAGCGTTCAGGCTCCGTTCAATTTCGTTGGGTATCCAGACTCTGGTTATTATGTTGAGCGTTTAGGCGCCGGTCAGTTTCGTTGATTATCCAGACTCCGGTTATTACGTTGAGCACTCACGCTCCGGTCAGTTTCTTTGGGTATCCAGACTACGGTTATTACATTGAGCGTTCAGGCTCCGGTCATTTTTGTTGAGTATCCAGACTCCGGTTATTACGTTAAGCGTTCAGGTTCCGGTCAATTTTGTTGAGTATACAAACTCCGGTTATTAAGTTGAGCGTTCAGGATCCGGTCATTTTCTTTGAGTATCCAGACTCCGGTTATTATGTTGAGTATTCAGGCTCCTGTCATTTTCGTTGAGTATCCAGACTCTGGTTATTACGTTGAGCGTTCTTGCTCCGATCAGTTTCGTTGAGTATCCAGACTCCGGTTATTAAGTTGAGCGTTCAGGCTCCGGTCAATTTCGTTGGGTATCCAGACTCCGGTTATTACATTGAGCGTTAAGGCTCTGTTTATTTTTGTTGAGTATCTAGACCCCGGTTATTACGTTGAGCGTTCAGGCTCTGGTCAGTTTCGTTTAGTATCCAAACTCCGGTTATTAAGTTGAGCGTTCAGGCTCCGGTCATTTTCTTTGAGTATCCAGACTCCGGTTATTACGTTGAGCGTTCAAACTCTGGTCATTTTCGTTGAGTATCTAGACTCCGGTTATTACGTTGAGTGTTCAGACTCTGGTCAGTTTCATTGAGTATCCAGACTCCGGTTATTAAGTATAGCATTCAGGCTCCGTTCAGTTTCGTTGGGTATCCAGACTCCGGTTATTACGTTGAGCGTTCAAGCTCCGTTCAGTTTCGTTGATTATCCAGACTCCGGTTATTACGTTGAGCACTCATGCTCCGGTCAATTTCGTTGAGTATACAGACTCCGGTTATTACGTTGAGCGTTCAGGCTCCGATCATTTTTGTTGAGTATCCAGACTCTGGTTATTACGTTGAGCGTTCAGGTTCCGGTCAATTTCGTTGAGTATCCAAACTCCGGTTATTAAGTTGAGCGTTCAGGTTCCGGTCATTTTCTTTGAGTATCCAGACTCCGGTCATTATGTTGAGCGTTCAGGCTCCGATCATTTTCGTTGAGTATCCAGACTCTACTTATTACGTTGAGCGTTTAGGCTCCGGTCAGTTTCGTTGAGTATCCAGACTCCGGTTATTAAGTTGAGCGTTCAGGCTCCGGTCAGTTTCGTTGGGTATCCAGACTACGGTTATTACGTTGAGCGTTCAGGCTCCGGTCAGTTTCGTTGAGTATCCAGACTCTAGTTATTTCATTGAGCGTTAAGGCTCCGGTCAGTTTCGTTGGGTATCCAGACTCCGGTTATTACGTTGAGCGTTCAGGCTCCGGTCCTTTTTGTTGAGTATCCAGTCCGGTTATTACGTTAAGCATTCAGGCTTCGGTCATTTTTGTTGAGTCTCTAGACTCCGGTTATTACATTTTGTGTTCAAACTCTGATTAGTTTTGTTGAGAATCTAGACTCCGATTATTACGTTGAGCGTTCAGGCTCCGGTCAGTTTTGTTGGGTATCCAGACTCCGGTTATTACGTTGTGCATTAAGGCTCCGATGATTTTCGTTGAGTATTCAGACTCTGGTTATTCCGTTGAGCGTTCAGGCTCCGGTTAGTTTCGTTAGGCATCCAGACTCCGGTTATTACGTATAATGTCCAGGCTCTGGTAAATTTTGTTGAGTATCTAGACTCCGGTCATTATGTTGAGCGTTCAGGCTCCGGTCATTTTCGTTGAGTATCCAGACTCTGGTTATTAAGTTGAGTGTTCAGCCTCCGGTCAGTTTCGTTGGGTATCCAGACTCCGGTTATTACGTTGAGCGTTCAGGCTCCGGTCAGTTTCGTTGGGTATCCAGACTCTGGTTATTACATTGAGCGTTCAGGCTCCGGTCAGTTTTGTTGAGTATCCAGACTCCAGTTATTACGTTGAGCGTTCACGCTCCGGTCATTTTCGTTGAGTATCCAAACTCCAGTTATTACATTGAGCGTTCAGGCTCAGGTCAGTTTCGTTGAGTATCCAGACTCTGGTTATTAAGTTTAGCGTTCAGGCTACGTTCAGGTGTGTTGGGTATCCAGACTCCGATTATTACATTGATCATTCAGGCTCCGGTCAGTTTTGTTGATTATCAAGACTCCGGTTATTACGTTGAGCACTCACGCTCCAGTTATTTTTGTTGAGTATCCAAACTCCGGTTATTAAGTTGAGCGTTCAGGCTTCGGTCATTTTCTTTGAGTATCCAGCCTCCGGTTATTATATTGAGCGTTTAGGCTCCAATCATTTTCGTTGAGTATCCAGACTCCTGTTATTACGTTGAGCGTTCAGGCTCCAGTCAGTTTCGTTGAGTATCCAGACTCTGGTTATTAAGTTGAGCGTTCAGGCTTCGGTCATTTTCTTTAAGTATCCAGACTCCGGTTATTACGTTGAGCGTTCAGGCTCCGGTCATTTTCGTTGAGTATCCAGACTCCTGTTATTACGTTGAGCGTTCAGGCTCCGGTCAGTTTCGTTGAGTATCCAGACTCCGGTTATTACATTTTGTGTTCAAACTCTGATTAGTTTCTTTGAGAATCTCGATTCCGATTATTATGTTGAGCGTTTAGGCTCCGGTCAGTTTCGTTAGGTATCCAGACTCCGGTTATTATGTTGAGCATTCAGGCTCCGATGATTTTCGTTGAGTATCCAGACTCCGGTTATTCCGTTGAGTGTTCAGGCTCCAGTTAGTTTCGTTAGGTATCCAGACTCCAGTTATTATGTATAGCGTCTATGCTCTGGTAAGTTTTGTTGAGTATCTAGACTCCAGTCATTACGTTGAGTGTACAGGCTCCGGCCATTTTTGTTGAGTATCCAGACTCTAGTCATTACGTTGAGCGTTCAGGCTCCGGTCATTTTCGTTGAGTATCTAGACTCCGGTCATTCTGTTGAGCGTTCAGGCTCCTCTCAGTTTCGTTGAGTATCCAGACTCCGGTTATTAAGTTGAGCATTCAGGCTCCGGTCATTTTTGTTGAGTATCCAGACTCCGGTTATTACATTGAGCGTTCAGGCTCCGGTCATTACGTTGATCGTTCAGGTTCCGGTCAGTTTCGTTGAGTATCCAGACTCCAGTTATTACGTTGAGAGTTCAGGCTCTGGTCAGTTTCGTTGGGCATCCAGACTCCGGTTATTAAGTTGAGCGTTAAGGCTCCGGTCAGTTTCGTTGAGTATCCAGAATCCGGTTATTACGTTTAGCGTTCAGACTTCGGTCAGTTTCGTTTAGTATCCAAACTCCGGTTATTACGTTGAACGTTCAGGCTCCGGTCATTTTCTTTGAGTATCCAGACTCCAGTTATTACGTTGAGCGTTCAGGCTCCGGTCATTTTCGTTGAGTATCCAGACTCTGGTTATTACGTTGAGTGTTCAGGCTCCGGTCAGTTTCATTGAGTATCCAGACACTATTTATTACGTTGAGCTTTCACGCTCCGGTCAGTTTCGTTGGGTATCTAGACTCTGGTTATTACGTTGAGCGTTTAGGCTCCGGTCATTTTTGTTGAGTCTCCATTCCGGTTATTACGTTGAGCATTCAGGCTCCGGTCATTTTTGTTGAGTCTCCAGACTCCGCTTATTACGTTTTGTGTTCAAACTCTGATTAGTTTCATTGAGAATCTAGACTCCAATTATTACGTTGAGTGTTCAGGCTCTTGTCAGTTTCGTTGGGTATCCAGACTCCGGTTATAACATTGAGCGTTAAGGCTCCGGTCATTTTTGTTGAGTATCCAGACTCCGGTTATTACGTTGAGCGTTCATGCTTCGGTCAGTTTCGTTTAGTATCCAAACTCCGGTTATTACGTTGAGCGTTCAGGCTCCGATCATTTTCTTTGAGTATCCAACTCCAGTTATTACGTTGAGCGTTCAAGCTCCAGTCATTTTCGTTGAGTATCCAGACTCTGGTTATTACGTTGAGCGTTCAGGCTCTGGTCAGTTTCGTTGAGTATCCAGACTTCGGTTATTACATTGAGCACTCACGCTTCGGTCAGTTTCCTTGGGTATCCAGACTCCGGTTATTACGTTGAGCGTTCAGGCTCCAGTCGTTTTTGTTGAGTATCCAAACTCCGGTTATTAAGTTGAGCATTCAGGCCCCGGTCATTTTCTTTGAGTATCCAGACTCCGGTTATTATGTTGAACATTCAGGCTCCGGTCATTTTCATTAAGTATCCAACCTCTGGTTATTACGTTGAGGGTTCAGGCTCTGGTCAGTTTCATTGAGTATCCAGACTCTGGTTATTAAGTTGAGCGTTCAGGCTCCGGTCAATTTCGTTGGGTATCCAGACTCCGGTTATTACGTTCAGCGTTCAGGCTCCGGTCAGTTTCGTTGAGTATCCAGACTCCAGTTATTACGTTGAGCGTTCACGTTCCGGTCTGTTTTGTTGGGTATCCAGACACCAGTTATTAAGTTGAGCGTTCAGGCTCCGGTCATTTTTGTTGAGTCTCCAGTCCGGTTATTACGTTGAGCATTCAGGCTCCGGTCATTTTTGTTGTGTCTCCAGACTCCGCTTATTACGTTTTGTGTTCAAACTCAGATTAGTTTCGTTGAGAATCTAGACTCTGATTATTACGTTGAGCGTTCAGGCTCTGGTCAGTTTCGTTGGGTATCCAGACTACGGTTATTACGTTGTGCATTCAGGCTCCGGTGATTTTCGTTGAGTATCCAGACTCTGGTTATTCTGTTGAGCGTTCAGGCTCCGGTTAGTTTCGTTAGGTATCCAGACTCCGGTTATTACGTATAGCGTCCAGGCTCTGGTAAGTTTCGTTGAGTATATAGACTCCGATTATTACGTTGAGCATTCAGGTTCCGGTCAGTTTCGTTGGGTATCCAGACTTCGGTTATTCCGTTGAGCATTCAGGCTCCAGTGATTTTCTTTGAGTATCCTGACTCTGGTTATTACGTTGAGCGTTCAGGCTCAGGTTAGTTTTGTTAGGCATCCAGACTCCGGTTATTACGTATAGCGTCCATGCTCTGGTAAGTTTTGTTGAGTATCTAGACTCCGATTATTATGTTGAGTGTACAAGCTCCGGTCGTTTTTGTTGAGTATCCAGACTCCGGTCATGACGTTGAGCGTTCAGGCTCCGGTCATTTTCGTTGAGTATCCAGACTCTGGTCATTCTGTTGAGGGTTCATGCTCCGGTCAGTTTCATTGAGCATCCAGACTCCGGTTATTAAGTTTAGCATTCAGGCTTCGGTCATTTTTGTTGAGTATCCAGACTCCGGTTATTAAGTTTAGCGTTCAGGCTCCATTCAGGTGTGTTGGGTATCCAGACTCCGATTATTAAATTGAGCATTCAGGCTCCGGTCAGTTCCGTTGATTATCCAGACTCCAGTTATTACGTTGAGCACTCACGCTCCGGTTATTTTTGATGAGTATCCAAACTCCGGTTATTAAGTTGAGCGTTCAGGCTTCGGGGATTTTCTTTGAGTATCCAGACTCCGGTTATTACGTTGAGCGTTCAGGCTCCGGTCATTTTCATTGAGTATCCAGACTCCTGTTATTACGTTGAGCGTTCAGGCTCCGGTCAGTTTTGTTGAGTATCCAGACTCTGGTTATTAAGTTGAGCGTTCAGGTTGCGGTCAGGTTCGTTGAGTATCCAGACTCCGGTTATAACGTTGAGCGTTCAGACTTCAGTCAGTTTCGTTTAGTATCCAAACTCCGGTTATTATGTTGAGCGTTCAGGCTCCGGTCATTTTCTTTGAGTATCCAGACTCCAGTAATTACGTTGAGCGTTCAGGCTCCGGTCATTTTCGTTGAGTATCCAGACTCTGGTTATTACGTTGAGCGTTCAGGCTCCGGTCAGTTTCGTTGAGTATCCAGACTCCGGTTATTAAGTTTAGCGTTCAGGCTCCGTTCAGTTTCGTTGGGTATCCATACTCCGGTTATTACGTTGAGCGTTCCGGCTTCGGTCAGTTTCGTTGATTATCTAGACTCCGGTTATTACGTTGAGCACTCACGCTCCGGTCAGTTTCCTTGGGTATCCAGACTCCGGTTATTACGTTGAGCGTTCAGGCTCCGGTCATTTTTGTTGAGTATCTGGACTCTGGTTATTACGTTGAGCGTTCAGGTTCCGGTCAATTTCGTTGAGTATCCAAACTTCGGTTATTAAGTTGAGCGTTCAGGCTCTGGTCATTTTCGTTGAGTATCCAGACTCTGGTTATTACGTTGAGCGTTCAGGCTCTGGTCAGTTTCGTTGAGTATCCAGACTCCGGTTATTAAGTTGAGCGATCAGGCTCCGGTCAATTTCGTTGGGTATCCAGACTCCGGTTATTACGTTGAGTGTTCAGGCTCCGGTCAGTTTCGTTGAGTATCCAGACACCATTTATTACGTTGAGCATTCACGCTCCGGTCAGTTTCGTTGGGTATCCAGACTCCGGTTATTACGTTGAGCGTTCAGGCTCCGGTCATTTTTGTTGAGTCTCCAGTCCGGTTATTACGTTGAGCATTCAGGCTCCGGTCATTTTTGTTGAGTCTCCAGACTCCGCTTGTTATGTTTTGTGTTCAAACTCTGATTAGTTTCATTGAGAATCTAGACTCCGATTATTACGTTGAGCGTTCAGCCTCTGGTCAGTTTCGTTGGGTATCCAGACTCCGGTTATTACATTGAGCGTTAAGGCTCCGGTCATTTTTGTTGAGTATCCAGACTCCGGTTATTACGTTGAGCGTTCATGCTTCGGTCAGTTTTGTTTAGTATCCAAACTTCGGTTATTATGTTGAGCGTTTAAGCTCCGATCATTTTCTTTGAGTATCCAAACTCCAGTTATTATGTTGAGGGTTCAAGCTCCAGTCATTTTTGTTGAGTATCCAGACTCTGGTTATTACGTTGAGCGTTCAGGCTCTGGTCAGTTTCGTTGAGTATCCAGACTCCGGTTATTAAGTTTAGCATTCAGGCTCCGTTCAGTTTCGTTGGGTATCCAGACTCCGGTTATTAAGTTGAGCGTTCAGGCTCCAGTCAATTTCGTGGGGTATCCAGACTCCGGTTATTACGTTGAGTGTTCAGGCTCCGGTCAGTTTCGTTGAGTATCCAGACACCATTTATTACGTTGAGCGTTCACGCTCCGGTCAGTTTCGTTGGGTATCCAGACTCCGGTTAATACGTTGAGCGTTCAGGCTCCGGTCATTTTTGTTGAGTCTCCAGTCCGGTTATTACGTTGAGCATTCAGGCTCCGGTCATTTTTGTTGAGTCTCCAGACTCCGCTTGTTACGTTTTGTGTTCAAACTCTGATTAGTTTCATTGAGAATCTAGACTCCGATTATTACGTTGAGCGTTCAGGCTCTGGTCAGTTTCGTTGGGTATCCAGACTCCGGTTATTACATTGACCGTTAAGGCTCCGGTCATTTTTGTTGAGTATCCAGACTCCGATTATTACGTTGAGCGTTCATGCTTTGGTCAGTTTTGTTTAGTATCCAAACTCCGGTTATTACGTTGAGCGTTCAAGCTCCGATCATTTTCTTTGAGTATCCAAACTCCAGTTATTACGTTGAGGGTTCAAGCTCCAGTCATTTTTGTTGAGTATCTAGACTCTGGTTATTACGTTGAGCGTTCAGGCTCTGGTCAGTTTCGTTGAGTATCCAGACTCCGGTTATTAAGTTTAGCATTCAGGCTCCGTTCAGTTTCGTTGGGTATCCAGACTCCAGTTATTACGTTGAGCGTTCAGGCTCCGGTCAGTTTCGTTGATTATCCAGACTCCGGTTATTACATTGAGCACTCACGCTCCGGTCAGTTTCCTTGGGTATCCATACTCCGGTTATTACGTTGAGCATTCAGGCTCCGGTCGTTTTAGTTTAGTATCCAGACTCTGGTTATTACGTTGAGCGTTCAGGTTCCGGTCAAATTCGTTGAGTATCCAAACTCCGGTTATTAAGTTGAGCATTCAGGCTCCGGTCATTTTCTTTGAGTATCCAGACTCCGGTTATTATGTTGAACATTCAGGCTCCGGTCATTTTCGTTGAGTATCCAAACTCTGGTTATTACGTTGAGCGTTCAGGCTCCGGTCAGTTTCATTGAGTATCCAGACTCCGGTTATTAAGTTGAGCATTCAGGCTCCGGTCATTTTTGTTGAGTCTCTAGTCCGGTTATTACGTTGAGAATTCAGGCTCCGGTCATTTTTGTTGAGTCTCCAGACTCCGCCTGTTACGTTTTGTGTTCAAACTCTGATTAGTTTCGTTGAGAATCTAGATTCCGATTATTACGTTGAGCGTTCAGGCTCCGGTCATTTTTGTTGACTCTCCAGTCCGGTTATTACGTTGAGCATTCAGGCTCCGATCATTTTTGTTGTGTCTCCAGACTCCGCTTATTACGTTTTGTGTTCAAACTCAGATTAGTTTCATTGAGAATCTAGACTCTGATTATTACGTTGAGCGTTCAGGCTCTGGTCAGTTTCGTTGGGTATCCAGACTACGGTTATTACGTTGTGCATTCAGGCTCCGGTGATTTTCGTTGAGTATCCAGACTCTGGTTATTCCGTTCAGCGTTCAGGCTCCGGTTAGTTTCGTTAGGTATCCAGACTCCGGTTATTACGTATAGCGTCCAGGCTCTTGTAAGTTTCGTTGAGTATATAGACTCCGATTATTACGTTGAGCATTCAGGTTCCGGTCAGTTTCTTTGGGTATCCAGACTCCGGTAATTACGTTGAGCATTCAGGCTCCGGTGATTTTCTTTGAGTATCTAAACTCTGGTCATTACGTTGATCGTTCAGGTTCCGGTCAGTTTCGTTGAGTATCCAGACTCCAGTTATTACGTTGAGCGTTCAGGCTCTGGTCAGTTTCGTTGGGCATCCAGACTCCGGTTATTAAATTGAGCGTTAAGGCTCCGGTCAGTTTCATTGAGTATCCAGACTCCGGTTATTACGTTGAGCGTTCAGACTTTGGTCAATTTCGTTTAGTATCCAAACTCCGGTTATTACGTTGAACTTTCAGGCTCCGGTCATTTTCTTTGAGTATCCAGACTCCAGTTATTACGTTGAGCGTTCAGGCTCCGGTCATTTTCGTTGAGTATCCAGACTCCGGTTATTACGTTGAGTGTTCAGGCTCCGGTCAGTTTCGTTGAGTATCCAGACACTATTTATTACGTTGAGCTTTCACGCTCCGGTCAGTTTCGTTGGGTATCCAGACTCCGGTTATTAAGTTGAGCGTTCAGGCTCCGGTCATTTTTGTTGAGTCTCCAGTCCGGTTATTACGTTGAGCATTCAGGCTTCGGTCATTTTTGTTGAGTCTCCAGACTCCGCTTATTACGTTTTGTGTTCAAACTCTGATTAGTTTCGTTGAGAATCTAGACTCCGATTATTACGTTGAGTGTTCAGGCTCTGGTCAGTTTCGTTGGGTATCCAGACTCCGGTTATTACATTGAGCGTTAAGGCTCCGGTCATTTTTGTTGAGTATCCAGACTCCGGTTATTACGTTGAGCGTTCATGCTTCGGTCAGTTTCGTTTAGTATCCAAACTCCGGTTATTACATTGAGCGTTCAGGCTCCAATCATTTTCTTTGAGTATCCAACTCCAGTTATTACGTTGAGCGTTCAAGCTCCATTCATTTTCGTTGAGTATCCAAACTCTGGTTATTACGTTGAGCGTTCAGGCTCTGGTCAGTTTCGTTGAGTATCCAGACTCCGGTTATTACATTGAGCACTCATGCTCCGGTCAGTTTCCTTGGGTATCCAGACTCCGCTTATTACATTGAGCATTCAGGTTCCAGTCGTTTTTGTTGAGTATCCAAACTCTGGTTATTAAGTTGAGCATTCAGGCCCCAGTCATTTTCTTTGAGTATCCAGACTCCGGTTATTATGTTGAACATTCAGGCTCCGGTCATTTTCATTGAGTATCCAAACTCTGGTTATTACGTTGAGCGTTCAGGCTCCGGTCAGTTTCATTGAGTATCCAGACTCCGGTTATTAAGTTGAGCGTTCAGGCTCCGGTCATTTTTGTTGAGTCTCTAGTCCGGTTATTACGTTGAGAATTCAGGCTCCGGTCATTTTTGTTGAGTCTCCAGACTCCGCTTGTTACGTTTTGTGTTCAAACTCTGATTAGTTTCGTTGAGAATCTAGATTCCGATTATTACGTTGAGCGTTCAGGCTCCGGTCATTTTTGTTGACTCTCCAGTCCGGTTATTACGTTGAGCATTCAGGCTCCGATCATTTTTGTTGTGTCTCCAGACTCCGCTTATTACGTTTTGTGTTCAAACTCAGATTAGTTTCGTTGAGAATCTAGACTCTGATTATTACGTTGAGCGTTCACGCTCTGGTCAGTTTTGTTGGGTATCCAGACTACGGTTATTACGTTGTGCATTCAGGCTCCGGTGATTTTCGTTGAGTATCCAGACTCTGGTTATTCCGTTCAGCGTTCAGGCTCCGGTTAGTTTC
The DNA here is from genome assembly GCA_963859935.3 of Lathyrus sativus. Lineage (NCBI taxonomy): Eukaryota > Viridiplantae > Streptophyta > Magnoliopsida > Fabales > Fabaceae > Lathyrus > Lathyrus sativus. The sequence goes on along the minus strand of CAWUDS030000653.1, from coordinate 1,128,952 downwards.
GTTAGGTATCCAGACTCCGGTTATTACGTATAGCGTCCAGGCTCTTGTAAGTTTCGTTGAGTATATAGACTCCGATTATTACGTTGAGCATTCAGGTTCCGGTCAGTTTCTTTGGGTATCCAGACTCCGGTTATTACGTTGAGCATTCAGGCTCCGGTGATTTTCTTTGAGTATCTAAAATCTGGTCATTACGTTGATCGTTCAGGTTCCGGTCAGTTTCGTTGAGTATCCAGACTCCAGTTATTACGTTGAGCGTTCAGGCTCTGGTCAGTTTCGTTGGGCATCCAGACTCCGGTTATTAAATTGAGCGTTAAGGCTCCGGTCAGTTTCGTTGAGTATCCAGACTCCGGTTATTACGTTGAGCGTTCAGACTTCGGTCAATTTCGTTTAGTATCCAAACTCCGGTTATTACGTTGAACGTTCAGGCTCCGGTCATTTTCTTTGAGTATCCAGACTCCAGTTATTACGTTGAGCGTTCAGGCTCCGGTCATTTTCGTTGAGTATCCAGACTCCGGTTATTACGTTGAGTGTTCAGGCTCCGGTCAGTTTCGTTGAGTATCCAGACACTATTTATTACGTTGAGCGTTCAGGCTCCGGTCATTTTTGTTGAGTCTCCAGTCCGGTTATTACGTTGAGCATTCAGGCTTCGGTCATTTTTGTTGAGTCTCCAGACTCCGCTTATTACGTTTTGTGTTCAAACTCTGATTAGTTTCGTTGAGAATCTAGACTCCGATTATTACGTTGAGTGTTCAGGCTCTGGTCAGTTTCGTTGGGTATCCAGACTCCGGTTATTACATTGAGCGTTAAGGCTCCGGTCATTTTTGTTGAGTATCCAGACTCCGGTTATTACATTGAGCGTTCATGCTTCGGTCAGTTTCGTTTAGTATCCAAACTCCGGTTATTACATTGAGCGTTCAGGCTCCGATCATTTTCTTTGAGTATCCAACTCCAGTTATTACGTTGAGCGTTCAAGCTCCAGTCATTTTCGTTGAGTATCCAAACTCTGGTTATTACGTTGAGCGTTCAGGCTCTGGTCAGTTTTGTTGAGTATCCAGACTCCGGTTATTACATTGAGCACTCATGCTCCGGTCAGTTTCCTTGGGTATCCAGACTCCGGTTATTACATTGAGCGTTCAGGTTCCAGTCGTTTTTGTTGAGTATCCAAACTCTGGTTATTAAGTTGAGCATTCAGGCCCCGGTCATTTTCTTTGAGTATCCAGACTCCGGTTATTATGTTGAACATTCAGGCTCCGGTCATTTTCATTGAGTATCCAACCTCTGGTTATTACGTTGAGGGTTCAGGCTCCGGTCAGTTTCATTGAGTATCCAGACTCTGGCTATTAAGTTTAGCGTTCAGGCTCCGGTCAATTTCGTTGGGCCAGACTCCGGTTATTACGTTGAGCGTTCAGGCTTCGGTCAGTTTCGTTGAGTATCCAGACTCCAGTTATTACGTTGAGCGTTCACGTTCCGGTCTGTTTTGTTAGGTATCCAGACTCCAGTTATTACGTTGAGCGTTCAGGCTCCGGTCATTTTTGTTGAGTCTCCAGTCCGGTTATTACGTTGAGCATTCAGGCTCCGGTCATTTTTGTTGTGTCTCCAGACTCCGCTTATTACGTTTTGTGTTCAAACTCAGGTTAGTTTCGTTGAGAATCGAGACTCTGATTATTACGTTGAGCGTTCAGGCTCTGGTCAGTTTCGTTGGGTATCCAGACTACGGTTATTACGTTGTGCATTCAGGCTCCGGTGATTTTCGTTTAGTATCCAGACTCTGGTTATTCCGTTGAGCGTTCAGGCTCCGGTTAGTTTCGTTAGGTATCCAGACTCCGGTTATGACGTATAGCGTCCAGGCTCTGGTAAGTTTCGTTGAGTATATAGACTCCGATTATTACGTTGAGCATTCAGGTTCCGGTCAATTTAGTAGGGTATCCAGACTCCGGTTATTACGTTGAGCATTCAGACTCCGATGATTTTCTTTGAGTATCTAAAATCTGGTCATTACGTTGATCGTTCAGGTTCCGGTCAGTTTCGTTGAGTATCCAGACTCCAGTTATTACGTTGAGCGTTCAGGCTCTGGTCAGTTTCGTTGGGCATCCAGACTCCGGTTATTAAATTGAGCGTTAAGGCTCCGGTCAGTTTCGTTGAGTATCCAGACTCCGGTTATTACGTTGAGCGTTCAGACTTCGGTCAATTTCGTTTAGTATCCAAACTCCGGTTATTACGTTGAACGTTCAGGCTCCGGTCATTTTCTTTGAGTATCCAGACTCCAGTTATTACGTTGAGCGTTCAGGCTCCGGTCATTTTCGTTGAGTATCCAGACTCTGGTTATTACGTTGAGTGTTCAGGCTCCGGTCAGTTTCGTTGAGTATCCAGACACTATTTATTACGTTGAGCGTTCAGGCTCCGGTCATTTTTGTTGAGTCTCCAGTCCGGTTATTACATTGAGCATTCAGGCTTCGGTCATTTTTGTTGAGTCTCCAGACTCCGCTTATTACGTTTTGTGTTCAAACTCTGATTAGTTTCGTTGAGAATCTAGACTCCGATTATTACGTTGAGTGTTCAGGCTCTGGTCAGTTTCGTTGGGTATCCAGACTCCGGTTATTACATTGAGCGTTAAGGCTCCGGTCATTTTTGTTGAGTATCCAGACTCCGGTTATTACGTTGAGCGTTCATGCTTCGGTCAGTTTCGTTTAGTATCCAAACTCCGGTTATTACATTGAGCGTTCAGGCTCCGATCATTTTCTTTGAGTATCCAACTCCAGTTATTACGTTGAGCGTTCAAGCTCCAGTCATTTTCGTTGAGTATCCAAACTCTGGTTATTACGTTGAGCGTTCAGGCTCTGGTCAGTTTCGTTGAGTATCCAGACTCCGGTTATTACATTGAGCACTCATGCTCCGGTCAGTTTCCTTGGGTATCCAGACTCCGGTTATTACATTGAGCGTTCAGGTTCCAGTCGTTTTTGTTGATTATCCAAACTCTGGTTATTAAGTTGAGCATTCAGGCCCCGGTCATTTTCTTTGAGTATCCAGACTCCGGTTATTATGTTGAACATTCAGGCTCCGGTCATTTTCATTGAGTATCCAACCTCTGGTTATTACGTTGAGGGTTCAGGCTCCGGTCAGTTTCATTGAGTATCCAGACTCTGGCTATTAAGTTTAGCGTTCAGGCTCCGGTCAATTTCGTTGGGCCAGACTCCGGTTATTACGTTGAGCGTTCAGGCTCCGGTCAGTTTCGTTGAGTATCCAGACTCCAGTTATTACGTTGAGCGTTCACGTTCCGGTCTGTTTTGTTGGGTATCCAGACTCCAATTATTACGTTGAGCGTTCAGGCTCCGGTCATTTTTGTTGAGTCTCCAGTCCGGTTATTACGTTGAGCATTCAGGCTCCGGTCATTTTTGTTGTGTCTCCAGACTCCGCTTATTACGTTTTGTGTTCAAACTCAGGTTAGTTTCGTTGAGAATCGAGACTCTGATTATTACGTTGAGCATTCAGGCTCTGGTCAGTTTCGTTGGGTATCCAGACTACGGTTATTACGTTGTGCATTCAGGCTCCGGTGATTTTCGTTTAGTATCCAGACTCTGGTTATTCCGTTGAGCGTTCAGGCTCCGGTTTGTTTCGTTAGGTATCCAGACTCCGGTTATGACGTATAGCGTCCAGGCTCTGGTAAGTTTCGTTGAGTATATAGACTCCGATTATTACGTTGAGCATTCAGGTTCCGGTCAATTTAGTAGGGTATCCAGACTCCGGTTATTACGTTGAGCATTCAGACTCCGATGATTTTCTTTGAGTATCTAAAATCTGGTCATTACGTTGATCGTTCAGGTTCCGGTCAGTTTCGTTGAGTATCCAGACTCCAGTTATTACGTTGAGCGTTCAGGCTCTGGTCAGTTTCGTTGGGCATCCAGACTCCGGTTATTAAATTGAGCGTTAAGGCTCCGGTCAGTTTCGTTGAGTATCCAGACTCCGGTTATTACGTTGAGCGTTCAGACTTCGGTCAATTTCGTTTAGTATCCAAACTCCGGTTATTACGTTGAACGTTCAGGCTCCGGTCATTTTCTTTGAGTATCCAGACTCCAGTTATTACGTTGAGCGTTCAGGCTCCGGTCATTTTCGTTGAGTATCCAGACTCTGGTTATTACGTTGAGTGTTCAGGCTCCGGTCAGTTTCGTTGAGTATCCAGACACTATTTATTACGTTGAGCGTTCAGGCTCCGGTCATTTTTGTTGAGTCTCCAGCCCGGTTATTACGTTGAGCATTCAGGCTTCGGTCATTTTTGTTGAGTCTCCAGACTCCGCTTATTACGTTTTGTGTTCAAACTCTGATTAGTTTCGTTGAGAATCTAGACTCCGATTATTACGTTGAGTGTTCAGGCTCTGGTCAGTTTCGTTGGGTATCCAGACTCCGGTTATTACATTGAGCGTTAAGGCTCCGGTCATTTTTGTTGAGTATCCAGACTCCGGTTATTACGTTGAGCGTTCATGCTTCGGTCAGTTTCGTTTAGTATCCAAACTCCGGTTATTACATTGAGCGTTCAGGCTCCGATCATTTTCTTTGAGTATCCAACTCCAGTTATTACGTTGAGCGTTCAAGCTCCAGTCATTTTCGTTGAGTATCCAAACTCTGGTTATTACGTTGAGCGTTCAGGCTCTGGTCAGTTTCGTTGAGTATCCAGACTCCGGTTATTACATTGAGCACTCATGCTCCGGTCAGTTTCCTTGGGTATCCAGACTCCTGTTATTACATTGAGCGTTCAGGTTCCAGTCGTTTTTGTTGAGTATCCAAACTCTGGTTATTAAGTTGAGCATTCAGGCCCCGGTCATTTTCTTTGAGTATCCAGACTCCGGTTATTATGTTGAACATTCAGGCTCCGGTCATTTTCATTGAGTATCCAACCTCTGGTTATTACGTTGAGGGTTCAGGCTCCGGTCAGTTTCATTGAGTATCCAGACTCTGGCTATTAAGTTTAGCGTTCAGGCTCCGGTCAATTTCGTTGGGCCAGACTCCGGTTATTACGTTGAGCGTTCAGTCTCCGGTCAGTTTCGTTGAGTATCCAGACTCCAGTTATTACGTTGAGCGTTCACGTTCCGGTCTGTTTTGTTGGGTATCCAGACTCCAATTATTACGTTGAGCGTTCAGGCTCCGGTCATTTTTGTTGAGTCTCCAGTCCGGTTATTACGTTGAGCATTCAGGCTCCGGTCATTTTTGTTGTGTCTCCAGACTCCGCTTATTACGTTTTGTGTTCAAACTCAGGTTAGTTTCGTTGAGAATCGATACTCTGATTATTACGTTGAGCATTCAGGCTCTGGTCAGTTTCGTTGGGTATCCAGACTACGGTTATTACGTTGTGCATTCAGGCTCCGGTGATTTTCGTTTAGTATCCAGACTCTGGTTATTCCGTTGAGCGTTCAGGCTCCGGTTAGTTTCGTTAGGTATCCAGACTCCGGTTATGACGTATAGCGTCCAGGCTCTGGTAAGTTTCGTTGAGTATATAGACTCCGATTATTACGTTGAGCATTCAGGTTCCGGTCAATTTAGTAGGGTATCCAGACTCCGGTTATTACGTTGAGCATTCAGACTCCGATGATTTTCTTTGAGTATCCAGACTCAGGTTATTCCGTTGAGCGTTCAGGCTCCGGTTAGTTTCGTTAGGCATCCAGACTCCGGTTATTACGTATAGCGTCCATGCTCTGGTAAGTTTTGTTGAGTATCTAGACTCCGGTTATTACGTTGAGTGTACAGGCTCCGGTCGTTTTTGTTGAGTATCCAGACTCCGGTCATGACGTTGAGCGTTCAGGCTCCAGTCATTTTCGTTGAGTATCCAGACTCCGGTCATTCTGTTGAGGGTTCATGCTCCGGTCAGTTCTGTTGAGCATCCAGACTCCGGTTATTAAGTTGAGCATTCAGGCTCCGGTCATTTTTGTTGAGTATCCAGACTCCGGTTATTAAGTTTAGCGTTCAGGATCCATTCAGGTGTGTTGGGTATCCAGACTCCGATTATTAAATTGAGCATTCAGGCTTCGGTTATTACGTTGAGCACTCATGCTCCGGTTATTTTTTATGAATATCCAAACTCCGGTTATTAAGTTGAGCGTTCAGGCTTCGGTCATTTTCTTTGAGTATCTAGACTCCGGTTATTACGTTGAGCGTTCAGGCTCCGATCATTTTCATTGAGTATCCAGACTCCTGTTATTACGTTGAGCGTTCAGGCTCCGGTCAGTTTTGTTGAGTATCCAGACTCCGGTTATTAAGTTGAGCGTTCAGGCTGCGGCCAGTTTCGTTGGTTATCCAAACTCCGGTTATTACGTTGAGCGTTCAGACTTCGGTTAGTTTCGTTTAGTATCCAAACTCCGGTTATTACGTTGAGCGTTCAGGCTCCGGTCATTTTCTTTGAGTATCCAGACTCCGGTTATTACATTTTGTGTTCAAACTTCGATTAGTTTCTTTGAGAATCTAGACTCCGATTATTATGTTGAGCATTCAGGCTCCGGTCAGTTTCGTTAGGTATCCAGACTCCGGTTATTACGTTGAGCATTCAGGCTCCGGTGATTTTCATTGAATATCTAGGCTCCGGTTAGTTTCGTTAGGTATCAAGTCTCCGGTTATTATGTATAGCGTCTATGCTTTGGTAAGTTTTGTTGAGTATCTAGACTCTGGTCATTACGTTGAGTGTATAGGCTTCGGCCATTTTTGTTGAGTATCCAGACTTTAGTCATTACGTTGAGCGTTCAGGCTCCGGTCATTTTCGTTGAGTATCTAGACTCCGGTCATTCAGTTGAGCATTCAGGCTTCTGTCAGTTTCGTTGAGTATCCAGACTCCGGTTATTAAGTTGAGCATTCAGGCTCCGGTCATTTTTGTTGAGTATCCAGACTCCGGTTATTACATTGAGCGTTCAGGCTCCGGTCATTACGTTGATCGTTCAGGCTCCGGTCAGTTTCGTTGAGTATCCAGACTCCAGTTATTACGTTGAGCGTTCAGGCTCTGGTTAGTTTCGTTGGGTATCCAGACTCCGGCTATTACATTGAGTGTTAAGGCTCTGGTCATTTTTGTTGAGTATCCAGACTCCGGTTATTACGTTGAGCGTTCAGGCTTCGGTCAGTTTCATTTAGTATCCAAACTCCGGTTATTACATTAAGCGTTCAGGCTCCGGTCATTTTCTTTGAGTATCCAGACTCCAGTTATTACGTTGAGCGTTCAGGCTCCGGTCATTTTTGTTGAGTATCCAGACTCTGGTTATTACGTTTAGCGTTCAGGCTCCGGTCAGTTTCGTTGAGTATCCAGACTCCGGTTATTAAGTTTAGCGTTCAGGCTCCGTTCAGTTTCGTTGGGTATCTAGACTCCGGTTATTACGTTGAGCGTTCATGGCTCCGGTCATTTTTGTTGATTATCCAGACTCCGGTTATTACCTTGAGCACTCACGCTCCGGTCAAGTTCCTTGGGTATCCAGACTCCGGTTATTACGTTGAGCGTTCAGGCTCCGGTCATTTTTGTTGAGTATCCAGACTCCGATTATTACATTGAGCGTTCAGGTTCCGGTCAATTTCGTTGAGTATCCAAACTCCAGTTAATAAATTGAGCGTTCAGGGTCCGGTCATTTTCTTTGAGTATCCAGACTCCGGTTATTATGTTGAGCATTCAGGCTCCGGTCATTTTCATTGAGTATCCAGACTCTGGTTATTACGTTGAGCGTTCAGGCTCCGGTCAGTTTCGTTGAGTATCCAGACTCCGGTTATTAAGCTGAGCGTTCAGGCTCCGGTCAATTTCGTTGGGTATCCAGACTCCGGTTATTATGTTGAGCGTTAATGCTCCGATCATTTTTGTTGAGTATCTAGACTCCGGTTATTACGTTGAGCGTTCAGGCTCCAGTCAGTTTCGTTTAGTATCCAAACTCCGGTTATTAAGTTGAGCATTCAGGCTCCGATCATTTTCTTTGAGTATCCAGACTCCGGTTATTACGTTGAGCGTTCAGGCTCTGGTCATTTTCGTTGAGTATCTAGACTCCGGTTATTACGTTGAATGTTCAAGCTCCGGTCAGTTTCGTTGAGTATACAGACTCTGGTTATTAAGTATAGCATTCAAGCTCCGTTCAGTTTCGTTGGGTATCCAGACTCCGGTTTTTACGTTGAGCGTTCAGGCTCCGGTCAGTTTCGTTGATTATCCAGACTCTGGTTATTACGTTGAGCACTCACGCTCCGGTCAGTTTCGTTGGGTATCCAGACTCCGGTTATTACGTTGAGCGTTCAGGCTCCAGTTATTTTTGTTTAGTATCCAGACTCCAGTTATTACGTTGAGCGTTCAGGTTCCTGTCAATTTCGTTGAGTATCCAAACTCCGGTTATTAAGTTGAGCGTTCAGGCCCCGGTCATTTTCTTTGAGTATCCAGACTTCGGTTATTATGTTGAGCGTTCAGGCTCTGGTCATTTTCGTTGAGTATCCAGACTCTGGTTATTACGTTGAGCGTTCAGGCTCCGGTCAGTTTCGTTGAGTATCTAGACTCCGGTTATTAAGTTGAGCGCTCAGGCTCCGGTCAGTTTCGTTGGGTATCCAGACTCCGGTTATTACGTTGACGTTCAGGCTCTGGTCAGTTTCGTTGAGTATCCAGACTCCAGTTATTACGTGGAGCGTTCACGCTTCGGTCAGTTTCGTTGGGTATCCAGACTCCGGTTATTACGTTGAGCGTTCAGGCTCCGGTCATTTTTATTGAGTATCCAGTCCAGTTATTACGTTGAGCATTCAGGCTTCGGTCATTTTTGTTGAGTCTCTAGACTCCGGTTATTACATTTTGTGTTCAAACTCTGATTAGTTTTGTTAAGAATCTAGACTCCGATTATTACGTTGAGCGTTCAGGCGCCGATCAGTTTTTTTGGGTATCCAGACTCCGGTTATTACGTTGTGCATTAAGGCTCCGGTGATTTTCGTTGAGTATTCAGACTCAGATTATTCCGTTGAGCGTTCAGGCTCCGGTTAGTTTCGTTAGGTATCCAGACTTCGGTTATTATGTACAGCGTCTATGCTCTGGTAAATTTTGTTGAGTATCTAGACTCCGGTCATTACGTTGAGTTTACAGGCTCCGACAATTTTTGTTGAGTAACCAGACTCTAGTCATTACATTGAGCGTTCAGGCTCCGGTCATTTTCGTTGAGTATCTAGACTCCGGTCATTCTGTTGAGCGTTCAGGCTCTTGTCAGTTTTGTTGAGTATCCAGACTCCGGTTATTAAGTTGAGCATTTAGGCTCCGTTCATATTTGTTGAGTATCAAGACTCTGGTTATTACATTGAGCATTCAGGCTCCGGTCATTACGTTGATCGTTCAGGCTCCGGTCAGTTTCGTTGAGTATCCAGACTTCAGTTATTACGTTGAGCGTTCAGGCTCTGGTCAGTTTCGTTGGGTATCCAGACTCCGGTTATTACATTGAGCGTTAAGGCTCCGGTCATTTTTGTTGAGTATCCAAACTCCGGTTATTACGTTGAGCGTTCAGGCTTTCGGTCAGTTTCGTTTAGTATCCAAACTCCTATTATTACGTTGAGCGTTCAGGCTCCGGTCATTTTCTTTGAGTATCCAGACTCCAGTTATTACGTTGAGCGTTCAGGCTCCGGTCATTTTCGTTGAGTATCCAGACTCTGGTTATTACATTGAGCGTTCAGGCTCTGGTCAGTTTCGTTGAGTATCGAGACTCCGGTTATTAAGTTTAGCGTTCAGGCTCCGTTCAGTTTCGTTGGGTATCCAGACTCCATTTATTACGTTGAGCGTTCAGGCTCCGGTCAGTTTCGTTGATTATCCACACTCTGGTTATTACGTTGAGCACTCACGCTCCGGTCAGTTTCCTTGGGTATCCAAACTCTGGTTATTACATTGAGCGTTCAGGCTCCGGTAATTTTTGTTGAGTATCCAGACTCTGGTTATTACGTTGAGCCTTCAGCTTCCAGTCAATTTCGTAGAGTATCCAAACTCCGGTTATTAAGTTAAGCATTCAGGCTCCGGTCATTTTCTTTGAGTATCCGGAATCCGGTTATTATGTTGAACATTCAGGCTTCGGTCAGTTTCGTTGAGTATCTAGACTCCGGTTATTAAGTTGAGCATTCAGGCTCCGGTCAATTTCGTTGGGTATCCAGACTCCGGTTATTATGTTGAGCGTTCAGGCTCCACTCAGTTTCGTTGAGTATCCAGACTCCAGTTATTACGTTGAGCGTTCAGGCTCCGGTCAGTTTCGTTGGGTATCCAGACTCCGGTTATTACGTTGAGCGTTCAGGCTCCAGTCATTTTTGTTGAGTCTCCAGTTCGGTTATTATGTTGAGCATTCAGGCTCCGATCATTTTTGTTGAGTCTCCAGACTTCGCTTATTACGTTTTGTGTTCAAACTCTGATTAGTTTCGTTGAGAATCTAGACTCCGATTATTACGTTGAGCGTTTAGGCTCCGGTCAGTTTCGTTGGGTATCTAGACTCCGGTTATTACGTTGTGCATTCAGGCTCCGGTGATTTTCGTTGAGTATCCAGACTCTGGTTATTCCGTTGAACTTTCACGTTCCGGTTAGTTTTGTTAGGTATCCAGACGCCGGTTATTACATATAGCGTCCAGGCTCTGGTAAGTTTCGTTGAGTATATAGACTCCGATTTTTACGTTGAGCATTCAGGCTCCGGTCAGTTTCGTTGGGTATCCAGACTCCGGTTATTACATTGAGCATTTAGGCTCCGGTTAGTTTCGTTAGGCATCCAGACTCCGTTTATTACGTATAGCGTCCATGCTCTGGTATGTTTTGTTGAGTATCTAGACTCCGGTCATTACATTGAGTGTACAGGCTCCCATCATTTTTGTTGAGTATCCAGACTCCGGTCATGACGTTGAGCGTTCAGGCTTCGGTCATTTTCGTTGGGTATCCAGATTCCGGTCATTCTGTTGAGGGTTCATGCTCCGGTCAGTTTCGTTGAGCATCCAGACTCCGGTTATTAAGTTAAGCATTCAGGCTTCGGTCATTTTTGTTGAGTATCCAGACTCCGGTTATTAAGTTTGGCGTTCAGGCTCCGTTCAGGTGTGTTGGGTATCCAGACTTCGACTATTACATTGAGCATTCAGGCTCCGGTCAGTTTCGTTGATTATCCAGACTCCGGTTATTACGTTGAGCACTCACGCTCCAGTAATTTTTGTTGAGTATCCAAACTCCGGTTATTAAGTTGAGCGTTCAGGCTTCGGTCATTTTCTTTGAGTATGCAGACTCCGGTTATTACGTTGAGCGTTCAGGCTCCGGTCATTTTCGTTGAGTATACAGACTACTGTTATTACGTTAAGCGTTCAGGCTCTGGTCAGTTTCGTTGAGTATCTAGACTCCGGTTATTAAGTTGAGCGTTCAGGCTCCGGTCAGTTTCGTTGGGTTTCCAGACTCCGGTTATTACGTTGAGCGTTCAGGCTCTGTTCAGTTTCGTTGAGTATCCAGACTCCAGTTATTACGTTGAGCGTTCACGCTCCGGTCAGTTTCGTTGGGTATCCAGACTCCGGTTATTACGTTGAGCGTTCAGGCTCCGGTCAGTTTCGTTAGGTATCCAGACTCCGGTTATTACGTTGAGCGTTCAGGCTCCGGTCAGTTTCGTTAGGTATCCAGACTCCGGTTATTCCGTTGAGAGTTCAGGCTCCGGTTAGTTTCGTTAGGCATCCAGACTCCGGTTATTACGTATAACATCCATGTTCTGGTAAGTTTTGTTGAGTATCTAGACTCCGGTCATTACGTTAGTGTACAGGCTCCGGTCATTTTTGTTGAGTATCCAAACTCCGGTCATGACGTTGAGCGTTCAGGCTCCGGTCATTTTCGTTGAGTATCCAGACTCCAGTCATTCTGTTGAGGGTTCATCCTCCGGTCAGTTTCGTTGAGCATCCAGACTCCGGTTATTAAGTTGAGCATTCAGGGTCCGGTTATTTTTGTTGAGTATCCAGACTCCGGTTATTAAGTTTAGTGTTCAGGCTCCGTTCAGGTGGGTTGGGTATCCAGACTCCGATTATTACATTGAGCATTCAGGCTCCGGTCAGTTTCGTTGATTATCCAGACTCCGGTTATTAAGTTGAGCACTCACGCTCCGGTTATTTTTGTTGAGTATCCAAACTCCGGTTATTAAGTTGAGCGTTCAGGCTTCGGTCATTTTCGTTGAGTATCCAGACTCCGGTTATTACGTTGAGCGATCAGACTCCGGTCAATTTCGTTGAGTATCCAGACTCCTGTTATTACGTTGAGCGTTCAGGCTCCGGTCAGTTTCGTTGAGTATCCAGACTTTGGTTATTAAGTTGAGCGTTCAGGCTCCGGTCAATTTCGTTGGGTATCCAGACTCCGGTTATTACGTTTAGCGTTCAGGCTCCGGTCATTTTTGTTGAGTATCCAGTCCGATTATTACGTTGAGCATTCAGGCTCCAGTCATTTTTGTTGAGTCTCCAGACTCCGATTATTACATTTTGTGTTCAAACTCCGATTAGTTTCTTTGAGAATCTAGACTCTGATTATTATGTTGAGCGTTCAGGCTCCGGTCAGTTTTGTTAGGTATCCAGACTCCGGTTATTACGTTATGCATTCAGGTTCCGTGATTTTCGTTGAGTATCCAGACTCCGGTTATTCCGTTGAGCGTTCAGGCTCCGGTTAGTTTCGTTAGGCATCCAGGCTCCGGTTATTATGTATAGCGTCTATGCTCTGGTAAGTTTTGTTGAGTATCTAGACTTCGGTCATTACGTTGAGTGTACAGGCTCCAGCCATTTTTGTTGAGTATCCAGACTCTATTCATTACGTTGAGCGTTCAGGCTCCGGTCATTTTAGTTGAGTATCTAGACTCCGGTCATTCTGTTGAGCGTTCAGGCTCCTGTCAGTTTCGTTAAGTATCCAGACTCCGGTTATTAAGTTGAGCATTCAGGGTCTGGTCATTTTTGTGTATTATCCAGACTCCGGTTATTACATTGAGCGTTCAGGCTCTGGTCATTACATTGATCGTTCAGGCTCCGGTCAGTTTCGTTGAGTATCCAGACTCCAATTATTACGTTGAGCGTTCAGGCTCTGGTCAGTTTCGTTGGGTATCCAGACTCCGGTTATTACATTGAGCGTTAAGGCTCCGGTCATTTTTGTTGAGTATCCAGACTCCGGTTATTACGTTGAGCGTTTAGGCTTCGGTCAGTTTCGTTTAGTATACAAACTCTGGTTATTACGTTGAGCGTTCAGGCTCCGGTCATTTTCTTTGATTATCCAGACTCCAGTTACTACGTTGAGCGTTCAGGCTCCGGTCATTTTCGTTGAGTATCCAAACTCTGGTTATTACGTTGAGCATTCAGGCTCCGGTCAGTTTCGTTGAGTATCCAAACTCCGGTTATTAAGTTTAGCGTTCATGCTCCGTTCAGTTTCGTTGATTATCCACACTCCGGTTATTACGTTGAGCACTCACGCTCCGGTCATTTTCCTTGGGTATCCAGACTCCGGTTATTACGTTGAGCGTTAAGGCTCCGGTCATTTTTGTTGAGTATCCAGACTCTGGTTATTACGTTGAGCGTTCAAGTTCAGGTCAATTTCGTTGAGTATCCAAACTCCGGTTATTAAGTTGAGCGTTCAGGCTCCGGTCATTTTTTTGAGTATCCAGACTCCGGTTATTATGTTGAGCATTCAAGCTCCGGTCATTTTCGTTGAGTATCCAGACTCTGGTTATTACGTTGAGCGTTCAGGCTCCGGTCAGTTTCGTTGAGTATCCAGACTTTGGTTATTAAGTTGAGCGTTCAGGCTCCGTTCAATTTCGTTGGGTATCCAGACTCCGGTTATTACGTTGGGCATTCAGGCTCCGGTCAGTTTCGTTGAGTATCCAGACTCCAGTTATTACATTGAGCGTTCACGCTCCGATCAGTTTTGTTGGGTATCCAGACTCCGGTTATTACGTCGAGCGTTCAGGCTCTGGTCATTTTTGTTGAGTCTTCAGTCCGGTTATTACATTGAGCATTCAGGCTCCGGTCATTTTTGTTGAGTCTCCAGACTCCGCTTATTACGTTTTGTGTTCAAACTCTGATTAGTTTCGTTGAGAATCTAGACTCCGATTATTACATTGAGCGTTCAGGCTCCGGTCAGTTTTGTTGGGTATCCAGACTCCGGTTATAACGTTGTGCATTCAGGCTCCGGTGATTTTCGTTGAGTATCCAGACTCTGGTTATTCCGTTGAGCGTTCAGGCTCTTGTTTGTTTCGTTAGGTATCCAGACTCTGATTATTACGTATAGCGTCCAGGCTCTGGTAAGTTTCGTTGAGTATATAGACTCCGATTATTACGTTGAGCGTTTTGGCTTCGGTCAGTTTCGTTGGGTATCCAGACTCCGGTTATTACGTTGAGCATTCAGGCTCCAGTGATTTTCTTTGAGTATCCAGACTCTGGTTATTCCATTGAGCGTTCAGGCTCCGGTTAGTTTCGTTAGGCATCCAGACTCCGGTTATTACGTATAGCGTCCATGCTCTTGTAAGTTTTTTTGAGTATCTAGACTCCGGTCATTACGTTGAGTGTACATGCTCCGGTCATTTTTGTTAAGTATCCAAACTCCGGTCATGACGTTGAGCGTTCAGGCTCCAGTCATTTTCGTTTAGTATCTAGACTTCGGTCATTCTGTTGAGGGCTCATGCTCAGGTCAGTTTCGTTGAGCATCCAGACTCCGGTTATTAAGTTGAGCATTCAGGCTCCGGTCATTTTTGTTTAGTATCCAGACTCCGGTTATTAAGTTTAGCGTTCAGGCTCCATTCAGGTGTGTTGGGTATCCAGACTCCGATTATTACATTGAGCATTCAGGCTCCGGTCAGGTTCGTTGAGTATCCAGACTCCGGTTATTACGTTGAGCGATCAGACTCCGCTCAATTTCGTTGAGTATCCAGACTCCTGTTATTACGTTGAGCGTTCAGGCTCCGGTCAGTTTCGTTGAGTATCCAGACTCTGGTTATTAAGTTGAGTGTTCAGGCTCCGGTCAGTTTCGTTGGGTATCCAGACTCCGGTTATTACGTTTAGCGTTCAGGCTCCGGTCATTTTTGTTGAGTATCCAGTCCGATTATTACGTTGAGCATTCAGGCTCCGGTCATTTTTGTTGAGTCTCCAGACTCCGGTTATTACATTTTGTGTTCAAACTCCGATTAGTTTCTTTGAGAATCTAGACTCTGATTATTATGTTGAGCGTTCAGGCTCCGGTCAGTTTCGTTAGGTATCCAGACTCCGGTTATTACGTTATGCATTCAGGTTCCGTGATTTTCGTTGAGTATCCAGACTCCGGTTATTCCGTTGAGCGTTCAGGCTCCGGTTAGTTTCGTTAGGTATCCAGGCTCCGGTTATTATGTATAGCGTCTATGCTCTGGTAAGTTTTGTTGAGTATCTAGACTCCGGTCATTACGTTGAGTGTACAGGCTCCAGCCATTTTTGTTGAGTATCCAGACTCTATTCAATACGTTGAGCGTTCAGGCTCCGGTCATTTTAGTTGAGTATCTAGACTCCGGTCATTCTGTTGAGCGTTCAGGCTCCTGTCAGTTTCGTTGAGTATCCAGACTCCGGTTATTAAGTTGAGCATTCAGGGTCCGGTCATTTTTGTGTAGTATCCAGACTCCGGTTATTACATTGAGCATTCAGGCTCTGGTCATTACATTGATCGTTCAGGCTCCGGTCAGTTTCGTTGAGTATCCAGACTCCAATTATTACGTTGAGCGTTCACGCTCTGGTCAGTTTCGTTGGGTATCCAGACTCCGGTTATTACATTGAGCGTTAAGGTACCGGTCATTTTTGTTGAGTATCCAGTCCGATTATTACGTTGAGCATTCAGGCTCCGGTCATTTTTGTTGAGTCTCCAGACTCCGGTTATTACATTTTGTGTTCAAACTCCGATTAGTTTCTTTGAGAATCTAGACTCTGATTATTATGTTGAGCGTTCAGGCTCCGGTCAGTTTCGTTAGGTATCCAGACTCCGGTTATTACGTTATGCATTCAGGTTCCGTGATTTTCGTTGAGTATCCAGACTCCGGTTATTCCGTTGAGCGTTCAGGCTCCGGTTAGTTTCATTAGGTATCCAGGCTCCGGTTATTATGTATAGCGTCTATGCTCTGGTAAGCTTTGTTAAGTATCTAGACTCTGGTCATTACGTTGAGTGTACAGGCTCCAGCCATTTTTGTTGAGTATCCAGACTCTATTCAATACGTTGAGCGTTCAGGCTCCGGTCATTTTAGTTGAGTATCTAGACTCCGGTCATTCTGTTGAGCGTTCAGGCTCCTGTCAGTTTCGTTGAGTATCCAGACTCCGGTTATTAAGTTGAGCATTCAGGGTCCGGTCATTTTTGTGTAGTATCCAGACTCCGGTTATTACATTGAGCATTCAGGCTCTGGTCATTACATTGATCGTTCAGGCTCCGGTCAGTTTCGTTGAGTATCCAGACTCCAATTATTACGTTGAGCGTTCAGGCTCTGGTCAGTTTCGTTTGGTATCCAGACTCTGGTTATTACATTGAGCGTTAAGGCTCCGGTCATTTTTGTTGAGTATCCAGACTCCGGTTATTACGTTGAGCGTTTAGGCTTCGGTTAGTTTCGTTTAGTATACAAACTCCGGTTATTACGTTGAGCGTTCAGGCTCCGGTCATTTTCTTTGAGTATCCAGACTCCAGTTACTACGTTGAGCGTTCAGGCTCCGGTCATTTTCGTTGAGTATCCAGACTCTGGTTATTACGTTGAGCATTCAGGCTCCGGTCAGTTTCGTTGAGTATCCAGACTCTGGTTATTAAGTTTAGCGTTCATGCTCCATTCAGTTTCGTTGATTATCCACACTCCGGTTATTACGTTGAGCACTCATGCTCCGGTCATTTTCCTTGGGTATCCAGACTCCGGTTATTACGTTGAGCGTTAAGGCTCCGGTCATTTTTGTTGAGTATCCAGACTCTGGTTATTACGTTGAGCGTTCAAGTTCAGGTCAATTTCGTTGAGTATCCAAACTCCGGTTATTAAGTTGAGCGTTCAGGCTCCGGTCATTTTTTTGAGTATCCAGACTCCGGTTATTATGTTGAGCATTCAGGCTCCGGTCGTTTTCGTTGAGTATCCAGACTCTGGTTATTACGTTGAGCATTCAGGCTCCGGTCAGTTTCGTTGATTATCTAGACTCTGGTTATTAAGTTGAGCGTTCAGGCTCCGGTCAATTTCGTTGGGTATCCAGACTCCGGTTATTACGTTGGGCATTCAGGCTTCGGTCAGTTTCGTTGAGTATCCAGACTCCAGTTATTACATTGAGTGTTCACGCTCCGATCAGTTTTGTTGGGTATCCAGACTCCGGTTATTACGTCGAGCGTTCAGGCTCTAGTCATTTTTGTTGAGTCTCCAGTCCGGTTATTACATTGAGCATTCAGGCTCCGGTCATTTTTGTTGAGTCTCCAGACTCCGCTTATTACGTTTTGTGTTCAAACTCTGATTAGTTTCGTTGAGAATCTAGACTCCGATTATTACATTGAGCGTTCAGGCTCTGGTCAGTTTTGTTGGGTATCCAGACTCCGGTTATAACGTTGTGCATTCAGGCTCCGGTGATTTTCGTTGAGTATCCAGACTCTGGTTATTCCGTTGAGCGTTCAGGCTCTTGTTTGTTTCGTTAGGTATCCAGACTCTTGTTATTACGTATAGCGTCCAGGCTCTGGTAAGTTTCGTTGAGTATATAGACTCCGATTATTACATTGAGCGTTTTGGCTTCGGTAAGTTTCGTTGGGTATCCAGACTCCGGTTATTACGTTGAGCATTCAGGCTCCGGTGATTTTCTTTGAGTATCCAGACTCTGGTTATTCCGTTGAGCGTTCAGGCTCCGGTTAGTTTCGTTAGGCATCCAGACTCCGGTTATTACGTATAGCGTCCATGCTCTTGTAAGTTTTGTTGAGTATCTAGACTCCGGTCATTACGTTGAGTGTACATGCTCCGGTCATTTTTGTTGAGTATCCAAACTCCGGTCATGACGTTGAGCGTTCAGGCTCCAGTCATTTTCGTTTAGTATCTAGACTTCGGTCATTCTGTTGAGGGCTCATGCTCTGGTCAGTTTCGTTGAGCATCCAGACTCCGGTTATTAAGTTGAGCATTCAGGCTCCGGTCATTTTTGTTGAGTATCCAGACTCCGGTTATTAAGTTTAGCGTTCAGGCTCCGTCCAGGTGTGTTGGGTATCCAGACTCCGATTATTACATTGAGCATTCAGGCTCCGGTCAGGTTCGTTGATTATCCAGACTCCGGTTATTACGTTGAACACTCACGCTCCGGTTACTTTTGTTGAGTATCCAAACTCCGGTTATTAAGTTGAGCGTTCAGGCTTCGGTCGTTTTCTTTGAGTATCCAGACTCCGGTTATTAAGTTGAGCGTTCAGGCTCCGGTCATTTTCGTTGGGTATCCAGACTCCGGTTATTACGTTTAGCGTTCAGGTTCCTGTCATTTTTGTTGAGTATCCAGTCTGGTTATTACATTGAGCATTCAGGCTCGGTCATTTTTGTTGAGTCTCCAGACTCCGGTTATTACATTTTGTGTTCAAACTCCGATTAGTTTCTTTGAGAATCTAGACTTCGATTATTATGTTGAGCGTTCAGGCTCCGGTTAGTTTCGTTAGGTATCCAGACTCCGGTTATTACGTTGGGCATTCAGGCTCCGGTGATTTTCATTGAGTATCCAGACTCCGGTTATTCTGTTGAGCGTTCAGGCTCCGGTTAGTATCGTTAGGTATCCAGACTCCGGTTATTATGTATAGCGTCTACGCTCTGGTAAGTTTTGTTGAGTATCTAGACTCCGGTCATTACGTTGAGTGTACAGGCTCCGACCATTTTTGTTGAGTAGCCAGACTCTAGTCATTATGTTGAGCGTTCAGGCTCCGGTCATTTTCGTTGAGTATTTAGACTCCGGTCATTATGTTGAGCGTTTAGGCTCTTGTCAGTTTTGTTGAGTATCCAGACTCCGGTTATTAAGTTGAGCATTCAGGCTCCGGTCATTTTTGTTGAGTATCCAGACTCCGGATATTACATTGAGCGTTCAGGCTCCGGTCATTAGGTTGATCGTTCAGGCTACGGTCAGTTTCGTTGAGTATCCAGACTCCAGTTATTACGTTGAGCATTCAGGCTTTGGTCATTTTCGTTGGGTATCCAGACTCCGGTTATTACATTTAGCGTTAAGGCTCCAGTCATTTTTGTTGAGTATCCAGACTCCGATTATTACGTTGAGCGTTCATGCTTCGGTCAGTTTCGTTTCGTATCCAAACTCCGGTTATTACGTTGAGCGTTCAGGCTCCGGTCATTTTCTATGAGTATCCAGACTCCAGTTATTACGTTGAACGTTCAGGCTTCGGTCAGTTTCGTTGAGTATCCAGACTCCGGTTATTAATTTTAGCGTTCTGGCTCCGTTCAGATTCGATGGGTATCCAGACTCTGGTTATTACGTTGAGCGTTCAGGCTCCGGTCAGTTTCGTTGATTATCCAGACTCCGGTTATTACGTTGAGCACTCACGCTCCGGTCAGTTTCCTTGGGTATCCAGACTCCGGTTATTACGTTGAGCGTTCAGGCTCCGGTCATTTTTGTTGAATATCCAGACTCCGGTTATTACGTTGAGCATTTAGGTTCCGGTCAGTTTCGTTGGGTATCCAGACTCCGGTTATTACGTTTAGCGTTCAGGCTCCGGTCATTTTTGTTGAGTATCTAGTCCGGTTATTACATTGAGCATTCAGGCTCCGGTCTTTTTTGTTGAGTCTCCAGACTCCGGTTATTACATTTTATGTTCAAACTCCGATTAGTTTCTTTGAGAATCTAGACTCCGATTATTATGTTGAGCGTTCAGGCTCCGATCAGTTTCGTTAGGTATCCAGACTCCGGTTATTCCGTTGAGCGTTCAGGCTCTGGTTAGTTTCGTTAGGTATCCAGACTCCGGTTATTATGTATAGCGTCTATGCTCTGGTAAGTTTTGTTGAGTATCTAGACTTCGGTCATTACTTTGAGTGTACAGGCTCCGACCATTTTTGTTGAGTATCCAGACTCTAGTCATTACATTGAGCGTTCAGGCTCCGGTCATTTTCGTTGAGTATCTATACTCCGGTCATTTTGTTGAGCGTTCAGGCTCTTGTCAGTTTCGTTGAGTATCCAGACTCCGGTAATTAAGTTGAGCATTCAGGCTCCGGTCATTTTTGTTGAGTATCCAGACTCCGGATATTACTTTGAGCGTTCAGGCTCCGGTCATTAGGTTGATCGTTCAGGCTCCGGTCAGTTTCGTTGAGTATCCAGACTCCAGTTATTACGTTGAGCGTTCAGGCTTGGGTCAATTTCGTTGGGTATCCAGACTCCGTTATTACATTGAGCGTTAAGGCTCCGGTCATTCTTGTTGAGTATCTAGACTCCGGTTATTACGTTGAGCGTTCAGGCTTCGGTCAGTTTCGTTTAGTATCCAAACTCCGGTTATTACGTTGAGCGTTAAGGCTCCGGTCATTTTCTTTGAGTATCCAGACTCCAGTTATTACGTTGAGTGTTCAGGCTCCGGTCATTTTCGTTGAGTATCCAGACTCTGGTTATTACGTTGAGCGTTCAGGCTCCGGTCAGTTTCGTTGAGTATCCAGACTCCGGTTATTAAGATTAGCGTTCAGGCTCCGTTCAGATTCGTTGGGTATCCAGACTCCGGTTATTACGTTGAGCGTTCAGGCTCCAGTCAGTTTCGTTGATTATCTAGACTTCGGTTATTACGTTGAGCACTCACGCTCCGGTCATTTTTGTTGAGTATCCAGACTCCGGTTATTACGTTGAGCGTTCAGGTTCCGGTCAGTTTCGTTGGGTATCCAGACTCCAGTTATTACATTTAGCGTTCAGGCTCCTGTCATTTATGTTGAGTATCCAGTCCGGTTATTACATTGAGCATTCAGGCTCCAGTCTTTTTTGTTGAGTCTCCAGACTCCGGTTATTACATTTTATGTTCAAACTCCGATTAGTTTCTTTGAGAATCTAGACTCCGATTATTATGTTGAGCGTTCAGGTTCCGGTCAGTTTCGTTAGGTATCCAGACTCCGGTTATTACGTTGAGATTTCAGGCTCCGATGATTTTCGTTGAGTTTCCGGACTCCGGTTATTTCGTTGAGCGTTCAGGCTCCGGTCATTTTTGTTGAGTATCCAGACTCCAGTTATTACATTGAGCGTTCAGGCTCCGGTCATTACGTTGATCGTTCAGGCTCCGGTCAGTTTCGTTGAATATCTAGACTCCAGTTATTACGTTGAACGTTCAGGCTCTGGTCAATTTCGTTGGGTATCCAGACTCCGGTTATTATATTGAGCGTTAAGGCTCCGGTCATTTTTGTTGAGTATCCAGACTCCGGTTATTACATTGAGCGTTCAGGCTTCGGTCAATTTCGTTTAGTATCCAAACTCCGGTTATTATGTTGAGCGTTCAGGCTCCGGTCATTTTTTTGAGTATCCAGACTCTAGTTATTACGTTGAGCGTTCAGGCTCCGGTCAGTTTTGTTGAGTATCCAGACTTCGGTTATTAAGTTTAGCGTTCAGGCTCCGTTCAGTTTCGTTGGGTATCCAGACTCCGGTTATTACGTTGAGCGTTCAGGCTCCAGTCAGTTTCGTTGATTATCCAGAATCCGGTTATTACGTTGAGCACTCACGCTCCGGTCAATTTCCTTGGGTATCCAGACTCCGGTTATTACATTGAGCGTTCAGGCTCCGATCATTTTTGTTGAGAATCCAGACTCCGGTTATTACGTTGAGCGTTTAGGTTCCGGTCATTTTCTTTGAGTATCCAAACTCCGGTTATTATGTTGAGCATTTAGGCTCCGGTCATTTTCGTTGAGTATCCAGACTCTGGTTATTACGTTGAGCGTTCAGGCTACGGTCAGTTTCGTTGAGTATCCAGACTCCGGTTATTAAGTTGAGCGTTCAAGCTCAGGTCAATTTCGTTGGGTATCCAGACTCCGATTATTACGTTGAGCGTTCAGGCTCCGGTCATTTTCGTTGGGTATCCAAACTCCGGTTATTAGGTTGTGCATTCAGGCTCCGGTGATTTTCGTTGAGTATCCAGACTCTGGTTATTCCGTTGAGCGTTCAGGCTCCGGTTAGTTTCGTTAGGTATCCAGACTCCGGTTATTACGTATAGCGTCCAGGCTCTGGTAAGTTTCGTTGAGTATATAGACTCTGATTATTACGATGAGCGTTCAGGCTCCGGTCAGTTTCGTTGGGTATCCAGACTCCAGTTATTACGTTGAGCATTCAGGCTCCGGTGATTTTCTTTGGGTATCCAGACTCTGGTTATTCCGTTGAGCGTTCAGGCTCCGGTTAGATTCGTTAGGCATCCAGACTCCGGTTATTACGTATAGCGTCCATGCTCTGGTAAGTTTTGTTGAGTATCTAGACTTCGGTCATGACGTTGAGTGTACAGGCTCTGGTCATTTTTGTTGAGTATCCAGACTTCGGTCATGATGTTGAGCGTTCAGGCTCCGGTCATTTTTGTTGAGTATCCAGACTCCGGTAATTCTGTTGAGGGTTCATGCTCCGGTCAGTTTCGTTGAGCTTCCAGACTCCGGTTATTAAGTTGAGCATTCAGGCTCCGGTCATTTTTGTTGAGTATCCAGACTCCGGTTATTAAGTTTAGCGTTCAGGCTCCGTTCAGCTGTGTTGGGTATACTCTGATTATTACATTGAGCATTCAGGCTCCGGTCAGTTTCGTTGATTATCCAGACTCCGGTTATTACGTTGAGCACTCACGCTCCGGTTATTTTTGTTGAGTATCTAAACTCCGGTTATTAAGTTGAGCGTTCAGGATTCGGTCATTTTCTTTGAGTATCCAGACTCCGGTTATTCTGTTGAGCGTTCAGACTCCGGTCATTTTCGTTGAGTATCCAGACTCTTGTTATTACGTTGAGTGTTCAGGCTCCGGTCAGTTTCGTTGAGTATCCAGTCTCTGGTTATTAAGTTGAGCGTTCTTACTTCGGTCAGTTTCGTTGGGTATCCAGACTCCGGTTATTACGTTTAGCGTTCAGGCTCCGGTCATTTTTGTTGAGTATCCAGTCCGGTTATTACATTGAGCATTCAGGCTCCGGTCATTTTTGTTGAGTCTCCAGACTCCGGTTATTATAGTTTGTGTTCAAACTCCGATTAGTTTCTTTGAGAATCTAGACTCCGATTATTATGTTGAGCGTTCAGGCTCCGGTCAGTTTCGTTAGGTATCCAGACTCCGGTTATTACGTTGAGCATTCAGGCTCCAGTGATTTTCGTTGAGTATCACGACTCCGGTTATTCCGTTGAGCGTTCAGGCTCCTGTTAGTTTCGTTAGATATCCAGACTCCGGTTATTATGTATAGCGTCTATGCTCTGGTAAGTTTTGTTGAGTGTCTAGACTCCGGTCATTACGTTGAGTGTACATGCTCCGGTCATTTTTGTTAAGTATCCAGACTCTAGTCATTATGTTGAGCGTTCAGGCTCCGGTCATTTTCGTTGAGTATCTAGACTCTGGTCATTCTGTTGAGCGTTCAGGCTCCTGTCAGTTTCGTTGAGTATCCAGACTCCAGTTATTAAGTTGAGCATTCAGGCTCCGATCATTTTTGTTGAGTATCCAGACTCCGGTTATTACATTGAGCGTTCAGGCTCCGGTCATTACGTTGATCGTTCAGGCTCCGGTCAGTTTCGTTGAGTATCCAGACTCCAGTTATTACGTTGAACGTTCAGGCTCTGGTCAATTTCGTTGGGTATCCAGACTCCGGTTATTACATTGAGCATTAAAGCTCCGGTCATTTTTGTTGAGTATCCAGACTCCGGTTATTACATTGAGCGTTCAGGCTTCGGTCAGTTTCGTTTAGTATCCAAACTCCGGTTATTATGCTGAGCGTTCAGGCTCCGGTCATTTTTTTGAGTATCCAGACTCCAGTTATTACGTTGAGCGTTCAGGCTCCGGTCAGTTTTGTTGAGTATCCAGACTTCGGTTATTAAGTTTAGCGTTCAGGCTCCGTTCAGTTTCGTTGGGTATCCAGACTCCGGTTATTACGTAGAGCGTTCAGGCTCCGGTCAATTTCGTTGATTATCCAGAATCCGGTTATTACGTTGAGCACTCACGCTCCGGTCAATTTCCTTGGGTATCTAGACTCTGGTTATTACATTGAGCGTTCAGGCTCCGATCATTTTTGTTGAGAATCCAGACTCCGGTTATTACGTTGAGCGTTTAGGTTCTTGTCATTTTCTTTGAGTATCCAGACTCCGGTTATTACGTTGAGCATTCAGGCTCCGGTCAGTTTCGTTGAGTATCCAGACTCCGGTTATTACGTTGAGCGTTCACGCTTCGGTCAGTTTCGTTGGGTATCCAGACTCCGGTTATTACGTTGAGCGTTCTGGCTCCGGTCAATTTTGTTGAGTCTCCAGTCCGGTTATTACGTTGAACATTCAGGCTCCGGTCATTTTTGTTGAGTCTCCAGACTCCGCTTATTACGTTTTGTGTTCAAACTCTGATTAGTTTCGTTGAGAATCTAGACCCCGATTATTACGTTGAGCGTTCAGGCTCCGGTCATTTTCGTTGGGTATCCAAACTCCGGTTATTGTGTTGTGCATTCAGGCTCCGGTGATTTTCGTTGAGTATCCAGACTCTGGTTATTCCGTTGAGCGTTCAGGCTCCGGTTAGTTTCGTTAGGTTTCCAGACTCCGGTTATTACGTATAGCGTCCAGGCTCTGGTAAGTTTCGTTGAGTATATAGACTCTGATTATTACGTTGAGCGTTCAGGCTCCGGTCAATTTCGTTGGGTATCCAGACTCCGGTTAATACGTTGAGCATTCAAGCTCCGGTGATTTTCTTTGAGTATCCAGACTCTGGTTATTCTGTTGAGCGTTCAGGCTCCGGTTAGTTTCTTTAGGCATCCAGACTCCGGTTATTACGTATAGCGTCCATGCTCTGGTAAGTTTTGTTGAGTATCTAGACTTCGGTCATTACGTTGAGTGTACAGGCTCCGGTCATTTTTGTTGAGTATCCAGACTCCGGTCATGACGTTGCGCGTTCAGGCTCCGGTCATTTTCGTTGAGTATCCAGACTCCAGTCATTCTGTTGAGGGTTCATGCTCCGGTCAGTTTCGTGGAGCATCCAGACTCCGGTTATTAAGTTGAGCATTCAGGCTCCGGTCATTTTTGTTGAGTATCCAGACTCCGGTTATTACGTTGAGCGTTCAGGCTCCAGTTATTACGTTGATCGTGCAGGCTCCGGTCAGTTTCGTTGAGTATCCAGACTCCGGTTATTAAGTTGAGCTTTCAGGCTCCGACCAATTTCGTTGGGTATCCAAACTCCGGTTATTACGTTGAGCGTTCAGGCTCCAGTCACTTTCGTTGAGTATCCAGACTCCAGTTATTATGTTGAGCGTTCACGCTCCGGTCAGTTTCGTTGGGTATCCAGACTCCGGTTATTACGTTGAGCGTTCTGGCTCCGGTCTTTTTTATTGAGTATCCAGACTCCGGTTATTACGATGAGCGTTCAGGCTCCAGTCATTTTCGTTGAGTATCCAAACTCCGGTTATTATGTTGAGCGTTCAGGCTCCGGTCAGTTTCGTTGAGTATCCAGACTCCGGTTATTACGTTGAGCGTTCAGGCTCCAGTCAGTTTCGTTGAGTATCCAGACTCTGGTTATTAAGTTTAGCGTTCAGGCTCCATTCAGTTGTGTTGGGTATCCAAACTCCGGTTATTACATTGAGCATTCAGGCTCCGGTCAGAATCATTGATTATCCAGACTCCGGTTATTAGGTTGAACACTCACGCTCCGGTCACTTTCGTTGAGTATCCAAACTCCGGTTATTAAGTTGAGCGTTCAGGCTCCGGTCATTTTCTTTGAGTATCCAGACTCTGGTTATTACGTTGAACATTCAGGCTCCGGTCAGTTTTGTTGAGTATCCAAACTCCGGTTATTAAGTTGAGCGTTCAGGCTCCGGTCAATTTCGTTGGGTATCCAGACTCCGATTTTTACGTTGAGCGTTCAGGCTCCAGTCAGTTTCGTTGATTATCCAGACTCCGGTTATTACGTTGAGCACTCACGCTCCGGTCAGTTCGCTTGGGTATCCAGACTCCGGTTATTACGTTGAGCGTTCAGGCTCCGGTCATTTTTGTTGAGTATCCAGACTCCGGTTATTACGTTGAGCGTTCAGGTTCCGGTCAGTTTCGTTGGGTATCCAGACTCCGGTTCTTACGTTTAGCGTTCAGGCTCCGGTCATTTTTGTTGAGTATACAGTCCGATTATTACATTGAGCATTCAGGCTCCGGTCTTTTTTGTTGAGTCTCCAGACTCCGGTTATTATATTTTGTGTTCAAACTCCGATTAGTTTCTTTGAGAATCTAGACTCCGATTATTATGTTGAGCGTTCAGCCTCTGGTCAGTTTCGTTAGGTATCCAGACTCCGGTTATTACGTTGAGCATTCAGGCTCCGATGATTTTCGTTGAGTATCCAGACTCCGGTTATTCCGTTGAGCGTTCAGGCTCCGGTTAGTTTCGTTAGGTATCCAGACTCCAGTTATTATGTATAGCGTCTATGCTCTGGTAAGTTTTGTTGAGTATCTAGACTCCGGTCTTTACGCTGAGTGTACAGGCTCCGACCATTTTTGTTGAGTATCCAGACTCTAGTCATTACATTGAGCGTTCAGGCTTCGGTCATTTTCATTGAGTATCTAGACTCCCGTCATTCTGTTGAGCGTTCAGGCTCTTGTCAGTTTCGTTGAGTATCCCGACTTCGGTTATTAAGTTGAACATTCAGGCTCCGGACATTTTTGTTGAGTATCCAGACTCCGGTTATTACATTGAGCGTTCAGGCTCCGGTCATTACGTTGATCGTTCAGGCTCTGGTCAGTTTCGTTGAGTATCCAGACTTCAGTTATTACGTTGAGCGTTCAGGCTCCGGTCAGTTTCGTTGAGTATCTAGACTCCAGTTATTATGTTGAGCGTTCAGGCTCTGGTCAATTTTGTTGGGTATCCAGACTCCGATTATTACATTGAGCGTTAAGGCACCGGTCATTTTTGTTGAGTATCCAGACTCCGGTTATTACGTTGAGCGTTCAGGCTTCGGTCAGTTTCGTTTAGTATCCAAACTCCGGTTATTACGTTGAGCTTTCAGGCTCCGGTCATTTTCTATGAGTATCCAGACTCCAGTTATTACGTTAAGCGTTCAGGCTCCGGTCATTTTCGTTGAGTATCCAGACTCTGGTTATTACATTGAGCGTTCAGGCTCCGGTCAGTTTGTTGAGTATCCAGACCCTGGTTGTTAAGTTTAGCATTCAGGCTCCGTTCAGATTCGTTGGGTATCCAGACTCTGGTTATTACGTTGAGCATTCAGGCTCCGGTCAGTTTCGTTGATTATCCAGACTCTGGTTATTACGTTGAGCACTCACGCTCCGGTTAGTTTCCTTGGGTATCCAGACTCCGGTTATCACGTTGAGCGTTCAGGCTCCGGTCATTTTTGTTGAGTATCCAGACTCCGGTTATTACGTTGAGCATTCAGGTTTCGGTCAATTTCGTTGAGTATCCAAACTCCGGTTATTAAGTTGAGCGTTCAGGCTCCGGTCATTTTCTTTAAGTATCCAGACTCCGGTTATTATGTTGAGCATTCAGGCTCCGGTCATTTTCGTTGAGTATCCAGACTCTGGTTATTACGTTGAGCGTTCAGGCTCCGGTCAGTTTCGTTGAGTATCCAGACTCTGATTATTAAGTTGAGCGTTCAGGCTCCGGTCAATTTCGTTGGGTATCCAGACTCCGGTTTTTACTTTGAGCGTTCAGGCTCCGGTCAGTTTCGTTGAGTATCCAGACTCCAGTTATTACGTTGAGCGTTCACGCTCCGGTCAAGTTCGTTGGGTATCTAGACTCCGGTTATTACGTTGAGCATTCACGCTCCGGTCATTTTTGTTGAGTCTCCAGTCCGGTTATTACGTTGAGCATTCAGGCTCCGGTCATTTTTGTTGAGACTCCAGACTTCGCTTATTACGTTTTGTGTTCAAACTCTGATTAGTTTCATTTAGAATCTAGACTCTGATTATTACGTTGAGCGTTCAGGCTCCGGTCAGTTTCGTTGGGTATCCAGACTCCGGTTATTACGTTGTGCATTCATGCTCCGGTGATTTTCTTTGAGTATCCAGACTCTGGTTATTCCGTTGAGCGTTGAGGCTCCGGTTAGTTTCGTTAGGTATCCAGACTCCGGTTATTACGTATAGCGTCCAGGCTCTGGTAAGTTTCGTTGAGTATATAGACTCCGATTATTATGTTGAACGTTCAGGCTCTGGTCAGTTTCGTTGGGTATCCAGACTCCGGTTATTACGTTGATCATTTAGGCTCCGGTGATTTTCTTTGAGTATCCAGACTCTGGTTATTCCGTTGAGCGTTCAGGCTCCGGTTAGTTTCGTTAGGCATCCAGACTCCGGTTATTACGTATATCGTCCATGCTCTGGTAAGTTTTGTTGAGTATCTAGACTCCGGTCATGTCGTTGAGTGTATAGGCTCCGGTCATTTTTGTTGAGTATCCAGACTCCGGTCATGATGTTGAGTGTTCAGGCTCCGGTCATTTTTGTTGAGTATCCATACTCCGGTCATTTTGTTGAGGGTTCATGCTCCGGTCAGTTTCGTTGAGCTTCCAGACTCCGGTTATTAAGTTGAGCATTCAGGCTCCGGTCATTTTTGTTGAGTATCCAGACTCCGGTTATTAAGTTTACCGTTCAGGCTCCGTTTAGCCTGTTTTGGGTATCCAGACTCCGATTATTACATTGAGCATTCAGGCTCCGGTCAGTTTCGCGTATTATCCAGACTCCGGTTATTACGTTGAGCGCTCACGCTCCGGTTATTTTTGTTGAGTATCTAAACTCCGGTTATTAAGTTGAGCGTTCATGCTTCGGTCATTTTCTTTGAGTATCCAGACTCCGGTTATTATGTTGAGCGTTCAGACTCCGGTCATTTTCGTTGAGTATCCAGACTCCTGTTATTACGTTGAGCGTTCAGGCTCCGGTCAGTTTCGTTGAGTATTCAGTCTCTGGTTATTAAGTTGAGCGTTCTGGCTTCGGTCAGTTTCGTTGGGTATCCAGACTCCGGTTATTACGTTTAGCATTCAGGCTCCGGTCATTTTTGTTGAGTATCCAGTCCGGTTATTACATTGAGCATTCAGGCTCCAGTCATTTATGTCGAGTCTCCAGACTCCGGTTATTACATTTTGTG
Source organism: Lathyrus sativus (assembly GCA_963859935.3). Classification (NCBI taxonomy): domain Eukaryota; kingdom Viridiplantae; phylum Streptophyta; class Magnoliopsida; order Fabales; family Fabaceae; genus Lathyrus; species Lathyrus sativus. The sequence goes on along the minus strand of CAWUDS030000653.1, from coordinate 1,099,812 downwards.
TTCAAACTCCGATTAGTTTCTTTGAGAATCTAGACTCTGATTATTATGTTGAGCGTTTAGGCTCCGGTCAGTTTCGTTAGGTATCCAGACTCCGGTTATTACGTTGAGCATTCAGGCTCTGGTGATTTTCGTTGAGTATCCAGACTCCGGTTATTCCGTTGAGCGTTCAGGCTCCGGTTAGTTTCGTTAGGTATCCAGACTCCGGTTATTATGTATAGCGTCTATGCTCTGGTAAGTTTTGTTGAGTATCTAGACTCCGGTCATTACGTTGAGTGTACAGGCTCCGGTCATTTTTGTTGAGTATCCAGACTCTAGTCATTATGTTGAGCGTTCAGGCTCCGGTCATTTTCGTTGAGTATCTAGACTCCGGTCATTCTGTTGAGCGTTCAGGCTCTTGTCAGTTTCGTTGAGTATCCAGACTCCGGTTATTAAGTTGAGCATTCAGGCTCCGGTCATTTTTGTTGAGTATCTAGACTCCGGTTATTACACTGAGCGTTCAGGCTCCGGTCATTACGTTGATCGTTCAGGCTCCGGTCAGTGTCGTTGAGTATCCAAACTCCAGTTATTACGTTGAACATTCAGGCTCTGGTCAATTTCGTTGGGTATCCAGACTCCGGTTATTACATTGAGCGTTAAGGCTCCGGTCATTTTTGTTTAGTATCCAGACTCCGGTTATTACATTGTGCGTTTAGGCTTCGGTCAATTTCGTTTAGTATCCAAACTCCGGTTATTATGTTGAGCGTTCAGGCTCCGGTCATTGTCTTTGAGTATCCAGACTCCAGTTATTACGTTGAGCGTTCAGGCTCCGGTCAGTTTTGTTGAGTATCCAGACTTCGGTTATTAAGTTTAGCGTTCAGGCCCAGTTCAGTTTCGTTGGGTATCCAGACTCCGGTTATTACGTTGAGCGTTCACGCTCCGGTCAGTTTCGTTGATTATCCAGACTCCGGTTATTACGTTGAGCACTCACGCTCCGGTCAGTTTCCTTGGGTATCCAGACTCCGGTTATTACGTTGAGCGTTCAGGCTCCGGTCATTTTTGTTGAGAATCCAGACTCCGGTTATTACGTTGAGCGTTTAGGTTCCGGTCATTTTCTTTGAGTATCCAGACTCCGGTTATTATGTTGAGCATTCAGGCTCCGGTCATTTTTGTTGAGTATCTAGACTCAGGTTATTACGTTGAGCGTTCAGGCTACGGTCAGTTTCGTTGAGTATCCAGACTGGTTATTAAGTTGAGCATTCAAGCTCCGGTCAATTTCGTTGGGTATCCAGACTCCGGTTATTACGTTGAGCGTTCAGGCTCCGGTCAGTTTCGTTGAGTATCCAGACTCCGGTTATTACGTTGAGCGTTCACGCTCCGGTCAGTTTCGTTGGGTATCCAGACTCTGGTTATTACGTTGAGCGTTCTGGCTCCGGTCAATTTTGTTGAGTCTCCAGTCCGGTTATTACGTTGAACATTCAGGCTCCGGTCATTTTTGTTGAGTCTCCAGACTCCGCTTATTACGTTTTGTGTTCAAACTCTGATTAGTTTCGTTGAGAATCTAGACTCCGATTATTATGTTGAGCGTTCAGGCTCCGGTAATTTTCGTTGGGTATCCAGACTCCGGTTATTACGTTGTGCATTCAGGCTCCGGTGATTTTCGTTGAGTATCCAGACTCTGGTTATTCCGTTGAGCGTTCAGGCTCCGGTTAGTTTTGTTAGGTATCCAGACTCCGGTTATTACGTATAGCGTCCATGCTCTGGTAAGTTTTGTTGAGTATCTAGACTCCGGTCATTACGTTGAGTGTAAAGGCTCCAGTCATTTTTGTTGAGTATCCAGACTGCGGTCATGACGTTGAGCGTTTAGGCTCCTGTCATTTTCGTGGAGCATCCAGACTCCGGTTATTAAGTTGAGCATTCAGGCTCCGGTCATTTTTGTTGAGTATCCAGACTCCGGTTATTACGTTGAGCATTCAGGCTCCGGTTATTACGTTGATCGTGCAGGCTCCGGTCAGTTTCGTTGAGTATCCAGACTCTAGTTATTACGTTGAGCATTAAGACTCCGGTCATTTTTGTTGAGTATCCAGACTCCGGTTATTTCGTTGAGCATTCAAGCTCCGGTCAGTTTCGTTTAGTATCCAAACTCCGGTTATTAAGTTGAGCGTTCAGGCTCCGGTCAATTTCTTTGAGTATCCAGTCTCCCGTTATTACGATGAGCGTTCAGGCTCCGGTCATTTTCGTTGAGTATCCAAACTCCGGTTATTATGTTGAGCGTTCAGGCTCCGGTCAGTTTCGTTGAGTATCCAGACTCTGGTTATTACGTTGAGCGTTCAGGCTCCGCTCAGTTTCGTTGAGTATCCCGACTTCGGTTATTAAGTTGAACATTCAGGCTCTGGACATTTTTGTTGAGTATCCAGACTCCGGTTATTACATTGAGCGTTCAGGCTCCGGTCATTACGTTGATCGTTCAGGCTCTGGTCAGTTTCGTTGAGTATCCAGACTTCAGTTATTACGTTGAGCGTTCAGGCTCCGGTCAGTTTCGTTGAGTATCTAGACTCCAGTTATTATGTTGAGCGTTCAGGCTCTGGTCAATTTTGTTGGGTATCCAGACTCCGATTATTACATTGAGCGTTAAGGCACCGGTCATTTTTGTTGAGTATCCAGACTCCGGTTATTACGTTGAGCGTTCAGGCTTCGGTCAGTTTCGTTTAGTATCCAAACTCCGGTTATTACGTTGAGCTTTCAGGCTCCGGTCATTTTCTATGAGTATCCAGACTCCAGTTATTACGTTAAGCGTTCAGGCTCCGGTCATTTTCGTTGAGTATCCAGACTCTGGTTATTACATTGAGCGTTCAGGCTCCGGTCAGTTTGTTGAGTATCCAGACCCTGGTTGTTAAGTTTAGCATTCAGGCTCCGTTCAGATTCGTTGGGTATCCAGACTCTGGTTATTACGTTGAGCATTCAGGCTCCGGTCAGTTTCGTTGATTATCCAGACTCCGGTTATTACGTTGAGCACTCACGCTCCGGTTAGTTTCCTTGGGTATCCAGACTCCGGTTATCACGTTGAGCGTTCAGGCTCCGGTCATTTTTGTTGAGTATCCAGACTCCGGTTATTACGTTGAGCATTCAGGTTTCGGTCAATTTCGTTGAGTATCCAAACTCCGGTTATTAAGTTGAGTGTTCAGGCTCCGGTCATTTTCTTTAAGTATCCAGACTCCGGTTATTATGTTGAGCATTCAGGCTCCGGTCATTTTCGTTGAGTATCCAGACTCTGGTTATTACGTTGAGCGTTCAGGCTCCGGTCAGTTTCGTTGAGTATCCAGACTCTGATTATTAAGTTGAGCGTTCAGGCTCCGATCAATTTCGTTGGGTATCCAGACTCCGGTTTTTACTTTGAGCGTTCAGGCTCCGGTCAGTTTCGTTGAGTATCCAGACTCCAGTTATTACGTTGAGCGTTCACGCTCCGGTCAAGTTCGTTGGGTATCTAGACTCCGGTTATTACGTTGAGCATTCACGCTCCGGTCATTTTTGTTGAGTCTCCAGTCCGGTTATTACGTTGAGCATTCAGGCTCCGGTCATTTTTGTTGAGACTCCAGACTTCGCTTATTACGTTTTGTGTTCAAACTCTGATTAGTTTCATTTAGAATCTAGACTCTGATTATTACGTTGAGCGTTCAGGCTCCGGTCAGTTTCGTTGGGTATCCAGACTCCGGTTATTACGTTGTGCATTCATGCTCCGGTGATTTTCTTTGAGTATCCAGACTCTGGTTATTCCGTTGAGCGTTGAGGCTCCGGTTAGTTTCGTTAGGTATCCAGACTCCGGTTATTACGTATAGCGTCCAGGCTCTGGTAAGTTTCGTTGAGTATATAGACTCCGATTATTATGTTGAACGTTCAGGCTCTGGTCAGTTTCGTTGGGTATCCAGACTCCGGTTATTACGTTGATCATTTAGGCTCCGGTGATTTTCTTTGAGTATCCAGACTCTGGTTATTCCGTTGAGCGTTCAGGCTCCGGTTAGTTTCGTTAGGCATCCAGACTCCGGTTATTACGTATATCGTCCATGCTCTGGTAAGTTTTGTTGAGTATCTAGACTCCGGTCATGTCGTTGAGTGTATAGGCTCCGGTCATTTTTGTTGAGTATCCAGACTCCGGTCATGATGTTGAGTGTTCAGGCTCCGGTCATTTTTGTTGAGTATCCATACTCCGGTCATTCTGTTGAGGGTTCATGCTCCGGTCAGTTTCGTTGAGCTTCCAGACTCCGGTTATTAAGTTGAGCATTCAGGCTCCGGTCATTTTTGTTGAGTATCCAGACTCCGGTTATTAAGTTTACCGTTCAGGCTCCGTTTAGCCTGTTTTGGGTATCCAGACTCCGATTATTACATTGAGCATTCAGGCTCCGGTCAGTTTCGCGTATTATCCAGACTCCGGTTATTACGTTGAGCGCTCACGCTCCGGTTATTTTTGTTGAGTATCTAAACTCCGGTTATTAAGTTGAGCGTTCATGCTTCGGTCATTTTCTTTGAGTATCCAGACTCCGGTTATTATGTTGAGCGTTCAGACTCCGGTCATTTTCGTTGAGTATCCAGACTCCTGTTATTACGTTGAGCGTTCAGGCTCCGGTCAGTTTCGTTGAGTATTCAGTCTCTGGTTATTAAGTTGAGCGTTCTGGCTTCGGTCAGTTTCGTTGGGTATCCAGACTCCGGTTATTACGTTTAGCATTCAGGCTCCGGTCATTTTTGTTGAGTATCCAGTCCGGTTATTACATTGAGCATTCAGGCTCCAGTCATTTATGTCGAGTCTCCAGACTCCGGTTATTACATTTTGTGTTCAAACTCCGATTAGTTTCTTTGAGAATCTAGACTCCGATTATTATGTTGAGCGTTTAGGCTCCGGTCAGTTTCGTTAGGTATCCAGACTCCGGTTATTACGTTGAGCATTCAGGCTCTGGTGATTTTCGTTGAGTATCCAGACTCCGGTTATTCCGTTGAGCGTTCAGGCTCCGGTTAGTTTCGTTAGGTATCCAGACTCCGGTTATTATGTATAGCGTCTATGCTCTGGTAAGTTTTGTTGAGTATCTAGACTCCGGTCATTACGTTGAGTGTACAGGCTCCGGTCATTTTTGTTGAGTATCCAGACTCTAGTCATTATGTTGAGCGTTCAGGCTCCGGTCATTTTCGTTGAGTATCTAGACTCCGGTCATTCTGTTGAGCGTTCAGGCTCCTGTCAGTTTCGTTGAGTATCCAGACTCCGGTTATTAAGTTGAGCATTCAGGCTCCGGTCATTTTTGTTGAGTATCTAGACTCCGGTTATTACACTGAGCGTTCAGGCTCCGGTCATTACGTTGATCGTTCAGGCTCCGGTCAGTGTCGTTGAGTATCCAAACTCCAGTTATTACGTTGAACATTCAGGCTCTGGTCAATTTCGTTGGGTATCCAGACTCCGGTTATTACATTGAGCGTTAAGGCTCCGGTCATTTTTGTTTAGTATCCAGACTCCGGTTATTACATTGAGCGTTTAGGCTTCGGTCAATTTCGTTTAGTATCCAAACTCCGGTTATTATGTTGAGCGTTCAGGCTCCGGTCATTGTCTTTGAGTATCCAGACTCCAGTTATTACGTTGAGCGTTCAGGCTCCGGTCAGTTTTGTTGAGTATCCAGACTTCGGTTATTAAGTTTAGCGTTCAGGCCCAGTTCAGTTTCGTTGGGTATCCAGACTCCGGTTATTACGTTGAGCGTTCACGCTCCGGTCAGTTTCGTTGATTATCCAGACTCCGGTTATTACGTTGAGCACTCACGCTCCGGTCAGTTTCCTTGGGTATCCAGACTCCGGTTATTACGTTGAGCGTTCAGGCTCCGGTCATTTTTGTTGAGAATCCAAACTCCGGTTATTACGTTGAGCGTTTAGGTTCCGGTCATTTTCTTTGAGTATCCAGACTCCGGTTATTATGTTGAGCATTCAGGCTCCGGTCATTTTTGTTGAGTATCTAGACTCAGGTTATTACGTTGAGCGTTCAGGCTACGGTCAGTTTCGTTGAGTATCCAGACTGGTTATTAAGTTGAGCATTCAAGCTCCGGTCAATTTCGTTGGGTATCCAGACTCCGGTTATTACGTTGAGCGTTCAGGCTCCGGTCAGTTTCGTTGAGTATCCAGACTCCGGTTATTACGTTGAGCGTTCACGCTCCGGTCAGTTTCGTTAGGTATCCAGACTCTGGTTATTACGTTGAGCGTTCTGGCTCCGGTCAATTTTGTTGAGTCTCCAGTCCGGTTATTACGTTGAACATTCAGGCTCCGGTCATTTTTGTTGAGTCTCCAGACTCCGCTTATTACGTTTTGTGTTCAAACTCTGATTAGTTTCGTTGAGAATCTAGACTCCGATTATTATGTTGAGCGTTCAGGCTCCGGTAATTTTCGTTGGGTATCCAGACTCCGGTTATTACGTTGTGCATTCAGGCTCCGGTGATTTTCGTTGAGTATCCAGACTCTGGTTATTCCGTTGAGCGTTCAGGCTCCGGTTAGTTTTGTTAGGTATCCAGACTCCGGTTATTACGTATAGCGTCCATGCTCTGGTAAGTTTTGTTGAGTATCTAGACTCCGGTCATTACGTTGAGTGTAAAGGCTCCAGTCATTTTTGTTGAGTATCCAGACTGCGGTCATGACGTTGAGCGTTTAGGCTCCTGTCATTTTCGTGGAGCATCCAGACTCCGGTTATTAAGTTGAGCATTCAGGCTCCGGTCATTTTTGTTGAGTATCCAGACTCCGGTTATTACGTTGAGCATTCAGGCTCCGGTTATTACGTTGATCGTGCAGGCTCCGGTCAGTTTCGTTGAGTATCCAGACTCTAGTTATTACGTTGAGCATTAAGACTCCGGTCATTTTTGTTGAGTATCCAGACTCCGGTTATTTCGTTGAGCATTCAAGCTCCGGTCAGTTTCGTTTAGTATCCAAACTCCGGTTATTAAGTTGAGCGTTCAGGCTCCGGTCAATTTCTTTGAGTATCCAGTCTCCCGTTATTACGATGAGCGTTCAGGCTCCGGTCATTTTCGTTGAGTATCCAAACTCCGGTTATTATGTTGAGCGTTCAGGCTCCGGTCAGTTTCGTTGAGTATCCAGACTCTGGTTATTACGTTGAGCGTTCAGGCTCCGCTCAGTTTCGTTGAGTATCCAGACTCCGGTTATTAAGTTTAGCGTTCAGGCTCTATTCAGTTGTGTTGGGTATCCAAACTCTGGTTATTACATTGAGCATTCAGGCTCCGGTCAGAATCGTTGATTATCCAGACTCCGGTTATTAGGTTGAGCACTCACGCTCCGGTCACTTTCGTTGAGTATCCAAACTCCGGTTATTAAGTTGAGCGTTCAAGCTCCGGTCATTTTCTTTGAGTATCCAGACTCCGGTTATTACGTTGAGCGTTCAGGCTCCGGTCATTTTCGTTGAGTATCTAGACTCCTGTTATTACGTTGAGCGTTCAGGCTCCGGTCAGTTTCGTTGAGTATCCAGCGTCCGGTTATTAAGTTGAGCGTTCGGGCTCCGGTCAGTCTCATTGGGTATCCAGACTCCGGTTATTACGTTTTGTGTTCAAACTCCGATTAGTTTCGTTGAGAAACTAGACTCCGATTATTACGTTGAGCGTTCAAGCTCCGGTCAGTTTCGTTGGGTATCTAGACTCCGGTTATTACGTTGAGCATTCAGGCTCCGGTGATTTTCTTTCAGTATCCAGACCCCGGTTATTCTGTTGAGCGTTCAGGCTCTAGTTAGTTTCGTTAGGCATCCAGACTCCGGTTATTACGTATAGCGTCCATGCTCTGGTAAGTTTTGTTGAGTATCTAGACTCTGGTCATTACGTTGATTGTACAAGCTCCGGTCATTTTTGTTGAGTATCCAGACTCCGGTCATTATGTTGAGCGTTCAGGCTCCGGTCATTTTCTTTGAGTATCCAGACTCCGGTCATTCTGTTGAAGGTTCATGCTCCGGTCAATTTCGTTGAACATCCAGACTCCGATTATTAAGTTGAGCATTCAGGCTCCGGTCATTTTTGTTGAGTATCCAAACTCTGGTTCTTACGTTGAGCGTTCAGGCTCCGGTCATTACGTTGATCGTTCAGGCTCCGGTCAGTTTCGTTGAGTATCCAGACTCCAGTTATTACGTTGAGCATTCAGGCTCTCGTCAGTTTCATTGGGTATCCAGACTCTGGTTATTACATTGAGCGTTAAGGCTCGGGTCATTTTTGTTAAGTATCCAGACTCCGGTTATTACGTTGAGCGTTCAGGCTCCGGTCAGTTTCGTTTAGTATCCAAAATCCGGTTATTAAGTTGAGCGTTCAGGCTCTGGTCATTTTCTTTGAGTATCCAGACTCCGGTTATTACATTGAGCGATCAGGCTCCGGTCATTTTCGTTGAGTATCCAGACTCCAGTTATTACATTGAGCGTCCAAGCTCAGGTCAGTTTCGTTGGGTATCCAGACTCCGGTTATTACGTCGAGTGTTCAGGCTCCGGTCGTTTTTGTAGAGTATCCAATCCAGTTATTACGTTGAGCATTCAGGCTCCGGTCATTTTTGTTGAGTATCCAGACTCCGGTTATTACGTTGAGCGTTCAGGTTTCGGTCAATTTCGTTGAGTATCCAAACTCCGGTTATTAAGTTGAGCGTTCAGGCTCCGGTCATTTTCTTTGAGTATCCAGACTCCGGTTATTATGTTGAGCATTCAGGCTGTGGTCATTTTCGTTGAGTATCCAGACTCTGGTTATTACGTTGAGCGTTCAGGCTCCGGTCAGTTTCGTTGAGTATCCAGACTCCGGTTATTAAGTTGAGCTTTCCGGCTCCAATCAATTTCGTTGGATATCCAAACTCCAGTTATTACGTTGAGCGTTCAGGCTCCGGTCAGTTTCGTTGAGTATCCAGACTCCAGTTATTACGTTGAGGGTTCATGCTCCGGTCAGTTTCGGTGGGTATCCTGACTCCGGTTATTACGTTGAGCGTTCTGGCTCCGGTCATTTTTGTTGAGTCTCCAGTCCGGTTATTACGTTGAACATTCAGGCTCCGGTCATTTTTGTTGAGTCTCCAGACTACGCTTATTACGTTTTGTGTTCAAACTCTGATTAGTTTCGTTGAGAATCTAGATTCTGATTATTACGTTGAGCGTTCAGGCTCCGGTCAGTTTCGTTGGGTATCCAGACTCCGGTTATTACATTGAGCATTAAGACTCCGATCATTTTTGTTGAGTATCCAGACTCTGGTTATTCCGTTGAGCGTTCAGGCTCCGGTTAGTTTTGTTAGGTATCCAGACTCCGGTTATTACGTATAGCGTCCATGCTCTGGTAAGTTTTGTTGAGTATCTAGACTCCGGTCATTACGTTGAGTGTAAAGGCTCCAGTCATTTTTGTTGAGTATCCAGACTGCGGTCATGACGTTGAGCGTTTAGGCTCCTGTCATTTTCGTGGAGCATCCAGACTCCGGTTATTAAGTTGAGCATTCAGGCTCCGGTCATTTTTGTTGAGTATCCAGACTCCGGTTATTACGTTGAGCATTCAGGCTCCGGTTATTACGTTGATCGTGCAGGCTCCGGTCAGTTTCGTTGAGTATCCAGACTCTAGTTATTACGTTGAGCATTAAGACTCCGGTCATTTTTGTTGAGTATCCAGACTCCGGTTATTTCGTTGAGCATTCAAGCTCCGGTCAGTTTCGTTTAGTATCCAAACTCCGGTTATTAAGTTGAGCGTTCAGGCTCCGGTCAATTTCTTTGAGTATCCAGTCTCCCGTTATTACGATGAGCGTTCAGGCTCCGGTCATTTTCGTTGAGTATCCAAACTCCGGTTATTATGTTGAGCGTTCAGGCTCCGGTCAGTTTCGTTGAGTATCCAGACTCTGGTTATTACGTTGAGCGTTCAGGCTCCGCTCAGTTTCGTTGAGTATCCAGACTCCGGTTATTAAGTTTAGCGTTCAGGCTCTATTCAGTTGTGTTGGGTATCCAAACTCTGGTTATTACATTGAGCATTCAGGCTCCGGTCAGAATCGTTGATTATCCAGACTCCGGTTATTAGGTTGAGCACTCACGCTCCGGTCACTTTCGTTGAGTATCCAAACTCCGGTTATTAAGTTGAGCGTTCAAGCTCCGGTCATTTTCTTTGAGTATCCAGACTCCGGTTATTACGTTGAGCGTTCAGGCTCCGGTCATTTTCGTTGAGTATCTAGACTCCTGTTATTACGTTGAGCGTTCAGGCTCCGGTCAGTTTCGTTGAGTATCCAGCGTCCGGTTATTAAGTTGAGCGTTCGGGCTCCGGTCAGTCTCGTTGGGTATCCAGACTCCGGTTATTACGTTTTGTGTTCAAACTCCGATTAGTTTCGTTGAGAAACTAGACTCCGATTATTACGTTGAGCGTTCAAGCTCCGGTCAGTTTCGTTGGGTATCTAGACTCCGGTTATTACGTTGAGCATTCAGGCTCCGGTGATTTTCTTTCAGTATCCAGACCCCGGTTATTCTGTTGAGCGTTCAGGCTCTAGTTAGTTTCGTTAGGCATCCAGACTCCGGTTATTACGTATAGCATCCATGCTCTGGTAAGTTTTGTTGAGTATCTAGACTCTGGTCATTACGTTGATTGTACAAGCTCCGGTCATTTTTGTTGAGTATCCAGACTCCGGTCATTATGTTGAGCGTTCAGGCTCCGGTCATTTTCTTTGAGTATCCAGACTCCGGTCATTCTGTTGAAGGTTCATGCTCCGGTCAATTTCGTTGAACATCCAGACTCCGATTATTAAGTTGAGCATTCAGGCTCCGGTCATTTTTGTTGAGTATCCAAACTCTGGTTCTTACGTTGAGCGTTCAGGCTCCGGTTATTACGTTGATCGTTCAGGCTCCGGTCAGTTTCGTTGAGTATCCAGACTCCAGTTATTACGTTGAGCATTCAGGCTCTCGTCAGTTTCATTGGGTATCCAGACTCTGGTTATTACATTGAGCGTTAAGGCTCGGGTCATTTTTGTTAAGTATCCAGACTCCGGTTATTACGTTGAGCGTTCAGGCTCCGGTCAGTTTCGTTTAGTATCCAAAATCCGGTTATTAAGTTGAGCGTTCAGGCTCTGGTCATTTTCTTTGAGTATCCAGACTCCGGTTATTACATTGAGCGATCAGGCTCCGGTCATTTTCGTTGAGTATCCAGACTCCAGTTATTACATTGAGCGTCCAAGCTCAGGTCAGTTTCGTTGGGTATCCAGACTCCGGTTATTACGTCGAGTGTTCAGGCTCCGGTCGTTTTTGTAGAGTATCCAATCCAGTTATTACGTTGAGCATTCAGGCTCCGGTCATTTTTGTTGAGTATCCAGACTCCGGTTATTACGTTGAGCGTTCAGGTTTCGGTCAATTTCGTTGAGTATCCAAACTCCGGTTATTAAGTTGAGCGTTCAGGCTCCGGTCATTTTCTTTGAGTATCCAGACTCCGGTTATTATGTTGAGCATTCAGGCTCTGGTCATTTTCGTTGAGTATCCAGACTCTGGTTATTACGTTGAGCGTTCAGGCTCCGGTCAGTTTCGTTGAGTATCCAGACTCCGGTTATTAAGTTGAGCTTTCCGGCTCCAATCAATTTCGTTGGATATCCAAACTCCAGTTATTACGTTGAGCGTTCAGGCTCCGGTCAGTTTCGTTGAGTATCCAGACTCCAGTTATTACGTTGAGGGTTCATGCTCCGGTCAGTTTCGGTGGGTATCCTGACTCCGGTTATTACGTTGAGCGTTCTGGCTCCGGTCATTTTTGTTGAGTCTCCAGTCCGGTTATTACGTTGAACATTCAGGCTCCGGTCATTTTTGTTGAGTCTCCAGACTACGCTTATTACGTTTTGTGTTCAAACTCTGATTAGTTTCGTTGAGAATCTAGATTCTGATTATTACGTTGAGCGTTCAGGCTCCGGTCAGTTTCGTTGGGTATCCAGACTCCGGTTATTACATTGAGCATTAAGACTCCGGTCATTTTTGTTGAGTATCCAGACTCCGGTTATTTCGTTGAGCATTCAAGCTCCGGTCAGTTTCGTTTAGTATCCAAACTCCGGTTATTAAGTTGAGCGTTCAGGCTCCGGTCATTTTCTTTGAGTATCCAGACTCCCGTTATTACGATGAGCGTTCAGGCTCCGGTCATTTTTGTTGAGTATCCAAACTCCGGTTATTATGTTGAGCGTTTAGGCTCCGGTCAGTTTCGTTGAGTATCCAGACTTCGGTTATTACGTTGAGCGTTCAGGCTCCGCTCAGTTTCGTTGAGTATCCAGACTCCGGTTATTAAGTTTAGCGTTCAGGCTCCATTCAGTTGTGGTGGGTATCCAAACTCTGGTTATTACATTGAGCATTCAGGCTCCGGTCAGAATCGTTGATTATCCAGACTCCGGTTATTAGGTTGAGCACTCACGCTTCGGTCACTTTCGTTGAGTATCCAAACTCCGGTTATTAAGTTGAGCGTTCAAGCTCCGGTCATTTTCTTTGAGTATCCAGACTCCGGTTATTACGTTGAGCGTTCAGGCTCCGGTCATTTTCGTTGAGTATCTAGACTCCTGTTATTACGTTGAGCGTTCAGGCTCCGGTCAGTTTTGTTGAGTATCCAGCGTCCGGTTATTAAGTTGAGCGTTCGGGCTCCGGTCAGTTTCGTTGGGTATCCAGACTCCGGTTATTACGTTTTGTGTTCAAACTCCGATTAGTTTCGTTGAGAATCTAGACTCCGATTATTACGTTGAGCGTTCAAGCTCCGGTCAGTTTCGTTGGGTATCTAGACTCCGGTTATTACGTTGAGCATTCAGGCTCCGGTGATTTTCTTTCAGTATCCAGACTCCGGTTATTCCGTTGAGCGTTCAGGCTCTAGTTAGTTTCGTTAGGCATCCAGACTCCGGTTATTACGTATAGCGTCCATGCTCTGGTAAGTTTTGTTGAGTATCTAGACTCTGGTCATTACGTTGATTGTACAAGCTCCGGTCATTTTTGTTGAGTATCCAGACTCCGGTCATTATGTTGAGCGTTCAGGCTCCGGTCATTTTCGTTGAGTATCCAGACTCCGGTCATTCTGTTGAAGGTTCATGCTCCGGTCAATTTCGTTGAACATCCAGACTCCGATTATTAAGTTGAGCATTCAGGCTCCGGTCATTTTTGTTGAGTATCCAAACTCTGGTTCTTACGTTGAGCGTTCAGGCTCCGGTCATTACGTTGATCGTTCAGGCTCCGGTCAGTTTCGTTGAGTATCCAGACTCCAGTTATTACGTTGAGCATTCAGGCTCTCGTCAGTTTCATTGGGTATCCAGACTCTGGTTATTACATTGAGCGTTAAGGCTCGGGTCATTTTTGTTAAGTATCCAGACTCCGGTTATTACGTTGAGCGTTCAGGCTCCGGTCAGTTTCGTTTAGTATCCAAAATCCGGTTATTAAGTTGAGCGTTCAGGCTCTGGTCATTTTCTTTGAGTATCCAGACTCCGGTTATTACATTGAGCGTTCAGGCTCCGGTCATTTTCGTTGAGTATCCAGACTCCAGTTATTACATTGAGCGTCCAGGCTCAGGTCAGTTTCGTTGGGTATCCAGACTCCGGTTATTACGTCGAGTGTTCAGGCTCCGGTCGTTTTTGTTGAGTATCCAGTCCAGTTATTACGTTGAGCATTCAGGCTCCGGTCATTTTTGTTGAGTATCCAGACTCCGGTTATTACGTTGAGCGTTCAGGTTTCGGTCAATTTCGTTGAGTATCCAAACTCCGGTTATTAAGTTGAGCATTCAGGCTCCGGTCATTTTCTTTGAGTATCCAGACTCCGGTTATTATGTTGAGCATTCAGGCTCTGGTCATTTTCGTTGAGTATCCAGACTCTGGTTATTACGTTGAGCGTTCAGGCTCCGGTCAGTTTCGTTGAGTATCCAGACTCCGGTTATTAAGTTGAGCTTTCCGGCTCCAATCAATTTCGTTGGATATCCAAACTTCAGTTATTACGTTGAGCGTTCAGGCTCCGGTCAGTTTCGTTGAGTATCCAGACTCCAGTTATTACGTTGAGGGTTCATGCTCCGGTCAGTTTCGGTGGGTATCCTGACTCCGGTTATTACGTTGAGCGTTCTGGCTCCGGTCATTTTTGTTGAGTCTCCAGTCCGGTTATTACGTTGAACATTCAGGCTCCGGTCATTTTTGTTGAGTCTCCAGACTCCGCTTATTACGTTTTGTGTTCAAACTCTGATTAGTTTCGTTGAGAATCTAGATTCTGATTATTACGTTGAGCGTTCAGGCTCCGGTCAGTTTCGTTGGGTATCCAGACTCCGGTTATTACATTGAGCATTAAGACTCCGGTCATTTTTGTTGAGTATCCAGACTCCGGTTATTTCGTTGAGCATTCAAGCTCCGGTCAGTTTCGTTTAGTATCCAAACTCCGGTTATTAAGTTGAGCGTTCAGGCTCCGGTCATTTTCTTTGAGTATCCAGACTCCCGTTATTACGATGAGCGTTCAGGCTCCGGTCATTTTTGTTGAGTATCCAAACTCCGGTTATTATGTTGAGCGTTTAGGCTCCGGTCAGTTTCGTTGAGTATCCAGACTTCGGTTATTACGTTGAGCGTTCAGGCTCCGGTCAGTTTCGTTGAGTATCCAGACTCCGGTTATTAAGTTTAGCGTTCAGGCTCCATTCAGTTGTGGTGGGTATCCAAACTCTGGTTATTACATTGAGCATTCAGGCTCCGGTCAGAATCGTTGATTATCCAGACTCCGGTTATTAGGTTGAGCACTCACGCTTCGGTCACTTTCGTTGAGTATCCAAACTCCGGTTATTAAGTTGAGCGTTCAAGCTCCGGTCATTTTCTTTGAGTATCCAGACTCCGGTTATTACGTTGAGCGTTCAGGCTCCGGTCATTTTCGTTGAGTATCTAGACTCCTGTTATTACGTTGAGCGTTCAGGCTCCGGTCAGTTTCGTTGAGTATCCAGCGTCCGGTTATTAAGTTGAGCGTTCGGGCTCCGGTCAGTTTCATTGGGTATCCAGACTCCGGTTATTACGTTTTGTGTTCAAACTCCGATTAGTTTCGTTGAGAATCTAGACTCCGATTATTACGTTGAGCGTTCAAGCTCCGGTCAGTTTCGTTGGGTATCTAGACTCCGGTTATTACGTTGAGCATTCAGGCTCCGGTGATTTTCTTTCAGTATCCAGACTCCGGTTATTCCGTTGAGCGTTCAGGCTCTAGTTAGTTTCGTTAGGCATCCAGACTCCGGTTATTACGTATAGCGTCCATGCTCTTGTAAGTTTTATTGAGTATCTAGACTCTGGTCATTACGTTGATTGTACAAGCTCCGGTCATTTTTGTTGAGTATCCAGACTCTGGTCATTATGTTGAGCGTTCAGGCTCCGGTCATTTTCGTTGAGTATCCAGACTCTGGTCATTCTGTTGAAGGTTCATGCTCCGGTCAATTTCGTTGAACATCCAGACTCCGATTATTAAGTTGAGCATTCAGGCTCCGGTCATTTTTGTTGAGTATCCAAACTCTGGTTCTTACGTTGAGCGTTCAGGCTCCGGTCATTACGTTGATCGTTCAGGCTCCGGTCAGTTTCGTTGAGTATCCAGACTCCAGTTATTACGTTGAGCATTCAGGCTCTCGTCAGTTTCATTGGGTATCCAGACTCTGGTTATTACATTGAGCGTTAAGGCTCGGGTCATTTTTGTTAAGTATCCAAACTCCGGTTATTACGTTGAGCGTTCAGGCTCCGGTCAGTTTCGTTTAGTATCCAAAATCCGGTTATTAAGTTGAGCGTTCAGGCTCTGGTCATTTTCTTTGAGTATCCAGACTCCGGTTATTACATTGAGCGTTCAGGCTCCGGTCATTTTCGTTGAGTATCCAGACTCCAGTTATTACATTGAGCGTCCAGGCTCAGGTCAGTTTCGTTGGGTATCCAGACTCCGGTTATTACGTCGAGTGTTCAGGATCCGGTCGTTTTTGTTGAGTATCCAGTCCAGTTATTACGTTGAGCATTCAGGCTCCGGTCATTTTTGTTGAGTATCCAGACTCCGGTTATTACGTTGAGCGTTCAGGTTTCGGTCAATTTCGTTGAGTATCCAAACTCCGGTTATTAAGTTGAGCGTTCAGGCTCCGGTCATTTTCTTTGAGTATCCAGACTCCGGTTATTATGTTGAGCATTCAGGCTCTGGTCATTTTCGTTGAGTATCCAGACTCTGGTTATTACGTTGAGCGTTCAGGCTCCGGTCAGTTTCGTTGAGTATCCAGACTCCGGTTATTAAGTTGAGCTTTCCGGCTCCAATCAATTTCGTTGGATATCCAAACTCCAGTTATTACGTTGAGCGTTCAGGCTCCGGTCAGTTTCGTTGAGTATCCAGACTCCAGTTATTACGTTGAGGGTTCATGATCCGGTTAGTTTCGGTGGGTATCCAGACTCCGGTTATTACGTTGAGCGTTCTGGCTCCGGTCATTTTTGTTGAGTCTCCAGTCCGGTTATTACGTTGAACATTCAGGCTCCGGTCATTTTTGTTGAGTCTCCAGACTCCGCTTATTACGTTTTGTGTTCAAACTCTGATTAGTTTCGTTGAGAATCTAGATTCTGATTATTACGTTGAGCGTTCAGGCTCCGGTCAGTTTCGTTGGGTATCCAGACTCCGGTTATTACATTGAGCATTAAGACTCCGGTCATTTTTGTTGAGTATCCAGACTCCGGTTATTTCGTTGAGCATTCAAGCTCCGGTCAGTTTCGTTTAGTATCCAAACTCCGGTTATTAAGTTGAGCGTTCAGGCTCCGGTCATTTTCTTTGAGTATCCAGACTCCCGTTATTACGATGAGCGTTCAGGCTCCGGTCATTTTTGTTGAGTATCCAAACTCCGGTTATTATGTTGAGCGTTTAGGCTCCGGTCAGTTTCGTTGAGTATCCAGACTTCGGTTATTACGTTGAGCGTTCAGGCTCCGGTCAGTTTCGTTGAGTATCCAGACTCCGGTTATTAAGTTTAACGTTCAGGCTCCATTCAGTTGTGGTGGGTATCCAAACTCTGGTTATTACATTGAGCATTCAGGCTCCGGTCAGAATCGTTGATTATCCAGACTCCGGTTATTAGGTTGAGCACTCACGCTTCGGTCACTTTCGTTGAGTATCCAAACTCCGGTTATTAAGTTGAGCGTTCAAGCTCTGGTCATTTTCTTTGAGTATCCAGACTCCGGTTATTACGTTGAGCGTTCAGGATCCGGTCATTTTCGTTGAGTATCTAGACTCCTGTTATTACGTTGAGCGTTCAGGCTCCGGTCAGTTTTGTTGAGTATCCAGCGTCCGGTTATTAAGTTGAGCGTTCGGGCTCCGGTCAGTTTCGTTGGGTATCCAGACTCCGGTTATTACGTTTTGTGTTCAAACTCCGATTAGTTTCGTTGAGAATCTAGACTCCGATTATTACGTTGAGCGTTCAAGCTCCGATCAGTTTCGTTGGGTATCTAGACTCCGTTATTACGTTGAGCATTCAGGCTCCGGTGATTTTCTTTCAGTATCCAGACTCCGGTTATTCCGTTGAGCGTTCAGGCTCTAGTTAGTTTCGTTAGGCATCCAGACTCCGGTTATTACGTATAGCGTCCATGCTCTGGTAAGTTTTGTTGAGTATCTAGACTCTGGTCATTACGTTGATTGTACAAGCTCCGGTCATTTTTGTTGAGTATCCAGACTCCGGTCATTACGTTGAGCGTTCAGGCTCCGGTCATTTTCGTTGAGTATCCAGACTCCGGTCATTCTGTTGAAGGTTCATGCTCCGGCCAATTTCGTTGAACATCCAGACTCCGATTATTAAGTTGAGCATTCAGGCTCCGGTCATTCTTGTTGAGTATCCAGACTCTGGTTATTACGTTTTGTGTTCAAACTCTGATTAGTTTCGTTGAGAATCTAGATTCTGATTATTACGTTGAGCGTTCAGGCTCCGGTCAGTTTAGTTGGGTATCCAGACTCCGGTTATTATGTTGTGCATTCAGGCTCCGGTGATTTTCGTTGAGTATCCAGACTTTGGTTATTCCTTTGAGCGTTCAGGCTCCGGTTAGTTTCGTTAGGTATCCAGACTCCGGTTATTACGTATAGCGTCCAGGCTCTGGTACGTTTCGTTGAGTATATAGACTCTGATTATTACGTTGAGCATTCAGGCTCTGGTCAGTTTCGTTGGGTATCCAGACTCCGGTTATTACGTTGAGCATTCAGGCTCCGGTGATTTTCTTTAAGTATCCATACTCTGGTTATTCTGTTGGGCGTTCAGGCTCCGGTTAGATTCGTTAGGCATCCAGACTCCAGTTATTACGTATAGCGTCCATGCTCTAGTAAGTTTTGTTGAGTATCTAGACTCCGGTCGTTGAGTGTACAGGCTCCGGTCATTTTTGTTGAGTATCCAGACTCCGGTCATGACGTTGAGCGTTCAGGCTTCAGTCATTTTCGTTGAGTATCCAGACTCCGGTCATTCTGTTGAGGGTTCATGCTCCGGTCAGTTTCATTGAGCATCCAGACTCCGGTTATTAAGTTGAGCATTCAGGCTCCGGTCATTTTTGTTGAGTATCCAGACTCCGGTTATTACATTGAGCGTTCTGGCTCCTGTTATTACGTTGATCGTGCAGGCTCCGGTCAGTTTCGTTGAGTATCCAGACTCCAGTTATTACGTTGAGCGTTCAGGCTCTCGTCAGTTTCGTTGGGTATCCAGACTCCGGTTATTACATTGAGCGTTAAGGCTCCGGTCATTTTTGTTGAGTATCCAGACTCCGGTTATTTCGTTAAGCGTTCAAGCTCCGGCCAGTTTCGTTTAGTATCCAAACTCCGGTTATTAAGTTGAGCGTTCAGGCTCCGGTCATTTTCTTTGAGTATCCAGACTCCGTATATTACAATGAGCGTTCAGGCTCCGGTCATTTTCGTTGAGTATCCAGACTCCGGTTATTACGTTGAGCGTTCAGGCTCCGGTCAGTTTCGTTGAGTATCCAGACTCTGGTTATTACGTTGAGCGTTTAGGCTCCGGTCAGTTTCGTTGAGTAACCAGACTCCGGTTATTAAGTTTAGCGTTCAGGCTCCATTCAGTTGTGTTGGATATCCAAACTCCGGTTATTACATTGAGCATTCAGGCTCCGGTCAGAATCGTTGATTATCCAGACTCCGGTTATTAGGTTGAGCACTCACGCTCCGGTCACTTTCGTTGAGTATCCAAACTCCGGTTATTAAGTTGAGCGTTCAGGCTCCGGTCATTTTCTTTGAGTATCCAGACTCCGGTTATTACGTTGAGCGTTCAGGCTCCGATCATTTTCGTTGAGTATCCAGACTCCTGTTATTACGTTGAGCGTTCAGGCTCCGGTCAGTTTCGTTGAGTATCTAAAGTCCGGTTATTAAGTTGAGTGTTCGGGCTCCGGTCAGTTTACTTGGGTATCCAGACTCTGGTTATTACATTGAGCGTTCAGGCTCCGGTCATTTTTGATGAGTATCCAGTCCGATTATTACGTTGAGCATTCAGGCTCCGGTCATTTTTGTTGAGTCTCCTGACTCCGGTTATTACGTTTTGTGTTGAAACTCCGATTAGTTTCATTGAGAATCTAGACTCTGATTATTACGTTGAGCGTCCAAGCTCCGGTTAGTTTCGTTGGGTATACAGACTCCAGTTATTACGTTGAGCATTCAGGCTCCGGTGGTTTTCGTTGAGTATCCAGACTCTGGTAATTCTGTTGAGCGTTCAGGCTCCAGTTAGTTTCGTTAGGTATCCAGACTCCGGTTATTACGTATAGCGTCCATGCTCTGGTAAGTTTTGTTGAGTATCTAGACTCTGGTCATTACGTTGAGTGTACAGGCTCCGGTCATTTTCGTTGAGTATCCAGACTCCGGTCATTCTGTTGAAGGTTCATGCTCCGGTCAATTTCGTTGAACATCCAGACTCCGATTATTAAGTTGAGCATTCAGGCTCCGGTCATTTTTGTTAAGTATCCAGACTCTGGTTCTTATGTTGAGTGTTCAGGCTCCGGTCATTACGTTGATCGTTCAGGCTCCGGTCAGTTTCGTTGAGTATCCAGATTCCAGTTATTACGTTGAGCGTTCAGGCTCTCGTCAGTTTCGTTGGGTATCCAGACTCTGGTTATTACATTGAGCGTTAAGGCTCGGGTCATTTTTGTTGAGTATCCAGACTCCGGTTATTACATTGAGCGTTCAGGCTCCGGTCAGTTTCGTTTAGTATCCAAAATCCGGTTATTAAGTTGAGCATTAAGGCTCTGGTCATTTTCTTTGAGTATCCAGACTCCGGTTATTACATTGAGCGTTCAGGCTCCGGTCATTTTCGTTGAGTATCCAGACTCCAGTTATTACATTGAGCGTCTAGGCTCTGGTCAGTTTCGTTGGGCATCCAAACTCCGGTTATTACGTCGAGTGTTCAGGCTCCGATCGTTTTTGTTGAGTATCCAGTCCAGTTATTACATTGAGCATTCAGGCTCCGGTCATTTTTATTTAGTATCCAGACTCCGGTTATTACGTTGAGCGTTCAGGTTTCGGTCAATTTCGTTGAGTATCCAAACTCCAGTTATTAAGTTGAGCGTTCAGGCTCCGGTCATTTTCTTTGAGTATCCAGACTCTGGTTATTATGTTGAGCATTCAGGCTCTGGTCATTTTCGTTGAGTATCCAGACTCTGGTTATTACGTTGAGCGTTCAGGCTCCGGTCAGTTTTGTTGAGTATCCAGACTCCGGTTATTAAGTTGAGCTTTCCAGCTCCAATCAATTTCGTTGGGTATCCAAACTCCAGTTATTACGTTGAGCGTTCAGGCTCCGGTCAGTTTCGTTGAGTATCCAGACTCCAGTTATTACGTTGAGGGTTCACGCTCCGGTCAGTTTCGGTGGGTATCCAGACTCCGGTTATTACGTTGAGCGTTCTGGCTCCGGTCATTTTTGTTGAGTCTCCAGTCCGGTTATTACGTTGAACATTCAGGCTCCGGTCATTTTTGTTGAGTCTCCAGACTCCGCTTATTACGTTTTGTGTTCAAACTCTGATTAGTTTCGTTGAGAATCTAGATTCTGATTATTACGTTGAGCGTTCAGGCTCCGGTCAGTTTAGTTGGGTATCCAGACTCCGGTTATTATGTTGTGCATTCAGGCTCCGGTGATTTTCGTTGAGTATCCAGACTCTGGTTATTCCTTTGAGCGTTCAGGCTCCGGTTAGTTTCGTTAGGTATCCAGACTCCGGTTATTACGTATAGCGTCCAGGCTCTGGTACGTTTCGTTGAGTATATAGACTCTGATTATTACGTTGAGCATTCAGGCTCTGGTCAGTTTCGTTGGGTATCCAGACTCCGGTTATTACGTTGAGCATTCAGGCTCCGGTGATTTTCTTTAAGTATCCATACTCTGGTTATTCTGTTGGGCGTTCAGGCTCCGGTTAGATTCGTTAGGCATCCAGACTCCAGTTATTACGTATAGCGTCCATGCTCTGGTAAGTTTTGTTGAGTATCTAGACTCCGGTCAATACGTTGAGTGTACAGGCTCCGGTCATTTTTGTTGAGTATTCAGACTCCGGTCATGACGTTGAGCGTTCAGGCTTCGGTCATTTTCGTTGAGTATCCAGACTCCGGTTATTCTGTTGAGGGTTCATGCTCCGGTCAGTTTCATTGAGCATCCAGACTCCGGTTATTAAGTTGAGCATTCAGGCTCCGGTCATTTTTGTTGAGTATCCAGACTCCGGTTATTACATTGAGCGTTCTGGCTCCTGTTATTACGTTGATCGTGCAGGCTCCGGTCAGTTTCGTTGAGTATCCAGACTCCAGTTATTACGTTGAGCGTTCAGGCTCTCGTCAGTTTCGTTGGGTATCCAGACTCCGGTTATTACATTGAGCGTTAAGGCTCCGGTCATTTTTGTTGAGTATCCAGACTCCGGTTATTTCGTTAAGCGTTCAAGCTCCGGCCAGTTTCGTTTAGTATCCAAACTCCGGTTATTAAGTTGAGCGTTCAGGCTCCGGTCATTTTCTTTGAGTATCCAGACTCCGTATATTACGATGAGCGTTCAGGCTCCGGTCATTTTCGTTCAGTATCGAGACTCCGGTTATTACGTTGAGCGTTCAGGCTCCGGTCAGTTTTGTTGAGTATCCAGACTCTGGTTATTACGTTGAGCGTTTAGGCTCCGGTCAGTTTCGTTGAGTAACCAGACTCCGGTTATTAAGTTTAGCGTTCAGACTCCATTCAGTTGTGTTGGATATCCAAACTCCGGTTATTACATTGAGCATTCAGGCTCCGGTCAGAATCGTTGATTATCCAGACTCCGGTTATTAGGTTGAGCACTCACGCTCCGGTCACCTTCGTTGAGTATCCAAACTCCGGTTATTAAGTTGAGCGTTCAGGCTCCGGTCATTTTCTTTGAGTATCCAGACTCCGGTTATTACGTTGAGCGTTCAGGCTCCGATCATTTTCGTTGAGTATCCAGACTCCTGTTATTACGTTGAGCGTTCAGGCTCCGGTCAGTTTCGTTGAGTATCTAAAGTCCGGTTATTAAGTTGAGTGTTCGGGCTCCGGTCAGTTTACTTGGGTATCCAGACTCTGGTTATTACATTGAGCGTTCAGGCTCCGGTCATTTTTGATGAGTATCCAGTCCGATTATTACGTTGAGCATTCAGGCTCCGGTCATTTTTGTTGAGTCTCCAGACTCCGGTTATTACGTTTTGTGTTCAAACTCCGATTAGTTTCATTGAGAATCTAGACTCTGATTATTACGTTGAGCGTCCAAGCTCTGGTTAGTTTCGTTGGGTATACAGACTCCAGTTATTACGTTGAGCATTCAGGCTCCGGTGGTTTTCGTTGAGTATCCAGACTCTGGTAATTCTGTTGAGCGTTCAGGCTCCAGTTAGTTTCGTTAGGTATCCAGACTCCGGTTATTACGTATAGCGTCCATGCTCTGGTAAGTTTTGTTGAGTATCTAGACTCCGGTCATTATGTTGAGTGTACAGGCTCCGGTCATTTTTGTTGAGTATCCATACTCCGGTCATTACGTTGAGTGTTCAGGCTCCGGTCAATTTTGTTGAGTATCTAGACTCCGGTTATTAAGTAGAGCATTCAGGCTCCGGTCATTTTTGTTTGGTATCCAGACTCCGGTTATTATGTTGAGCGTTTAGGCTACGGTCATTACATTGATCGTTCAGGCTCCGGTCAGTTTTGTTGTGTATCCAGACTCCAGTTATCACGTTGAGCGTTCAGGCTCCGGTCATTATTGTTGAGTATCCATACTCCGGTTATTACGTTGAGCGTTCAGGCTCGGGTCATTTTTGTTGAGTATCCAGACTCCGGTTATTACATTGAGCGTTCAGGCTCCGGTCAGTTTCGTTTAGTATCCAAAATCCGGTTATTAAGTTGAGCATTAAGGCTCTGGTCATTTTCTTTGAGTATCCAGACTCCGGTTATTACATTGAGCGTTCAGGCTCCGGTCATTTTCGTTGAGTATCCAGACTCCAGTTATTACATTGAGCGTCTAGGCTCTGGTCAGTTTTGTTGGGCATCCAAACTCCGGTTATTACGTCGAGTGTTCAGGCTCCGATCGTTTTTGTTGAGTATCCAGTCCAGTTATTACATTGAGCATTCAGGCTCCGGTCATTTTTATTTAGTATCCAGACTCCGGTTATTACGTTGAGCGTTCAGGTTTCGGTCAATTTCGTTGAGTATCCAAACTCCAGTTATTAAGTTGAGCGTTCAGGCTCCGGTCATTTTCTTTGAGTATCCAGACTCTGGTTATTATGTTGAGCATTCAGGCTCTGGTCATTTTCGTTGAGTATCCAGACTCTGGTTATTACGTTGAGCGTTCAGGCTCCGGTCAGTTTTGTTGAGTATCCAGACTCCGGTTATTAAGTTGAGCTTTCCGGCTCCAATCAATTTCGTTGGGTATCCAAACTCAAGTTATTACGTTGAGCGTTCAGGCTCCGGTCAGTTTCGTTGAGTATCCAGACTCCAGTTATTACGTTGAGGGTTCACGCTCCGGTCAGTTTCGGTGGGTATCCAGACTCCGGTTATTACGTTGAGCGTTCTGGCTCCGGTCATTTTTGTTGAGTGTCCAGTCCGGTTATTACGTTGAACATTCAGGCTCCGGTCGTTTTTGTTGAGTCTCCAGACTCCGCTTATTACGTTTTGTGTTCAAACTCTGATTAGTTTCGTTGAGAATCTAGATTCTGATTATTACGTTGAGTGTTCAGGCTCCGGTCAGTTTAGTTGGGTATCCAGACTCCGGTTATTATGTTGTGCATTCAGGCTCCGGTGATTTTCGTTGAGTATCCAGACTCTGGTTATTCCTTTGAGCGTTCAGGCTCCGGTTAGTTTCGTTAGGTATCCAGACTCCGGTTATTACGTATAGCGTCCAGGCTCTGGTACGTTTCGTTGAGTATATAGACTCTGATTATTACGTTGAGCATTCAGGCTCTGGTCAGTTTCGTTGGGTATCTAGACTCCGGTTATTACGTTGAGCATTCAGGCTCCGGTGATTTTCTTTAAGTATCCATACTCTGGTTATTCTGTTGGGCGTTCAGGCTCCGGTTAGATTCGTAAGGCATCCACACTCCAGTTATTACGTATAGCGTCCATGCTCTGGTAAGTTTTGTTGAGTATCTAGACTCCGGTCAATACGTTGAGTGTACAGGCTCCAGTCATTTTTGTTGAGTATTCAGACTCCGGTCATGACGTTGAGCGTTCAGGCTTCGGTCATTTTCGTTGAGTATCCAGACTCCGGTCATTCTGTTGAGGGTTCATGCTCCGATCAGTTTCATTGAGCATCCAGACTCCGGTTATTAAGTTGAGCATTCAGGCTCCGGTCATTTTTATTGAGTATCCAGACTCCGGTTATTACATTGAGCGTTCTTGCTCCTGTTATTACGTTGATCGTGCAGGCTCCGGTCAGTTTCGTTGAGTATCCAGACTCCAGTTATTACGTTGAGCGTTCAGGCTCTCGTCAGTTTCGTTGGGTATCCAGACTCCGGTTATTACATTGAGCGTTAAGGCTCCGGTCATTTTTGTTGAGTATCCAGACTCCGGTTATTTCGTTAAGCGTTCAAGCTCCGGCCAGTTTCGTTTAGTATCCAAACTCCGGTTATTAAGTTGAGCGTTCAGGCTCCGGTCATTTTCTTTGAGTATCCAGACTCCGTATATTACGATGAGCGTTCAGGCTCCGGTCATTTTCGTTGAGTATCGAGACTCCGGTTATTACGTTGAGCGTTCAGGCTCCGGTCAGTTTCGTTGAGTATCCAGACTCTGGTTATTACATTGAGCGTTTAGGCTCCGGTCAGTTTCGTTGAGTAACCAGACTCCGGTTATTAAGTTTAGCGTTCAGGCTCCATTCAGTTGTGTTGGATATCCAAACTCCGGTTATTACATTGAGCATTCAGGCTCCGGTCAGAATCGTTGATTATCCAGACTCCGGTTATTAGGTTGAGCACTCACGCTCCGGTCACTTTCGTTGAGTATCCAAACTCCGGTTATTAAGTTGAGCGTTCAGGCTTCGGTCATTTTCTTTGAGTATCCAGACTCCGGTTATTACGTTGAGCGTTCAGGCTCCGATCATTTTCGTTGAGTATCCAGACTCCTGTTATTACGTTGAGCGTTCAGGCTCCGGTCAGTTTTGTTGAGTATCTAAAGTCCGGTTATTAAGTTGAGTGTTCGGGCTCCGGTCAGTTTACTTGGGTATCCAGACTCTAGTTATTACATTGAGCGTTCAGGCTCCGGTCATTTTTGATGAGTATCCAGTCCGATTATTACGTTGAGCATTCAGGCTCCGGTCATTTTTGTTGAGTCTCCAGACTCCGGTTATTACGTTTTGTGTTCAAACTCCGATTAGTTTCATTGAGAATCTAGACTCTGATTATTACGTTGAGCGTCCAAGCTCCGGTTAGTTTCGTTGGGTATACAGACTCCAGTTATTACGTTGAGCATTCAGGCTCCGGTGGTTTTCGTTGAGTATCCAGACTCTGGTAATTCTGTTGAGCGTTCAGGCTCCAGTTAGTTTCGTTAGGTATCCAGACTCCGGTTATTACGTATAGCGTCCATGCTCTGGTAAGTTTTGTTGAGTATCTAGACTCCGGTCATTATGTTGAGTGTACAGGCTCCGGTCATTTTTGTTGAGTATCCATACTCCGGTCATTACGTTGAGTGTTCAGGCTCCGGTCAATTTTGTTGAGTATCTAGACTCCGGTTATTAAGTAGAGCATTCAGGCTCCGGTCATTTTTGTTTGGTATCCAGACTCCGGTTATTATGTTGAGCGTTTAGGCTACGGTCATTACATTGATCGTTCAGGCTCCGGTCAGTTTTGTTGTGTATCCAGACTCCAGTTATCACGTTGAGCGTTCAGGCTCCGGTCATTATTGTTGAGTATCCATACTCCGGTTATTACGTTGAGCGTTCAGGCTCGGGTCATTTTTGTTGAGTATCCAGACTCCGGTTATTACATTGAGCGTTCAGGCTCCGGTCAGTTTCGTTTAGTATCCAAAATCCGGTTATTAAGTTGAGCATTAAGGCTCTGGTAATTTTCTTTGAGTATCCAGACTCCGGTTATTACATTGAGCGTTCAGGCTCCGGTCATTTTCGTTGAGTATCGAGACTCCAGTTATTACATTGAGCGTCTAGGCTCTGGTCAGTTTCGTTGGGCATCCAAACTCCGGTTATTACGTCGAGTGTTCAGGCTCCGATCGTTTTTGTTGAGTATCCAGTCCAGTTATTACATTGAGCATTCAGGCTCCGGTCATTTTTATTTAGTATCCAGACTCCGGTTATTACGTTGAGCGTTCAGGTTTCGGTCAATTTCGTTGAGTATCCAAAATCCAGTTATTAAGTTGAGCGTTCAGGCTCCGGTCATTTTCTTTGAGTATCCAGACTCTGGTTATTATGTTGAGCATTCAGGCTCTGGTCATTTTCGTTGAGTATCCAGACTCTGGTTATTACGTTGAGCGTTCAGGCTCCGGTCAGTTTTGTTGAGTATCCAGACTCCGGTTATTAAGTTGAGCTTTCCGGCTCCAATCAATTTCGTTGGGTATCCAAACTCAAGTTATTACGTTGAGCGTTCAGGCTCCGGTCAGTTTCGTTGAGTATCCAGACTCCAGTTATTACGTTGAGGGTTCACGCTCCGGTCAGTTTCGGTGGGTATCCAGACTCCGGTTATTACGTTGAGCGTTCTGGCTCCGGTCATTTTTGTTGAGTCTCCAGTCCGGTTATTACGTTGAACATTCAGGCTCCGGTCGTTTTTGTTGAGTCTCCAGACTCCGCTTATTACGTTTTGTGTTCAAACTCTGATTAGTTTCGTTGAGAATCTAGATTCTGATTATTACGTTGAGTGTTCAGGCTCCGGTCAGTTTAGTTGGGTATCCAGACTCCGGTTATTATGTTGTGCATTCAGGCTCCGGTGATTTTCGTTGAGTATCCAGACTCTGGTTATTCCTTTGAGCGTTCAGGCTCCGGTTAGTTTCGTTAGGTATCCAGACTCCGGTTATTACGTATAGCGTCCAGGCTCTGGTACGTTTCGTTGAGTATATAGACTCTGATTATTACGTTGAGCATTCAGGCTCTGGTCAGTTTCGTTGGGTATCTAGACTCCGGTTATTACGTTGAGCATTCAGGCTCCGGTGATTTTCTTTTAGTATCCATACTCTGGTTATTCTGTTGGGCGTTCAGGCTCCGGTTAGATTCGTAAGGCATCCAGACTCCAGTTATTACGTATAGCGTCCATGCTCTGGTAAGTTTTGTTGAGTATCTAGACTCCGGTCAATACGTTGAGTGTACAGGCTCCAGTCATTTTTGTTGAGTATTCAGACTCCGGTCATGACGTTGAGCGTTCAGGCTTCGGTCATTTTCGTTGAGTATCCAGACTCCGGTCATTCTGTTGAGGGTTCATGCTCCGATCAGTTTCATTGAGCATCCAGACTCCGGTTATTAAGTTGAGCATTCAGGCTCCGGTCATTTTTGTTGAGTATCCAGACTCCGGTTATTACATTGAGCGTTCTTGCTCCTGTTATTACGTTGATCGTGCAGGCTCCGGTCAGTTTCGTTGAGTATCCAGACTCCAGTTATTACGTTGAGCGTTCAGGCTCTCGTCAGTTTCGTTGGGTATCCAGACTCCGGTTATTACATTGAGCGTTAAGGCTCCGGTCATTTTTGTTGAGTATCCAGACTCCGGTTATTTCGTTAAGCGTTCAAGCTCCGGCCAGTTTCGTTTAGTATCCAAACTCCGGTTATTAAGTTGAGCGTTCAGGCTCCGGTCATTTTCTTTGAGTATCCAGACTCCGTATATTACGATGAGCGTTCAGGCTCCGGTCATTTTCGTTGAGTATCGAGACTCCGGTTATTACGTTGAGCGTTCAGGCTCCGGTCAGTTTCGTTGAGTATCCAGACTCTGGTTATTACGTTGAGCGTTTAGGCTCCGGTCAGTTTCGTTGAGTAACCAGACTCCGGTTATTAAGTTTAGCGTTCAGGCTCCATTCAGTTGTGTTGGATATCCAAACTCCGGTTATTACATTGAGCATTCAGGCTCCGGTCAGAATCGTTGATTATCCAGACTCCGGTTATTAGGTTGAGCACTCACGCTCCGGTCACTTTCGTTGAGTATCCAAACTCCGGTTATTAAGTTGAGCGTTCAGGCTTCGGTCATTTTCTTTGAGTATCCAGACTCCGGTTATTACGTTGAGCGTTCAGGCTCCGATCATTTTCGTTGAGTATGCAGACTCCTGTTATTACGTTGAGCGTTCAGGCTCCGGTCAGTTTTGTTGAGTATCTAAAGTCCGGTTATTAAGTTGAGTGTTCGGGCTCCGGTCAGTTTACTTGGGTATCCAGACTCTAGTTATTACATTGAGCGTTCAGGCTCCGGTCATTTTTGATGAGTATCCAGTCCGATTATTACGTTGAGCATTCAGGCTCTGGTCATTTTTGTTGAGTCTCCAGACTCCGGTTATTACGTTTTGTGTTCAAACTCCAATTAGTTTCATTGAGAATCTAGACTCTGATTATTACGTTGAGCGTCCAAGCTCCGGTTAGTTTCGTTGGGTATACAGACTCCAGTTATTACGTTGAGCATTCAGGCTCCGGTGGTTTTCGTTGAGTATCCAGACTCTGGTAATTCTGTTGAGCGTTCAGGCTCCAGTTAGTTTCGTTAGGTATCCAGACTCCGGTTATTACGTATAGCGTCCATGCTCTGGTAAGTTTTGTTGAGTATCTAGACTCCGGTCATTATGTTGAGTGTACAGGCTCCGGTCATTTTTGTTGAGTATCCATACTCCGGTCATTACGTTGAGTGTTCAGGCTCTGGTCAGTTTTGTTGAGTATCTAGACTCCGGTTATTAAGTAGAGCATTCAGGCTCTGGTCATTTTTGTTTGGTATCCAGACTCCGGTTATTATGTTGAGCGTTTAGGCTACGGTCATTACATTGATCGTTCAGGCTCCGGTCAGTTTTGTTGAGTATCCAGACTCCAGTTATCACGTTGAGCGTTCAGGCTCCGGTCATTATTGTTGAGTATCCATACTCCGGTTATTACGTTGAGCGTTCAGGCTCCGTCAGTTTCGTTTAGTATCCAAACTCCGGTTATTAAGTTGAGCCTTCAGGCTCCGGTCATTTTCTTTGAGTATCCAAACTCTGGTTATTACGTTGAGCGTTCAGGCTCCGGTCATTTTCGTTGAGTATCCAGACTCCAGTTATTACATTGAGCGTTCAGGCTCCGGTCAGTTTCGTTGAGTATCCAAACTCCGGTTATTAAGTTGAGCGTTCAGGCTTCGGTCATTTTCTTTGAGTATCCAGACTCCGGTTATTACGTTGAGCGTTCAGGCTCCGATCATTTTCGTTGAGTATGCAGACTCCTGTTATTACGTTGAGCGTTCAGGCTCCGGTCAGTTTTGTTGAGTATCTAAAGTCCGGTTATTAAGTTGAGTGTTCGGGCTCCGGTCAGTTTACTTGGGTATCCAGACTCTAGTTATTACATTGAGCGTTCAGGCTCCGGTCATTTTTGATGAGTATCCAGTCCGATTATTACGTTGAGCATTCAGGCTCTGGTCATTTTTGTTGAGTCTCCAGACTCCGGTTATTACGTTTTGTGTTCAAACTCCAATTAGTTTCATTGAGAATCTAGACTCTGATTATTACGTTGAGCGTCCAAGCTCCGGTTAGTTTCGTTGGGTATACAGACTCCAGTTATTACGTTGAGCATTCAGGCTCCGGTGGTTTTCGTTGAGTATCCAGACTCTGGTAATTCTGTTGAGCGTTCAGGCTCCAGTTAGTTTCGTTAGGTATCCAGACTCCGGTTATTACGTATAGCGTCCATGCTCTGGTAAGTTTTGTTGAGTATCTAGACTCCGGTCATTATGTTGAGTGTACAGGCTCCGGTCATTTTTGTTGAGTATCCATACTCCGGTCATTACGTTGAGTGTTCAGGCTCTGGTCAGTTTTGTTGAGTATCTAGACTCCGGTTATTAAGTAGAGCATTCAGGCTCTGGTCATTTTTGTTTGGTATCCAGACTCCGGTTATTATGTTGAGCGTTTAGGCTACGGTCATTACATTGATCGTTCAGGCTCCGGTCAGTTTTGTTGAGTATCCAGACTCCAGTTATCACGTTGAGCGTTCAGGCTCCGGTCATTATTGTTGACTATCCATACTCCGGTTATTACGTTGAGCGTTCAGGCTCCGTCAGTTTCGTTTAGTATCCAAACTCCGGTTATTAAGTTGAGCCTTCAGGCTCCGGTCATTTTCTTTGAGTATCCAAACTCTGGTTATTACGTTGAGCGTTCAGGCTCCGGTCATTTTCGTTGAGTATCCAGACTCCAGTTATTACATTGAGCGTTCAGGCTCCGGTCAGTTTCGTTGAGTATCCAAACTCCGGTTATTACGTTGAGCGTTCAGGCTTCGGTCAGTTTCGTTGAGTTCCAGACTCCAGTTATTAAGTTTAACGTTGAGGCTCCGTTCAGTTTTGTTGGGTATCCAGACTCCGGTTATTACATTGAGAATTCAGGCTCCGTTCAGTTTCGTTGATTATCCAGACTCTGGTTATTACGTTGAGCACTCACGCTCCGGTCAGTTTCGTTGGGTGTCCAGACTCCGGTTATTACGTTGGGCGTTGAGGCTCCGGTCATTTTTTTTGAGTATCTAGTCCGGCTATTTTATTGAGCATTCAGGCTACGGTCATTTTTGTTGAGTCTCCAGACTCCGGTTATTACATTTTGTGTTCAAACTCCGATTAGTTTCGTTAAGAATCTAGACTCCGATTATTACGTTGAGCGTTCAGGCTCCAGTCAGTTTCGTTGGGTATCTAGACTCCGGTTATTACGTTGAGCATTCAGGCTCCAGTGATTTTCTTTCAGTATCCAGACTCCGGTTATTCTGTTGAGCGTTCAGGCTCTGGTTAGTTTTGTTAGGCATCCAGACTTCGGTTATTACGTATAGCGCCCATGCTCTGGTAAGTTTTGTTGAGTATCTAGACTCCGGTCATTACGTTGAGTGTCCATGCTCTGGTAAGTTTTGTTGAGTATATAGGCTCCGGTCATTACGTTGAGTGTATAGGCTCCGGTCATTTTTGTTGAGTATCCAGACTCCGGTCATTATGTTGAAGGTTCATGCTCCGGTCAATTTCGTTGAACATCCAGACTCCGGTTATTAAGTTGAGCATTCAGGCTCCGGTCATTTTTGTTGAGTATCCAGACTCCGGTTATTACGTTGAGCGTTAAGGCTCCGGTCATTACGTTGATCGTTCAGGCTCTGGTCAGTTTCGTTGAGTATCCAGACTCCAGTTATTACGTTGAGCATTCAGGCTCTCGTCAGTTTCGTTGGGTATCCAGACTCCGGTTATTACATTGAGCGTTAAGGCTCGGGTCATTTTTGTTGAGTATCCAGACTCCGGTTATTACGTTGGGCGTTCAGGCTCCGGTCAGTTTCGTTTAGTATCCAAACTCCGGTTATTAAGTTGAACGTTCAGGCTCCGGTCATTTTCTTTGAGTATCCAGACTCCGGTTATTACGTTGAGCGTTCAGGCTCCGATCATTGTCGTTGAGTATCCAGACTCCAGTTATTACATTGAGCGTCCAGGCTCAAGTCAGTTTTGTTGGGTATCCAGACTCCGGTTATTACGTCGAGTGTTCAGGCTCCGGTCGTTTTTATTGAGTATCCAGTCCAGTTATTACGTTGAGCATTCAGGCTCCGGTCATTTTTGTTGAGTGTCCAGACTTCGGTTATTACGTTTTGTGTTCAAACTCCGATTAGTTTCGTTGGGTATCCAGACTCCAGTTATTACGTTGAGCGTTCAGGCTCCGGTTAGTTTTGTTGGGTATCCAGACTCCAGTTATTACGTTGAGCATTCAGGCTCCGGTGATTTTCATTGAGTACCAAACTCCGGTAATTCCGTTGAGCGTTCAGGCTCCGGTTAGTTTCGTTAGGTATCTAGACTCCGGTTATTACGTATAGCGTCCATGCTCTGGTAAGTTTTGTTAAGTATCTAGACTTTGGTCTTTATGTTGAGTGTACAGGCTCCGGTCATTTTTGTTGAGTATCCATACTCCGGTCATTACGTTGAGTGTTCAGGCTCCGGTCAGTTTCGTTGGGTATCAAGACTCCGGTTATTAAGTAGAGCATTCAGGCTCCGGTCATTTTTGTTTGGTATCCAGACTCCGGTTATTATGTTGAGCGTTTAGGCTACGGTCATTACATTGATCGTTCAGGCTCCGGTCAGTTTCGTTGAGTATCCAAACTCCAGTTATCACGTTGAGCGTGTCGCTTGCGCGAAAATAAGGTGCCGGCATGACAGAAGAGTCGCCACCTTTCGTTATTTATCCCTCAGAGCGGGAAAGGAAACGATCGGAAAAACCTGACGAATAAGGGTAAGACAAGGTCGTCGCAACCATTGTCTGGGTCCGGGAGTCGGTTACGCAAGGGGAAGGTATTAGCACCCCTCACGTCCGTCGTACTCGACGGGATCCTCGCTTGTTTGTTTACTTGGACGGGTTGGTTATAATCTATCTACCTATCAAGGCTGGCTGAAAAAGAAAAGAAAAATGACTCGGCAAAGCGTCGCGCTTTATGCCTACGTATTCCCGTCTGGAACGAGAAATCAGAGTCAACGTAGTTCGGCTAACTACGGGTGAAGGTGGGGAAGGTTGCTCGCTAGGATGTCGCATCCTATGCCTACGTACTTTCATCTGGTATGAAAGATCAGAGCAAACGTACTTTCATCTCCTAAAAGAAGTGTTTTTTATTGTGTTTGCGATTTCAACCGCACTAGAGACTATGACCTGAGAGTGAATGCGTCGCATGTCACCCAAAGGGTACCATACTAAACATCCAGACTGTGGAAAAGAAACTCTCCCACAATCCTTTCTCAGATAGCTTAAGGCTCGTAACGTACGAAAGAAATCATTCATGATTACTGTATCTTAAACTGTTTCGAGATGAGAAGAGAACAGGCCCAACTAGGAGGGAGACTATCAAGTCCTACTATTATCATGCCATGGATTCATCCTATGGTTGTGATTTGAACAAGGAACTCCTAGATGTTGTCATGCATAGGTTTCGACCTAAAAGTCTATCATCAGATCCTCATCAGAGGAAATGAGAGTCCTAAGGGATCATGTCAATGATACACCAAAACAGACAAAAGCATCAGCTTTAACAGTAAAATGCATGCAATGCAAGTGAGGGAGGAAATGTGTGCGGGGCTTCAGCCTCCACAAGCTCGTCTCGACCTCAAGCCAGTCATGAAATAACAGTAATCATACTGAAAATAAGCAACATGCTATCAAGCAAAAACAGTAAACTGCAATCACACAGATAAAAGAAATGAAATGCTATCAAGCAAAATAAACACATGGGCAAGGGAGCTGGGCTCTACCGAATACCCGCAAGCAAAGCCAAGCAATAACAATACAATCAGATGCACTCATGCTCTTAGACTGAACTTATTCTAAATGGGCGTAGTCTAATGCAACAGACAAATCAGACAAAACACACAATACATCAAAGAAAACAGAAGAAAGCCTCAGCTCCTCCAGCAGCAACTCAGTCTTCAGACTTCAGAGATCACTTGCTTTCCAGGTATCAACCCTACAACATGAGTATCAACTCATTTTCTCCCTTTGAGCTTCAGCTCCTTTGATCAGCTCTACCTTCAGGCTTCACTATCTTCAGGGATCTTCAGGCATCAACTTGATCTTCACAAAGTCTTCATACTTCAGCAATCTTCAAGGAATCATCCTCTTCAAAGCTTCAGCTTC
The DNA here is from genome assembly GCA_963859935.3 of Lathyrus sativus. Taxonomy (NCBI): domain Eukaryota; kingdom Viridiplantae; phylum Streptophyta; class Magnoliopsida; order Fabales; family Fabaceae; genus Lathyrus; species Lathyrus sativus. Next base: position 1,065,691 of record CAWUDS030000653.1, on the reverse strand, counting down.
TATCTTCAATGGCTCAAATGCTCCAGCAAACAAGATTCAGTCAATAAGATGAGGTGAGGATGTTGTAGTGCTCACTTACTTCCAAAGGATGCCATTGAGGACTTAACATCAAAGGAAAGGCTCTCTCAAAGTTCTACCTTACAGGGCAAGGTCACTAATCCCTCCAAAGGAGAGAGGTGAATACCCTTAAGGGACTCTGTGTCATAGAGAAGAAAGGAGGTGAACAAGACACTCCTTGTTTATTGAACAAAGTATTCTATCTAGGGCTCTACTTATCCTAGGTCCTATTAAACAAAACAAAAAGCTAAACTAAGCTCCTCTTCAAGGTCTTCAAATCTTCAAGGATGATTCACAAGCTCTTCACAAGGTCTTCACATGATGCCCAAGCTCCTCAAGCCAACAACAACTCCAAAGCAAGGCAAAACAAAACTAAACTAGCCCTAAAGGCCACACAAATAACATTCAATTCAAAAATCAATGAAAAATACTAAAATACCATACAAATTCCTAATATAAATTCTAGAGGATCCTATTTAACTACCCTTAGGTCCCATATATTCCCCATACACTAATTTGGCCTAAAAACCCCAAAAATAAAATGTTGAAGTTCAAGTACACAACCTAAACCCTAATTAGAGCACCTAAATGTCTAACTATCAAACTACATCAAATTTAATTTCTAAAATCAAGAGATAAATCCTACATGAAACTACGGTTCAATATCTAATCACACAAAAAAGAATGAATTAAAAAACCTAAGGGAAGGTCCTAAAACAATTCTTACAAGATAAGGTACAAACTAAAAGAAATAAAATACCCTATTTAAAAGAAAATACCACCATTAATTCCACATTAAAAATAAAATTTCATTTTTATTTTTATATTTTTCTACACAAAATTATCTAAACCTAGAAAAAAGAATGAGTAAAAAATCATCATTTATCATTTTTTTATGAATTTTATAAGATGGCTAAAATATTAAAAGAAATAAAAATAATATAAAAGGGAGGGGGGTGGCAATAGAAGGGACAGACAGTTGATTTTATTGGGCTGAATCAAAGGGGGGGTGCGCGTAGCACATTGGACCCATCAAGCCCAGACGCGTTCACTAATTGAAACGGCGTCGTCTGGCTGTTTGAATTTTCCCTCCGTTTTCTTGGATTGATCTGAGCCGTAGATTGCAGCGAATTAGTCAACCAGTCAAGCTAATCCAATGGACGCTGGTCATCGTCCCAAATGGACCCCTAGGGTTTTCAGGCGCAGCTCCTCATGCAAGAACTTCCCCTGGTTCGTTCTCCCTCCACACGCAATGATTCTCAAAAATTCCAAAAGGAAAAATGGGCTACTCATCAAGAGGAATAAGGTTGGACGAGTAGTTTTCCTTAATTCTCCATGAATCCTTCAAACAAAGAACTTCAAAGCTCGGGTGCCACCATACTTCTCTGAAATCAAATCTTCTAAAACTCAAATTGGATGATCCAATCTTGTTCTCTATGTTATGCCTACCACCCTGAGCTATCAATCATGTTCTAAAACCACTAAACCAGCCTGTTCTTAATCACAACAGGTTCTTGCACCTGCTATCAAACTCCATGGAATTGGCTCTAACCTTCAGAATTTCATCACCTAGTCTAGCCTAGCCATTCTAAACCTAATATGCGATCTATCTATGCATAATTACAGTGAAAGAGAGAAGAGAAAAAACCTGTCAAGAGGTTATGGTAGAGACTCGTGTGGTTGCTTTCAGGCCTTGAAACTTCTTCCAAAGGGTCCTTGGATGATCAATAGCCTTCTGTTTGCACTTGTGATGAAGGGGAAGATCTATAATGGAAGAAAATCAGAATTGCTTCAATTTGAAGAAACCTCTTCAATGGCTGCTTCTCTCTTTCTCTCCCCTCTGAATCCTCTTGCTATCACCAACCTTTTCCTCCTTGTGCTTCCCTCTTTTTATAATGATGGATGGAAACAACTAGATCATTCTAGAAAGATCTAGAAAGTGTTGAAAATGTCATGTGAGGATAACTTGAAAATCTCAAGCACTATGCATCAAGTCTTGCAAAATGACCTTAAAATCTCCTCATATGACATATTGGAGTGTTATAAGCCATTACAAGTCTTTTCCTTGCCTTGTGTTAGGATTTCCAAGGGTAACTTCAAATGCAAGTAACAAAATAACAAAGCATCACCCATTTTAAAGCCTCAAATCAAAATTCTATCTAAACCAATGTTCTCAAAATGATGTTTCCAATCAAAATGATATATTGGATGACCTATTTTGGATTCCTAGATCCTCCAAACCAATTTTCAAATCCAACTTTTCAAACTTATATACCATTTTTAGTTCATTTTTGACCAATCATGTAACTTCATGCTATGAGCTTTTCCAACAATTTGTCACCTTCTTTCTAGACTTAAAATCACATTTTGAACAACTTTCATGTTTTGAGTTTTTCCATTTGAGGCTTGGAAATAGGAGTTTTAGGCATTGGCTAAAATGACCTATAACTGACAAATGACCAAAATACCCCTGTCTTGTTCAAACCATAAGTTGAGTTCCACAAATCCTATCAAGGACTTCTACCACTCAAATCAAATCTAAGAAGATGCCCTCCAACATTCATGTTGACCAAGAAATCATAGGAATCATCCTACTAGGGCAAAAGTTGTCTGCAAGTTGAGTGACTTTCAAGGACCCAGATTCACATACCTATGCTGACCTGTAAGTTGTCAAAACCATAACTTGAGCTCTGCAACTCCTATCAAGGACTTCCACCACTAAAATTAAAGCTAAGAACAAGCTCTACAACATTCATGTTGTGGGGAAGATGAGATATCAATCACATCTAGAGCTAAAACTGCCTGGAAGATAGGGGTCAAATTAGGGTTTTTTCACTGACAATCCTTGGAGACCCTAACTTGAAACTTCTCAAACTCCTCAATCATGATGAGTTGGTCTAGGAATCATCTTTATAACATCTCTATACATCATTCCATGATCTCATGGCCCTTGGATTAGGTCTCAACCTTCTCCAAATCTTCAGTTAATCTAGGGTTGACTCAGTCAAAACCCTAATTCTACCATTCATGGTTGAATCTTCTGAACTCCTGCATAGTGACTTCTCTGGGCTTCATGATGGCTATCAAGACATCTCATAGGCTTTCTCAAATCATCAAGTTCATTCTCAAAGTCTCAGAATCATCTGATGAGCACCCACAACTCTCAAGTTAGGAGGCACACAACCCTGGTTTCAACCAATTCCTCTGAGGATCTCTTGAACTTTCTGATGAAGGTATCAACTTTCAAATACTCAATGAATAAATAATTGTTGGTCAAATTTTGGGGTGCAACAGCTGCCCCTATTCAAACGGCTTGAACCTGACTGGGTGAGAAGCGAACGACTCTCAACCAATCAAGGTGCGAGACGATTGAATACCGGTAAACCCGAAAATTTGCCAACTGCACAAGCACACGGTGCTCTGCGGGGAACAAATCTTCGAATATTGCAATGCTAGCTGCACGGTCGCTAGCTGGAGAGATACTGATCTGACATCGCCGCCAGTTATCGTCGTTAACTTCTTCTGATATTGCCTTCAGACAACCACATCACCCAACATCGCCGCTGGAAGACTAAACCACCTGACATTATCGTCAAACAAGATTCTGAGGAACGCCCAACATCGCCGCTGGAACACCAAATCATCTGACATCGCCGTCAAGAACAACCATAACTCGGGGAAACAAGCGCTCAACATCGCCGCCGGAGACCTAAACCTGAATCACCAAAATATCCAACATCGCCGCTGGAGAAAATACAACAATGAACAAAATACCCCGCATCGCCGCTGGAGAAAATACACCTCTAAACAAAGTACCCCGCATCGCCGCTGGAGAACTAAAAGATCTGCGTCACCTAACATCGCCGTCGGAAGGCTGGATCACCTCGACACGCCCAACATCGCCGCTGGAAAACTGAATCTGACATCGCCGTCGGAAACAAATGTCTCTACTGGGGATTTAAAGAGTCTGACCTCGCCGTCAAACAAATATCCAACCTCGCCGCTGGACAACTGATGATCTGACCTCGCCGCCGGACAAATGATGATTTAACCTCGCCGTCAAATCCAAACGTTCAACCTCGCCGTCGAACAAGCATCCAACCTCGCCGCTGGACAAATGATGATCTGACCTCGCCGCCAAATCCAAACGTTCAACCTCGCCGTCGAACAAACATCCAACCTCGCCGCCGGACAAATGATGATTTAACCTCGCCGTCAAATCCAAACGTTCAACCTCGCCGTCGAACAAGCATCCAACCTCGCCGCTGGACAAATGATGATCTGACCTCGCCGTCAAATCCAAACGTTCAACCTCGCCGTCGAACAAACATCCAACCTCGCCGCCGGACAAATGATGATTTAACCTCGCCGTCAAATCCAAACGTTCAACCTCGCCGTCGAACAAGCATCCAACCTCGCCGCTGGACAAATGATGATCTGACCTCGCCGTCAAATCCAAACGTTCAACCTCGCCGTCGAACAAGCATCCAACCTCGCCGCTGGACAAATGATGATCTGACCTCGCTGTCAAATCCAAACGTTCAACCTCGCCGTCGAACAAACATCCAACCTTGCCGCCGGACAAATGATGATTTAACCTCGCCGTCAAATCCAAACGTTCAACCTCGCCGTCGAACAAGCATCCAACCTCGCCGCTGGACAAATGATGATCTGACCTCGCCGTCAAATCCAAACGTTCAACCTCGCCGTCGAACAAACATCCAACCTCGCCGCTGGACAAATGAAACAAAAGGTACACTTGCGTATTTGAAACTACTCCGCTGGGACTGAGAGGCTTAACCGAGCACACTCTGATCTGGGGGTCACCCTCAGAACCATAACGAACATCGGAATACTGCTGCACGCTGCCCGCCGTAGAACCTCAACATTAAAGATATATGAAACCCTGGCCCCTGGCCACTCCAGATCCGCTGGAAAAAATATTCAAGTATTTCTGAATATGAATGAAACCCTGGCCCCTAGCCACTCCAGATCCGCTGGAGAATCCTCAAGTTCTTCTGAAGAAAGATGAAACCCTGCCCGTCGGCTATTCCAGCTTCAGCTAGAAAAAGCATCCTTGGCCTTCAAGGATGCATAGATCTGCCTTCAGGCAACTCCACCTCCACTATAGAGCATCCGTGACTTCAGTCAGGGATATATTTCGGCCTTCAGTCCGAAAAAATGAACCCTAGGTCATTCATGACCTTGGGGATAACCTTGCCCTTAGGCTCCTTCGCTCCAGCTTAGGAAAATTGTGACTTCAGTCAGAGAAATGGTATCCTGAGCCATTCATGACTCTACGGGGATTCAAACACTTTGCCTTCAGGCAAAACTCCGCTTCAGCTGGAGAAACATCTTCGACTTCAGTCAGAAGAAACACTATTCACCAGATCGCGATCAATCATCACCTCAGGGCAACTGACTTGGTCTTCAGACCAACACGGATCATCTTGGTATATCTACAAACTTTGGAACCTTGTCTTCAGCCACACGTTGATTCATCAACAAGGACATCTGAGCTCACAGGAACCTTCTGATACCGCCTTCAGGCGTTTACGCAGTCAATCTTCAGATTAGACAACACTGTTGGAGCAGACATATCACGCTGCTAAGGACTTCAAGAATCATCTTGAACAAACAAATCCGTCAGGCACCTTCAAGAATCATCTTGTACTGATAACCATTCTGGAGATTTTATTCTGCGGGGTATTCCAGGAACCTTCCTGGGCAACTCTTGCCGGGGACGCTATTGGGGAGCTCAAGAATCATCCTAAGCGAACAACTCGGGAAGTTGCGTTGAGGTCTTAAGAATCATCTTAAGCAAACGGCCCTGCTGAGGAATTCGAGAATCATCACGAACTGAAAACTTCGCTGGGGATCTCAAAAATCATCTTGAGCGAGCGACTGTGGGGATTACACCGGGGTCTTAAGAATCATCTCAAGAGCGACCTTGTTGGGGAGAATATCAGGAATCGTCCTGAGCAACCGGTCTCTTGGTGGAACACCTGTAAAACAAGAATGGTAGCAACCTAGATCATGCTTATGATGCCTATGCTTCTGCGCCATGCTCCACATGGTGGAAATGCTATGCGTTTATGCTAAATGCTGTGCAGTCATGCACAATGTTATGCAGCGTTAAATGCTATGCAGTGTCGAATGCTATGCAGTGTTGAATGCTATGCAGTCATGCACAATGCTATGCAATCCCGTCAGCAAAATAAACGCCGAAGGGGAGATCCTCCTGTCAAGGAGAAAGAACTACTCAGGTAGAGGAATCATCCTGCTGAGGAGAACGTGGGCACGCCAATATCAATCAGGCTCTGTCTGGGGAAATGATCTTCCGGTTGACTGCTGCAGGGCAAACAACTTCAGCTGACTGCTGCAGGGGACGAAGCTCTACGAGAACCTGAACCTACTGAAGGAAGGTGATGTCAATCACGGGAGTGAACTGCGTGGCCGTCTCGGCTAACTCTTCTGGGGGTAACAACTCTGTGGGGAAACAACTTCAGCTGCTCCACACTCCGCTGGGGAAAGACCAATCATGATCTGATCAACCTTCAAGGACTCGGCCCTCCTGGACACCTGCAAACTCGGCTGAGGAAGGAGAAGTCATTCTGCTTCGCCAAAGGGAGTACGACTCTGGGAGACACAGCATCAGCCGTTCAACATCTGCTAGGGAAAATCCACTCATGGTCCCAACTGCTTCCAAGGATTCTGCTTTTCTGCGGACTCAGCCGGGGAGTGAAATCATTCTACTTCACGGGAGAGTACGACTCTGGTGCGGAATTTCAATTTCGCCGGGGAAGAAAGAATCATCTGACTTCGGGGGAGAGTACAACTCTGCAGGGGGAATACAACCTCAGTTGTTCCAATACTCTACTGGGGAAGAGGGAATCATCCAACTTCAGGAGAGAACATGACTCTGGTGGGGAATCTCAATTCCGATGGAGACTTCAGTCTGACACCATTAGTTACTGCATATTTCGGCGTACGACCAATTCCCTACGAAACCTGCACTTGTGACCCGGTGCTGGGGAGGCACCTACTTCGGCGACTTTACTGGGGAAAGCACGAGCTTCGGCACCCGACCATTTCTACGAAATCTGCACTTGTGACCCGGTGCTGGGGAAGAATCCTGCTCCGAGGGTGCGCTCTGCACATCTTCCGGAAGGTGCTACACCTGCAACAACACAAACAAACAAGACAAGACTCCCTCCTCAAAGGGTCCTATCCAGATTATTATCTCGCGACAATATTCAGTTAATCAATTGTTTCAACAATCAATGGGCCTAGGCCCGTAAGTTTATGTATGCGCATTTTATCAAAAAAAACATCGGCGTTTTCATTCGTAAACAAAACAGATAAATGCTAAACAGGCAAGTAGAATTGCTGAATAATGTGCATTTTATTGATGATGAACCCCTGAATGGGCAAAAATGTTTTACAACAGAGGCAAACTCCTGGAATGAGGAAGTCGCACGAAAAAAGGAAACATAAATATACATCAGTATATACAAATGTTGGCAATCGAGGCGTAGACGAGCACCATGAGTTGATCCCTCTAAGACCCACTCGACTTTGATACCTCTCCGACGCTTCAGCTTTGGAAGAGATTGAGTCAGATAAACGGCCCTCAGGTCTTCCGAACCACCAAACAATGAAAGTCCATACGCGGAACGCAGTCATTTGCTTATTCAAATCCCTAACTTTTGCGTGAACCGCCCTTTCGGGTTTTCAGTTCACCGGGATACCCTTTTTTGCCGAAGCCGCCCAGTGTAGGTTTTCGACTTCGCGGGTGTACATTTTTCAATATATCCCTAATTTTTGCCCGAACCTTTTATTCTGTTTTTGGTTCGCCGGGATGCCCCTTTTTTGCCTGGACTCTTTCTTTTTTGTCCAGCGGGTCTCTTTCAAGCAAAGTATTTTTTAACTGCGTCCGCGTTCACCGGGGATGCAAAATCTTCACCATCCATCGTGGATAACAACAAAGCTCCTCCCGAGAAGACCTTGCTGACGACATACGGCCCTTCGTAATTCGGAGTCCACTTGCCCCGGTGATCGGAGTGTGGCGGAAGAATTTTCTTCAGGACGAGATCACCCGTCTGAAAGCTTCTGGGACGCACCCTCTTATCGTAAGCTTTCTTCATTCGGTTTTGGTACAGACGACCAAATGCGATCGATGCTAACCTCTTCTCGTCCATCAGGCTGAGTTGGTTCAAGCGATTCGTAACCCATTCTGCCTCGTCGAGTTTTACATCAACCAAAACTCGCAAAGAGGGAATCTCCACTTCTAACGGTAGGACCGCTTCCATACCGTACACCAAGGAGAAAGGAGTTGCCCCGGTCGACGTACGCACCGTCGTACGATAACCGTGCAAGGCAAACGGCAGCATCTCGTGCCAATCTTTGTACGTCACAACCATCTTCTGAACAATCTTCTTGATGTTCTTGTTGGCCGCTTCAACAGCGCCATTCATCTTCGGCCGGTAAGGAGATGAGTTGTGGTGTTCAATCTTGAAGCTCTGGCACAGCTCCTTCATCATCTTGTTATTCAAATTCGAACCATTATCAGTAATGATCCGTTCGGGAATTCCATAGCGACAGATGATGTCCCTCTTTATGAACTTAGCTACCACCTGCTTGGTCACATTGGCGTACGAGGCTGCCTCCACCCACTTGGTGAAGTAGTCAATTGCAACCAGAATGAAACGATGACTATTAGATGCAGTGGGCTCGATCTTGCCTATCATGTCGATGCCCCACATGGAGAACGGCCAAGGGGAGGACATGACATTCAATGGGCACGGCGACACATGAACTTTATCAGCATAAATCTGGCATTTGTGACACTTTCTCGCGAATCTGAAGCAATCCGACTCCATAGTCAGCCAGTAATACCCTGCTCTCAGGATCTTTCTCGTCATGGCATGCCCGCCGGCGTGCGTACCAAATGTGCCCTCATGGACCTCCTCCATGAGTATACTCGCCTCTTTTTCATCCACACATCTGAGTAGCACGAGATCGTGGTTTCTCTTATACAGCACTCCGTCAGGATTGAGATAAAAGTTTCCGGATAGCCTCCTCAGAGTCTTCTTATCCTGGGTAGACGCACTCGCAGGATACTCCTTAGTCATGAGGAAGGTCTGGATGTCGTGGAACCATGGCTTGCCGTCAGTGGTATCCTCGATTGCAAAGATAAATGCCGGTCTATCAAGACGTGAAAGTACAATTCTTGAAGCCTCGTTCCAATAATTGACTTTATACATGGAAGCCAACGTGGCTAAGGCATCAGCCATTTGATTTTCAGCCCTGGGTACATGATGAAGTTCCACTCGATCGAAGAACGGAAGCAGCCTCCTGGCATAATTCATGTACGATACTAGATTCGCTTGACGAGTTTCCCACTCCCCTTTGATCTGATTGATTACAAGCGCTGAGTCACCATATATGTCTAGATTCTTGATTCTCAAATCAATTGCCTCTTCTAGACCCATAATACATGCTTCATACTCGGCTTCATTGTTGGTAACTGGAAACGTCAGTCTCGCAGTAAAAGGGATGTGGGATCCGTGAGGAGTCGTGATGATAGCCCCGATACCACTTCCATAGGAATTAACCGCTCCGTCGAATATCAACTTCCACTGAGACTTCCTATCTGGCCCCTCATCGGGCAATGGCTCATCACAATCCTTCGCCTTGAGAAACATAATGTCCTCGTCAGGGAATTCGAACTTCATCGGCTGGTAGTCTTCGATTGGCTGTTCGGCAAGGTAATCAGACAATACGCTTCCCTTAATGGCTTTCTGAGAGACGTACTGAATATCATATTCTGTTAACACCATTTGCCATCTGGCAATCCTGCCTGAAAGAGCCTGCTTCTCGAAGACGTACTTGATCGGATCCATCTTCGAAATTAGCATAGTGGTGTGATTGAGCATATACTGTCGTAGACGTTTGGCGGCCCAAGCTAGTGCACAACACGTCTTCTCTAGCATCGAGTAACGAGATTCACACTCGGTGAACTTTTTACTCAAATAATAAATGGCATGCTCCTTTCTGCCCGTCTCGTCGTGCTGACCGAGAACACACCCCATACTATTCTCCAGAACCGTCAGGTACATGATCAATGGCCGTCCAGCCACTGGGGGTATCAAGATTGGAGGTTCTTGAAGATACTGCTTTATTTTATCGAATGCCTTCTGGCAATCCTCATTCCAAGTAATCGCCTGATCTTTCTTTAAAAGCTTGAACATCGGTTCACACGTGGCCGTGAGCTGAGAGATAAACCTTGCAATGTAGTTTATTCGGCCCAGGAAACCACGAACTTCTTTTTCTGTTTTCGGCGCTGGCATCTCTTGGATAGCTTTTATTTTCGCAGGATCAACTTCAATACCTCGTTCACTGACGATAAACCCCAATAACTTTCCGGACCGCACTCCGAAAGTGCATTTGCTAGGATTCAGCCTCAGCCTGAACTTCCTAAGCCTTTCAAACAGCTTCAACAAATTGACCAGATGCTCTTCCTCCGTTTGGGACTTTGCAATCATGTCATCAACATAGACCTCGATCTCATGATGAATCATATCATGAAACAAAGTTACCATTGCTCGCTGGTAAGTGGCCCCTGCGTTCTTCAGACCGAAGGGCATTACCTTATAGCAAAAAGTTCCCCAGGGGGTGATAAACGTGGTTTTCTCCATGTCCTCCGGTGCCATCTTAATCTGATTGTAACCGGAGAAACCATCCATGAACGAAAACACGGAAAACTGGGTTGTATTGTCGACCAACACATCGATATGAGGCAACGGGAAGTCATCCTTAGGGCTCGCCCTATTGCAATCCCGATAATCGACGCACATGCGTACCTTACCGTCCTTCTTCGATACAGGCACTATGTTGGCGACCCACGGAGGGTAAGTGGTAACGGCTAGAAATCCTGCGTCCAACTGCTTCTGGACCTCTTCTTTGATCTTTACAGCCATGTCTGGTCTCGTCCTCCTGAGCTTCTGCTTGACTGGAGGGAAATCCTCTCGCAACGGCAAGCGATGAACCACGATATCGGTGTCAAGTCCGGGCATATCCTCATATGACCAAGAAAAGACGTCACTATACTCTCGAAGCATCTCGACCAGCCTATGCTTGACATCATCCTGCAGCGCAGCCCCAACTCTGACATTTCTGACGAGCTCCTCAGAACCCAGATTTACAATCTCAATATCCTCCTCGTGAGGCAGAATAACCTTCTCCTCTTGTCTCAACAAGCGGGCCAATTCTTCCGGAAGGTCTTCGTCTTCATCAATCTCATCCTCGGCTTGATAGATCGGGCAATCAAAGTCGTAGTGAGCCGTAGAGGGTCCAGAGTCGATGTCGTCTGTTACGTGGATCCTGCAATAACAAGGGTTAAGTTTAAAGCAGGAATATGCAGGTTAGCACGAATCTCGTTGCCATTTTGCTGTTTTTTTCGAAATAAACATAAAATAGGAATAACAGAGAACACAATATTTGATTACGAAGAAAACGCCTTTTATTTATTAACAAAATGCATACACATAATCCAACAAGGCCCTGACAGTAAAACCACTATGCCCCGGGCAGGACATAGGGTTGTACAAAGATTGTAAAAAGCAAATCATTACTCTTCACTTGTCAGCTTGATAATCTCCTTGATGGTCCAATTGTGGAGGCGCTCGCCCGGCTTGCTCGGTTGAATCCAGGCGTCAAGATCGCAATCACTGTCCCCGCTGTCCTCCGACGCAGCATTGATACTCTCGAAGATTACTCCCCCCTTGGTGAATAGGATCGGCCCTTTCCCAGGAGACGAGCTACCAGAAGAAGATGAAGCTTTAGCTTGCGGAGAATATCCCAATCCAAACTTATCCTGCTTGATTGGTATATCCAAAACATGCCCCCAGCCTGGGGTAGAACCGGCTTCGACAACGGCCCTAGCTTCCTTAAACGAGGAAAGATTCAACTCTTGCCTCTCTGCGACGACAGGAGCCACCTCCTTCACTCTGACGGTTTCAAATGCCTGGCAAAGAGTCTCATGGATTTCACCATCCATTTCAACGTATTTAAAGGACAACAGGTGGCTTACCATGATGTCCTCTTCTCCACAGACTGTCACTATGCTGCCCCCAACGGCATATTTAAGCTTCTGATGCAGCGTGGATGTCACGGCACCAGCAGAATGGATCCATGGCCGACCTAAAAGGCAACTATAGGCGGGCATGATATCCATGATATAGAAAACTGTATTGAACGTCTCTGGGCCAACCTGAATTGGCAGGGTCAATTCTCCGAAGACGTGGCGCTTGGTTCCGTCAAAGGCTTTCACGACCAGATCGCTGGGCGTGCACAGCAGTCCACGGGTATCCAACTTCATCAGTGCCTTCTTCGGAAGCACGTTAAGCGAGGAACCCGTATCCACCAGGACATGTGACATAATCGTGCCTCTGCACTCTATTGAGACGTGCAAGGCGCTGTTGTGATCTCTTCCCTTAGGAGTCAGCTCCAGATCTGTAAATCCCAGCCCATTACCAGCATTGACATGGGCTACTACTTCCTCGAGTTGATTCACTGATATCTCCTGCGGCACGTATGCAGCATTCAATACCTTCAGCAATGCATTGCGGTGCGCCTCAGAGCACAGCAACAAGTTAAGAATCGAGATCTTTGACGGAGTCTGATGAAGATGATCTACAATTTTGTAGTCACTCTTCTTGATTAGTCGCATGAACTCTTCAGCATCTTTAACCAGCAAGTCCTTCTCTGCCCCTGCAGGGACCTCTTCGACAGCTTTACCTTTACCCTTATCCACAGCGTCAGCTTGGACCACTTTCTCTGCTGCAACCTCTGTTGGTGCGAACACTCTTCCGCTTCTGGTGATGCCACTGACTTCGGTAAGATTCTGCATAGTTGACCCGAACGGCTCAAGCTCTATCTTCTGACCATTACAATAAACTTCGGCGCCATAATGCCATGGAACGGCATTGGTGCTCTCGAATGGGATTGGTCCGGCCCTGGTGATGGTAATAGTAGGCGGACGAGGCGCAGAAATAGTAATAGGGTGGCGAGGAATGGTAATGGTGGCAACTTCATCTGCCTGCTTCAGCACAACCTCCCCTGATGCACTCTCAACGCTCCGGCTGAACTGTAAAATACCCTCGGACATCAGACTTTGGATACCTTCGATCAGCTGCTCACACCCATCAGGAAGCGTAGCACAGGCCATACATAATTCTCCACATCCAGGAAAGAAGCCTTTCTTCAGCAACTTAGCCTTGACAAAACTCAACGGCGTCTTCAAATCTTTGACATCAGTCAGCAAGTCCGCACTCTCCTCGGTGATGACAGCATTCACCCCGCCCCCCTTATGATGAGGCATCGGATTCTTGGTGACGTTGGGCACGTTGTCAGAAAAGTTGATAACCTTGGCGTCCACCAAGTCCTGGACTTTGTGCTTAAAAGCTTTACAATTCTCAATCGTATGGCCAGGTGCCCCAGTATGGAATTCACAAGTAGCACTGGCATCATACCCCGGTGGTGGCGCCCCTGTTAAGGGAGCCAACGTCCTCTTTTGAACTAATTGGAGCTGAAGCAATGTTTGCAGAAGCTGCGCATATGACATAGGTGGAGTTTCAAAATGACGGTTTGCCATAGGAGCCCGATTCTGATATCTTTTATACCCCTGCTGATTCTGCTGCTGAGGCTGCTGCTGAGGCTGCTGCTGTTGCGGCTGCGGTGGAGCAGCTGGAATGTTTATGCTAGCAATCTGAGACTGAGGGCCCTTGCCCTTTCTCCTAGCATTAGTGACAGCACTGGCGTCTCCCTCTCGACGCTTGCCAGTATAGGGTTTCTTGCTACCTCCTCCAGCTGAGGATGATTCGCCCTGAATTTTTCCAATCTTTATACCGTTCTCAACATGCTCGCCCAAAGTGATAAGAGCCGAGAATGTTCCCGACATGCCACTGACCAGCTTTTCATAGTAGATTCCGGGAAGGGTAGCCACGAACATTTGCACCAACTCACGCTCAACCATCGGCGGTTGAACCCGAGCAGCCAATTCACGCCACCGCTGGGCGTATTCTTTGAAGCTTTCATTGCTCCGCTGTGAGAGATTCTGGAGCTGAACTCGGTTGGGAGCCAAGTCGCTGTTATATTGATAGTGGAGAACAAACGCTTCTGCAAGCTCTTTCCAGGTGCGCACAGCAGCGGGCTCCAAGCCCATATACCATTCGAGCGATGGCCCAGAAAGACTATCCTGAAAGAAGTGCATCAGCAGCTTCTCATCGTCAGAATAAGCGGACATCTTTCTATAATAAGATCGGAGGTGGACTCGGGGGCAAGTGGTGCCCTTATACTTCTCAAAGGTAGGCACCTTGAACTTGTGAGGTACTTTAAAGTCAGCAATCAACCCGAGGTTGGACATGTCAACGCCCAATGTGTTCTGATTTTCTATGCTTCTCATCTTGTCTTCCAGCGCCTTGAACCTGAGTCGAGCCTCGGCATTCAACTCTGCCTCTATACCTCTCTGAGAGAATATATCATCCTGATGGTCCTCCAGCCACGGCTGAGGCACCACCAGATTTCCTGCACCAGCATTGCCGTTGACCGGCCCCATGTTAACATTGGCTCCCAAACTACCATTGACGGCGCCCGCCGCGTTGAGTCCGAGATTAGTCATCAGATTGCCGTTAGCACTGCCGTTGCCCCCGGCAGCAGGAACAACGTTCTGTGGAGTATCCCCTTGAGGAGGAGTAGGCACGGCCCCTCCATGAAGTATGCCATTACTGTCAACCCTGGAGATCAGAGGTTGAACCAGAGTACGAAGCTGATCTTGACCATTCGCGACTACCTGCATCAGCTCCATAAAACGATCCATCCGCTCACGGAGCTCTTGAACATCTGACTGTACCTGGTCCATAATCCTCGTCTGATTAGCGCGAGTTGAGTAGCGGTGGATGGGTCTTTGATCAATCCTGGAGATCAAAAGTAGCGCGGAACCTGAAAAACCTGTTAATAATAAAGGTTAGGAAAAGCAATAAGATATACATCATGCATATATGCTTCATGCAGATGCATGCGTGTGTCTGTGTGCGTGGGAGATTTTTCCCCGATCCTAGTGCCTTAGTGACGGTGCTGATAATAACAAGAGGAAGAAGAAATCCGAGCCCAATCATGGAAACATCAATCTCATATATATATGGAAAGGCCTGTCAAGGCTGTACACAGTATCAGCGAGTACAAATCAACAGCATGACCTCAGCCAACAAGTCTGGTGATGGTCAGCATACATCAAAGATCAAAAACAACAGGGATATAACTAGTCAAGTACGGCCACGGGCATAATACTCTGCTAATAACTCCTTTGTCTCCGAATGATCTGGCGAAGTGAGCAATCCCTCGACGAGTAGTTCCCTCTGCCTGATAGTATGCTGAAGCCCCTGAACTTAACTCTCCCAAGCGCCTTCGCCAAAGCAATCTTCCAGCTTCCGCTTCTTAGACTCAAACATCAGCTTATGCTCCTTCAGGATAGCAATGGCTTTGTTGAGACGGGCTTCAGCGGAGTACCTGCGGGAGGTCTCTTCATCAAACCTCCGCTCACTGTCCTTCACTTCAGTCTCTAGCTTAGAAATCTGCAGCATCAGCTTGTCTTCTCGCTCCTTCCTGGTGGCCATGGAAGTCTTCCAATGCTGGTCGAACTTAGATATTCTCCGGTATGCTTCCTCCAGATGCGTCTTCTTCGTAGCCAGCACATCATTAGCAGCTCTGAAGTCTTGACCTAAGCGTTCCCGATCAGCAATCTGCTTTGCCAAGTCTGCACCCAGCTGGCTCACCGACTCTGTTTGCTTTTTGAGAGCATGCACAGCTTCGTTCCTCTCACTTCGAAGCTGAGTTAACTCCTTCTCTAATTCTGCATTTGCCCTCTTCAGTTCATCACGCTCAGCTAATACCTGGTTGTGCTGATGAATGGGCACAGTGGTAGGTTCTTCGACTGGTGGAGGACTCTCTGGTCTGACATGAGGGAATGGCATCCCTATAGCGCTGGCTCTGGCTCTGATCCAATCTGAATAAGGAGGATAAGCTTGGTTGTCGCTCTTCCCCAACAAAGACTTTCCTCTCGTGCTGATATTGTTCCACGCATACTGAAGCTTGGACAACAACTCCCCCTCTAGAATACCCGTGAGGTACAGAGATTCCCGTACCTCTTCTTCCTTCGGTGGATTCCTCAAAGCATATGCAAACTGACGAACTAGCAATGATGGGTTGTAGTTGATGCAACCCTTCCTACCTATCAGAGGTACGTTAGGAAACCCACTACAACTGAAGATCATCTCGGTGCCTAACCTGCTTCTGTCAACGAACCAAACAATGTCTTCTGCCGACAAGCTCATCAGACGCTCAGGCCACTCAACTGTGGCTGCAGACAAGACAGAAGAACCCCTCTTGGGCAAATGACTATCAAACCACTTGTACAACAACGGTGCGCAGCATGAAACATTCTTCCCTCTCCGGTTCTCATTCTTGTAATGCACTGAATGGTAAACGTCTCCGATCAGAGTAGGGACTGGATTCCCTGAGGCAAAGATATGGAATGCATCAAAATCTACGAAATCAGGCATGCTGGGAAATAGGATGATGCCATATATGCATAAAGCAAGGATGGCGCTGAAGGCGTCCCAACATTTGTCCTTAGCACACTGCTGAGCCTTAGCTATCAGAAACTGCAGAGAGAACCCTGGGACCTTGTTCCAACTCGTCACCACTAACTCAGAAGCGCTCAAATGGAGTGAGGAAGCCAAGCTAACCAGATCAGGCTCAGCATCCATGTGGACAAAAGGCATCTGCCTTTTGATAGACACACCCAGCATATCAGCATACTCTTCCAATGTCGGCGCGAGAACGAAGTCATGAAAAGTGAAACACCTCAAGGGAGGATCATAAAACTGCAGAAGAGCATGTAACCCATTCAACTCAGACGCCGAAGGTTTGTAGACCAGACTAAGCAACTTGCCATAAGACTTCCTGAACCTATCCTTCACAGAATTCCCTGCCATGGCTATCAAACCAGTCAGCTTCGACACATCGGGGGTCGGGAACTTGTACGCAACAGTCTTCCTGAGAGAAGCCATAACAACAGTAGGAGACGGGAAATCCTGGATCGGGGAAACGGTACCTGCAACACAGACACACGTTAATGGAATGCAGATGAATGCGTAAACTAATGCAAGATGCAGGTATGCAATAATATATCCAGGTGGCCGCTGTGGAGATTCGGTATCAACAGTCACTGATGAGAAGGAAACCCCGGTGTAAACCACTGATCTGATCTGCTGAGAATAACCATCTGATAGGATCGAGATCAAAATTCTGCCCTGACAAGAATAAGTGCATGATAATAAGGACCCCGGGCGCAAGATCAAGGAACATCTGTTGAAGTCTTCAGACCCCAAATCAAAAATCTGCCCTATCAAGAACAAACACACAGCTGCTGATGAGATCTTCGGACCTCACTCAAAATTTGCCCTATCAAGAACAAATAACATCTGCCGATGAGGTCTTCAGACCTCACTTAAAATCTGCTCCGTCCAGAACAAACCACTGACGATAATACACTGATCAAAGCCTGCTCTATCAAGAACAGACGAACACCCGATGATAAGATCCTCTGACCAAACTCTTGCTCTATCAAGAACACATCTGTAACTGAGAACCCAACATAACTGATTTGCTGTCAAGAAAACCAGGTAGTTTGAAGGTCTAAGTTTCCTGCAATAAACCCAGTCCC
The DNA here is from genome assembly GCA_963859935.3 of Lathyrus sativus. Lineage (NCBI taxonomy): Eukaryota > Viridiplantae > Streptophyta > Magnoliopsida > Fabales > Fabaceae > Lathyrus > Lathyrus sativus. Next base: position 1,047,846 of record CAWUDS030000653.1, on the reverse strand, counting down.
ACTCACAGGTATGAACCTAGACTGACTTAAGGTATGGCATCCTATGCGTTCATCAGCGTCACAGACTTTCAAAACTGATGATACGATTCCCAGTAGGAGTGGCATCATCAAGTCCTGAAGAGGCCTCACTTAGCTGAATCACAAATGATCGGTCCCCAGAGTCGACAATCCACCAAACCAGCAACCGTCTCAACCCAAAGGGTTGAAAGTGAAGCCAACCAGATGAACCTCGTCTGAGCGTGGATTTCATGAGACACTAGTGCCTGCAAAGCAAGCACGCGCCCACTAATTTCCACTCTAAGTCTATGGTGCACTCAAGCCTGGGTCTGGCTTCTCACTCAATCAGAACTCCCATCCCACAACACCACAAATAATCATATTATACTGAAAATAAAATGCGGGAAATAAAGTGCGAGAAGTAAAAAAAAATGCGATAAATAAACGCAACCCAACAAGCAAACACACAAGCGGTAGGATTGACTCTCTTAAGGGACGTTGGATCCCAAAACTGACTCGCTTTCGGGACGTTGGATCCCTAGGAAACTAACAGGGATCCCCAGCAGAGTCGCCAGCTGTCGCTTGCGCGAAAATAAGGTGCCGGCATGACAGAAGAGTCGCCACCTTTCGTTATTTATCCCTCAGAGCGGGAAAGGAAACGATCGGAAAAACCTGACGAATAAGGGTAAGACAAGGTCGTCGCAACCATTGTCTGGGTCCGGGAGTCGGTTACGCAAGGGGAAGGTATTAGCACCCCTTACGTCCGTCGTACTCGACGGGATCCTCGCTTGTTTGTTTACTTGTACGGGTTGGTTATAATCTATCTACCTATCAAGGCTGGCTGAAAAAGAAAAGAAAAATGACTCGGCAAAGCGTCGCGCTTTATGCCTACGTATTCCCGTCTGGAACGAGAAATCAGAGTCAACGTAGTTCGGCTAACTACGGGTGAAGGTGGGGAAGGTTGCTCGCTAGGATGTCGCATCCTATGCCTACGTACTTTCATCTGGTATGAAAGATCAGAGCAAACGTAGTTCGGGAAACTACGACTTATCTCCTAAAAGAAGTGTTTTTTATTGTGTTTGCGATTTCAACCGCACTAGAGACTATGACCTGAGAGTGAATGCGTCGCATGTCACCCAAAGGGTACCATACTAAACATCCAGACTGTGGAAAAGAAACTCTCACACAATCCTTTCTCAGATAGCTTAAGGCTCGTAACGTACGAAAGAAATCATTCATGATTACTGTATCTTAAACTGTTTCGAGATGAGAAGAGAACAGGCCCAACTAGGAGGGAGACTATCAAGTCCTACTATTATCATGCCATGGATTCATCCTATGGTTGTGATTTGAACAGGGAACTCCTAGATGTTGTCATGCATAGGTTTCGACCTAAAAGTCTATCATCAGATCCTCATCAGAGGAAATGAGAGTCCTAAGGGATCATGTCAATGATACACCAAAACAGACAAAAGCATCAGCTTTAACAGTAAAATGCATGCAATGCAAGTGAGGGAGGAAATGTGTGCGGGGCTTCAGCCTCCACAAGCTCGTCTCGACCTCAAGCCAGTCATGAAATAACAGTAATCATACTGAAAATAAGCAACATGCTATCAAGCAAAAACAGTAAACTGCAATCACACAGATAAAAGAAATGAAATGCTATCAAGCAAAATAAACACATGGGCAAGGGAGCTGGGCTCTACCGAATACCCGCAAGCAAAGCCAAGCAATAACAATACAATCAGATGCACTCATGCTCTTAGACTGAACTTATTCTAAATGGGCGTAGTCTAATGAACAGACAAATCAGACAAAACACACAATACATCAAAGAAAACAGAAGAAAGCCTCAGCTCCTCCAGCAGCAACTCAGTCTTCAGACTTCAGAGATCACTTGCTTTCCAGGTATCAACCCTACAACATGAGTATCAACTCATTTTCTCCCTTTGAGCTTCAGCTCCTTTGATCAACTCTACCTTCAGGCTTCACTATCTTCAGGGATCTTCAGGCATCAACTTGATCTTCACAAAGTCTTCATACTTCAGCAATCTTCAAGGAATCATCCTCTTCAAAGCTTCAGCTTCTATCTTCAATGGCTCAAATGCTCCAGCAAACAAGATTCAGTCAATAAGATGAGGTGAGGATGTTGTAGTGCTCACTGACTTCCAAAGGATGCCATTGAGGACTTAACATCAAAGGAAAGGCTCTCTCAAAGTTCTACCTTACAGGGCAAGGTCACTAATCCCTCCAAAGGAGAGAGGTGAATACCCTTAAGGGACTCTGTGTCATAGAGAAGAAAGGAGGTGAACAAGACACTCCTTGTTTATTGAACAAAGTATTCTATCTAGGGCTCTACTTATCCTAGGTCCTATTAAACAAAACAAAAAGCTAAACTAAGCTCCTCTTCAAGGTCTTCAAATCTTCAAGGATGATTCACAAGCTCTTCACAAGGTCTTCACATGATGCCCAAGCTCCTCAAGCCAACAACAACTCCAAAGCAAGGCAAAACAAAACTAAACTAGCCCTAAAGGCCACACAAATAACATTCAATTCAAAAATCAATGAAAAATACTAAAATACCATACAAATTCCTAATATAAATTCTAGAGGATCCTATTTAACTACCCTTAGGTCCCATATATTCCCCATACACTAATTTGGCCTAAAAACCCCAAAAATAAAATGTTGAAGTTCAAGTACACAACCTAAACCCTAATTAGAGCACCTAAATGTCTAACTATCAAACTACATCAAATTTAATTTCTAAAATCAAGAGATAAATCCTACATGAAACTACGGTTCAATATCTAATCACACAAAAAAGAATGAATTAAAAAACCTAAGGGAAGGTCCTAAAACAATTCTTACAAGATAAGGTACAAACTAAAAGAAATAAAATACCCTATTTAAAAGAAAATACCACCATTAATTCCACATTAAAAATAAAATTTCATTTTTATTTTTATATTTTTCTACACAAAATTATCTAAACCTAGAAAAAAGAATGAGTAAAAAATCATCATTTATCATTTTTTTATGAATTTTATAAGATGGCTAAAATATTAAAAGAAATAAAAATAATATAAAAGGGAGGGGGGTGGCAATAGAAGGGACAGACAGTTGATTTTATTGGGCTGAATCAAAGGGGGGGTGCGCGTAGCACATTGGACCCATCAAGCCCAGACGCGTTCACTAATTGAAACGGCGTCGTCTGGCTGTTTGAATTTTCCCTCCGTTTTCTTGGATTGATCTGAGCCGTAGATTGCAGCGAATTAGTCAACCAGTCAAGCTAATCCAATGGACGCTGTTCATCGTCCCAAATGGACCCCTAGGGTTTTCAGGCGCAGCTCCTCATGCAAGAACTTCCCCTGGTTCGTTCTCCCTCCACACGCAATGATTCTCAAAAATTCCAAAAGGAAAAATGGGCTACTCATCAAGAGGAATAAGGTTGGACGAGTAGTTTTCCTTAATTCTCCATGAATCCTTCAAACAAAGAACTTCAAAGCTCGGGTGCCACCATACTTCTCTGAAATCAAATCTTCTAAAACTCAAATTGAATGATCCAATCTTGTTCTCTATGTTATGCCTACCACCCTGAGCTATCAATCATGTTCTAAAACCACTAAACCAGCCTGTTCTTAATCACAACAGGTTCTTGCACCTGCTATCAAACTCCATGGAATTGGCTCTAACCTTCAGAATTTCATCACCTAGTCTAGCCTAGCCATTCTAAACCTAATATGCGATCTATCTATGCATAATTACAGTGAAAGAGAGAAGAGAAAAAACCTGTCAAGAGGTTATGGTAGAGACTCGTGTGGTTGCTTTCAGGCCTTGAAACTTCTTCCAAAGGGTCCTTGGATGATCAATAGCCTTCTGTTTGCACTTGTGATGAAGGGGAAGATCTATAATGGAAGAAAATCAGAATTGCTTCAATTTGAAGAAACCTCTTCAATGGCTGCTTCTCTCTTTCTCTCCCCTCTGAATCCTCTTGCTATCACCAACCTTTTCCTCCTTGTGCTTCCCTCTTTTTATAATGATGGATGGAAACAACTAGATCATTCTAGAAAGATCTAGAAAGTGTTGAAAATGTCATGTGAGGATAACTTGAAAATCTCAAGCACTATGCATCAAGTCTTGCAAAATGACCTTAAAATCTCCTCATATGACATATTGGAGTGTTATAAGCCATTACAAGTCTTTTCCTTGCCTTGTGTTAGGATTTCCAAGGGTAACTTCAAATGCAAGTAACAAAATAACAAAGCATCACCCATTTTAAAGCCTCAAATCAAAATTCTATCTAAACCAATGTTCTCAAAATGATGTTTCCAATCAAAATGATATATTGGATGACCTATTTTGGATTCCTAGATCCTCCAAACCAATTTTCAAATCCAACTTTTCAAACTTATATACCATTTTTAGTTCATTTTTGACCAATCATGTAACTTCATGCTATGAGCTTTTCCAACAATTTGTGACCTTCTTTCTAGACTTAAAATCACATTTTGAACAACTTTCATGTTTTGAGTTTTTCCATTTGAGGCTTGGAAATAGGAGTTTTAGGCATTGGCTAAAATGACCTATAACTGACAAATGACCAAAATACCCCTGTCTTGTTCAAACCATAAGTTGAGTTCCACAAATCCTATCAAGGACTTCTACCACTCAAATCAAAGCTAAGAAGATGCCCTCCAACATTCATGTTGACCAAGAAATCATAGGAATCATCCTACTAGGGCAAAAGTTGTCTGCAAGTTGAGTGACTTTCAAGGACCCAGATTCACATACCTCTGCTGACCTGTAAGTTGTCAAAACCATAACTTGAGCTCTGCAACTCCTATCAAGGACTTCCACCACTCAAATTAAAGCTAAGAACAAGCTCTAATACATTCATGTTATGGGGAAGATGAGATATCAATCACATTTAGAGCTAAAACTGCCTGGAAGATAGGGGTCAAATTAGGGTTTTTTCACTGACAATCCTTGGAGACCCTAACTTGAAACTTCTCAAACTCCTCAATCATGATGAGTTGGTCTAGGAATCATCTTTATAACATCTCTATACATCATTCCATGATCTCATGGCCCTTGGATTAGGTCTCAACCTTCTCCAAATCTTCAGTTAATCTAGGGTTGACTCAGTCTAAACCCTAATTCTACCATTCATGGTTGAATCTTCTGAACTCCTGCATAGTGACTTCTCTGGGCTTCATGATGGCTATCAAGACATCTCATAGGCTTTCTCAAATCATCAAGTTCATTCTCAAAGTCTCAGAATCATCTGATGAGCACCCACAACTCTCAAGTTAGGAGGCACACCACCCTGGTTTCAACCAATTCCTCTAAGGATCTCTTGAACTTTCTGATGAAGGTATCAACTTTCAAACACTCAATGAATAAATAATTGTTGGTCAAATTTTGGGGTGCAACAGAGCGTTCAGGCTCCGGTCATTATTGTTGAGTATCCAGACTCCGGTTATTACGTTGAGCGTTCAGGCTCCGTCAGTTTCATTTAGTATCCAAACTCCGGTTATTAAGTTGAGCCTTCAGGCTCCGTTCATTTTCTTTGAGTATCCAAACTCCGGTTATTACGTTGAGCGTTCAGGCTCCGGTCATTTTTGTTGATTATCCAGACTCCAGTTATTACGTTGAGCGTTCAAGCTCCGGTCAGTTTCGTTGAGTATTCAAACTCTGGTTATTACATTGAGCGTTCAGACTCTGGTCAGTTTCGTTGAGTATCCAGATTCCAGTTATTAAGTTTAGCGTTGAGGCTCCGTTCAGTTTTGTTGGGTATCCAGACTCCGGTTATTACATTGAGAATTCAGGCTACGTTCAGTTTCGTTGATTATCCAGACTCTGGTTATTACGTTGAGCACTCACGCTCCGGTCAGTTTCGTTGGGTATCCAGACTCCAGTTATTACGTTGAGCGTTCAGGCTCCGGTGATTTTCGTTGAGTATCCAGACTCTGGTTATTACGTTGAGCATTCAGGCTCCGGTTAGTTTCGTTAGGCATCAGACTCCGATTATTAGGTATAGCGTCCATGCTCTGGTAAGTTTTGTTGAGTATCTAGACTCCGGTCATTACGTTGAGTGTACAGGCTCCGGTCATTTTTGTTGAGTATCCAAACTCCGGTCATTACGTTGAGCGTTCAAGCTGCGGTCAGTTTCGTTGAGTATTCAAACTCTGGTTATTACATTGAGCGTTCAGACTCTGGTCAGTTTCGTTGAGTATCCAGATTCCAGTTATTAAGTTGAGCATTCAAGCTCCGGTCATTTTTGTTGAGTATCCAGACTCCGGTTATTACGTTGAGCGTTCAGGCTCCGGTCATTACTTGATCGTTCAGGCTCGGGTCATGTTTGTTGAGTATCCAGACTCCAGTTATTACGTTGATTGTTCAGGCTCCGGTAAGTTTCGTTGGGTATCCAGACTCCGGTTATTACATTGAGCGTTAAGGCTCCGGTCATTTTTGTTGAGTATCTAGACTCTGGTTATTACGTAGAGCGTTCAGGCACCGGTCAGTTTCGCTTAGTATCCAAATTCTGGTTATTAAGTTGAGCGTTTAGGCTCTGGTCATTTTCTTTGAGTATCCAGACTCCGGTTATTACGTTGAGCGTTCAGGCTCCGGTCATTTTCGTTGAGTATCCAGACTCTGGTTATTACGTTCAGCGGTCAGGCTCCTGTCAGTTTTGTTGAGTATCCAGACTCCGGTTATTACGTTGAGCGTTCAGGCTCCGGTCAGTTTCGTTGAGTATCCAGACTCCGGTTATTAAGTTTAGCGTTCAGGCTCCGTTCAGTTTTGTTGGGTATCCAGACTCCGGTTATTACATTGAGCATTCAGGCTCCGGTCAGTTTCTTTGATTATCCAGACTCTGGTTATTACCTTGAGCACTCACGCTCCGGTCAGTTTCGTTGGGTATCCAGACTCCGATTATTACGTTGAGCATTCAGGCTCCCGTCATTTTTGTTTAGTATCCACACTCCGGTTATTATGTTGAGCATTCAGGTTCCGGTCAGTTTCGTTGAGTATCCAAACTCCGATTTTTAAGTTGAGCGTTCAGGCTCTGGTCATTTTCTTTGAGTATCCAGACTCCGGTTATCACGTTGAGCGTTCAGGCTCCGGTCATTTTCGCTGAGTATCCAGACTCCTGTTATTACGCTGAGCGTTCAGGCTCCGGTCAGTTTCGTTGGGTATCCAGACTCCGGTTATTACGTTGAGCCTTCAGGCTCCGGTCATTTTTGTTGAGTATCCAGTCTGAATATTACGTTGAGCATTCAGGCTCCGGTCATTTTTGTTGAGTCTCTAGACTCCGGTCATTACGTTTTGTGTTCAAACTCCGATTAGTTTCGTTGAGAATCTAGACTCCGATTATTACGTTGAGTGTTCATGCTCCGGTCAGTTTTGTTGGGTATCCAGACTCCGGTTATTACGTTGAGCATTCAGGCTCCGGTGATTTTCGTCGAGTATCCAGACTCCGGTTATTCCATTGAGCGTTCAGGCTCTGGTTAGTTTCGTTAGGTATCCAGACTCCGGTTATTACGTATAGCGTCCATGCTCTGGTAAGTTTTGTTGAGTATCTAGGCTCCGGTCATTACGTTGAGTGTACAGGCTCCGGTCATTTTTGTTGAGTATCCAGACTCCGGTCATTATGTTGAGCGTTCAGGCTCTGGTCATTTTCGTTGAGTATCCAGACTCCGGTCATTCTGTTGAGCATTCAGGCTCTGGTCAGTTTCGTTGAGTATCCAGACTCCGGTTATTAAGTTGAGCAATCAGGCTCCGGTCATTTTTGATGAGTATCTAGACTCCGGTTATTACGTTGAGCGTTCAGGCTCCGGTCTTTACGTTGATCTTTCAGGCTCCGGTCATATTCGTTGAGTATCTAGACTCAAGTTATTACGTTGAGCGTTCAGGCTCTGGTCAGTTTCGTTTGGTATCCAGACTCCAGTTATTACATTGAGCGTTAAGGCTCCGGTCATTTTTGTTGAGTATCCAGACTCCGGTTATTACGTTGAGCGTTCAGGCTCCGGTCAGTTTCGTTTAGTATCCAAACTCCGGTTATTAATTTGAGCGTTCAGGATCCAGTCATTTTCTTTGGGTATCCAGACTCCGGTTATTCCGTTGAGCGTTCATGCTCTGGTTAGTTTTGTTAGGTATCCAGACTCCGGTTATTACGTATAACGTCCATGCTCTGGTAAGTTTTGTTGAGTATCTAGACTCCGGTCATTACGTTGAGTGTACAGGCTCTGGTCGTTTTTGTTGAGTATCCAGACTCCAATCATTACGTTGAGCGTTCAGACTCTGTTCATTTTCGTTGAGTATCCAGACTCCGGTCATTCTGTTGAGCGTTCAGGCTCCGGTCAGTTTCGTTGAGTATCCAGACTCCGGTTATTAAGTTGAGCATTCAGGCTCCGGTCATTTTTGTTGAGTATCCAGACTCCGGTTATTACGTTGAGCGTTCAGGCTCTGGTCATTACGTTGAGCGTTCAGGCTCCGGTCAGTTTCGTTGGGTATCCAGACTCCGGTTATTACGTTGAGCGTTCAGGCTCCGGTCATTTTTGTTGAGTATCCAGTCCGAATATTACATTGAGCATTCAGGCTTCGGTCATTTTTGTTGAGTCTCTAGACTCCGGTCATTACGTTTTGTGTTCAAACTCCGATTAGTTTCGTTGAGAATCTAGACTCTGATTATTACGTTGAGTGTTCATGCTCCGGTCAGTTTCATTGGGTATCCAGACTCCGGTTATTACGTTGAGCATTCAGGCTCCGGTGATTTTCGTTGAGTATCCAGACTCCGGTTATTCCATTGAGCGTTCAGGCTCTGGTTAGTTTCGTTAGGTATCCAGACTCCGGTTATTACGTATAGCGTCCATGCTCTGGTAAGTTTTGTTGAGTATATAGGCTCCGGTCATTACGTTGAGTGTATAGGCTCCGGTCATTTTTGTTGAGTATCCAGACTCCGGTCATTATGTTGAGCGTTCAGGCTCTGGTCATTTTCGTTGAGTATCCAGACTCCGGACATTCTGTTGAGCGTTCAGGCTTTGGTCAGTTTCGTTGAGTATCCAGACTCTGGTTATTAAGTTGAGCAATCAGGCTCCGGTCATTTTTGTTGAGTATCCAAACTCCGGTTATTACGTTTAGCGTTCAGGCTCCGGTCTTTACGTTGATCTTTCAGGCTCCGGTCATATTCGTTGAGTATCTAGACTCCAGTTATTACATTGAGCGTTCAGGCTCTGGTCAGTTTCGTTTGGTATCCAGACTCCGGTTATTACATTGAGCGTTAAGGCTCCGGTCATTTTTGTTGAGTATCCAGACTCCGGTTATTACGTTGAGCATTCAGGCTCCGGTCAGTTTCGTTTAGTATCCAAACTCCGGTTATTAATTTGAGCGTTCAGGCTCCAGTCATTTTCTTTGGGTATCCAGACTCCGGTTATTCCGTTGAGCGTTCATGCTCTGGTTAGTTTCGTTAGGTATCCAGACTCCGGTTATTACGCAAAACGTCCATGCTCTAGTAAGTTTTGTTGAGTATCTAGACTCCGGTCATTACGTTGAGAGTACAGGCTCCGGTCATTTTCGTTGAGTATCCAGACTCCGGTCATTCTGTTGAGCGTTCAGGCTCCGGTCAGTTTTGTTGAGCATCCAGACTCCGGTTATTAAGTTGAGCATTCAAGCTCCGGTCATTGTTGTTGAGTATCCAGACTCCGGTTATTACGTTGAGTGTTCAGGCTCCGGTCATTACTTGATCGTTCAGGCTCCGGTCAATTTTGTTGAGTATCCAGACTCCAGTTATTACGTTGATTGTTCAGGCTCCGGTCAGTTTCGTTCGGTATCCAGACTCCGGTTATTACATTGAGCGTTAAGGCTCCGGTCATTTTTGTTGAGTATCCAGACTCCGGTTACTACGTTGAGCTTTCAGGCACCAGTCAGTTTCGCTCAGTATCCAAATTCTGGTTATTAAGTTGAGCGTTTAGGCTCTGGTCATTTTCTTTGAGTATCCAGACTCCGGTTATTACGTTGAGCGTTCAGGCTCCGATCATTTTCGTTGAGTATCCAGACTCCGGTTATTACGTTCAGCGTTCAGGCTCTTGTCAGTTTCGTTGAGTATCCAGACTCCGTTTATTACGTTGAGGGTTTAGGCTCCGGTCAAATTCGTTGAGTATCCAGACTCCGGTTATTAAGTTTAGCGTTCAGGCTCCGTTCAGTTTTGTTGGGTATCCAGACTCCGGTTATTACATTGAGCATTCAGGCTCCGGTCAGTTTCTTTGATTATCCAGACTCTGGTTATTACCTTGAGCACTCACGCTCCGGTCAGTTTCGTTGGGTATCCAGACTCCGATTATTACGTTGAGCATTCAGGCTCCCGTCATTTTTGTTTAGTATCCACACTCCGGTTATTATGTTGAGCATTCAGGTTCCGGTCAGTTTCGTTGAGTATCCAAACTCCGATTTTTAAGTTGAGCGTCCAGGCTCTGGTCATTTTCTTTGAGTATCCAGACTCCGGTTATCACGTTGAGCGTTCAGGCTCCGGTCATTTTCGCTGAGTATCCAGACTCCTGTTATTACGTTGAGCGTTCAGGCTCCGGTCAGTTTCGTTGGGTATCCAGACTCCGGTTATTACGTTGAGCCTTCAGACTCCGGTCATTTTTGTTGAGTATCCAGTCCGAATATTACGTTGAGCATTCAGGCTCCGGTCATTTTTGTTGAGTCTCTAGACTCTGGTCATTACGTTTTGTGTTCAAACTCCGATTAGTTTCGTTGAGAATCTAGACTCCGATTATTACGTTGAGTGTTCATGCTCCGGTCAATTTTGTTGGGTATCCAGACTCCGGTTATTACGTTGAGCATTCAGGCTCCGGTGATTTTTGTTGAGTATCCAGACTCCGGTTATTCCATTGAGTGTTCAGGCTCTGGTTAGTTTCGTTAGGTATCCAGACTCCGGTTATTACGTATAGCGTCCATGCTCTGGTAAGTTTTCTTGAGTATCTAGGCTCCGGTCATTACGTTGAGTGTACAGGCTCCGGTCATTTTTGTTGAGTATCCAGACTCCGGTCATTATGTTGAGCGTTCAGGCTCTGGTCATTTTCGTTGAGTATCCAGACTCCGGTCATTCTGTTAGGCATTCAGGCTCTGGTCAGTTTCGTTGAGTATCCAGACTCCGGTTATTAAGTTGAGCAATCAGGCTCCGGTCATTTTTGATGAGTATCTAGACTCCGGTTATTACGTTGAGCGTTCAGGCTCCGGTCTTTACGTTGATCTTTCAGGCTCCGGTCATATTCGTTGAGTATCTAGACTCCAGTTATTACGTTGAGCGTTCAGGCTCTGGTCAGTTTCGTTTGGTATCCAGACTCTGGTTATTACATTGAGCGTTAAGGCTCCGGTCATTTTTGTTGAGTATCCAGACTCCGGTTATTACGTTGAGCGTTCAGGCTCCGGTCAGTTTCGTTTAGTATCCAAACTCCGGTTATTAATTTTAGCGTTCAGGCTCCAGTCATTTTCTTTGGGTATCCAGACTCCGGTTATTCCGTTGAGTGTTCATGCTCTGGTTAGTTTCGTTAGGTATCCAGATTCCGGTTATTACGTATAACGTCCATGCTCTGGTATGTTTTGTTGAGTATCTAGACTCCGGTCATTACGTTGAGTGTACAGGCTCCGGTCGTTTTTTTTTAGTATCCAGACTCCGGTCATTACGTTGAGCATTCAGGCTCTGGTCATTTTCGTTGAGTATCCAGACTCCGGTCATTCTGTTGAGCGTTCAGGCTCCGGTCAGTTTCGTTGAGTATCCAGACTCCGGTTATTAAGTTGAGCATTCAGGCTCCGGTCATTTTTGTTGAGTATCCAGACTCCGGTTATTACGTTGAGCATTCAGGCTCTGGTCATTACGTTGAGCGTTCAGGCTTCGGTCAGTTTTGTTGGGTATCCAGACTCCGGTTATTACGTCGAGCGTTTAGGCTCCGTTCATTTTTGTTGAGTATACAGTCCAGTTATTACGTTGAGCATTCAGGCTCCAGTCATTTTTGTTGAGTCTCCAGACTCCGGTTATTACGTTTTGTGTTCAAACTCCGATTAGTTTCGTTGAGAATCTAGACTCCGATTATTACGTTGAGCGTTCAAGCTCCGGTCAGTTTCGTTGGGTATCCAGACTCCGGTTATTACGTTGATTGTTCAGGCTCCGGTCAGTTTCGTTCGGTATCCAGACTCCGGTTATTACATTGAGCGTTAAGGCTCCGGTCATTTTTGTTGAGTATCCAGACTCCGGTTACTACGTTGAGCTTTCAGGCACCAGTCAGTTTCGCTCAGTATCCAAATTCTGGTTATTAAGTTGAGCGTTTAGGCTCTGGTCATTTTCTTTGAGTATCCAGACTCCGGTTATTACGTTGAGCGTTCAGGCTCCGATCATTTTCGTTGAGTATCCAGACTCCGGTTATTACGTTCAGCGTTCAGGCTCTTGTCAGTTTCGTTGAGTATCCAGACTCCGTTTATTACGTTGAGGGTTTAGGCTCCGGTCAAATTCGTTGAGTATCCAGACTCCGGTTATTAAGTTTAGCGTTCAGGCTCCGTTCAGTTTTGTTGGGTATCCAGACTCCGGTTATTACATTGAGCATTCAGGCTCCGGTCAGTTTCTTTGATTATCCAGACTCTGGTTATTACCTTGAGCACTCACGCTCCGGTCAGTTTCGTTGGGTATCCAGACTCCGATTATTACGTTGAGCATTCAGGCTCCCGTCATTTTTGTTTAGTATCCACACTCCGGTTATTATGTTGAGCATTCAGGTTCCGGTCAGTTTCGTTGAGTATCCAAACTCCGATTTTTAAGTTGAGCGTCCAGGCTCTGGTCATTTTCTTTGAGTATCCAGACTCCGGTTATCACGTTGAGCGTTCAGGCTCCGGTCATTTTCGCTGAGTATCCAGACTCCTGTTATTACGTTGAGCGTTCAGGCTCCGGTCAGTTTCGTTGGGTATCCAGACTCCGGTTATTACGTTGAGCCTTCAGACTCCGGTCATTTTTGTTGAGTATCCAGTCCGAATATTACGTTGAGCATTCAGGCTCCGGTCATTTTTGTTGAGTCTCTAGACTCTGGTCATTACGTTTTGTGTTCAAACTCCGATTAGTTTCGTTGAGAATCTAGACTCCGATTATTACGTTGAGTGTTCATGCTCCGGTCAATTTTGTTGGGTATCCAGACTCCGGTTATTACGTTGAGCATTCAGGCTCCGGTGATTTTTGTTGAGTATCCAGACTCCGGTTATTCCATTGAGTGTTCAGGCTCTGGTTAGTTTCGTTAGGTATCCAGACTCCGGTTATTACGTATAGCGTCCATGCTCTGGTAAGTTTTCTTGAGTATCTAGGCTCCGGTCATTACGTTGAGTGTACAGGCTCCGGTCATTTTTGTTGAGTATCCAGACTCCGGTCATTATGTTGAGCGTTCAGGCTCTGGTCATTTTCGTTGAGTATCCAGACTCCGGTCATTCTGTTAGGCATTCAGGCTCTGGTCAGTTTCGTTGAGTATCCAGACTCCGGTTATTAAGTTGAGCAATCAGGCTCCGGTCATTTTTGATGAGTATCTAGACTCCGGTTATTACGTTGAGCGTTCAGGCTCCGGTCTTTACGTTGATCTTTCAGGCTCCGGTCATATTCGTTGAGTATCTAGACTCCAGTTATTACGTTGAGCGTTCAGGCTCTGGTCAGTTTCGTTTGGTATCCAGACTCTGGTTATTACATTGAGCGTTAAGGCTCCGGTCATTTTTGTTGAGTATCCAGACTCCGGTTATTACGTTGAGCGTTCAGGCTCCGGTCAGTTTCGTTTAGTATCCAAACTCCGGTTATTAATTTGAGCGTTCAGGCTCCAGTCATTTTCTTTGGGTATCCAGACTCCGGTTATTCCGTTGAGTGTTCATGCTCTGGTTAGTTTCGTTAGGTATCCAGATTCCGGTTATTACGTATAACGTCCATGCTCTGGTATGTTTTGTTGAGTATCTAGACTCCGGTCATTACGTTGAGTGTACAGGCTCCGGTCGTTTTTTTTTAGTATCCAGACTCCGGTCATTACGTTGAGCATTCAGGCTCTGGTCATTTTCGTTGAGTATCCAGACTCCGGTCATTCTGTTGAGCGTTCAGGCTCCGGTCAGTTTCGTTGAGTATCCAGACTCCGGTTATTAAGTTGAGCATTCAGGCTCCGGTCATTTTTGTTGAGTATCCAGACTCCGGTTATTACGTTGAGCATTCAGGCTCTGGTCATTACGTTGAGCGTTCAGGCTTCGGTCAGTTTTGTTGGGTATCCAGACTCCGGTTATTACGTCGAGCGTTTAGGCTCCGTTCATTTTTGTTGAGTATACAGTCCAGTTATTACGTTGAGCATTCAGGCTCCAGTCATTTTTGTTGAGTCTCCAGACTCCGGTTATTACGTTTTGTGTTCAAACTCCGATTAGTTTCGTTGAGAATCTAGACTCCGATTATTACGTTGAGCGTTCAAGCTCCGGTCAGTTTCGTTGGGTATCCAGACTCCGGTTATTTTGTTGAGCATTCAGGCTCCGGTGATTTTCGTTGAGTATCCAGACTTCGGTTATTCCGTAGAGCGTTCAGGCTCCGGTTAGTTTCGTTAGGTACCCAGACTCCGGTTATTACTTATAGCGTCCATGCTCTGGTAAGTTTCGTTGAGTATCTAGACTCCGGTTATTAAGTAGAGCATTCAAGCTCCGGTCATTCTTGTTTAGTATCGAGACACCGGTTATTATGCTGAGCGTTTAGGCTCCGGTCATTACGTTGATCGTTCAGGCTCCGGTCAGTTTCGTTGAGTATCCAGACTCCAGTTATTACATTGAGCGTTCAGGCTCTGGTCAGTTTCGTTGGGTATCCAGACTCCGGTTATTACATTGAGCGTTAAGGCTCGAGTCATTTTTGTTGAGTATCTAGACTCTGGTTATTACGTAGAGCGTTCAGGCACTGGTCAGTTTCGCTTAGTATCCAAATTCTGGTTATTAAGTTGAGCGTTTAGGCTCTGGTCATTTTCTTTGAGTATCCAGACTCCGGTTATTAAGTTGAGCGTTTAGGCTCTGGTCATTTTCTTTGAGTATCCAGACTCCGGTTATTACGTTGAGCGTTCAGGCTCCGGTCAGTTTCGTTGAGTATCCAGACTCCGGTTATTACGTTGAGCGTTCAGGCTCCGGTCAGTTTCGTTGAGTATCCAGACTCCGGTTATTAACTTTAGCGTTCAGGCTCCGTTCAGTTTTGTTGGGTATCCAGACTCCGGTTATTACATTGAGCATTCAGACTCCGGTCAGTTTCTTTGATTATCCAGACTCCGGTTATTACCTTGAGCACTCACGCTCCGGTCAGTTTCGTTGGGTATCCAGACTCCGATTATTACGTTGAGCATTCAGGCTCCGGTCATTTTTGTTGAGTATCCACACTCCGGTTATTATGTTGAGCATTCATGTTCCGGTCAGTTTCGTTGAGTATCCAAACTCCGATTTTTAAGTTGAGCGTTCAGGCTCTGGTCATTTTCTTTGAGTATCCAGACTCCGGTTATTACGTTGAGCATTCAGGCTCCGGTCATTTTCGCTGAGTATCCAGACTCCTGTTATTACGTTGAGCGTTCAGGCTCCGGTCAGTTTCGTTGGGTATCCAGACTCCGGTTATTACGTTGAGCGTTCAGGCTCCGGTCATTTTTGTTGAGTATCCAGTCCGAATATTACGTTGAGCATTCAGGCTCCGGTCATTTTTGTTGAGTCTCTAGACTCCGGTCATTACGTTTTGTGTTCAAACTCTGATTAGTTTCGTTGAGAATATAGACTCCGATTATTATGTTGAGTGTTCATGCTCTGGTCAGTTTCGTTGGGTATCCAGACTCCGGTTATTACGTTGAGCATTCAGGCTCCGGTGATTTTCATTGAGTATCCAGACTCCGGTTATTCCATTGAGCGTTCAGGCTCTGGTTAGTTTTTTTAGGTATCCAGACTCCGGTTATTACGTATAGCGTCCATGCTCTGGTAAGTTTTGTTGAGTATCTAGGCTCCGGTCATTACGTTGAGTGTACAGGCTCCGGTCATTTTTGTTGAGTATCCCGACTCCGGTCATTATGTTGAGCGTTCAGGCTCTGGTCATTTTCGTTGAGTATCCAGACTCCGGTCATTCTGTTGAGCGTTCAGGCTCTGGTCAGTTTCGTTGAGTATCCAGACTCCGGTTATTAAGTTGAGCATTCAGGCTCTATTCATTTTTGTTGAGTATCCAGACTCCGGTCTTTACGTTGAGCGTTCAGGCTCCGGTCATATTCGTTGAGTATCTAGGCTCCAGTTATTACGTTGAGCGTTCAGGCTCTGGTCAGTTTCGTTTGGTATCCAGACTCCGGTTATTACATTGAGCGTTAAGGCTCCGGTCATTTTTGTTGAGTATCCAGACTCCGGTTATTACGTTGAGCGTTCAGGCTCCGGTCAGTTTCGTTTAGTATCCAAACTCCGGTTATTAATTTTAGCGTTCAGGCTCCAGTAATTTTCTTTGGGTATCCAGACTCCAGTTATTCCGTTGAGCATTCATGCTCTGGTTAGTTTCGTTAGGCATCCAGACTCCGGTTATTACGTATAACGTCCATGCTCTGGTATGTTTTGTTGAGTATCTAGACTCCGGTCATTACGTTGAGTGTACAGGCTCCGGTCGTTTTTGTTGAGTATCCAGACTCCGATCATTACGTTGAGCGTTCAGACTCTGTTCATTTTTGTTGAGTGTCCAGACTCCGGTCATTCTGTTGAGCGTTCAGGCTCCGGTCTGTTTCGTTGAGTATCCAGACTCCGGTTATTAAGTTTAGCATTCAGGCTCCGGTCATTTTTGTTGAGTATCCAGACTCCGGTTATTACGTTGAGCGTTCAGGCTCCGGTCAGTTTCGTTGGGTATCCAGACTCCGGTTATTACGTCAAGCGTTCAGCCTCCGGTCATTTTTGTTGTGTATCCAGTCCAGTTATTACGTTGAGCATTCAGGCTCCGGTCATTTTTGTTGAGTCTCTAGACTCCAGTTATTACGTTTTGTGTTCAAACTCCGATTAGTTTCGTTGAGAATCTAGACTCCGATTATTACGTTGAGCGTTCAAGCTCCGGTCAGTTTTGTTGGGTATACAGACTCTGGTTATTACATTGAGCATTCAGGCTCCGGTGATTTTCGTTGAGTATCCAGACTTCGGTTATTCCGTAGAGCGTTCAGGCTCCGGTTAGTTTCGTTATGTATCCAGACTCCGGTTATTACTTATAGCGTCCATGCTCTGGTAAGTTTTGTTGAGTATCTAGACTCCGGTCATTACGTTGAGTGTACAGGCTCCGGTCATTTTTGTTGAGTATCCATACTCCGGTCATTACGTTGAGCGTTTTTGGCTCCGGTCAGTTTCGTTGAGTATCTAGACTCCGGTTATTAAGTAGAGCATTCAGGCTCCGGTCATTTTTGTTTAGTATCGAGACTCCGGTTATTATGCTGAGCGTTTAGGATCCGGTCATTACGTTGATTGTTCAGGCTCCGGTCAGTTTCGTTGAGTATCCAGACTCCAGTTATTATGTTGAGCGTTCAGGCTCTGGTCAGTTTCGTTGGGTATCCAGACTCCGGTTATTACATTGAGCGTTAAGGCTCCGGTCATTTTTGTTGAGTATCTAGACTCCGGTTATTACGTAGAGCGTTCAGGCTCCGGTCAGTTTCGTTTAGTATCCAAACTCCGGTTTTTAAGTTGAGCGTTCCGGCTCCGGTCATTTTCTTTGAGTATCCAGACTCCGGTTATTACGTTGAGCGTCCAGGCTCCGGTCATTTTCGTTGAGTATCCAGACTCCGATTATTACGTTGAGCGTTCAGGCTCCGGTCATTTTCGTTGAGTATCCAGACTCCGGTTATTACGTTGAGCGTTCAGGCACCGATCAGTTTCGTTGAGTATCCAGACTCCGTTTATTAAGTTTAGCGTTCAGGCTCCGTTCAGTTTTGTTGGGTACCCAGACTCCGATAATTACATTGAGCATTCAGGCTCCGGTCAATTTCGTTGATTATCCAGACTCCGGTTATTACCTTGAGCACTCACGCTCCGGTCAGTTTCGTTGGGTATCCAGACTCCGGTTATTACGTTGAGTGTTTAGGATCTGGTCATATTTGTTGAGTATCCGGACTCCGGTTATTATGTTGAGCGTTCAGGCTCCGGTCAGTTTCGTTGGGTATCCAGACTCCAGTTATTACATTGAGCGTTCAGGCGCCAATCATTTTTGATGAGTATCCAGTCCAGTTATTAGATTGAGCATTCAGGCTCCGGTCATTTTTGTTGAGTCTCCAGACTCCGGTTATTACGTTTTGTGTTCAAACTCCGATTAGTTTTGTTCATAATCTAGACTCCGATTATTACGTTACGTGTTCAGGCTCCGGTCAGTTTCGTTGGGTACCCAGGCTCCGGTTATTACGTTGAGCATTCAGGCTCCGGTGATTTTCGTTGAGTATCTAGACTCCGGTTATTCCGTTGAGCGTTCAGGCTCTGGTTAGTTTCGTTAGGTATCCAGACTCCGGTTCTTACGTATAACGTCCATGCTCTAGTAAGTTTTGTTGAGTATCTAGGCTCCGGTCATTACATTGAGTGTACAGGCTCCGGTCAATTTTGTTGAGTATCCTGACTCTGGTCATTACGTTGAGCGTTCAGGCTCTGGTCATTTTCGTTGAGTATCCAGACTCCGGTCATTCTGTTGAGCGTTCAGGCTCCGGTCAGTTTTGTTGAGTATCCAGACTCCGGTTATTAAGTTGAGCATTCAGGCTCCGGTCATTTTTGTTGAGTATCCAGACTCCGGTTATTACGTTGAGCGTTCGGGCTCCGGTCATTACGTTGATCGTTCAGGCTCCGGTCATATTCGTTGAGTATCTAGACTCCATTTATTACGTTGAGCATTCAGGCTCTGGTCAGTTTCGGATTGGTATCCAGACTCCGGTTATTACATTGAGCGTTAAGGCTCCGGTCATTTTTGTTGAGTATCCAGACTCCGGTTATTACGTTGAGTGTTCAGGCTCCGGTCAGTGTCGTTTAGTATCCAAACTCCGGTTATTAAGTTGAGCGTTCAGGCTCCGGTCATTTTCTTTGAGTATCTAGACTTCGGTTATTACCTTGAGCGTTCAGGCTCCGGTCATTTTCGTTGAGTATCCAGACTCCGGTTATTACGTTGAGCATTCAGGCTCCGGTCAGTTTGGTTGAGTATCCAGACTCCGGTTATTAAGTTTAGCGTTCAGGCTCCGTTCAGTTTTGTTGGGTACCCAGACTCCGATAATTACATTGAGCATTCAGGCTCCGGTCAATTTCGTTGATTATCCAGACTCCGGTTATTACCTTGAGCACTCACGCTCCGGTCAGTTTCGTTGGGTATCCAGACTCCGGTTATTACATTGAGCGTTTAGGCTCTGGTCATTTTTGTTGAGTATCCAGACTCCGGTTATTATGTTGAGCGTTCAGGTTCCGGTCAGTTTCATTGAGTATCTAAACTCCGGTTATTAAGTTGAGCGTTCAGGCTATGGTCATTTTCTTTGAGTATCCAGACTCTGGTTATTACGTTGAGCGTTCAGGCTCCGGTCATTTTCGCTGAGTATCCAGACTCCTGTTATTATGTTGAGCGTTCAAGCTCCGGTCAGTTTCGTTGAGTATCCAGACTCCGGTTATTAAGTTGAGCGTTCAGGCTCCGGTCAGTTTCGTTGGGTATCCAGACTCCAGTTATTACATTGAGCGTTCAGGCTCCAATCATTTTTGTTGAGTATCCAGTCCAGTTATTAGATTGAGCATTCAGGCTCCGTTCATTTTTGTTGAGTCTCCAGACTCCGGTTATTACGTTTTGTGTACAAACTCCGATTAGTTTCGTTCAGAATCTAGACTCCGGTTATTACGTTGAACGTTCAGGCTCCGGTCAGTTTCGTTGGGTACCCAGACTCCGGTTATTACGTTGAGCATTCAGGCTCCGGTGATTTTCGTTGAGTATCTAGACTCCGGTTATTCCGTTGAGCGTTCAGGCTCTGGTTAGTTTCGTTAGGTATCCAGACTCCGGTTCTTACGTATAGCGTCCATGCTCCAGTAAGTTTTGTTGAGTATCTAGGCTCCGGTCATTACGTTGAGTGTACAGGCTCCGGTCATTTTTGTTGAGTATCCAGACTCCGGTCATTATGTTGAGCATTCAGGCTCTGGTCATTTTCGTTAAGTATCCAGACTCCGGTCATTCTGTTGAGCGTTCAGGCTCCGGTCAGTTTCGTTGAGTATCCAGACTCCGGTTATTAAGTTGAGCATTCAGGCTCCGGTCATTTTTGTTGAGTATCCAGACTCCGGTTATTACGTTGAGCGTTCAGGCTCCGGTCATTACGTTGATCTTTCAGGCTCCGGTCATATTTGTTGAGTATCCAGACTCCGGTTATTACTTTGAGCGTTCAGGCTCCGGTCAGTATCGTTTAGTATCCAAACTCCGGTTATTAAGTTGAGCGTTCAGGCTCCGGTCATTTTCTTTGAGTATCTAGACTCCGGTTATTACCTTGAGCGTTCAGGCTCCAGTCATTTTCGTTGAGTATCCAGACTCCGGTTATTACGTTGAGCGTTCAGGCTCCGGTCAGTTTGGTTGAGTATCCAGACTCCGGTTATTAAGTTTAGTGTTCAGGCTCTGTTCATTTTCGTTGGGTATCCAGACTACGGTTATTATGTTGAGTGTTCAGGCTCCTGTCAGTTTTGTATATTATCCAGACTCCGGTTATTACGTTGAGCACTCACGCTCCGGTCAGTTTCGTTGGGTGTCTGTTGCACCCCAAAATTTGCCCAACATTTTTATCACGTGGTTTATGTTTCACTGCATAGCATAACATTGTTCTAGCATAGTTCTAGCATTTTCATAGCTTAACATCCTTCGTTTAGCATAGGATCAAGTGTGATTAATGTCAAGAGAAGCCTAGCCAGAGTTTTTATTCAAGCTTAAGAAGTCACCAAGGTCATCAAACGGAGGATTGGGTCCTTGAGAAGTTCAGTTGCTTGTATGAGGTTTATCTCCTAACTAGGGAGACTCATGAAGGCCATCAAAGGGTTGTGAAGCCTTGGAGGTGGATGTGATATGTGGATAGAGCTCATGGAGTTCCTAGAGGATCAAGGCAGAGCTCAATCAAATGTTTGTAGCAAGTACAAGAGCCAGAGTGGAAGTTGGTGTCACTAGGGTTTCATCTGGTTAATCCTAGGTCAAATAGAGCAGTTGAAGAGGATCAAAGCCTACTTATAGGTCCTTGAGATCATGAAATGATATGTTGAGGCATATTAGAGGTTGTTTCAAGATCAAGTTGAGAAGAATCAAGAATGGTTGAAGTTGCTAAGTCAGGGTTCCTAGGATAAAATCCCCTGTTTAGTGCCAAACTTCCAAGCCATGTAAGTCAAGATACAAGCCTCATATGACTTTCGGCCCAGCATGAACGTTGTACAGGATGTTCATACCTTTAATTTGAGTACTAGAAGTCATCCATATGATTTATAGAACTAAAGTTATAAGCCAGACAAGTTACAGGTCCTCAGATGCATCTGAAATTTGTCTATGAAAATCATCTGACTTCCAAGCTATTTTTGACCTAGAAGGAAGTTTCATATGACCTTTTGATAAACATGAAAGATGTTCCTCATGATCTTATCTTTTCATAAAGTTATAGAAGTCCCCATTATGATTTGTGGAGCTCAAGTTACAAGCTTTACAAGGCAGGGGTATTTTGGGAAAGTGAGATTATAGGCCATTTTCAATCATAGGTCAAAATCTCCCACTTGCACACTTCAAATGAAGTTTTGTTCAACATGGAACTTGTTCAAAATATGGTTTTTAGGTTAACCAAGAGCTCATGGTGAATTGATTTGGTCCACAGTAAGAGTTGACTTGAAGTGGTTTGAAAGAAGAGAAATTAAAGGCATTATTTGGTGGGAAATTCAAATAAATTGTTATGTGCACAAAATATGCCAAATGACCACTCAATTTGATCAGAAATGATGATTTAGAAACATTGGCAATTCTAGAATTTTCAATTGACTCATAATTCATGGTGTTTTGACATGTTTCTTCACAAATAAGCAACATCACAAGAAATCATTCACAAAGGCAATTTGGAAGCTCTAGCTGATCTGAATCTATTCCAAGGAGGTTATGCAAGTTAACCAAAGCTTCCCAAGCAAGCTGTTGAGCCAAAATTGAGCTTTCCATGTTCAAACGTTTTGGAGAAATTTTGGATTTGGACTTTCAGTTATGGGATTTGTTTGGGCCTCTAGAAGGTTCTAATCAGTTCTATAAATGATTAGAAACTCATTTGGGCAAGGGTTGGTGATTCATTGGTGCTGAATGCAGAGATTCCAACTCAAATTCTCAAGCTTCAACTCAAATTCGAGTTCTCATTTCAAGGCGATTTCAGATCAAATTGAAGATTGGATCATCTTTCTTGCACTTCATTGAAGGAATCTGGAGATTTTGGAAGCAAGAAACTTGTTCTAACTACCTCTGTTCGAAGCTCCGAAGCCAATATGTAAATCTCAATTTTCCTATAGTTTTAGGATGAGTTAGATTAGAATATTCATGCGGTTAGGATCGGGAAGACTTGTAGGTGATTTTAGGATTAATAAATTGAGATTTAGAGACACTTTTCGGTTGGACATATTTTCTTGCTGTTGATATATCTCTATGTACGTGGAGTTTTGATGGAATCTAAGAGCATATTCAGAATCCTTGCAATTTTTCCTTCAAGTTTGACTAAAATTTCGTGCGAACGGTTAAACATTGAGAGAGTTACGATTGTGCAAAGTTGCAGGAAATTCATGTCCATGGTCGGGCGATACTGTAGCGCGGGCTACTGTTCATCATGCAGAAAAATTTGAAATGGAGAAGACAGCCACCAGCCGTCCGATCGCTGCGAAGAGAGAAGACTTGGTCATGCAATCCGAGCGCCTGCAGCGTGCCACATGGCTGGCCGGCAAAACGACGCCGTTTTGGAGCGCGAGGGGGGGGGGGACCGTGCCCACCCCTGTTCGATCCTCACTGAGTGCAGTTTCCATTATTTTCATCATATTTTCTTTATTTTCATTATTTCTTTCTTTTTTCCTTTTTCTTATTATTTTTCTATTTTGATGTCTGTTTGGATTAATTGCGTTAAAAATAGTAAAACTCATTATAAAATTATGAAAAAAATTTCTATGGTTCTTGAATGTCTTAGGAAATTTTAGGAGTTGATTTTACATTTTTAGGATTTAATCTGAATTAGTTATGATTTTTCTCTTGTGCTAATGTCCATTGTTGTGCATAACTGATACCTCTGTTTGTTGATTTTTGTTCTCGCAATTGGTTTGGAATTTTGTTTTGAGATTTTGATGGCTGTTAGGTTACAGATGTATGCTCCCATATGAATGTTTTCACATTTTTTAGAAAATCATAGCTTCTGATTTAGAGGTAGGTTTAGAGCCTTTCCCCCTTAAGGGTTTCCCTTGATACCTTTCAACTTAGGAATTTATTAAATGACTTAGAATTGGACTTAGGCCCTGATATTTGGAATATAGGTCACTAACAAATGCATGTTCCCATAGAAAAATAATTATATTCTTATGATGTGTTTTGCTATTTTAGATAGAATATTCAAGTTGTTTGTTCATTTGGTGCTTCAACCTTGGTGATGGTTTTGGAATGGACTCAAAGTGGGCTTTTCTTGCATGGTGGGCTTCTGGTTCCTCTTGGATGATGTCATGGGCATGATGAAGCTTTTGTGGAGTGGCTGGTGGAGCTTGGCTTGGAGCTTTTCTTTTCTTTTTTGTAGCTTTTTGTAGCTTATAAGAGTAGGATTTTTAGGAGAGAGCTTTAGAAGTAGTATTTTCCTTCAAATAAGCATGGTTGGTTTCATTCACCTTCCATCCTATCCTATGATGCAAAGTCCTCACATGAAAGCTCATCTCTCCTTTGGAGGGATGTATGGCATGTCATGATGAGTAGAACTTTTGAGGATACTTTTCATGGATGCATGGTTGAGTGCCACGATGGATACCTTTGGTATACATCATGCTTCTCATCATCATAACTTCATCTTGTTGATTCCTTTCCTTGTTGGAGCATTGTTAAAACATGAAGATGGAGTATTCCTTTCCTTCTCTTGAAGATGGTGTGGACTTGAAGAACAGTTACAGACTTTGGATTGGATTGCTGTCAGAAGATTGCTCTGCTGTGGAGATTGCTGGCTTGTTTTCCCTGTTTGTCTGTTTTCTTCTTGTTCTGCTGTATTGATGTGACTTGCTTGGATTGTTGCATTAGTAATAGGCTTCATGTAGATGATCATAGGCCTAAGAGCATCCTAAGGGTTGAGCTTCTCCCCTTGCTTGTATTGCATTAGAATTTGAGTGGGACTCCTTCTGCTTGTATTTTTACTGTGTGGCTTTGCTTGCTGGTATTTGGTAGAGCTCAGCTCCCTTGCCTGTGTGGTTTGTGGCCTTTGTGCCTTGCTTGTTTAGAAGTTGAGCTTGGCTCCTTCTGCTTGTGTGATGCATTGCATGCATTTTATTTACAGCAATTTGTTTACCGTAATCTTTCTTGTACAATTTTTCTGTTTACTGTTGTTTCCATTGCCATGTTCCCCTAGGAACTCTGACTTCTCTTATTCAAGAGAAGTTATGACAGACATTAGGATTCTAACCATGCATGATAACATTAGTTATTTTCCCTTTTAACCACAATCGTAGGACGAATATTGCATGATAACTGTAGGATCGAGTCAGTTTCCCTGTAGAGAGTCTGTTTCTCTTCTCATCTACGAATACAGTTAAAATAGTTAATAAAGGTTAACACGTGCTGTGCGTTACGAGCCTTATGCTACTTGAGAAAGAGTTGTGGGAGGGTTTCCCTCACATAACTCGAGTGTTTAGTGTGGTACCCTTTGGGTGACATGCGACGCATTCACTCTCAAGTCCAAGTCTTTAGTGCAACACGAGTTACAAACAGAACTCAATTCACTTCTTCCGTAAAAGACTGCAAAAACAAACATTCAAATCCTTTTTGTCCTCTTGGACCCTTAATCAGGAAAACTCTTTTCGTAAAGAGAGTTCTGTTAACTTTCAGTTCTATCGCAAACGGTAACGCCTAAGTCTCCAAAGGTCGAGCTGCAAACACCAACTGCTGGAACTGGTTGTTAACTTTACTTGGATAAAAGATGATGAACAAACCACTGTTCTTCGTAGCCCGAACTACGTTAGCTCTGATCTCTCAAGCCTGTTGAGAGTACGTAGGCACAAGATGCGATATCTTGGCGAGCAACCTTCCCCCATAACCCGTAGTTAGGCGAACTACGTTGACTCTGATTTCTCCTGCCAGACAGGAATACGTAGGCATAAAGTGCGATACTTTGCCGAGTCATTTTCTGTCCTTTTTAGACCAGATTTTTAGCGTAGATAGTCTAAACACACCCGTCAGATAAACACAACAAGCATGGATCCCATCGAGTACGATGGACGTGAGGGGTGTTAATACCTTCCCCTTGCGTAACCGACTTCCGAATCCAGGACTTGGTTGCGATGACCATTCCTTTCCCATTTCGTCAGGTTTTTCCGATTGTTTCCTTTCCTGTTCAGAGGGATAAATAACGAAAGGTGGCGACTCTTCTGTCATTTCCGGCCTCGTTTTTCGTAGTAGCGACAGCTGGCGACTCTGCTGGGGACTCCAACGGTTCCCTGTGTGAGTCATTCCTAGCGCTTGTGTGTTTACCTGTTGGGTTGTGTTTATTTATCGATTTTTACTTTCCGCATTTTATTTTCAGTATGATATTATTATTATTATTATGCTGTTGTGGGAAGGAGCTTTGATGAGTGATAAGCCAGTCCCAGGCTTGAGTATGTACATAGCTTTAGAAGCAGATTTGTGGTGAACCTGTATGTTAGGCATGCACTAGTTCCTACGAAATCTGCACTCAGACGAGGTTCTTTGAGATGATTTCCATTTCTAGCCCAGTGGGCCGTTGAAAGGATTTCAGACCTTAGGATTGTCGACTATGGGGATCGATCATTTGTGATTCAGCTATGTGAGGCCACTTCAAGAGATGATGATGCCACACCTTCTGGGTATCGTATCATTGTTTCTTGAAAGTTTGTGACGCTGATGAATGCATAGGATGTCGTACCTTTGTCAGTGATTAGGTCCATACCAGTGAGCGGGGTCGGGTTTATTACAGGAAACCGTAACCTTCAGACAACCTGGTTTTCTTGTCAGTGAATCAGTGTTGTGGGTTTCAGTAGGCCTTTATTATCAGAGTGTGGTATTTTTTTGCTGAAGCTAAATCATGATATGCCACTTCACCGCACAGCACAGCACCGCACATCACTTCATCCTCTGCTGTATTTCGCATTTGCATTTACATTTTCATATTGCATTGCATCTAACACGTATCTGTGTTGCAGGTCTGCAGTTCCCTTTCGATTCTAGCAATCTTGTCCTTTCTGTGTCCATCATGGAGCCCAGTGTGAGAAGAACTTTGGCCTACAAATTTCCTACTCCGGATATCACTACTCTGAGGGGTTTGATTTCCTTGCCTGGTAAAGAAGTGATGGGAGATTTCAGAAAAGCCTATGGGAAGCTGCTCAGTGTTGTGTGCAAGCCATCGGTGTATGAATTGAACAGACTCTAGACTCTACTTCAATTTTATGATCCCCCGCTGCGTTGCTTCACATTTCCAAGCTATGTGTAGGCCCCCACTTTGGAAGAATTTTCTGTCATATTGGAGATACCCATTCTTGCTCAGGTACCATTTTGGCCTATCGATCAGGAGCCAGATCTGGCTAAGATTGCTCCAGCTCTGCATATTGATATTTTTGAGTTAGAGGGAAAGGTTGTCAAGAGAAATGGAGCCTGGGGATTCCCACTACCTTTTCTAGCTGAGAAATCCCGACACTTCGCCAAGAAGGAATGTTGGGTGGCGTTCAAAGCTATTTTGGCCCTGTGCATATATGGTATCATGCTGTTCCCCAATATTCCAAATTTTGTGGATGTGGATGCTCTTCGCATCTTCGTCTCAAAGAATCCAATCCCAACCTTCCTCGGAGACGTGTACCATTCGGTGCACTACAAGAACGAAAATAGAAGAGGCAAGGGTGTGTCCTGTTGTGCTTCATTGTTCTATAGATGGTTTGTCACTCATCTACCGAAGGATGGTCCTTTTATAAAGACGGCAGAGACGAAGGAATGGTCAGAGCGACTGATGAGCTTGTCTGCCGAAGACATTGATTGGTTTGATAGAGATCGTCTAGGGAGTGAAATTATTTACAGCTGTGGTAGCTTTCCTAATGTCCCTCTGGTGGGTAGGAAGGGCTCTATCAACTACAATCCATCTGTTGCTATCAGACAATTCGGGTATGCTTTGAGGGGCCCTCCTAAGGACGAAGAGGTACAAGAATCTCTGTACCTCACTGGTGTATTAGAAGGGGATGATCTGGTTGGGTTTGAACATGCTTGGAACAACGTTCATCGAAAGGGAAAGACCTCATTAGGGAAAATCAATAATCAGGCTTATCCTCCTTATGTGGACTGGATTCGTAACAGAGCAGCAAAAGTGTTGATGCCTTTTCCTCCTGTCAAGCAGGACGAACCTTTAGAGCCTACCATAATCGAAATCCAGAAGTATGAGCAGCTTCAAGCCAAGAATGCAGAGCTGGTCAAAGCCAATGAAGAATTGGAAAATCAAATCGCTCAGCTCCGAAGAGAAAAGAGTGAAGCCGTCTACACCTGCAAGAGGCAGACAGAGATGATCAACCACCTGGGCGCTAACTTGACCAAAGAGACCGATTCTAGAGAGCGTCTTGGGTTGGACCTAAAGGCAGTGCACGGGGTATTGACCGCCAAGAAGCAGGATCTAGATAAGGTATACCGGAAGTTGACCCAGTACGAGAAGCTGTGGAATAATACCTTGACTAGCCACAAAGAGAGGGAAGAAAAGCTGAAGCAGCAGATAGTCCAGTTGGAAGCCCAGGTTGAGGCCAAAAACAAGAAGATAGAGGCTGAAGCCTCACTCCGACGAGATGCCCAATATAAGATAGTTGAGATCAAAGCTAACTTACTGGATTATCAACTCCGGCTGACGCTAAGAGGTGTAGGGTGGAGAACCGTTCTGAAGAAGGTGTGTGTGGGAGCATCGCTGAGAACCTCCCGGATGCCATCAGGCAAAGGGATCTGTTGATCCAGGGCCTGCTCACTCAGCCTGACCATCCTGATACGAAGAAGTTACTAGAGGATTTCCGTGCCCGTGGCCGCACTTGATTTTCTTTGTATTTCTTTGTACTTTTTATGCATTAATATGCTGATCATCACTAGGCTTGTTGGTTGGGGTCATGCTGCTGCTTCAGTTGTACTTTGCTTTTGTTGTACGCTACCCACGCGGGCTTTTCATATATATATATATATATATATATATATATATATATATATATATATATATATATATATATATATATATATATATATATATATATATATATATATATATATATATATATATATATATATATATATATATATATATATATATATATATATATATATATATATATATATATATATATATATATATATATATATATATATATATATATATATATATATATATATATATATATATATATATATATATATATATATATATATATATATATATATATATATATATATATATATATATATATATATATATATATATATATATATATATATATATATATATATATATATATATATATATATATATATATATATATATATATATATATATATATATATATATATATATATATATATATATATATATATATATATATATATATATATATATATATATATATATATATATATATATATATATATATATATATATATATATATATATATATATATATATATATATATATATATATATATATATATATATATATATATATATATATATATATATATATATATATATATATATATATATATATATATGAGGATTTCTTTTCCATGATTGGACGGTAGACTTTATTTGTCTTGGAGCTAGAATCGAGGGGGACTTCCTCCTAATGCATGGATACGTGTTTGCATTTGCATAAATCATTTGCATGACAGGGACTTTGTACGGTGTTCCCTAACCCTCTGTTGATGCAGGTTCCAGGATTGCCGAACACTGAACTCATCGTTACTCAACCAGAAGCAAATGTAAGAAAGTCATGGACCAGATGCAGGAAGAGATGCAGGAGATGCGTGACCGTATGGCTCAGTTTATGCAGGTGATGGAGATCGTGGCTAAAGGCCAAGAACAGCTCCAGACTCTCGCGCAACCTCTGATTGCACGAGTTGATAGCAACAGTGTGCTACATGGGGGTACGGCTGCTAATCATCCTCAGGGTGAAACTCCTCAGGCTGGTGATGCTATACCATTGGTCGGTCTTGACGCTGGTGAGAACGTTCTCGTGGCTGGTAAGGGAATGCTGGTAATGGGAACGGTAATTTGGAAATCAATGGGAACATTGTTGGCAATGGTAATACTGGTTTCCACGCTGGTGCTGGGAATACCGGTGTGAATATGGTCAATGGCAATACAGGCTTTGCTGGTGTGAATATGGGCTTTGGTAACGCTGGTGGTTCCAATGATGGATTTGGTAATCAGGGTTTTGGAACTGTGAGTAACAATGGTTACGAAAGGGGTGTCTACAACACTGGCTTTGGGTCAGCTGTTGCTAATCAAGAGCTCGGTAATCTGAGGTATGACCCCAGGTTTTTTCAGAATGGTCATGGTCGCAACGCTGCGTACGCTGGGTACGACAATGAGGTTCCTTGTTGGGGTGAAGACCGCCAAGAAGATGCTTTTTCTGGTCAAGGCATTGGTTATTAGAGGCCTACTGAAAATGATCGCAGGATCAAGATGCTAGAAGAGAAGATGAAAGGGATAGCCAACCAGAATTCTGCGGGATTGGATATGGCAAACATGGGATTGGTTCCTGGGCTGAGGGTGCCACTCAAGTTTAAGGCTCCTGCGTTTGACAAATACAAGGGAGACACGTGTCCCAGATTTCATGTGCGATCTTATTACAGAAGAATGTCTGCTTACTCCAATGATGAAAAGATGTTAATGCACTTCTTTCAGGATAGTCTGTTTGGGCCGTCATTGGAATGGTACATGGGACTGGAACCTACTCAAATTGGAAGTTGGAAAGAACTGGCTGAAGCCTTCGTGAGGCACTACCAATACAAAAGTGATCTTGCTCCGAATCGGGTTCAATTGCAGAATCTCTCTCAGAAGACTGGTGAAAGTTTCAAAGAATACGCCCAGACATGGCGCGAGTTGGCTGCAAGGGTACACCCACTCATGGTGGAGAGAGAGTTGATAGATATCTTCGTGGGTACATTTTCAGGGTTGTATTACGATAAACTTCTCAACTGTTCAATGAGCAATTTCTCTAACTTGATTCTGATGGGTGAGCGAATTGAGAATGGAATTAAGATTGGTAAGATTCAGACTGGTGAATCAACCTCAGCTGGAGGTAGTAAGAAGGCTTTTGGTAGTAAAAAACAAGGAGACACTAACTCAGTGTACATCGCTCGAAAGAAGAATAGGAGTCAAAGCTGGCATATGCAGCAACAAGTTGCTAGTGTGACAATCCCTGCACCGCAACAACAGCAGCAACAACCTCAGCAGCAGTCGAGGCAGCAGAATACTAATCAGCGAAGAGTTCAGAATCAAAGGCCGAAAAGGATATTTGATGTACCTCCAGTATCGTATGCTGAACTTCTTCAGACTTTGTTGAGATTACAATTGTTTGAGAAGAGGACCTTGGCCCCGCCGACGGGCACACCTCCATATGGGTATGACGCCAATGAGCATTATGAATTTCATTCCGAGGCGCCCAGTCATAATATTTAAAATTGTCAGGCTTTCAAACACAAGGTGCAAGATTTACTTGATAGTACAACCATTAATTTCGGTACGGAAGGACCCAATATTGTACAAAAACCAATGCCAAAGCATGGGGCAGCGGGAGCGAACGCTATTCTGACAGATGCAGAGTTAGATTTGGTTGTGAATGTGGAGGAACTAAAGACACCTCTGGGTTACGTGAAAAGTCGTTTGTTGAAAGGGGGAGTTTACCCCGGATGTGATGAGGGCTGTGTAGATTGTTCAACTCGGCCCGAGGGTTGCGATAGTTTGAAAAGCGGGATTCAGAGTCTGATTGATAAGGGTACGTTACAATTTGACCGCACTGCTGCCGAAGAAAAGCCTGTCGAGGCAATGGTCGAAGAGCAGGGTGAGATTGCCACTGTTACGATACCATTCAAGTCTGTCACGATATCGGCGCCTGCCAAGCGGCCGACTATCACCATCACTAAAGCAAAACCCATTCCGTATGAGAGCACCAAGGCCGTCCCTTGGAGTTATGGAGCAGAAGTTTATTGTAATGGTGAGAAAATTAATCTGGATGATCTGCCGGTGGGATCAGTTGATAATCTGGAAGGAGCGGGCGGCATGACCCGTAGTGGAAGAATCTTTACTTCGCTAGAAGTAGAAGTAGAAAGAATTGCAAAGGGTAAAAGCAAGGTGAATGAGGGTGGACCTTCCCAAGAGAAGGAGAAAGAACCATTGAATAAAGACGTGGAGGAGTTTATGAGGCTAATTCGAAAGAGTGATTACAAGATCGTTGATCATTTACAACAAACTCCTTCAAAAATCTCAATTTTGTCTTTATTGCTGTGTTCCAAAGCTCACCGGAATGCCCTGCTGAAAGTGCTTGAGACGTCCTTCGTACCCCAGGAGATTTCTGTTAATCAACTTGAGGGGGTAATGGCCCATGTGAATGTGGGGCCCGGTTTGGGGTTTACTGATTTTGACTTGACACCTAGAGGTCGCGACCACAATAATGCTTTGCACATTTCAGTTGAGTGCAGGGGCACCGTCATATCCCATGTTCTTGTTGATACCGGGTCATCCCTGAATGTGTTTCCTAAGAAGGCACTGTTGAAGTTGGATACTCGAGGAATAATTTGCACGCCCAGTGATCTGGTAGTAAGAGCGTTTGATGGAACCCGGAGGTCTGTATTTGGGGCGCTGACGTTGCCAATTCAAGTGGGTCCAGAAGTATTTGACACCGTGTTCTATATTATGGATATCCAACCAGCATACAGTTGTCTACTTGGAAGACCGTGGATCCATTCCGCCGGAGTTGTGACATCCACGATTCACCAAAAGCTGAAATATATGGTTGATGGCAGTATTGTTACTGTGTATGGTGAAGAGGACATTCTGGTCAGTCATCTATCATCCTTCAAATACGTCGAAGTGGACGGAGAAATCCACGAGACAATGTGCCAAGCCTTCGAAGGAGTGAAGATTAAGGGTGAAGCTCCTGTGAGCAGCAAAGGGCCTGAAGTGGCCATGTCTTCGTATAAGGAAGCCCAGGAAGTGGTGCAGACCGGAGAGACCAAGAGGTGGGGTCAAGTCTTGGATATTCCTGTCAAGCAGGACAAATTTGGGTTGGGGTACCGCCCATCATCTCCATCTTCCCCACAAAGCGCACCGAGGTTTAGAGGGCCAGTGATATTTACTCCTGGAGGAGTCAGCTACGAGAGAAACAATGTTGTGTCCGATGCTGAAGACGGAGACAGTGATTGCGATATGGATACTTGGATCAGACCCAACGTACCAGGGCAGAGCTTATGCAACCGGTCAATCCAGGATGTTATCCAAGTGACAACGAAACAGTAATGCTTTGTTTTCCAATTATTGTACAATCCTATGTCCTACCCGGGGCATAGCGATTTTATACCAGGGCCTACTTGCTTATGTGTATGCTTTGTTTAATCATTGAATAAAGGCATTTTTCATACAAATGTTGTGATCCTTTTCTTTCTGTTTTATTTTTAGCAATAAAATGACAACGTGGTTATGTGCTTTGTTTGCATATCATTTGAAGCGTTTAACCATTTTTCTCGCAGGACTCACATAATTTTAGATGACACTGACCAAGAACTTCCTATGACTCGTTTCGACTTTGAGCACCAGATCTTTTAAGCCGAAGAAGAGATTGTTGAGGATAATGACTTATCAGAAGAGCTGACTCGCTTGTTGAAGCAAGAAGAGAGGGTTATTCTGCCTCATCAGGAGGAAATTGAAGTCATTAACTTGGGGTTCGAGGAATGTGTCAGGACTGTTTGTATAGGGGCTGCACTGCAGAGTGATATCAAGCAAAGGCTTATCGAGATGCTTCGAGAGTATAGTGATATCTTTGCTTGGTCTTACGAAGATATGCCCGGGTTGGATACTGATATGTTGGTTCACCGGTTGCCGTTGCGAGAAGAATGTCCGCCGATTATATAGAAACTCAGGAGAACTCGACCAGATATGGCTGTGAAAATTAAGGAGGAAGTGCAGAAACAGTGGGACGCTGGTTTTCTTACTGTGATGACGTATCCTTCTTGGGTCGCTAATATAGTACCTGTACCGAAGAAAGACGGTAAGGCGAGTCTAAAGGATGATTTCCCGCTTCCTCATATTGATGTATTGGTTGATAATACAGTTAAATTTTCAGTGTTTTCCTTCATGGACGGCTTTTCGGGCTATAATCAGATAAAAATGGCGCCGGAGGATATGGAGAAAACAACTTTTATTACCCCGTGGAGAACGTTCTGCTACAAGGTGATGCCCTTTGGTTTGAAGAACGTCGGGGCAACATATCAGCGAGCTATGACAACACTCTTTAATGACATGATGCATAAAGAGATCGAAGTCTATGTTGACAATATGATTGCCAAGTCCCAGACGGAGGAAGAGCATCTGGTTAATCTTCTGAAATTATTTAAGAGGCTTAGGAAATTCAGGCTGAGGCTGAATCCTAACAAGTGCACCTTCAGGGTGAGATCCGGTAAGCTATTGGGGTTCATTGTTAGCGAAAAAGGAATAGAGGTTGATCCCGCTAAAATAAAGGTAATACAAGAAATGCCAGCACCAAAAACAGAGAAAGTGGTTCGTGGTTTTTTGGGGAGGTTGAACTACATTGCCCGGTTCATATCTCACCTTTGGAATGAGAATTGCCAAAGGGCGTTTGAAAGAATAAAAGAGCATTTGCAGGAACCTCCAATTTTGATACCTCTAGTAGCCGGGAGACCACTGATCATGTACTTGACAGTTCTTGAGAACAATATGGGTTGTGTTCTCGGTCAACATGACGAGACTGGACGGAAAGAGCATGCGATTTATTATTTGAGTAAAAAATTCACAGATTGTGAGTCTCGATACTCCATGCTTGAAAAGACGTGTTGTGCACTTGCTTGGGTTGCCAAACGTCTGATACAATACATGCTGAATTATACAACCATGTTGATATCGAAGATGGATCCGATCAAATACGTCTTTGAGAAGCAGGCACTTTCTGGAAGGATTGCCCGATGGCAGATGGTACTGACAGAGTACGATATACAGTATGTCTCGCAAAAGGCTATCAAAGGTAGCATACTATCAGAGTACCTGGCTGAGCAGCCAATCAATGATTACCATCCGATGAAGTTTGATTTTCCTGACGAGGATATCATGTACTTAAGGATGAAAGATTGCGAAGAGCCGTTGCATGGTGAAGGTCCTGAGCGAAGTTCCCAATGGCAATTGATTTTTTACGGTGCCGTGAATTCATATGGAAGTGGAATTGGGGAAATAATCACGACTCCCCATGGGACGCACATCCTGTTCACTGCCAGATTGACATTTCCAGTTACTAATAACGAAGTCGAATATGAGGCATGTATCATGGGTCTTGAGGAGGCTATTGATTTGAGGATTAAAAATCTTGATGTATATGGAGATTCTGTGCTAGTCGTGAGCCAGATCAAGGGTGAATGGGAGACCCGTCAGCCCAATCTGATATCGTATATGAATTATGCAAGAAGACTGTTGCCTTTCTTTGACAGAGTAGAGTTTCATCATGTGCCACAGGCAGAAAATCAGACGGCGGATGCTCTGGCGACGTTGTCTTCCATGTACAAAGTTAACTTTTGGAATGAGGCTCCCAGAATAGTTATCTCTCGCCTTGATAGGCCCGCCTTCATATTCGCCATTGAGGAAGTTTTCGATGGCAAGCCGTGGTATTTTGATATCCAGAACTTCCTAAAGAACCAAAAGTATCTGACTGGGGCATCCGGCCGCGATAAGAAGACTCTTAGGAGATTGGCTGGCAATTTCTACTTGAATCCGAATGGTGTTCTGTATAGGAGAAACCATGATTTGGTGCTTTTGCGATGTGTTGATGAGAAAGAGGCTAATTTACTCATGGAAGAGGTCCACGAGGGAACCTTCGGCATGCACGCCGGTGGACACGCTATGTCTCGGAAGTTATTTTGGGCAGGGTATTATTGGTTGACAATGGAAAGAGATTGCTTTAAGTTTGCAAAAAAGTTCCACAAGTGCCGAATTTATGCGGACAAGATTCAGGTTCCGCCGAGCCCTTTGAACGTTATGGCGTCCCCGTGGCCTTTCTCCATGTGGGGCATCGATATGATTGGCAAAATCGAGCCCACCGCATCCAATGGACACAGGTTCATCTTGGTATCTATCGATTACTTCAACAAATGGGTTGAAGCAGCGTCTTACGCTAATGTTACCAAGCAAGTGGTAGCCAGGTTTATCAAAAAGGACATCATTTGTCGCTACGGCATTCCTGAAAGAATCATTACGGATAATGGTTCGAACCTGAATAACAAAATGATGAAGGAACTGTGCCAGAATTTCAAGATTGAGCATCATAATTCATCTCCCTATTGGCCCAAGATGAATGGCGCTGTTGAGGCAGCTAATAAGAACATCAAGAAGATAGTTCAAAAGATGGTTGTGACATACAAAGACTGGCACGAGATGTTGCCCTTCGCATTGCACGGTTATCGTACGATGGTACACACATCAACCGGGGCAACACCTTTCTCACTGGTGTATAGTATGGAGGTTGTCCTACCATTAGAAGTTGAGATTCATTCCTTGAAAGTATTGCTTGATGTCCAACTATATGAGGAAGAATGGGTGCGGAATAGGTTGAATCAGCTCAGTTTGATGGATGAGAAGAGACTTGCATCCATCGCATATGGTCGGGTATATCAGAGCCGAATGAAGAAAACTTACGATAAGAAGGTGCGCCCTCGAAGCTTGCAGACGGGCGATCTTGTGCTAAAGAAGATTCTCCCACCACAATCAGATCACAGGGACAAATGGACTCCCAACTATGAAGGTCCATATATCGTTCGAAAGGTCTTCTCCGGAGGAGCCTTACTGTTGTCCACCATGGATGGTGAAGATTTTTCATCCCTTGTGAACTCGGATGCAGTTAAAAGATACTTTGCTTAAAGAGACCCGCTGGACAGGAAAAAGAGAGTCCAGGCAAAAATGGGGCATCCCGGCGAACCAAGAAAATAGAAAAAGGTTCGGGCAAAAGTTAGGGATAAAATTGAAAAGATGTACACCCGCGAAGTCGAAAACCTGAAAAGGGTGACTTCGGCAAAAATGGGTATCCCGGTGAATTGAAAACCCGCAAAGGGCGATTCATGCAAAAGTTAGGGATTGAAAAGCAAATGACTGCGGTCCGAGTTTGATACTGCATTGCTTAGTGGGTTGGGAGTACCTGAGGGTCGATTATCCAAAACAATCTCTTCCGAGGATGGAGCATCGGGAAAGTGTCAGAGTCAGGCGAGTCATGGGAGGATCAGCTCATGGTGTTCATTTGTACCACGTTGCCAACATGTATACAATCTTCTCTTTTGTATTTTTGTACATATTTGCATTCGCTTTTGCGTAACTTCCTCTTTTCAGGAGTTGCATCCGATGTACAAACTTTGCCTATTTACAGGCTGTTATCAATAAAACATACTATTCAGTACTTGATGTTTAATTCTTGTTTTAACTTTTACTATTTTGTTTGTGGAAAATGCCGATGTTTTGGTAAACTTACATGTGCACAAGCTTGCAGGCCTCGACCAATGATTGTTAAAACTTTGAATTAACTGAATAGTTGTCACGGATACTAACCAGGATAATTCCTTTTGTGTAGAATGTCTTGTGTTCGTTCGTGTTTTGCAGGGTTGTCACCTTTGCAGCAGATATCCAAGGAAGGGTGTTCCACAGCTAGAGCAGGATTCATGTGAAACCTTTTCCTCCCAACAGGCGGAATTGGCTTTTCATTCCCGGCAGACGGAAGTCGAAGTTTATCCCCAGGAGAGTTGGGATTGCATCGGAGCAGGATCAGATTATCCTCAACAATTCAAGATGGACTTATTCGGTAGGATAAAGTCATCCCCAGTGGGTCGAGATTGATATACCCAGCAGAGTGTGCATTCTTGGTGGTTGGTTATGAGCGCATTTACTCCCTAGAGAGAATCCTCGCAGAGTACAATCATAGTATGCAAATCGATTCCCAGCTGAGTATCCCCAACAGGATGTTTAATCCCCACAGAGCATGATCAAGTGATCAGTGGTTTGAAAGGATCAGCCCCGTACAGGACCGTCTTTTCTGTTCTCCAGCAGGTTGTTTTTCCTCCGATAGGATGATCATCCTCAATAGAGTTCGTAATTTCGAGCTTGTGAGTATCCCCAGCAGGATGGTTATCCTCAGCGGAGTTGGTTTCACCTTTCTAGCATTTATTTTGCTGGAATATGTATGTGATACCCGGTTATCCCCAGCGGATTTGGCTTTGTCTTCAGCATTTATTTTGCTAGAGCACCTCTTTGCATCTGCATATTGTAACACCCCACTCTAAACTATCGCGGAAAAATAAGATAAACAATAGAAATAATTCAGAGTGCAGCAATTGAAATCTCATGACGACCGTCATGGATGTCACGACCGTCACGGTCATGACGAGCGTCATGGAGCTGTGACGACCGTCACACTCTCAAATTCTCAGACGCAGCAGAGGTGTCACATTCTACACTTAACCAAAACACATACACCTGCAAAAGATCATTTATTAACATACGTAGCACAAAATTCGGATGAACCAACAACAGTAACTTGTTTAACATTTTAATCATAAACGCCATGTTATAATACACTTCCAACGATTCGTACTAATTAAATTCCATTAAAATTCAGCAAGTAATTATCTTGCATCAATTCACTAAAACAACTATGCATCCAAGCAACATTTGGCATTATCAGAAACAACCAATCTATTTGCCATAGTACTTAATAAAATTCAGCAATAAGGAATTCAATTAAAACAATAACATTAATCGTTCATCCCCCCCCCCAGAGTGCTATGTATCAGAGCGACCAACGACCTTAAACATAAAGCTACACTTTCTTCCGAGTTACCTGCAAATTACCACCATTGGAGGTAACATACAACGTAAAGGGTGAGATATCAACAATATAACATAAGGCATGATAAAAGTCATGTCAGAATTTTATCACAACATTATAATTCCAGCAGTTCGCATAAATATTAGTAATAATGAACTACAACCACCCTTTATTCATAACCACAACAATTATCATCATATTTCAGCAACTCATCAAAACAACTCAACAACGCAACTCAACAATGCGACTCAACAATGCAACTCAACTGTGCATATGCATGTGGTACCATTTTGGGAGACAACACTCCACAATAATTCGGAAGACAAATCTCCATAATAATTCGGGAGACAACACTCCATAATAATTCGGGAGACAACACTCCACAATAACTCAGGAGACAACTCTCCACAATCATTTTATTTTGTCATTAAAGACACAACCGTCGCTAATCCAGGCCAAATGATATACTATGAGATGCAACTATTATGGACTATAACACGACAACAACAACTGTGCAACAACCGTGCAACAAGGTATCACGCCTACAACCAATTATCCATAACAGAAACATCACATTTCGCATATATTATGGACTCACCATTTCAATTTGTTCATATCATAGAACTACCAACAGTATCATTCCTACGAATAAGACTCTAACACATTTTCGCAGAGAACAATTAAAAACAACCTCGTCTCTACAATTGAGAACTCAACAGCATTTTCATGTCATAGAACAACTGACAACATCATTACTACAAATAAGAACTCAACACATTTTCATATGCCTTCATACGGGTAATATAACTACGACTTATCCACATAATCCAAGGAGAATATTATAATAACATTTTCTCAACAAATGGGAAATTAGCGCGTGTCGGCGCCGATTCCCAACATTACTACATAAACTAATGACACAACCATTAATGCAGGCGTAGACAAACATTAATCCTTAATATTCTCTTAATATTTCTCAACCTACGGGAACATTTACCCTTAATATTCCCTTAATATTTCTCAACCTACGGGAACATTTATTCTTAATATTCCCTTAATATTTCTCAACCTATGGGAACATTACTACGGTAACGCTACTACGGGGACATTATTACGTATTTGCCCCATTAGGGAAACCTTAGAGCATCGTATATAACACATTCATTCTTACATAGAAAAACCTCGTCCCTAACATTTATCGAATAACGGAAATTATACCTATGAATCAATTCCCTACATGAAATTGATCATACCCACAGTTATAGAATTGAACCCCACCCTTACCTTGAATAGAGGCCAATTCCAAGCTTTCTGGTTCTGGTTCCGTTCTACGGTAACTCTCCTGCAACTTTCTCTTGCAACTTTCTTCCAATTTCACCGATGGAAAATTCTTCTTCTTTCTTTCTCCACAGTCACATTCCTTTTTCCTTCTCCTCAACCTTTTTCCTCAATTTTGGTTTTCTGAGCAGTTTATCGTTCTTTTGCTCTTTCTCCCACAACTGTTTATCGTGTCCTCCTCTCTTTCCCAAAAACTTCTCTATTTCCTTTAATCCCTTATTTCTTATTTTATTATTTTAAATCCAATAATAATAATACTACAAATATTATTCTCCCACTAATAATAATATTCATAATAATAGTAATAATATTCCACCAATAATAATAATAATAATAATAATAATAATAATAATAATAATAATAATAATAATACCACCAATATTACTATTAACTATTATATTATTATCTCAACACCACATCTCCACAAATAATCCTTATATATCAAGGATACTCACCAATCATATACAAACCCACCCCACCTAAGGGCACACCAACATAAAATAATTAAATTAACACCAAAATGACTAAATAAATAAAATGGGTGTTACAACTCTCCCCCACTTTAATTATTTTCGTCCTCGAAAATTACCTGATGGAAACAATTCCGGATACGCTCCCCGCATTCGGCTCTCCAATTCTCAGGTCACACTGCCTCCTGCAGCACCTCACCATGCCACTCTCCCACAGAACAAAACACGGCGCGAGCTTCCCAGATTTCAAAGCTCGACCAGCGTAACTCTCAAAACACATCCATTCTTGGATCCTTTGGATTTTTTTTTTCAGTCGTCTCTTGCACAATCTCAGCTAGCTTCAATATAGAATGGTTACTCTTCCTTGTTAGAAAAAGGGCCAATTTAGTCATTCTATCCAAAATCACCCAAGTAAAATCATATCCCTCAAATTCTCCGGAAAACCCAACACAAAATCCATGGGAATACTATCTGATCTCCACTCTGGAATATTTAACGGTTGCATCAGACCCCACGGTCTCTGGCGTTTATTCTTCGACTTCCAACAAGTCTAATCAGCATATACAAACTCAACCACTTATCTCTTCAACTATGGCCCTCAAAATAATTTCCTCAAATCCGGTTACATCCTCATAGAACCGAGATGGATACTCCATCTACCTCAATACTCTGATTCCACTTAATAATATCTGGGACACAACTCTATCACGACATCTCGTGATACTATTTCCATTAATCTGAAAATCATCCATTCGACTTTAGTTCCTCAGTTTCAACCAATCTACCAACTCAAACCAGAGTTCTGACCTTATCGAATCTCGTCCAGAATACCACTAGTAAGGTCCAACATACTAAGCTTAACTCCATAAGAAGTCTCTTCACAAACCAACTCATACCACAAAATTGCTCAATTAGTCCTAACTCTTTTCACCACCATCATCGGCATATGCAAGGATTTTCAAGCCAGTGCATAAGCT
The DNA here is from genome assembly GCA_963859935.3 of Lathyrus sativus. Taxonomy (NCBI): domain Eukaryota; kingdom Viridiplantae; phylum Streptophyta; class Magnoliopsida; order Fabales; family Fabaceae; genus Lathyrus; species Lathyrus sativus. The sequence goes on along the minus strand of CAWUDS030000653.1, from coordinate 1,006,769 downwards.
ACCATGTTTTGATTTCCCCGAATGGTAATTCAATCCGAAACCATAATCCATTCCGGAGTCCCAATTATTTTCTCTGCCTCATATTCAACTCTTCCAAATCAAATAAATACCTTAAGTTCTTGAGGTCACCAAACATGTCAAATCTCAAACTATCTAATTGAGGCTTCCAACTCCGGCACAACCACAACAGCAACCAACTATAAATCACTTATCAGATGATTCCTCTTATGTACTTCAAGTTCCCTTAAAGCATAACCAAAACTCGCTGAAGTTTCACTTAGCATATCAACAAAGCATCCTAAACACAACAAATAGTCATGTCGGGTTCGGCAAAATTCAACACATGATACATTTTCAATTTTATGCTATAAATGAACCAGGTACAGGCCTCAAAACAATTTTTCCTAGAAAGAGCATCTCGTTAGCTTTCCAACGCTTTGAATGGGGACTAAAACCGACTTACGGATCAAGAGATATGAATTTTCGAAGTTTCTCCAAAACAAAATTTTTCTGCATAAAGGCTGCTACGGGTTTGAGCATTTTCGCCCGAAAATCCGACCGATTCAATTATTTTCTTCGAAACAACCACATACTCATTCATACCAAACATATATTAGTGATTTAGAACCATCAAACGTGAAATCTACGACTTTCAATTTCAATCCGAATCTTAAATCCTCAAATCTCCAAAAATGCAAAAACTTACAAAAATCCATCAAATTCGATAAAACAAGTATACTCGATCACGGCCTAATATTACCCGACACAACTGCGTAATATATTCTAACTTTCGTCCGTAAAAACATCGATTTCGTAAAAAGCTGCAATCTCGGAATTCGACGTACCACAATAATTTCACACTTAGAAGGTCATTTGACACATCTTCAACTCTTGGAATATTTAAGGGTCTAATTATACCAATATTGCATTCCACATCTTACTTTCTTTAATAATCATCAGGAGTCACTGCCCATCTTTAATCTACTTGACCTCACGATCTATTGCCTTAATAAACACATCAGACCCACGTCTCAACACTACTTAATCAGTTTAATCCATTGACCATCCAAACAGACATAAACTACGGAGCTCTCACTCTTGGACTAGTTTCCGTATCTAAGTCGGTCACAACTCCACTTCATGTCCTGGCCGTACATCACTTATCTCTTCAAAAAACTTCCAGCCAACCATAATTAATCGGCAATCGCCAACTTCCCGCTTTCATTATAATTCAAAATTTCCCATCAAAATTAAACACCTCAGCACCCTCCTGGACCGACTCATCAAAACCATTCTTAAGCACTTAGCTTAACTCAAGACAATTCACTGCTCACGCCATCCAAGCTTGCAAGACACGCATATCCCATCTAACATGACTCCGCCCACTATCAACAAGAGATTAAGGGTGATTAGTTCCTCAATTTGTCAATAGATAGCCGAAAATCATGATAGGGTACAAACCATCTTTACCAAACTATAAGAGTGTTCAACCACACACCGAACTACAACTCCACACTTGCAGCATCCTGGAGAAGCACAAGCTTCTCCCCCACTTGAATCATTCTCACTCCTGCAGACAAAGCTTCCACAACAAAACATGTATCGATAGTGTTTTCACACACATGTCGCATACCAGGGAATACACAACATTAAACAACTTGGCCGGACGGACCGACCTGCTCTGATACCAATTGCAACACCCCACTCTAAACTATCGCGGAAAAATAAGATAAACAACAGAAACAATTCAGAGTGCAACAATTGAAATCTCATGACGACCGTCATGGATGTCACGACCGTCATGGTCATGACGACCGTCATGGAGCTGTGATGACCGTCTGTCGCTACTGCGAAAATCGGCGCCGGCTATGACAGAAGAGTCGCCACCGTGCGTTATTTATCCCAACGGAGGGAAAGGAAATGCTCAGAGTAAACCTAACGCAAAACGAGAAAGGAATGGTCATCGCAACCAAATCCTGGATTCGGGAGTCGGTTACGCAAGGGGAAGGTATTAGCAACCCTCACGTCCGTCGTACTCGACGGGATCCACGCTTGTTTTCTAGTACGGATTGTTATTCTATCTACACTAAGGGTCAAGGGTTAAAAAGAAAAGAAATGACTCGGCAAAGTATCGCACTTTATGCCTACGTATTCCCGTCTGGAACGAGAAATCAGAGTCAACGTAGTTCGCCTACCTACGGGAAAGGTGGGAAGGTTGCTCGCTAGGATACGACATCCTATGCCTACATACTTTCATACAGCATGAAAGATCAGAGCAAACGTAGTTCGGGCCACGAAAGACACAGATTTGTCTGACTGTTTTTATCTTTCTGAAAAGAGGTTTCTTCTGATTAGGAGTCCAAGCGGACAAAAATGACATTTTGATGTTTGTTTTCAGTCTTTTACGCAAGAACTGTTTTTTTTATGATGTTTGCAATCTCTGACGCACTAGAGACTGTGATTTGAGAGTGACTACGTTGTATGTCACCCTAAGGGTAACACACTAAGCAGTCAGATTACTGAAGAGTGACCCTCCAGCAACCCTCTCTCAAATAGCTTAAGGCTCGTAGCGTACGACATCGATTATCCTTATTACTGTGTTTTGGAGTTGTTTAAGATGAGAAGAGAAAGAAGCTCTAAAAGCCTAGGGTTGAAAGGGGATAAAAGCTAACCTAATTTTGTCATGCATGGGTTAAAACCTAATGTCTGTCATGTTTCTCTCCTGCACAGAGGGAAACAGAGATCTTAGGGGATAAACGGAAAAGAAACAGATATGCAGTAAACAGTAAACATGCATGCAATGCGAGGCAAGGGAGTCCCACTCAACCTCGAACCTGGGAAAACAATAGGCAAAGTGAAACAACTTCACTTCAAACCTAAGGGGCAAGCTTGAACAAGCCAACAAACAATACAGAAAAAGAAATAAAACCCAACACCAGCTCTGACAGCAACACCAGCTCCTATAGTAAGCAACTCAAACAGCACAGCTCTGACAGCTACAGTTGATTAACAGCAAAGGGTTGACAATAACAACTTCAAGTAAGATCCCATCTTCACTCTTCAATGATCCCCAGCTTTAGATAAGCTCCTGTCTCCAAAAATCTCCAAGCTCTAGGAAGCATGAACCTCAGCCAGTAGACAGCTTCAATCAGCAGCAAAACCCTAGTCTTCAACAGACAACCAACTTTGACAGGCACAAGCTTCAACTTCACCAATCTTCAATGAACTTCATTCTTCAATAGGTTTCCATCTTCAATGCCAACAATCCAGAAGAGAATCAATTACGAAGTTGAAATGTTAAGAGGCTTAGTGACAACCCAAGGAAATCACTAAGATATTAACATAGCAAGTGAAAGGTATCCTCAGGGTTCTACCCAACCAAAGCATGCTCTACATCCCTCCTAAGGAGAGATGGAACTTCTTTGGGGGACCTTGTGTCATAGGATGGAATAGAGGCACAAGAAGCTCTCTATGTTTGACAGAAGAAACAAAACTACTCTAATGCTCTTCCTATGAACCCTAATCCCTAAGCCTCTGACAAGCCCTCTAACAAAAGAGAAGTCTTCAACTCCAAGCTTCTTCAAGCCCTCCCAAAGCAACTTCATTTGATCCTCAAGTCATCCAAGAAAAGCCCAAGCCAAAAGCACTCCAAAATAGCCCCACACAAGCATCACCAAATCCAAAATCCAAAGGAGAACTCCATAATCATCACACAAGTTGCAAAAATCAGATAAAATGCTAAAGCTCATCAGAAAATCCTAGGTAAATTTCTAAGGGAACCTAACCCTATACCCAATACCCCATATGAATCCCAAACCCTAAATCAACCATTCAATCCTCAAACTATGCACAAAACTACAACTATTTGCCTTGAAACCCTAATTCTAACACCTCTCCTATTCACCTCTCAAACTAACCTAACTTTATTCACAAAAATATGATAAAATTTCTAAGGGTACATGCTTCCCTAATCTAATCAATCCAACAAGAATCACCTTAAAATCATTCACCAATAGGTCACAAGAAAATCAGCAAGAACATGTAGCAAATATACCAAATTTAAAGAAATAATAAAAATGGAAAAATTCAAATTAAATTGAAAAATGGATAAGAATGGGATTTATTAATTTCATAAAATCACAAATAAATCCAGGATCATGGAGGTATTTTTAAAATATTTTTTGGATCAATATTGGATTTATTATGAATTTTAGAAATCAAATGGAATAAAAGAAAATATTAAAACAATTAAAAATGAATTAAGAAAATAAAACTGAAGATAAAATGTGAGCCAATGGATTATAAGACTGGTAATCAAATCCAAGAGTTGAGGGCGCGTCCACGTAGGTTGCTGACTGGGGATGACCTGGGCTGCCACCTCAATTATTGAAACGGGGCGTTTTGGCAATTGGAGGCAATCTCTGAGTTTGAATCGTGGCCCTTGGATGCGTGAGAATGTCAACAAGTCAAAGTGATCTGAGGGTTGGGACCTCATCTTCCCCAAATGAGCTCAGGTGAGGGTCAAATATCCAGACGGTGGTCCGGTGGTGCAACCACCGTCTTCTCTGGCGAAGCAAACCCTAAACCTCACCAATCAAGTCAAATAAAAACCCTAATCTGCTCCAAATTTCCCCCTGAACTCAAATCCGCCATCCAAAACCATTGATTCACCCTCAAAAGCTAAACCCGATCAAAGTTGCAGAGAAATCACCAAGTCTCGATGGTCACCATTCTTGAAATAAAAGGTACTAACATGAACTACACGTTACACTGATCAATTACCATCATCTAAACACCATTAATCCTCCAAGAATCACAAGAACCAAGCTCAAACAGAAGTTGATCATCCATCTTAATTGTCACCAATCAACTCCAAACCAATCCAGAAACGTTCCCTAATCATCCTAGGTCCTAACCACATGCACATTCTAAGCTAATTTTCCCTAGATTATGAAGGAATTCAAGAAGTACATACCTGTGAAAAGGGGATCAACAGAGGTAGAAAATGATGGATTCAAGCTGTGCAACTATGCAAACACGATCAATGAAGCAAGATAAAGCTCTTCCAACCCTCAATTTGGCTTGAATGTGCCTTGAACTCCAAAACCGATTCTGAGTTGAAGCTCTTGAAACTCAACTTCAATCTTCCTCTCCTCCACGAATTCTGCACCAAACTGAATCTGAATTCTTTCTAGAGCTTAAATATGAAGTGTTTGTGGGCTTATTCAATCCAATTCAGGCCCAAATCCATTGATCCAAAATTCTGATTTTGCCATGAAAATGCAATGTACCAGTCACGATTCTGAGCTTCCAGATTTCCCTAGAATGTTCTATCCAACTGCAAATTAGTTATGGAGTGTGTTTAGGTAGTTAGCTTGGCCTGAATTGCCCTGATTTTTGTTTTGGCATTGTGACTTATAATGTAAGTAACCACTTTACAAAGGAAGTCATGAAATTAACCCTCAACTCAAAAATGTGGAAATGTAATTGTGTTTGAAATTCATTTCCTGATCAATTTGGTATGTCATATGCCATGTGTATGTCTCATAATCCAAAAATCCCAATTTCCCTCCTTTGAATCATTTGAAAAATCATTCATTTTAGGCCATTTTGGATCATTTTGTGAAGCAAGCCATTTCAATCACCCATGACTTCTTATCTGACCTAAAAACATCATTTTAAGCACATCTAATGTTGAACATTTCTTCATTTGAGGAGTGGAAGATAGAGATTTTGACCTATGTTGAAAAATGACCTATAATTCAACTTCCCCAAAATACCCCTAGATTGCTAAGACCATAACTTGAGTTCCACAAATCTTATTGAGGACTTCTAGTACTCAAATTAAAGCTAAGATCAAGACTTACAATTATTATGTTGTCCAAGAATCCATTTGAAAACTCCTTGATGGGAAAAAGTTGCTTGGAACTCAAGTGACTTTCACAGATAAATTTCAGTGTCCTCTGATGACCCATAACTTGCAAGAACCATAACTTGAGTTCTACAAATCTCCTTGAAGACTTATAGTACTATAATTAAATCTATTGAGAAGCTCTACAAGTTTCATGTTGGCCAAGAATCCATTTGAAACTTGTATTTGGACTTGTGTGACTTGGAAGTCTAGTGCTATACAGGGGATTTTACCCTAGGAACCCTGTCTCAAACCCCTCCAACCACTCTTGATTCTCTTATACTTGATCTTGACTCATCCATACACATGATTTAACATCTCAATCCATGACTTCCATGACTTAGAGCTAGGTCTTGATGCCCTTTCTTTGCTCTCCTTGACCTAGGGTTACCCAGATGAGACCCTACTTGTACACACCTCAACTGTAGTTCTTGAACTTTGACACCATGACTTGTCTAAGCTTCAATATGGCTCTCTATGCCTCCCATGGGATCCATACACACCTCAAATTCATAATTCCATGTTGATGATCTTCAACACACCTCAAGTTAGGAGAGAAATTCACCTGTTGACACTCAGATCTTCTCAAAGCTTCAACCCATTCCTTGATGACTTGGATGTTCTTCAGCTTGAATAAGGCCCCTTGATGTGCTTCTTTAGATAAGAATGGCACTTGATCCCTTATGTTATGACATGCAAAAGATGGGACTATGTACATGATGTATCTATGCAAATGATAATGCAATTAAAACATAAACCAGGTGAAATAAGTTGAGCAAATTTTAGGGTGCAACAGCTGCCCCTATTCAAACGGCTTGGACCCGACTGGGTGAAGAACGAACGACCTTCAAACAATCGAGGTATGAGACGGTTGAATACTAAGAACCCGAAAATTTGCCAACCGCAGAAATAAACTGCACAAACTGCTTGGAAAACAACATCCGCTGACTGAATCCTGTTGTTACGGCAACCAACTGATCAATCATCTGATATCAAAATCTGATTTCAATGTCAAACGCCTGTGTAACACCCCAGGCCTTGAACTCTCCCTTGTCAAAACATCCCACCTTTTGTCCATGTTAAAACTCCATCATCTGTTACTGCGGAGAAAACAAATTAGCGACCGTGCTGGAGATTATTGTCATCAACCCGAAAAAGATTCTATCATCGCGGGGATAGAACTTTGTCCATGTTTGGACACTATATTCTGCCAACACAGAAAAATCCCGACGACTTCGCTGGGGAAACATTTATGTCTAATCACAGGAGACTCTGCTTATCTCTGCATTAGCTAACTTTGTTGGGCCCACCCCACAAACGACTTGGAGGAGGACTCTACTGGGGACAGGAATAGTTCGTCAACACGAGGAAATCACGGCGACTTCCTTGGGTAAGATACTTTTGTCAAATGTCGGAACACAACTCACATAGTTTGTCGATCACGGGAGAATCATCTATCTGGATACCGGAAAGTTCATCCGCCTGCTTCATACGGGAAACTCCATCTGCCTAATTCTTACAGGAAAAGCTCATCCGCCTGCTCCATACGGGAAAATCCATCTGCCTGATTCATACAGGAAAACACATCTACCCGATTCTTATAGGAAAGTCCATCCGCCTACTTCATACGGGAAACTCCATCTGCCTGATTCTTACAGGAAAAGCTCATCTGCCTGCTCCATACGGGAAAATCCATCTGCCTGATTCATACAAGAAAACACATCTACCTGATTCTTATAGGAAAGTTCATCCACCTGCTTCATACGGGAAAATTCATCTGCCTGATTACAGGAAAGTTCATCCACCTGTTTCATACGGGAAAAGTCATCTGCCTGATTACAGGAAAACACATCTACCTGATTCTTATAGGAAAGTTCATCCGCCTGCTTCATACGGGAAAACACATTTTCCTGGTCCATACAGGAATATTCATCCGCCTGCTTCATACGGGAAAATTCATCTGCCTGATTCATACAGCAAAGTTCATGGACATAGCTTCTTTGCCTACTCTTTGCAGTAGCTAACTCCACTGGGAATATTCTGAAAGTAACTGCCTGACACCTGTTTTGACAACAAATGACCACTTCTAAAATCTTGATTCATGAAACCCTGAAATGCTGCCGCGACAGCAAACCTGAAGAAAAACACTCCGCTGGTCGGATAAGAGAAACTTCAACCAGTAACTCTGTGGGGAACGATAACAAGAACTGTGTCATCATATGTCTCACGGCGAGACCTCGATCGTCTGGTAATAGATCTGAACTATAACTTCATACTCCTGCTGAGAAACACGCCTGAAAACAAAAGGTTAACTAACCTGATTTATGTTTCAACATGCGTATGTCTGATAATGGCGTAATGCTCCATACGGCATGGAAATGCTACGCGTTTGTGGGTAGATGCAAACATGATAATGTATGCAAATGTAAATGCCGGTGCAGACTGCTGGGGAAGCTCTGACAAGCTTGCTTCAACACGGTTGTTGAGGACAAATACCACCCTGTTGGGGATGAACTGATATCGCGAAGTATTCTGGCAAAATAAATGCCGGAAATACAACCAACTCTGCCGGTGAGAGATTACACATCAATTTCCACTGGGAGGAAAGAATAACACCTGCTGGGAAGATTAACTCAGCTGGGGGAGAATTAACCCTTCTGGAGGGACAACTGATCTTGTCTTGCTGGGGATAATCATCCTGACGAGGGCATGACGACCTGTGGGGAGAAAGAAAACCATCCTTGGTGGGGATAATCCTTCTGGACTTACTGTCTGGGTTATGCGCCACGGAAATCCTCCCAGCTGGGGATTGAATGCGCACATCTTCGACTCTCTAGGGAGCATAACCTCTGCATGGGATACTGATCTGGGGAAAATAATCCTTCCTTCGATAAGGGATAACGTCATCTCAACCTCTGGGGATGAGGTGCGACCTGTTGGGAAATAAGGTCCAGTCCTTCTTCTAGGGCCTCTGGCTGGGGCCACCATTTTCTGATTGTCTGCTTCAAGGGCAAGAACCCTGCAACACACAAATGAGACAAAACAAAACTATACAACCAAATCTATTCGGGTTAGCATCCGCAACATACTTCAGTCAATTCGAAGTTTTAGCAATTATTGGCGAGGGCCAGCAAAGTTATGCACATGCGAGTTCATCGAAACATCGGCGTTTTCCACATACAAACAGTAAAGCACAAACATCAAGTACTGAATAACGTGTTTTATTGATCGAGCTTGTAAATAGGCAAAACTTTGTACATCGGAATCAACTCCTGAAAAGAGGAAGTTACGCACACACACATACATATATGCACAAAAAGCATAAAAAAAACAATATTTGTATACATGTCGGCAACGTGGTGCAGACAAACATCCTGAGCTGATCCTCCTATGACTCGCCTGACTCTGGCGCTTTCCCGGCATTCAATTTTCGGAAGAGATTGTGTTGGGTAAACGAAACCTCAGGTACTCCCAAACCACTAAGCAATGTAGTATCAGATCCGGACCGCAGTCATTTGCTTTTCCAATCCCTAACTTTTGCGTGAATCGCCCTTTGCGGGTTTTCAATTCACCGGGATACCCTTTTTTGCCGAAGTCGCCCTTTGCAGGTTTTCGACTTCGCGGGTGTACATCTTTTCAATTTTATCCCTAACTTTTGCCCGAACCTTTTATTCATTTTTTACGGTTCGCCAGGATGCCCCATTTTTGCCTGGACTCTCTTTTTACTATCCAGCGGGTCACTTTCAAGCAAAGTATTTTTTAACTGCGTCCGAATTCACAGGCGACGTAAAGTCTTCACCGTCCATGGTGGACAACAACAAAGCTCCTCCGGAGAATATTTTTCTGACAACGTAGGGACCTTCGTAATTAGGGGTCCACTTGCCCCTGTTATCTGTTTGTGGTGGGAGAATCCTCTTCAGTACAAGGTTGCCCGTCTGAAAGCTTCATGGACATATCTTCTTATCGTAAGCTTCCTTCATCCGGCTCTGATACAACCGACCGTATGCGAGAGAAGCTAGCCTCTTCTCATCCATTAAGCTGAGCTGATTCAGTCTATCTTTAACCCATTCTGCCTCGTCAAGTTGGACATCTCGTAAAACCCTCAAGGAAGGAATCTCAACCTCCAACGGTAACACTGCCTCCATTCTGTATACTAATGAAAAAGGGGTTGCCCCGGTTGATGTGAGTACCGTCGTACGATAACCGTGCAAAGCGAAAGGTAGCATCTCGTGCCAGTCCTTATATGTCACAACCATCTTCTGAACAATCTTCTTTATGTTCTTATTGGCCGCTTCAACAGCGCCATTCATCTTGGGCCGATAAGGAGAAGAGTTGTGATGTTCAATCTTAAAATTCTGGCACATCTCTTTCATCATCTTATTATTCAAATTCGAACCGTTGTCGGTGATAATCCGCTCAGGGATTCCATATCTGCAGATAATATCTCGTTTGATAAATCTGGCGACCACTTGTTTGGTGACATTGGCATATGATGCTGCTTCCACCCACTTGGTGAAGTAATCAATTGCCACCAAGATGAACCGGTGTCCGTTGGATGTCATAGGCTCAATCTTTCCAATCACATCAATTCCCCACATCGAGAACGGCCACGGTGATGACATCACATTCATAGGACTTGGGGGTACATGGACCTTATCCGCATAAATTTGGCATTTATGACACCTCTTTGCAAACTTGAAACATTCTATTTCCATAGTTAGCCAGTAATAACCTGCCCGCAACAGTTTTCTCGTCATAGCATGCCCACCAGCATGTGTACCAAATGTACCCTCATGTATCTCTTCCATGAGCAACTTTGCTTCTTTCTCATCTACACAACGTAGCAACACCAAGTCGTGGTTTCTTTTGTATAGAACACCGTCAGGATTCATATAGAAATTGCCAGCTAATCTCCTGAGAGTCTTCTGATCTCGACTGGATGCCCCGGCCGGATACTCCTTGTTCTTCAGGAAATTTTGGATGTCAAAGTACCAGGGTTGACCATCGGGAGCCTCATCAATGGCAAATATGAATGCAGGCCTATCGAGCCGAGAGATAACAATCCGGGGAGCCTCGTTCCAGAAGTTAACTTTATACATTGAAGACAATGTAGCCAGGGCGTCAGCCATATGATTTTCTGCTCGCGGCACGTGATGCAATTCCACCTTATCAAAGAAAGGCAACAATCTCCGTGCATAGTTCATGTATGGTATCAAATTGGGATGACGTGTCTCCCATTCTCCTTTAATCTAATTCACCACTAGAACCGAGTCTCCGTATACATCCATATGTTTGATTCGCAAATCAATAGCTTCTTCCAGACCCATGATGCAAGCCTCATATTCAGCCTCATTATTGGTAACGAGAAAGGTCAATCGGGCAGTAAAGGGGATGTGCGACCCCTGAGGAGCGGTGATGATTGCCCCTATTCCGCTACCATAGGAATTTACAGCTCCATCGAATATCAACTGCCATTTGGAACCCAACTCTGGTCCTTCGTCCGACAATGGTTCTTCACAATCTTTCATCTTTAGGTACATGATATCCTCGTCAGGAAAATCAAACCTCATCGATTGGTAGTCCTCAACAGGCTTCTCCACAAGGTACTCTGACAAAACGCTACCTTTAATAGCCTTTTGCGAGACATATTGGATATCATATTCGGTTAACACCATCTGCCATCGGGCAATTCTTCCGGAGAGTGCTTGCTTTTCAAACACGTATTTGATTGGATCCATCTTTGAAATTAGCAGGGTTGTATGATTTAGAATGTATTGCCTCAAACGTTTGGCGGCCCAGGCTAGCGCACAACACGTCTTCTCGAGCATTGAGTATCTGGACTCACAGTCAGTAAACTTCTTACTCAAATAGTAGATCGCATGCTCTTTGCGTCCGGTCTCGTCGTGTTGACCGAGAACACAACCCATACTTTCCTCAAGAACCGTCAAATACATAATCAGAGGTCTCCCGGCCACTGGGGGTATTAAAACAGGAGGTTCCTGCAAGTATTCTTTTATCTTGTCGAACGCCTTTTGACAATTTTCATTCCAGGTCACAACCTGGTCCTTTTTCAACAACTTGAATAACGGCTCGCACGTCGCAGTTAAGTGAGATATGAACTGAGCGATATAGTTCAATCTCCCTAAAAACCCACGCACTTCTTTTTCTGTTTTAGGCGTCGGCATTTCTTGTATTGCTTTTATTTTCGCAGGATCAACCTCTATTCCCTTTTCGCTCACGATAAACCCCAGTAGTTTACCCGATCTCACCCCGAAGGTGCACTTGTTAGGGTTCAGTCTCAACCTGAACTTCCTGAGCCTCTTGAACAGTTTCAGCAGATTAACCAAATGCTCCTCCTCCGTCTAGGATTTGGCAATCATATCATCAACATAAACCTCGATCTCTTTATGCATCATGTCATGAAAGAGAGTCGTCATAGCACGCTGATATGTTGCCCCAGCGTTCTTCAATCCGAAGGGCATCACTTTGTAGCAAAATGTTCCCCAGGGAATAATGAAGGTAGTCTTCTCCATGTCTTCTAGAGCCATTTTGATCTGATTGTAACCCGAGAAGCCATCCATGAAGGAGAATATAGAGAACTGAGCAGTGTTATCAACCAGCACATCGATGTGAGGAAGTGGAAAGTCATCTTTCGGGCTCGCTTTGTTCAAATCACGGTAGTCTACACACATTCGCACTTTACCGTCTTTCTTTGGCACTGGCACAATATTAGCGACCCATGAGGGATATTTTGTAACAGCTAGGAAACCAGCATCCCACTATTTTTGAACTTCCTCCTTGATCTTCACCGCCATATCCGGTCTGGTTCTTCGGAGTTTCTGCTTAATAGGCGGACATTCCTCTCGCAGTGGCAGACGGTGAACAACCATATCCGTATCCAACCCAGGCATATCCTCGTACGACCAAACAAATATATCACTGTACTCTTTGAGCATCTCAACCAACCTTTGCTTAATGTCGCTCTGCAGCGCAGCCCCTATACGGATGTTTCTCACAACCTCTTCCGACCCCAAATTGATAATCTCAATGACTTTCTCACGAGGCAGAATGATTCTTTCTTCTTGTTTCAATAACCAGGTCAACTCTTCTGGTACGTCGCCATCTTCCACAATCTCTTCCTCGGCTTGAAATACCGGGTGCTCGAAGTCGAAGTGAGTCATAGGCGGTTCATAGATGTCATCTGAAATAGTAATCCTGCAAAGGAAATGGTTAAATGCTTCAAAACGCATACAAAGCAAATAACCACATTTCCATTTTATTGTAAAAGATAAAAACAGAAAAACAGGGATCACAATATTTGTATATGAAAAACGCCTTTATTTCATGATTAAACAATGTAATGTATATAACCAAATGGCCCTAAGCAAAATCACTATGCCCCGGGTAGGACACAGGATTATTCAACAATTAAGAAAACAAATCATTACTGTTTAGTTGTCACAGGAACAGTTTCCCGGATAGACCAATTGCAGAGACTTTGTCCTGGCACGCTTGGCTTGATCCATGCGTCCATATCACAGTCGCTATCTCCATCTTCAGCATCGGAAATAGCATTGATAGTCTCGAAGCTCACCCCATTTGGTGTAATGGTTATCGGCCCTCTGAACTTGGGCGTTCCTGAAGAGGATGCTGATGACGAAGGATGATATCAAAGCCCGAACTTGTCATTCTTCACGGGAATCTCCAATACCTTCCCCCAGCCCTTGGTTTTGCCTTCCTGCACTAGAGCCTGAGCCTCTTTGTAGGAGGACACTACCACGTCTGATATTTTGCTGGAACCCTGGGCTTTGTCTTTAATTCACAACCCCTCGAAGGCTTGACAGTGTGTTTCGTGTATTTCGCCGTCGACCTCGACATATTTGAACGAAGACAAATGGCTAACCAGAATATCTTCCTCTCTACACACAGTGACGATGCTATCCCCAACCATATACTTCAGCTTTTGGTGCAACGTGGATGTGACAGCCCCGGCAGCATGGATCCATGGGCGCCCAAGAAGACAACTATACGCTGGCTGGATGTCCATTATATAGAATTCCGTTTCAAATATTTCAGGCCCCACCTGCAACGGTAATGTTATTGATCCAAAAACTGACCTCCTCGTTCCATCGAACGCCCTCACCACTAAATCACTGGGCGTGCAAATAATCCCCCTAACATCCAATTTCATCATTGCTTTCTTCGGTAGCACATTCAGGGAAGATCCAGTGTCTGCTAAAACATGGGACATGACCGTGCCCCGACATTCTACTGACACATGCAATGGCATATTGTGCTATCGCCCTCTCGGAGTCAAATCAAAGTCTGTGAAGCCCAAACTGTGCCCCGCATTGACATGCGCCATCACCCCTTCTAACTGATTAATAGAAACTTCTTGAGGAACGAACGACGTGTCTAGAATCTTCAGCAGGGCGTTCCGATGGGCCTCGGAACATAACAACAATGATAGGATGGAAATTTTTGACGGCGTTTGCTGGAGGTACTCAACGATTTTGTAATCACTTTTACGAATGAGCCTCATAAACTCCTCCACATCCTTAAGTGACGTTTCCTTTTCATTCGACTGAGACGGACCACCCTCAGTTACCTTGGCTTTACCCTTGGCTAATCTTTCCGCCTCTACCTCGGGTGACGTGAAGATTCTTCCGCTCCTGGTCATACCCCCTGTTCCGACAACATTATCTACAACCCCAGCTGGTTGTCCATTGACTTCAATTTTCTAACCATCGCAATATACCTCTAACCCGTAAGTCCACGACACTGCTTTAGTACTCTCAAAAGGAACCGGTCCTACTTTAGTAATTGTGATCGTCGGCCGCCGGGCAGGCGCCGTTATCGTTATTGTTTTCCTCGGAATCGTCACTGTTGCCACATCGTTCAGCTCATCAAACAACGCCTCTACAGGCTTTTCAACCGCGGTTCTATCAAATTGCAAGGTCCCTTCATCCATCATAGCCTGAATACCCTGCTTCAACTCATTACAACCTGCTGGCTGGGTCCAACAATCCAAGCAAAATTCATCACAACCTGGGAATACACCCCCTTTTAACAACGTGCTTTTAATCTCACCCAACGGTGTCTTCAGCTCATTGACATCCATCACTAGATTCAAATTTTCTTCCGTCAAGATGGCATTTGCCCCATGATTGGGCATAGGCTGTTGTACTATATTTGGACCCACCTGTCCAAAGTTGATAGCTTTGCTATCCAATAAATCCTGAACTTTGTGTTTAAATGCCTGACAAGCTTTTATATCATGCCCGGGTGCCCCGCAATGGAATTTGCAATGCTTGTTGGTGTCATACCCATAAGGAAGTACTGCCCTTGTAGGCGGTGCCAAAGTCCTTTTTTCAACCAAGTTCAACCCTAGCAGGGTCTGGAGGAGTTCTGCATACGTGGAAGGAGGTGCGTCGAACACTCTTTTCGGTCTCGCATTTTGTACCCTTCTCTGGCCAGGATTATGTCCTTGTTGTTGCTGTGGTTGTTGTTGTTGTTGCTGAGGCTGCCCTTGTTGAGGAAAAGGGATAATGACACTAGCTATCTGTTGCGGCTGAACATACTGATTTCTTCCTCTGCCCCTGCCCCTGCCACCAAACACGGCACTAGTATCACCCTGTCGTCTACCACCAAATGCTTTTCTGGCACCTCCTGCTGAAGTAGACTCACCTGCTTGGAACCTTCCAACTTTAATCCCGTTCTCGATCATCTCCCCCATAAGAATCAAATCTGAGAAACTGCTTAATGACACACTAAACAATTTTTCGTAGAACACCCCTGTAAATGTCCCAATGAACATGTCATTCATCTCCCTTTCAATTAAAGGGGGATGCACCCTCGCTGCCATATCGCGCCACCTTTGCGCATACTCTTTAAAGCTTTCATCGCTCTTCTGTGACAAACCCTGCAATTGGACCCGGTTTGGCGCCAGATCACTGTTATATTTGTAATGTGTCATGAAAGCATCAGCCAATTGCTTCCAGGTTTTGATCTGCGTGGGCTCCAGCCCCATGTACCATTCAAGTGAAGGTCCTGATAAGCTATCCTGAAAGAAATGCATGAGCATCCTATCATCATCTGAATACACGGACATCCTTCTGTAGTAAGAGCGGACATGGACTTTAGGGCAGGTGTCCCCTTTGTACTTGTCAAAAGTGGGAGCCTTGAATTTCAACGGCACCCTCAGCCCTGGTACCAAGCCCATTGTAGTCATATCCAAACCGGTGGAGTTCTGACTCACTACCCCCTTCATCTGTTCTTCAAGCATTCTGATCCTCTGCACAGGATCAACAGGTCCTTCAAACCCCACACCTCTTCCAGAAAAGGCATCCTCCTGGTGGTCTTCACCCCAGTTCACGTTTTCATTTCCATATCCGTCGTAACCAGTGTTGCGACCAAACCCTTGCTGATTGATCATGGGACCTCGTCCCCCGTTACCGAAACCCTGGTTGACCCTAACAGGTCCAAACCCAGTGTTGACAGGAATCACCCCAGCACCATTCATATTACCAAATCCACCATACCCCTGGTTAGTGTTACAAAAACCATCATAACCGAAACCCTGAGTGTTGAAGCCGTATTTCTCGTCCTAATTGACGTAATCAAATCCCTGATCATTGTAGCCGAAACCAATGTTGCCAAAACCATTACCGCCATTGTTGGTACCACCGCCTTGGTTGGCATCCCTAAATCCAACATTGTTAACAACAGTCTCATTTCCATTCCCTGTGTTTCCATTGCCAGCGCCAGCGCCATCGTTTACAACCACAACAGGTGGGGTCACTACAGGTGGGACCACAGGCGTAGGGGGCCCATCCTCCGGAATAGTTTCAACGTGTGCAGAATTGTGGTCATTGTTGCCATTCCCATTAGTCCGTGTCAGCAGCGGCTGTACCAAAGTCTGGAGGCTCTCCTGGCCCTTAGCAATGTTCTCCATTGCTTGCATGAACAGATTCAGCTTCTCGCGGATTTCCTGCATCTCCACTTGGACTTGATCCATGATTCTCTTGCAGTTGTTTCGGGTTGAGTAGCGGTGGACTCTTTGTTCGTCAATCCTGAAAAACCTGAAGATGCAGGAAATAAGATACAGATTCAAGAATACCGGTCATGCAATGTTAATGCAGATGCAAATGTGTAAATATGCTACAGGTTATATTCCCCCCCGATTCTAGTTTCGAAGAGAAGGCCAACACGACAATGGAGTCCCCATCAAGCAAGCAAGGAATCAGAAAACCCTCATATATAAACAACTGCCAAGAGGCTGAGTACAAGAGTACAACTAAGTACAACTGAAGAGACCTCGGCCAACAAGCCTGGCGATAGTCAAAATACAGGTACAGATAACAAAAGCAAGGCAAAGATAAACCAGGCCAAATGGCGTGCTCTGACATCTTCCAATATCCCCAACGTCTCTGAACGACCCAGTCTGGAGATTAGCTCTTGTATCAGCAAGGCATGCCGCTCGGCAGTGGATCTCAGCTTTTTGGCATCGTCCTGGCAGGTTCCTTTGCCAGAACCCTCGTCGAGTCTGCACCTCTTGGAGCCGGCCTTCACTTCATAACCTCTCAGCTTCTCGTCAAGGTCACTTACTCTAAGCTCAACAGCGCTCCTAAGTGATGTCTCTTCAGAAATCTTTGCGTCTTGGGCTCTAATCTGTGCCTCTAGCGTGGCAATCTGCAGCTTCAGTTCATCTTCACGCTCCTTCCGCTTGGTAAGCGTGGCATTCCACAATGCTACCCACTTGCTGAGGCGGGAATAAGCTTTGCTTAAAAGTTCCTTCTTGGAAGTAAGCACCTTGCTAACACCGTTCAAGGCTATTCCCACTTTTTCTTTCTTGTTGGTCTCTTTCGTCAACTCTGAACCCAACTTATTAAGCAGTTCAGTTTGTTCCCTCACAGTGAAGGTAGCTTCATTTTTCTCATGACGCAGCTGGAAGATCTCCTTTTCTAACTCATCATTGGCTTTCTTCAGTTCTTCGTTTTCAGCCAACAATTTGTTATACTTCTCACTCTCTACCGAAGTAGGTACCTCAATCATTGGAAGATACAGGGGTTCCGCAGCAGGATAAGGCATCAAGGAAATACTAGCTCTCTCGCAGATCCAAGCCAAATAAGGATCATAAGCCTTACTGTTGCTCTTGCCAAGCAAAGCTTTCCCTCTCCTATGGATGTTAGCCCATGCATGTCTCAATCTGATCAAAACAGCCGCGTCTAATGAGCCTGTGAGATACAGAGATTCCTGTATCTCCTTCTCAATAGGAGCGTCCCTCAAAGCATAACCGAACTGTCTTACCAGTAGTGAAGGGTTATAGTTAATACAGCCTTTCCGTCCAACCAAGGGGACATTCGGAAATCCACTGCAACTATATATAATATCAGTGCCAAGCATGCTCCGATCAAACCAAATGATATTCTCTGCAGACAGCCCCATCAACCGGGAAGACCAATCCAAAGTATCAACAACGTCAACAAAAGGTCCTGTCTTCGGAAGATGCCCCTGGAACCACCTGTACAAGAGAGGAAGACAGCAGGAAACATTCTTGCCACGGAGTTTCTCATTCTTGTAGTGAATAGAATGATAAACATCGCCCAAGAGAGTAGGAACTGGATTCTTCGAGGTAAGAATCAAGAAAGCATCTGAGTCAACAAAATCTGGCACATTGGGAAACAAGACAATCCCGTAGATGCAGACAGCTAGAATGGCACTGAAGGCAACCCAACATCCACTCTTCGCGCACTGTGTAGCCTTCTCAACCAGGACAGACAGGTGAAAACCATAAGCTCCGTTCAGCTTGACCAAACCTCCAGGGAACTCAGAAGCATCTAAACTGACAATCTCAGCAAGTGTAGCCAACTCAGGCTCAGTATCAACATGTATAAAGGGCATCTGGTCTAACACAGGAACTCCCAACATAGCAGAATACTCCTCCAAAGTGGGTGCCAGAATATAGTCGGGAAATAAGAAACATCTCAGCTGCGGCTCATAAAACTGCATCAAAGTATACACCCCAGTCGTCTCAAATGCTGAAGGTCGGTACAACAAACTAAGCAATCTCCCATAAGATACTCTGAACTCAGCCCTCACTCTCTCATCTGCTAGAGCAACTAATCCCAGCAAAGAACTGATATCTGGTGAATGCAACCGGTAAGCGACTGTCCTCTTCATGGACTCCATGTCTGGCCGGAAAATACACTAGAATCCGAGGGGAATGATCACACCTACAACATAAATACACGTTAATGCTATGCAAGATGAATATGCAACAATGCAATATTCAAAAAATAATGCAGCGGGGATCAAGTGACATATTGCTGAGGAGATCCATCCATAATATCTGTCTTCATAGGCTCACAATAGTGCTCAAACCTAGTCTCGACAGACCCAAAACAATGCTCCAGCCTGGTCTCAATAGACCCATACCAAAGCTCGGAAGAAGAAACCCAGGTAACCACCCATACTGATCCAAAATCAAGAAAACCGGGTGATCTGGAGGTCAAGTTTCCTGCATGCCCCAATCCCCCTCACAGGTAGGTGTCCTATCAACTGACACAAGGTACGGCATCATATGCGGTCATCAGCGTCACAGACTTTCAAGACTGATGATACGATACCCAGAAGGTGTGGCATCATCATGTACTGAAGAGGCCTCCCTCAGCCAACTTCCAATTGATCGGTCCCCAGAGTCGACAATCCTCGGGTCAGACAACTTGTCGAGCCCTAAGGGCCAGGCAAGTGTCGCTACCGCGAAAATAAGGTGCCGGCAAAACAGAAGAGTCGCCACCTTTCGTTATTTATCCCTCAGAGCGGGAAAGGAAACGATCGGAAAAACCTGACGAAAGGGTATAAGACAAGGTCATCGCAACCATTGTCTGGGTTCGGGAGTCGGTTACGCAAGGGGAAGGTATTAGCACCCCTCACGTCCATTGTACTCGATGGGATCCACTCTTGCTGTGTTTATCTGACGGGTTGGTTTTATCTATCTACCTATCAAGGCTGGTCTGAAAAGAAAAGAAAATGACTCGGCAAAGCGTCGCACTTTATGCCTACGTATTCTCATCAGAGAATGAGAAATTAGAGTCAACGTAGTTCGACTAACTATGGGTTACGGGGAAGGTGGCTCGCCAATACGTCAGTATTGTGCCTACGTACTCTCAACAGATATGAGAGATCAGAGCTTACGTAGTTCGGGTTAATAAACAGTTCCAGCAGTTTGGCGTACGCAGCTCGACCCTTGGAGACTTAAGCGTTACCGTTTGCGGTAGAACTGGGAGTTAACGACACTCTTTTCTTCAGAAAAGCTTCCTTTGAATTATGGGCCCACGGGGCAAAAAGGTTTGAAGTTTGTTTTCTGTTTTTTACGAAAGAATTGTTTTTTATGGATGTTTGCAACTAATATCACACTAGAAACTATGACCTGAGAGTGAATGCGTCGCATGTCACCCAAACGGTGCCATACTAAACATCCAGACTGTTGAAAAGAAACTCTCCAACAATCCTTTCTCAGATAGCTTAAGGCTCGTAACGTACGACGTCAGTTAACCTTTATTACTGTATTTTAATTTGTTTTGAGATGAGAAGAGAGAACATGCTCAACTAAGGGGAGACTATCAAGTCCTAATGTTGTCATGCCAAGGATTCATCCTATGGTTAAGGTTTGAAACAGGGAACTCCTAGAAGTTATCATGCATAGGTTACAACCTAAAGTTCTAATCATCCCTTCCTTATCAAAGGAAGTGATATTCCTAGGGGATCATGTCAAAGATAAACAGAAACAGATAAAGCATCAGCTTAAATAGTAAACAGTAAACAAATGTAAAATGCATGCAATGCAAGTGAGGGAGGAAATGTGTGTGGGGCATCAGCCTCCACAAGCTCGTCTCGACCTCAAGCCAGATATGAATAACTGCAATCATACAGAGAAAAATAACATGCTATCAAGCAAAATATAAGTGACTGTAATCATACAGAAGAAGTAAAATGCCATCAAGCAAGACAAACCACATAGGCAAGGGAGCAGGGCTCTACCGAATACCCGTAAGCAAAGCCATACAGTAAAAATACAAGCAGAGGGAGCAACTCAACCTCTAGTGCAATCATGCTTCTAGCTTGAGTTAATCTAAATATGAACTTATTCTAATTCATCAAGCAAGTCAAACAAGGCACATCAATACAGAAAATAAAACAGACAAGGAAAGAAAGTAGATCAACAGCTTCCACAGCAGAGCTCTCCTCTGACAGCAGTTCTATCCTCAGACTTCAACTGCTCTTCAAAGCTATCATCTTCAATAGCAAGAATCAACTTGCTTCTACAAGCTTCTAACACATCCACATAAGTATCAACTTATTCCCTCTTCTCCAAGCTTCAGTTCTTCCCTCAATCTCAATTTGATCTCCTTCACAAGTGTCAACTTGGTCTTCAAGCTTCAGCTCTCTCTTCTTTACCAGTATCAACTAGTTCCTCTTCATCTACAAGCCTCAGCTTCTCAGAGTGATATTCAACCACAAAGAAGTATCAACTTCATCGTGCAATCTTCTTCAAGCAAGGAACTCCATCCTCTAACAAGAGTGAAAGATTCATCTATCAAGAGTAAAGTTTGGATGATTGGTAGCAGAGTGAAGACCAAGGGTCACCACTAAGCATCCTATCATCAGAGAAAGGGACCCTCAAAGGTTCTACCAACTTGTAAAGAGCCACACATCCTACCAAAGGAGGGATGTGGCCTTTACAAGGGGACCTTACATCATAGGGAAGAATGGAAGTGATCAACATCTTCCATGTTTATGAAGGAAGAGAATCTATCTAGAAGCTCTGCCTACAAAACCCTAATCTCAACACCTAAACAAAACTATACCAAAAGGAAGGAAGATCCTCATATCCAAGCCTCTTCAAGCAATCCAATGCATCTTAAACTTGTCTTCATCATCATCCAAGAGCAAGAGAAACAAAACCCTAATCTAAGGGAACTAAGGAAGTTAATCTAGTTGAATTAGTGCCCTAGAATCATCTAAAACTAGCACTTAAACTAAAATCAAGCAAAAATAGTAAACTTCATTGAAAAATCCTACAAAAATTCCTAAGGGACCCTAATTCAATCATGAATCTACCCTGCAAAAATCAGAGGTTGAATCATCCACCTAGTTCTAAAAATAAAATCTAAACCACAAGGTATCAACCATAAACCCTAAAAATGGAGCTTCTAAAGGTTTCAACCTAAACTACCACTTATGTTCATCACAAAAATGTGAGAAAAATCTATGGGGAAAATGCATATCTATGCTAACTACTCAAAAAAAATCAAGATCAAAATCATCATCACATGATCAAACCAAATTCCACAAAATCAACAATCAAGCATGAATATTTAATGTCAATTAAAATATAAAAATTCCCATAAAATCAGAAAATGCATGAAATAATAGTATTTTTTATCTAAAAAATACTAGATCCTATCATGAATCCAATGCAAAAAGAATGGGATTGATTGAATCATTTTTTCATTTTTTATGAATTAATCAATGTCCATGAATAAAATGAAAAATAATATGAAAATCCAAATAAAATGATAAATGCGTGGTGTGGAAAGCAATAGAAATCAATTCATTTTAACATTTGAGCCACAAAAGGGGTGTGGATATCAATTAACAGCCTAAGCCCAAAACCAGCTGATTAATGAAATGCATCGTTTCATTAAGTTCAGAGTCCTTCACAAATTAGAAGCACGCGTGGCCGTTGGATGAGGTTCCCAGTCAAAGTCCAACCACAATATGATGGCTATCAAGTCATCTTCTTCATTTTGAATCCCTGCAACTCAGGCCACCTGCGCGCCTAAAGTCACCGCCGATGACATTTTCCGATCACCAACCCACAACCCTAACTTGCCATAGAGTCCACCATAGGCCACGATCCCTTGATCAAACTTGTCCAAAATTTCACAAGGAACTCAATCATACCATTAATTCACTCTGAAACCTCAAGATTCACAAGAACCACATCTCACCCGAAAATGGCAACAACCCTAATTGGTCACTAATTCTCAAATTAATGATCTGAAAACCTCCCTACATCAATCCTCAATGCATCTAACATCCTAATTCCTCTTAATTTTAACTAAATCAAGTTGGAGATGGAAAGTTACCAACCTGAAAATTTCGTGTGCACAGAAGTAGCAAGCCTTCAAATCAAGCCCTCAAATGCTCCAGACTCCTTCAGTGAATCACTTCCAAGCTTCTGTATGCAATAGAATTGATTGAAATGGCTTCAATTCTTGGAACCAACTTTGATTTGCAGGTGGAAAAAACTGAGATCAAGAACACCAATCATTCACTAGCCTCCATGGAAGAGATTGCAATCAAGAAAATGGATGGAAAGTGAAGAAATTGGTGTAACCGAATTCAGTTGCAAGCACGAATTTTCCAAACTCAATCTCTGCTCTCTCCTTCAATCATCACCAACCTTGGCCTTGGATCACCTCATTATCATATATAGAACATGTGTGGATGATCTAGAAAGCTCTAGATCCTTCTAATGAGAGATTCAATTTCTCATGTCATGAAAGATTTCAATCTCATGCCATGGTATGCACAATTCTGCTAGCCGCTTGAAATCACCCTCATTCCCTTCCAATTTCTCTCCTAGTGGTATTTTGGATGTGTTTGGCTTGCAAGGGACCTTGATTATGCCTTGAATTTAGGTTTGGCAAATGTTACTTAAGATGTAAGTAACTACTTTTCAAAGCAAGTCCACAAATTAAACCTCAATTCAAAATTGTGGCAAAATCAATGTTCTTAAAATGTGTTTTAGAATCAAAATGACATATTACATGCCTTGGTTTGGACATGTAGATCAAAAATATCAATTTCCAACTTTGGTTCATTTGAAAATCACCCTTATTTTAGGTCATTTTTGCAACTTTGAGCTACAAGCAATTCCAACCTCTCATGACCTCTTGACTAGACTTAAAACATCATTTTGAACAAGTTTGATGTTGAACATTTTCCCATTTGAAGCTTAGAAATAGGAGTTATGGCCTTATGGTTGAAATGACCTATAATCTCCAAATGACCAAAATGCCCTTGACTTGTCAAAGCCATAACTTGAGTTCTACAAATCCTATCAAGGACTTCTAGTACTATCTAGAAAGCTAAGAGGATAAGGAACAACATTCATGTTGACAAAAAGTTCATAGGAATCATCCTTCTAGGGAAAACGTTTCATGCAATTTGGACAACTTTCAAGCTCCAAATTCACATGCCTCAGATGACCTGTAACTTGTTAAAGTCATAACTTGAGTTCTACAAATCCTATCAAGGACTTCTAGCACTCAAATTAAATCTAAGCTCATGCTATACAACATTCATGTTGGGGGCAATATGAGATAACAATCACATCTTGAGCTAAACTGCCTTGAAGATAGGGGTCAAACTAGGGGATCTTACACTGTCAAGCCTTAGAAACCCTAGCTTGAAACTTCTCAAACTCTTCAATAATGATGAGTTGACCTTGGAATCATCCTTATAACATCTCAATGTACCAATCCATGATCACATGGCTCTTGGATTAGGTCTCAACCTTCTCCAAATCATCAGTTGACTTAGGGTTGACCCAGTAAAACCCTAATTGCACCACTCATGGCTGAGGCTTCTTGATCCTGCACAATGACCTGTCTAGGCTTCAAAGTGATCATCAAAACTTCTCATGGTCTCTATCAAGACCTCAAGTCTAACTTCATGGCTTCAGAATCATCTGATGACTTCCCACAACTCTCAAGTTAGGAGACCCATATACTTGGTTTCAGCCACTCTTTCTGAGGCTCTTTTAACTTCTCTGATGAGGATATCAACCCTTGAATACTTGAATCACCTTCTTAGATAGCTTCATAGTCTTGTATAGCTCTTGATTGGTAATCATACCTCTTGATCTCCTGCACACATGTCAATGAAATGCAAATGATAATGCTAATGTGAATGAAATGAAACACAAGATAGGTGAAGAAATGTTGGGCAAATTTTGGGGTGCAACAACAAGAAGCATCAAAGAGCATCTCGTCCGAGCGTAAATTTCGCGGCTAGCTGGTGCGAGCTAAGCAAGCAGGCTAACCACTACTCTCTACTTATAAGTCTAGGTGTAACCTCAAGCCCAGATCCGGCTTTTCTCTCAACAGATCACCCCCTTCCCACAACAGCACTAATAATATAAAGCTGATAATAATATGCGGAAAGTAAAGACAGAAAAGTAAATCTATACAACACCCACGACGGGAAAACAAGCGCTAGGATTGACTCGCATAGGGGATATTCTTGTCCCCAGCAGAGTCGCCAGCTGTCGCTACTGCGAAAATCGGCGCCGGCTATGACAGAAGAGTCGCCACCGTGCGTTATTTATCCCAACGGAGGGAAAGGAAACGCTCAGAGTAAACCTAACGCAAAACGGGAAAGGAATGGTCATCGCAACCAAATCCTGGATTCGGGATTCGGTTACGCAAGGGGAAGGTATTAGCACCCCTCACGTCCGTCGTACTCGACGGGATCCACACTTGTTTTCTAGTATGGATTGTTATTCTATCTACACTAAGGGTCAAGGGTTAAAAAGAAAAGAAATTACTCGGCAAAGTATCGCACTTTATGCCTACGTATTCCCGTCTGGAACGAGAAATCAGAGTCAACGTAGTTCGCCTACCTACGGGAAAGGTGGGAAGGTTGCTCGCTAGGATATGACATCCTATGCCTACGTACTTTCATACAGCATGAAAGATCAGAGCAAACGTAGTTCGGGCCACGGAAGACACAGATTTGTCTGACTGTTTTTATCTTTCTGAAAAGAGGTTTCTTCTAATTAGGAGTCCAAGCGGACAAAAATGACACTTTGATGTTTCTTTTCAGTCTTTTACGCAGGAACTATTTTTTTATGATGTTTGCAATCTCTGATGCACTAGAGACTGTGATTTGAGAGTGACTATGTTGTATGTCACCCTAAGGGTAACACACTAAGCAGTCAGATTACTGAAGAGTGACCCTCTGGCAACCCTCTCTCAAATAGCTTAAGGCTCGTAGCGTACGACTTCGATTATCCTTATTACTGTGTTTTGGAGTTGTTTAAGATGAGAAGAGAAAGAAGCTCTAAAAGCCTTGGGTTGAAAGGGGATAAAAGCTAACCTAATGTTGTCATGCATGGGTTAAAACCTAATGTATGTCATGTTTCTCTCCTGCACAGAGGGAAACAGAGATCCTAGGGTATAAATGGAAAAGAAACAGATATACAGTAAACAGTAAACATGCATGCAATGCATCAATACAAGCGAGGCAAGGGAGTCCCACTCAACCTCGAACCTGGGAAAACAATAGGCAAAGTGAAACAGCTTCACTTCAAACCTAAGGGGCAAGCTTGAACAAGCCAACAAACAATACAGAAAAAGAAATAAAACCCAACACCAGCTCTGACAGCAACACCAGCTCCTACAGTAAGCAACTCAAACAGCAACAGCTCTGACAACTACAGTTGATTAACAACAAAGGGTTGACAATAACAACTTCAAGTAAGATCCCATCTTCACTCTTCAATGATCCCCAGCTTTAGATAAGCTCCTGTCTCCAAAAATCTCCAAGCTCTAGCAAGCATGAACCTCAACCAGTAGACAACTTCAATCAGCAGCAAAACCCTAGTCTTCAACAGACAACCAGCTTTGACAGGCACAAGCTACAACTTCACCAATCTTCAATGAACTTAATTCTTCAATAGGTTTCCATCTTCAATGCCAACAATCCAGAAGAGAATCAATTACGAAGTTGAAATGTTAAGAGGCTTAGTGACAACCCAAGGAAATCACTAAGATATTAACATAGCAAGTGAAAGGTATCCTCAGGGTTCTACCCAACCAAAGCATGCTCTACATCCCTCCTAAGGAGAGATGGAACTTCTTTGGGGGACCTTGTGTCATAGGATGGAATAGAGGCACAAGAAGCTCTCTATGTTTGACAGAAGAAACAAAACTACTCTAATGTTCTTCCTATGAACCCTAATCCCTAAGCCTCTGACAAGCCCTCTAACAAAAGAGAAGTCTTCAACTCCAAGCTTCTTCAAGCCCTCCCAAAGCAACTTCATTTGATCCTCAAGCCATCCAAGCAAAGCCCAAGCCAAAAGCACTCCAAAATAGTCCCACACAAGCATCACCAAATCCAAAATCCAAAGGAGAACTCCATAATCATCACACAAGTTGCAAAAATCAGATAAAATGCTAAAGCTCATCAGAAAATCCTAGGTAAATTTCTAAGGGAACCTAACCCTATACCTAGTACCCCATATGAATCCCAAACCCTAAATCAACCATTCAATCCTCAAACTATGCACAAAACTACAACTATTTGCCTTGAAACCCTAGTTCTAACACCTCTCCTATTCACCTCTCAAACTAACCTAACTTTATTCACAAAAATATGATAAAATTTCTAAGGGTACATGCTTCCCTAATCTAATCAATCCAACAAGAATCACCTTAAAATCATTTACCAATTGGTCACAAGAAAATCAGCAAGAACATGTAGCAAATATACCAAATTTAAAGAAATAATAAAAATGGAAAAATTCAAATTAAATTGAAAAATGGATAAAAATGGGATTTATTAATTTCATAAAATCACAAATAAATCCAAGATCATGGAGGTATTTTTAAAATATTTTTTGGATCAATATTGGATTTATTATGAATTTTAGAAATCAAATGCAATAAAAGAAAATATTAAAACAATTAAAAATGAATTAAGAAAATAAAACTGAAGATAAAACGTGAGCCAATGGATCATAAGACTGGTAATCAAATCCAAGAGTTGAGGGCGCGTCCGCGTAGGTTGCTGACTGGGGATGACCTGGGCTGCCACCTCAATTATTGAAACGGGGCGTTTTGGCAATTGGAGGCAATCTCTGAGTTTGAATCGTGGCCCTTGGATGCGTGAGAATGTCAACAAGTCAAAGTGATCTGAGGGTTGGGACCTCATCTTCCCCAAATGAGCTCAGGTGAGGGTCAAATATCCAGACGGTGGTTCGGTGGTGCAACCACCGTCTTCTCCGGCGAAGAAAACCCTAAACCTCACCAATCAAGTCAAATAAAAACCCTAATCTGCTCCAAATTTCCCCCTGAACTCAAATCCACCATCCAAAACCATTGATTCACCCTCAAAAGCTAAACCCGATCAAAGTTGCAGAGAAATCACCAAGTCTCGATGGTCACCATTCTTGAAATAAAAGGTACTAACATGAACTACACGTTACACTGATCAATTACCATCATCTAAACACCAGTAATCCTCCAAGAATCACAAGAACCAAGCTCAAACAGAAGTTGATCATCCATCTTAATTGTCACCAATCAACTCCAAACCAATCCAGAAACGTTCCCTAATCATCCTAGGTCCTAACCACATGCACATTCTAAGCTAATTCTCCCTAGATTATGAAGGAATTCAAGAAGTACATACCTGTGAAAAAGGGATCAACAGAGGTAGAAAATGATGGATTCAAGCTGTGCAACTATGCAAACACGATCAATGAAGCAAGATAAAGCTCTTCTAACCCCTTAATTTGGCTTGAATGTGCCTTGAACTCCAAAACCGATTCTGAGTTGAAGCTCTTGAAACTCAACTTCAATCTTCCTCTCCTCCACGAATTCTGCACCAAACTAAATCTGAATTCATTCTAGAGCTTAAATATGAAGTGTTTGTAGGCTTATTCAATCCAATTCAGGCCCAAATCCATTGATCCAAAATTTTGATTTTGCCATGAAAATGCAATGTACCAGTCATGATTCTGAGCTTCCAGATTGCTCTAGAATGTTCTATCCAGCTGCAAATTAGTTATGGAGTGTGTTTAGGTAGTTAACTTGGCCTGAATTGCCCTGATTTTTGTTTTGGCATTGTGACTTATAATGTAAGTAACCACTTTACAAAGGAAGTCATGAAATTAACCCTCAACTCAAAAATGTGGAAATGTCATTGTGTTTGAAATGCATTTCCTGATCAATTTGGTATGTCATATGCCATGTGTATGTCTCATAATCCAAAAATCCCAATTTCCCTCCTTTGAATCATTTGAAAAATCATTCTTTTTAGGGCATTTTGGATCATTTTGTGAAAAAAGCCATTTCAATCACCCATGACTTCTTATCTAACCTAAAAACATCATTTTAAGCACATCTCATGTTGAACATTTCTTCATTTGAGGAGTGGAAGATAGAGATTTTGACCTATGTTGAAAAATGACCTATAATTCAACTTTCCCAAAATACCCCTGGATTGCCAAGACCATAACTTGAGTTCCACAAATCTTCTTGAGGACTTCTAGTACTCAAATTTAAAGCTAAGATCAAGCCTTACAATTCTTATGTTGGACAAGAATACATTTGAAAACTCCTTGATGGGAAAAAGTTGCTTGGAAATCAAGTGACTTTCACAGATAAATTTCAGTGTCCTCTGATGACCCATAACTTGCAAGAACCATAACTTGAGTTCTACAAATATCCTTGAAGACTTATAGTACTCAAATTAAAGCTATTGAGAAGCTCTACAAGTTTCATGTTGGCCAAGAATCCATTTGAAACTTGTATTTGGACTTGTGTGGCTTGGAAGTCTAGTGTTATACAAGGGATTTTACCCTAGGAACCCTGTCTCAAACCCCTCCAACCACTCTTGATTCTCTTATACTTGATCTTGAATCATCCATACACATAATTTAACATCTCAATCCATGACTTCCATGACTTAGAGCTAGGTCTTGATGCCCTTTCTTTGCTCTCCTTGACCTAGGGTTACCTAGATGAGACCCTACTTGTACACACCTCAACTGTAGTTCTTGAACTTTGATACCATGACTTGTCTAAGCTTCAATATGGATCTATAGGCCTCCCAAGGGATCCATACACACCTCAAATTCATAATTCCATGTTGATGATCTTCAACACACCTCAAGTTAGGAGAGAAATTCACCTGTTGACACTCAGATCTTCTCAAAGCTTCAACCCATTCCTTGATGACTTGGATGTTCTTCAGCTTGAATAAGGCCCCTTGATGTGCTTCTTTAGATAAGAATGGCACTTGATCCCTTATGTTATGACATGCAAATGATGGGACTATGTACATGATGTATCTATGCAAATGATAATGCAATTAAAACATAAACCAGGTGAAATAAGTTGAGCAAATTTTAGGGTGCAACACCGTCACACTCCCAAATTCTCAGACGTAGCAGAGGTGTCACATTCTACACTTAACCAAAACACATACACCTGCAAAAGATCATTTACTAACATACGTAGCACAAAATTTGGATGAACAAACAACGGTAACTTGTTTAACATTTTAATCATAAACGCCGTGTTATAATACACTTCCAACAATTCGTACTAATTAAACTCCATTAAAATTCAGCAAGTAATTATCTTCCATCAATTCACTAAAACAACTATGCATCCAAGCAACATTTGGCATTATCAGAAACAACCAATCTATTTGCCACAATACTTAATAAAATTCAGCAACAAGGAATTCAATTAAAACAATAACATTAATCGTTCATCCCCCCCAAAGTGCTACGTATCAGAGCGACCAACGACCTTAAACATAAAGCGAAACTTTCTTCCGAGTTACCTGTAAATTACCACCAACGGAGGTAACATACAACGTAAAGGGTGAGATATCAACAATATAACATAAGGCATGATAAAAGTCATGTCAGAATATTATCACAACATTATAATTCCAGCAGTTCGCATAAATATTAGTAATAATGAACTACAACCACCCTTTATTCCTAACCACAACAATTATCATCATATCTCAGTAACTCATCAAAACAACTCAACAACGCAACTCAACAATGCGACTCAACAATGCAACTCAACTGTGCATATGCATGTGGTACCATTTTGGGAGACAACACTCCACAATAATTCGGGAGACAACTCTCCACAATAATTCGGGAGACAACCCTCCACAATAATTCGGGAGACAACACTCCACAATAACTCGGGAGACAACTCTCCACAATCATTCGGGAGACAACTCTCCACAATCATTTTATTTTTTCATTAAAGACACAATCGTCGCCAATCCAGGCCAAATTATATGCTATGAGATGCAACTATTATGAACTATAACACAACAACAACAACTGTGGAACAATCGTGCAACAAGGCATCACCCCTACAACCAATTATCCATAACAGAAACATCACATTTCGCATATATTATGGACTCACCATTTCAATCTGTTCATATCAGAGAACTACCAACAGTATCGTTCCTACAAATAAGACTCTAACACATTTTCACAGAGAACAATTAAAAACAACCTCGTCTCTAGAATTGAGAACTCAATGCCATTTTCATGTCAGAGAACAACTGACAACATCATTACTACAAATAAGAACTCAACACATTTTCATATGCCTTCATACGGGTAATATAACTACGACTTATCCACATAATCCAAGGAGAATATTATAATAACATTTTCTCAACAAATGGGAAATTAGCGCGTGCCGACGTCGATTCCCAACATTACTACTTAAACTAATGACACAACCATTAATGCAGGCGTAGACAAACATTAATCCTTCATATTCTATTAATATTTCTCAACCTACGGGAACCTTTACCCTTAATATTCCCTTAATATTTCTCAACCTACGGGAACATTTACCCTTAATATTCCCTTAATATTTCTCAACCTATGGGAACATTACTACGGTAACGTTACTACGGGGACATTACTACGTATTTTCCCCATTAATGAAACCTTAGAGCATCGTATATAACACATTCATTCTTACATAGAAAAACCTCGTCCCTAACATTTATCGATTAACGGAAATTATACCTATGAATCAATTCCCTACATGAAATTGATCATACCCACGGTTATAGAATTGAACCCCACCCTTACCTTGAATAGAGGCCAATTCCAAGCTTTCTGGTTCTGGTTCCGTTCTACGGTAACTCTCCTGCAACTTTCTCTTGCAACTTTCTTCCAATTTCACCGATGGAAAATTCTTCTTCTTACTTTCTCCACAGTCACGTTCCTTTTTCCTTCTCCTCAACCTTTTTCCTCAATTTTGGTTTTCTGAGCAGTTTATCGTTCTTTTGCTCTTTCTCCCACAACTGTTTATCGTGTCCTCCTCTCTTTCCCCAAAACTTCTCTATTTCCTTTAATCCCTTATTTCTTATTTTATTATTTTAAATCTAATAATAATAATACTACAAATATTATTCTCCCACTAATAATAATATTCATAATAATAGTAATAATATTCCACCAATAATAATATTAATACTAATAATAATAATAATAATAATAATAATAATAATAATAATAATAATAATAATAATAATACCACCAATATTACTATTAACTATTATATTATTATCTCAACACCACATCTCCACAAATAATCCTTATATATCAAGGATACTCACCAATCATATACAAACCTACCCCACCTAAGGGCACACCAACATAAAATAATTAAATTAACACCAAAATGACTAAATAAATAAAATGGGTGTTACACATATATCATCATAGTTGCATCAACTCAAATGCGTAGCATTTCCATGCTGTATGGAGCGTTACGCCATTGTCAAACCTATGCATTTTGAAACATAAGTCAGGTTGGTTACCTCTTTCTTTTCAGGTGTTTTTTCCCTGCAGGTATTTGAAATTCTTGTTCAGGAAGGTGTCCAGATATTCAGATTTGTGGCGCGAGGTACGCGATGATAGCGTTCGTCCTATCATATGCTCCCCTAGCAGAGTTGCTTGGTTATGTTTCTCTTCTCCCCCAGCGGAGTTCTTCTCAGGTTGCTGTCACGTCAGCATTAAAAGATTTTGTGGTTCAGACTTTCAGAGTTGTTACCCGTGATTTCCCCGGAAGAGTTTATCCCCATCAAAGTTGCTTGGTTAAGTTTCTCGTCTTCCCCAGCAAAGTATTATTCAGACTGTTGTACATCAGTTTTGAAAATCTTGAAGTTGTTACCTGTTGTTGAAATAGGTGTTTGACGGCCGTCGTCAGAATTTGCCTGCAGAGTTGTTTGTTCAAGTCTTCGGATGTCCGATTCGCGCTTTAATTAGTGCTTTGCCCGCTTCTTCAGAAATGGAAGGTTGACGTGATGGTTCAACGGTCGACGTGATGGTTCGACAGCTCTCGCTTTTATTTAGCGTATGCTCGTTTCCTTGTAAACGAAAGGTTGTCGTGATGGTTCAACGGTCGACGTGATGGTTTGACAGCTCTCGCTTTTATTTAGCGTATGCTCGTTTCCTTGCAAACGAAAGGTTGATGTAATGGTTCGACGGTAGACGTGATGGTTCGACAGTTCGCGCTTTTATTTAGTGCTTTGCCCGCTTCTTCGGAAATGGAAGGTTGACGTGATGGATCAACAGTCGACGTGATGGTTCGACAGCTCCCGCTTTGAGTAGTGCTTTGCCCGCTTCTTCGGAAATGGAAGGTTGACGAGATGGTTCAACGGTCGTCGTGATGGTTCGACAGTTCGCACTTTTATTTAGTGTTTGGCCCGCTTCTTCGGAACTGGAAGGTTGACGTGATGGTTTGACATTTTACCCGTTTCTTCGGAAGGTTGACGTGATGGTTCAACGGTTCGCGTTGTAATTCGGTGCTTTTCCCGCTTCTTCGAAAATGGAAGGTCGAGGATGATATTTAGATATGGTCTTTGGACGGTGTCGCTTATTGTGATATATTTCAGGAGGATTGATGGTGTCAATCCAGTTTGTTGATTCAAAACCTGTGGCGTCACGCAGGTGGTTGATGATGAATCAAATGTTCTTTGTCAAGATGATGGATCAGTTGTTGCCGTGACAACCATATTCATTTTTCTGGATATTGTTTCCCAAGCAGTTTGTGCAGTTTATTTCTGCGGTTGGCAAATTTCCGGGTTCTATGGTATTCAACCGTCTTCTACCTCGATTGTTTGAAAGTCATCCGCTTTTCATCCAGTCGGGTCCAAGCCGCTTGAATAGGGGCAGCTGTTGCACCCCAAAATTTGCCCAACCTTTTTATCATGTGGTTTATGTTTCACTGCATAGCATAACATTGTTCTAGAATAGTTCTAGCATTTTCATAGCATAAAATCCTTCATTTAGCAGAGGATCAAGTATGATTCATGTCAAGAGAAGCCTAGCCAAAGTTTCTATTCAAGCTTAAGAAGTCACCAAGGTCATCAGACGGAGGGTTGGGTCCTTGAGAAGTTCAGTTGCTTGTATGAGGTTTATCTCCTAACTAGGGAGCCTCTTGAAGGCCATCAGAGGGTTGTGAAGCCTTGGAGGTGGATGTGATATGTGGATAGAGCTCATGGAGTTCCTAGAGGATCAAGGCAGAGCTCAATCAAATGTTTGTAGCAAGTACAAGAGCCACAGTGGAAGTTGGTGTCACTAGGGTTTCATCTGGTTAATCCTATGTCAAATAGAGCATTTGAAGAGGATCAAAGCCTACTTCTAGGTCCTTGAGATCATGAAATGATATGTTGAGGCATATTAGAGGTTGTTTCAAGATCAAGTTGAGAAGAATCAAGAATGGTTGAAGTTGCTAAGTCAGGGTTCCTAGGGTAAAATCCCCTGTTTAGTGCCAAACTTCCAAGCCATATAAGTCAAGATACAAGCCTCATATGACTTTCAGCCCAGCATGAAGGTTGTAGAGGATGTTCATACCTTTAATTTGAGTACTATAAGTCATCCATATGATTTACAGAACTCAAGTTATAAGCCAGATAAGTTACAGGTCCTCAGATGCATCTGAAATTTGTCTGTGAAAATCATCTGACTTCCAAGTTATTTTTGACCTAGAAGGAAGTTTCATCTGACCTTTTGATAAGCATGAAAGATGTTCCTCATGATCTTATCTTTTCAGAAAGTTATAGAAGTCCCCATTCTTATTTGTGAAGCTCAAGTTACAAGCTTTACAAGGCAGGGGTATTTTGGGAAAGTGAGATTATAGGCCATTTTCAATCATAGGTCAAAATCTCCCACTTGCACACTTCAGACGAAGTTTTGTTCAACATGGAACTTGTTCACAATATGGTTTTTAGGTCAACCAAGAGCTCATGGTGAATTGATTTGGTCCACAGTAAGAGTTGACTTGAAGTGGTTTGAAAGAAGAGAAATTAAAGGCATTATTTGGTGGGAAATTCAAATAAATTGTTATGTGCACAAAATATGCCAAATGACCACTCAATTTGATCAGAAACATTGGCAATTCTAGAATTTTCAATTGACTCATAATTTATGGTGTTTTGACATGTTTCTTCACAAATAAGCAACATCACAAGAAATCATTCACAAAGGCAATTTGGAAGCTCTAGCTGATCTGAATCTATTCCAAGGAGGTTATGCAAGTTAACCAAAGCTTCCCAAGCAAGCTGTTGAGCCAAAATTGAGCTTGCCATGTTCAAACTTTTTGGAGAAATTTTGGATTTGGACTTTCTGTTATGGGCTTTGTTTGGGCCTCTAGAAGGTTCTAATCAGTTCTATAAATGATTAGAAACTCATTTGGGCAAGGGTTGGTGATTCATTGGTGCTGAATGCAGAGATTGCAACTCAAATTCTCAAGCTTCAACTGAAATTCGAGTTCTCATTTCAAGGCGATTTCAGATCAAATTGAAGATTGGATCATCTTTCTTGCACTTCATTGAAGGAATCTGGAGATTTTGGAAGCAAGAAACGTGTTCTAACTACCTCCGTTCGAAGCTCCGAAGCCGGTATGTAAATCTCAATTTTCCTATAGTTTTAGGATGAGTTAGATTAGAATATTCATGTGGTTAGGATCGGGAAGACTTGTAGATGATTTTAGGATTAATAAATTGAGATTTAGAGACACTTTTCGGTTGGACATGTTTGCTTGCTGTTGATTTATCTCTCTGTACGTGGAGTTTTGATGGAATCTAAGAGCATATTCGGAATCCTTGCAATTTTTCCTTCAAGTTTGACTAAAATTCCGTGCGAAACGGTTAAATATTGAGAGAGTTACGATTGTGCAAAGTTGCTGGAAATTCATGTCTGTGGCCGGCCGGTACTGTAGCGCGGGCTACTGTTCATCATGTAGAAAAATTTGAAATGGAGCAGACAGCCACTAGCCGTCCAATCACTGCGAAGAGAGAAGACTTGGTCATGCAATCCGAGCGCCAGCAGCGCGCCACATGGCTGGCCGGCAAAACGGCGCTGTTTTGGAGCGTGGGGGGACCGTGCTCACCCCTGTTCGATCCTCACCGAGTGCAGTTTCCATTATTTTCATCATATTTTCTTTATTTTCATTATTTATTTATTTTTTCCTTTTTCTTATTATTTTTCTGTTTTGATGCCTGTTTGGATTAATTGCGTTAAAAATAGTAAAACTCATTAGAAAATTATGAAAATTTTTCCTATGGTTCTTGAATGTCTTAGGAAATTTTAGGAGTTGATTTTACATTTTTAGGATTTAATCTGAATTAGTTATGATTTTTCTCTTGTGCTAATGTCCATTGTTGTGTATAATTGATACCTCTGTTTGTTGATTTTTGTTCTCGCAATTGGTTTGGAATTGTATTTTGAGATTTTGATGGCTGTTAGGTTACAGGTGTATTCTCCCATATGAATTTTCTCACATTTTTTAGAAAATCATAGCTTCTAATTTAGAGGTAGGTTTAGAGCCTTTCCCCCTTAATGGTTTCCCTTGATACCTTTCAACTTAGGAATTTATTAGATGACTTAGAATTGGATTTAGGCCCTGATATTTGGACTATAGGTCATTAACAAATGCATGTTCCCATAGAAAAATAATTATATTCTTATGATGTGTTTTGCTATTTTAGATAGAATATTCAAGTTGTTTGTTCATTTGGTGCTTCAACCTTGGTGATGGTTTTGGAATGGACTCAAAGTGGGCTTTTCTTGCATGGTGGGTTTCTGGTTCCTCTTGGATGATGTCATGGGCATGATGAAGCTTTTGTGGAGTGGCTGGTGGAGCTTGCCTTGGAGCTTTTCTTTTCTTTTTTGTAGCTTTTTGTAGCTTATAAGAGTAGGGTTTTTAGGAGAGAGCTTTAGAAGTAGTTTTTTCCTTCAAATAAGCATGGTTGGTTTCATTCACCTCCCATCCTATCCTATGATGCAAAGTCCTCACATGAAATCTCATCTCTCCTTTGGAGGGATGTATGGCATGTCATGATGAGTAGAACTTTTGAGGATATTTTTCATGGATGCATGGTTGAGTGCCATGATGGATACCTTTGGTATACATCATGCTTCCCATCATCATACCTCATCTTGTTGATTCCTTTCCTTGTTGGAGCATTGTTAAAACATGAAGATGGAGTATTCCTTTCCTTCTCTTGAAGATGGTGTGGACTTGAAGAACAGTTACAGACTTTGGATTGGATTGCTGTCAGAAGATTGCTCTATTGTGGAGATTGCTGGCTTGTTTTCCCTGTTTGTCTGTTTTCATCTTGTTCTGCTGTATTGATGTGACTTGCTTGGATTGTTGCATTAGTAATAGGCTTCATGTAGATGATCATAGGCCTAAGATCATCCTAAGGGTTGAGCTTCTCCCCTTGCTTGTATTGCATTAGAAGTTGAGTGGGACTCCTTCTGCTTGTATTTTTACTGTGTGGCTTTGCTTGCTGGTATTTGGTAGAGCTCAGCTCCCTTGCCTGTGTGGTTTGTGGCCTTTGTGCCTTGCTTATTTAGAAGTTGAGCTTGGCTCCTTCTGCTTGTGTGATGCATTGCATGCATTTTATTTACAGCAATTTGTTTACCGTAATCTTTCTTGTACAGTTTTTCTGTTTACTGTTGTTTCCATTGCACGGTTCCCCTAGGAACTCTGACTTCTCTTATTCAAGAGAAGTTATGACAGACATTAGGATTCTAACCATGCATGATAACATTAGTTAGTTTCCCTTTTAACCACAACCGTAGGACGAATATTGCATGATAACTGTAGGATCGAGTCAGTTTCCCTGTAGAGAGTCTGTTTCTCTTCTCATCTACGAATACAGTTAAAACACTTAATAAAGGTTAAGACGTTATGTGCGTTACGAGCCCTATGCTACTTGAGAAAGAGTTGTGGGAGGGTTTCCCTCACATAACTCGAGTGTCTAGTGTGGTACCCTTTGGGTGACATGCGACGCATTCACTCTCAAGTCCAAGTCTTTAGTGCAACACGAGTTACAAACAGAACTCAATTCACTTCTTCCGTAAAAGACTGCAAAAACAAACATTCAAATCCTTTTTGTCCTCTTGGACCCTTAATCAGGAAAACTCTTTTCGTAAAGAGAGTTATGTTAACTTTCATTTCTATCGCAAACGGTAACGCCTAAGTCTCCAAAGGTCGAGCTGTAAACACCAACTACTGGAACTGATTGTTAACTTTACTTGGATAAAAGATGCTGAACAAACCAGTGTTCTTCGTAGCCCGAACTACGTTAGCTCTGATCTCTCAAGCCTATTGAGAGTACGTAGGCACAAGATGCGATATCTTGGCGAGCAACCTTCCCCCATAACCCGTAGTTAGGCGAACTACGTTGACTCTGATTTCTCGTGCTAAACGGGAATACGTATGCATAAAGTGCGATACTTTGCCGAGTCATTTTCTTTCCTTTTTAGACCAGACTTTTAAAGTAGATAGTTTAAACACACCTGTCAGATAAACACAACAAGCGTGGATCCCAATGAGTACGATGGACGTGAGGGGTGTTAATACCTTCCCCTCGCGTAACCGACTCCCGAATCCAGGACTTGGTTGCGATGACCATTCCTTTCCCATTTCGTTAGGTTTTTCCGATTGTTTCCTTTCCCGTTCCGAGGGATAAATAACGAAAGGTGGCGACTCTTCTGTCATTGTCAGCCTCGTTTTTCGCAGTAGCGACAGTATCCAGACTCCGATTATTATGTTGAGCGTTCAGGCTCCTGTCATTTTTGTTGAGTATCCAGACTCCGGTTATTACGTTGAGTGTTCAGGTTCCGGTCAGTTTCGTTGAGTATCCAAACTCCGGTTATTAAGTTGAGCGTTCAGGCTCCGGTCATTTTCTTTGAGTATCCAGACTCCGGTTATTACGTTGAGCGTTCAGGCTCTGGTCAGTTTCGTTGAGTATCCAGACTCCAGTTATTAAGTTGAGTGTTCAGGCTCCGGTCAGTTTCGTTGGATATCCAGACTCCGGTTATTACGTTGAGCGTTCAGGCTCCGGTCAGTTTCGTTGAGTATCCAGACTCCGATTATTTCGTTGAGCTTTCACGCTCCGGTCAGTTTCGTTGGGTATCTAGACTCTGGTTATTACATTTAGCGTTCAGGTTCCGGTCATTTTTGTTGAGTATCCAGTCCGGTTATTACGTTTAACATTCAGGCTTCGGTCATTTTTGTTGAGTCTCCAAACTCCGGTTATTACGTTTTGTGTTCAAACTCCAATTAGTTTTATTGAGAATCTTGACTCCAATTATTACGTTGAGTGTTCAGGCTCCGGTAAGTTTTGTTGGGTTTCCAGACTCCAATTATTACGTTGAGCATTCAAGCTCCGGTGATTTTCGTTGAGTATCTAGACTCCGATTATTCCGTTGAACGTTCTGGCTCCGGTCAGTTTCGTTAGGTATCCAGACTCCGGTTATTACGTATAGCGTCCAGGCTCCGGTCAGTTTCATTGGGTATCCAGACTCCGGTTATTAAGTTGAGCGTTCAGGCTCCGGTCAGTTTCGTTGGGTATCCAGACTCCGGTTATTATGTTGAGCATTCAGGCTCCGGTCAGTTTCGTTTGGAATCCAGACTCCGGTTATTACATTGAGCATTCAGGCTCCGGTGATTTTCGTTGAGTATCCAGACTCCGGTTATTCCGTTAAGCGTTCAGGCTCCGGTTAGTTTCGTTAGGTATCCAGACTTCGGTTATTACGTATAGCGTCCATGCTCTGGTAAGTTTTGTTGAGTATCTAGACTCCGGTCATCATGTTGAGTGTACAGGCTCCGGTCATTTTTGTTGAGTATCCATACTCCGGTCATTACGTTGAGCGTTCAGGCTCCGGTCATTTTCGTTGAGTATCCAGACTCCGGTCGTTCTGTTTAGCGTTTAGGCTCCGGTCAGTTTCGTTGAGTATCCAAACTCCGGTTATTAAGTTGAGCATTCAGGCTCCGGTCATTTTTGTTGAGTATCCAGACTCCGGTTATTACGTTGAGTGTTCAGGCTCCGATCATTATGTTGATCGTTCCGGTTCCGGTCAGTTTCGTTGAGTATCTATACTCCAGTTATTACGTTGAGCGTTCAGGCTCTAGTTGGTTTCGTTTGGTATCCAGACTCCGGTTATTATATTGAGCGTTAATGCTCCGGTCATTTTTGTTGAGTATATAGACTCCGGTTATTACATTGAGTGTTCAGGCTCCGGTCAGTTTCGTTTAGTATTCAAACTCCGGTTATTAAGTTGAGCGTTAAGGCTCCGGTCATTTTCTTTGAGTATCCAGACTCCGATTATTACGTTCAGCATTCAGGCTCAGGTCATTTTCGTTGAGTATCCAGACTCCGGTTATTACGTTGAGCATTCAGGCTCCGGTCAGTTTCGTTGAGTATGCAGACTCCGGTTATTAAGTTTAGCGTTCAGGCTCTGTTCAGTTTCGTTGGGTATCCAGACTCCGGTTATTACGTTGAGCGTTCAGGCTCCGGTCAGTTTCGTTGATTATTCAGACTCCGGTTATTATGTTGAGCACTCACGCTCCGGTCAGTTTCGTTGGGTATCCAGACTCTGGTTATTACGTTGAGCGTTCAGGTTCCGGTCAAGTACGTTGAGTATCCAGACTCCGGTTATTAATTTGAGTGTTGAGGCTCCGGTCATTTTCTTTGAGTATCCAGACTCCGATTATTACGTTGAGTGTTCAGGCTCCGGTCATTTTCGTTGAGTATCCAAACTCCGGTTACTACGTTGAGCGTTCAGGCTCGGTCAGTTTCGTTGAATATCCAGACTCCGGTTATTAAGTTGAGAGTTCAGGCTCCGGTTAGTTTCGTTGGGTATCCAGACTCGGGTTATTACCTTGAGCGTTCAGACTCCGGTCAGTTTTGTTGAGTATCCAGACTCCAATTATTTCGTTGAGCTTTCAGGCTCCGGTCAGTTTCATTGGGTATTCAAACTCTGGTTATTACGTTGAGCGATCAGGCTCTGGTCATTTTTGTTGAGTATCCAGTCCGGTTATTACGTTTAGCATTCAGGCTCCGGTCATTTTTGTTGAGCCTCCAGACTCCGGTTATTACGTTTTGTGTTTAACCTCCGATTAGTTTCGTTGAGAATCTAGACTCCGATTATTATGTTGAGCATTCAGGCTCCAGTCAGTTTCGTTGAGTATCCAGACTCCGGTTATTACGTTGAGCGTTCAGGCTCCGGTCAGTTTCGTTGAGTATCCAGAATCCGGTTATTAAGTTGAGTGTTCAGGCTCCATTCAGTTTTGTTGGGTATCTAGACTCCTATTATTACGTTGATCGTTCAGGCTCTGGTCAGTTTTGTTGAGTATCCAGACTCCGGTTATTATGTTGAGCACTCACGCTCCGGTCAGTTTCGTTGGGTATCCGACTCCGGTTATTACGTTGAGCGTTCAGGCTCCGATCATTTTTGTTGAGTATCCAAACTCCGGTTATTACATTTAGCATTCAGGCTCCGGTCATTTTTGTTGAGTCTCCAAACTCCGGTTATTACGTTTTGTGTTCAAACTATGATTAGTTTCGTTGAGTATCCAAACTCTGGTTATTAAGTTGAGCGTTCAGGCTCCGGTCAGT
Source organism: Lathyrus sativus (assembly GCA_963859935.3). Lineage (NCBI taxonomy): Eukaryota > Viridiplantae > Streptophyta > Magnoliopsida > Fabales > Fabaceae > Lathyrus > Lathyrus sativus. The sequence continues at coordinate 965,083 of CAWUDS030000653.1, read as the reverse complement.
TTCGTTTGGTTTCAAGACTCCCGTTATTACATTGAGCATTCAGGCTCCGGTGATTTTCATTGAGTATCCAGACTCTGATTATTCCGTTGAGCGTTCAGGCTCCGGTTAGTTTTGTTAGGTATCCAGACTCCGGTTATTACGTATAGCGTCCAGGCTCCGATTAGTTTCATTGAGTATCCAGACTGCGGTTATTAAGTTGAGGGTTCAGGCTCCGGTCAGTTTCTTTGGGTATCCAAACTCCGGTTATTGTGTTGAGCCTTCAGGTTCCGGTCAGTTTCATTTGGAATCCAGACTACGGTTATTAAATTGAGCATTCAGGCTCCGGTGATTTCCGTTGAGTATCCAGACTCCGGTTATTCCGTTGAGAGTTCAGGCTCCGGTTAGTTTCGTTAGGTATCCAGACTTCGGTTATTACGTATAACGTCCATGCTCTGGTAAGTTTTGTTGAGTATCTAGACTCCAGTCATTACGTTGAGTGTACAGGCTCCAGTCATTTTCGTTGAGTATCCATACTCCGGTCATTACGTTGAGCGTTCAGGCTCCGGTCATTTTCGTTGAGTATCCAGACTCCGGTCATTCTGTTGGGCGTTCAGGCTCCGGTCAGTTTTGTTGAGTATCCAAACTCCGGTTATTAAGTTGAGCATTCAGGCTCCGGTCATTTTTGTTGAGTATCCAGACTCCGGTTATTACGTTGAGTGTTCAGGCTCCGATCATTACGTTGATCGTTCCGGTTCCGGTCAATTTCGTTGAGTATCTATACTCCAGTTATTACGTTGAGCGTTCAGGCTCTGGTCGGTTTTGTTTGGTATCCAGACTCCGGTTATTATATTGAGCGTTAAGGCTCTGGTCATTTTTGTTGAGTATCTAGACTCCGGTTATTATGTTGAGCGTTCAGGCTCCGGTCAGTTTCGTTTAGTATTCAAACTCCGGTTATTAAGTTGAGCGTTAAGGCTCCGGTCCTTTTCTTTGAGTATCCAGACTCCGATTATTACATTGAGCATTCAGGCTCCGTTCATTTTCGTTGAGTATCCATACTCTGGTTATTACGTTGAGCGTTCAGGCTCCGGTCAGTTTCGTTGAGTATCCAGACTCCGGTTATTAAGTTTAGCATTCAGGCTCTGTTCAGTTTCGTTGGGTATCCAGACTCCGGTTATTACGTTGAGCGTTCAGGCTCCGGTCAGTTTCGTAGATTATCCAGACTCCGGTTATTATGTTGAGCACTCACGCTCCGGTCAGTTTTGTTGGGTATCCAGACTCTGGTTATTACGTTGAACATTCAGGTTCCGGTCAGTTACGTTGAGTATCCAGACTCCGGTTATTAAGTTGAGCGTTCAGGCTCCGGTCATTTTCTTTGAGCATCAAGACTCCGATTATTATGTTGAGCGTTCAGGCTCCGGTCATTTTCGTTGAGTATCAAGACTGCGGTTACTACATTGAGCATTCAGGCTCCGGTCAGTTTCGTTGAGTATCCAGACTCCGGTTATTAAGTTGAGCGTTCAGGCTCCGGTTAGTTTCGTTGGGTATCCAGACTCCGGTTATTACCTTGAGCGTTCAGGCTCCGGTCATTTTCGTTGAGTATCCATACTACGGTTATTACGTTGAGCGTTCAGGCTCCGGTCAGTTTCATTGAGTATCCAGACTCCTGTTATTAAGTTTAGCGTTCAGGTTCCCTTCAGTTTCGATGGGTATCCAGACTCCGGTTATTACGTTGAGCGTTCTGGCTCCAGTCAGTTTCGTTGATTATCCAGACTCCGGTTATTATGTTGAGCACTCACGCTCCGGTCAGTTTCGTTGGGTATCCAGACTCTGGTTATTACATTGAGCGTTCATGTTCCGGTCAGTTACGTTGAGTATCCAGACTCCGGTTATTAAGTTGAGCGTTCAGGCTCCGGTTATTTTCTTTGAGGATCAAGACTCCGACTATTACGTTGAGGGTTCAGGCTCCGGTCATTTTCGTTGAGTATCCAGACTGCGGTTACTACTTTGAGCGTTCAGGCTCCGGTCAGTTTCGTTGAGTATCCAGACTCCGGTTATTAAGTTGAGCGTTCAGGCTCCGGTTAGTTTCGTTGGGTATCCAGACTCCGGTTATTACCTTGAGCGTTCAGGCTCCGGTCATTTTCGTTGATTATCCAGACTCCGGTTATTAAGTTTAGCGTTCAGACTCCGGTTATTACGTTGAGCTTTCAGGCTCCGGTCAGTTTCGTTGATTACCCAGACTCCGGTTATTATGTTGAGCACTCACGCTCTGGTCAGTTTCGTTGGGTATCCAGACTCTGGTTATTACGTTGAGCGTTCAGGTTCCGGTCAGTTACGTTGAGTATCCAGACTCCGGTTATTAAGTTGAGCGTTCAGGCTCCGGTCATTTTCTTTGAGCATCAAGACTCCGATTATTACGTTGAGCGTTCAGGCTCCTGTCATTTTCGTTGAGTATCCAGACTGCGGTTACTACGTTGAGCGTTTAGGCTCCGGTCAGTTTCGTTGAGTATCCAGACTCCGGTTATTCCGTTGAGCGTTCAGGCTCCGGTTAGTTTCGTTAGGTATCCAGACTTCAGTTATTACGTATAGCGTCCATGCTCTGGTAAGTTTTGTTGAGTATCTAGACTCCAGTCATTACGTTGAGTGTACAGGCTCCGGTCATTTTTGTTGAGTATCCATACTCCGGTCATTACGTTGAGCGTTCAGGCTCCGGTCATTTTCGTCGAGTATCCAGACTCTGGTCATTCTGTTGAGCGTTCAAGCTCTGGTCAGTTTCGTTGAGTATCCAAACTCCGGTTATTAAGTTGAGCATTCAGGCTCCGATCATTTTTGTTGAGTATCTAGACTCCGGTTATTACGTTGAATGTTCAGGCTCCGGTCAGTTTCGTTGAGTATCCAGACTCCGGTTATTAAGTTGAGCGTTCAGGCTCCGGTTAGTTTCGTTGGGTATCCAGACTCCGGTTATTACCTTGAGAGTTCAGGCTCCGGTCAGTTTTGTTGAGTATCCAGACTCCGATTATTTCGTTGAGCTTTCACGCTCCGGTCAGTTTCGCTGGGTATCCAAACTCTGGTTATTACGTTGAGCATTCAGGCTCCGGTCATTTTCGTTGAGTATCAAGACTGCGGTTACTACGTTGAGCATTCAGGCTCCGGTCAGTTTCGTTGAGTATCCAGACTCCGGTTATTAAGTTGAGCGTTCAGGCTCCGGTTAGTTTCGTTGGGTATCCAGACTCCGGTTATTACCTTGAGCGTTCAGGCTCCGGTCATTTTCGTTGAGTATCCATACTCCGGTTATTAAGTTTAGCATTCAGGCTCTCTTCAGTTTCGTTGGGTATCCAGACTCCGGTTATTACGTTGAGCGTTCAGGCTCCAGTCAGTTTCGTTGATTATCCAGACTCCGGTTATTATGTTGAGCACTCTCGCTCCGGTCAGTTTCGTTGGGTATCCAGACTCTGGTTATTACGTTGAGCGTTCATGTTCCGGTCAGTTACGTTGAGTATCTAGACTCCGGTTATTAAGTTGAGCGTTCAGGCTCCGGTTATTTTCTTTGAGCATCAAGACTCCGATTATTACGTTGAGCGTTCAGGCTCCGGTCATTTTCGTTGAGTATCCAGACTGCAGTTACTACTTTGAGCGTTCAGGCTCCGGTCAGTTTCGTTGAGTATCCAGACTCTGGTTATTAAGTTGAGCGTTCAGGCTCCGGTTAGTTTCGTTGGGTATCCAGACTCCGGTTATTACCTTGAGCGTTCAGGCTCCGGTCATTTTCGTTGAGTATCCAGACTCTGATTATTTCGTTGAGCTTTCAGGCTCTGGTCAGTTTCGTTGAGTATCCAGACTCCGGTTATTAAGCTTAGCGTTCAGGCTCTGTTCAATTTCGTTGGGTATCCAGACTCCGGTTATTACGTTGAGCTTTCAGGCTCCGGTCAGTTTCGTTGATTATCCAGACTCCGGTTATTATGTTGAGCACTCACGCTCCGGTCAGTTTCGTTGGGTATCCAGACTCTGGTTATTACGTTGAGCGTTCAGGTTCCGGTCAGTTACGTTGAGTATCCAGACTCCGGTTATTAAGTTGAGCGTTCAGGCTCCGGTCATTTTCTTTGAGCATCAAGACTCCGATTATTACGTTGAGCGTTCAGGCTCCGGTCATTTTCGTTGAGTATCCAGACTGCGGTTACTACGTTGAGCGTTTAGGCTTCGGTCAGTTTTGTTGAGTATCCAGACTCCGGTTATTCCGTTGAGCGTTCAGGCTCCGGTTAGTTTCGTTAGGTATCCAGACTTCAGTTATTACGTATAGCGTCCATGCTCTGGTAAGTTTTGTTGAGTATCTAGACTCCAGTCATTACGTTGAGTGTACAGGCTCTGGTCATTTTTGTTGAGTATCCATACTCCGGTTATTACCTTGAGTGTTCAGGCTCCGGTCAGTTTCGTTGAGTATCCAGACTCCTATTATTTCGTTGAGCTTTCATGCTCCGGTTAGTTTCGTTAGGTATCCAGACTCCTATTATTACGTTGAGCGTTCAGGCTCCGGTCAGTTTCGTTGAGTATCCAGACTCCGGTTATTACGTTGAGCACTCACGCTCCGGTCAGTTTCGTTGGGTATGCAGATTTTGGTTATTACGTTGAGCGTTCAGGCTCTGGTCATTTTTGTTGAGCATCCAGACTCCGGTTATTATGTTGAGCACTCACGCTCCGGTCTGTTTTGTTGGGTATTCAGACTCCGGTTATTACATTGAGCGTTCAGGCTCCGGTCATTTTTGTTAAGTATCCAGACTTCGGTTATTACGTTGAGCGTTCATGCTCCGGTCAGTTTTGTTGGGTATTCAGACTCCGGTTATTACGTTGAGCGTTCAGGCTCCGGTCAGTTTCGTTGGGTATTCAGACTCCGGTTATTACGTTGAGCGTTCATGCTCCGCTCATTTTCTTTGAGTATCCAGACTCCGGTTATTATGTTGAGCGTTCGGGCTCTGGTCATTTTCGTTGAGTATCCAGACTTCGGTTATTATGTTGGGCGTTTAGGCTCCGATTAGTTTCGTTGAGTATCCAGACTCCGGTTATTAAGTTTAGCCTTTAGGCTCCGGTCAGTTTCGTTGAGTATCCAGACTCCGGTTATTAAGTTTAGCCTTCAGGCTCCATTCAGTTTTGTTGGGTATCCAGACTCCGGTTATTACGTTGAGCGTTCAGGCTCCGGTCAGTTTCGTTGAGTATCCAAACTCCAGTTATTAAGTTGAGCGCTCATACTCTGGTCATTTTCTTTGAGTATCCAGACTCCGGTTATTACGTTGAGCGTTCGGGCTCCGATCATTTTCGTTGGCTATCCAGACTCTGGTTATTATAATGAGCGTTCAGGCTCCGGTCAGTTTCGTTGAGTATCCAGACTCCGGTTATTAAGTTGAGCATTCAGGCTCGAATCATTTCCATTGAGTATCCAGACTCTGTTTATTACGTTAAGTGTTCAGGCTCCGGTCGTTACGTTGGTCGTTCAGGCTCCGGTCAGTTTTGTTGAGTATCCAGACTCGAGTTATTATGTTGAGCGTTCAGGCTCCAGTCATTACGTTGATCGTTCAGACTACGGTCAGTTTCGTAGAGTATCCAGACTCCAGTTATTACATTGAGCGTTCAGGCTCTGGTCAGTTTCGTTGGGTATCCAGACTCCGGTTATTACGTTGAGCGTTAAGGCTCCGGTCATTTTTTTTGAGTTTCCAGACATCGGTTATTACGTTGAGCGTTCAGGTTCCGGTCAGTTTCGTTGAGTATCCAAACTCCGGTTATTAAGTTGAGCGTTCAGGCTCCGGTCATTTTCTTTGAGTATCCAGACTCCGGTTATTATGTTGAGTTTTCGGGCTCTGGTCATTTTCGTTGAGTATCCAGACTCCGGTTATTACGTTGAGCGTTTAGGCTTCGGTCAGTTTCGTTGAGTATCCAGACTCTGGTTATTAAGTTGAGCGTTTAGGCTCCATTCAGTTTTGTTGGGTATCCAGACTTCGGTTTTTACGTTGAGCATTCAGGCTCCGGTCAGTTTCGTTCATTATCAAGACTCCGGATATTACGTTGAGCACTCACGCTTCGATCAGTTTCGTTAGGTATCCAGACTCCGGTTATTACGTGGAGAGTTAAGGCTCCGGTCATATTTGTTGAGTATCCAGACTCCGGTTATTACGTTGAGTGTTCAGGCTCCGATCATTACGTTGATCGTTCCGGTTCCGGTCAGTTTCGTTGAGTATCTATACTCCAGTTATTACGTTGAGCGTTCAGGCTCTGGACGGTTTCGTATGGTATCCAGACTCCGGTTATTATATTGAGCGTTAAGGCTCCGGTCATTTTTGTTGAGTATCTAGACTCCGGTTATTATGTTGAGCGTTCAGGCTCCGGTCAGTTTCGTTTAATATTCAAACTCCGGTTATTAAGTTGAGCGTTAAGGCTCCGGTCCTTTTCTTTGAGTATCCAGACTCCGATTATTACGTTGAGCATTCAGGCTCCGTTCATTTTCGTTGAGTATCCATACTCCGGTTATTACGTTGAGCGTTCAGGCTCTGGTCAGTTTCGTTGAGTATCCAGACTCCGGTTATTAAGTTTAGCGTTCAGGCTCTGTTCAGTTTTGTTGGGTATCCAAACTCCGGTTATTACGTTGAGCGTTCAGGCTCCGGTCAGTTTCATAGATTATCCAGACTCTGGTTATTATGTTGAGCACTCACGCTCCGTCAGTTTCGTTGTGTATCCAGACTCTGGTTATTACGTTGAGCGTTCAGGTTCCGGTCAGTTACGTTGAGTATCCAGACTCCGGTTATTAAGTTGAGCGTTTAGGCTCCGGTTATTTTCTTTGAGCATCAAGACTCTGATTATTACGTTGAGCGTTCAGGCTCCGGTCATTTTCGTTGAGTATCCAGACTGCGGTTACTACTTTGAGCGTTCAGGCTCCGGTCAGTTTCGTTGAGTATCCAGACTCTGGTTATTAAGTTGAGCGTTCAGGCTCCGGTTAGTTTCGTTGGGTATCCAGACTCCGGTTATTACCTTGAGCGTTCAGGCTCCGGTCATTTTCGTTGAGTATCCAGACTCTGATTATTTCGTTGAGCTTTCAGGCTCCGGTCAGTTTCGTTGAGTATCCAGACTCCGGTTATTAAGTTTAGCATTCAGGCTCTGTTCAGTTTCGTAGGGTATCCAGACTCCGGTTATTACGTTGAGCTTTCAGGCTCCGGTCAGTTTCGTTGATTATCCAGACTCCGGTTATTATGTTGAGCACTCACGCTCCGGTCAGTTTCGTTGGGTATCCAGACTCTGGTTATTACGTTGAGCGTTCAGGTTCCGGTCAGTTACGTTGAGTATCCAGACTCCGGTTATTAAGTTGAGCGTTCAGGCTCCGGTAATTTTCTTTGAGCATCAAGACTCCGATTATTACGTTGAGCGTTCAGGCTCCGGTTATTTTCGTTGAGTATCCAGACTCCGGTTATTCCGTTGAGCGTTCAGGCTCCGGTTAGTTTTGTTAGGTATCCAGACTTCAGTTATTACGTATAGCGTCCATGCTCTGGTAAGTTTTGTTGAGTATCTAGACTCCAGTCATTACGTTGAGTGTACAGGCTCCGGTCATTTTTGTTGAGTATCCATACTCCGGTCATTACGTTGAGCGTTCAGGCTCCGGTCATTTTCGTCGAGTATCCAGACTCCGGTCATTCTGTTGAGCGTTCAAGCTCTGGTCAGTTTTGTTGAGTATCCAAACTCCGGTTATTAAGTTGAGCATTCAGGCTCCGGTCATTTTTGTTGAGTATCCAGACTCCGGTTATTACGTTGAATGTTCAGGCTCTGGTCAGTTTCGTTGATTATCCAGACTCCGGTTATTAAGTTGAGCGTTCAGGCTCCGGTTAGTTTCGTTGGGTATCCAGACTCTGGTTATTACCTTGAGCGTTCAGGCTCCGGTCAGTTTCGTTGAGTATCCAGACTCCGATTATTTCGTTGAGCTTTCACGCTCCGGTCAGTTTCGCTGGGTATCCAAACTCTGGTTATTACGTTGAGCATTCAGGCTCTGGTCATTATTGTTGAATATCCAGTCCGGTTATTACGATTAGCATTCAGGCTCCGGTCATTTTGGTTGAGTCTCCAGACTCTAGTTATTACGTTTAGTGTTCAAACTCCGATTAGTTTCATTGAGAATCTAGACTCCGATTATTACGTTGAGCGTTCAGGCTCCGGTCAGTTTCGTTGAGTATCCGGACTCCGGTTATTACGTTGAGCGTTCAGGCTCCGGTCAGTTTCGTTGATTATCCAGAATCCGGTTATTAACTTGAGCGTTCAGGCTCCATTCAGTTTTGTTGGGGATCCAGACTCCTATTATTACGTTGAGTGTTCAGGCTCCAGTCAGTTTCGTTGAGTATCCAGACTCCGGTTATTACGTTGAGCACCCACGCTCCGGTCAGTTTCGTTGGGTATGCAGATTCCGGTTATTACGTTGAGCGTTCAGGCTCCGGTCATTTTTGTTGAGCATCCAGACTCCGGTTATTATGTTGAGCACTCACGCTCCGGTCTGTTTTGTTGGGTATTCAGACTCCGGTTATTACATTGAGCGTTCAGGCTCCGGTCATTTTTGTTGAGTATCCAGACTTCGGTTATTACGTTGAGCGTTCGAGTTCCGGTGATTTTCGTTGAGTATCCAGACTCCGGTTATTACATTGAGCGTTCAGGCTCCGGTCATTTTTGTTGAGCATCCAGACTCCGGTTATTACGATGAGCACTCACGCTCTGGTCAGTTTTGTTGGGTATTCAGACTCCGGTTATTACGTAGAGCGGTCAGGCTCCGGTCAGTTTCGTTGGGTATTCAGACTCCGGTTATTACGTTGAGCGTTCATGTTCCGGTCATTTTCTTTGAGTATCCAGACTCCGGTTATTATGTTGAGCGTTCGGGCTCTGGTCATTTTCGTTGAGTATCCAGACTTCGGTTATTATGTTGGCGTTCAGGCTCCGGTCAGTTTCGTTGAGTATCCAGACTCCGGTTATTATGTTTAGCCTTCAGGCTCCATTCAGTTTTGTTGGGTATCTAGACTCCGGTTATTACGTTGAGCGTTCAGGCTCCGGTCAGTTTCGTTGAGTATCCAAACTCCATTTATTAAGTTGAGCGCTCATGCTCTGGTCATTTTCTTTGAGTATCCAGACTCCGGTTATTACGTTGAGCGTTCGGGCTCCGGTCATTTTCGTTGGGTATCCAGACTCTGGTTATTATCTTGTGCGTTCAGGCTCTAGTCAGTTTCGTTGAGTATCCAGACTCCGGTTATTAAGTTGAGCATTCAGCCTCGAATCATTTCCATTGAGTATCCAGACTCTGGTTATTACGTTGAGTGTTCAGGCTCCGGTCATTACGTTGGTTGTTCAGGCTCCGGTCAGTTTCGTTGAGTATCCAGACTCCAGTTATTATGTTGAGCGTTCAGGCTCCAGTCATTACGTTCATCGTTCAGGCTCCGGTCAGTTTCATAGATTATCCAGACTCCGATTATTATGTTGAGCACTCACGCTCCGTCAGTTTCGTTGGGTATCCAGACTCTGGTTATTACGTTGAGCGTTCAGGTTCCGGTCAGTTACGTTGAGTATCCAGACTCCGGTTATTAAGTTGAGCGTTTAGGCTCTGGTTATTTTCTTTGAGCATCAAGACTCCGATTATTACGTTGAGCGTTCAGGCTCCGGTCATTTTCGTTGAGTATCCAGACTGCGGTTACTACTTTGAGCGTTCAGGCTCCGGTCAGTTTCGTTGAGTATCCAGACTCCGGTTATAAAGTTGAGCGTTCAGGCTCCGGTTAGTTTCGTTGGGTATCCAGACTCCGGTTATTACCTTGAGCGTTCAGGCTCCGGTCATTTTCGTTGAGTATCCAGACTCTGATTATTTCGTTGAGCTTTCAGGCTCCGGTCAGTTTCGTTGAGTATCCAGACTCCGGTTATTAAGTTTAGCATTCAGGCTCTGTTCAGTTTCGTTGGGTATCCAGACTCCGGTTATTACGTTGAGCTTTCAGGCTCCGGTCAGTTTCGTTGATTATCCAGACTCTGGTTATTATGTTGAGCACTCACGCTCCGGTCAGTTTCGTTGGGTATCCAGACTCTGGTTATTACGTTGAGCGTTCAGGTTCCGGTCAGTTACGTTGAGTATCCAGACTCCGGTTATTAAGTTGAGCGTTCAGGCTCCGGTCATTTTCTTTGAGCATCAAGACTCTGATTATTACGTTGAGCGTTCAGGCTCCGGTCATTTTCGTTGAGTATCCAGACTCCGGTTATTCCGTTGAACGTTCAGGCTCCGGTTAGTTTTGTTAGGTATCCAGACTTCAGTTATTACGTATAGCGTCCATGCTCTGGTAAGTTTTGTTGAGTATCTAGACTCCAGTCATTACGTTGAGTGTACAGGCTCCGGTCATTTTTGTTGAGTATCCATACTCCGGTCATTACGTTGAGCGTTCAGGCTCCGGTCATTTTCGTCGAGTATCCAGACTCCGGTCATTCTGTTGAGCGTTCAAGCTCTGGTCAGTTTCGTTGAGTATCCAAACTCCGGTTATTAAGTTGAGCATTCAGGCTCCGGTCATTTTTGTTGAGTATCCAGACTCCGGTTATTACGTTGAATGTTCAGGCTCTGGTCAGTTTCATTGATTATCCAGACTCCGGTTATTAAGTTGAGCGTTCAGGCTCCGGTTAGTTTCGTTGGGTATCCAGACTCCGGTTATTACCTTGAGCGTTCAGGCTCCGGTCAGTTTCGTTGAGTATCCAGACTCCGATTATTTCGTTGAGCTTTCACGCTCCGGTCAGTTTCGCTGGGTATCCAAACTCTAGTTATTACGTTGAGCATTCAGGCTCTGGTCATTATTGTTGAATATCCAGTCCGGTTATTACGATTAGTATTCAGGCTCCGGTCATTTTGGTTGAGTCTCCAGACTCTAGTTATTACGTTTTGTGTTCAAACTCCGATTAGTTTCATTGAGAATCTAGACTCCGATTATTACGTTGAGCGTTCAGGCTCCGGTCAGTTTCGTTGAGTATCCGGACTCCGGTTATTACGTTGAGCGTTCAGGCTCCGGTCAGTTTCGTTGAGTATCCAGAATCTGGTTATTAACTTGAGCGTTCAGGCTCCATTCAGTTTTGTTGGGTATCCAGACTCCTATTATTACGTTGAGTGTTCAGGCTCCAGTCAGTTTCGTTGAGTATCCAGACTCCGGTTATTACGTTGAGCACTCACGCTCCGGTCAGTTTCGTTGGGTATGCAGATTCCGGTTATTACGTTGAGCGTTCAGGCTCCGGTCATTTTTGTTGAGCATCCAGACTCCGGTTATTATGTTGAGCACTCACGCTCCGGTCTGTTTTGTTGGGTATTCAGACTCCGATTATTACATTGAGCGTTCAGGCTCCGGTCATTTTTGTTGAGTATCCAGACTTCGGTTATTACGTTGAGCGTTCGAGTTCCGGTGATTTTCGTTGAGTATCCAGACTCCGGTTATTACATTGAGCGTTCAGGCTCCGGTCATTTTTGTTGAGCATCCAGACTCCGGTTATTACGATGAGCACTCACGCTCCGGTCAGTTTTGTTGGGTATTCAGACTCCGGTTATTACGTTGAGCGGTCAGGCTCCGGTCAGTTTCGTTGGGTATTCAGACTCCGGTTATTACGTTGAGCGTTCATGTTCCGGTCATTTTCTTTGAGTATCCAGACTCCGGTTATTATGTTGAGCGTTCGGGCTCTGGTCATTTTCGTTGAGTATCCAGACTTCGGTTATTATGTTGGCGTTCAGGCTCCGGTCAGTTTCGTTGAGTATCCAGACTCCGGTTATTATGTTTAGCCTTCAGGCTCCATTCAGTTTTGTTGGGTATCTAGACTCCGGTTATTACGTTGAGCGTTCAGGCTCCGGTCAGTTTCGTTGAGTATCCAAACTCCAGTTATTAAGTTGAGCGCTCATGCTCTAGTCATTTTCTTTGAGTATCCAGACTCCGGTTATTAAGTTGAGCGTTCGGGCTCCGGTCATTTTCGTTGGGTATCCAGACTTTGGTTATTATGTTGAGCGTTCAGGCTCTAGTCAGTTTCGTTGAGTATCCAGACTCCGGTTATTAAGTTGAGCATTCAGGCTCGAATCATTTCCATTGAGTATCCAGACTCTGGTTATTACGTTGAGTGTTCAGGCTCCGGTCATTACGTTGGTTGTTCAGGCTCCGGTCAGTTTCGTTGAGTATCCAGACTCCAGTTATTATGTTGAGCGTTCAGGCTCCAGTCATTACGTTCATCGTTCAGGCTCCGGTCAGTTTCGTAGAGTATCCAGACTCCAGTTATTACATTGAGCATTCAGGCTCTGGTCAGTTTCGTTGGGTATCCAGACTCCGGTTATTACGTTGAGCGTTAAGGCTCCGGTCATTTTTTTTGAGTTTCCAGACATCGGTTATTACGTTGAGTGTTCAGGTTCCGGTCAATTTCGTTGAGTATCCAAACTCCAGTTATTAAGTTGAGCGTTCAGGCTCCGGTCATTTTCTTTGAGTATCCAGACTCCGGTTATTATGTTGAGTTTTCGGGCTCTGGTCATTTTCGTTGAGTATCCAGACTCCGGTTATTACGTTGAGCGTTTAGGCTCCGGTCAGTTTCGTTGAGTATCCAGACTCAGGTTATTAAGTTGAGCGTTCAGGCTCCATTCAGTTTTGTTAGGTATCCAGACTTCGGTTATTACGTTGAGCGTTCAGGCTCCGGTCAGTTTCGTTGAGTATCAAGACTCCGGATATTACGTTGAGCACTCACGCTTCGATCCGTTTCGTTAGGTATCCAGACTCCGGTTATTACGTTGAGCGTTAAGGCTCCGGTCATATTTGTTGAGTATCCAGACTCCGGTTATTACGTTGAGCGTTCAGGCTCCGGTCAGTTTCATTGAGTATCCAAACTCCAGTTATTAAGTTAAGCGTTCATGCTCTGGTCATTTTCTTTGAGTATCCAGACTCCGGTTATTACGTTGAGCGTTCGGCCTCCGGTCATTTTCGTTGAGTATCCAGACTCCTGTTATTACGTTGACCGTTCAGACTCCGGTCAGTTTCGTTGAGTATCCAGAATCCGGTTATTAAATTGAGCGTTTAGGCTCCATTCAGTTTTGTTGGGTATCTAGACTCCGGTTATTACGTTTAGCGTTTAGGCTCTGATCAGTTTCGTTGAGTATCCAGACTCCGGTTATTAATTTGAGCGTTTAGCCTCCATTCTGTTTTGTTGGGTATCCAGACTCTGGTTATTACGTTGAGCACTCACGCTCCAGTCAGTTTTGTTGTGTATCCAGACTCCGGTTATTACGTTGAGCGTTCAGGCTCCGGTCATTTTTGTTGAGTATCCAGGCTCCGGTTATTACCTTGAGCGTTCGAGCTCCGGTCAATTTCGTTGAGTATCCAGACTCCGGTTATCACGTTGAGCGTTCAGGCTCCGGTCAGTTTCGTTGAGTATCCAGACTCTGGTTATTACGTTGAGCACTCACGCTCCGATCAGTTTCGTTGGGTATCCAGACTCCGGTTATTACGTTGAGCGTTCAGGCTCTGGTCATTTTTGTTGAGTATCCAGACTCCGGTTATTACGTTGAGCACTCACCCTCCGGTCAGTTTCGTTGGGTATCAAGACTCTGGTCATTATGTTGAGCGTTCAGGCTTCGATCAGTTTCGTTGAGTATCCAGACTCCGGTTATTAAGTTGAACATTCAGGCTCCGGTCATTTCCATTGAGTATCCAGACTCTGGTTATTACGTGGAGTGTTCAAGCTTCGGTCATTACGTTGGTCGTTCAGGCTCCGGTCAGTTTCGTTGAGTATCCAAACTCCAGTTATTACGTTGAGCGTTCAGGCTACGGTCATTACGTTGATCGTTCAGGCTCCGGTCAATTTCGTTGAGTATCCAGACTCCAGTTATTACGTTGAGCATTCAGGCTCTGGTCAGTTTCGTTGGGTATCCAGACTCCGGTTATTATGTTGAGCGTTAAGGCTCCGGTCATTTTTGTTGAGTATCCATACTTCGGTTATTACGTTGAGCGTTCAGGTTCCGGTCAGTTTCGTTGAGTATCCAAAATCCGGTTATTAAGTTGAGCGTTCATGCTCCGGTCATTTTCTTTGAGTATCCAGACTCCGGTTATTACGTTGAGCGTTCGGGCTCCGGTCATTTTCGTTGAGTATCCAGACTCCGATTATTACGTTGACCGTTCAGGCTCCAGTCAGTTTCGTTGAGTATCCAGAATCCGGTTATTAAGTTGAGCGTTTAGGCTCCATTCAGTTTTGTTTGGTATCCAGACTCTGGTTATTACGTTTAGCGTTCAGGCTCCGATAAGTTTCGTTGAGTATCCAGACTCCGGTTATTAAGTTGAGCGTTTAGGCTCCATTCAGTTTCGTTGGGTATCCAGACTCCGGTTATGACGTTGAGCACTCACGCTCCGGTCAGTTTCGTTGTGTATCCAGACTCCGGTTATTACGTTGAGCGTTCAGGCTCCGGTCATTTTTGTTGAGTATCTAGGCTCCGGTTATTACCTTGAGCGTTCGAGCTCCGGTCCTTTTCGTTGAGTATCCAGACTCCGGTTATCACGTTGAGCGTTCAGGCTCCGGTCAGTTTCGTTGAGTATCCAGACTCTGGTTATTACGTTGAGCACTCACGCTCCGATCAGTTTCGTTGGGTATCCAGACTCCGGTTATTACGTTGAGCGTTCAGGCTCTGGTCATTTTTGTTGAGTATCCAAACTCCGGTTATTACGTTGAGCACTCACGCTCCGGTCAGTTTCGTTGGGTATCCAGACTCTGGTCATTATGTTGAGCGTTCAGGCTCCGGTCAGTTTCGTTGAGTATCCAGACTCCGGTTATTAAGTTGAGCATTCAGGCTCCGGTCATTTCCATTGAGTATCCAGACTCTGGTTATTACGTTGAGTGTTCAGGCTCCGGTCATTACGTTGGTCGTTCAGGCTCCGGTCAGTTTCGTTGAGTATCCAGAATCCAGTTATTATGTTGAGCGTTCAGGCTCCGATCATTACGTTGATCGTTCAGGCTCCGGTCAGTTTCGTTGAGTATCTAGACTCCAGTTATTACATTGAGCGTTCAGGTTCTGGTCAGTTTCGTTGGGTATCCAGACTCCAGTTATTACGTTGAGCGTTAAGGCTCCGGTCATTTTTGTTGAGTATCCAGACTTCGGTTATTACATTGAGCGTTCAGGTTCAGGTCAGTTTCGTTGAGTATCCAAACTCCGGTTATTAAATTGAGCGTTCATGCTCAGGTCATTTTCTTTGAGTATCCAGACTCCGGTTATTACGTTGAGTTTTCGGGCTCTGGTCATTTTCGTTGAGTATCTAGACTCCGGTTATTACGTTGAACGTTCAGGCTCCGGTCAGTTTCGTTGAGTATCCAGACTCCGGTTATTAAGTTGAGCGTTCAGGCTCCATTCAGTTTTGTTGGGTATCCAGACTTCGGTTATTACGTTGAGCGTTCAGGCTCCGGTCAGTTTCGTTGAGTATCCAGACTCCGGATATTACGTTGAGCACTCACGCTCCGATAAGTTTCGTTAGGTATCCAGACTCCGGTTATTACGTTGAGCATTAAGGCTCCGGTCATATTTGTTGAGTATCCAGACTCCGGTTATTACGTTGAGCGTTCAGGCTCCGGTCAGTTTCGTTGAGTATCCAAACTCCAGTTATTAAGTTGAGCGTTCATGCTCTGGTCATTTTCTTTGAGTATCCAGACTCCGGTTATTACGTTGAGCGTTCGGGCTTCGGTCATTTTCGTTGAGTATCCAGACTCCGGTTATTACGTTGAGCGTTCAGGCTCCGGTCAGTTTTGTTGAGTATCTAGAATCCGGTTATTAAGTTTAGCGTTTAGGCTCCATTCAATTTTGTTGGGTATCCAGACTCCGGTTATTACGTTTAGCGTTCAAGCTCCGATCAGTATCATTGAGTATCCAGAATCCGGTTATTAAGTTGAGCGTTTAGGCTCCATTTCGTTTTGTTTGGTATCCAGACTCAGGTTATTACGTTGAGCACTCACGCTCCGGTCAGTTTCGTTGTGTATCCAGAGTCCGGTTATTACTGTCGCTACTGCGAAAATCGGCGTCGGCTGAACAGAAGAGTCGCCACCGTGCGTTATTTATCCCACGGGAGGGAAAGGAAACGCTCAGAGTAAACCTCACAAAGACGGGAAAGGTATGGTCGTCGCAACCAAAACCTGGATTCGGGAGTCGGTTACACAAGGGGAAGGTATTAGCACCCCTCACGTCCGTCGTACTCGACGGGATCCACGCTTGTTTTCGGGTATGGATTGTTATTCTATCTACGCTAAAGGTCTGGGGTTAAAAGAAAAGAAAATGAAAATAAAAAAAAATAAAAAAATGACTCGGCAAAGTATCGCACTTTATGCCTACGTATTCCCGTCTGGAACGAGAAATCAGAGTCAACGTAGTTCGCCTACCTACTGGAAAGGAGGGGAAGGTTGCTCGCTAGGATATCGCATCCTATGCCTACGTACTTTCATACAGCATGAAAGATCAGAGCAAACGTAGTTCGGGCCACGGAAGACACAAGCTTGTCTTGATTATTTTTTATTCCCTCTGAAAAAGGTTTGCTTGATTAACAGTCCCGGCGGACAAAAATGACGCTTTGATGAGTTCACATTCTTTTACGGAAGAAGTGTCTTTTATTGTGTTTGAAATCTTTATGTGTTTTTCTGTTTGTTTTGAGAAAGAAGAGACATAACTCTAACCTACGGTTGCGAAGGGAATCAAACTATCCTAATATTATCATGCATGGGTTAAGACCTAGTGTCTATCATGCTCCTCTCTTGCACAGAGAGAAACAGAGATCCTACGGGATAGGCAGAAACAGAAACAATAACAGATATAATAAAGCAGTAAAATGCATGGATGCAACAGTACAAGCGAGGCAAGGGAGTCCCACTCAACCTCGAACCTAGAAAACAATAGGCAAAAGTGAACAGGCTTCACTTTCAACCCAACAGGGTAAACAGCAAACAATACAGTTCAGAAAACCAATCAATACATCAGCAATGAAATACAACAGCAAAAGAAACAGCATCAGCAGCTCTGAATCAACATCTGGCTTCAAGTAATCTCCAATCATTCACAGGCTTCAACAAGCATCAATCTCCATCTTCATGATCTTCAGGCAAAGGCTTTGATCATCAGTATTCCATCTGCAATGGCTTTTCTTCAAATTCAAACCTCCAGGATGAGGGATTAGTCACAAGAGTGAATTGGGTGTTAAGCAATCAGCTGACTACCAAGGGTGGTGAACAGACTGCTTCTAACACAAGAGACCTTTTCTCTCAAGAGTTCTATCTCATAGACCCTATCACCAAGCCTTCCAAAGGAAGGGGGTGAGTGTCTTAGAGAGACTCTGAATCACAGAGAAGAATGGATGCAGACAAGGCAATCCATGTTTGAGAAACAAACTTCCTAACCTAGAGCTCTGCCTAGCTCCTAAACCCCAGTCTCCTCAGCAGCTACTAGCAAGAACCTCCTCTCCAACTCTGGCAGTTGATCTTCAATCTCTGGATCTCCAATGGTCTTCATCTCCTCAAGTCTTCAGCTCTCCCAAGTTCCCAGAAAATCCCAATACCCAAGCAAGCAAGCAATAATCCCCAGAGGGCACACCACACCAGTCAATCAGATATACACAGAGTGTTAATAGCAGTAGGGGGGTCCTGACTTTTTCTAAGGGATCTAATAACTACCCATAGCCCCTATAGTCCCATAACTAATCTAGTTAAATCCTAAGTCCTAAGGGAAATGAATTGATTCTCCTAAGTCATCACCTAAAAACCCTAATTTGTTCATGTTGTTCAAGCCTACATTAAGCACCTAAAATTAATTTCTAAAAATGGGAATTAAATTGTTTCTACAAGTTCAATATCTCGTCTAAGCAACCTAAAAAGAATGAACAAAAAATATGAAAGTATCTAATAGAACAAAAATTAATAAAATCATGCATGAAATGAAACTATTAAAATGTCATTTATTTGGAAAATATGGGAAAAATATCAAATAAAAATAAAAATGCAATTTTATTTAATGACAATTTTCTAGACATTCTAACGAAAATGATGTAAAAAGAATGAATTAAAAATGATTTTTTATCTATTTATTATGAATTTTTTAAAATGAATGAAAGAAATGAAAAGAAAATAATAAAAGAAGAAAGAAATAGCCAGGGGGGTACTAGTAGCAGAGCGCCCTAGTTGATATTCCAGGATGGGCCAGCAAACGGGGGTGCGCGTAGCAAGTTGCACTAGGCCCAGAACAAATCAGCATTAATGAAAATAAAAAAACAAGCAGGGGGTGCATTCAGTAAGGTTATCACGTTCAAAAGATTGGGCCTGATAACATGGGGGGTGGGGATATCAAAACACACTTAGGCCCGCCCGTTTCATTAAATGAAACGGTGCGTTTAGGGCACCTATTCTCTCCCTCCAAAATTCTGAATTAAACGAGAGCCACAGGATTGGCTTGGAGGTCAAAGGTCCAACACGCGACGGACGCTCAGGATTGCGTCTTCAACCTCCTTGTGAGAACTTAGGGTTTCAACTTCCATGGAAGCCATGCACGAACCAACTTCCATCAATCTGTTCTCTCTCCACAGTCCATGGATCAACACGATATAAACATGAAAATCATTCAGAATTTCTCCCTCTACAAGCCTATGGTCATAGTTTGATCTGAAATTCAGCAAATCACTCAACCCGAGCGCATGACATTCTTGGCTCCATTAACATACTCTGCAACTCATCCTCAAGATTCTCAACCAAACCTATACTAATCTAATCTATGACTAATGGTGATTATTCTGATCTATCAAACTAAGATTATCATGCACTATGCTATGAATTCTACATCCTAACAGTTTCAAGCACCTGCTAACAATCATCACCAAACAGCACCAAACCAATCAGAAATGCTCTACTAACATCCTACATCATATCTAAACTAATAAAACCATGCTAAACTAACTAAATCAAGCTGTGGCAGAGAAAATGCACCTGGTGTGAAAGCTTGGAAATGCTGATGGAACTCGTGGATCTGAGGCTTTTGAGGCTTGGATCTTGATCAACTAACTCAGTGCTCGATTCTGTATGCAACACCTTGATGATTCTTGCCTTGGATCTTGCTGTCCAATGGAAATTGCAATTTGTGTGTTCTTGATGGAAGTGCACGAAAATGATCAATATCCACCAAATCTTTGATTCAATTCTGATCCATGATGATGATTGAATGTAGGAGGATCAATGTTGATGAGAATTGATGAAGATTTTGGGAAATTTGGATGAAATTGCAATGAGAAAGAATGAGAGAACTTTGGGAAATTTTGGTGAAAAATGAATCCAACCCTTGCTCAATTCTGATTTCATGAATATATAGGGCTCAATGGACACTTCTAGATCCATCTTACAACTTCCCTTGCCTTCCAACTTTGATTGATTTTTGAAATGTTTCTTCAAATGCAAGTAACCATGAGTAACTTTGATTTTTTTCACTAAGCTCAAAAAAGTGCTTGAACCATTGTCTCTAAAATGTCTTTTGGACCCAAAATCATATATTGGAAGTCCCCATTTGGACTTATAAATCTCTCAAACCATTTTTCACTTTGACTTTATTCAAGTTATAAGCCATTTTAGTTCAAATTTAACCAATCATGCAACTTCATGTTATGAGCTTTTCCAACAATTTGTGACCTTCTTTCTAGACTCAAAATGTCATTTGGAGCAAGTTTGATGTTGTAAGTTTTTCCATTTGAGGCCTCCTTGTATGAGTTTTGGACATAGGTTAAAATGACCTGTAATTCACAAATGACCAAAATACCCTTTGCTTGCCAAGACCATAAGTTGAGTTCCACACATCATATGAGGGCATGCTATACCATTCTAGAAAGCTAAGACAATGAGGAACAATTCTTATGTTTACCAGAAGTTCATTTGGAATCTCCTTGAGGGGTGAAAATTGCTTGGAAGTCAAGTCACTTTCACAGACAAAATTTCAGATACCTCAGATGACCTGTAACTTGCAAGGACCATAACTTGAGTTCTATAAATCTCCTTGATGTCTTCCACCACTCAAATTAAAGGTCTTGAGATCATCTACAAGTTTCATGTTGGCCAAGGATCCATTTGAAACTTGAATTTTGACTTATCTTGCTTGGAAATTTGACCTAAACTAGGGGATTTTACATAGAAACCCTAATTTAGAAACTCCTCTTCTCCTTGATTTCTCTTGAATTTTTCTTAGCATAACAACATATCCTTATTCTCCATGTCAAATGATGAATCCCATATCTCTTCAATAGACCTGAATGCCTTTAAATCAATCAATTGACCTAGGGTTGACCTAAGGTTGACCCAGATGAAACCCTAGTTGACTGTCTTCAACTGCAATACTTGTGATCACATCAATGACTTGTCTCCTTCTTTAAATAACTTTCTAAGTCTCTCATAATGTCTAGATACTCTCCATGCCTTCAACTCACAGCTCACAACCCTCTTGTTGACCCTCAGATACCCTCAGCTAGGAGATGGACTCAAGGCTTGATCTGCTGAACTTTTTGCTTTCAAATTCTTTCCTGATGACTTGAATGAGATTGAATTGGGATAATAACCTCTTGATAGGCTTCTAGAGATGAGAATAATGATTGGTCCCCCTGTTGTATGACTTGCTATGCTTATGCTATGCAGATGATTAGACTATGCACATGACTCTATATGCAAATGCTAATGACATTGAAACATAAACCAAATGAATAAGGTTGGGCAAATTTTAGGGTGCAACAGCTGCCCCTATTCAAGCGACTTGGACCCGATTGGGTGAAGAGCGAACGGCCTTCAAACATTCGAGGTACGAGACGGTTGAATACTAAGAAACCCGGAAATTTGCCAACCGCAGAAATAAACTGCACCCCTGCTTGGGGAACGACATTCCTCAGCTGAATTTAACTGTTACGGCAACCCACTGATCTCGCGCGACCGTGCTGGGGATTGTCTTCATCGTTCTGAAGAGGATTCTGCCATAACAGATTGCTTGCTTGTCCATGTTAGGACTCTGTCTGTCATCAATACGAAGAAATCTCAACTAAACCTGTCCCCGTTAGGACTCCACTTGCTGTTAACCCAGAAAAATCTCGGCAATTCCGCTGGGGATAATTCGTCTGCATTTCCATAAACTGAATCGTCCACGTTAGGAATAAAACTCTTCCACGCTAGGAGTAACACCTGTCCACATTAGGAATCATTTCTTCTGTATCTGTCCACGTCAGGACTAACCCTTTCATCTTTCCACGTCAGGAAGCAATCTTCTTTCCACATAAGGAGAACTATATCAATCTGTCCACGTTAGGACTCCAATACCCCTTGACATGTCCGCGTCAGGACTCCAATCTTTCCACGTAAGGAATTCAACTTTGGTTCTGAACCTGTCCACGTCAGGACTCGACTTTCCATGTAAGGAGTACATCATTCTTCCACGTCAGGAATCAACTTTTCTCGAGTCTAACCGCGTAAGGACCCCAATTCTTCCACGTAAGGAATAAACTCTTTTCCATCTGTCCGCGTCAGGACTAAACTCTTTCCACGTTAGGAATCACCTCTTTCCACGTAAGGAATCCTCTTCTGATATGTCCGCGTAAGGACTACATCGTCCACGTTAGGACCCACCTCTCCCCGTTAGGAATAATAATTTCTTTGATTTGTCCACGTCAGGACACTGATCTCGTCTTGATTTGTCCATGTTAGGACTCAGGCGTCTTCGACCTGCTGAGGAAATAAGACTTGTCCACGTAAGGACTCACACCCTTGTCTGATTCGTCCACGTCAGGGCACCAACACAAAGAGTAATCACTTTTGTCAACGTCATGACTTCCCATTCCACTAATTTCGAGAACTCGAATCTGCCCACGTTAGGACTAACACACCTCACCAATCCGGGGAAATAAACCTGTCCACGTTAGGACGCCCACTTCTGAAGAAATCCCGTCAATCTAGGAGTAAATTGTCCACGTCAGGACTTAGTTCTCAATGATCCACACCCACAAACTTCTTAGCACTGACGTGACAGCGACTTTGAGACGGACTCTACTGGGATGTCTGGAAACCAACTATCGGACGCCTGCTCTGATAACCTGCGGTGGCCTCTGAAATTCTGATTCATGGAACCCCTGATGACAAAAGAGAAACTTATCCTGATAACTCTGTGGGGAATACTGCCGAAACTGACATTATCATTGGATGTCTCATGCCGATATCTTGAATGTTTGGTTGTTCATTTAAGCAAGAGTTCTCTTCACCTGAACTGCTAGAGTACAGGAATTGCTTCAGCAAAATAAACGCTGAAGATAATGCCAACTCTGCTGGGGATAGCTAGATGCTACAGAATTATTCCAGCAAAATAAATGCTGGGAGGATGAAGTCAACCCTGCTGGGAAATTGGGAACTCAAACCAAACACCCTGTTGAGGTAACATCCTGCTGGGGAATATAACTCTGCTGGGGAATAGCAGATGTGCACAGTACGATTGGATTTCTGCTGGAGAGTGAACTGATATTACACAGTATCCCTGACGAAATAAATGACAAGAACCACCATCAACTCTGCTTGGGAGAGTCTTAATCTTCAAGTTCCACTGGAAGGAATGAAAACACTTGCAAAGAGAATTCCGCTAGGGACGGGATGATTCTCTTGGGGTGAACTCCACCGACTCCGCTGGGATAGAGTGCATGACCCTGCGGGGAAAGATGAACCTGTCTGAATACAGCCTCACGATCTTGGAATCGCCAAACTCTATTGAGGACGAATAACTTTTCTGGAGCGCGTCCTTTGGATAAGCTACGGCTAGCTGGAGAATTCTATCCTTCTTCAGGAAGAACATGCATAACCTACGTGGGGATTAAGTCTTTCGCTGTCGCAATCTTTTGATCATCTTCCTCGTATGGTTATGAAACCTGCAACAACACAAACAAGACACGACAGGCCTATGCAATCAAATCAATTCAGGTTAGTGACGTTATACTCAGTTAATTAAAAGCTTTAACAATTGTTGGCAAGGGTCAGTGGTGTTATACTCATGCTAGCTTCACTAAACTTAGGCGTTTTATCATGCACAAAACAGTAAAGAACCAGCATCAAGTACTGAATAACATATTTTCATTGATTGGGCCCCTGAATGGGCGGAGTTTTTGTACACGGGATGTAACTCCTGAAAAGAGGAAGCTACGCAAAGCAAATATACAAGTATGCACAAGAAGCATGAATATTTTGACAAATTAAATTTTGTACACATGTCGGCAACGGGATGCAGATGAACACCACGAGCTGATCCTCCTATGACTCATCCGACTCTAATGCTTTCCCGGTATCCCCACTTCTGAAAAGATCGTGTCTGATAACTGGCTCCTCAAATATATTCTCCCGCATTGATGCTCACTGAATTCGGACCGCAGTCATTTGCTTTTCAAATCCCTAACTTTTGCGTGAACCGCCCTTTACGGGTTTTCAGTTCACCGGGATGCCCTTTTTTGCCGAAGCCGCCCAGTGTAGGTTTTCAACTTCGCGGGTGTACATTTTTTCAATTTTATCCCTAACTTTTGCCCGAACCTTTCATACTGTTTTTGGTTCGCCAGGATGCCCCATTTTTGCCTGGACTCTCTTTTTTCTGTCCAGCGGGTCTATTTTAAGCAAAGTATTTTTTAACTGCGTCCGAATTCACAGGTGACGCAAAGTCTTCTCCGTCCATGGTGGACAACAACAACGCTCCTCCTGAGAAGACCTTACTGACAACGTATGGCCCTTCGTAGTTGGGGGTCCACTTGCCCCTGTGATCTGCTTGCGGCGGGAGAATCCTTTTCAGCACAAGATCGCCTGTAACACCCCGTTTTATTTAATATTATATTAATATTTTCGAGTTACCGTTTGACGTTTATTTTGCGACGAGAATATTTATACTAACTGATATATCTGTTAATATATTTGGCGACGTATTATTCAGACCGGTAATTATTTTATTCGGTCCGATAATTATTTTGAGGGACCGGTAATTATTTTATTCGGTCCGGTATTTGTTTTGAGGGACCGGTAATTATTTTATTCCGTCCGGTATTTGTTTTGAGAGACCGGTAATTATTTTGTTCGGTCCGGTTTTCATTCCGTTCGGTTCGGTAAAATATTATTCGGACTGATACTTAATTATTTGGAGTTATTTTAATTATTTAGGTTAATAATATTATTTAGTGTTATGAGTAGTATATTTTAAGAGGGGCTAATTGGTAATTTGAATTATGTCTTGCTACTAATCAAAACCAAATACACCTTGTTTTATGTCATAACTCACAAAACACACTTAGAGGCATTAGAGAGAGCTAGAGGGTCTTGGAGAAGAGAAGAAGAACAAGAACACAAAGCTTGGGTTTTGGGTTGGTTGAATCATCAAGAATCATTTCAAGTATATAAGGTAAGGGGTTTGATTTTCCAATGCCTATAGTTAGAGTTTGATTTGGTATATTTTGATTTGGGATAAAATTGATTTTTAGGGTTTATGAGTTGTGTTGAGTGATTTTGATAGAGGTTAGAAGAATTGATTTAGGTGTTATTGTTGTTGTTGGATTGTTATTGAATTAATTAAGAATAATTAGATTAGAAAAGAAAAACTAATTATATTAATGTTATAAAAAAAAAAAAAGTTATGCAGGAAAACTTATGCAGAAACTCTGTTTCTGCTAAAGTTCTATTTATATTATTATATATATTAAATAATTATATTAATTAAATACAAATATGAAATAAGTTAGCCAATTTAATTTGGAACCCGATTATGTTCTGATTTCTCGATTTCGGTAATTTCGGCGACGGAGCTAGTTACTCCGAATTGGACGAAAATTGACGTGCTAGCTAACTTTGACGTGTAGAACGTCGTGGTGAGGTTAGTTTTTAGAGATTACGAGTTTTTAACGGAGTGACCCAAAATAGGCCAATTTACGGTTAATTCTAAACGGGTTGCATTTTAGTCGGTTTAAGTCGCGTATGGACAATCCGATTGCGACGTTGATAATTATGATTGATGCCGATTATTATGAATGACTTTTGCGACGATTATTGATGTTTGATTATTTTTCCATGTTTGGAATGAAGTGAATTATTTGATAATGATGTGGTGTGATTAAACATGATGTTTGCGACGGTTTATTTATAATGAATACTTGATGATATGCGATGCGATGATATGTTTATCTTGATGTGGATAAGTATGGCGACGTGGGCTTTATGCCAATCTTGATGCGTGATGATGATGTTTTTGTTGTGTCGTGTTTGTGATGTCGTGTTGTCAAGTCACATACATTGCATTGGCGACGAGGGCTTTTATGCCAAGCGACGAGGGCTTTTATGCCAAAGCGACGATGGGCTTTATGCCAAATGTCCCTAATTATGGACAAAGCGACGGGTACCACATGCATAACATAGTCGTGTCTCATGGAGTCGGTTATGTTTATTTTGAGTCTTTTGGCATTGAGTTTTATTTGATGACTTATGATGAATTGTGATGTTGTAGGATACTTTATTTTGTGATCATTTTTATGTTAAACATAAAGTGATTATGATTTGATACATTCACGAGGATTATGCGACGAATATAACATGGCGGTAAAGCGACGATATGAATTTATGGCGATGGAGTTTATATCTTGTTTTGATATGATTATGGCGAGTATGTGACGAAATTAAAGTGTTGATTCTATACACTAAATGATGATTTAAAGTGTGTGAGATTTGGATATGTGTTAATATATTCTTATTAATCCTATATCATTTATGATTCCAAACTATTCATATATTTCATCATGCCTTTAATTATATGTTTTGGAGTATCTCACCCTTTACTTGTTTCGCCGTTGCCTTTATATTGGTAACGTGCAGGTGATC
Organism: Lathyrus sativus; assembly: GCA_963859935.3. Taxonomy (NCBI): domain Eukaryota; kingdom Viridiplantae; phylum Streptophyta; class Magnoliopsida; order Fabales; family Fabaceae; genus Lathyrus; species Lathyrus sativus. The sequence goes on along the minus strand of CAWUDS030000653.1, from coordinate 939,214 downwards.
CGCGAGGATGATGTGGATTAGCTCGAGTCTCTTTTTTTTTTTGAGTCGCTCTGCTCTGATAGTAGTAACACTCGGGATTTGGGCGACGTTATTATTTTGGATATGATAGTTTATGTATACTATTTTATGACTTTATGAATTTATGTATTGATGATAACTTGTTGATGCGTATATTTTGTGAATACTCGTATGGTTATATGATGTTAATGATATGAATCGGTATATCCGACTTTTGATTTTTGTGTTGTGCATTATATTGCAAAGTGATGAAAATGAATATGTGATACCTCAATTTATGTTTGGATGAAATTTTGAAACTCTGATTTTATTATTTATTACGAGGGGTTGAATTGGGGTGTTACATTAGTGGTATCAGAGCAGGTCGGTCTGTCCGACCAAGTTGTTGAGTCTTTAGTTGTTTAACAATCAAGTATTGTTATTTGTTGATTCTAATCCTTGTTTATGTGGTGAGCAGAAGTGTGATGGCCGGGAGAAATGCTGGAAGAAACGATGAGGCACTTGCTGCAGCTATGCATGCAATGGCTCAGGCATACCAGAATCCGCCAAACGCTGACGAGAACATAGGGTCTCGTAGTTTGGCAACCTTTCAGAGGGAGAACCCTCCTACTTTTGAAGGAAAGTATGATCCCGAAGGAGCACTGGCGTGGCTGAAAGAGATAGAGAGGATATTCAGGGTGATGGATTGTACCCTTGCTCAGAAAATCCGTTATGGTACACATAAGTTGACATTGGAAGCTGACGACTGGTGGGTCGAGACCCGTCAGAGGCTAGAGCTTGCTGGAGAAGAGATCTCGTGGGAGGTATTCCGAAGGGAATTCTTAAGAAAGTATTACCCGGAGGATGTAAGAGGAAAAAAGGAGATTGAATTCCTTGAGCTAAAGCAAGGAAACATGTCGATCACTGACTATGCAGCGAAGTTCACCAAGCTGGCTAAGTTCTATCCGCATTATGATGGACCCAATGCTGAGTTCTCTAAATGCATTAAGTTTGAAAATGGCTTACGTCTTGAGATTAAGAAAGCAGTGGGTTATCAAAAGATTCGCGTCTTTGCGGATTTGATTGATAGTTGCAGGATCTTTGAAGAGGATAGTAATGCCCATTATAAGATCATGTCTGAAAAGAGAAACAAAGGTCAACAAAATCGTGGGAAGCCGTATGATGCCCCGGTTGGAAAAGGGAAGCAAAAAGTAGTCCAAGGGCGAAGGACTAGTGGGGGAGATGCCCCTGCTGGTATTGTTTGTTACAAATGTGGGAAGGCAGGACATAAAAGTAATGTTTGTAGAAGTGATGCCAGGGTTAAGGAGAATGAAGTGAGATGTTTCCGATGTGGAGAAGTGGGGCATATAACCCGTGATTGCAAGCATAAGGATGTGGTTTGTTTTAATTGCGGTGAGGGGGGTCACATTAGTTCTCAATGTAAGAAGCCTAAGAGGACTCATGATTCGGGAAAAGTGTTTGCTTTGTCGGGAGCTCCGAAGGCAAACGAGGATGGACTTGTTCGAGGTACTAGTTTCATTAATAGCATTCCTCTTATTACTATTATTGATACTGGTGCTACTCATAGTTTTATTGCTGCTGATTGTGTTAAGAGATTGGGTCTTACTTTATCCTCCTTGAATAGAGATATGATTGTAGAGGTTCCAGCTAAGGGAACGGTTACTACCTCCTTTGTGTGTTCAGATTGTCCTTTATCAATCTTTGATCGAGATTTCCTTGTGAACCTTATTTGGTTGCCGCTTGTCGGAATGGATGTGGTCTTAGGTATGGACTGGTTAAAATCTAATTATGTTCATATCAATTGCTATAACAACTCGGTGATGTTTTCTTCCTTAGAAGAAGAAGAACGAGCCACTTTGGTAACAACGAAGCAGTTGAACGCGTTTATGAAGGAAGAGGCGTTAATGTTTTTGTTGATGGAGACTCTGTCTGTTGAGAGTCAGGCTGTGATTGCAAACTTTCCGGTGGTATGCGACTTTCCCGAAGTATTCCCTGATGAGATTCCTAGTGCACCGCCAAGAAGAGAAGTTGAATTTTCTGTGGACCTTGTCCCTGGTACCAGACCTATCTCTATGGCACCATACAGGATGTCCGCATCCGAGTTATCAGAATTGAAGAGCCAATTAGAAGATTTGCTCGAGAAGAAGTTTGTTAGGCCAAGTGTGTCACCGTGGGGAGCTCCTGTGTTATTGGTGAAGAAGAAGGATGGTAGCATGAGACTTTGCATCGACTACCGTCAGTTGAACAAAGTAACGATCAAGAATAGATATCCGCTTCCAAGAATTGATGATTTGATGGACCGATTGGTTGGCGCTCGCATGTTTAGTAAGATTGATTTGAGATCGGGTTACCATCAAATAAGGGTGAAAGAAGAAGATGTTCAGAAAACTGCTTTCAGGACGAGGTATGGACATTACGAGTATTTGGTGATGCCTTTCGGTGTCACTAACGCACCGGGAGTATTCATGGAATACATGAATCGTATTTTCCATCCTTACTTGGATCGTTTTGTGGTGGTTTTTATTGATGACATTCTGATTTTTTCTAAATCGGAAGAAGAACATGCAGAGCATTTGCGCATTGTGTTAGAAGTTCTGAAAGAGAAGAAGCTTTATGCTAAGTTGTCAAAGTGCGAGTTCTGGTTAAGTGAAGTTAGCTTTTTGGGCCATGTCATTTCTGGTAATGGCATTGCGGTGGATCCTTCAAAAGTTGATGCGGTGTTGAGATGGGAAACTCCTAAGTCGGTTACCGAGATTAGAAGTTTCTTAGGCTTGGCTGGCTATTATAGAAGATTCATTGAAGGATTTTCAAAGTTGGCACTTCCTTTGACAAAGTTGACTTGCAAAGGAGCTGCATTTGTGTGGGATGTCAAGTGTGAAGAAAGTTTCATGGAATTGAAGAAAAGGTTGACGACGGCTCCGATCTTGATTTTGCCTAATCCGGAGAAACCGTTTGTTGTTTATTGTGATGCTTCTAAGATGGGTTTAGGTGGTGTGCTCATGCAGAATGGAAAGGTGGTTGCTTATGCTTCTAGGCAATTGAAGGTTCATGAGAAGAATTATCCTACTCACGATTTGGAACTTGCGGCAGTTGTTTTTGTGCTTAAGATTTGGAGGCATTATCTTTATGGTTCTAGATTTGAAGTATTTAGTGACCATAAAAGTTTGAAGTACTTGTTCGAGCAGAAAGAGCTTAATATGAGACAAAGGCGGTGGCTTGAATTGTTGAAAGATTATGACTTTGGATTGAATTACCATCCTGGTAAAGCGAATGTGGTGGCCGATGCCTTAAGTCGCAAGACTTTGCATATGTCACTTTTGATGGTGAAAGAGTTGGAAATGATTGAGCAATTTAGAGATATGAGTCTTGTGATCGAGGTGACGCCGAAGAGTGTTATTCTGGGGATGTTAAAGATCAATAATGATTTCCTTGATAATATTAGAGAAGCTCAGAAGTTAGATGCAAAGTTTGTTGACTTGATGGTTAGTATTGGACAAACTGAGAATGATGATTTCAAGTTGGATGCGAATGGTGTGTTGAGATTCTGTGACAGGATTTGTATTCCTGATGATGTGGATTTGAAGAGAATGATTTTAGAAGAATGTCACCGAAGTAACTTGAGTATTCATCCCGGAGCGACCAAAATGTACCAAGATTTGAAGAAGTTATTTTGGTGGTCTGGTATGAAAAGAGAAGTAGCTCAGTTTGTTTATGCTTGTTTGACTTGTCAGAAGTCGAAGGTGGAGCATCAGAAACCTGCTGGGCTGATGCAACCGTTAGAGATTCCGGAATGGAAATGGGATAGCATTTCTATGGATTTCGTGACGGGGTTACCGAATACACCAAGAGGACATGATGCGATATGGGTTATCGTTGATAGGCTCACAAAGTCGACTCACTTTATTCCTATTAACATCACTTATCCCGTATCAAAGTTGGCGGAAATTTATACGCATGTGATAGTGAGATTACATGGTATTCCTCTTTGTATCGTTTCGGATAGAGATCCGAGGTTCACTTCAGATTTTTGGAAAAGCTTGCAAGAAACTTTGGGTTCTAAGTTGAGGTTAAGTTCAACTTATCATCCTCAAACCGATGGTCAGACGGAGAGAACAATTCAATCTTTAGAAGATTTGTTGCGGGCTTGTATTCTTGAACACGGTGGTTCATGGGATACTTATATTCCTTTGATTGAGTTCACTTATAACAACAGTTTTCACTCGAGTATTGGAATGGCACCTTTCGAGGCTTTGTATGGTCGGAGGTGTAGAACTCCTTTGTGTTGGCATGAGTCGGGTGAAAGTGTGGTGCTTGGACCGGAGTTGGTTAGAGAGACAACCGAGGCGGTTAAGATGATTAGAGAAAAGATGAGAATTTCGCAAAGTAGGCAAAAGAGTTACCATGATAAAAGAAGGAAAGATTTGGAATTTCAATCGGGTGATCATGTGTTTCTACGAGTTACTCCTACAACCGGTGTTGGAAGAGCTTTGAAATCGAAGAAGTTAACTCCTCGCTTTATTGGACCTTACCAAATCACTAGTAAAGTGGGAAAAGTGGCTTATCGAGTGGCGTTACCGCCGAATCTTTCGAACTTGCACGACGTATTTCATGTGTCGCAACTTCGGAAGTATGTTCCGGATCCTTCACATGTAATTGAGATGGATGATATTCAAGTTCGAGAAAATCTTACGGTGGAGACGATGCCGTTGAGGATTGAAGATCGAGAGATAAAGACCCTTCGTGGTAAGGAGATCTCTTTGGTCAAAGTTGTGTGGATAGGAGCAGCTGGTGAAAGCGCAACGTGGGAGTTGGAAAGCAAGATGCAGGATTCATATCCCGAGCTTTTCGAGTCAGGTAAATTTTCGAGGACGAAATTATTTTAAGTGGGGGAGAGTTGTAACACCCCGTTTTATTTAATATTATATTAATATTTTCGAGTTACCGTTTGACGTTTATTTTGCGACGAGAATATTTATACTAACTGATATATCTGTTAATATATTTGGCGACGTATTATTCAGACCGGTAATTATTTTATTCGGTCCGATAATTATTTTGAGGGACCGGTAATTATTTTATTCGGTCCGGTATTTGTTTTGAGGGACCGGTAATTATTTTATTCGGTCCGGTATTTGTTTTGAGAGACCGGTAATTATTTTGTTCGGTCCGGTTTTCATTCCGTTCGGTTCGGTAAAATATTATTCGGACTGATACTTAATTATTTGGAGTTATTTTAATTATTTAGGTTAATAATATTATTTAGTGTTATGAGTAGTATATTTTAAGAGGGGCTAATTGGTAATTTGAATTATGTCTTGCTACTAATCAAAACCAAATACACCTTGTTTTATGTCATAACTCACAAAACACACTTAGAGGCATTAGAGAGAGCTAGAGGGTCTTGGAGAAGAGAAGAAGAACAAGAACACAAAGCTTGGGTTTTGGGTTGGTTGAATCATCAAGAATCATTTCAAGTATATAAGGTAAGGGGTTTGATTTTCCAATGCCTATAGTTAGAGTTTGATTTGGTATATTTTGATTTGGGATAAAATTGATTTTTAGGGTTTATGAGTTGTGTTGAGTGATTTTGATAGAGGTTAGAAGAATTGATTTAGGTGTTATTGTTGTTGTTGGATTGTTATTGAATTAATTAAGAATAATTAGATTAGAAAAGAAAAACTAATTATATTAATGTTATAAAAAAAAAAAAAAAGTTATGCAGGAAAACTTATGCAGAAACTCTGTTTCTGCTAAAGTTCTATTTATATTATTATATATATTAAATAATTATATTAATTAAATACAAATATGAAATAAGTTAGCCAATTTAATTTGGAACCCGATTATGTTCTGATTTCTCGATTTCGGTAATTTCGGCGACGGAGCTAGTTACTCCGAATTGGACGAAAATTGACGTGCTAGCTAACTTTGACGTGTAGAACGTCGTGGTGAGGTTAGTTTTTAGAGATTACGAGTTTTTAACGGAGTGACCCAAAATAGGCCAATTTACGGTTAATTCTAAACGGGTTGCATTTTAGTCGGTTTAAGTCGCGTATGGACAATCCGATTGCGACGTTGATAATTATGATTGATGCCGATTATTATGAATGACTTTTGCGACGATTATTGATGTTTGATTATTTTTCCATGTTTGGAATGAAGTGAATTATTTGATAATGATGTGGTGTGATTAAACATGATGTTTGCGACGGTTTATTTATAATGAATACTTGATGATATGCGATGCGATGATATGTTTATCTTGATGTGGATAAGTATGGCGACGTGGGCTTTATGCCAATCTTGATGCGTGATGATGATGTTTTTGTTGTGTCGTGTTTGTGATGTCGTGTTGTCAAGTCACATACATTGCATTGGCGATGAGGGCTTTTATGCCAAGCGACGAGGGCTTTTATGCCAAAGCGACGATGGGCTTTATGCCAAATGTCCCTAATTATGGACAAAGCGACGGGTACCACATGCATAACATAGTCGTGTCTCATGGAGTCGGTTATGTTTATTTTGAGTCTTTTGGCATTGAGTTTTATTTGATGACTTATGATGAATTGTGATGTTGTAGGATACTTTATTTTGTGATCATTTTTATGTTAAACATAAAGTGATTATGATTTGATACATTCACGAGGATTATGCGACGAATATAACATGGCGGTAAAGCGACGATATGAATTTATGGCGATGGAGTTTATATCTTGTTTTGATATGATTATGGCGAGTATGTGACGAAATTAAAGTGTTGATTCTATACACTAAATGATGATTTAAAGTGTGTGAGATTTGGATATGTGTTAATATATTCTTATTAATCCTATATCATTTATGATTCCAAACTATTCATATATTTCATCATGCCTTTAATTATATGTTTTGGAGTATCTCACCCTTTACTTGTTTCGCCGTTGCCTTTATATTGGTAACGTGCAGGTGATCCGCGAGGATGATGTGGATTAGCTCGAGTCTCTTTTTTTTTTTGAGTCGCTCTGCTCTGATAGTAGTAACACTCGGGATTTGGGCGACGTTATTATTTTGGATATGATAGTTTATGTATACTATTTTATGACTTTATGAATTTATGTATTGATGATAACTTGTTGATGCGTATATTTTGTGAATACTCGTATGGTTATATGATGTTAATGATATGAATCGGTATATCCGACTTTTGATTTTTGTGTTGTGCATTATATTGCAAAGTGATGAAAATGAATATGTGATACCTCAATTTATGTTTGGATGAAATTTTGAAACTCTGATTTTATTATTTATTACGAGGGGTTGAATTGGGGTGTTACATTAGTGGTATCAGAGCAGGTCGGTCTGTCCGACCAAGTTGTTGAGTCTTTAGTTGTTTAACAATCAAGTATTGTTATTCGTTGATTCTAATCCTTGTTTATGTGGTGAGCAGAAGTGTGATGGCCGGGAGAAATGCTGGAAGAAACGATGAGGCACTTGCTGCAGCTATGCATGCAATGGCTCAGGCATACCAGAATCCGCCAAACGCTGACGAGAACATAGGGTCTCGTAGTTTGGCAACCTTTCAGAGGGAGAACCCTCCTACTTTTGAAGGAAAGTATGATCCCGAAGGAGCACTGGCGTGGCTGAAAGAGATAGAGAGGATATTCAGGGTGATGGATTGTACCCTTGCTCAGAAAATCCGTTATGGTACACATAAGTTGACATTGGAAGCTGACGACTGGTGGGTCGAGACCCGTCAGAGGCTAGAGCTTGCTGGAGAAGAGATCTCGTGGGAGGTATTCCGAAGGGAATTCTTAAGAAAGTATTACCCGGAGGATGTAAGAGGAAAAAAGGAGATTGAATTCCTTGAGCTAAAGCAAGGAAACATGTCGATCACTGACTATGCAGCGAAGTTCACCAAGCTGGCTAAGTTCTATCCGCATTATGATGGACCCAATGCTGAGTTCTCTAAATGCATTAAGTTTGAAAATGGCTTACGTCCTGAGATTAAGAAAGCAGTGGGTTATCAAAAGATTCGCGTCTTTGCGGATTTGATTGATAGTTGCAGGATCTTTGAAGAGGATAGTAATGCCCATTATAAGATCATGTCTGAAAAGAGAAACAAAGGTCAACAAAATCGTGGGAAGCCGTATGATGCCCCGGTTGGAAAAGGGAAGCAAAAAGTAGTCCAAGGGCGAAGGACTAGTGGGGGAGATGCCCCTGCTGGTATTGTTTGTTACAAATGTGGGAAGGCAGGACATAAAAGTAATGTTTGTAGAAGTGATGCCAGGGTTAAGGAGAATGAAGTGAGATGTTTCCGATGTGGAGAAGTGGGGCATATAACCCGTGATTGCAAGCATAAGGATGTGGTTTGTTTTAATTGCGGTGAGGGGGGTCACATTAGTTCTCAATGTAAGAAGCCTAAGAGGACTCATGATTCGGGAAAAGTGTTTGCTTTGTCGGGAGCTCCGAAGGCAAACGAGGATGGACTTGTTCGAGGTACTAGTTTCATTAATAGCATTCCTCTTATTACTATTATTGATACTGGTGCTACTCATAGTTTTATTGCTGCTGATTGTGTTAAGAGATTGGGTCTTACTTTATCCTCCTTGAATAGAGATATGATTGTAGAGGTTCCAGCTAAGGGAACGGTTACTACCTCCTTTGTGTGTTCAGATTGTCCTTTATCAATCTTTGATCGAGATTTCCTTGTGAACCTTATTTGGTTGCCGCTTGTCGGAATGGATGTGGTCTTAGGTATGGACTGGTTAAAATCTAATTATGTTCATATCAATTGCTATAACAACTCGGTGATGTTTTCTTCCTTAGAAGAAGAAGAACGAGCCACTTTGGTAACAACGAAGCAGTTGAACGCGTTTATGAAGGAAGAGGCGTTAATGTTTTTGTTGATGGAGACTCTGTCTGTTGAGAGTCAGGCTGTGATTGCAAACTTTCCGGTGGTATGCGACTTTCCCGAAGTATTCCCTGATGAGATTCCTAGTGCACCGCCAAGAAGAGAAGTTGAATTTTCTGTGGACCTTGTCCCTGGTACCAGACCTATCTCTATGGCACCATACAGGATGTCCGCATCCGAGTTATCAGAATTGAAGAGCCAATTAGAAGATTTGCTCGAGAAGAAGTTTGTTAGGCCAAGTGTGTCACCGTGGGGAGCTCCTGTGTTATTGGTGAAGAAGAAGGATGGTAGCATGAGACTTTGCATCGACTACCGTCAGTTGAACAAAGTAACGATCAAGAATAGATATCCGCTTCCAAGAATTGATGATTTGATGGACCGATTGGTTGGCGCTCGCATGTTTAGTAAGATTGATTTGAGATCGGGTTACCATCAAATAAGGGTGAAAGAAGAAGATGTTCAGAAAACTGCTTTCAGGACGAGGTATGGACATTACGAGTATTTGGTGATGCCTTTCGGTGTCACTAACGCACCGGGAGTATTCATGGAATACATGAATCGTATTTTCCATCCTTACTTGGATCGTTTTGTGGTGGTTTTTATTGATGACATTCTGATTTTTTCTAAATCGGAAGAAGAACATGCAGAGCATTTGCGCATTGTGTTAGAAGTTCTGAAAGAGAAGAAGCTTTATGCTAAGTTGTCAAAGTGCGAGTTCTGGTTAAGTGAAGTTAGCTTTTTGGGCCATGTCATTTCTGGTAATGGCATTGCGGTGGATCCTTCAAAAGTTGATGCGGTGTTGAGATGGGAAACTCCTAAGTCGGTTACCGAGATTAGAAGTTTCTTAGGCTTGGCTGGCTATTATAGAAGATTCATTGAAGGATTTTCAAAGTTGGCACTTCCTTTGACAAAGTTGACTTGCAAAGGAGCTGCATTTGTGTGGGATGTCAAGTGTGAAGAAAGTTTCATGGAATTGAAGAAAAGGTTGACGACGGCTCCGATCTTGATTTTGCCTAATCCGGAGAAACCGTTTGTTGTTTATTGTGATGCTTCTAAGATGGGTTTAGGTGGTGTGCTCATGCAGAATGGAAAGGTGGTTGCTTATGCTTCTAGGCAATTGAAGGTTCATGAGAAGAATTATCCTACTCACGATTTGGAACTTGCGGCAGTTGTTTTTGTGCTTAAGATTTGGAGGCATTATCTTTATGGTTCTAGATTTGAAGTATTTAGTGACCATAAAAGTTTGAAGTACTTGTTCGAGCAGAAAGAGCTTAATATGAGACAAAGGCGGTGGCTTGAATTGTTGAAAGATTATGACTTTGGATTGAATTACCATCCTGGTAAAGCGAATGTGGTGGCCGATGCCTTAAGTCGCAAGACTTTGCATATGTCACTTTTGATGGTGAAAGAGTTGGAAATGATTGAGCAATTTAGAGATATGAGTCTTGTGATCGAGGTGACGCCGAAGAGTGTTATTCTGGGGATGTTAAAGATCAATAATGATTTCCTTGATAATATTAGAGAAGCTCAGAAGTTAGATGCAAAGTTTGTTGACTTGATGGTTAGTATTGGACAAACTGAGAATGATGATTTCAAGTTGGATGCGAATGGTGTGTTGAGATTCTGTGACAGGATTTGTATTCCTGATGATGTGGATTTGAAGAGAATGATTTTAGAAGAATGTCACCGAAGTAACTTGAGTATTCATCCCGGAGCGACCAAAATGTACCAAGATTTGAAGAAGTTATTTTGGTGGTCTGGTATGAAAAGAGAAGTAGCTCAGTTTGTTTATGCTTGTTTGACTTGTCAGAAGTCGAAGGTGGAGCATCAGAAACCTGCTGGGCTGATGCAACCGTTAGAGATTCCGGAATGGAAATGGGATAGCATTTCTATGGATTTCGTGACGGGGTTACCGAATACACCAAGAGGACATGATGCGATATGGGTTATCGTTGATAGGCTCACAAAGTCGACTCACTTTATTCCTATTAACATCACTTATCCCGTATCAAAGTTGGCGGAAATTTATACGCATGTGATAGTGAGATTACATGGTATTCCTCTTTGTATCGTTTCGGATAGAGATCCGAGGTTCACTTCAGATTTTTGGAAAAGCTTGCAAGAAACTTTGGGTTCTAAGTTGAGGTTAAGTTCAACTTATCATCCTCAAACCGATGGTCAGACGGAGAGAACAATTCAATCTTTAGAAGATTTGTTGCGGGCTTGTATTCTTGAACACGGTGGTTCATGGGATACTTATATTCCTTTGATTGAGTTCACTTATAACAACAGTTTTCACTCGAGTATTGGAATGGCACCTTTCGAGGCTTTGTATGGTCGGAGGTGTAGAACTCCTTTGTGTTGGCATGAGTCGGGTGAAAGTGTGGTGCTTGGACCGGAGTTGGTTAGAGAGACAACCGAGGCGGTTAAGATGATTAGAGAAAAGATGAGAATTTCGCAAAGTAGGCAAAAGAGTTACCATGATAAAAGAAGGAAAGATTTGGAATTTCAATCGGGTGATCATGTGTTTCTACGAGTTACTCCTACAACCGGTGTTGGAAGAGCTTTGAAATCGAAGAAGTTAACTCCTCGCTTTATTGGACCTTACCAAATCACTAGTAAAGTGGGAAAAGTGGCTTATCGAGTGGCGTTACCGCCGAATCTTTCGAACTTGCACGACGTATTTCATGTGTCGCAACTTCGGAAGTATGTTCCGGATCCTTCACATGTAATTGAGATGGATGATATTCAAGTTCGAGAAAATCTTACGGTGGAGACGATGCCGTTGAGGATTGAAGATCGAGAGATAAAGACCCTTCGTGGTAAGGAGATCTCTTTGGTCAAAGTTGTGTGGATAGGAGCAGCTGGTGAAAGCGCAACGTGGGAGTTGGAAAGCAAGATGCAGGATTCATATCCCGAGCTTTTCGAGTCAGGTAAATTTTCGAGGACGAAATTCTTTTAAGTGGGGGAGAGTTGTAACACCCCGTTTTATTTAATATTATATTAATATTTTCGAGTTACCGTTTGACGTTTATTTTGCGACGAGAATATTTATACTAACTGATATATCTGTTAATATATTTGGCGACGTATTATTCAGACCGGTAATTATTTTATTCGGTCCGATAATTATTTTGAGGGACCGGTAATTATTTTATTCGGTCCGGTATTTTTTTTGAGGGACCGGTAATTATTTTATTCGGTCCGGTATTTGTTTTGAGAGACCGGTAATTATTTTGTTCGGTCCGGTTTTCATTCCGTTCGGTTCGGTAAAATATTATTCGGACTGATACTTAATTATTTGGAGTTATTTTAATTATTTAGGTTAATAATATTATTTAGTGTTATGAGTAGTATATTTTAAGAGGGGCTAATTGGTAATTTGAATTATGTCTTGCTACTAATCAAAACCAAATACACCTTGTTTTATGTCATAACTCACAAAACACACTTAGAGGCATTAGAGAGAGCTAGAGGGTCTTGGAGAAGAGAAGAAGAACAAGAACACAAAGCTTGGGTTTTGGGTTGGTTGAATCATCAAGAATCATTTCAAGTATATAAGGTAAGGGGTTTGATTTTCCAATGCCTATAGTTAGAGTTTGATTTGGTATATTTTGATTTGGGATAAAATTGATTTTTAGGGTTTATGAGTTGTGTTGAGTGATTTTGATAGAGGTTAGAAGAATTGATTTAGGTGTTATTGTTGTTGTTGGATTGTTATTGAATTAATTAAGAATAATTAGATTAGAAAAGAAAAACTAATTATATTAATGTTATAAAAAAAAAAAAAAAGTTATGCAGGAAAACTTATGCAGAAACTCTGTTTCTGCTAAAGTTCTATTTATATTATTATATATATTAAATAATTATATTAATTAAATACAAATATGAAATAAGTTAGCCAATTTAATTTGGAACCCGATTATGTTCTGATTTCTCGATTTCGGTAATTTCGGCGACGGAGCTAGTTACTCCGAATTGGACGAAAATTGACGTGCTAGCTAACTTTGACGTGTAGAACGTCGTGGTGAGGTTAGTTTTTAGAGATTACGAGTTTTTAACGGAGTGACCCAAAATAGGCCAATTTACGGTTAATTCTAAACGGGTTGCATTTTAGTCGGTTTAAGTCGCGTATGGACAATCCGATTGCGACGTTGATAATTATGATTGATGCCGATTATTATGAATGACTTTTGCGACGATTATTGATGTTTGATTATTTTTCCATGTTTGGAATGAAGTGAATTATTTGATAATGATGTGGTGTGATTAAACATGATGTTTGCGACGGTTTATTTATAATGAATACTTGATGATATGCGATGCGATGATATGTTTATCTTGATGTGGATAAGTATGGCGACGTGGGCTTTATGCCAATCTTGATGCGTGATGATGATGTTTTTGTTGTGTCGTGTTTGTGATGTCGTGTTGTCAAGTCACATACATTGCATTGGCGACGAGGGCTTTTATGCCAAGCGACGAGGGCTTTTATGCCAAAGCGACGATGGGCTTTATGCCAAATGTCCCTAATTATGGACAAAGCGACGGGTACCACATGCATAACATAGTCGTGTCTCATGGAGTCGGTTATGTTTATTTTGAGTCTTTTGGCATTGAGTTTTATTTGATGACTTATGATGAATTGTGATGTTGTAGGATACTTTATTTTGTGATCATTTTTATGTTAAACATAAAGTGATTATGATTTGATACATTCACGAGGATTATGCGACGAATATAACATGGCGGTAAAGCGACGATATGAATTTATGGCGATGGAGTTTATATCTTGTTTTGATATGATTATGGCGAGTATGTGACGAAATTAAAGTGTTGATTCTATACACTAAATGATGATTTAAAGTGTGTGAGATTTGGATATGTGTTAATATATTCTTATTAATCCTATATCATTTATGATTCCAAACTATTCATATATTTCATCATGCCTTTAATTATATGTTTTGGAGTATCTCACCCTTTACTTGTTTCGCCGTTGCCTTTATATTGGTAACGTGCAGGTGATCCGCGAGGATGATGTGGATTAGCTCGAGTCTCTTTTTTTTTTTGAGTCGCTCTGCTCTGATAGTAGTAACACTCGGGATTTGGGCGACGTTATTATTTTGGATATGATAGTTTATGTATACTATTTTATGACTTTATGAATTTATGTATTGATGATAACTTGTTGATGCGTATATTTTGTGAATACTCATATGGTTATATGATGTTAATGATATGAATCGGTATATCCGACTTTTGATTTTTGTGTTGTGCATTATATTGCAAAGTGATGAAAATGAATATGTGATACCTCAATTTATGTTTGGATGAAATTTTGAAACTCTGATTTTATTATTTATTACGAGGGGTTGAATTGGGGTGTTACATCGCCCGTCTGAAAGCTTCGCGGATGTATCTTCTTGTCGTACGCTTTCTTCATTCGGCTCTGGTACAAACGACCGTACGCTAGGGAAGCTAGCCTCTTCTCATCCATCAAGCTCAGTTGGTTCAATCTATTCGTTACCCATTCTGCCTCGTCCAGCTGAACGTCTCGCAATACCCTCAGAGAAGGGATCTCAACTTCCAATGGTAATACCGCTTCCATTCCGTATACCAATCAGAACGGAGTTGCCCCGGTTGATGTGCGTACCGTCGTACGATAACCGTGCAAAGCAAAAGGTAGCATTTCATGCCAATCCTTATAGGTCACCACCATTTTCTGAACAATTTTCTTGATATTCTTATTGGCCGCCTCAACAGCGCCATTCATCTTGGGTCGGTAAGGAGAGGAGTTGTGATGTTCGATCTTGAAATTCTGACAGAGCTCCTTCATCATTTTGTTGTTCAGATTTGAACCATTATCCGTGATTATCCGCTCGGGGATCCCATATCGGCAAATGATATCTCTCTTGATGAATCTAGCCACCACTTGCTTCGTTACATTCGCGTAAGACGCTGCTTCCACCCACTTGGTGAAATAATCGATTGCTACTAGGATGAACCGATGCCCGTTAGAAGCAGTCGGCTCGATCTTTCCGATCATATCGACTCCCCACATCGAGAATGGCCATGGAGATGACATCACATTTAGAGGACTCGGAGGCACGTGTATCTTGTCAGCATAGATTTGGCACTTGTGGCACTTCCTCGCGAACTTGAAACAATCAGTTTCCATCGTCAGCCAAAAGTAACCTGCCCTCAGCAGCTTTCTCGTCATAGCATGTCCACCAGCATGCGTACCAAAGGTACCTTCGTGAATTTCCTCCATGAGAAGCTTTGCCTCTTTCTCGTCTACACAACGCAACAACACCAAATCGTGGTTCCTTTTGTATAAGACGCCATCCGGATTCAAGTAGAAATTACCCGCTAATCTCCTGAGAGTCTTCTGATCTTGACTGGATGCCCCAGCCGGATACTCTTTGTTCTTCAGGAAATTAAGGATATCGAAATACCACGGTTTGTCATCAGATGCTTCATCAATAGCAAATACATAAGTTGGCCTGTCCAACCGAGAGATAGTGATTTGGGGAGCTTCGTTCCAGAAGTTGACCTTGTACATGGAAGACAAAGTGGCAAGGGCGTCAGCCATTTGATTTTCTGCCCGCGGTACATGATGCAATTCAACCTTGTCGAAGAAAGGCAACAATCTCCTTGCATAATTCATGTAATGTATCAAATTAGGCTGCCGTGTCTCCCATTCCCCTTTGATCTGATTCACTACCAGAGCTGAGTCTCCGTATACATCCAGATGCTTGATTCGCAAGTCAATGGCTTCTTCAAGCCCCATTATACAAGCTTCGTATTCGGCCTCATTGTTGGTGACAGCAAAGGTCAATCGGGCAGTAAACGGGATGTGCGACCCGTGTGGCGTGGTGATGATTGCCCCTATTCCGCTACCGTAAGCATTCACGGCTCCGTCAAATATCATCTTCCATTTGGAACCCAACTCTGGTCCCTCGTCTGGCAACGGCTCTTCACAATCCTTCATCTTTAGGTACATGATATCCTCGTCAGGAAAATCAAACCTCATTGATTGGTACTCTTCAATAGGCTGCTCCGCCAGATACTCAGACAGCACACTCCCCTTTATAGCCTTTTGCGAGACGTATTGGATATCATATTCAGTCAAGACCATCTGCCAACGGGCAATTCTACCTGACAACGCCTGCTTTTCGAATACATATTTGATAGGATCCATCTTTGAGATGAGCATGGTTGTATGATTCAGCATGTACTGCCTCAAACGCTTGGCGGCCCAGGCTAGCGCGCAACAAGTTTTCTCCAGCATTGAGTATCGAGATTCACAGTCTGTAAATTTCTTACTCAGGTAATAGATCGCATGCTCTTTTCTCCCTGTCTCGTCGTGTTGACCGAGAACACAACCCATGCTTCCCTCAAGAACCGTCAAATACATTATCAAGGGTCTACCTGCCACTGGGGGTATCAAAATAGGAGGCTCCTGCAGATACTTCTTTATTTTATCGAACGCCTTTTGACAATTTTCGTTCCACGTTACAGCTTGATCTTTCTTCAATAACTTGAATAATGGTTCACACGTGGCCGTTAGGTGAGATATGAACCGAGCGATGTAGTTCAACCTCCCTAAAAACCCGCGCACCTCTTTCTCTGTTTTAGGCGTCGGCATTTCTTGAATCGCTCTTATTTTAGCAGGATCGACCTCTATTCCTCTTTCGCTTACGATAAACCCCAGCAGTTTACCCGATCTCACCCCGAAGGTGCATTTATTAGGGTTCAGCCTCAGCCTGAACTTCCTAAGTCTTTTAAACAACTTCAGCAGATTCACCAGATGCTCTTCCTCCGTCTGGGATTTGGCAATCATATCGTCCACATAAACTTCGATCTCTTTATGCATCATGTCATGGAAAAGAGTCGTCATCGCACGCTGATATGTTGCCCCAGCATTTTTCAAACCAAAGGGCATCACTTTGTAACAAAATGTTCCCCAAGGCGTTATGAAAGTAGTCTTCTCCATATCCTCTGGCGCCATTTTAATCTGATTATAGCCTGAAAAGCCATCCATGAAGGAGAATACAGAGTATTGAGCAGTATTATCAACTAACACGTCAATGTGAGGAAGTGGAAAATCGTCTTTTGGGCTTGCTTTATTCAAATCTCTATAATCCACGCACATTCGAACCTTGCCATCTTTCTTTGGCACTGGTACGATGTTGGCAACCCATGAAGGATACTTCGTCACAGCCAGGAAACCAACGTCCCACTGCTTTTGTACTTCCTCTTTGATCTTCATGGCCATATCTGGTCGAGTTCTGCGGAGCTTTTGTTTGACCGGCGGGCAATCTTCTTTCAGTGGCAAGCGATGCACAACCATGTCTGTATCGAGCCCCGGCATATCTTCATATGACCAAGCGAATACATCATTATACTCTTGAAGCATTTCAACCAGTCTTCGCTTGATATCACTCTGCAGTGCGGCTCCGATACGAATATTCTTCTCAACCCCTTCCGACCCGAAGTTGATAATTTCGATGACCTCGTCGTGAGGCAGAATGGCTCTTTCCTCTTGCTTCGCCAACCAAGACAGTTCCTCAGGAACGTCGCTATCTTCGACAACCTCTTCTTCAGCCCGAAACACCGGGTGCTCAAAGTCGGGACGAGTCATAGGTGGTTCAAGGATGTCATCTGAAAATGTTATCCTGCAAAAGGAATGGTTAAGTGCTTCAAAATGCGTATAAAGCGAATAACCACGTTGCCATTTTATTGAAAAATACAAAATAAGAAAGACAGAGATTACAGTATTTGCACATGAAAAAACGCCATTTATTTAATGATTAACACGCAATGTTTATAACAACACAGCCCTAAGCAAATCCTGATGCCCCGGGCAAGACATCAGATTATTCAACAATTAATGAAGCAAAGCATTACTGTTTAAAAGTCACAGGAACAAGCTCCTGAATAGACCAGTTGCACAGTCCTTGTCCTGGCGTGCTTGGCTGAATCCAGGCATCCATATCACAGTCGCTGTCTCCTTCATCGGACTCTGAAACAGCATTGACAGTTTCATGACATACTCCACTGGCAGAGATGGTAATTGGCTTTCTGAAACGGGGGGCCCCCACAGAAGGAGTTGATGACGACGGTTGGTACCCCAGTCCGAACCGGTCCACTTTCACAGGAATGTCCAGCACTTTGCCCCAGCCCTTTGCTTCTCCTGCCTCCACTAGAGCTTGAGCTTCTTTATACGATGAGACGGCTATCTCTGGCACTTTGCTCGGCCCGGGACCTTTGTCCTTGATGCGCAAACCTTCGAATGCCTGGCATGGTGTCTCGTGGATCTCTCCGTCGACTTCCACATATTTAAATGAAGATAAATGGCTGACCAGGATGTCCTCTTCCCCGCACACGGTGACTACGCTGTCTCCGACCATATATTTTAACTTCTGATGCAGGGTAGACGTGACTGCCCCTGCCCCATGAATCCAGGGTCTTCCCAGCAAGCAGCTGTACGCAGGCTGTATATCCATGATATAAAACTCCGTTGCAAACACTTCCGGCCCCACTTGCAGAGGCAAGGTAATCGATCCGAAGACTGTTCTCCGCGTGCCGTCAAATGCTCTGACTACCAAATCGCTGGGTGTACACAAAATCCCTCAAACATCCAGCTTCATCATCGCCTTCTTGGGCAACACATTCAAAGATGACCCGGTGTCAACCAATACGTGCGACATTACTGATCCTCTACACTCAACAGATACGTGTAATGCCATATTATGATCTCTCCCTTTCGGAGTCAAGTCAAAATCGGTAAAACCCAGACTGTGGCCTGCATTCACATGTGCCAATACTCCTTCTAGCTGATTTACGGAGACATCTTGGGGTACAAAAGAAGTGTCCAGGACTTTCAGCAAAGCATTTCTGTGAGCTTCTGAACACAACAGTAATGATAGGATAGATATTTTGGACGGTGTCTGCTGCAGATGCTCCACAATCTTATAATCACTTTTTCGAATTAAGCGCATGAATTCTTCCACATCCTTCGATGCTGCTTCTTTTTCACTTGCTTGTACCGGAACATTTTCAACCACTTTCCCTTTTCCTTTCGCTAGTCTTTCAGCCTCCACTTCAGGAGATATAAAGATCCTGCCACTCCTTGTCATGCCTCCTGAACCAACAACATTATCCACAATCTCCGCTGGCTGTTTGTTAACATCAATTCTTATCCCGTCACAATATACTTCCAACCCGTATGACCATGGGACTGCTTTCGTGTTCTCGTACGGGATTGGCCCGGCCTTAGTTATGGTGATCGGTGGTCGCTGAGCTGGTGCTGCAATAGTGATCGTCTTCCGAGGAATCGTTACCGTGGCCACATCACTCTGATTACCCACTACTGCCCCTGCAGGCTCGTCAGTCGCCGCTCGATCAAACTGTAATATGCCCTCATCAATTAAAGCCTGAATGCCTTTCTTCAAATCCTCACACCCCCCAGCTAGGGTCCAACAATCTAAGCAATACTCGTTACATCCTGGGTAAACACCTCCTTGTAACAGTCGGCTCTTTATCTCGCTCAGCGGCGTCTTTAAATCTTCAACATTCATAATAAGATTCAGACCCTCCTCAGTCAGAATGGCGTTGGCCCCATGATTAGGCATGGGTTTCTGGACTATATTCGGACCTGCCGTTCCGAAATTGATAGTCTTGTTGTCTAAGAGATCCTGCACAACATGCTTAAAAGCGTGGCAACCTTCTATATCGTGGCCCGGAGCCCCAGAATGAAACTCGCAGTGCCTGCTTGCATCGTACCCAAACGGGGGAGCTCCCGTTATCGGCGCCAGAGTTCTTTTCTCTACCAGGTTTAATCCCAACAATGTCTGCAATAAATCGGCATAGGTTGAGGGAGGCTTCTCAAACACTCTTCTCGGTTTACTACCCTGGAATCTTCGTTGAGCCTGTTGTGCCCCCTGCTGAGGCTGCTGCTGCTGTGGCATTGGTTGCTGCTGAACCGGTTGTTGTTGCTGGAGTGGTTGTTGTTGATATGGGATAGTAACACTCGCCACCTGCTGCGGCTGACGGTATTGACCTCGTCCCCTGCCTCGGCCCCGGCCTCGGCCTCCAAATACTGCGCTGGCTTCGCCCTGACGGCGCCCACCATAAGCTTTCCTATTACTGCCAGATGCAGTTGATTCCTCGACTTGGAACTTTCCTTGCTTAATGTTACGTTCAATCTTTTCTCCCATTAGAATCAGGTCTGAAAAACTGGCCAGAGACGTATGAAACAGCATGTCATGAAACAGCCCTGTGAACGTGCCGACAAACATGTCATTCATTTTCTTATCTTCCACCGGAGGACGGACCCTGGCAGCCATATCGCGCCACCTTTGCGCGTATTCTTTAAAGCTCTCCCCCTTCTTTTGTGAAAGCCCGGCCAACTGGACCCGATTGGGTGCCAGGTCGCTGTTATACTTGTAATGGGCTACAAATGCCTCTGCTAATTGCTTCCATGTCTTGATATCAGTTGGCTCCAACCCCATGTACCACTCGAGGGAAGGGCCCGATAGACTATCCTGAAAGAAATGCATTAGCATTCTTTCATCAGTGGAGTATGCAGACATCTTTCTGTAATAAGCTCGTACATGCACTTTCGGACATGTGTCTCCTTTATACTTATCGAACGCAGGAGCTTTGAATTTAATTGGCACCCTCAAGCCAGGTACCAAGCCCATTGTTGCCATGTCCAATCCCACAGCACTTTCATTTAAGACTCCCTTCATCTGCTCTTCCAGCATTCTAATCTTTTGGGAATCATCCATCGGCCCTTCAAAACCTCCTCCGGAGAAGGCATCCTCCTGCTGATCTTCTTGCCACATGCCGTTTCCAGCCCCGTACCCATCATATCCATTATTACGTCCAGCTCTGATCTGATTCATCCCCGGACCTCGGCCTCTGTTGCCGTACCCTTGAACACCTCCAGTAGGACCAAAAGCCATAAATCCAGTACCGTTCCCGTTTCCAAAGCCTCCGTAACCCTGATTGACCATGCCATAACCATCTTGCCCAAAGCCTTGAGCATTAAAGCCATACTTCCCAGTGTTATCGAATCCCTGATCGTTGAATCCGAATCCAGTATTGACAAAGCCATTGCCTCCTAGATTATCTCCCAAATTGACATCACCCAGCCCCACATTATGGACAGCAGTCTCATTCCCCACTCCAACGTTACCATTCACAGCAGCGGTAGCGTTGTTGACATTAGCAGCAGGTGTATTGATTACAGGCGGAGCCACCGGCGTGGGAGTACCGTCTCCCTGAGCAGTATCGACCCGGACAGACTGATGATCTTCATTACCATGACCAGCGCTTCGGGCCAACAGAGGCTGGACCATGGCCTGCAAATTCTCCTGCCCTTTCGCTATAGCTTCCATGGTCTGCATGAAGAGGGCGAGCTTCTCGCGCACATCTTGCATCTCGTTCTGCATTTGGTCCATGATTTTTCGACAATTGGAGCGTGTAGAATAGCGGTGCGGATGCTGATCTGCAATCCTGTTAAGTACCTGGTACAGAGCAGGAAATAAGACACCACTCAAAGATTACCTGTAATGTAATATGAATATGAATGCAATGCAATGTGTGTCTGTGCCTTAGGGAAGTTCATCCCCCAGTTCTAGTGCGAAGGTGCCGGTGCAGTGACGGTGTTGACAATAGGAATATCGGAGCTGAATCATAGAAAGCCTCATATATTGCAGGGAGAATCAATAAACCCAGGGTACAATGTCACTGAGAGTACAAAGAAGGCATGACCTCAACCAACAATCCTGGTGATGGTCAGCACTATGCAAATAAAGCATACAAGTTACTACATGAAATGATCAAGTCCTCCCAAAAGTCTGGTACTCCTCTATCAACTTCTTGGTCTCCGGATGGCTTGGTCGATCAAGCAGCCCTTCAACAAGCTGGTTTCTCCTCTTAAGGACACGGCGTACGTCTTCAGCAGTTTCTTCCCATGTTGCTTCTCCGAAGCAATCTTCTAACTTTCGCTTCTGAGACACTGCTTCATCTCTGGATTTGATTGCCTTGTTCAGTGCATGCTGGACACTATACCGGGTCATCACTTCCTCCTCGCACTTCTCGATGCTAGACTTCAACTTCTCTTCGAGGTCGGAAATTTGCTGATTCAGCTTATCTTCCCTCTTCTTATTGTTGGTGAGTGTGGCATTCCAAGTCTTATTGCAAGAAGAGATCTCTCGGTGAGCGATGTCAAGCGCCTTCTTCTTGGATTCAAGCATGTCATGGGAGCTTCTGAACTCTTGCCCCAGACGTTCACGCTTTTTCTTTTCCTCAGTCAACTCAGCCCCTACCCTGTTTAGCAGCTCGATTTGTTGTTGGAAATCATATACGGCCTTGTTTTTCTCACTGCGTGCCTGGGCTAACTCTTGCTCTAACCCTTCATTAATCTTCATCAAGGCTTCTTTTTCTCTCACAACTTGTTCATAGACTTCCCTAGAAACAGTAGTTGGCTCTTCTGCCGGAATAAGAGCGAGGATTGGTGCGTCTGGAAATGGCATCTTCAACTGACTTGCTCTTTCCTGGATCCAGACCCTGTAAGGTGCATAGGCCTGACAGTCATTCTTTCCTAACAATGGCTTCCCTCTGCGGTTAATACGCGTCCAGGCATGTTGCAGCTTGGCTAGTAACTCCCCTTTCACGTCACCGGTGAAGTACAGAGATTCCTGTACTTCTTCCTCCTTTGGTGGGTTCTTCAACGCATATCCAAACTGGCGAATGAATAGAGAAGGGTTGTAATTGATACACCCTTTTCTTCCTATCAACGGCACATTAGGGTACCCAGAACAACTGAAGATGAGCTCAGATCCCAACAGATCTCTATCAAACCACTCCATATCTTCCGACGATAGCCTCATCAGGCGCTCAGGCCAACCAACTGGGACTGTAGTCTCTGCAACAGATCCTCTCTTAGGAAGGTGACTCCCAAACCACATACTCAACAAGGGTACACACAGATGAACATTCTTCCCTCTTCCCTTCTCATTCTTGTAGTGCAGTAAGTGGTAGAGATCTCCGAGTAAGGTAGGTACAGGATTACCAGCGGCAAACAAGTAGAAAGCATCGAAGTCCACAAAATCCGGTATGTTGGGAAACAAAACTATGCCATAAATGCACAAGGCCAACACAGCATTGAAAGCAACCCAGCACCCGCTCTTGGCATACTCTTGGGCTTTACCAACTAAGAACTGGAGTGAGAAGCCTGGAACTCCACGGGAAACAGTAGTCACCAGTTCAGAAGCATCAATATGCAAAGCTTTTGCCAAATCCTCCGGCTTGGGCTTGGCGTCATAATGAATGAATGGAACCTGGTTCTGCACGGGCAGCTCAACATACTCAGCGTATTCCTCCAAGGTTGGTCCCATAATAAAGTTAGAGAACGTAAAGCATCTCAAAGCAGGGTCGTAGAATTGCATCAGAGCATACAGCCCATCCAACTCTACCTCTGTAGGTTTACACACCAATCTCAATAGTCTACCATAGCTCATCCGGAAGCTCCTACGAACACCCTCATCAGCAAGAGAGATCAACCCAAGTAGAGGAACAATATCAGGCGTAGGCAATTTGTAAGCAACCGTTCTCCTTAAGCTAGTCATGATCAAACACTCAGAAGTCTGGGCACTAGAACTAGGGAAATGCAAATGCACCTGCAGCACAGACACACGTTAGTGAAATGCAAATGGTAATGGATATGCAGTAATGCAATGCAAGCAACATGCAACAGGGACCAAAGCTGTAGCTGGATAGCCTGAACCCAATCAAGAAAGGTCTCAGATAGACCATCCAGAAGCCCTCAAACCCTGGTCTCAGATAGACCTCAAACAAAGCTCTAATATTGGTCTCTGACAGACCTCAAACCATAACTCCCATTGGTCTCTGATAGACCTCAAATCACATCTCTAATTGGTCTCTGACAGACCTCAGAACACATCTCCAAATGGTCTCTGACAGACCTCATAACTCTCCATAAATATCCAGGATCTCTGATCGAGAACAAACCGGTATCTGAAGGTCTGGTTACCTGCATAACCCCCAAATCCCCTCACAGGTGGATGGCCCTATAATTGGCACAAGGTACGGCATCCTATGCGGTCGTCGGCGTCACAGACTTTCAGGGTTGATGATACGATTCCCAGAAGGAGTGGCATCATCAAATCCTGAAGAGGCCTCACTTAGCCAACTTCCAAATGATCGGTCCCCAGAGTCGACAATCCAACCAACCAGCAACCCACGCCAACCAAAGGAAGGGGCAGGAGGCCAACCAGAGGAACCTCGTCTGAGTGTAGATTTCATGGGACACCGAAGCAAGCAAAGCAAGCGGGCGCCCACTAATTTCTACTCTAATTCTAGGTGCACTCAAGCCCAGGTCCGGCTTATCTCTCAATATCAGAACACCCGTCACACCCCAAATACAGCAACAATAATCAATATATAAAGCTGAAAATACAAGGTTAGAAATATAAAATAACTCCATACAAAATCCTCGACGGGAAAACAAGCGTTAGGATTGACTCTCTCAAGGGACGTTGGATCCCAAATGCATAAGAACCATCGCAGTTCTTAGCAGCCAGGGGACGTTGGGTCCCCAGCAGAGTCGCCAGCTGTCGCTACTGCGAAAATCGGCGCCGGCTGAATAGAAGAGTCGCCACCGTGCGTTATTTATCCCACGGGAGGGAAAGGAAACGCTCAGAGTAAACCTCGCAAAGACGGGAAAGGTATGGTCGTCGCAACCAAAACCTGGATTCGGGAGTCGGTTACGCAAGGGGAAGGTATTAGCACCCCTCACGTCCGTCGTACTCGACGGGATCCACGCTTGTTTTCGGGTATGGATTGTTATTCTATCTACGCTAAAGGTCTGGGGTTAAAAGAAAAGAAAATGAAAATAAAAAAAAATAAAAAAATGACTCGGCAAAGTATCGCACTTTATGCCTACGTATTCCCGTCTGGAACGAGAAATCAGAGTCAACGTAGTTCGCCTACCTACTGGAAAGGAGGGGAAGGTTGCTCGCTAGGATATCGCATCCTATGCCTACGTACTTTCATACAGCATGAAAGATCAGAGCAAACGTAGTTCGGGCCACGGAAGACACAAGCTTGTCTTGATTATTTTTTATTCCCTCTGAAAAAGGTTTGCTTGATTAACAGTCCCGGCGGACAAAAATGACGCTTTGATGAGTTCACATTCTTTTACGGAAGAAGTGTCTTTTATTGTGTTTGAAATCTTTATGTGTTTTTCTGTTTGTTTTGAGAAAGAAGAGACATAACTCTAACCTACGGTTGCGAAGGGAATCAAACTATCCTAATATTATCATGCATGGGTTAAGACCTAGTGTCTATCATGCTCCTCTCTTGCACAGAGAGAAACAGAGATCCTACGGGATAGGCAGAAACAGAAACAATAACAGATATAATAAAGCAGTAAAATGCATGGATGCAACAGTACAAGCGAGGCAAGGGAGTCCCACTCAACCTCGAACCTAGAAAACAATAGGCAAAAGTGAACAGGCTTCACTTTCAACCCAACAGGGTAAACAGCAAACAATACAGTCCAGAAAACCAATCAATACATCAGCAATGAAATACAACAGCAAAAGAAACAGCATCAGCAGCTCTGAATCAACATCTGGCTTCAAGTAATCTCCAATCATTCACAGGCTTCAACAAGCATCAATCTCCATCTTCATGATCTTCAGGCAAAGGCTTTGATCATCAGTATTCCATCTGCAATGGCTTTTCTTCAAATTCAAACCTCCAGGATGAGAGATTAGTCACAAGAGTGAATTGGGTGTTAAGCAATCAGCTGACTACCAAGGGTGGTGAACAGACTGCTTCTAACACAAGAGACATTTTCTCTCAAGAGTTCTATCTCATAGACCCTATAACCAAGCCTTCCAAAGGAAGGGGGTGAGTGTCTTAGAGAGACTCTGAATCACAGAGAAGAATGGATGCAGACAAGGCAATCCATGTTTGAGAAACAAACTTCCTAACCTAGAGCTCTGCCTAGCTCCTAAACCCTAGTCTCCTCAGCAGCTACTAGCAAGAACCTCCTCTCCAACTCTGGCAGTTGATCTTCAATCTCTGGATCTCCAATGGTCTTCATCTCCTCAAGTCTTCAGCTCTCCCAAGTTCCCAGACAATCCCAATACCCAAGCAAGCAAGCAATAATCCCCAGAGGGCACACCACACCAGTCAATCAGATATACACAGAGTGTTAATAGCAGTAGGGGGGTCCTGACTTTTTCTAAGGGATCTAATAACTACCCATAGCCCCTATAGTCCCATAACTAATCTAGTTAAATCCTAAGTCCTAAGGGAAATGAATTGATTCTCCTAAGTTATCACCTAAAAACCCTAATTTGTTCTTGTTGTTCAAGCCTACATTAAGCACCTAAAATTAATTTCTAAAAATGGGAATTAAATTGTTTCTACAAGTTCAATATCTCATCTAAGAAACCTAAAAAGAATGAACAAAAAATATGAAAGTATCTAATAGAACAAAAATTAATAAAATCATGCATGAAATGAAACTATTAAAATGTCATTTATTTGGAAAATATGGGAAAAATATCAAATAAAAATAAAAATGCAATTTTATTTAATGACAATTTTCTAGACATTCTAACGAAAATGATGTAAAAAGAATGAATTAAAAATGATTTTTTATCTATTTATTATGAATTTTTTAAAATGAATGAAAGAAATGAAAAGAAAATAATAAAAGAAGAAAGAAATAGCCAGGGGGGTACTAGTAGCAGAGCGCCCTAGTTGATATTCCAGGATGGGCCAGCAAACGGGGGTGCGCGTAGCAAGTTGCACTAGGCCCAGAACAAATCAGCATTAATGAAAATAAAAAAACAAGCAGGGGGTGCATTCAGTAAGGTTATCACGTTCAAAAGATTGGGCCTGATAACATGGGGGGTGGGGATATCAAAACACACTTAGGCCCGCCCGTTTCATTAAATGAAACGGTGCGTTTAGGGCACCTATTCTCTCCCTCCAAAATTCTGAATTAAACGAGAGCCACAGGATTGGCTTGGAGGTCAAAGGTCCAACACGCGACGGACGCTCAGGATTGCGTCTTCAACCTCCTTGTGAGAACTTAGGGTTTCAACTTCCATGGAAGCCATGCACGAACCAACTTCCATCAATCTGTTCTCTCTCCACAGTCCATGGATCAACACGATATAAACATGAAAATCATTCAGAATTTCTCCCTCTACAAGCCTATGGTCATAGTTTGATCTGAAATTCAGCAAATCACTCAACCCGAGCGCATGACATTCTTGGCTCCATTAACATACTCTGCAACTCATCCTCAAGATTCTCAACCAAACCTATACTAATCTAATCTATGACTAATGGTGATTATTCTGATCTATCAAACTAAGATTATCATGCACTATGCTATGAATTCTACATCCTAACAGTTTCAAGCACCTGCTAACAATCATCACCAAACAGCACCAAACCAATCAGAAATGCTCTACTAACATCCTACATCATATCTAAACTAATAAAACCATGCTAAACTAACTAAATCAAGCTGTGGCAGAGAAAATGCACCTGGTGTGAAAGCTTGGAAATGCTGATGGAACTCGTGGATCTGAGGCTTTTGAGGCTTGGATCTTGATCAACTAACTCAGTGCTCGATTCTGTATGCAACACCTTGATGATTCTTGCCTTGGATCTTGTTGTCCAATGGAAATTGCAATTTGTGTGTTCTTGATGGAAGTGCACGAAAATGATCAATATCCACCAAATCTTTGATTCAATTCTGATCCATGATGATGATTGAATGTAGGAGGATCAATGTTGATGAGAATTGATGAAGATTTTGGGAAATTTGGATGAAATTGCAATGAGAAAGAATGAGAGAACTTTGGGAAATTTTGGTGAAAAATGAATCCAACCCTTGCTCAATTCTGATTTCATGAATATATAGGGCTCAATGGACACTTCTAGATCCATCTTACAACTTCCCTTGCCTTCCAACTTTGATTGATTTTTGAAATGTTTCTTCAAATGCAAGTAACCATGAGTAACTTTGATTTTTTTCACTAAGCTCAAAAAAGTGCTTGAACCATTGTCTCTAAAATGTCTTTTGGACCCAAAATCATATATTGGAAGTCCCCATTTGGACTTATAAATCTCTCAAACCATTTTTCACTTTGACTTTATTCAAGTTATAAGCCATTTTAGTTCAAATTTAACCAATCATGCAACTTCATGTTATGAGCTTTTCCAACAATTTGTGACCTTCTTTCTAGACTCAAAATGTCATTTGGAGCAAGTTTTATGTTGTAAGTTTTTCCATTTGAGGCCTCCTTGTATGAGTTTTGGACATAGGTTAAAATGACCTGTAATTCACAAATGACCAAAATACCCTTTGCTTGCCAAGACCATAAGTTGAGTTCCACACATCATATGAGGGCATGCTATACCATTCTAGAAAGCTAAGACAATGAGGAACAATTCTTATGTTGACCAGAAGTTCATTTGGAATCTCCTTGAGGGGTGAAAATTGCTTGGAAGTCAAGTCACTTTCACAGACAAAATTTCAGATACCTCAAATGACCTGTAACTTGCAAGGACCATAACTTGAGTTCTATAAATCTCCTTGATGTCTTCCACCACTCAAATTAAAGGTCTTGAGATCATCTACAAGTTTCATGTTGGCCAAGGATCCATTTGAAACTTGAATTTTGACTTATCTTGCTTGGAAATTTGACCTAAACTAGGGGATTTTACATAGAAACCCTAATTTAGAAACTCCTCTTCTCCTTGATTTCTCTTGAATTTTTATTAGCATAACAACATATCCTTATTCTCCATGTCAAATGATGAATCCCATATCTCTTCAATAGACCTGAATGCCTTTAAATCAATCAATTGACCTAGGGTTGACCTAAGGTTGACCCAGATGAAACCCTAGTTGACTGTCTTCAACTGCAATACTTGTGATCACATCAATGACTTGTCTCCTTCTTTAAATAACTTTCTAAGTCTCTCATAATGTCTAGATACTCTCCATGCCTTCAACTCACAGCTCACAACCCTCTTGTTGACCCTCAGATACCCTCAGCTAGGAGATGGACTCAAGGCTTGATCTGCTGAACTTTTTGCTTTCAAATTCTTTCCTGATGACTTGAATGAGATTGAATTGGGATAATAACCTCTTGATAGGCTTCTAGAGATGAGAATAATGATTGGTCCCCCTGTTGTATGACTTGCTATGCTTATGCTATGCAGATGATTAGACTATGCACATGACTCTATATGCAAATGCTAATGACATTGAAACATAAACCAAATGAATAAGGTTGGGCAAATTTTAGGGTGCAACAATTACGTTTAGCGTTCAGGCTCCGGTCATTTTTGTTGAGTATCCAGGATCCGGTTATTACCTTTAGCGTTCGAGCTCCGGTCATTTTCGTTGAGTATCCAGACTCCGGTTATCACGTTGAGCGTTCAGGCTCCGGTCAGTTTCGTTGAGTATCCAGACTCTAGTTATTACGTTGAGCACTCACGCTCCGATCAGTTTCGTTGGGTATCCAGACTCCGGTTATTACGTTGAGCATTCAGGCTCTGGTCATTTTTGTTGAGTATCCAGACTCTGATTATTACGTTGAGCACTCACGCTCCGGTCAGTTTCGTTGGGTATCCAGACTCTGGTCATTATGTTGAGCGTTCAGGCTCTGGTCAGTTTCGTTCAGTATCCAGACTCCGGTTATTAAGTTGAGCATTCTGGCTCCGGTCATTTCCATTGAATATCCAGACTCTGGTTATTACGTGGAGTATTCAAGCTCCGGTCATTACGTTGGTCGTTCAGGCTCCGGTCAGTTTCGTTGAGTATCTAGACTCCAGTTATTACATTGAGCGTTCAGGCTCTGGTCATTTTCGTTGGGTATCCAGACTCCGGTTATTACGTTGAGCGTTAAGGCTCCGGTCATTTTTGTTGAGTATCCAGACTTCGGTTATTATGTTGAGCGTTCAGGTTCCTGTCAGTTTCGTTGAGTATCCAAACTCATGTTATTAAGTTAAGCGTTCATGCTCTGGTCATTTTCTTTGAGTATCCAGACTCCGGTTATTATGTTAAGTTTTCGGGCTCTGGTCATTTTAGTTGAGTATCCAGACTCCGGTTATTATGTTGAGCGTTCAGGCTCTGGTCAGTTTCGTTGAGTATCCAGACTCCGGTTATTAAGTTGAGCGTTCAGGCTCCATTCAGTTTTGTTGGGTATCCAGACTTCGGTTATTACGTTGAGTGTTCAGGCTCCGGTCAGTTTCGTTGAGTATCCAGACTCCGGATGTTACGTTGAGCACTCACACTCCGATCAGTTTCGTTAGGTATCTAGACTCCGGTTATTACGTTGGGCGTTCAGGCTCCGGTCATTTTCGTTGAGTATCCAAACTCCAGTTATTAAGTTGAGCGTTCATGCTCTGGTCATTTTCTTTGAGTATCCAGACTCCGGTTATTACGTTGAGCGTTCGGGCTCCAGTCATTTTCGTTGAGTATCCAGACTCCGGTTATTACATTGAGCGTTCAGGCTCCAGTCAGTTTCATTGAGTATCCAGAATCCGGTTATTAAGTTGAGCGTTCAGGCTCCATTCAGTTTTGTTGGGTATCCAGACTCCGGTTATTACGTTGAGCGTTAAGGCTCCGGTCAGTTTCGTTGAGTATCCAGACTTCGGTTATTAAGTTGAGCGTTTAGGCTCCATTCAGTTTTGTTGGGTATCCAGACTCCGGTTATTACGTTGAGCACTCAGGTTCCGGTCATTTTTGTTGAGTATCCAGACTCCGGTTATTACGTTGAGCGTTCAGGTTCCGGTCAGTTTCGTTGAGTATCCAAACTCCCGTTATTAAGTTGAGCGTTCAGGCTCTGGTCATTTTCTTTGAGTATCCAGACTCTGGTTATTACGTTGAGCATTCAGGCTCCGGTCATTTTTGTTGTGTATCCAGAATCTGGTTATTACTTTGAGCGTTCAGACTCCGGTCTGTTTCGTTGAGTATCCAGACTTCGGTTATTAAGTAAAACATTCAGACTCCGGTTAGTTTCGTTGGGTATCCAGACTCCGGTTATTATGTTGAGCATTCAGGCTCCGTTCAGTTTCGTTGAGTATCCAGACTCCGGTTATTACGTTGAGCGTTCACGCTCCGGTCAGTTTCTTTGGTTATCCAGACTCCGGTTATTACGTTGAGCGTTCAGGCTTCGGTCAATTTTGTTGAGTTTCTAGACTCCGGTTATTACGTTGAGCATTCAGGCTCCGGTCATTTTCGTTGAGTCTCCCGACTCCGGTTATTACGTTTTGTGTTCAAGCTCCGATTAGTTTCGTTGAGAATCCAGATTCCGATTATTACGTTGAGCACTCACGCTCCGGTCAATTTCGTTAGGTATCCAGACTCTGGTCATTATGTTGAGCGTTTAGGCTCCGGTCAGTTTCGTTGAGTATCCAGACTCCGGTTATTAAGTTGTGCATTCAGGCTCCGGTCATTTTCGTTGAGTATCCAGACTCTGGTTATTACGTTGAGCGTTCAGGCTCCGGTCATTACGTTGATCGTTAAGGCTCCAGTCAGTTTCGTTGAGTATCCAGACTCAAGTTATTACGTTGAGCGTTCAGGCTCTGGTAATTTTTATTGAGTATCCAGACTCCGGTTATTACATTGAGCGTTCAGGCTCCGGTCAGTTTTGTTGAGTATCCAAACTCCGGTTATTAAGTTGAGGGGCATGCTCTTGTCATTTTCTTTGAGTTTCCAGACTCCGGTTATTACGTTGAGCGTTCGGGCTCTCATCATTTTCGTTGAGTATCCAGACTCCGGTTATTACGTTGAGCGTTCAGGCTTTGGTCAGTTTCGTTGGGTATCCAGACTCCGGTTATTACGTTGAGCGTTTAGGCTCCGGTCATTTTTGTTGAGTATCCAGACTCTAGTTATTACATTGAGCGTTGAGGCTCCGGTCAGTTTCGTTGAGTATCCAAACTCCGGTTTATAAGTTGAGCGTTCATGCTCCGGTCATTTTCTTTGAGTATCCAGACTCCGATTATTAGGTTGAGCGTTCGGACTCAGGTCCTTTTCGTTGAGTATCCAGACTCCGGTTCTTACGTTGAGCGTTCGGGCTCCGTTACTTTTCGTTGAGTATCCAGACTCTGGTTATTACGTTGAGCGTTCAGGCTCCGGTCAGTTGCGTTGAGTATCCAGAATCCGGTTATTAAGTTGAGCGTTCAGGCTCCATTCAGTTTTGTTGGGTATCCAGACTCCGGTTATTACGTTGAGCGCTTAGGCTCCGGTCAGTTTCGTTGAGTATCCAAACTCCAGTTATTAAGTTGAGCATTCATGCTCTGGTCATTTTCTTTGAGTATCCAGACTTCGGTTATTATGTTGAGCGTTCGGGCTCCGGTCATTTTCGTTGAGTATCCAGACTCCAGTTATTACGTTGAGCGTTCAGGCTCCGGTCAGTTTCGTTGATTATCCAGAATCTGGTTATTAAGTTGAGCGTTCAGGCTCCATTCAGTTTTGTTGGGTATCCAGACTCCGATTATTACGTTGAGCGTTCAGGCTCCGGTCAGTTTCGTTGAGTATCCAAACTCCAGTTATTAAGTTGAGCGTTCATGCTCTGGTCATTTTCTTTGAGTTTCCAGACTCAGGTTATTACGTTGAGCGTTCGGGCTACGGTCATTTTCGTTGAGTATCCAGACTCCGGTTGTTAGATTGAGCGTTCAGGCTCCAGTCTGTTTCGTTGAGTATCCAGAATCCGGTTATTAAGTTGAGCGTTCAGACTTCATTCAGTTTTGTTGGGTATCCAGACTCCGGTTATTACGTTGAGCGTTTAGGCTCCGGTCAGTTTCGTTGAGTATCCAGACTCCGGTTATTAATTTGAGCGTTTAGGATCCATTCAGTTTTGTTGAGTATCCAGACTCTGGTTATTACGTTAAGCGTTCAGGTTCCGGTCAGTTTCGTTGAGTATCCAAACTCCAGTTATTAAGTTGAGCGTTCAGGCTCCGGTTATTTTCTTTGAGTATCCAGACTCCGGTTATTACGTTGAGCGTTCGGGCTCCGGTCATTTTCGTTGGGTATCCAGAATCTGGTCATTACGTTGAGCGTTCAGGCTCCGGTCTGTTTCGTTGAGTATCCAGACTTCGGTTATTAAGTTAAACATTCAGGCTCCGGTCAGTTTTGTTGGGTATCCAGACTCGAGTTATTACGTTGAGCATTCAAGCTCCGTTCAGTTTCGTTGAGTATCCAGACTCTGGTTATTACGTTGAGCGTTCACGCTCCGGTCAGTTTCTTTGGTTATCCAGACTTCGGTTATTACGTTGTGCGTTCAGGCTCCGGTCAATTTTGTTGAGTATCTAGACTCCGGTTATTACGTTGAGCATTCAGGCTCCGGTCATTTTCGTTGAGTCTCCAGATTCCGGTTATTATGTTTTGTGTTCAAGCTCCGGTTATTTTCTTTGAGAATCCAGACTCTGGTTATTACATTGAGCACTCACGCTCCGGTCAGTTTCGTTAGGTATCCAGACTCTGGTCATTATGTTGAGCGTTAAGGCCCCGGTCAGTTTCGTTGAGTATCCAGACTCCGGTTATTAAGTTGTGCATTCAGGCTCCGGTCATTTTCGTTGAGTATCCAGACTCTGCTTATTACGTTGAGCGTTCAGGCTCCGGTCATTACGTTGATCGTTCAGGCTCCGGCCAGTTTCGTTGAGTATCCAGACTCCAGTTATTACGTTGAGCGTTCAGGCTCTGGTTAGTTTCGTTAGGTATCCATACTCCGGTTATTACGTTGAGCATTAAGGCTCTGGTAATCTTTGTTGAGTATCCAGACTTCGATTATTACGTTGAGCGTTCAGGCTCCGGTCAGTTTCGTTGAGTATTCAAACTCCGGTTATTAAGTTGAGCGGTCATGCTCCGGTCATTTTCTTTGAGTTTCCAGACTCCGGTTATTACGTTGAGCGTTCGGGCTCTGATCATTTTCGTTGAGTATCAAGACTCCGGTTATTACGTTGAGCATTCAGGCTCCGGTCAGTTTCGTTGAGTATCCAGACTCCGGTTATTAAGTTGAACGTTCAGGCTCCATTCAGTTTTGTTGGGTATCCAGACTCCGGTTATTACGTTGAGCGTTCAGGCTCCGATCTGTTTCGTTGAGTATCCATACTCCGGTTATTACGTTGAGCACTCACGTTTCGGTCAGTTTTGTTGGGTATCCAGACTCCGGTTATTACATTGAGCGTTAACGCTCCGGCCATTTTTGTTGAGTATCCAGACTCCGGTTATTACGTTGAGCGTTCATGCTCCGGTCAGTTTCGTTGAGTATCCAAACTCCAGTTATTAAGTTGAGCGTTCATGCTCTGGTCATTTTCTTTGAGTATCCAGACTTCGGTTATTACGTTGGGCGTTCGGGCTCCGGTCATTTTCGTTGAGTATCCAGACTCTGGTTATTACGTTGAGCATTCAGGCTCCGGTCAGTTTCGTTGAGTATCCAAACTCCAGTTATTAAGTTGAGCGATCACGCTCTGGTCATTTTCTTTGAGTTTCCAGACTCCGGTTATTACATTGAGTGTTCGGGCTCCGGTCATTTTTGTTAAGTATCCAGACTCCGGTTATTACGTTGAGTGTTCAGGCTCCAGTCAGTTTCGTTGAGTATCCAGAATCCGTTTATTAAGTTGAGCGTTCAGGCTCCATTCAGTTTTGTTGGGTATCCAGACTCCGGTTATTACATTGAGCGTTCAGGCTCCGGTCAGTTTCGTTGAGTATCCAAACTCCAGTTATTAAGTTGAGCGTTCATGCACTTGTCATTTTCTTTGAGTTTCCAGACTCCGGTTATTATGTTGAGCGTTCGGGCTCCGGTCATTTCTGTTGAGTATCCAGACTCCGGTTATTACGTTGAGCGTTCAGGCTCCGGTCAGTTGCGTTGAGTATCCAGAATCCGGTTATTAAGTTGAGCGTTCAGGCTCCATTCAGTTTTGTTGGGTATCCAAACTCCGGTTATTACGTTGAGCGTTTAGGCTCCGGTCAGTTTCGTTGAGTATCCAAACTCTAGTTATTAAGTTGAGCATTCATGCTCTGGTCATTTTCTTTGAGTATCCAGACTTCGGTTATTATGTTGAGCGTTCGGGCTCCGGTCATTTTCGTTGAGTATCCAGACTCCAGTTATTACGTTGAGCGTTCATGCTCCGGTCAGTTTCGTTGAGTATCCAGAATATGGTTATTAAGTTGAGCGTTCAGGCTCCATTCAGTTTTGTTGGGTATCCAGACTCCGGTTATTACGTTGAGCGTTCAGGCTCCGGTCAGTTTCGTTGAGTATCCAAACTCCAGTTATTAAGTTGAGTGTTCATGCTCTGGTCATTTTCTTTGAGTTTCCAGACTCAGGTTATTACGTTGAGCGTTCGGGCTCCGGTCATTTTCGTTGAGTATCCAGACTCCGGTTGTTAGATTGAGCGTTCAGGCTCCAGTCTGTTTCGTTGAGTATCCAGAATCCGGTTATTAAGTTGAGCGTTCAGGCTCCATTCAATTTTGTTGGGTATCCAGACTCCGGTTATTACGTTGAGCGTTTAGGCTCCGGTCAGTTTCGTTGAGTATCCAGACTCCGGTTATTAATTTGAGCGTTTAGGCTCCATTCAGTTTTGTTGAGTATCCAGACTCCGGTTATTACGTTAAGCGTTCAGGTTCCGATCAGTTTCGTTGAGTATCCAAACTCCGGTTATTAAGTTGAGCGTTCAGGCTCCGGTTATTTTCTTTGAGTATCCAGACTCCGGTTATTACGTTGAGCGTTCGAACTCCGGTCATTTTCGTTGGGTATCCAGAATCTGGTCATTACGTTGAGCGTTCAGGCTCCGGTCTGTTTCGTTGAGTATCCAGACTTCGGTTATTAAGTTAAACATTTAGGCTCCGGTCAGTTTTGTTGGGTATCCAGACTCGAGTTATTACGTTGAGCATTCAAGCTCCGTTCAGTTTCGTTGAGTATCTAGACTCTGGTTATTACGTTGAGCGTTCATGCTCCGGTCAGTTTCTTTGGTTATCCAGACTTCGGTTATTACGTTGAGCGTTCAGGCTCCGGTCAATTTTGTTGAGTATCTAGACTCCGGTTATTACGTTGAGCATTCAGGCTCCGGTCATTTTCGTTGAGTCTCCAGATTCCGGTTATTATGTTTTGTGTTCAAGCTCCGATTAGTTTCGTTGAGAATCCAGACTCTGGTTATTATGTTGAGCACTCACGCTCCGATTAGTTTCGTTAGGTATCCAGACTCTGGTCATTATGTTGAGCGTTAAGGCTCCGGTCTGTTTTGTTGAGTATCCAGACTCCGGTTATTAAGTTGTGCATTCAGGCTCCGGTCATTTTCGTTGAGTATCCAGACTCTGGTTATTACGTTGAGCGTTCAGGCTCCGGTCATCACGTTGATCGTTCAGGCTCCGGCCAGTTTCGTTGAGTATCCAGACTCCAGTTATTACGTTGAGCATTCAGGCTCTGGTTAGTTTCGTTGGGTATCCATACTCCGGTTATTACGTTGAGCATTAAGGCTCTGGTAATCTTTGTTGAGTATCCAGACTTCGGTTATTACGTTGAGAGTTCAGGCTCCGGTCAGTTTCGTTGAGTATCCAAACTCCGGTTATTAAGTTGAGCGGTCATGCTCCGGTCATTTTCTTTAAGTTTTCAGACTCCGGTTATTACGTTGAGCGTTCGGGCTCTGATCATTTTCGTTGAGTATCAAGACTCCGGTTATTACGTTGAGCATTCAGGCTCCGGTCAGTTTCGTTGAGTTTTCAGACTCCGGTTATTAAGTTGAACGTTCAGGCTCCATTCAGTTTTTTTGGGTATCCAGACTCCGGTTATTACGTTGAGCGTTCAGGCTCCGATCTGTTTCGTTGAGTATCCATACTCCGGTTATTACGTTGAGCACTCACGCTCCGGTCAGTTTCGTTGGGTATCCAGACTCCGGTTATTACATTGAGCGTTCATGCTCCGGTCAGTTTCGTTAAGTATCCAAACTTCAGTTATTAAGTTGAGCGTTCATGCTCTGGTCATTTTCTTTGAGTATCCTGACTTCGGTTATTACGTTGAGCGTTCGGGCTCCGGTCATTTTCATTGAGTATCCAGACTCCGGTTATTACGTTGAGCGTTCAGGCTCCGGTCAGTTTCGTTGAGTATCCAAACTCCAGTTATTAAGTTGAGCGATCATGCTCTGGTCATTTTCTTTGAGTTTCCAGACTCCGGTTATTACATTGAGTGTTCGGGCTCCGGTCATTTTTGTTGAGTATCCAGACTCCGGTTATTACGTTGAGTGTTCAGGCTCCAGTCAGTTTTGTTCAGTATCCAGAATCCGTTTATTAAGTTGAGCTTCAGGCTCCATTCAGTTTTGTTGGGTATCTAGACTCCGGTTATTACATTGAGCGTTCAGGCTCCGGTCAGTTTCGTTGAGTATCCAAACTCCAGTTATTAATTTGAACGTTCATGCACTTGTCATTTTCTTTGAGTTTCCAGACTCCGGTTATTACGTTGAGCGTTTGGGCTCCGGTCATTTCCGTTGAGTATCCATACTCCGGTTATTATGTTGAGCGTTCAGGCTCCGGTCAGTTGCGTTGAGTATCCAGAATCCGGTTATTAAGTTGGGCGTTCAGGCTCCATTCAGTTTTGTTGGGTATCCAGACTCCGATTATTACGTTGAGCGTTTAGGCTCCGGTCAGTTTCGTTGAGTATCCAAACTCCAGTTATTAACTTGAGCATTCATGCTCTGGTCATTTTCTTTGAGTATCCAGACTTCGGTTATTACGTTGAGCGTTCGGGCTCCGGTCATTTTCGTTGAGTATCCAGACTCCGGTTATTACGTTGAACGTTCAGGCTCCGGTCAGTTTCGTTGAGTATCCAAACTCCAGTTATTAAGTTGAGCGTTCATGCTCTGGTCATTTTCTTTGAGTTTCCAGACTCCAGTTATTACGTTGAGCGTTCGGGCTCTGGTCATTTTCGTTGAGTATCCAGACTCCGGTTATTATGTTGAGCGTTCAGGCTCTGGTCATTTTCTTTGAGTATCCAGAATCCGGTTATTAAGTTTAGCGTTCAGGCTCCATTCAGTTTTGTTGGGTATCCAGACTCCGGTTATTACGTTGAGCGTTCAGGCTCCGGTCAGTTTCGTTGCGTATCCAAACTCCAGTTATTAAGTTGAGCGTTCATGCTCTTGTCATTTTCTTTGAGTTTCCAGACTCCGGTTATTACGTTGAGCGTTCGGGCTCCGGTCATTTTCGTTGAGTATCCAGACTCCGGTTATTACGTTGAGCGTTCAAGCTCCGGTCAGTTTCATTGAGTATCCAGAATCCAGTTATTAAGTTGAGCGTTCAGGCTCCATTCAGTTTTGTTGGGTATCCAGACTCCGGTATTTACATTGAGCATTCAGGCTCCAGTCAGTTTCGTTGAGTATCCAGACTCCGGTTATTAATTTGAGCGTTTAGGCTCCACTCAGTTTTGTTGAGTATCCAAACTCCAGTTATTACGTTGAGCGTTCAGGTTCCGGTCAGTTTCGTTGAGTATCCAAACTCCGGTTATTAATTTGAGCGTTCAGGCTCTGGTCATTTTCTTTGAGTATCCAGACTCCGGTTATTACGTTGAGCGTTCGGGCTCCGGTCATTTTCGTTGTGTATCCAGAATCTAATCATTACATTGAGCGTTCAGGCTCCGCTCTGTTTCATTGAGTATCCATACTTCGGTTATTAAGTTAAACATTCAGGCTCCGGTCAGTTTCGTTGGGTATCCAGACTCCAGTTATTACGTTGAGCATTCAGGCTCCGATCAGTTTCATTGAGTATCCAGACTCCGGTTATAACGTTGAGCGTTCACGCTCCGGTCAGTTTCTTTGGTTAACCAGACTTCGGTTATTAAGTTGAGCGTTCAGGCTCCGGTCAATTTTGTTGAGTATCTAGACTCCGGTTATTACGTTGAGCATTCAGGCTCCAGTCATTTTCATTGAGTCTCTAGATTCCAGTTATTATGTTTTGTGTTCAAGCTCCGATTATTTTCGTTGAGAATCCAGACTCCGGTTATTACGTTGAGCACTGCCGCTCCGGTCAGTTTCGTTAGGTATCCAGACACTGGTCATTATGTTGAGCGTTAAGGCTCCGATTATTAAGTTGTGCATTCAGGCTCCGGTCATTTTCGTTGGGTATCCAGACTCTGGTTATTACGCTGAGTGTTCAGGCTCCGGTCATTACGTTGATCGTTCAGGCTCCGACCAGTTTCGTTGAGTAGCTAGACTCTAGTAATTACGTTGAGCGTTCAGGCTCTGGTTAGTTTCGTTGGGTATCCATACTCCGGTTATTACGTTGAGCATTAAGGCTCTGGTAATTTTTGTTGAGTATCCAGACTTCGGTTATTACGTTGAGCGTTTAGGCTCCGGTCAGTTTCGTTGAGTATCCAAACTCCGGTTATTAAGTTGAGCGGTCATGCCCCGGTCATTTTCTTTGAGTTTCCAGACTCTGGTTATTACGTTGAGCGTTCCGGCTCTGATTATTTTCGTTGAGTATCAAGACTCCGGTTATTACGTTGAGCGTTCACGCTCCGGTCAGTTTCATTGAGTATCCAGAATCCGGTTATTAAGTTGAGCGTTCAAGCTCCATTCAGTTTTGTTGGGTATCCGGACTCCGCTTATTACGTTGAGCGTTCAGGCTCCGGTCTGTTTCTTTGAGTATCCATACTCCGGTTATTACGTTGAGCACTCACGCTCTGGTCAGTTTCGTTGGGTATCCAGACTCCGGTTATTACGTTGAGTGTTAAGGCTCCGACCATTTTTGTTGAGTATCCAGACTCCAGTTATTACGATGATTGTTCAGGCTCCGGTCAGTTTCGTTGAGTATCCAAACTCCAGTTATTAAGTTGAGCGTTCATGCTCTGGTCATTTTCTTTGAGTTTCCAGACTCCGGTTG
The DNA here is from genome assembly GCA_963859935.3 of Lathyrus sativus. NCBI lineage: Eukaryota > Viridiplantae > Streptophyta > Magnoliopsida > Fabales > Fabaceae > Lathyrus > Lathyrus sativus. The sequence continues at coordinate 899,357 of CAWUDS030000653.1, read as the reverse complement.
TTACGTTGAGCGTTCGGGCTCCGGTCATTTTCGTTGAGTATCCAGACTCCGGTTATTTCGTTGAGCGTTCAGGCTCCGGTCAGTTTCGTTGAGTATCCAGAATCCGGTTATTAAGTTTAGCGTTCAGGCTCCATTCAGTTTTGTTGGGTATCCAGACTCCGGTTATTACGTTGAGCGTTCAGGCTCCGGTCAGTTTTGTTGAGTATCCAAACTCCAGTTATTAAGTTGAGCGTTCAAGCTCTGGTCAATTTCTTTGTGTTTCCAGACTCCGGTTATTACGTTGAGCGTTCGGGCTCCGGTCATTTTCGTTGAGTATCCAGACTCCGGTTATTACGTTGAGCGTTTAGGCTCCGGTCAGTTTCGTTGAGTATCCAGAATCTAGTTATTAAGTTGAGCGTTCAGGCTCCATTCAGCTTTGTTGGGTATCCAGACTCCGGTTATTACGTTAAGCATTCAGGCTCCGGTCAGTTTCGTTGAGTATCCAGACCTCGGTTATTAATTTGAGCGTTTAGGCTCCATTCAGTTTTGTTGAGTATCCAGACTCCAGTTATAACGTTCAGCGTTCAGGTTCCGGTCAGTTTCGTTGAGTATCCAAACTCCGGTTATTAATTTGAGCGTTCAGGCTCTGGTCATTTTCTTTGAGTATCCAGACTCCGGTTATTACGTTGAGCGTTCGGGCTCCGGTCGTTTTCGTTGTGTATCCAGAATCTGGTCATTACATTGAGCGTTCAGGCTCCGCTCTGTTTCGTTGAGTATCCATACTTCGGTTATTAAATTAACCATTCAGGCTCCGGTCAGTTTCGTTGAGTATCCAGACTCCAGTTATTACGTTGAGCATTCAGGCTCCGATCAGTTTCGTTGAGTATCCAGACTCCGGTTATAACGTTGAGCGTTCACGCTCCGGTCAGTTTCTTTGGTTAACCAGACTTCGGTTATTAAGTTGAGCGTTCAGGCTCTAGTCAATTTTGTTGAGTATCTAGACTCCAGTTATTACGTTGAGCATTCAGGCTCCGGTCATTTTCATTGAGTCTCTAGATTCCAGTTATTATGTTTTGTGTTCAAGCTCCGATTATTTTCGTTGAGAATCCAGACTCCGGTTATTACGTTGAGCACTGCCGCTCCGGTCAGTTTCGTTAGGTATCCAGACACTGGTCATTATGTTGAGCGTTAAGGCTCCGATTATTAAGTTGTGCATTCAGGCTCCGGTCATTTTCGTTGGGTATCCAGACTCTGGTTATTACGCTGAGTGTTCAGGCTCCGGTCATTACGTTGATCGTTCAGGCTCCGACCAGTTTCGTTGAGTAGCTAGACTCTAGTAATTACGTTGAGCGTTCAGGCTCTGGTTAGTTTCGTTGGGTATCCATACTCCGGTTATTACGTTGAGCATTAAGGCTCTGGTAATTTTTGTTGAGTATCCAGACTTCGGTTATTACGTTGAGCGTTTAGGCTCCGGTCAGTTTCGTTGAGTATCCAAACTCCGGTTATTAAGTTGAGCGGTCATGCCCCGGTCATTTTCTTTGAGTTTCCAGACTCTGGTTATTACGTTGAGCGTTCCGGCTCTGATTATTTTCGTTGAGTATCAAGACTCCGGTTATTACGTTGAGCGTTCACGCTCCGGTCAGTTTCATTGAGTATCCAGAATCCGGTTATTAAGTTGAGCGTTCAAGCTCCATTCAGTTTTGTTGGGTATCCAGACTCCGCTTATTACGTTGAGCGTTCAGGCTCCGGTCTGTTTCTTTGAGTATCCATACTCCGGTTATTACGTTGAGCACTCACGCTCTGGTCAGTTTCGTTGGGTATCCAGACTCCGGTTATTACGTTGAGTGTTAAGGCTCCGACCATTTTTGTTGAGTATCCAGACTCCAGTTATTACGATGATTGTTCAGGCTCCGGTCAGTTTCGTTGAGTATCCAAACTCCAGTTATTAAGTTGAGCGTTCATGCTCTGGTCATTTTCTTTGAGTTTCCAGACTCCGGTTGTTACGTTGAGCGTTCGGGCTCCGGTCATTTTCGTTGAGTATCCAGACTCCGGTTATTTCGTTGAGCGTTCAGGCTCCGGTCAGTTTCGTTGAGTATCCAGAATCCGGTTATTAAGTTTAGCGTTCAGGCTCCATTCAGTTTTGTTGGGTATCCAGACTCCGGTTATTACGTTGAGCGTTCAGGCTCCGGTCAGTTTTGTTGAGTATCCAAACTCCAGTTATTAAGTTGAGCGTTCAAGCTCTGGTCAATTTCTTTGTGTTTCCAGACTCCGGTTATTACGTTGAGCGTTCGGGCTCCGGTCATTTTCGTTGAGTATCCAGACTCCGGTTATTACGTTGAGCGTTTAGGCTCCGGTCAGTTTCATTGAGTATCCAGAATCTAGTTATTAAGTTGAGCGTTCAGGCTCCATTCAGCTTTGTTGGGTATCCAGACTCCGGTTATTACGTTAAGCATTCAGGCTCCGGTCAGTTTCGTTGAGTATCCAGACCTCGGTTATTAATTTGAGCGTTTAGGCTCCATTCAGTTTTGTTGAGTATCCAGACTCCAGTTATAACGTTCAGCGTTCAGGTTCCGGTCAGTTTCGTTGAGTATCCAAACTCCGGTTATTAATTTGAGCGTTCAGGCTCTGGTCATTTTCTTTGAGTATCCAGACTCCGGTTATTACGTTGAGCGTTCGGGCTCCGGTCGTTTTCGTTGTGTATCCAGAATCTGGTCATTACATTGAGCGTTCAGGCTCCGCTCTGTTTCGTTGAGTATCCATACTTCGGTTATTAAATTAACCATTCAGGCTCCGGTCAGTTTCGTTGAGTATCCAGACTCCAGTTATTACGTTGAGCATTCAGGCTCCGATCAGTTTCGTTGAGTATCCAGACTCCGGTTATAACGTTGAGCGTTCACGCTCCGGTCAGTTTCTTTGGTTAACCAGACTTCGGTTATTAAGTTGAGCGTTCAGGCTCCGGTCAATTTTGTTGAGTATCTAGACTCCGGTTATTACGTTGAGCATTCAGGCTCCGGTCATTTTCATTGAGTCTCTAGATTCCGGTTATTATGTTTTGTGTTCAAGCTCCGATTATTTTCGTTGTGAATCCAGACTCCGGTTATTACGTTGAGCACTGCCGCTCCGATCAGTTTCGTTAGGTATCCAGACACTGGTCATTATGTTGAGCGTTAAGGCTCCGATTATTAAGTTGTGCATTCAGGCTCCAGTCATTTTCGTTGGGTATCCATACTCTGGTTATTACGTTGAGCGTTCATGCTTCGGTCATTACGTTGATCGTTCAGGCTCCGGCCAGTTTCGTTGAGTATCCAGACTCTAGTTATTACGTTGAGCGTTCAGGCTCTGGTTAGTTTCGTTGGGTATCCATACTCCGGTTATTACGTTGAGCATTAAGGCTCTGGTAATTTTTGTTGAGTATCCAGACTTCGGTTATTACGTTGAGCGTTTAGGCTCCGGTTAGTTTCGTTAAGTATCCAAACTCCGGTTATTAAGTTGAGCGGTCATGCCCCGGTCATTTTCTTTGAGTTTCTAGACTCTGGTTATTACGTTGAGCGTTCCGGCTCTGATCATTTTCGTTGAGTATCAAGATTCCGGTTATTACGTTGAGCGTTCAGGCTCCGGTCAGTTTCGTTGAGTATCCAGAATCCGGTTATTAAGTTGAGCGTTCAAGCTCCATTCAGTTTTGTTGGGTATCCAGACTCCGCTTATTACGTTAAGCGTTCAGGCTCCAGTCTGTTTCGTTGAGTATCCATACTCCGGTTATTACGTTGAGCACTCACGCTCCGGTCAGTTTCGTTGGGTATCCAGACTCCGGTTATTACGTTGAGTGTTAAGTCTCCGACCATTTTTGTTGAGTATCAAGACTCCAGTTATTACGATGAGTGTTCAGGCTCCGGTCAGTTTCGTTGAGTATCCAAACTCCAGTTATTAAGTTGAGCGTTCATGCTCTGGTCATTTTGTTTGAGTTTCCAGACTCCGGTTATTACGTTGAGCGTTCGGGCTCCGGTCATTTTCGTTGAGTATCCAGACTCCGGTTATTACGTTGAGCGTTCAGGCTCCGGTCAGTTTCATTGAGTATCCAGAATCCGGTTATTAAGTTTAGCGTTCAGGCTCCATTCAGTTTTGTTGGGTATCCAGACTCCGGTTATTACGTTGAGCGTTCAGGCTCCGGTCAGTTTTGTTGAGTATCCAAACTCCAGTTATTAAGTTGAGCGTTCAAGCTCTGGTCAATTTCTTTGTGTTTCCAGACTCCGGTTATTACGTTGAGCGTTCGGGCTCCGGTCATTTTCGTTGAGTATCCAGACTCCGGTTATTACGTTGAGCGTTTAGGCTCCGGTCAGTTTCGTTGAGTATCCAGAATCTAGTTATTAAGTTGAGCGTTCAGGCTCCATTCAGCTTTGTTGGGTATCCAGACTCCAGTTATTACGTTAAGCATTTAGGCTCCGGTCAGTTTCGTTGAGTATCCAGACCTCGGTTATTAATTTGAGCGTTTAGGCTGCATTCAGTTTTGTTGAGTATCCAGACTCCAGTTATAACGTTCAGCGTTCAGGTTCCGGTCAGTTTCGTTGAGTATTCAAACTCCGGTTATTAATTTGAGCGTTCAGGCTCTGGTCATTTTCTTTGAGTATCCAGACTCCGGTTATTAGGTTGAGCGTTCGGGCTCCGGTCGTTTTCGTTGTGTATCCAGAATCTGGTCATTACATTGAGCGTTCAGGCTCCGGTCTGTTTCGTTGAGTATCCATACTTCGGTTATTAAATTAACCATTCAGGCTCCGGTCAGTTTCGTTGGGTATCCAGACTCCAGTTATTACGTTGAGCATTCAGGCTCCGATCAGTTTCGTTGAGTATCCAGACTCCGGTTATAACGTTGAGCGTTCACGCTCCGGTCAGTTTCTTTGGTTAACCAGACTTCGGTTATTAAGTTGAGCGTTCAGGCTCCGGTCAATTTTGTTGAGTATCTAGACTCCGGTTATTACGTTGAGCATTCAGGCTCCGGTCATTTTCATTGAGTCTCTAGATTCCGGTTATTATGTTTTGTGTTCAAGCTCCGATTATTTTCGTTGTGAATCCAGACTCCGGTTATTACGTTGAGCACTGCCGCTCCGGTCAGTTTCGTTAGGTATCCAGACACTGGTCATTATGTTGAGCGTTAAGGCTCCGATTATTAAGTTGTGCATTCAGGCTCCAGTCATTTTCGTTGGGTATCCATACTCTGGTTATTACGTTGAGCGTTCATGCTCCGGTCATTACGTTGATCGTTCAGGCTCCGGCCAGTTTCGTTGAGTATCCAGACTCTAGTTATTACGTTGAGCGTTCAGGCTCTGGTTAGTTTCGTTGGGTATCCATACTCCGGTTATTACGTTGAGCATTAAGGCTCTGGTAATTTTTGTTGAGTATCCAGACTTCGGTTATTACGTTGAGCGTTTAGGCTCCGGTTAGTTTCGTTAAGTATCCAAACTCCGGTTATTAAGTTGAGCGGTCATGCCCCGGTCATTTTCTTTGAGTTTCTAGACTCTGGTTATTACGTTGAGCGTTCCGGCTCTGATCATTTTCGTTGAGTATCAAGACTCCGGTTATTACGTTGAGCGTTCAGGCTCCGGTCAGTTTCGTTGAGTATCCAGAATCCGGTTATTAAGTTGAGCGTTCAAGCTCCATTCAGTTTTGTTGGGTATCCAGACTCCGCTTATTACGTTAAGCGTTCAGGCTCCAGTCTGTTTCGTTGAGTATCCATACTCCAGTTATTACGTTGAGCACTCACGCTCCGGTCAGTTTCGTTGGGTATCCAGACTCCGGTTATTACGTTGAGTGTTAAGTCTCCGACCATTTTTGTTGAGTATCCAGACTCCAGTTATTACGATGAGTGTTCAGGCTCCGGTCAGTTTCGTTGAGTATCCAAACTCCAGTTATTAAGTTGAGCGTTCATGCTCTGGTCATTTTGTTTGAGTTTCCAGACTCCGGTTATTACGTTGAGCGTTTGGGCTCCGGTCATTTTCGTTGAGTATCCAGACTCCGGTTATTACGTTGAGCGTTCAGGCTCCGGTCAGTTTCATTGAGTATCCAGAATCCGGTTATTAAGTTTAGCGTTCAGGCTCCATTCAGTTTTGTTGGGTATCCAGACTCCGGTTATTACGTTGAGCGTTCAGGTTCCGGTCAGTTTTGTTGAGTATCCAAACTCCAGTTATTAAGTTGAGCGTTCAAGCTCTGGTCATTTTCTTTGAGTTTCCAGACTCCGGTTGTTACGTTGAGCGTTCGGGCTCCGGTCATTTTCGTTGAGTATCCAGACTCCGGTTATTACGTTGAGCGTTTAGGCTCCGGTCAGTTTCGTTGAGTATCCAGAATCTAGTTATTAAGTTGAGCGTTCAGGCTCCATTCAGCTTTGTTGGGTATCCAGACTCCAGTTATTACGTTAAACGTTCAGGCTCCGGTCAGTTTCGTTGAGTATCCAGACCTCGGTTATTAATTTGAGCGTTTAGGCTCCATTCAGTTTTGTTGAGTATCCAGACTCCAGTTATTACGTTCAGCGTTCAGGTTCCGGTCAGTTTCGTTGAGTATCCAAACTCCGGTTATTAATTTGAGCGTTCAGGCTCTGGTCATTTTCTTTGAGTATCCAGACTCTGGTTATTACGTTGAGCGTTCGGGCTCCGGTCGTTTTCTTTGTGTATCCAGAATCTGGTCATTACATTGAGCGTCCAGGCTCCGGTCTGTTTCGTTGAGTATCCATACATCGGTTATTAAGTTAAACATTCAGGCTCCGGTCAGTTTCGTTGGGTATCCAGACTCCAGTTATTACGTTGAGCATTCAGGCTCCGATCAGTTTCGTTGAGTATCCAGACTCCGGTTATAACGTTGAGCGTTCACGCTCCGGTAAGTTTCTTTGGTTAACCAGACTTCGGTTATTAAGTTGGGCGTTCAGGCTCCGGTCAATTTTGTTGAGTATCTAGACTCCGGTTATTACGTTGAGCATTCAGGCTCCGGTCATTTTCATTGAGTCTCTAGATTCCGGTTATTATGTTGTGTGTTCATGCTCCGATTATTTTCGTTGAGAATCCAGACTCCGGTTATTACGTTGAGCACTGCCGCTCCGGTCAGTTTCGTTAGGTATCCAGACACTGGTCATTATGTTGAGCGTTAAGGCTCCGATTATTAAGTTGTGCATTTAGGCTCCGGTCATTTTCGTTGGGTATCCAGACTCTGGTTATTACGTTGAGCGTTCAGGCTCCGGTCATTACGTTGATCGTTCAAGCTCCGACCAGTTTCGTTGAGTATCCAGACTCTAGTTATTACGTTGAGCGTTCAGGCTCTGGTTAGTTTCGTTGGGTATACATACTCCGGTTATTACGTTGAGCATTAAGGCTCTGGTAATTTTTGTTGAGTATCCAGACTTCGGTTATTACGTTGAGCGTTTAGGCTCCGGTTAGTTTCGTTAAGTATCCAAACTCCGGTTATTAAGTTGAGCGGTCATGCCCCGGTCATTTTCTTTGAGTTTCCAGACTCTGGTTATTACGTTGAGCGTTCCGGCTCTGATCATTTTCGTTGAGTATCAAGACTCCGGTTATTACGTTGAGCGTTCAGGCTCTGGTCAGTTTCGTTGAGTATCCATAATCCGGTTATTAAGTTGAGCGTTCAAGCTCCATTCAGTTTTGTTGGGTATCCAGACTCCGCTTATTACGTTGAGCATTCAGGCTCCGGTCTGTTTCGTTGAGTATCCATACTCCGGTTATTACGTTGAGCATTCACGCTCCGGTCAGTTTCGTTGGGTATCCAGACTCCGGTTATTACGTTGAGTGTTAAGGCTCCGACCATTTTTGTTGAGTATCCAGACTCCAGTTATTATGATGAGTGTTTAGGCTCCGGTCAGTTTCGTTGAGTATCCAAACTCCAGTTATTAAGTTGAGTGTTCATGCTCTGGTCATTTTGTTTGAGTTTCTAGACTCCGGTTATTACGTTGAGCGTTCGGGCTCCGGTCATTTTCGTTGAGTATCCAGACTCCGGTTATTACGTTGAGCGTTCAGGCTCCGGTCAGTTTCATTGAGTATCCAGAATCCGGTTATTAAGTTTAGCGTTCAGGCTCCATTCAGTTTTGTTGGGTATCCAGACTCCGGTTATTACGTTGAGCGTTCAGGCTCCGGTCAGTTTTGTTGAGTATCCAAACTCCAGTTATTAAGTTGAGCGTTCAAGCTCTGGTCATTTTCTTTGAGTTTCCATACTCCGGTTATTACGTTGAGCGTTCGGGCTCCGGTCATTTTCGTTGAGTATCCAGACTCTGGTTATTACGTTGAGCGTTTAGGCTCCGGTCAGTTTCGTTGAGTATCCAGAATCTAGTTATTAAGTTGAGCGTTCAGGCTCCATTTAGCTTTGTTGGGTATCCAGACTCCGGTTATTACGTTAAGCGTTCAGGCTCCGGTCAGTTTCGTTGAGTATCCATACCTCGGTTATTAATTTGAGCGTTTAGGCTCCATTCAGTTTTGTTGAGTATCCAGACTCCAGTTATTACGTTCAGCGTTCAGGTTCCGGTCAGTTTCGTTGAGTATCCAAACTCCGGTTATTAATTTGAGCGTTCAGGCTCTGGTCATTTTCTTTGAGTATCCAGACTCTAGTTATTACGTTGAGCGTTCGGGCTCTGGTCGTTTCCGTTGTGTATCCAGAATCTGGTCATTACATTGAGCGTTCAGGCTCCGGTCTGTTTCGTTGAGTATCCAGACTCCGGTTATTACGTTGAGTGTTCAGGCTCCGATCTGTTTCGTTGAGTATCCATACTCCGGTTATTACGTTGAGCACTCACGCTCCGGTCAGTTTCGTTGGGTATCCAGACTCCGGTTATTAAATTGAGCGTTAAGGCTCCGGCCATTTTTGTTGAGTATCCAGACTCCGGTTATTACGTTGAGCGTTCATGCTCCGGTCAGTTTCGTTGAGTATCCAAACTCCAGTTATTAAGTTGAGCGTTCATGCTCTGGTCATTTTCTTTGAGTATCCAGACATCGGTTATTACGTTGAGCGTTCGGGCTCCGGTCAATTCCGTTGAGTATCCAAACTCCAGTTATTAAGTGGAGCGATCATGCTCTGGTCATTTTCTTTGAGTTTCCAGACTCCGGTTATTACGTTGAGTGTTCGGGCTCCGGTCATTTTTGTTGAGTATCTAGACTCTGGTTATTACGTTGAGTGTTCAGGCTCCAGTTATTACGTTGAGCGTTCAGGTTCCGGTCAGTTTCGTTGAGTATCCAAACTCCGATTATTAATTTGAGCGTTCAGGCTCTGGTAATTTTCTTTGAGTATCCAGACACCGGTTATTACGTTGAGCGTTCAGGCTCCGGTCATTTTCGTTGTGTATCCAGAATCTGGTCATTACATTGAGCGTTCAGGCTCCGGTCTGTTTCGTTGAGTATCCATACTTCGGTTATTAAGTTAAACATTCAGGCTCCGGTCAGTTTCGTTGGGTATCCAGACTCCAGTTATTACGTTGAGCATTCAGGCTCCGATCAGTTTCGTTGAGTATCCAGACTCCAGTTATAACGTTGAGCGTTCACGCTCCGGTCAGTTTCTTTGGTTAACCAGACTTCGGTTATTAAGTTGAGCGTTCAGGCTCCGGTCAATTTTGTTGAGTATCCAGACTCCGGTTATTAAGTTGAGCGGTCATTCCCCGGTCATTTTCTTTGAGTTTCCAGACTCCGGTTATTACGTTGAGCGTTCCGGCTCTGATCATTTTCGTTGAGTATCAAGACTACGGTTATTACGTTGAGCGTTCAGGCTCCGGTCAGTTTCATTGAGTATCCAGACTCTGGTTATTAAGTTGAGCGTTCAAGCTCCATTCAGTTTTGTTGGATATCCAGACTCCGATTATTACGTTGAGCGTTCAGGCTCCGGTGTGTTTCGTTGAGTATCCATACTCCGGTTATTACGTTGAGCACTCACGCTCCGGTCAGTTTCGTTGCGTATCCAGACTCCGGTTATTACGTTGAGCGTTAAGGCTCCGACCATTTTTGTTGAGTATCCAGACTCCAGTTATTACGATGAGCGTTCAGGCTCCGGTCAGTTTCGTTGAGTATCCAAACTCCAGTTATTAAGTTGAGCGTTAATGCTCTGGTCATTTTCTTTGAGTTTCCAGACTCCAGTTATTACGTTGAGCGTTCGGGCTCCGGTCATTTTCGTTGAGTATCCAGACTCCGGTTATTACGTTGAGCGTTCAGGCTCCGGTCAGTTTCGTTGAGTATCCAGAATCCGGTTATTAAGTTTAGCGTTCAGGTTCCGGTCAGTTTTTTTGGGTATCTAGACTCCGGTTATTACGTTGAGCGTTCAGGCTCTGGTCAGTTTCGTTGAGTATCCAAACTCTAGTTATTAAGTTGAGCGTTCATGCTCTGGTCATTTTCTTTGAGTTTCCAGACTCCGGTTATTACGTTGAGCGTTCGGGCTCCGGTCATTTTCGTTGAGTATCCAGACTCCGGTTATTACGTTGAGCGTTCAGGCTCCGGTCAATTCCGTTGAGTATCCAAACTCCAGTTATTAAGTGGAGCGATCATGCTCTGGTCATTTTCTTTGAGTTTCCAGACTCCGGTTATTACGTTGAGTGTTCGGGCTCCGGTCATTTTTGTTGAGTATCTAGACTCTGGTTATTACATTGAGTGTTCAGGCTCCAGTCAGTTTCGTTGAGTATCCAGAATCCGTTTATTAAGTTGAGCGTTCAGGCTCCATTCACTTTTGTTGGGTATCCAGACTCCGGTTATTACATTGAGCGTTCAGGCTCCGGTCAGTTTCGTTGAGTATCCAAACTCCAGTTATTAAGTTGAGCGTTCATGCACTTGTCATTTTCTTTGAGTTTCCAGACTCCGGTTATTACATTGAGCGTTCAGGCTCCGGTCATTTTCGTTGTGTATCCAGAATATGGTCATTACATTGAGCGTTCAGGCTCCGGTCTATTTCGTTGAGTATCCATACTTCGGTTATTAAGTTAAACATTCAGGCTCCGGTCAGTTTTGTGGGGTATCCAGACTCCAGTTCTTACGTTGAGCATTCAGGCTCCGATCGGTTTCGTTGAGTATCCAGACTCCGGTTATAACGTTGAGCGTTCACGCTCCGGTCAGTTTCTTTGGTTAACCAGACTTCGGTTATTAAGTTGAGCGTTCAGGCTCCGGTCAATTTTGTTGAGTATCCAGACTCCGGTTTTTAAGTTGAGCGGTCATGCCCCAGTCATTTTCTTTGAGTTTCCAGACTCCGGTTATTACGTTGAGCGTTCCGACTCTGATCATTTTCGTTGAGTATCAAGACTCCGGTTATTACGTTGAGCGTTCGGGCTCCGGTCATTTCCGTTGAGTATCCAGACTCCGGTTATTACGTTGAGCGTTCAGGCTCCGGTCAGTTTCGTTGAGTATCCAGAATCCGGTTATTAAGTTGAGCGTTCAGGCTCCATTCAGTTTTGTTGGGTATCCAGACTCCGGTTATTACGTTGAGCGTTTAGGCTCCGGTCAGTTTCGTTGAGTATCCAAACTCCAGTTATTAAGTTGAGCATTCATGCTCTGGTCATTTTCTTTGAGTATCCAGACTTCGGATTATTACGTTGAGCGTTCGGGCTCCGGTCATTTTCGTTGAGTATCCAGACTCCAGTTATTACGTTGAGCGTTCAGGCTCTGGTCAGTTTCGTTGAGTATCCAAACTCCAGTTATTAAGTTGAGCGTTCTTGCTCTGGTCATTTTCTTTGAGTTTCCAGACTCCGGTAATTACGTTGAGCGTTCGGGCTCCGGTCATTTTCGTTGAGTATCCAGACTCCGGTTATTACGTTGAGCGTTCAGGCTCTGGTCATTTTCTTTGAGTATCCAGAATCCGATTATTAAGTTTAGCGTTCAGGCGCCATTCAGTTTTGTTGGGTATCCAGACTCCGGTTATTACATTGAGCGTTCAGGCTCCGGTCAGTTTCGTTGAGTATTCAGACTCCGGTTATTAATTTGGGCGTTTAGGCTCGATTCAGTTTTGTTGAGTATCCAGACTCCAGTTATTACGTTGAGCGTTCAGGTTCCGGTCAGTTTCGTTGAGTATCCAAACTCCGATTATTAATTTGAGCGTTCAGGCTCTGGTAATTTTCTTTGAGTATCCAGACACCGGTTATTACGTTGAGCGTTCAGGCTCCGGTCATTTTCGTTGTGTATCCAGAATCTGGTCATTACATTGAGCGTTCAGGCTCCGGTCTGTTTCGTTGAGTATCCATACTTCGGTTATTAAGTTAAACATTCAGGCTCCGGTCAGTTTCGTTGGGTATCCAGACTCCAGTTATTACGTTGAGCATTCAGGCTCCGATCAGTTTCGTTGAGTATCCAGACTCCAGTTATAACGTTGAGCGTTCACGCTCCGGTCAGTTTCTTTGGTTAACCAGACTTCGGTTATTAAGTTGAGCGTTCAGGCTCCGGTCAATTTTGTTGAGTATCCAGACTCCGGTTATTAAGTTGAGCGGTCATTCCCCGGTCATTTTCTTTGAGTTTCCAGACTCCGGTTATTACGTTGAGCGTTCCGGCTCTGATCATTTTCGTTGAGTATCAAGACTCCGGTTATTACGTTGAGCGTTCAGGCTCCGGTCAGTTTCATTGAGTATCCAGACTCTGGTTATTAAGTTGAGCGTTCAAGCTCCATTCAGTTTTGTTGGATATCCAGACTCCGATTATTACGTTCAGCGTTCAGGCTCCGGTGTGTTTCGTTGAGTAACCATACTCCGGTTATTACGTTGAGCACTCACGCTCCGGTCAGTTTCATTGCGTATCCAGACTCCGGTTATTACGTTGAGCGTTAAGGCTCCGACCATTTTTGTTGAGTATCCAGACTCCAGTTATTACGATGAGCGTTCAGGCTCCGGTCAGTTTCGTTGAGTATCCAAACTCCAGTTATTAAGTTGAGCGTTAATGCTCTGGTCATTTTCTTTGAGTTTCCAGACTCCAGTTATTACGTTGAGCGTTCGGGCTCCGGTCATTTTCGTTGAGTATCCAGACTCCGGTTATTACGTTGAGCGTTCAGGCTCCGGTCAGTTTCGTTGAGTATCCAGAATCCGGTTATTAAGTTTAGCGTTCAGGCTCCATTCAGTTTTTTTGGGTATCCAGACTCCGGTTATTACGTTGAGCGTTCAGGCTCCGGTCAGTTTCGTTGAGTATCCAAACTCTAGTTATTAAGTTGAGCGTTCATGCTCTGGTCATTTTCTTTGAGTTTCCAGACTCCGGTTATTACGTTGAGCGTTCGGGCTCCGGTCATTTTCGTTGAGTATCCAAACTCCGGTTATTACGTTGAGCGTTCAGGCTCCGGTCAATTCCGTTGAGTATCCAAACTCCAGTTATTAAGTGGAGCGATCATGCTCTGGTCATTTTCTTTGAGTTTCCAGACTCCGGTTATTACGTTGAGTGTTCGGGCTCCGGTCATTTTTGTTGAGTATCTAGACTCTGGTTATTACGTTGAGTGTTCAGGCTCCAGTCAGTTTCGTTGAGTATCCAGAATCCGTTTATTAAGTTGAGCGTTCAGGCTCCATTCACTTTTGTTGGGTATCCAGACTCCGGTTATTACATTGAGCGTTCAGGCTCCGGTCAGTTTCGTTGAGTATCCAAACTCCAGTTATTAAGTTGAGCGTTCATGCACTAGTCATTTTCTTTGAGTTTCCAGACTCCGGTTATTACATTGAGCGTTCAGGCTCCGGTCATTTTCGTTGTGTATCCAGAATATGGTCATTACATTGAGCGTTCAGGCTCCGGTCTATTTCGTTGAGTATCCATACTTCGGTTATTAATTTAAACATTCAGGCTCCGGTCAGTTTTGTGGGGTATCCAGACTCCAGTTCTTACGTTGAGCATTCAGGCTCCGATCGGTTTCGTTGAGTATCCAGACTCCGGTTATAACGTTGAGCGTTCACGCTCCGGTCAGTTTCTTTGGTTAACCAGACTTCGGTTATTAAGTTGAGCGTTCAGGCTTCGGTCAATTTTGTTGAGTATCCAGACTCCGGTTTTTAAGTTGAGCGGTCATGCCCCAGTCATTTTCTTTGAGTTTCCAGACTCCGGTTATTACGTTGAGCGTTTAGACTCTGATCATTTTCGTTGAGTATCAAGACTCCGGTTATTACGTTGAGCGTTCGGGCTCCGGTCATTTCCGTTGAGTATCCAGACTCCGGTTATTACGTTGAGCGTTCAGGCTCCGGTCAGTTTCGTTGAGTATCCAGAATCCGGTTATTAAGTTGAGCGTTCAGGCTCCATTCAGTTTTGTTGGGTATCCAGACTCCGGTTATTACGTTGAGCGTTTAGGCTCCGGTCAGTTTCGTTGAGTATCCAAACTCCAGTTATTAAGTTGAGCATTCATGCTCTGGTCATTTTCTTTGAGTATCCAGACTTCGGTTATTACGTTGAGCGTTCGTTCTCCGGTCATTTTCGTTGAGTATCCAGACTCCAGTTATTACGTTGAGCGTTCAGGCTCTGGTCAGTTTCGTTGAGTATCCAAACTCCAGTTATTAAGTTGAGCGTTCTTGCTCTGGTCATTTTCTTTGAGTTTCCAGACTCCGGTTATTACGTTGAGCGTTCGGGCTCCGGTCATTTTCGTTGAGTATCCAGACTCCGGTTATTACGTTGAGCGTTCAGGCTCTGGTCATTTTCTTTGAGTATCCAGAATCCGATTATTAAGTTTAGCGTTCAGGCTCCATTCAGTTTTGTTGGGTATCCAGACTCCGGTTATTACATTGAGCGTTCAGGCTCCGGTCAGTTTCGTTGAGTATTCAGACCCCGGTTATTAATTTGGGCGTTTAGGCTCGATTCAGTTTTGTTGAGTATCCAGACTCCAGTTATTACGTTGAGCGTTCAGGTTCCGGTCAGTTTCGTTGAGTATCCAAACTCCGATTATTAATTTGAGCGTTCAGGCTCTGGTAATTTTCTTTGAGTATCCAGACACCGGTTATTACGTTGAGCGTTCAGGCTCCGGTCATTTTCGTTGTGTATCCAGAATCTGGTCATTACATTGAGCGTTCAGGCTCCGGTCTGTTTCGTTGAGTATCCATACTTCGGTTATTAAGTTAAACATTCAGGCTCCGGTCAGTTTCGTTGGGTATCCAGACTCCAGTTATTACGTTGAGCATTCAGGCTCCGATCAGTTTCGTTGAGTATCCAGACTCCAGTTATAACGTTGAGCGTTCACGCTCCGGTCAGTTTTGTTGAGTATCCAGACTCCGGTTATTAAGTTGAGCGGTCATTCCCCGGTCATTTTCTTTGAGTTTCCAGACTCCGGTTATTACGTTGAGCGTTCCGGCTCTGATCATTTTCGTTGAGTATCAAGACTCCGGTTATTACGTTGAGCGTTCAGGCTCCGGTCAGTTTCATTGAGTATCCAGACTCTGGTTATTAAGTTGAGCGTTCAAGCTCCATTCAGTTTTGTTGGATATCCAGACTTCGATTATTACATTGAGCGTTCAGGCTCCGGTGTGTTTCGTTGAGTATCCATACTCCGGTTATTACGTTGAGCACTCACGCTCCGGTCAGTTTCGTTGCGTATCCAGACTCCGGTTATTACGTTGAGCGTTAAGGCTCCGACCATTTTTGTTGAGTATCCAGACTCCAGTTATTACGATGAGCGTTCAGGCTCCGGTCAGTTTCGTTGAGTATCCAAACTCCAGTTATTAAGTTGAGTGTTAATGCTCTGGTCATTTTCTTTGAGTTTCCAGACTCCAGTTATTACGTTGAGCGTTCGGGCTCCGGTCATTTTCGTTGAGTATCCAGACTCCGGTTATTACGTTGAGCGTTCAGGCTCCGGTCAGTTTCGTTGAGTATCCAGAATCAGGTTATTAAGTTTAGCGTTCAGGCTCCATTCACTTTTTTTGGGTATCCAGACTCCGGTTATTACGTTGAGCGTTCAGGCTCCGGTCAGTTTCGTTGAGTATCCAAACTCTAGTTATTAAGTTGAGCGTTCATGCTCTGGTCATTTTCTTTGAGTTTCCAGACTCCGGTTATTACGTTGAGCGTTCGGGCTCCGGTCATTTTCGTTGAGTATCCAGACTCCGGTTATTACGTTGAGCGTTCAGGCTCCGGTCAGTTTCGTTGAGTATCCAGAATCCAGTTATTAAGTTGAGCGTTCAGGCTCCATTCAGTTTTGTTGGGTATCCAGGCTCCGGTTATTACGTTGAGCGTTCAGGCTCCGGTCAGTTTCGTTGAGTATCCGGACTCCGGTTATTAATTTGAGCGTTTAGGCTCCATTCAGTTTTGTTGAGTGACCAGACTCCAATTATTACGTTGAACGTTCAGGTTCCGGTCAGTTTCGTTGAGTATCCAAACACCGGTTATTAATTTGAGCATTCAGGCTCTGGTCATTTTCTTTGAGTATCCAGACTCCGGTTATTATGTTGAGCGTTCGGGCTCCGGTCATTTTTGTTGTGTATCCAGAATCTGGTCATTACATTGAGTATTCAGGCTCCGGTCTGTTTCGTTGAGTATCCATACTTCGGTTATTAAGTTAAACATTCAGGCTCCGGTCAGTTTCGTTGGGTATCCAGACTCCAGTTATTACGTTGAGCATTCAGGCTCCGATCAGTTTCGTTGAGTATCCAGACTCCGGTTATAACGTTGAGCGTTCACGCTCCGGTCAGTTTCTTTGGTTATCCAGACTTCGGTTATTAAGTTGAGTGTTCAGGCTCCGGTCAATTTTGTTGAGTATCTAGACTCCGGTTATTACGTTGAGCGTTCAGGCTCCAGTTAGTTTCGTTAAGTATCCAAACTCCGGTTATTAAGTTGAGCGGTGATGCCCCGATCATTTTCTTTGAGTTTCCAGACTCCGGTTATTACGTTGAGCGTTCCGGCTCTGATCATTTTCGTTGAGTATCAAGACTCCGGTTATTACGTTGAGCGTTCAGGCTCCGGTCAGTTTCGTTGAGTATCCAGACTCCGGTTATTAAGTTGAGTGTTCAAGCTCCATTCAGTTTTGTTGGGTATCCAGACTCCGGTTATTACGTTGAGCATTCAGACTCCGGTCTGTTTCGTTGAGTATCCATACTCTGGTTATTACGTTGAGCACTCACGCTCCGGTCAGTTTTGTTGGGTATCCAGACTCCGGTTATTACGTTGAGCGTTAAGGCTCCGGCCATTTTTGTTGACTATCCAGACTCCAGTTATTACGATGAGCGTTCAGGCTCCGGTCAGTTTCGTTGAGTATCCAAACTCCAATTATTAAGTTGAGCGTTCGTGCTCTGGTCATTTTCTTTGAGTATCCAGACTCCGGTTGTTACATTGAGGGTTCAGGCTCCGGTCATTTTCGTTGAGTATCCAGACTCCGGTTGTTACATTGAGCGTTCAGGCTCCGGTCAGTTTCGTTGAGTATCCAAAATCCGGTTATTAAGTTTAGCGTTCAGGCTCCATTCAGTTTTGTTGGGTATCCAGACTCCGGTTATTACGTTGAGCGTTCAGGCTCTGGTCAGTTTCGTTGAGTATCCAAACTCCAGTTATTAAGTTGAGCGTTCATGCTCTGGTCATTTTCTTTGAGTTTCAAGACTCCGGTTATTACGTTGAGCGTTCGGGCTCCGGTCATTTTCGTTGAGTATCCAGACTCCGGTTATTACGTTGAGCGTTCAGGCTCCGGTCAGTTTCTTTGGTTATCCAGACTTCGGTTATTAAGTTGAGCGTTCAGGCTCCGGTCAATTTTGTTGAGTATCTAGACTCCGGTTATTGCGTTGAGCATTCAGGCTCCGGTCATTTTCGTTGAGTCTCCAGATTCCGGTTATTATGTTTTGTGTTCAAGCTCCGATTATTTTCGTTGAGAATCCAGACTCCGGTTATTACGTTAAGCACTGACGCTCCGGTCAGTTTCGTTAGGTATCCAGACACTGGTCATTATGTTGAGCGTTAAAGCTCCGGTTATTAAGTTGTGCATTCAAGCTCCGGTCATTTTCGTTGAGTATCCAGACTCTGGTTATTACGTTGAGCGTTTAGGCTCTGGTTATTAAGTTGATCGTTTAGGCTCCGGCCAGTTTCGTTGAGTATCCAGACTCCAGTTATTACGTTGAGCGTTCAGGCTCTGGTTAGTTTCGTTGGGTATCCATACTCCGATTATTACGTTGAGCATTAAGGCTCTGGGAATTTTTGTTGAGTATCCAGACTTCGGTTATTACGTTGAGCGTTTAGGCTCCGGTCAGTTTCGTTGAGTATCCAAACTCCAGTTTTTAAGTTGAGCGTTCATGCTCTGGTCATTTTCTTTGAGTATCCAGAGTTCGGTTATTACGTTGAGCGTTCGGGCTTCGGTCATTTTCGTTGAGTATCCAGACTCCGGTTATTACGTTGAGCGTTCGGGCTCCGGTAAGTTTCGTTGAGTATCCAAACTCCAGTTATTAAGTTGAGCGTTCATGCTCTGGTCATTTTCTTTGAGTTTCCAGACTCCGGTTATTACGTTGAGCGTTCGGGCTCCGGTCATTTTTGTTGTGTATCCAGAATCTGGTCATTACATTGAGCGTTCAGGCTCCGGTCTGTTTCGTTGAGTATCCATACTTCGGTTATTAAGTTAAACATTCAGGCTCCGGTCAGTTTCGTTGGGTATCCAGACTCCAGTTATTACGTTGAGCATTCAGGCTCCGATCAGTTTCGTTGAGTATCCAGACTCCGGTTATAACGTTGAGCATTCACGCTCCGGTCAGTTTCTTTGGTTATCCAGACTTCGGTTATTAAGTTGAGTGTTCAGGCTCCGGTCAATTTTGTTGAGTATCTAGACTACGGTTATTACGTTGAGCATTCAGGCTCCGGTCATTTTCGTTGAGTCTCCAGATTCCGGTTATTATGTTTTGTGTTCAAGCTTCGATTATTTTCGTTGAGAATCCAGACTCCGGTTATTACGTTGAGCACTGACGCTCCGGTCAGTTTCGTTAGGTATCCAGACACTGGTCATTATGTTGAGCGTTAAGGCTCCGGTTATTAAGTTGTGCATTCAGGCTCCGGTCATTTTCGTTGAGTATCCAGACTCTGGTTATCACGTTGAGCGTTCAGGCTACGGTCATTACGTTGATCGTTCAGGCTCCGGTCAATTTCGTTGAGTATCCAGACTCCAGTTATTACGTTGAGCGTTCAGGCTCTGGTTAGTTTCGTTGGGTATCCATACTCCGGTTATTACGTTGAGCATTAAGGCTCTGGTAATTTTTGTTGAGTATCCAGAATTCGGTTATTACGTTGAGCGTTCAGGCTCCGGTTAGTTTCGTTAAGTATCCAAACTCTGGTTATTAAGTTGAGCGGTCATGCCCCGATCATTTTCTTTGAGTTTCCAGACTCCGGTTATTACGTTGAGCGTTCCGGCTTTGATCATTTTCGTTGAGTATCAAGACTCCGGTTATTACGTTGAGCGTTTAGGCTCCGGTCAGTTTCGTTGAGTATCCAGACTCCGATTATTAAGTTGAGTGTTCTAGCTCCATTCAGTTTTGTTGGTTATCCAGACTCCGGTTATTACGTTGAGCGTTCAGACTCCGGTCTGTTTCATTGAGTATCCATACTCCGGTTATTACGTTGATCCCTCACGCTCCGGTCAGTTTCGTTAGGTATCCAGACTCCGGTTATTACGTTGAGCGTTAAGGCTCCGACCATTTTTGTTGAGTATCAAGACTCCACTTATTACGATGATTGTTCAGGCTCCGGTCAGTTTCGTTGAGTATCCAAACTCCAATTATTAAGTTGAGCGTTCATGCTCTGGTCATTTTCTTTGAGTTTCTAGACATCGGTTATTACGTTGAGTGTTCGGGCTCCGGTCATTTTTGTTGAGTATCCAGACTCCGGTTGTTACGTTGAGCGTTCAGGCTCCGGTCAGTTTCGTTGAGTATCCAGAATCCGGTTATTAAGTTTAGCATTCAGGCTCCATTCAGTTTTGTTGGGTATCCAGACTCCGGTTATTACGTTGAGCGTTCAGGCTCCGGTCAGTTTCGTTGAGTATCCAAACTCTAGTTATTAAGTTGAGCATTCATGCTCTGGTCATTTTCTTTGAGTTTCCAGACTCCGGTTATTACGTTGAGCGTTCGGGCTCCGGTCAGTTTCATTGAGTATCCAGACTCCGGTTATAACGTTGAGCGTTCACGCTCCGGTCAGTTTCTTTGGTTATCCAGACTTCGGTTATTAAGTTGAGTGTTCAGGCTCCGGTCAATTTTGTTGAGTATCTAGACTCCGGTTATTACGTTGAGCATTCAGGCTGCGGTCATTTTCGTTGAGTCTCCAGATTCCGGTTATTATGTTTTGTGTTCAAGCTCCGATTATTTTCGTTGAGAATCCAGAGTCCGGTTATTACGTTGAGCACTGACGCTCCGGTCAGTTTCGTTAGGCATCCATACACTGGTCATTATGTTGAGCGTTAAAGCTTCGGTTATTAAGTTGTGCATTCAGGCTCCGGTCATTTTCGTTGAGTATCCAGACTCTGGTTATTACGTTGAGCGTTTAGGCTCTGGTTATTAAGTTGATCGTTCAGGCTTCGGCCAGTTTCGTTGAGTATCCAGACTCCAGTTATTACGTTGAGCGTTCAGGCTCTGGTTATTTTCGTTGGGTATCCATACTCCGGTTATTACGTTGAGCATTAAGGCTCTGGTAATTTTTGTTGAGTATCCAGACTTCGGTTATTACGTTGAGCGTTCAGGCTCCGGTCAGTTTCGTTGAGTATCCAAACTCCAGTTTTTAAGTTGAGCGTTCATGCTCTGGTCATTTTCTTTGAGTATCCAGACTTCGGTTATTACGTTGAGCGTTCGGGCTCCGGTCATTTTCGTTGAGTATCCAGACTACGGTTATTACGTTGAGCGTTCGGGCTCCGGTAAGTTTCGTTGAGTATCCAAACTCCAGTTATTAAGTTGAGCGTTCTTGCTCTGGTCATTTTCTTTGAGTTTCCAGACTCCGGTTATTACGTTGAGCGTTCGGGCTCCGGTCATTTTCGTTGAGTATCTAGACTCATGTTATTACGTTGAGCGTTTAGGCTCCGGTCAATTTCGTTGAGTATCCAGAATCCGGTTATTAAGTTTAGCGTTCAGGCTCCATTCAGTTTTGTTGGGTATCCAGACTCCGGTTATTACGTTGAGCGTTCAAGCTCCGGTCAGTTTCGTTGAGTATCCAAACTCCAGTTATTAAGTTGAGCGTTCATGCTCTGGTCATTTTCTTTGAGTTTCCAAACTCCGGTTATTACGTTGAGCGTTCGGGCTCCGTTCATTTTCGGTTATTATCCAGACTCCGGTTATTACTTTGAGCGTTCAGGCTCGGGTCAGTTTCGTTGAGTATCCAGAATCCGGTTATTAAGTTGAGCGTTCAGGCTCCATTCAGTTTTGTTGGGTATCCAGACTCCGCTTATTACGTTGAGCGTTCAGGCTCCGGTCAGTTTCGTTGAGTATCCAGACTCCGGTTATTAATTTGAGCGTTTAGGCTCCATTCAGTTTTGTTGAGTATCGAGACTCCAATTATTACGTTGAGCGTTCAGGTTCCGGTCAGTTTCGTTGAGTATCCAAACTCCGTTTATTAATTTGAGCATTCAGGCTCTGGTCATTTTGTTTGAGTATCCAGACTCCGGTTATTACGTTGAGCGTTCGGGCTCCGGTCATTTTCGTTGTGTATCCAGAATCTGGTCATTACATTGAGCGTTCAGGCTCCGGTCTGTTTCGTTGAGTATCCATACTTGGTTATTAAGTTAAACATTCAGGCTCCGGTCAGTTTCGTTGGGTATCCAGACTCCAGTTATTACGTTGAGCATTTAGGCTCCGATCAGTTTCGTTAAGTATCCAGACTCCGGTTATTACGTTGAGCGTTCACGCTCCGGTCAGTTTCTTTGGTTTTCCAGACTTCGGTTATTAAGTTGAGCGTTCAGGCTCCGGTCAATTTTGTTGTGTATCTAGACTCAGGTTATTACGTTGAGCATTCAGGCTTCGGACATTTTCATTGAGTCTCCAGATTCCGGTTATTATGTTTTGTGTTCAAGCTCCGATTAGTTTCGTTCAGAATCCAGACTCCGGTTATTACATTGAGCACTGACGCTCCGGTCAGTTTCGTTAGGTATCCAGACTTTGATCATTACGTTGAGCGTTAAGGCTCCGGTTATTAAGTTGTGCATACAGGCTCCGGTCATTTTCGTTGAGGATCCAGACTCTGGTTATTACGTTGAACTTTTAGGCTCCGGTCATTACGTTGATCGTTCAGGCTCCGGCGAAGTTCGTTGAGTATCCAGACTCCAGTTATTACGTTGAGCGTTCAGGCTCTGGTTAGTTTCATTAAGTATCCAAACTCCGGTTATTAAGTTGAGCGGTCATGCCCCGGTCATTTTCTTTGAGTTTCCAGACTCCGGATATTACGTTGAGCGTTCGGGCTCTGATCATTTTCGTTGAGTATCAAGACTCCGGTTATTACGTTAAGCGTTCAGGCTCCGGTCAGTTTCGTTGAGTATCCAGACTCCGGTTATTAAGTTGAGCGTTCAGGCTCCATTCAGTTTTGTTGGGTATCCAGACTCCGGTTATTACATTGAGCATTCAGGCTCCGGTCTGTTTCGTTGAGTATCCATACTCTGGTTATTACGTTGAGCACTCACGCTCCGGTCAGTTTCGTTGGGTATCCAGACTCCGGTTATTACGTTGAGCATTAAGGCTCCGGCCATTTTTGTTGAGTATCCAGACTCCAGTTATTACGTTGAGCGTTCAGGCTCCGGTCAGTTTCGTTGAGTATCCAAACTCCAGTTATTAAGTTGAGCGTTCATGCTTCGGTCATTTTCTTTGAGTATCCAGACTTCGGTTATTACGTTGAGCGTTCGGGCTCCGGTCATTTTCGTTGAGTATCCAGACTCCGGTTATTACGTTGAGCGTTCAGGCTCCGGTCAGTTTCATTGAGTATCCAGAATCCGGTTATTAAGTTGAACGTTCAGGCTCCATTCAGTTTTGTTGGGTATCCAGACTCCGGTTATTACGTTGAGTGTTCAGGCTCCGGTCAGTTTCGTTGAGTATCCAAACTCCAGTTATTAAGTTGAGCGTTCATGCTCTGGTCATTTTCTTTGAGTTTCCAGACTCCGGTTATTACGTTGAGCGTTCGGGCTATGGTCATTTTCGTTGAGTATCCAGAATCCGGTTATTACGTTGAGCGTTCAGGCTCCGGTCAGTTTCGTTGAGTATCCAGAATCCGGTTATTAAGTTGAGCGTTCAGGCTCCATTCAGTTTTGTTGGGTATCCAGACTCCGGTTATTACGTTGAGCGTTCAGGCTCCGGTCAGTTTCGTTGAGTATCGAGACTCCGGTTATTAATTTGAGCGTTTAGGCTCCATTCAGTTTTGTTGAGTATCCAGACTCTGGTTATTACGTTGAGCGTTCAGGTTCCAGTCAGTTTCGTTGAGTATCCAAACTCCGGTTATTAAGTTAAGCGTTCAGGCTCCGGTCATTTTCTTTGAGTATCCAGACTCCGGTTATTACGTTGAGCGTTCGGGTTCCGGTCATTTTCGTTGTGTATCCAGAATCTGGTTATTATGTTGAGCGTTCAGGCTCCGGTCTGTTTCGTTGAGTATCCAGACTTCGGTTATTAAGTTAAACATTCAGGCTCCGGTCAGTTTCGTTGGGTATCCAGACTCTAGTTATTACGTTGAGCATTCAGGCTCCGTTCAGTTTCGTTGAGTATCCAGACTCCGGTTATTACGTTGAGTGTTCAAGCTCCGGTCAGTTTCTTTTGTTATCCAGACTTCGGTTTTTACGTTGAGCGTTCAGGCACCGGTCAATTTTGTTGAGTATCTAGACTCCAATTATTACGTTGAGCATTCAGGCTCCGGTCATTTTCGTTGACTCTCCAGATTCTGGTTATTATGTTTTGTGTTCAAGCTCCGATTAGTTTCGTTCAGAATCCAGACTCCGGTTATTACGTTGAGCACTCACGCTCCGGTCAGTTTCGTTAGGTATCCAGACTCTGGTCATTATGTTGAGCGTTAAGGCTCCGGTCAGTTTCGTTGAGTATCCAGACTCCGGTTTCTAAGTTGTGCATTCAGGCTCCGGTCATTTTCGTTGAGTATCCAGACTCTGGTTATTACGTTGAGCGTTCAGGCTCTGGTCATTACGTTGATCATTCAGGCTCCGGCCAGTTTCGTTGAGTATCTAGACTCGAGTTATTACGTTGAGCGTTCAGGCTCTTGTTAGTTTCGTTGGGTATCCGTACTCCGGTTATTACGTTGAGCATTAAGGCTCTGGTAATTTTTGTTGAGTATCCAGACTCCGGTTATTACGTTGAGCGTTCAGGCTCCGGTCAATTTCGTTGAGTATCCAAACTCCGGTTATTAAGTTGAGCGGTCATGCTCCGGTCATTTTCTTTGAGTTTCCAGACTCCGGTTATTACGTTGGGCGTTCGGGGTCTAATAATTTTCGTTGAGTATCAAGACTCCGGTTATTATGTTGAGCGTTCAGGCTCCGGTCAGTTTCGTTGAGTATCCAGAATCCATTTATTAAGTTGAGCGTTCAGGCTCCATTCAGTTTTGTTGGGTATCCAGACTCCGGTTATTACGTTGAGCGTTCAGTCTCCAGTCTGTTTCGTTGAGTATCCATACTCCGGTTATTACGTTGAGCACTCACGCTCCGGTCAGTTTCGTTGGGTATCCAGACTCCGGTTATTACGTTGTGCGTTAAGGCTCCGGTCATTTTTGTTGAGTATCCAGACTCCGGTTATTACGTTGAGTGTTTAGGCTCCGGTCAGTTTCGTTGAGTATCCAAACTCCAGTTATTAAGTTGAGCGTTCATGCTCTGGTCATTTTCATTGAGTATCCAGACTTCAGTTATTACGTTGAGCATTCGGGCTCCGGTCATTTTCGTTGAGTATCCAGACTCCGGTTATTACGTTGAGCGTTCAGGCTCCGGTCAGTTTTGTTGAGTATCCAGAATCCGGTTATTAAGTTGAGCGTTCAGGCTCCATTCAGTTTTGTTGGGTATCCAGACTCCGGTTATTACGTTGAGCGTTCAGGCTCTGGTCAATTTCGTTGAGTATCCAAACTCCGGTTATTAAGTTGAGCGGTCATGCTCCGATCATTTTCTTTGAGTTTCCAGACTCCGGTTATTACGTTGAGCGTTCGGGGTCTAATAATTTTCGTTGAGTATCAAGACTCCGGTTATTATGTTGAGCGTTCAGGCTTCGGTCAGTTTCGTTGAGTATCCAGACTCCATTTATTAAGTTGAGCGTTCAGGCTCCATTCAGTTTTGTTGGGTATCCAGACTCCGGTTATTACGTTGAGCGTTCAGTCTCCAGTCTGTTTCGTTGAGTATCCATACTCCTGTTATTACATTGAGCACTCACGCTCCGGTCAGTTTCGTTGGGTATCCAGACTCCGGTTATTACGTTGTGCGTTAAGGCTCCGGTCATTTTTGTTGAGTATCCAGACTCCGGTTATTACGTTGAGTGTTTAGGCTCCGGTCAGTTTCGTTGAGTATCCAAACTCCAGTTATTAAGTTGAGCGTTCATGCTCTGGTCATTTTCATTGAGTATCCAGACTTCAGTTATTACGTTGAGCATTCGGGCTCCGGTCATTTTCGTTGAGTATCCAGACTCCGGTTATTACGTTGAGCGTTCAGGCTCCGGTCAGTTTCGTTGTGTATCCAGAATCCGGTTATTAAGTTGAGCGTTCAGGCTCCATTCAGTTTTGTTGGGTATCCAGACTCCGGTTATTACGTTGAGCGTTCAGGTTCCGGTCAGTTTCGTTGAGTATCCAAACTCCGTTTATTAATTTGAGCATTCAGGCTCTGGTCATTTTGTTTGAGTATCCAGACTCCGGTTATTACGTTGAGCGTTCGGGCTCCGGTCATTTTCGTTGTGTATCCAGAATCTGGTCATTACATTGAGCGTTCAGGCTCCGGTCTGTTTCGTTGAGTATCCATACTTGGTTATTAAGTTAAACATTCAGGCTCCGGTCAGTTTCGTTGGGTATCCAGACTCCAGTTATTACGTTGAGCATTTAGGCTCCGATCAGTTTCGTTAAGTATCCAGACTCCGGTTATTACGTTGAGCGTTCACGCTCCGGTCAGTTTCTTTGGTTTTCCAGACTTCGGTTATTAAGTTGAGCGTTCAGGCTCCGGTCAATTTTGTTGTGTATCTAGACTCAGGTTATTACGTTGAGCATTCAGGCTTCGGACATTTTCATTGAGTCTCCAGATTCCGGTTATTATGTTTTGTGTTCAAGCTCCGATTAGTTTCGTTCAGAATCCAGACTCCGGTTATTACATTGAGCACTGACGCTCCGGTCAGTTTCGTTAGGTATCCAGACTTTGATCATTACGTTGAGCGTTAAGGCTCCGGTTATTAAGTTGTGCATACAGGCTCCGGTCATTTTCGTTGAGGATCCAGACTCTGGTTATTACGTTGAACTTTTAGGCTCCGGTCATTACGTTGATCGTTCAGGCTCCGGCGAAGTTCGTTGAGTATCCAGACTCCAGTTATTACGTTGAGCGTTCAGGCTCTGGTTAGTTTCATTAAGTATCCAAACTCCGGTTATTAAGTTGAGCGGTCATGCCCCGGTCATTTTCTTTGAGTTTCCAGACTCCGGTTATTACGTTGAGCGTTCGGGCTCTGATCATTTTCGTTGAGTATCAAGACTCCGGTTATTACGTTAAGCGTTCAGGCTCCGGTCAGTTTCGTTGAGTATCCAGACTCCGGTTATTAAGTTGAGCGTTCAGGCTCCATTCAGTTTTGTTGGGTATCCAGACTCCGGTTATTACATTGAGCATTCAGGCTCCGGTCTGTTTCGTTGAGTATCCATACTCTGGTTATTACGTTGAGCACTCACGCTCCGGTCAGTTTCGTTGGGTATCCAGACTCCGGTTATTACGTTGAGCATTAAGGCTCCGGCCATTTTTGTTGAGTATCCAGACTCCAGTTATTACGTTGAGCGTTCAGGCTCCGGTCAGTTTCGTTGAGTATCCAAACTCCAGTTATTAAGTTGAGCGTTCATGCTTCGGTCATTTTCTTTGAGTATCCAGACTTCGGTTATTACGTTGAGCGTTCGGGCTCCGGTCATTTTCGTTGAGTATCCAGACTCCGGTTATTACGTTGAGCGTTCAGGCTCCGGTCAGTTTCATTGAGTATCCAGAATCCGGTTATTAAGTTGAACGTTCAGGCTCCATTCAGTTTTGTTGGGTATCCAGACTCCGGTTATTATGTTGAGTGTTCAGGCTCCGGTCAGTTTCGTTGAGTATCCAAACTCCAGTTATTAAGTTGAGCGTTCATGCTCTGGTCATTTTCTTTGAGTTTCCAGACTCCGGTTATTACGTTGAGCGTTCGGGCTATGGTCATTTTCGTTGAGTATCCAGAATCCGGTTATTACGTTGAGCGTTCAGGCTCCGGTCAGTTTCGTTGAGTATCCAGAATCCGGTTATTAAGTTGAGCGTTCAGGCTCCATTCAGTTTTGTTGGGTATCCAGACTCCGGTTATTACGTTGAGCGTTCAGGCTCCGGTCAGTTTCGTTGAGTATCGAGACTCCGGTTATTAATTTGAGCGTTTAGGCTCCATTCAGTTTTGTTGAGTATCCAGACTCTGGTTATTACGTTGAGCGTTCAGGTTCCAGTCAGTTTCGTTGAGTATCCAAACTCCGGTTATTAAGTTAAGCGTTCAGGCTCCGGTCATTTTCTTTGAGTATCCAGACTCCGGTTATTACGTTGAGCGTTCGGGTTCCGGTCATTTTCGTTGTGTATCCAGAATCTGGTTATTATGTTGAGCGTTCAGGCTCCGGTCTGTTTCGTTGAGTATCCAGACTTCGGTTATTAAGTTAAACATTCAGGCTCCGGTCAGTTTCGTTGGGTATCCAGACTCTAGTTATTACGTTGAGCATTCAGGCTCCGTTCAGTTTCGTTGAGTATCCAGACTCCGGTTATTACGTTGAGTGTTCAAGCTCCGGTCAGTTTCTTTTGTTATCCAGACTTCGGTTTTTACGTTGAGCGTTCAGGCACCGGTCAATTTTGTTGAGTATCTAGACTCCAGTTATTACGTTGAGCATTCAGGCTCCGGTCATTTTCGTTGACTCTCCAGATTCTGGTTATTATGTTTTGTGTTCAAGCTCCGATTAGTTTCGTTCAGAATCCAGACTCCGGTTATTACGTTGAGCACTCACGCTCCGGTCAGTTTCGTTAGGTATCCAGACTCTGGTCATTATGTTGAGCGTTAAGGCTCCGGTCAGTTTCGTTGAGTATCCAGACTCCGGTTTCTAAGTTGTGCATTCAGGCTCCGGTCATTTTCGTTGAGTATCCAGACTCTGGTTATTACGTTGAGCGTTCAGGCTCTGGTCATTACGTTGATCATTCAGGCTCCGGCCAGTTTCGTTGAGTATCTAGACTCGAGTTATTACGTTGAGCGTTCAGGCTCTTGTTAGTTTCGTTGGGTATCCGTACTCCGGTTATTACGTTGAGCATTAAGGCTCTGGTAATTTTTGTTGAGTATCCAGACTCCGGTTATTACGTTGAGCGTTCAGGCTCCGGTCAATTTCGTTGAGTATCCAAACTCCGGTTATTAAGTTGAGCGGTCATGCTCCGGTCATTTTCTTTGAGTTTCCAGACTCCGGTTATTACGTTGGGCGTTCGGGGTCTAATAATTTTCGTTGAGTATCAAGACTCCGGTTATTATGTTGAGCGTTCAGGCTCCGGTCAGTTTCGTTGAGTATCCAGAATCCATTTATTAAGTTGAGCGTTCAGGCTCCATTCAGTTTTGTTGGGTATCCAGACTCCGGTTATTACGTTGAGCGTTCAGTCTCCAGTCTGTTTCGTTGAGTATCCATACTCCGGTTATTACGTTGAGCACTCACGCTCCGGTCAGTTTCGTTGGGTATCCAGACTCCGGTTATTACGTTGTGCGTTAAGGCTCCGGTCATTTTTGTTGAGTATCCAGACTCCGGTTATTACGTTGAGTGTTTAGGCTCCGGTCAGTTTCGTTGAGTATCCAAACTCCAGTTATTAAGTTGAGCGTTCATGCTCTGGTCATTTTCATTGAGTATCCAGACTTCAGTTATTACGTTGAGCATTCGGGCTCCGGTCATTTTCGTTGAGTACTCCGGTTATTACGTTGAGCGTTCAGGCTCCGGTCAGTTTTGTTGAGTATCCAGAATCCGGTTATTAAGTTGAGCGTTCAGGCTCCATTCAGTTTTGTTGGGTATCCAGACTCTGGTTATTACGTTGAGCGTTCAGGCTCTGGTCAATTTCGTTGAGTATCCAAACTCCGGTTATTAAGTTGAGCGGTCATGCTCCGATCATTTTCTTTGAGTTTCCAGACTCCGGTTATTACGTTGAGCGTTCGGGGTCTAATAATTTTCGTTGAGTATCAAGACTCCGGTTATTATGTTGAGCGTTCAGGCTTCGGTCAGTTTCGTTGAGTATCCAGACTCCATTTATTAAGTTGAGCGTTCAGGCTCCATTCAGTTTTGTTGGGTATCCAGACTCCGGTTATTACGTTGAGCGTTCAGTCTCCAGTCTGTTTCGTTGAGTATCCATACTCCTGTTATTACATTGAGCACTCACGCTCCGGTCAGTTTCGTTGGGTATCCAGACTCCGGTTATTACGTTGTGCGTTAAGGCTCCGGTCATTTTTGTTGAGTATCCAGACTCCGGTTATTACGTTGAGTGTTTAGGCTCCGGTCAGTTTCGTTGAGTATCCAAACTCCAGTTATTAAGTTGAGCGTTCATGCTCTGGTCATTTTCATTGAGTATCCAGACTTCAGTTATTACGTTGAGCATTCGGGCTCCGGTCATTTTCGTTGAGTATCCAGACTCCGGTTATTACGTTGAGCGTTCAGGCTCCGGTCAGTTTCGTTGTGTATCTAGAATCCGGTTATTAAGTTGAGCGTTCAGGCTCCATTCAGTTTTGTTGGGTATCCAGACTCCGGTTATTACGTTGAGCGTTCAGGCTCCGGTCAGTTTCGTTGAGTATCCAAACTCCAGTTATTAAGTTGAGCGTTCGGGCTCCGGTCATTTTCTTTGAGTTTCCAGACTCCGGTTATTACGTTGAGCGTTCGGGGTCTGATAATTTTCGTTGAGTATCAAGACTCCGGTTATTATGTTGAGCGTTCAGGCTCCGGTCAGTTTCGTTGAGTATCCAGACTCCATTTATTAAGTTGAGCATTCAGGCTCCATTCAGTTTTGTTGGGTATCCAGACTCCGGTTATTACGTTGAGCGTTCAGGCTCCGGTCTGTTTCGTTGAGTATCCATACTCCTGTTATTACGTTGAGCACTCACGCTCCGGTCAGTTTCGTTGGGTATCCAGACTCCGGTTATTACGTTGTGCGTTAAGGCTCTGGTCATTTTTGTTGAGTATCCAGACTCCGGTTATTACGTTGAGTGTTCAGGCTCCGGTCAGTTTCGTTGAGTATCCAAACTCCAGTTATTAAGTTGAGCGTTCATGCTCTGGTCATTTTCATTGAGTATCCAGACTTCAGTTATTACGTTGAGTATTCGGGCTCCGGTCATTTTCGTTGAGTATCCAGACTCCGGTTATTACGTTGAGTGTTCAGGCTCCGGTCAGTTTCGTTGAGTATCCAGAATCCGGTTATTAAGTTGAGCGTTCAGGCTCCATTCAGTTTTGTTGGGTATCCAGACTCCGGTTATTACGTTGAGCGTTCAGGCTTCGGTCAGTTTCGTTGAGTATCCAAACTCCAGTTATTAAGTTGAGCGTTCATGCTCTGGTCATTTTCTTTGAGTTTCTAGACTCCGGTTATTACATTGAGCGTTCGGGCTCCTGTCATTTTCGTTGAGTATCCAGACTCCGGTTATTACGTTGAGCGTTCAGGCTCCAGTCAGTTTCGTTGAGTATCCAGAATCCGGTTATTAAGTTGAGCGTTCAGGCTCCATTCCATTCAGTTTTGTTGGGTATCCAGACTCCGGTTATTACGTTGAGCGTTCAGGCTCCGGTCAGTTTCGTTGAGTATCCAGACTCCGGTTATTAATTTGAGCGTTTAGGCTCCATTCAGTTTTGTTGAGTATCCAGACTCCGGTTATTACGTTCAGCGTTCAGGTTCCGGTCAGTTTCGTTGAGTATCCAAACTCCAGTTATTAAGTTAAGCGTTCAGGCTCCGGTCATTTTCTTTGAGTATCCAGACTTCATTATTACGTTGAGCGTTCGGGCTCCGGTCATTTTTGTTGTGTATCCAGAATCTGGTTATTATGTTGAGCGTTCAGGCTCCGGTCTGTTTCGTTGGGTATCCAGACTTCGGTTATGAAGTTAAACATTCAGGCTCCGGTCAGTTTCGTTGGTTATCCAGATTCCAGTTATTACGTTGAGTATTCAGGCTCCGTTCAGTTTCGTTGAGTATCCAGACTCCGGTTATTACGTTTTGCATTCAAGCTCCGGTCAGTTTCTTTGGTTATCCAGACTTCGGTTATTACGTTGAGCGTTCAGGCTCCGGTCAATTTTGTTGAGTATCTAGACTTCGGTTATTACGTTGAGCATTCAGGCTCCGGTCATTTTCGTTGAGTCTCCAGATTCCGGTTATTATGTTTTGTGTTCAAGCTCCGATTAGTTTCATTGAGAATCCAGACTCCGGTTATTATGTTGAGCACTCACGCTCCGGTCAGTTTCGTTGGGTATCCAGACTCCGGTTATTACGTTGTGCGTTAAGGCTCCGGTCATTTTTGTTGAGTATCCAGACTCCGGTTATTACGTTGAGTGTTTAGGCTCCGGTCAGTTTCGTTGAGTATCCAAACTCCAGTTATTAAGTTGAGCGTTCATGCTCTGGTCATTTTCATTGAGTATCCAGACTTCAGTTATTACGTTGAGCATTCGGGCTCCGGTCATTTTCGTTGAGTATCCAGACTCCGGTTATTACGTTGAGCGTTCAGGCTCCGGTCAGTTTTGTTGAGTATCCAGAATCCGGTTATTAAGTTGAGCGTTCAGGCTCCATTCAGTTTTGTTGGGTATCCAGACTCCGGTTATTACGTTGAGCGTTCAGGCTCTGGTCAATTTCGTTGAGTATCCAAACTCCGGTTATTAAGTTGAGCGGTCATGCTCCGATCATTTTCTTTGAGTTTCCAGACTCCGGTTATTACGTTGAGCGTTCGGGGTCTAATAATTTTCGTTGAGTATCAAGACTCCGGTTATTATGTTGAGCGTTCAGGCTTCGGTCAGTTTCGTTGAGTATCCAGACTCCATTTATTAAGTTGAGCGTTCAGGCTCCATTCAGTTTTGTTGGGTATCCAGACTCCGGTTATTACGTTGAGCGTTCAGTCTCCAGTCTGTTTCGTTGAGTATCCATACTCCTGTTATTACATTGAGCACTCACGCTCCGGTCAGTTTCGTTGGGTATCCAGACTCCGGTTATTACGTTGTGCGTTAAGGCTCCGGTCATTTTTGTTGAGTATCCAGACTCCGGTTATTACGTTGAGTGTTTAGGCTCCGGTCAGTTTCGTTGAGTATCCAAACTCCAGTTATTAAGTTGAGCGTTCATGCTCTGGTCATTTTCATTGAGTATCCAGACTTCAGTTATTACGTTGAGCATTCGGGCTCCGGTCATTTTCGTTGAGTATCCAGACTCCGGTTATTACGTTGAGCGTTCAGGCTCCGGTCAGTTTCGTTGTGTATCTAGAATCCGGTTATTAAGTTGAGCGTTCAGGCTCCATTCAGTTTTGTTGGGTATCCAGACTCCGGTTATTACGTTGAGCGTTCAGGCTCCGGTCAGTTTCGTTGAGTATCCAAACTCCAGTTATTAAGTTGAGCGTTCGGGCTCCGGTCATTTTCTTTGAGTTTCCAGACTCCGGTTATTACGTTGAGCGTTCGGGGTCTGATAATTTTCGTTGAGTATCAAGACTCCGGTTATTATGTTGAGCGTTCAGGCTCCGGTCAGTTTCGTTGAGTATCCAGACTCCATTTATTAAGTTGAGCATTCAGGCTCCATTCAGTTTTGTTGGGTATCCAGACTCCGGTTATTACGTTGAGCGTTCAGGCTCCGGTCTGTTTCGTTGAGTATCCATACTCCTGTTATTACGTTGAGCACTCACGCTCCGGTCAGTTTCGTTGGGTATCCAGACTCCGGTTATTACGTTGTGCGTTAAGGCTCTGGTCATTTTTGTTGAGTATCCAGACTCCGGTTATTACGTTGAGTGTTCAGGCTCCGGTCAGTTTCGTTGAGTATCCAAACTCCAGTTATTAAGTTGAGCGTTCATGCTCTGGTCATTTTCATTGAGTATCCAGACTTCAGTTATTACGTTGAGTATTCGGGCTCCGGTCATTTTCGTTGAGTATCCAGACTCCGGTTATTACGTTGAGTGTTCAGGCTCCGGTCAGTTTCGTTGAGTATCCAGAATCCGGTTATTAAGTTGAGCGTTCAGGCTCCATTCAGTTTTGTTGGGTATCCAGACTCCGGTTATTACGTTGAGCGTTCAGGCTTCGGTCAGTTTCGTTGAGTATCCAAACTCCAGTTATTAAGTTGAGCGTTCATGCTCTGGTCATTTTCTTTGAGTTTCTAGACTCCGGTTATTACATTGAGCGTTCGGGCTCCTGTCATTTTCGTTGAGTATCCAGACTCCGGTTATTACGTTGAGCGTTCAGGCTCCAGTCAGTTTCGTTGAGTATCCAGAATCCGGTTATTAAGTTGAGCGTTCAGGCTCCATTCCATTCAGTTTTGTTGGGTATCCAGACTCCGGTTATTACGTTGAGCGTTCAGGCTCCGGTCAGTTTCGTTGAGTATCCAGACTCCGGTTATTAATTTGAGCGTTTAGGCTCCATTCAGTTTTGTTGAGTATCCAGACTCCGGTTATTACGTTCAGCGTTCAGGTTCCGGTCAGTTTCGTTGAGTATCCAAACTCCAGTTATTAAGTTAAGCGTTCAGGCTCCGGTCATTTTCTTTGAGTATCCAGACTTCATTATTACGTTGAGCGTTCGGGCTCCGGTCATTTTTGTTGTGTATCCAGAATCTGGTTATTATGTTGAGCGTTCAGGCTCCGGTCTGTTTCGTTGGGTATCCAGACTTCGGTTATGAAGTTAAACATTCAGGCTCCGGTCAGTTTCGTTGGTTATCCAGATTCCAGTTATTACGTTGAGTATTCAGGCTCCGTTCAGTTTCGTTGAGTATCCAGACTCCGGTTATTACGTTTTGCATTCAAGCTCCGGTCAGTTTCTTTGGTTATCCAGACTTCGGTTATTACGTTGAGCGTTCAGGCTCCGGTCAATTTTGTTGAGTATCTAGACTTCGGTTATTACGTTGAGCATTCAGGCTCCGGTCATTTTCGTTGAGTCTCCAGATTCCGGTTATTATGTTTTGTGTTCAAGCTCCGATTAGTTTCATTGAGAATCCAGACTCCGGTTATTATGTTGAGCACTCACGCTCCGATCAGTTTCGTTAGGTATCCAGACTCTGGTCATTATGTTGAGCGTTAAGGCTCCGGTCAGTTTCGTTGAGTATCAAGACTCCGGTTATTAAGTTGTGCATTCAGGCTCCGGTCATTTTCGTTGAGTATCCAGACTCTGGTTATTACATTGAGCGTTCAAGCTCCGGTCATTACGTTGATCATTCAGGCTCCGGCCAGTTTCGTTGAGTATCTAGACTCAAGTTATTACGTTGAGCGTTCAGGCTCTGGTTAGTTTCGTTGGGTATCCATACTCCGGTTATCACGTTGAGCATTAAGGCTCTGGTAATTTTTGTTGAGTATCCAGACTCCGGTTATTACGTTGAGCGTTCAGGCTCCGGTCAGTTTCGTTAAGTATCCAAACTCTGGTTATTAAGTTGAGCGGTCATGCTCCGGTCATTTTCTTTGAGTTTCCCGACTCGGTTATTACGTTGAGCGTTCGGGGTCTGATAATTTTCGTTGAGTATCAAGACTCCGGTTATTACGTTGAGCGTTCAGGCTCTGGTCAATTTCATTGAGTATCCACACTCTGGTTATTAAGTTGAGTGTTCAGGCTCCATTCAGTTTTGTTGGGTATCCAGACTCCGGTTATTACGTTAAGCGTTCAGGCTCCGGTCTGTTTTGTTGAGTATCCATACTCCGGTTATTACGTTGAGCACTCACGCTCCGGTCAGTTTCGTTGGGTATCCAGACTCCGGTTATTACGTTTAGGATTAAGGCTCCGGTCATTTTTGTTGAGTATCCAGACTCCGGTTATTACGTTGAGTGTTCAGGCTCCGGTCAGTTTCGTTGAGTATCCTAACTCCAGTTATTAAGTTGAGCGTTCATGCTCTGGTCATTTTCATTGAGTATCCATACTTCGGTTATTATGTTGAGCATTCGGGCTCCGGTCATTTTCGTTGAGTATCCAGACTCCGGTTATTACGTTGAGCGTTCAGGCTCCGGTCAGTTTCGTTGAGTATCCATACTCTAGTTATTAAGTTGAGCGTTCAGGCTCCATTCAGTTTTGTTGGGTATCCAGACTCCAGTTATTACGTTGAGCGTTCAGGCTCCGGTCAGTTTCGTTGAGTATCCAGACTCCGAATATTATGTTGAGCACTCATGCTCCGGTCAGTTTCGTTATGTATCCAGACTCCGGTTATTACGTTGAGCGTTAAGGCTCCGGTCATTTTTGTTGAGTATTCAGACTCCGGTTATTACGTTGAGCGTTCAGGCTCCGGTCAGTTTCGTTGAGTATCCAAACTCCAGTTATTAAGTTGAGTGTTCATGGTCTGGTCATTTTCTTTGAGTATCCAGACTCCGGTTATTACGTTGAGCGTTCGGGCTCCGGTCATTTTTGTTGAGTATCCAGACTCCGGTTATTACGTTGAGCGTTCAGGCTCTGTTGCACCCCAAAATTTGACCAACTTTTCTTTACCTAGCTTGTGTTTCATTTCATTCACATTAGCATTATCATTTGCATTTCATGGACATGCATGCAGGAGATCAAGAGGTATGATTACCAATTAAGAGCTACACAAGAGTTTGAAGTAAGCTAAGAATGACATTCGAGTGTTCAAGGGTTGATATCCTAGTCAGAGAAGTTGGAAGATCCTCAGAGAGAGTGATTGAAGCCAAGTGTGTAGGTCTCCTAACTTGAAAGTTGTGGAAAGCCATCTGATGATTCTGAAGCCATGAAGTTAGACTTGAGGTCTTGAGAGAGCTCATGAGAAGTGTTAAAGATCACTTTGAGGCCTAGGCAGGTCATTGTGCAAGTTTAAGAAGACTCAACCATGATTGGTGCAGTTAGGGTTTGACTGGGTCAACCCTAAGTCAACTGATGATTTGGAGAAGGTTGAGACCTAATCCAAGAGCCATGTGATCATGTATTTATGCATTGAGATGTTATAAGGATGATTCCAAGGCTAACTCATCATGATTGAAGAGTTTGAGAAGTTTCAAGCTAGGGTTTCTAAGGCTTGATAGTGTAAAATCCCCTAGTTAGACCCCTATCTTCAAGGCAATTTAGCTCAAGATGTGATTGTCATCTCATCTTACCCCAAACATGATTGTTGTAGAGCATGATCTTAGATTTAATTTGAGTGCTAGAAGTACTTGATAGGATTTGTAGAACTCAAGTTATGGCTCATACAAGTTACAAATCATCTGAGGAATGTGAATTTGGAGCTTGAAAGTTACCCAACTTGCATGAAACTTTTGCCCTAGAAGGATGATTCCTATGAACTTTTGGTCAACATGAATGTTTTTCCGTATCCTCTTAGCTTTCTAGAGAGTACTAGAAGTCCTTGATAGGATTTGTAGAACTCAAGTTATGGCTTTGACAAGTCAAGGGTATTTTGGACATTTGGAGATTATAGGTCATTTCAATCATAAGTCCATAATTCCTATTTGCAAGTTTCAAATGGGAAAATGTTCAACATCAAACTTGTTCAAAATGATGTTTTAAGGCTAGCCAACTGGTCATGAGAGGTTGGAATTGCTTGTAACTCAAAATTGCAAAATGGGCTTAAAAAGGAAGAATTAAAGTTCATTAAAAGGACCAAATTTGTGATTTTTCATTTGGTGACCAAATGAGACAAACCTAAGTTACATAAGCAATGGCACTTTTCTCATTTGAGGTCAAAATTATGGAGTTGCATTTTGTTACTTAAGACTTAAGTTACATAAGCCAAACTACACACAAGTGCAAAACCAAGGTGCTAACACATTCAAATACCTTCATAATCTCATGTGAGGAGAATTTGGATGAAGAGCATAGTGAATACAAGCTGCTGCAAGGACTGGTATGAGGATGGCATGAGATTGAATTTTCCATGACATGAGATATTGAAATTCTCATTAAATTGATCCAGAACTTTCTAGATCATTCATTCATGTCCTATATAAACGTATGAAGTGATTCAGAGCCAAGGTTGGTGAGAATTGAGGGAGGATAGTGAGACTGAACTTTGAAATTTCTTCTTGAAAATCCAATTCTATTACAAGGTTTGGATCAATTTCAATCCATTCTTTTGCTCCCGATAGCTTGCTCTAGTGTTAGTGGTTGATCCCAGATTGAATTCAAGGCACAACTGTGGAAGAATCGTGAGTTGGCCATTGGATTTTGAAGCTTGCAACTCAGAATCGGGTTCAAGAATCCACGAGGTCTCAGCTCATTTCTTTGCATACAGAAGGTTGATTGGATGCTAGTGAAGGAATCTGGAGCTTATTGAAGGTTGATTTGAAGATTTAACCACTCTGTTCATCAAGAATTTGCAGGTATGTACTTTTCATCGTGCAACTTAATTTAAGCATAATCAATAGGAATTGTTAGTTTAGATGTGATGTAGATTGTTAGTAGAAGCTTTCTGGTAGCAATTGGCTAGGTTTGGAGACAATTAGGGAGATGACTCAAATTCTGTTCATGCTGATATCTTGGTGATTCTTGAGAGTTAATCTTAATTTGATAGCTAGATCAACTCAGTGAAGCATGGTGATGATGTTAGACACCATAATTTTAAGTTTGGTGAGATTTGATCTTTAAGTGATTTTTGAGATTTTAATCATGATTTGAGTTAGGATGAGTTTCAATGTTATTGATTAGCATGGTTAGATTCAGTGGGAAAAATGGAGTGGATTAGTGTATTCATGTGAGAGTTTTGATGGAGTATTGATGAAGTACGATTTGGGGAAGATGGAGTTGAAGCTCTGAACTTCCATGGTTTCTTTCCCTCCAACATTCAAAAGGAAGAAGACGACTAGGTAGCCATTGGATATGGGCTGAAGACTTTGACCTGGGAAGGATCCAACGGCCACGAGTGATCTAAATTTTGTGAAGGACTCTAAGTTACTTGAATGCAGCGTTTCATTTAAGTAATCTGGGTGGGCTTAGTGCAACATTGATATCACCCCCCCCTTTTGGGCCCAACATTGAAATGAACTGGAAAAATATGCTATTCAAACCACGCGCCTACTAATTTCTCATTATTTTCTTTTAATTTCTTCAATTCATATGGTTTATTGAATAATCCATAAAAAATTGAAAAATGACTCAATTAATTCCATTCTTTTTTCCATTGATTCATGATTGAATCCAGTTTTTTTTAGAGAAAAAATATTAACATTTCATGCATTTTTTGATTTTATGTTCATTTTTGAATTTTAATTGATATTAAAACAATCATGGTTGATACTTGATTTTGTTGAATTTGGTTTGATCATGTGATGATGATTCTTGCCCTGATTTTTTGTGTGTAGCTAGCATAGATATGCATGTTCCCCCTAGATTTTGTTCACATTTTTGTGATGAATGTAAGTGGTAGTTTTAGGTTGAAACCTTTGAGAGCTCCATTTTTAGGGTTTATGGTTAATACCTTATGATTTAGGTTTTATATCTAGAACTTGGTGGATGATTCAACCTCTGAATTTTGTATGGTAGATTCATGATTGAATTAGGGTCCCTTAGGAATTTTCGTAGGAATTTACAAGGTAGTTTACTATTTTTGTTTGATTTTAGTTTAGGTGTTAACTTTGGATGATTCTAATGCACTAATCCAACTAGGATGACTTCTTTAGTTCCCTTAGATTAGGGTTTTGTCTCTCTTGCTCTTGGATGATGTTGAAGACAAGTTTGGGCTACCATGGAATGCTTCAAGAAGTTTGGATGTGAAGATCTCCCCTTCTTTTGGTGTAGTGTTGATTAGGTGTTAAGATTAGGGTTTGTAGGCAGAGCTTCTAGATAGATTCTCTTCCTTCAAAAACATGGAAGATGTTGATCAATTCCATTCTTCCCTATGATGTAAGGTCCCTTTGTAAAGGCTGTCGCTACTGCGAAAATCGGCGCCGGCTGACAGAAGAGTCGCCAGCTGTCGCTACTGCGAAAATCGGCGCCGGCTGACAGAAGAGTCGCCACCGTGCGTTATTTATCCCGCGGGAGGGAAAGGAAACGCTCAGAGTAAACCTCGCACAACATGGGAAAGGTATGGTCGTCGCAACCAAAACCTGGATTCGGGAGTCGGTTACGCAAGGGGAAGGTATTAGCACCCCTCACGTCCGTCGTACTCGACGGGATCCACGCTTGTTTTCAGGTATGGATTGTTACTCTATCTAAACTATAGGTCAGGGGTTAAAAATAAAACGAAAATAAAAATGACTCGGCAAAGTATCGCACTTTATGCCTACGTATTCCCGCCTGGAACGAGAAATCAGAGTCAACGTAGTTCGCCTACCTACGGGAAAGGAGGGGAAGGTTGCTCTCTAGGATATCGCATCCTATGCCTACGTACTTCCACACAGCATGGAAGATCAGAGCAAACGTAGTTCGGGCCATGTACGACACAAGTCTGTCTTGATTGATTTTATTCCTTCTGAAAAAGGTTTTTCTGGTTAGCAGTCCAAGCAGACAAAAATGACATTTTGATGAGTTCACATTCTTTTACGGAAGAAGTGTCTTTTATTGTGTTTGAAATCTTTATGGTATTTTTCTGTTTGTTTTGAGAAAGAAAGAGACAGAACTCTAACCTACGGTTGCGAAGGGAAACAAACTAACCTAATGTTATCATGCATGGGTTAAAACCTAGTGTCTATCATGCTCCTCTCTTGCACAGAGAGAAACAGAGATCCTAAGGGAGTAGACGGCAACAGAAGCAATATCAGATATATACAGTAAAACAGTAAAATGCATGGATGCACCAGTACAAGCGAGGCAAGGGAGTCCCACTCAACCTCGAACCTAGAAAACAATAGGCGAAAGTGAACAGGATTCACTTTCAACCCAACAGGGTAAACAACAAACAATACAGTCCAGAAAACCAATCAATACATCAGAAATGAAATACAGCAATAAAAGAAACAGCATCAGCAGCTCTGAATCAACATATGACTTCAAGTAATCTCCAATCAGTTATGGGCTTCAACAAGCATCAATCTCCATCTTTATGACCTTCAGGTAAGGGCTTTGATCATCAGTCCTCAGTCTACAATGGCTTTTCTTCAAGTTCAAACCTCCAGGATGAGGGATCAGTCACAAGAGTGAATTGGGTGTTAAGCAATCAGTTGACTACCAAAGGTGGTGAACAGACTGCTTCTAACACAAAAGACATTTTCTCTCAAGAGTTCTATCTCTTAGACACTATCACCAAGCCTTCCAAAGGAAGGGGGTGAGTGTCTTAGAGAGACTCTGAATCACAGAGAAGAATGGATGCAGACAAGGCAATCCATGTTTGAGAAACAAACTGTCTAATCTTGAGCTCTGCCTAGCTCCTAAACCCTAGTCTCCTCAGCATCTGCTAACAAGAAACACCTCTTCAACTCTGGAAGTTGATCTTCAATCTCTGGATCTCCAATGGTCTTTCTCTCCTCAAATCTTCAGCTCTCCCAAGTCCCCAGACAATCCCAATACCCAAGCAAGCAAGCAGTAATCCCCAGAGGGCACACCACACCAGTCAATCAGATATATACAGAGTATTAATAGCAGTAGGGGAATCCTAACTTTTCTAAGGGGATCTAATAACTACCCATAGCCCCTATAGTCCCATAACTAAACTAGTCAAATCCTAAGTCCTAAGGGAAAAGAATCAAATCTCCTAAGTCATCACTTAAAACCCTAGTTTTATTCATGTTGTTCAAGCTTACATTAAGCACCTAAAATTAATTTCTAAAAATGGGAACTAAATTGGATCTACAAGTTCAATGTCTAACTTACACAACCTAAAAAGAATGGATGAAAAATATGAAAGTATCTAATAGAACAAAAATTAATAAAATCAAGTATGAAATGGAACCATTTAAAATGTCATTTATTTAGAAAATATGTGAAAAATATCAAATAAAAAATAAAATGCAATTTTTATTTTTTTATAATTTTCTAGACATCTTAAAGAAAATAATGCAAAAAGAATGAATTAAAAATGATGATTTTGCTATTTATTATGAATTTTAGAAAATGCATGAAAAAATAAAAGAAAATATAATGAAATAAAATGGAGGGGGTGAGAAAAGCAAGAAAAACAAACTAAGCGCGTTGGGCTTATGAAACTGGGGGGTGTGGATAGCGCTCTGAGCCCAATTCCCCCAACTTAATGAAACGCTGCGTTTCATTTCTGAAGCTTCCCTCCGTTTCTGAAATTAAATGAGAGCCACACGATGAGATGATTAAGTCAAGTATTCTGGACGATCCAACGGCACACAGTCATCGTCCCCAATTGAGCTAGGGTTTGCAGAAAAACCCAGATTCCATGCACAACCTTCAAGCTTCTCATTCTCCCTCCACACGCCATGAAAACGCACGATGTAAAAAGCAAAAATCATCCACTTCTTCCCCTCTATAAGTCTATAACCATAGTTTACCTTAAAACTCACTCTATCAATCAACCCGATGAGAATAACAGTCATGCATCAACATTTTCACCTGCCATCAAGTGCTTCAATTCGTGCCAAAACCTATCCTCATCTACTCTACACCTCATGCTAGTCATTTTAGGCTATGAAGAGAGGATTATCATGCTATGTTCGAAGTGTTATGAACCTCAACAGAATTTGTGCACCATGATCAAATCTCTCGAAACTTCCCCAAACTCATCCTATTCAGTCCTCTATCTTATCCTAACCATTCTACACTATCAAAACCCTACCATGCTACCTAAACCATGCAGAATGAGCAGAGATACCAACCTGTTAAAAATGGAGAAACAGCTATGGAGATCTTCGATTCAATGTTTGCAGGGACTGGAAATTAATCCACACACCAACACCTTGATTCTGTATGCAAATATTTGGGCTCAAACTCCTTGTATCATATGATTCCAATTCCTTGAATCTTGAATGATGAACTTTGTATGGCACTCTCCTTGATTGATTCAGCCAAATGAATGTGTGAATCACAAACTATGGATGATAGTGATGAGATTTAGA
The DNA here is from genome assembly GCA_963859935.3 of Lathyrus sativus. Taxonomy (NCBI): domain Eukaryota; kingdom Viridiplantae; phylum Streptophyta; class Magnoliopsida; order Fabales; family Fabaceae; genus Lathyrus; species Lathyrus sativus. The sequence continues at coordinate 857,254 of CAWUDS030000653.1, read as the reverse complement.
TCAAGAATGATGAGAATTGGTGAGAGATTGAGAGAGTTTGAGAAGTTTATGCAAGAAGGGGAAAATGTGGAAAACTTGAGATTTTGAACAAATGGGAGCACCAACCCTTGCATGAACCAACTTGCATGAATATATAGGTTGCATTAGAACCTCCTAGAACATTGGAGAAATTTCCCTTACACTTTTCCCTTTCAATTTGGATTATGTTACTTTTAATTCAAGCAACCATGGATAACTCACAAATTATGACCTAAGCTCAAAATTCCACTTTATCCAATGTATTTAAAATGCTTTTTCCATTCAAAATGACCTATAATTTTGCATCATTTGGCCAAGATATGAAAAATACCATTTTTTAAGCCATTTTCCTTCATTAAATTCACCAATTTTGAAACCTTGTGCTATGGACATTTCCAATCTCTCATGGTCACTTTTCTAGACTCAAAATGTCATTTGGAGCAAGTTTGATGTTGTAAGTTTTTTCATTTGAGGCCTCCTTGTATGAGTTTTGGACATAGGTTAAAATGACCTGTAATTCACAAATGACCAAAATACCCTTTGCTTGCCAAGACCACAAGTTGAGTTCCACACATCATATGAAGGCATACCATACCATTCTAGAAAGCTAAGACAATGAGGAACAATTCTTATGTTGACCAGAAATTCATTTGAAATCTCCTTGAGGGGTAAAAATAGCTTGGAAGTCAAGTCACTTTCACAGACAAAATTTCAGATACCTCAGATGACCTGTAACTTGCAAGGACCATAACTTGAGTTCTATAAATCTCCTTGATGTCTTCCACCACTCAAATTAAAGGTCTTGAGATCCTCTACAAGTTCCATGTTGGCCAAGGATCCATTTGAAGCTTGAATTTTGACTTATCTTGCTTGGAAACTTGACCTAAACTAGGGGATTTTACATAGAAACCCTAATTTAGAAACTCCTCCTTTCCTTGACTTTCTCTTGAATTCTTCTTAGCATAACAACATATCCTTATTCTCCATGTCAAATTATGAACCCCACATCTCTTCAATAGCCCTTAATGCCTTTCAATCAGTCAATTGACCTAGGGTTGACCTAGGGTTGACCCAGATGAAACCCTAGTTGACTGTCTTCCACTGCAATTCTTGTGATCTCATCAACAACTTTCTTACTTCTCCAAATAACTTTTTAAGCCCTCTCATGATGTCTAGATGCTCTCCATGCCTTCCATTCACAGCTCACAACCCCCTTGTTGACCCTCAGATACCCTCATATAGGGGATAGGCTCAAGGCTTGATCTGCTGAACTCTCTGCTCTTCAAATTGTTTTCTGATGATTTGAATGAGATGGAATTAGGATAGTAACCTCTTGATAGGCCTCTAGAGATGAGAATAATGATTGGTCCCCTGTTGAATGACTGGCTATGCTTATGCTATGCAGATGGTTAGTCTATGTACATGACTCTATATGCAAATGCTAATGATATTGAAACATAAACCAAGTGAATAAGGTTGGGCAAATTTTAGGGTGCAACAGCTGCCCCTATTCAAGCGACTTGGACCCGATTGGGTGAAGAGCGAACGGCCTTCAAACATTCGAGGTACGAGACGGTTGAATACTAAGAAACCCGGAAATTTGCCAACCGCAGAAATAAACTGCACCCCTGTTTGGGTAACGACATCCACTGCCTGGATCTGACTGTTTGCAGCCGCTCACTGATCTCGTGACGACCATGCTGGGGATAACAGATTGCTTGCTTGTCCACATTAGGACTCTGTCTGTCATTAATACGAAGAAATCTCAACTAGAACCTGTCCACGTTAGGACTCCACTTGCTGTTAACCCAGAAAAATCTCGGCAACTCCGCTGGGGGATATTCCAATAAATCGTCCACGTTAGGAATAGACTCTTCCACGTTAGGAATAACACCACCCACGTAAGGAATCATCTCTTCTGCATCTGTCCACGTCAGGACTAAACTTTCCATCTTTCCACGTCAGGATGCAATCTTCTTTTTCCACGTAAGGAGAACCGTATCAATCTGTCCACGTAAAGACTGCAGTACAACTCGATATGTCTGCGTCAGGACTCCAATCTTTCCGCGTAAGGAATACAACTTTGGTTCTGAACCTGTCCACGTTAGGACTCACCTTTCCACGTAAGGAGTACATCATTCTTCCACGTCAGGAATCAACTTTTCTTGAATCCGTCCACGTAAGGACCCCACTCTCTCCACGTAAGGAAACCAACTCTTTCCGATTTGTCCGCGTCATGACTACATTTTTCCACGTAAGGAATGCCATCTTAATCTGTCCACGTAAGGACTCCGCTCTTTCCACGTAAGGAATCCTCCTCCTATGTGTCCGCGTAAGGACTCAATCTTTTCCACGTAAGGAACACGATCTCCTTTCCCCGTAAGGAACCATTTTTCTGATTTGTCCACGTAAGGACTCCCATCTTTCCACGTAAGGACCTGAAGTTTCTCTTTCTCTTCCACGTAAGGAACACGCCTTCTTTCCACGTTAGGCATACTTCTTCTTCTGAATCCGTCAACGTCAGGACTAAATTTTCCACGTAAGGAATCTATCTTCTTCTTCCACGTTAAGAATAACTTCTTTGATCTGTCCGCGTCAGGACTAAACTTGATACGTCCGCGTGAGGACTCGATCTTTCCGCGTAAGGAAACCCATTTTTTTCCACGTAAGGAATCTCATCTTTCCACATAAGGAATAAACTTCTTTTCCGCGTCAGGAATTGACCTCTTTTCCCATGTAAGGAATAGACTTGTCCACGTCAGGACTCAGGCATCTTCGACCTGCTGAGGGAATAAGACTTGTCCACGTAAGGACTCACGCCCTTGTCTGATCTGTCCGCGTCAGGACCCATGCTTTGCCACCACGAAGAAAGATAACTGCTGAGAGGAACTGGTCCACGTCAGGACACCAACACAAAGAGTAATCACCTTTTGTCAACGTCATGACCTCGCATTCCACCAATTTCGAGAACCCGAATCTGCCCACGTTAGGACTAACACACTTCACCAACCCGGGGAAATAAACCTGTCCACGTTAGGACGCCCACTTCTGAAGAAATCCCGTCAATATAGGAATAAGTTGTCCACGTCAGGACTGAGTTCTCCCTTGATCCCCACCCACAAACTTCTTAGCACCACCGTGACAGCGACTTTGGGGCGGACTTTACTGGGGATATCTGGGAACCAAACTACCGGATGTCTGCTCTGATAACCGGCGGTGGCCTCTGAAATTCTGATTCATGGAACCCCTGATGACAACTAACTCTGCCTGGGAATAAAGAGAAACTTATCCTGATAACTCTGTGGGGAACACGGCCGAAACTGACATTATCATTGGATGTCCCATGCCGAGATCTTGAATGTTTGGTAGCTCATTTGAGCAAGAGTTCTCTCCACATAAACTGCTAGAGTACAGAAACTGCTTCAGCAAAATAAATGCTGAAGGTAATGCCGACTCCGCCGGGGATAGCCAGATGCTACAGAATTATTCCAGCAAAATAAATGCTGGAAGGGTGAAGTCAACCATGCTGGGAAGTTGAGAGTTCGCACCAAATACCCTGGTGAGGTAACCCCCTGCTGGGGAATATAACTTTGCTGAGGAATAGCAGGTATGCCAAGTATGATTGGACTTCTCTGCTGGAGAGTGAACTGATATTACACGGTATCCCTGATGAAATAGCTGACAGGACCCGCCACCAACTCTGTTGGGGGGAGAGTCTTGATCTCCGGGTTCCACTGGGAGGAAAACATTTGCTGAAAGGAGAGAACTCCACTGGGGGGAATCCACTGACTCTGCTGGGGGGAGAGTGAATGACCCTGCGGGGAAATTTGAACCTGTCTGAATACAGCCTTATGATCTTGGAATCGTCAATCCTTTTTGCACACGCTACGACTAGCTGGAGAGTTCGATCCTCCTTCAGGAAGAACCTGCATGACCTGCGTGAAGGCTGAGTCTTTCGTTATTGCAATCTTTCGATCATCTTCCTCGTACGGTTATGAAACCTGCGACAACACAAACAAGACAAGACAAGTCTATGCAACCAAATCAACTCAGGTTAGTGACGTTATTTTCAGTTAATTCAAAGCTTTAGCAACTGTTGGCAAGGGCCAGTGGCGTTATACTCATGCTAGTTTCATCAAACTTGGGCGTTAGTCATGCACAAAATAGTAAAGAACAGTGTTAAGTACTGAATAACGTATTTTATTGATTGGGCCCCTGAATAGGCGGAGTTTTGTACACGGGGGGTAACTCCTGAAATGAGGAAGCTACACAAAGCAGATATACAAGTATACAAGTATGCACAAGAAGCATAAATATTGACGACTTAAATTGGTACACATGTCGGCAACGGGATGCAGATGAACACCACGAACTGATCCTCCCATGACTCGCCCGACTCTAATGCTTTCCCGGTACCCCCACTTTTGAAGAGATTGTATCGGATAACTGACTCCTCAAATGTATTCTCCCGCATTGATGTTCATTGCAATTATCAAATTCGGACCGCAGTCATTTGCTTTTCAAATCCCTAACTTTTGCGTGAACCGCCCTTTACGGGTTTTCAGTTCACCGGGATACCCTTTTTTGCCGAAGCCGCCCAGTGTAGGTTTTCAACTTCGCGGGTGTACATTTTTTTCAATTTTATCCCTAACTTTTGCCCGAACCTTTCATTCTGTTTTTGGTTCGCCAGGATGCCCCATTTTTGCCTGGACTCTCTTTTTCTGTCCAGCGGGTCTATTTTAAGCAAAGTATTTTTTAACTGCGTCCGAATTCACAGGCGACGTGAAGTCTTCTCCGTCCATGGTGGACAACAACAACGCTCCTCCCGAAAATACCTTCCTGACAACGTATGGCCCTTCGTAGTTGGGGGTCCACTTGCCCCTGTGATCTGCTTGCGGCGGGAGAATCCTTTTCAGCACAAGGTCGCCCGTCTGAAAGCTTCGCGGATGTATCTTCTTGTCGTACGCTTTCTTCATTCGGCTCTGGTACAAACGACCGTATGCTAGAGAAGCTAGCCTCTTCTCATCCATTAAGCTCAGTTGGTTCAATCTGTTTGTTACCCATTCTGCCTCGTCTAGCTGAACGTTTCGCAATACCCTCAGAGAAGGGATCTCAACTTCCAATGGTAATACCGCTTCCATTCCGTATACCAACGAGAACGGAGTTGCCCCGGTTGATGTGCGTACCATCGTACGATAACCGTGCAAAGCAAAAGGTAGCATTTCATGCCAATCCTTATAGGTCACCACCATTTTCTGAACGATCTTCTTGATATTCTTATTGGCCGCCTCAATAGCGCCATTCATCTTAGGTCGGTAAGGGGAAGAGTTGTGATGTTCGATCTTGAAATTCTGACAGAGCTCCTTCATCATTTTGTTGTTTAGGTTTGAACCATTATCCGTGATTATCCGCTCGGGAATCCCATATCGACAAATGATATCTATCTTGATGAATCTGGCCACCACTTGCTTCGTTACATTTGCGTAAGACGCCGCTTCCACCCACTTGGTGAAATAATCGATTGCCACTAGAATGAACCGATGCCCATTAGAAGCCGTCGGCTCGATCTTTCCAATCATATCAATTCCCCACATAGAGAATGGCCAAGGCGATGACATCACATTTAGAGGACTTGGAGGCACATGGATCTTATCAGCATAGATTTGGCACTTGTGGCACTTCCTCGCAAACTTGAAACAATCAGTTTCCATTGTCAGCCAAAAATAACCTGCTCGCAGCAGCTTTCTCGTCATAGCATGTCCACCAGCATGCGTACCAAATGTACCTTCATGTATTTCCTCCATGAGAAGCTTTGCCTCTTTTTCGTCTACACAACGCAACAGCACCAAATCGTGGTTTCTTCTGTATAAGACGCCATCTGGGTTCAAATAGAAATTACCCGCTAATCTCCTGAGAGTCTTCTGATCTTGACTGGATGCCCCAGCCAGATACTCTCTATTCTTCAGGAAATTAAGGATATCAAAATACCACGGTTTGTCGTCGGATGCTTCATCAATAGCAAATACATAAGCTGGCCTGTCAAGCCGGGAGATAATGATTCTGGGAGCCTCGTTCCAGAAGTTGACTTTGTACATGGAAGACAAAGTGGCCAGGGCGTCAGCCATTTGATTCTCTGCCCGCGGTACGTGATGCAATTCAACTTTGTCTAAGAAAGGCAACAATCTCCTTGCATAGTTCAGGTAATGTATCAAGTTGGGCTGACGTGTCTCCCATTCTCCTTTTATCTGATTCACCACCAGAGCTGAGTCCCCGTATACGTCCAGATTCTTGATTCGCAAATCAATGGCTTCTTCAAGCCCCATTATACAAGCTTCGTATTCGGCCTCATTGTTGGTAACAGCAAAGGTCAGTCGGGCAGTAAACGGGATGTGCGACCCGTGTGGCGTAGTGATGACTGCCCCTATTCCGCTACCGTAAGCATTCACAGCTCCGTCAAAGATCATCTTCCATTTAGAACCCAACTCTGGTCCTTCGTCTGGCAACGGCTCTTCACAATCTTTCATCTTTAGATACATGATATCCTCGTCAGGGAAATCAAATCTCATCGATTGGTAATCTTCAATAGGCTGCTCCGCCAGATACTCAGACAGCACACTCCCCTTTATAGCTTTCTGCGAGACGTATTGAATATCATATTCAGTCAAGACCATCTGCCAGCGGGCAATTCTTCCCGACAACGCCTGCTTTTCAAATACATATTTGATAGGATCCATCTTCGAGATGAGCATGGTTGTATGATTCAGCATGTACTGCCTCAAACGCTTGGCGGCCCAGGCTAGCGCGCAACAAGTTTTTTCCAGCATTGAATATCGAGATTCACAATCTGTAAATTTCTTACTCAAGTAATAGATCGCATGCTCTTTTCTCCCTGTCTCGTCGTGTTGACCGAGAACACAACCCATGCTTCCCTCAAGAACCGTCAAATACATTATCAAGGGTCTACCTGCCACTGGGGGTATTAAAATAGGAGGCTCCTGCAAATACTGCTTTATTTTATCGAACGCCTTTTGACAATTTTCGTTCCACGTTACAGCTTGATCCTTTTTCAATAGCTTGAACAATGGTTCACACGTAGCTGTTAGGTGAGATATGAACCGGGCAATGTAGTTCAACCTCCCTAAAAACCCGCGCACCTCTTTCTCTGTTTTAGGCGTCGGCATTTCTTGAATTGCTTTTATTTTAGCAGGATCGACCTCTATTCCTCTTTCGCTTACGATGAATCCCAACAGCTTACCCGACCTCACCCCGAAGGTGCATTTGTTAGGGTTCAGTCTCAACCTGAACTTCCTAAGCCTTTTAAACAACTTCAGCAAATTCACCAGATGCTCTTCCTCCGTCTGGGATTTGGCAATCATATCGTCAACATAAACTTCGATCTCTTTATGCATCATGTCATGGAAAAGAGTCGTCATCGCACGCTGATATGTTGCCCCAGCATTTTTCAAACCAAAGGGCATCACTTTGTAGCAAAATGTTCCCCAAGGCGTTATGAAAGTAGTCTTCTCCATATCCTCTGGCGCCATTTTAATCTGATTATAGCCTGAAAAGCCATCCATGAAGGAGAATACGGAGTATTGAGCAGTGTTATCAACTAACACGTCAATGTGAGGAAGTGGAAAATCGTCTTTTGGGCTTGCTTTATTCAAATCTCGATAATCTACGCACATTCGAACCTTGCCATCTTTCTTTGGCACTGGTACGATGTTGGCAACCCATGAAGGATACTTCGTCACAGCCAGGAACCCAGCATCCCATTGTTTTTGAACCTCCTCTTTGATCTTCATTGCCATATCTGGTCGAGTTCTGCGAAGCTTTTGTTTGACCGGCGGGCAATCTTCTTTCAGTGGCAGGCGATGCACAACCATATCTGTATCGAGCCCTGGCATATCTTCATACGACCAAGCGAATACATCACTATACTCTTGAAGCATTTCAACCAGTCTTCGCTTAATATCACTTCGCAGTGCGGCTCCGATACGAATGTTTTTCTCAACCCCTTCCGACCCCAAGTTGATAATTTCGATGACCTCGTCATGAGGCAGAATGGCTCCTTCCTCTTGCTTCACTAACCAAGACAGTTCTTCAGGAACGTCGCTATCTTCGACAACCTCTTCTTCGGCCTGAAACACCGGGTGCTTAAAGTCGGGACGAGTCATAGGTGGTTCAAGGATGTCATCTGAAAATGTTATCCTGCAAAAGGAACGGTTAAGCGCTTCAAAATGCGTATAAAGCGAACGATCACGTTGCCATTTTATTGAAAAATACAAAACAAGAAAGACAGGGATTACAGTATTTGCACATGAAAAACGCCATTTATTTGATGATTAACACGCAATGTTCATAACAACACAGCCCTAAGCAAATCCTGATGCCCCGGGCAAGACATCAGATTATTCAACAATTAATAAAGCAAAGCATTACTGTTTAAAAGTCACAGGAACAAGCTCCTGAATAGACCAGTTGCACAGTCCTTGTCCTGGCGTGCCTGGCTGAATCCAGGCATCCATATCACAGTCGCTGTCTCCTTCATCAGACTCTGAAGCAGCATTGACAGTTTCATGACACACCCCACTGGCAGAGATGGTGATTGGCTTTCTGAAACGGGGTGCCCCCACGGAAGGAGTTGATGACGACGGTTGGTACCCCAGCCCGAACCGGTCCATCTTCACAGGAATGTCCAGCACTTTGCCCCAGCCTTTGGCTTCTCCTGCTTCCACTAGAGCTTGAGCTTCTTTATACGATGAGACGGCTATTTCTGGCGCTTTGCTCGGCCCGGGACCCTTGTCCTTGATGCGCAAACCTTCGAATGCCTGACAGGGCGTTTCGTGGATCTCTCCGTCGACTTCCACATATTTAAATGAAGATAGATGGCTGACCAGGATGTCCTCTTCTCCGCACACGGTGACTACGCTGTCTCCGACCATATATTTTAACTTCTGATGCAGGGTGGACGTGACTGCCCCTGCTCCATGAATCCAGGGTCTTCCAAGCAAGCAGTTGTACGCAGGCTGTATATCCATGATATAAAACTCCGTTGCAAACACTTCCGGCCCCACCTGCAGAGGCAAGGTAATCGATCCAAAGACTGTTCTCCGCGTGCCGTCAAACGCTCTGACTACCAAGTCGCTAGGTGTGCACAAGATTCCTCTAACATCCAACTTCATCATCTCCTTCTTGGGCAGCACATTCAAAGACGACCCGGTGTCAACCAAGACGTGCGACATTACTGATCCTCTACACTCAACAGATACGTGTAATGCCATATTATGATCTCTCCCTTTCGGAGTCAAGTCAAAGTCGGTAAAGCCCAAGCTGTGGCCTGCATTCACATGTGCCAATACTCCTTCTAGCTGGTTCACGGAGACGTCTTGGGGTACAAAAGAAGCGTCCAAGACTTTCAGCAAAGCATTTCTGTGAGCTTCCGAACACAACAGCAGTGACAGGATAGATATTTTGGACGGCGTCTGCTGCAGGTGCTCCACAATCTTATAATCACTTTTTCGAATCAAGCGCATGAACTCTTCTACGTCTTTCGATGCCGATTCTTTGTCACTCGCTTGCGCTGGGACATTCTCAACTGCTTTCCCTTTTCCTTTTGCTAATCTTTCGGCCTCCACTTCAGGGGATATAAAGATTCTACCACTCCTTGTCATACCTCCCGAACCAACAACATTATCCACAGTCTCGGCTGGCTGCCTGTTAACATCAACTTTTATTCCGTCACAATATACTTCCAACCCATATGACCATGGGACTGCTTTCGTGTTTTCGTACGGGATCGCCCCGGCCTTAGTTATGGTGATCGGTGGGCGCTGAGCTGGTGCTGCAATAGTGATCGTCTTCCGAGGAATTGTCACAGTGGCCACATCATTCTGATTATCTACTACTGCCCCTGCGGGCTCTTCAGTGGCTGCTTGATCAAACTGCAATATGCCCTCATCAATTAAAGCCTGAATGCCTTTCTTCAAATCCTCACACCCTCCAGCTAGGGTCCAACAGTCTAAGCAATACTCGTTACATCCTGGGTAAACACCCCCTTGTAACAGTCGGCTCTTTATCTCGCTCAGCGGCGTCTTTAAATCTTCAACATTCATAATCAGATTCAACCCTTCCTCAGTTAGAATGGCATTTGCCCCATGATGTGGCATGGGTTTCTGCACTATATTCGGACCTGCCGTTCCGAAATTGATAGTCTTATTGTCCAAAAGATCCTGCACAACATGCTTAAAAGCGTGGCAACCTTCTATATCGTGGCCCGGAGCTCCAGAATGAAACTCACAGTGCCTGCTTGCATCGTATCCAAACGGGGGAGCTCCCGTTATTGGTGCCAGAGTTCTTTTCTCTACTAGATTCAATCCCAACAATGTCTGCAACAAATCGGCATAGGTTGAGGGAGGCTTCTCAAACACTCTTCTCGGTTTACTACCCTGGAATCTTCGCTGAGCTTGCTGTGCACCCTGCTGAGGCTGCTGCTGCTGTGGCATTGGCTGTTGCTGAACCGGTTGCTGTTGCTGGAGTGGTTGTTGTTGATACGGGATAGTAACATTCGCCACCTGCGGCGGTTGACGATATTGACCTCGTCCCCTGCCTCGGCCTCGGCCTCGGCCTCCAAAGACTGCGCTGGCCTCGCCCTGACGGCGCCCCCCATAAGCTTTCCTATTACTGCCGGATGCAGTTGATTCCTCGACTTGGAACTTTCCTTGCTTAATATTACGTTCAATCTTTTCTCCCATCAGAATCAGGTCTGAAAAACTGGCCAGAGACGTGTGAAACAACATGTCATGAAACAGACCTGTGAATGTGCCGACAAACATGTCATTCATTTCCTTATCTTCTACCGGAGGACGGACCCTGGCAGCCATATCGCGCCACCTTTGCGTGTACTCTTTAAAGCTCTCCCCCTTCTTTTGCGACAGCCCGGCCAATTGGACCCGATTGGGTGCCAAGTCGCTGTTATACTTGTAGTGAGCTACAAATGCCTCAGCTAACTGCTTCCATGTCTTGATATCAGTTGGCTCCAATCCCATGTACCACTCTAGAGAAGGGCCCGACAGACTATCCTGAAAGAAATGCATTAGCATTCTTTCATCAGTTGAGTATGCAGACATCTTTCTGTAATAAGCTCGTACATGCACTTTTGGACATGTGTCTCCTTTATACTTATCAAACGCAGGAGCTTTGAATTTAATTGGCACCCTCAAGCCAGGTACCAGCCCCATTGTTGCCATGTCCAAACCCACAACACTCTGGTTTAGGACTCCCCTCATCTGCTCTTCCAGCATTCTAATCTTCTGGGAATCATCCATCGGCCCTTCGAAACCTCCGCCGGAGAAAGCGTCCTCCTGCTGATCTTCTTGCCACATACCGTTTCCAGCCCCATACCCATCATATCCATTATTACGTCCAGCTCTGATTTGATTCATCCCCGGACCTCAGCCTCTGTTGCCGTACCCTTGAACACCTCCGGCAGGACCAAAAGCCATAAATCCAGTACCGTTTCCGTTTCCAAAGCCTCCGTAACCCTGATTGGTCGCGCCATAACCGTCTTGCCCAAAGCCTTGAGCATTAAAGCCATATTTCCCAGTGTTATCGAATCCCTGATCGTTGAATCCGAATCCAGCATTGACGAAGTCGTTGCCGCCTAGATTATCACCCAGATTGACATCACCCAGCCCAACATTATGGACAGCAGTCTCATTTCCAACTCCGACGTTACCATTTGCAGCAGCGGTAGCGTTGTTGACATTAGCAGCAGGTGTATTGATTACAGGCGGAGCCACTGGCGTGGGAGTACCGTCTCCATGAACAGTATCGACCCGTACCGACTGATGATCTTCATTACCATGACCAGCATTTCGAGCCAACAGAGGCTGGACCATTGCCTGCAAATTCTCCTGCCCTTTTGCTATAGCTTCCATGGTCTGCATGAAGAGAGCGAGCTTCTCGCGCACATCTTGCATCTCGTTCTGCATTTGATCCATGATCCTTCGACAGTTGGTGCGGGTAGAATAGCGGTGCGGATGTTGATCTGCAATCCTGGAAAGTACCTGGTACAGAGCAGGAAATAAGACACTATTCAAAGATTACCTGTAATGCAATATGAGTATGAATGCAATGCGATGTGTCTGTGCATTAGGGAAATTCATTCTCCTAGTTCTAGTGTGAAGGTGCCCGTGCAGTGACAGTGTTGACAATAGGAATACCGGAGCTGAATCATAGAAAGCCTCATATATTGCTGAGAAAACCTGAATACAATGTCGCTGAAAGTACGATAAGAAGGCATGACCTCAACCAACAATCCTGGTGATGGTCAGCACTTATGCAAATAAAGCATACAAGTTACTACAAGTTACTACATGAAATGATCAAATCTTCCCGAAAGTCTGGTACTCTTCTATCAACTTCTTAGTCTCTGGGTGTCTTGGTCGATCAAGCAGCCCTTCAACAAGTTGGTTTCTTTTCTTAAGAACACGGCGCACGTCTTTAGTAGTTTCTTCCCATGTTGCCTCTCCGAAGCAATCTTCTAGCTTTCGCTTCTGAGACACCGCTTCATCTCTGGATTTGATTGCTTTGTTCAGCGCATGCTGGACACTGTACCGGGTCATTACTTCCTCCTCACACTTCTTGATGCTAGACTTCAACTTCTCCTCGAGGTCGGAAATTTGCTGCTTCAGCTTATCTTCCCTCTTCTTATTGTTGGTGAGTGTAGCATTCCAAGTCTTATTGCAAGAGGAGATTTCTCGGTGTGCTGCGTCAAGCGCCTTCTTTTTGGCTTCCAACATGTCATGGGAGCTTCTGAACTCTTGCCCCAGACGCTCGCGCTTTTTCTTTTCCTCGGTCAACCCAGCCCCTAACCTGTTTAGTAGCTCGATCTGTTGTTGGAAAGCATATACGGCCTTGTTTTTCTCACTGCGTACCTGGGCTAACTCTTGCTCTAACCCTTCATTGATCTTCATCAAGGCTTCTTTTTCTTTCACAACTTGCTCATAGACTTCCCTAGAAACAGTAGTTGGCTCTGCTACCGGAATAGGATCAAGAATGGGTACATCTGGAAATGGCATCCTCAACTGACTAGCTCTTTCCTGGATCCAGACCCTGTAAGGTGCATAGGCCTGGCAATCGTTCTTACCTAACAGTGGCTTCCCTTTGCGGTTAATACGTGTCCAGGCATGCTGCAGCTCAGCTAGTAATTCTCCCTTCAGATCACCTGTGAAGTACAGAGATTCCTGTACTTCCTCCTCCTGAGGTGGATTCTTCAGTGCATATCCGAACTGGCGAATGAAAAGAGAAGGGTTGTAATTGATACACCCTTTTCTTCCTATCAGCGGCACATTAGGGTACCCAGAACAACTGAAGATGAGCTCAGATCCCAACAGGTCTCGATCAACCCACTCCATGTCTTCCGACGATAGCCTCATCAGGCGCTCTGGCCATCCAACGGGGACTGTAGTCTCTGCAACAGATCTTCTCTTAGGAAGGTGGTTCTCAAACCACATACTCAACAAGGGTACACACAGATGAACATTCTTCCCTCTGCCCTTCTCATTCTTGTAATGTAGTGAGTGGTAGAAATCTCCGAGTAAGGTAGGTACAGGATTACCAGCGGCAAACAAGTAGAAAGCATCGAAGTCCACAAAATCCGGTATATTGGGGAACAAAACTATGCCATAAATGCACAAAGCCAACACAGCATTGAAAGCAACCCAGCACCCGCTCTTGGCATACTCCTGGGCTTTACCAACTAAGAACTGAAGTGAGAAGCCTGGAACTCCACGAGAAACAGTAGTCACCAGTTCAGAAGCATCAATATGCAAGGCTTTTGCCAAATCCTCCGGCTTGGGCTTGGCGTCATAATGAATGAATGGAACCTGGTTCTGCACGGGCAGCTCAACATACTCAGCGTATTCCTCCAGGGTTGGTCCCATAATAAAGTCAGAGAATGTAAAGCACCTCAAAGCAGGGTCGTAGAATTGCATCAAAGCATACAGCCCATCTAACTCTACCTCTGTAGGTTTGCACACCAATCTCAATAATCTACCATAGCTCATTCGGAAGCTCCTACGAACACCCTCATCAGCAAGAGAGATCAACCCAAGTAGAGGAACAACATCAGGCGTAGGCAATTTGTAAGTAACCGTTCTCCTTAAGCTAGTCATGATCAAACACTCAGAAGTCTGGGCACTAGAACTAGGGAAATGCAAATGCACCTGCAGCACAGACACACGTTAGTGAAATGCAAATGGTAATGGATATGCAGTAATGCAATGCAAGCAACACGCAACAGGGACCGAAGCTGTAGCTGAATAGCCTGAACCCAATCAAGAAAGGTCTCAGATAGACCATCCAGAAGTCCTCAAGCCCTGGTCTCAGATATACCTCAGACAAAGCTCCAATATTGGTCTCTGATAGACCCCATAATCATAACCTGAATGGTCTCTGGCAGACCTCAGATCCTATCCCCCACTGGTCTCTGACAGACCTCAGAACACATCTCCTAATAGTCTCTGACAGACCTCGGAACACACCAACTGGTCTCTGACAGACCTTAGAACCCTCCATAAATATCCAAGATCCTGATCAACAAACCGGTGGTCTGAAGGTCTAGTTACCTGCATAACCCTGAATCCCCTCACAGGTGGGTGGCCCTATAACTGGCACAAGGTACGGCGTCCTATGCGGTCGTCGGCGTCACAGACTTTCAGGGTTGATGATACGATTCCCAGAAGGAGTGGCATCATCAATCCCTGAAGAGGCCTCACTTAGCCAACTTCCAAATGATCGGTCCCCAGAGTCGACAATCCAACTAACCAGCAACCCACGCCAACCAAAGGAAGGGGCAGGAGGCCAACCAGAGGAACCTCGTCTGAGTGTAGATTTCATGGGACACCGAAGCAAGCAAAGCAAGCGGGCGCCCACTAATTTCTACTCTAATTCTAGGTGCACTCAAGCCCAGGTCCGACTTATCTCTCAATATCAGAACACCCGTCACACCCCGAATACAGCAATAATAATCAATATATAAAGCTGAAAAATAGAAGGTTAGAAATATAAAATAACTCCATACAAAATCCTCGACGGGAAAACAAGCGCTAGGATTGACTCTCTTAAGGGACGTTGGATCCCAAATGCATAAGGACTATCGCAGTCCTTAGCAGCCAGGGGACGTTGGATCCCCAGCAGAGTCGCCAGCTGTCGCTACTGCGAAAATCGGCGCCGGCTGACAGAAGAGTCGCCAGCTGTCGCTACTGCGAAAATCGGCGCCGGCTGACAGAAGAGTCGCCACCGTGCGTTATTTATCCCGCGGGAGGGAAAGGAAACGCTCAGAGTAAACCTCGCACAACATGGGAAAGGTATGGTCGTCGCAACCAAAACCTGGATTCGGGAGTCGGTTACGCAAGGGGAACGTATTAGCACCCCTCACGTCCGTCGTACTCGACGGGATCCACGCTTGTTTTCAGGTATGGATTGTTACTCTATCTAAACTATAGGTCAGGGGTTAAAAATAAAACGAAAATAAAAATGACTCGGCAAAGTATCGCACTTTATGCCTACGTATTCCCGCCTGGAACGAGAAATCAGAGTCAACGTAGTTCGCCTACCTACGGGAAAGGAGGGGAAGGTTGCTCGCTAGGATATCGCATCCTATGCCTACGTACTTCCACACAGCATGGAAGATCAGAGCAAACGTAGTTCGGGCCATGTACGACACAAGTCTGTCTTGATTGATTTTATTCCTTCTGAAAAAGGTTTTTCTGGTTAGCAGTCCAAGCAGACAAAAATGACATTTTGATGAGTTCACATTCTTTTACGGAAGAAGTGTCTTTTATTGTGTTTGAAATCTTTATGGTATTTTTCTGTTTGTTTTGAGAAAGAAAGAGACAGAACTCTAACCTACGGTTGCGAAGGGAAACAAACTAACCTAATGTTATCATGCATGGGTTAAAACCTAGTGTCTATCATGCTCCTCTCTTGCACAGAGAGAAACAGAGATCCTAAGGGAGTAGACGGCAACAGAAGCAATATCAGATATATACAGTAAAACAGTAAAATGCATGGATGCACCAGTACAAGCGAGGCAAGGGAGTCCCACTCAACCTCGAACCTAGAAAACAATAGGCGAAAGTGAACAGGATTCACTTTCAACCCAACAGGGTAAACAGCAAACAATACAGTCCAGAAAACCAATCAATACATCAGAAATGAAATACAGCAATAAAAGAAACAGCATCAGCAGCTCTGAATCAACATATGACTTCAAGTAATCTCCAATCAGTTATGGGCTTCAACAAGCATCAATCTCCATCTTTATGACCTTCAGGTAAGGGCTTTGATCATCAGTCCTCAGTCTACAATGGCTTTTCTTCAAGTTCAAACCTCCAGGATGAGGGATCAGTCACAAGAGTGAATTGGGTGTTAAGCAATCAGTTGACTACCAAAGGTGGTGAACAGACTGCTTCTAACACAAAAGACATTTTCTCTCAAGAGTTCTATCTCTTAGACACTATCACCAAGCCTTCCAAAGGAAGGGGGTGAGTGTCTTAGAGAGACTCTGAATCACAGAGAAGAATGGATGCAGACAAGGCAATCCATGTTTGAGAAACAAACTGTCTAATCTTGAGCTCTGCCTAGCTCCTAAACCCTAGTCTCCTCAGCATCTGCTAACAAGAAACACCTCTTCAACTCTGGAAGTTGATCTTCAATCTCTGGATCTCCAATGGTCTTTCTCTCCTCAAATCTTCAGCTCTCCCAAGTCCCCAGACAATCCCAATACCCAAGCAAGCAAGCAGTAATCCCCAGAGGGCACACCACACCAGTCAATCAGATATATACAGAGTATTAATAGCAGTAGGGGAATCCTAACTTTTCTAAGGGGATCTAATAACTACCCATAGCCCCTATAGTCCCATAACTAAACTAGTCAAATCCTAAGTCCTAAGGGAAAAGAATCAAATCTCCTAAGTCATCACTTAAAACCCTAGTTTTATTCATGTTGTTCAAGCTTACATTAAGCACCTAAAATTAATTTCTAAAAATGGGAACTAAATTGGATCTACAAGTTCAATGTCTAACTTACACAACCTAAAAAGAATGGATGAAAAATATGAAAGTATCTAATAGAACAAAAATTAATAAAATCAAGTATGAAATGGAACCATTTAAAATGTCATTTATTTAGAAAATATGTGAAAAATATCAAATAAAAAATAAAATGCAATTTTTATTTTTTTATAATTTTCTAGACATCTTAAAGAAAATAATGCAAAAAGAATGAATTAAAAATGATGATTTTGCTATTTATTATGAATTTTAGAAAATGCATGAAAAAATAAAAGAAAATATAATGAAATAAAATGGAGGGGGTGAGAAAAGCAAGAAAAACAAACTAAGCGCGTTGGGCTTATGAAACTGGGGGGTGTGGATAGCGCTCTGAGCCCAATTCCCCCAACTTAATGAAACGCTGCGTTTCATTTCTGAAGCTTCCCTCCGTTTCTGAAATTAAATGAGAGCCACACGATGAGATGATTAAGTCAAGTATTCTGGACGATCCAACGGCACACAGTCATCGTCCCCAATTGAGCTAGGGTTTGCAGAAAAACCCAGATTCCATGCACAACCTTCAAGCTTCTCATTCTCCCTCCACACGCCATGAAAACGCACGATGTAAAAAGCAAAAATCATCCACTTCTTCCCCTCTATAAGTCTATAACCATAGTTTACCTTAAAACTCACTCTATCAATCAACCCGATGAGAATAACAGTCATGCATCAACATTTTCACCTGCCATCAAGTGCTTCAATTCGTGCCAAAACCTATCCTCATCTACTCTACACCTCATGCTAGTCATTTTAGGCTATGAAGAGAGGATTATCATGCTATGTTCGAAGTGTTATGAACCTCAACAGAATTTGTGCACCATGATCAAATCTCTCGAAACTTCCCCAAACTCATCCTATTCAGTCCTCTATCTTATCCTAACCATTCTACACTATCAAAACCCTACCATGCTACCTAAACCATGCAGAATGAGCAGAGATACCAACCTGTTAAAAATGGAGAAACAGCTATGGAGATCTTCGATTCAATGTTTGCAGGGACTGGAAATTAATCCACACACCAACACCTTGATTCTGTATGCAAATATTTGGGCTCAAACTCCTTGTATCATATGATTCCAATTCCTTGAATCTTGAATGATGAACTTTGTATGGCACTCTCCTTGATTGATTCAGCCAAATGAATGTGTGAATCACAAACTATGGATGATAGTGATGAGATTTAGATCAAGAATGATGAGAATTGGTGAGAGATTGAGAGAGTTTGAGAAGTTTATGCAAGAAGGGGAAAATGTGGAAAACTTGAGATTTTGAACAAATGGGAGCACCAACCCTTGCATGAACCAACTTGCATGAATATATAGGTTGCATTAGAACCTCCTAGAACATTGGAGAAATTTCCCTTACACTTTTCCCTTTCAATTTGGATTATGTTACTTTTAATTCAAGCAACCATGGATAACTCACAAATTATGACCTAAGCTCAAAATTCCACTTTATCCAATGTATTTAGAATGCTTTTTCCATTCAAAATGACCTATAATTTTGCATCATTTGGCCAAGATATGAAAAATACCATTTTTTAAGCCATTTTCCTTCATTAAATTCACCAATTTTGAAACCTTGTGCTATGGACATTTCCAATCTCTCATGGTCACTTTTCTAGACTCAAAATGTCATTTGGAGCAAGTTTGATGTTGTAAGTTTTTTCATTTGAGGCCTCCTTGTATGAGTTTTGGACATAGGTCAAAATGACCTGTAATTCACAAATGACCAAAATACCCTTTGCTTGCCAAGACCACAAGTTGAGTTCCACACATCATATGAAGGCATACCATACCATTCTAGAAAGCTAAGACAATGAGGAACAATTCTTATGTTGACCAGAAATTCATTTGAAATCTCCTTGAGGGGTAAAAATAGCTTGGAAGTCAAGTCACTTTCACAGACAAAATTTCAGATACCTCAGATGACCTGTAACTTGCAAGGACCATAACTTGAGTTCTATAAATCTCCTTGATGTCTTCCACCACTCAAATTAAAGGTCTTGCGATCCTCTACAAGTTCCATGTTGGCCAAGGATCCATTTGAAGCTTGAATTTTGACTTATCTTGCTTGGAAACTTGACCTAAACTAGGGGATTTTACATAGAAACCCTAATTTAGAAACTCCTCCTTTCCTTGACTTTCTCTTGAATTCTTCTTAGCATAACAACATATCCTTATTCTCCATGTCAAATGATGAACCCCACATCTCTCCAATAGCCCTTAATGTCTTTCAATCAGTCAATTGACCTAGGGTTGACCTAGGGTTGACCCAGATGAAACCCTAGTTGACTGTCTTCCACTGCAATTCTTGTGATCTCATCAACAACTTTCTTACTTCTCCAAATAACTTTTTAAGCCCTCTCATGATGTCTAGATGCTCTCCATGCCTTCCATTCACAGCTCACAACCCCCTTGTTGACCCTCAGATACCCTCATATAGGGGATAGGCTCAAGGCTTGATCTGCTGAACTCTCTGCTCTTCAAATTGTTTTCTGATGATTTGAATGAGATGGAATTAGGATAGTAACCTCTTGATAGGCCTCTAGAGATGAGAATAATGATTGGTCCCCTGTTGAATGACTGGCTATGCTTATGCTATGCAGATGGTTAGTCTATGTACATGACTCTATATGCAAATGCTAATGATATTGAAACATAAACCAAGTGAATAAGGTTGGGCAAATTTTAGGGTGCAACAAAGGCCTCATCCCTCCTTTGGTAGGATGTGTGGCTCTTTACAAGTTGGTAGAACCTTTGAGGGTCCCTTTCTCTGATGATGGGATGCTTAGTGGTGACCTTTGGTCTTCACTCTGCTATCTATCATCCAAACTTTGATCTTGTTAGATGAATCTTTCTCCCTTGCTAGAGGATGGAGTTCCTTGCTTGAAGAATACTGAAGAGGATAGGAGTTGATATTTCTCTGTGTTTGAAGACTACCTTTGGAGCTGAAGCTTGAAGGTCCAGAAGAACAAGTTGACACTTGTGAGGGGAATCCATTGAAGATTGAATGAAGAAGCTGAAGCTTGAGGTTGGAAAGCAAGTTGATACTTGTGAGTGCAATGCTTGGAGTGCCTGAAGGAACAAGTTGATACTTGCAATGGGGACTGAAGCCTGAAGGTGGAGTCCACTTTGGGGCTGAGGCTTGAAGAAGAAAGAACAAGTTGATACTCATGTTTGATGTATTAGAAGCTTGAAGAAGTAAGTTGATATTTGCTATTGAAGATGATAGCCCTGAAGAGCAGTTGCAGATTGAGGACTGAACTGAGGTCAGAGGAGTGCTTTGCTGTGAAGCTGGGGAAGCTGTTGATCTGCTTTCTTTCCTGTCTGTTTGCTTTCTGTGCAACTGTATTGATGTGACTTGTTTGATTTGCTTGATGCATTAGAATAAGTTCATGTTTAGTTTGATTTAAGCTAGGAGCATGATTGCACTAGAGGTTGAGTTACTCCCTCTGCTTGTATTTTTACTGTATGGCTTTGCTTGCTGGTATTTGGTAGAGCCCTGCTCCCTTGCCTATGTGGTTTGTGATTTGCTTGATGGAATTTTATTTCTCCTTCATGATTGAAGTTATTCATATCTGGCTTGAGGTTGAGATGAGCTTGTGGAGGCTGATGTCCCACACACATTTCCTCCGTCACTTGCATTGCATGCATTTTACGGTCGTTTACTGCTTACTGTTTAAGCTGATGCTTTACCTGTTTCTGTTTATCATTGACATGATCCCCTAGGGATCTCACTTTCTTTGATAAGGAAGTGACGATTAGGACTTTAGGTTGAAACCTATGCATGATAACATCTAGGAGATCCCTGTTTCAAACCTCAACCATAGGATGAATCCTTGGCATGACAACATTAGGACTTGATAGTCCCCCCTTAGTTGAACCTGTTCGTTCTCTTCTCATCTCAAAACAAATTAAAACACGATAATAAAGGTTAGATGACGTCGTACGTTACGAGCCTTAAGCTACTTGAGAATGGATTGTTATAGGGCTTCCTTCTAATGATTTGGATGTTTAGTATGGCACCCTTTGGGTGACATGTGACGCATTCACTCTCAGGTCATAGTCTCTAGTGTGATATTGGTTGCAAACATCCATAAAAAACACTTCTTCCGTAAAAGACAGAAAACAAACTTCAAACCTTTTTGCCCCGTGGGCCCATAATTCAAAGGAAGCTTTTCTGAAGAAAAGAGTGTCGTTAACTCCCAGTTCTACCGTAAATGGTAACGCCTAAGTCTCCAAAGGTCGAGTTGCGTACGCCAAACTGCTGGAACTGTTTGTTAACCCTACTCGAAAAACAGATGAATCTGAATCCCCATAATCTGTATTATCCTGAACTACGTAAGCTCTGATCTCTCATATCTGTTGAGGGTACGTAGGCACAATACTGACGTATTGGCGAGCCACCTTCCCCGTAACCCGTAGTTAGTCGAACTACGTTGACTCTGATTTCTCATTCTATGATGAGAATACGTAGGCATAAAGCGCGACGCTTTGCCGAGTCATTTTCTTTTCTTTTCAGACCAGCCTTGATAGGTATATAGTAAACAAACACGTCCAGTAAACACAGCAAGCGTGGATCCCATCGAGTACGATGGATATGAGGGGTGCTAATACCTTCCCCTTGCGTAACCGACTCCCGAACCCAGACAATGGTTGCGATGACCTTGTCTTATACCTTTTCGTCAGGTTTTTCCGACCGTTTCCTTTCCCGTTCTGAGGGATAAATAACGAAAGGCGGCGACTCTTCTGTTTTGCCGGCACCTTATTTTCGCAGTAGCGACAGGCTCCGGTAAGTTTTGTTGAGTATCCAGAATCCAGTTATTAAGTTGAGCGTTCAGGCTCCATTCAGTTTTGTTGGGTATCCAGACTTCGGTTATTACGTTGAGCGTTCAGGCTCAAGTCAGTTTCGTTGAGTATCCAGACTCCGGTTATTAAGTTGAGCGTTTAGGATCCATTCAGTTTCGTTGTGTATCCAGACTATGGTTATTACGTTGAGCGTTCAGGCTCCGGTCATTTTTGTTGAGTATCCAGACTCCGGTTATTACGTTGAGCGTTCAGGTTCCGTCAGTTTCGTTGAGTATCCAAACTCCAGTTATTAAGTTGAGCGTTCAGGCACCGGTCATTTTCTTTGAGTATCCAGACTCCGGTTATTACGTTGAGCGTTCGGGCTCCGGTCATTTTCATTGTGTATCCAGAATCTGGTTATTACATTGAGCGTTCAGGCTCCGGTCTGTTTCGTTGAGTATCCATACTTAAGTTATTAAGTTAAACATTCAGGCTCCAGTTAGTTTCGTTGGGTATCTAGACTCTGGTTATTACGTCGAGCGTTCAGGCTCCGGTTAGTTTTGTTGAGTATCCAGACTCCGGTTATTACATTGAGCGTTCAGGCTCCGGTCAGTTTCTTTGGTTATCCAGACTCCGGTTATTACGTTGAGCGTTCAGGCTCTCGTCAATTCTGTTGAGTATCTAGACTTCGGTTATTACGTTGAGCATTCAGGCTCCGGTCATTTTCGTTGAGTCTCCAGACTCCAGTTATTACGTTTTATGGTCATGCTCCGGTCATTTTCGTTGAGTATCAAGACTCCGGTTATTACGTTGAGCGTTCAGGCTCCGGTCAGTTTCGTTGAGTATCCAGACTCCGGTTATTAAGTTGAGCGTTCAGGCTCCATTCAGTTTTGTTAGGTATCCAGACTTCGGTTATTATGTTGAGCGTTCAGGCTCCGGTCAGTTTCGTTGAGTATCTATACTCCGGTTATTACGTTGAGCACTCACGCTCCGGTCAGTTTCGTTGGGTATCCAGACTCTGGTTATTACGTTGAGCGTTAAGGCTCCGGTCATTTTTGTTGAGTATCCAGACTCCGGTTATTACGTTGAGTGTTTAGGCTCCGGTTAGTTTCGTTGATTATCCAAACTCCAGTTATTAAGTTAAGCGTTCATGCTCTGGTCATTTTCTTTGAGTATCCAGACTCCGGTTTTTACGTTGAGCGTTCGGGCTCCGGTCATTTTCGTTGAGTATCCAGACTCCGGTTATTACGTTGAGCGTTCAGGCTCTGGTCAGTTTTGTTGAGTATCCAGAATCCGATTATTAAGTTGAGCGTTCTGGCTCCATTCAGTTTTGTTGGGTATCCAGACTCCGGTTATTACGTTGAGCGTTCAGGCTCCGGTTAGTTTCGTTAAGTATCCAGACTCCGGTTATTAAGTTGAGCGTTTAGGCTCCATTCAGTTTTGTTGGATATCCAGACTCCGGTTATTACGTTGAGGGTTTAGGCTCCGGTCAGTTTCGTTGAGTATCTAGACTCCAGTTATTACGTTGAGCACTCACGCTCCAGTCAGTTTCGTTGGGTATCGAGACTCTGGTCATTATGTTGAGCGTTCAGGCACCGGTCAGTTTCGTATAGTATCCAGACTCCGGTTATTAAGTTGAGCATTCAGGCTCCAGTCATTTCCATTGAGTATCCAGAATCTGGTTATTACGTTGAGTGTTCAGGCTCCGGTCATTACGTTGGTAGTTCAGGCTCCGGTCAGTTTCGTTGAGTATCCAGACTCCAGTTATTATGTTGAGCGTTCAGGCTCCGGTCATTACGCTGATCGTTCAGGCTCCGGTCAGTTTCATTGAGTATCCAGACTCCAGTTATTACATTGAGCGTTCAGGCTCTGGTCAGTTTCGTTAGGTATCTAGACTCCGGTTATTATGTTGAGCGTTAAGGCTCCTGTCATTTTTGTTGAGTATCCAGACTCCGGTTATTAAGTTGAGCGTTCAGGCTCCGGTCAGTTTTGTTGAGTATCCAAACTCTAGTTCTTAAGTTGAACGTTCATGGTCTGGTCATTTTCTTTGAGTATCCAGACTCCGGTTATTACATTGAGCGTTCGGGCTCCGGTCATTTTCGTTGAGTATCCAGACTCCGGTTATTACGTTGAGCGTTCAGGCTCCGGTCATTTTGGTTGAGTATCCAGAATCCGGTTATTAAGTTGAGCGTTCAGGCTCCATTCAGTTTTGTTGGGTATCCAGACTCCGGTTATTACGTTCAGCGTTCAGGCTCCGGTCAGTTTCGTTGAGTATCCAGACTCCGGTTATTAAGTTGAGCGTTTAGGCTCCATTCAGTTTTGTTGGGTATCCAGACTCCAGTTATTACGTTGAGCACTCACGCTCCGGTCAGTTTCGTTGTGTATCCAGACTCCGGTTATTACGTTGAGCGTTCAGGCTCCGGTCATTTTTGTTGAGTATCTAGACTCCGGTTAATACGTTGAGCGTTCAGGTTCCGGTCAGTTTCGTTGAGTATCCAAACTCCAGTTATTAAGTTGAGCGTTCAGGCTCCGGTTATTTTCTTTGAGTATCCAGACTCCGGTTATTACGTTGAGCGTTCGGGCTCCGGTCATTTTCGTTGTGTATCTAGAATCTGGTTATTACGTTGAGCGTGTAGGCTCCGGTCTATTTCATTGAGTATCCAGACTTCAGTTATTAAGTTAAACATTCAGGCTCCAGTCAGTTTCGTTGGGTATCTAGACTCTGGTTATTACGTCGAGCGTTCAGGCTCCGGTTAGTTTTGTTGAGTATCCAGACTCTGGTTATTACGTTGAGCGTTCAGGCTCCGGTCAGTTTCTTTGGTTATCTAGACTCCGGTTATTACGTTGAGCGTTCAGGCTCCAGTCAATTTTGTTGAGTATCTAGACTCCGGTTATTACGTTGAGCATTCAGGCTCCGGTCATTTTCGTTGAGTCTCCAGACTCTGGTTATTATGTTTTGTGTTCAAGCTCCGATTAGTTTCGTTGAGAATCCAGACTCCGGTTATTACGTTGAGCACTCACGCTCCGGTCAGTTTTGCTAGGTATCCAGACTCTGGTTGTTATGTTGAGCGTTCAGGCTCCGGTCAGTTTCGTTGAGTATCCAGACTCCGGTTATTAAGTTGTGCATTCAGGCTCCGGTCATTTTCGTTGAGTATCCAGACTCTGGTTATTACGTTGAGTGTTCAAGCTCTGGTCATTACGTTGATCGTTCAGGCTCGGATCAGTTTCGTTGAGTATCCAGACTCCAGTTATTACGTTGAGCGTTCAGGCTCCGGTCAGTTTCGTTGAGTATCCTAACTCTGGTTATTAAGTTGAGCAGTCATGCTCCGGTCATTTTCTTTGAGTTTCCAGACTCCGGTTATTACGTTGAGCGTTCGGGCTCTGATCATTTTCGTTGAGTATCAAGACTCCGGTTATTACGTTGAGCATTCAGGCTCCGGTAAGTTTCGTTGAGTATCCAGACTCCGGTTATTAAGTTGAGCGTTCAGGCTCCATTCAGTTTTGTTGGGTATCCAGACTCCGGTCATTACGTTGAGCGTTCAGGCTCCGGTCAATTTCGTTGAGTATCCATACTCCGGTTATTACGTTGAGCACTCACGCTCCGGTCAGTTTCGTTGGGTATCCAGACTCCGGTTATTACGTTGAGCATTAAGGCTTCGGTCATTTTTGTTGAGTATCCAGACTCCGGTTATTACGTTGAGCGTTCAGGCTCCGGTCAGTTTCTTTGAGTATCCAAACTCCAGTTATTAAGTTGAGCGTTCATGCTCTAGTCATTTTCTTTGAGTATCCAGACTCCGGTTATTACGTTGAGTGTTCGGGCTCCGGTCATTTTCGTTGATTATCCATACTCCGGTTATTATGTTGAGCGTTCAGGCTCCGGTCAGTTTCGTTGAGTATCTATACTCCGGTTATTACATTGAGCACTCACGCTCCGGTCAGTTTCGTTGGGTATCCAGACTCTGGTTATTACGTTGAGCGTTAAGGCTCCGGTCATTTTTGTTGAGTATCCAGACTCCGGTTATTACGTTGAGCGTTTAGGCTCCGGTTAGTTTCGTTGATTATCCAAACTCCAGTTATTAAGTTAAGCGTTCATGCTCTGGTCATTTTCTTTGAGTATCCAGACTCCGGTTTTTACGTTGAGCGTTCGGGCTCCGGTCATTTTCGTTGAGTATCCAGACTCCGGTTATTACGTTGAGCGTTCAGGCTCTGGTCAGTTTTGTTGAGTATCCAGAATCCGGTTATTAAGTTGAGCGTTCTGGCTCCATTCAGTTTTGTTGGGTATCCAGACTCCGGTTATTACGTTGAGCGTTCAGGCTCCGGTTAGTTTCGTTAAGTATCCAGACTCCGGTTATTAAGTTGAGCGTTTAGGCTCCATTCAGTTTTGTTGGATATCCAGACTCCGGTTATTACGTTGAGGGTTTAGGCTCCGGTCAGTTTCGTTGAGTATCTAGACTCCAGTTATTACGTTGAGCACTCACGCTCCAGTCAGTTTCGTTGGGTATCGAGACTCTGGTCATTATGTTGAGCGTTCAGGCACCGGTCAGTTTCGTATAGTATCCAGACTCCGGTTATTAAGTTGAGCATTCAGGCTCCAGTCATTTCCATTGAGTATCCAGAATCTGGTTATTACGTTGAGTGTTCAGGCTCCGGTCATTACGTTGGTAGTTCAGGCTCCGGTCAGTTTCGTTGAGTATCCAGACTCCAGTTATTATGTTGAGCGTTCAGGCTCCGGTCATTACGCTGATCGTTCAGGCTCCGGTCAGTTTCATTGAGTATCCAGACTCCAGTTATTACATTGAGCGTTCAGGCTCTGGTCAGTTTCGTTAGGTATCCAGACTCCGGTTATTATGTTGAGCGTTAAGGCTCCTGTCATTTTTGTTGAGTATCCAGACTCCGGTTATTAAGTTGAGCGTTCAGGCTCCGGTCAGTTTTGTTGAGTATCCAAACTCTAGTTCTTAAGTTGAACGTTCATGGTCTGGTCATTTTCTTTGAGTATCCAGACTCCGGTTATTACATTGAGCGTTCGGGCTCCGGTCATTTTCGTTGAGTATCCAGACTCCGGTTATTACGTTGAGCGTTCAGGATCCGGTCATTTTGGTTGAGTATCCAGAATCCGGTTATTAAGTTGAGCGTTCAGGCTCCATTCAGTTTTGTTGGGTATCCAGACTCCGGTTATTACGTTCAGCGTTCAGGCTCCGGTCAGTTTCGTTGAGTATCCAGACTCCGGTTATTAAGTTGAGCGTTTAGGCTCCATTCAGTTTTGTTGGGTATCCAGACTCCAGTTATTACGTTGAGCACTCACGCTCCGGTCAGTTTCGTTGTGTATCCAGACTCTGGTTATTACGTTGAGCGTTCAGGCTCCGGTCATTTTTGTTGAGTATCTAGACTCCGGTTAATACGTTGAGCGTTCAGGTTCCGGTCAGTTTCGTTGAGTATCCAAACTCCAGTTATTAAGTTGAGCGTTCAGGCTCCGGTTATTTTCTTTGAGTATCCAGAATCCGGTTATTACGTTGAGCGTTCGGGCTCCGGTCATTTTCGTTGTGTATCTAGAATCTGGTTATTACGTTGAGCGTGTAGGCTCCGGTCTATTTCATTGAGTATCCAGACTTCAGTTATTAAGTTAAACATTCAGGCTCCAGTCAGTTTCGTTGGGTATCTAGACTCTGGTTATTACGTCGAGCGTTCAGGCTCCGGTTAGTTTTGTTGAGTATCCAGACTCTGGTTATTACGTTGAGCGTTCAGGCTCCGGTCAGTTTCTTTGGTTATCTAGACTCCGGTTATTACGTTGAGCGTTCAGGCTCCAGTCAATTTTGTTGAGTATCTAGACTCCGGTTATTACGTTGAGCATTCAGGCTCCGGTCATTTTCGTTGAGTCTCCAGACTCTGGTTATTATGTTTTGTGTTCAAGCTCCGATTAGTTTCGTTGAGAATCCAGACTCCGGTTATTACGTTGAGCACTCACGCTCCGGTCAGTTTTGCTAGGTATCCAGACTCTGGTTGTTATGTTGAGCGTTCAGGCTCCGGTCAGTTTCGTTGAGTATCCAGACTCCGGTTATTAAGTTGTGCATTCAGGCTCCGGTCAGTTTCGTTGAGTATCCTAACTCTGGTTATTAAGTTGAGCAGTCATGCTCCGGTCATTTTCTTTGAGTTTCCAGACTCCGGTTATTACGTTGAGCGTTCGGGCTCTGATCATTTTCGTTGAGTATCAAGACTCCGGTTATTACGTTGAGCATTCAGGCTCCGGTAAGTTTCGTTGAGTATCCAGACTCCGGTTATTAAGTTGAGCGTTCAGGCTCCATTCAGTTTTGTTGGGTATCCAGACTCTGGTCATTACGTTGAGCGTTCAGGCTCCGGTCAATTTCGTTGAGTATCCATACTCCGGTTATTACGTTGAGCACTCACGCTCCGGTCAGTTTCGTTGGGTATCCAGACTCCGGTTATTACGTTGAGCATTAAGGCTTCGGTCATTTTTGTTGAGTATCCAGACTCCGGTTATTACGTTGAGCGTTCAGGCTCCGGTCAGTTTCTTTGAGTATCCAAACTCCAGTTATTAAGTTGAGCGTTCATGCTCTAGTCATTTTCTTTGAGTATCCAGACTCCGGTTATTACGTTGAGTGTTCGGGCTCCGGTCATTTTCGTTGATTATCCATACTCCGGTTATTATGTTGAGCGTTCAGGCTCCGGTCAGTTTTGTTGAGTATCCAGAATTCGGTTATTAAGTTGAGCGTTCAGGCTCCATTCAGTTTTGTTGGGTATCCAGACTCCGGTTATTACATTGAGCGTTCATGCTCCGGTCAGTTTCGTTTAGTATCCAGACTCCGGTTATTAAGTTGAACGTTCAGGCTCCATTCAGTTTTGTTGGGTATCTAGACTCCGGTTATTACGTTGAGCGTTCAGCCTCCGGTCATTTTTGTTGAGTATCCAGACTCTGGTTATTACGTTGAGCACTCACGCTCCGGTCAGTTTCGTTGGGTATCCAGACTCCGTTTATTTAATTGAGTGTTCAGGCTCTGGTCAGTTTCGTTGGGTATCCAAACTCCGGTTATTACGTTGAGCGTTAAGGCTCCGGTTATTTTTGTTTAGTATCCAGACTCCAGTTATTACGTTGAGCGTTCAGGCTCCGGTCAGTTTCGTTGAGTGTCCAGACTCCGGTTATTAAGTTGAGCGTTCAGGCTCCATTCAGTTTTGTTGGGTATCCAGACTCCGGTTATTACGTTGAGCGTTCAGGCTCCGGTAAGTTTTGTTGAGTATCTAGACTCCGGTTATTACGTTGAGCGTTCAGGCTCCGTTCAATTTTGTTGAGTATCTAGACTCCGGTTATTACGTTGAGCGTTCAGGCTTCGGTCATTTTCGTTGAGTCTCCAGACTCCGGTTATTACGTTGAGCATTCAGGCTCCGATTAGTTTCGTTGAGAATCCAGACTCTAGTTATTACGTTGAGCGTTCAAGATCCGGTCAGTTTCTTTGGGAATCCAAACTCCGGTTATGACGTTGAGCATTCAGGCTCCGGTGATTTTCGTTGAGTATCCAGAGTCCAGTTATTACGTTGAGCGTTCAGGCTCCGGTCAGTTTGGTTGAGTATCCAGACTCCGGTTATTACGTTGAGCGTTCAGGCTCCGGTCAGTTTCGTTGAGTATCTAGACTCTGGTTATTACGTCAAGCATTCAGGCTCCGGTTAGTTTTGTTGAGTATCCAGACTCCGGTTATTACGTTGAGCGTTCAGGCTCCGATCAGTTTCATTGAGTATCTAGACTCCGGTTATTAAGTTGAGCGTTCAGGCTCCATTCAGTTTTGGTGGGTATCCAGACTCCGGTTATTACGTTGAGCGTTCACGCTCCGGTCAGTTTCGCTAGGTATCCAGACTCTGGTCATTATGTTGATCGTTCAGGCTCCGGTTAGTTTCGTTAGGTATCCAGACTCCAGTTATTAAGTTGTGCATTCAAGCTCCGGTCATTTTCGTTGAGTATCCAGACTCTGGTTATTACGTTGAGCGTTCAGGCTCCGGTCATCATGTTGATCGTTCAGGCTCTGGTCAGTTTCGTTGAGTATCCAGACTCCAGTTATCACGTTGAGCATTCAGGCTCTGGTTAGTTTTGTTGGGTATCCATACTCCGGTTATTACGTTGGGCATTAAGGCTCTGGTAATTTTTGTTGAGTATCCAAACTCCGGTTATTACGTTGAGCGTTCAGGCTCCGGTTAGGTTTGTTGAGTATCCAAACTCCGGTTATTAAGTTGAGCGGTCATGCTCTGGTCATTTTCTTTGAGTTTCCAGACTCCGGTTATTAGGTTGAGCGTTCGGGCTCTGATCATTTTCGTTGAGTATCAAGACTCCGGTTATTACGTTGAGCGTTCAGGCTCCGGTCAGTTTTGTTAATTATCCAGACTCCTGGTTGTTAAGTTGAGCGTTCAGGCTCCATTCAGTTTTGTTGGGTATCCAGACTCCGGTTATTACGTTGAGCATTCACGCTCCGGTCAGTTTCGTTGAGTATCCATACTCCGGTTATTACGTTGAGCACTCACGCTCCAGTCAGTTTCGTTGGGTATCCAGACTCCGGTTATTACGTTGAGCGTTAAGGCTCCAATCATTTTTGTTGAGTATCCAGACTCCGGTTATTACGTTGAGCGTTCAGGCTTCGGTCAGTTTCGTTGAGCATCCAAACTCCAGTTATTAAATTGAGCGTTCATGCTCTGGTCATTTTCTTTGAGTATCCAGACACCGGTTAGTACGTTGAGCGTTTGGGCTCCGGTCATTTTTGTTGAGTATCCAGACTCCAGTTATTACATTGAGCGTTCAAGCTCCGGTCAGTTTCGTTGAGTATCCAGAATCCGGTTATTAAGTTGAGCGTTCAGGCTCCATTCAGTTTTGTTGGGTATCCAGACTTCGGTTATTACGTTTAGCGTTCAGGCTCCGGTCAGTTTCGTTAAGTATCCATACTCCGGTTATTAAGTTGAGCGTTCAGGCTCCATTCAGTTTTGTTGGGTATCCAGACTCCGGTTATTGCGTTGAGGGTTCAGGCTCCGGTCAGTTTCGTTGAGTATCCAGACTCCGGTTATTACGTTGAACCTCACGCTCCGGTCGGTTTCGTTTGGTATCCAGACTCTGGTTATTACGTTGAGCATTCAGGCTCTGGTCTGTTTCTTTGGGTATCCAGAGTCCGGTTATTACGTTGAGCGTTAAGGCTCCGGTCATTTTTGTTGAGTACCCAGACTCCAGTTATTACGTTGAGCGTTTAGGCTCCGGTCCGTTTTGTTGAGTATCCAAACTCCGGTTATTATGTTGAGCGTTCATGCTCCGGTCATTTTCTTTGAGTATCCAGACTTCGGTTATTACGTTGAGCGTTCGTACTCATGTCATTTTCGTTGAGTATCCAGACTCCGGTTATTACGTTGAGCGTTCAAGCTCCGGTCAGTTTCGTTGAGTGTCCAGAATCCGGTTATTAAGTTGGCGTTCATGCTCCATTCAGTTTTGTTGGGTATGCAGACTCCGGTTATTACGTTGAGCGTTCAGGCTCCGGTCAGTTTCGTTAAGTATCCAGACTCCGGTTATTAAGTTGAGCGTTCAGGCTCCGGTCAATTTTGTTGAGTATCTAGACTCCCGTTATTAGGTTGAGCATTGAGGCTCCGGTCATTTTCGTTGAGTCTCCAGACTCCGGTTATTACGTTTTGTGTTCAAGCTCCGTTTAGTTTCGTTGAGAATCTAGACTCCGATTATTACGTTGAGTGTTCAGGATCCGGTCAGTTTCTTTGGGTATCCAGACTCCGGTTATTATGTTGAGCATTCAGGCTTCGGTTATTTTCGTTGAGTATCCAGACTCCAGTTATTACATTGAGCGTTCAGGCTCCGGTCAGTTTGGTTGAGTATCCAGACTCCGATTATTACGTTGAGCGTTTAGGCTCCGGTCAGTTTCGTTGAGTATCTAGACTCTGGTTATTACGTCAAGCGTTCAGGCTCCGGTTAGTTTTGTTGAGTATCCAGACTCCGGTTATTACGTTGAGCGTTCAGGCTCCGGTCAGTTTCTTTGGTTATCCAGACTCCGATTATTACGTTTAGCGTTCAGGCTCCGGTCAATTTTGTTGAGTATCTAGACTCCGGTTATTACGTTGAGCATTCAGGCTCTGGTAATTTTCGTTGAGTCTCCAGACTCCGGTTATTATGTTTTGTGTTCAAGCTCCGATTAGTTTCGTTGAGAATCCAAACTCCGGTTATTACGTTGAGCACTCACGCTCCGGTCAGTTTTGCTAGGTATCCAGACTCTGGTTGTTATGTTGAGCGTTCATGCTCCGGTCAGTTTCGTTGAGTATCCAGACTCCGGTTATTAAGTTGTGCATTCAGGCTCCGGTCATTTTCGTTGAGTATCCAGACTCTGGTTATTACGTTGAGTGTTCAGGCTCCAGTCATTACGTTGATCGTTCAGGCTCCGGTCAGTTTTGTTGAGTATCAAGACTCCAGTTATTACGTTGAGCGTTCAGGCTCTGGTTAGTTTCGTTAGGTATCCATACTCCGGTTATTACGTTGAGCATTAAGGCTCTGGTAATTTTTGTTGAGTATCCAGACTCCGGTTATTACGTTAGGCGTTCAGGCTCCGGTCAGTTTTGTTGAGTATCCAAACTCCGGTTATTAAGTTGAGGGTCATGCTCTGTTCATTTTCATTGAGTATCCAGACTCCAGTTATTACGTTGAGCGTTCGGGCTCTGATCATTTTCGTTGAGTATCAAGACTCCGGTTATTACGTTGAGCGTTCAGGCTCCGGTCAGTTTCTTTGAGTATCCAGACTCCGGTTATTATGTTGAGCGTTCAGGCTCCATTCAGTTTTGTTGGGTATCCAGACTCCGGTTATTACGTTGAACGTTCAGGCTCCGGTCAGTTTTGTTGAGTATCCATACTCCGGTTATTACGTTGAGCACTCATGCTCCAGTCAGTTTCGTTGGGTATCCAGACTCCGGTTATTACGTTGAGCGTTAAGGCTCCGGTCATTTTTATTAAGTATCCAGACTCCGGTTATTACGTTGAGCATTTAGGCTCCGGTCAGTTTCGTTGAGTATCCAAACTCATGTTATTAAGTTGAGCGTTCATGCTCTGGTCATTTTCTTTGAGTATCCAGACTCCGGTTATTATGTTGAGCGTTCAGGCTCCGGTCAGTTTCGTTGAGTATCCAGAATCCGGTTATTAAGTTGAGCGTTCAGGCTCCATTCAGTTTCGTTGGGTATCCAGACTCCGGTTATTACGTTGAGGGTTCAGGCTCCGGTCTGTTTTGTTGGGTATCCAGACTCCGGTTATTACGTTGAGCACTCACGCTCCGGTCAGTTTCGTTGGGTATCCAGACTCCAGTTATTACGTTGAGCATTCAGGCTCTAGTCAGTTTCGTTGGGTATCCAGACTCCGGTTATTACGTTGAGCATTAAGGCTCAGGTCATTTTTGTTGAGTATCCAGACTCCAGTTATTACGTTGAGCGTTGAGGCTCCAGTCCGTTTCGTTGAGTATCCAAACTCCGGTTATTAAGTTGAGCGTTCATGCTCTGGTCATTTTCTTTGAGTATCCAGACTCCGGTTATTACGTTGAGCGTTCAGGCTCCGGTCAGTTTCGTTGAGTGTCAAGACTCCGGTTATTAAGTTGAGCGTTCAGGCTCCATTCAGTTTTGTTGGGTATCCAGACTCCGGTTATTACGTTGAGCGTTTAGGCTCCTGTCAATTTTGTTGAGTATCTAGACTTCGGTTATTACATTGAGCATTCAGGCTCCAGTCATTTTCGTTGAGTCTCCAGACTCTGGTTATTACGTTTTGTGTTCAAGCTCCGATTAGTTTCGTTGAGAATCCAGACTCCGATTATTACGTTGAGCGTTCAGGCTCCGGTCAGTTTCTTTTTATATCCAGACTCCGGTTATTACGTTGAGCATTAAGGCTCCGGTGATTTTCGTTGAGTATCCAGACTCCAGTTATTACGTTGAGCGTTCAGGCTCCGTTCAGTTTGGTTGAGTATCCAGACTCCGGTTATTACGTTGAGCATTCAGGCTCCGGTGATTTTCGTTGAGTATCCAGACTCCAGTTATTACGTTGAGCGTTCAGGCTCCGGTCAGTTTTGTTGAGTATCCAGACTCTGGTTATTACATCGAGCGTTCAGGCTCTGGTCAGTTTTGTTGGGTATCCAGACTCCGGTCATTACGTTGAGCGTTCAGGCTCCGGTCATTTTCGATGAGTATCAAGACTCTGGTCATTATGTTGAGCGTTCAGGCTCCGGTCAGTTTCGTTTAGTATCCAGACTCCAGTTATTACGTTGAGCGTTCAGGCTCTGGTCAGTTTCGTTGGGTATCCAGACTCCGGTTATTACGTTAAGCATTAAGGTTCCGGTCATTTTTGTTGAGTATCCAGACTCCGGTTATTACGTTGAACGTTCAGGCTCCGGTCAGGTTCGTTGAGAATCCAAACTCCGATTATTAAGTTGAGCATTCATGCTCCGGTCATTTTCTTTGAGTATCCAGACTCCGGTTATTACGTTTAGCGTTCGGGCTCTAGTTATTTTCGTTGAGTATCCAAACTCCGGTTATTACATTGAGCATTCAGGCTCCGGTCAGTTTCGCTGAATATCCAGACTCCGGTTATTAAGTTGAGCGTCCAGGCTCCATTCAGTTTTGTTGGGTATCCAGACTCCAGTTATTACGTTGAGCGTTCAGGCTCCGGTCAGCTTCGTTGAGTATCCAGACTCCGGTTATTACTTCGAGCGTTCAGGCTACGGTTATTTTCATTGAGCACGCACGCTCCAGTCAGTTTCGTTGGGTATCCAGACTCCGGTTATTAAATTGAGCGTTAAGGCTCCGGTCATTTTTATTGAGTATCCAGACTCAGGTTATTACGTTGAGCGTTCAGGTTCCGGGTAGTTTCGTTGAGTATTAAAACTCCGGTTATTAAGTTGAGCGTTCAGGCTCCGGTCATTTTCTTTGAGTATCCAGACTCCGGTTATTACGTTGAGCGTTCGGACTCCGGTCATTGTCGTTGAGTATCGAGACTCCGGTTATTACATTGAGCGTTCAGGCTCCGGTCAGTTTCGTTGAGTATCCAGACTCTGGTAATTACGTAGAGCGTTCAGGCTCCTGTTATTTTCGTTGAGTATCCAGACTCCGTTTATTACGTCGAGCTTTCACGCTCTGGTCAGTTTTGTTAGGTATCCACACTCCGGTTATTACGTTGAGCGTTAAGGCTCCGGTCATTTTTTTTGAGTATCCAAACTCCGGTTATTACGTTGAGCGTTCAGGCTTCCGTCAGGTTCCTTGAGTATCCAAACTCCGATTATTAAGTTGAGCGTTCATGCTCCAATCATTTTCTTTGAGTATCCAGACTCCGGTTTATGACGTTGAGTGTTCGGGCTCTGGTCATTTTCGTTGAGTATCCAGACTCCGGTTATTACGTTGAGCGTTCAGGCTCCGTTCAGTTTCGTTGAGTATCCAGACGCCGGTTATTAAGTTGAGCATTCAGGCTCGATTCATTTTTGTTGGGTATCCAGACTCCGGTTATTACGTTAAGCGTTCAGGCTCCGGTCAGTTTCGTTGAGTATCCAGACTACGGTTATTACATTGAGCACTCACGCTCCGGTCAGTTTCGTTGGGTATCCAGACTCCGGTTATTACGTTGTGCGTTAAGGCTCCGGTCTTTTTTGTTGAGTATCCAGACTCTGGTTATTACGTTGAGCGTTCGGGCTCCGGTCATTTTCGTTGAGTATCCAGACTCCGGTTATTAAGTTGAGCGTTCAGGCTTCGGTTAGTTTCGTTGAGTATCCAGACTCCGATTATTAAGTTGAGTGTTCAGGCTCCATTCAGTTTTGTTGGGTATCCAGACTCCGATTATTACGTTGAGCATTCAGGCTCCGGTCAGTTTCGTTGAGTATCCAGACTCCGGTTATTACGTTGAGAACTCACGCTCCGGTCTGTTTCGTTGGGTATCCAGATTCCGGTTCTTACGTTGAGCGTTAAGGCTCTGGTCAGTTTCGTTGAATATCCAAACTCCAGTTATTTAGTTGAGCGTTCATGCTCTGGTCATTTTCTTTGACTATTCAGACTCCGGTTATTACGTTGAGCGTTCAGGCTCAGGTCAGTTTCGTTGAGTATCCAGACTACGGTTATTACGTTGAGCACTCACGCTCCGGTCAGTTTCGTTGGGTATCCATACTCCGATTATTACGATGAGCGTTAAGGCTCCGGTCATTTTTGTTGAGTATCCAGACTCTGGTTATTACGTTGAGCGTTCAGGTTCCGGTCAGTTTCGTTGAGTATTAAAACTCCGGTTATAAAGTTGAGCGTTCGGGCTCCGGTCATTTTCATTGAGTATCCAGACTCCGGTTATTACGTTGAGCGTTCGGGCTTCGGTCATTTTCGTTGAGTATCCAGACTCCGGTTATTACGTTGAGCGTTCCGGCTCCGGTCATTTTCGTTGAGTATCCAGACTCCGGTTATTACGTCGAGCGTTCAGGCTCCGGTCAGTTTTGTTGAGTATCCAGACTCCGGTTATTACGTCGAGCGTTCAGGCTCCGGTCAGTTTCGTTTGGATATCCAGACTCCGGTCATTACGTGAGCTTTCAGGCTCCGGTCATTTTCGATGAGTATCCAGACTCTAGTTATTATGTTGAGCGTTCAGGCTCCGGTCAGTTTCGTTGATTATCCAGACTCCGGTTATTACGTTGAGCACTCACGCTCCGGTCAGTTTCCTTGGGTATCCAGACTCCGGTTATTACGTTGAGTGTTAAGGCTCCGGTCATTTTTGTTGAGTATCCAGACTCCGGTTATTACATTGAGCGTTCAGGCTCCGGTCAGTTTCGTTGAGTATCCAAACTCCGGTTATTAAGTTGAGCGTTCATGCTCCGCTAATTTTCTTTAAGTATCCAGACTCTAGTTATTACGTTGAGCGTTCGGGCTCTGGTCATTTTCGTTAAGTATCCAGACTCCGGTTATTACGTTGAGCGTTCAGGCTCCGGTCAGTTTTGTTGAGTATCCAGACTCCGGTTATTAAGTTGAGCGTTCATGCTCTGGTCATTTTCTTTGAGTATCCAGACTCCGGTTATTACGTTGAGCGTTCGGGCTCCGGTCATTTTCGTTGAGTATCCAGACTCCGGTTATTACGTTGAGCGTTCAAGCTCCGGTCAGTTTCGTTGAGTGTCAAGACTCAGGTTATTAAGTTGAGCGTTCAGGCTCCGGTCAGTTTTGTTGAATATCCAGACTCCGGTTATTACGTCGAGCGTTCAGGCTCCGGTCAGTTTTGTTGAGTATCCAGACTCCGGTTATTACGTCGAGCGTTCAGGCTCCGATCAGTTTCGTTGGTTATCCAAACTCCGGTCATTACGTTGAGCGTTCAGGCTCCGGTCATTTTCTATGAGTATCCAGACTCTGGTCATTATGTTGAGCGTTCAGGCTCCGGTCAATTTCGTTGACTATCCAGACTCTGATAATTAAGTTGAGTATTCAGGATCCGGTTATTACTTCGAGCGTTCAGGCTACGGTTATTTTCATTGAGCACGCACGCTCCAGTCAGTTTCGTTGGGTATCCAGACTCCGGTTATTACATTGAGTGTTAAGGCTCCGGTCATTTTTGTTGAGTATCCAGACTCCGGTTATTACGTTGAGCGTTCAAGTTCCGGGTAGTTTCGTTGAGTATTAAAACAACGGTTATTAAGTTGAGCGTTCAGGCTCCGGTCATTTTCTTTGAGTATCCAGACTCCGGTTATTACGTTGAGCGTTCGTACTTCGGTCATTTTTGTTGAGTATCCAGACTCCGGTTATTACATTGAGCGTTCAGGCTCCGGTCAGTTTCGTTGAGTATCCAGACTCCGGTTATTACGTCGAGCGTTCAGGCTCCGGTTATTTTCGTTGAGTATCTAGACTCCGGTTATTACTTCGAGCGTTCAGGCTCTGGTCAGTTTTGTTGGGTATCCACACTCCGGTTATTACGTTGAGCTTTAAGGCTCCGGTCATTTTTTTTGAGTATCCAAACTCTGGTTATTACGTTGAGCGTTCAGTCTTCCGTCAGGTTTGTTGAGTATCCAAACTCCGATTATTAAGTTGAGCGTTCATGCTCCAATCATTTTCTTTGAGTATCCAGACTCCGGTTTATTACGTTGAGTGTTCGGGCTCTGGTCATTTTCGTTGAGTATCCAGACTCCGGTTATTACGTTGAGCGTTCAGGCTCCGTTCAGTTTCGTTGAGTATCCAGATGCCGGTTATTAAGTTGAGCATTCAGGCTCAATTCATTTTTGTTGGGTATCCAGACTCCGGTTATTACGTTAAGCGTTCAGGCTCCGGTCAGTTTCGTTGAGTATCCAGACTACGGTTATTACATTGAGCACTCACGCTCCGGTCAGTTTCGTTGGGTATCCAGACTCCGGTTATTACGTTGAGCGTTAAGGCTCCGGTCATTTTTGTTGAGTATCCAGACTCCGGTTATTACGTTGAGCGCTCGGGCTCCGGTCATTTTCGTTGAGTATCCAGACTCCGGTTATTAAGTTGAGCGTTCAGGCTCCGGTTAGTTTTGTTGAGTATCCAGACTCCGATTATTAAGTTGAGTGTTCAGGCTCCATTCAATTTTGTTGGGTATCCAGACTCCGGTTATTACGTTGAGCATTCAGGCTCCGGTCAGTTTCGTTGAATATCTAGACTCCGGTTATTACGTTGAGAACTCAAGCTCCGGTCAGTTTCGTTAGGTATCGAGATTCCGGTTCTTACGTTGAGCGTTAAGGCTCCGGTCAGTTTCGTTGAATATCCAAACTCCAGTTATTAAGTTGAGCGTTCATGCTCTGGTCATTTTCTTTGACTATCCAGACTCCGGTTATTACGTTGAGCGTTCAGGCTCCGGTCAGTTTTGTTGAGTATCCAGACTACGGTTATTACGTTGAGCACTCACGCTCCGGTCAGTTTCGTTGGGTATCCAGACTCCGGTTATTACGTTGAGCGTTAAGGCTCAGGTCATTTTTGTTGAGTATCCAGACTCCGGTTATTACGTTGAGCGTTCAGGTTCCAGTCAGTTTCGTTGAGTATTAAAACTCTGGTTATTAAGTTGAGCGTTCGGGCTCTGGTCATTTTCTTTGAGTATCCAGACTCCGGTTATTACGTTGAGCGTTCGGGCTCCGGTCATTTTCGTTGAGTATCCAGTCTCCGATTATTACGTTGAGCGTTCAGGCTCCGTTCAGTTTCGTTGAGTATCCAGACTCCGGTTATTACGTCGAGCGTTCAGGCTCCGGTCAGTTTTGTTGAGTATCCAGACTCCGGTTATTACGTCGAGCGTTCAGGCTCCGGTCAGTTTCGTTGGTTAGCCAGACTCCGGTCATTACGTGAGCGTTCAGGCTCCGGTCATTTTCGATGAGTATCCAGACTCTGGTCATTATGTCGAGCTTTCAGGCTCCAGTCAGTTTCGTTGAGTATCCAGACTCCGATTATTAAGTTGAGCATTCAGGCTCCGGTCATTTTCGTTGAGTATCCAGACTCTGGTTATTACGTTGAGCGTTCAGGCTCCAGTCATTACGTTGATCGTTCATGCTCCGGTCAGTTTCGTTGAGT
This sequence comes from Lathyrus sativus, assembly GCA_963859935.3. Lineage (NCBI taxonomy): Eukaryota > Viridiplantae > Streptophyta > Magnoliopsida > Fabales > Fabaceae > Lathyrus > Lathyrus sativus. The sequence goes on along the minus strand of CAWUDS030000653.1, from coordinate 817,796 downwards.
ATACAGACTCCAGTTATTACGTTGAGCGTTCAGGCTCTGGTTAGTTTCGTTGGGTATCCAGTCTCTGGTTATTACGTTAAGCATTCAGGCTCCGGTCAGTTTCGTTGAGTATCCAGACTACGGTTATTACATTGAGCACTTACGCTCCGGTCAGTTTCGTTGGGTATCCAGACTCCGGTTATTACGTTGAGCGTTAAGGCTCCAGTCATTTTTGTTGAGTATCCAGACTCCGGTTATTACGTTGAGCGCTCGGGCTCCGGTCATTTTCGTTGAGTATCCAGACTCCGGTTATTAAGTTGAGCGTTCAGGCTCCGGTTAGTTTCGTTGAGTATCCAGACTCCGATTATTAAGTTGAGTGTTCAGGCTCCATTCAGTTTTGTTGGGTATCCAGACTCCGGTTATTACGTTGAGCATTCAGGGTCCGGTCAGTTTCGTTGAATATCCAGACTCCGGTTATTACGTTGAGAACTCAAGCTCCGGTCAGTTTCGTTAGGTATCCAGATTCCGGTTCTTACGTTGAGCGTTAAGGCTCCGGTCAGTTTCGTTGAATATCCAAACTCCAGTTATTAAGTTGAGCGTTCATGCTCTGGTCATTTTCTTTGACTATCCAGACTCCGGTTATTATGTTGAGCGTTCAGGCTCCGGTCAGTTTTGTTGAGTATCCAGACTACGGTTATTACGTTGAGCACTCACGCTCCGGTCAATTTCGATGGGTATCCAGACTCCGGTTATTACGTTGAGCGTTAAGGCTCCGGTCATTTTTGTTGAGTATCCAGACTCCGGTTATTACGTTGAGCGTTCAGGTTCCGGTCAGTTTCGTTGAGTATTAAAACTCCGGTTATTAAGTTGAGCGTTCGGGCTCTGGTCATTTTCTTTGAGTATCCAGACTCCGGTTATTACGTTGAGCGTTCGGGCTCCGGTCATTTTCGTTGAGTATCCAGTCTCCGATTATTACGTTGAGCGTTCAGGCTACGTTCAGTTTCGTTGAGTATCCAGACTCCGGTTATTACGTCGAGCGTTCAGGCTCCGGTCAGTTTTTTTGAGTATCTAGACTCCGGTTATTACGTCGAGCGTTCAGGCTCCGGTCAGTTTCGTTGGTTATCCAGACTCCGGTCATTACGTGAGCGTTCAGGCTCCGGTCATTTTCGATGAGTATCCAGACTCTGGTCATTATGTCGAGCGTTCAGGCTCCAGTCAGTTTCGTTGAGTATCCAGACTCCGATTATTAAGTTGGCATTCAGGCTCCGGTCATTTTCGTTGAGTATCCAGACTCTGGTTATTACGTTGAGCGTTTAGGCTCCGGTCATTACGTTGATCGTTCATGCTCCGGTCAGTTTCGTTGAGTATACAGACTCCAGTTATTACGTTGAGCGTTCAGGCTCTGGTTAGTTTCGTTGGGTATCCAGTCTTCTGTTATTACGTTAAGCGTTTAGGCTCCGGTCAGTTTCGTTGAGTATCCAGACTACGGTTATTACATTGAGCACTCACGCTCCGGTCAGTTTCGTTGGGTATCCAGACTCCGGTTATTACGTTGAGCGTTAAGGCTCCGGTCATTTTTGTTGAGTATCCAGACTCCGGTTGCTACGTTGAGCGTTCAGGTTCCGGTCAGTTTCGTTGAGTATTAAAACTCCGGTTATTAAGTTGAGCGTTCGGGCTCTGGTCATTTTCTTTGAGTATCCAGACTCCGGTTATTACGTTGAGCGTTCGGGCTCCGGTCATTTTCGTTGAGTATCCAGTTACCGATTATTACGTTGAGCGTTCAGGCTCCGTTCAGTTTCGTTGAGTATCCAGACTCCGGTTATTACGTCGAGCGTTCAGGCTCCGGTCAGTTTTGTTGAGTATCCAGACTCCGGTTATTACGTCGATCGTTCAGGCTCCGTTCATTTTCGATGAGTATCCAGACACTGGTCATTATGTTAAGCGTTCAAGCTCCAGTCAGTTTCGTTGAGTATCCAGACTCCGATTATTAAGTTGAGCGTTCAGGCTCCGGTCATTTTCGTTGAGTATCCAGACTCTGGTTATTACGTTGAGCGTTCAGGCTCCAGTCATTACGTTGATCGTTCATGCTCCGGTCAGTTTCGTTGAGTATACAGACTCCAGTTATTACGTTGAGCGTTCAGGCTCTGGTTAGTTTCGTTGGGTATCCAGTGTCCGGTTATTACGTTGAGTGTTAAGGCTCCGGTCATTTTTGTTGAGTATCCAAACTCCGGTTATTACGTTGAGCGTTCAGGCTCCGGTCAGTTTTGTTGAGTATCCAAACTCCGGTTATTAAGTTGAGCGTTCATGCTCCGGTAATTTTCTTTAAGTATCCAGACTCTGGTTATTACGTTGAGCGTTCGGGCTCTGGTCATTTTTGTTGAGTATCCAGACTCCGGTTATTAGGTTGAGCGTTCAGGCTCCGGTAAGTTTCGTTGAGTATCCAGACTCCGGTTATTAAGGTGAGCGTTCAGGCTCCATTCAGTTTTGTTGGGTATCCAGACTCCGGTTATTACGTTGAGTATTCAGGCTCTGGTTATTACGTTGAGAACTCACGCTCCGATCAGTTTCGTTGGGTATCCAGACTCCGGTTATTACGTTGAGCGTTAAGGCTCCAGACTTTTTTGTTGAGTATCCAGACTCTGGTTATTACGTTGAGCGTTCAGGCTCCGGTCAGTTTCGTTGAATATCCAAACTCCAGTTATTAAGTAGAGCGTTCATGCTCGGGTCATTTTCTTTGACTATCCAGACTCCGGTTATTACGTTGAGCGTTCAGGCTCCGGTAAGTTTCGTTGAGTATCCAGACTCCGGTTATTAAGTTGAGCGTTCAGACTCCATTCAGTTTTGTTGGGTATCCAGACTCCGGTTATTACGTTGAGTATTCAGGCTCTGGTTATTACGTTGAGAACTCACGCTCCGGTCAGTTTCGTTGGGTATCCAGACTCCGGTTATTACGTTGAGCGTTAAGGCTCCGGACTTTTTTGTTGAGTATCCAGACTCTGGTTATTACGTTGAGCGTTCAGGCTCCGGTCAGTTTCGTTGAATATCCAAACTCCAGTTATTAAGTTGAGCGTTCATGCTCGGGTCATTTTCTTTGACTATCCAGACTCCGGTTATTACGTTGAGCGTTCACGCTCCGGTCAGTTTCGGTGAGTATCCAGACTACGGTTATTACGTTGAGCACTCACGCTCCGGTCAGTTTCGTTGGGTATCCAGACTCCGGTTATTACGTTGAGCGTTAAGGCTCCAGTCATTTTTGTTGAGTATCCAGACTCCGGTTATTACGTTGAGCGTTCAGGTTCCGGTCAGTTTCGTTGAGTATTAAAACTCCGGTTATTAAGTTGAACGTTCGGGCTTCAGTCATTTTCTTTGAGTATCCAGACTCCGGTTATTACGTTGAGCGTTCGGGCTCCGGTCATTTTCGTTGAGTATCCAGTCTCCGGTTATTACGTCGAGCGTTCAGGCTCCGGTCAGTTTTGTTGAGTATCCAGACTCCGGTTATTACGTCGAGCGTTCAGGCTCCGGTCAGTTTCGTTGGTTATCCAGACTCCGGTTATTACGTTGAGCGTTCAGACTCCGGTCATTACGTGAGTATCCAGACTCTGGTCATTATGTTGAGCATTCAGGCTCCGGTCAGTTTCGTTGAGTATCCAGACTCCGATTATTAAGTTAAGCATTCAGGCTCCGGTCATTTTCGTTGAGTATCCAGACTCTGGTTATTACGTTGAGCGTTCAGGCTCCAGTCATTACGTTGATCGTTCATGCTCCGGTCAGTTTCGTTGAGTATACAGACTCCAGTTATTATGTTGAGCGTTCAGGCTCTGGTTAGTTTCGTTGGGTATCCAGTCTCCGGTTATTACGTTGAGTGTTAAGGCTCCGGTCATTTTTGTTGAGTATCCAAACTCCGGTTATTACGTTGAGCGTTCATGCTCCGGTCAGTTTCGTTGAGTATCTAAACTCCGGTTATTAAGTTGAGCGTTCATGCTCCGGTAATTTTCTTTAAGTATCCAGACTCTGGTTATTACGTTGAGCGTTCGGGCTCTGGTCATTTTCGTTGAGTATCCAGATTCCGGTTATTACGTTGAGTGTTCAGGCTCCAGGAAGTTTCGTTGAGTATCCAGACTCCGGTTATTAAGTTGAGCGTTCAGGCTCCATTCAGTTTTGTTGGGTATCCAGACTCCGGTTATTACGTTGAGTATTCAGGCTCTGGTTATTACGTTGAGAACTCACGCTCCGGTCAGTTTCGATAGGTATCCAGACTCCGATTATTACGTTGTGCGTTAAGGCTCCGGACTTTTTTGTTGAGTATCCAGACTCCGGTTATTACGTTGAGCGTTCAGGCTCTGGTCAGTTTCGTTGAATATCCAAACTCTAGTTATTAAGTTGAGCGTTCATGCTCTGGTCATTTTTGTTGAGTATCCAAACTCCGGTTATTACGTTGAGCATTCAGGCTCCGGTCATTTTCGTTGAGTATCCAGACTCCGGTTATTACATTGAGCGCTCGGGCTCCGTTCAGTTTCGTTGAGTATCCTGTCTCCGGTTATTACGTCGAGCGTTCAGGCTCCGGTCAGTTTTGTTGAGCATCCAGACTCCGGTTATTACGTCGAGCCTTCAGGCTCCAGTCAGTTTCGTTGGTTATCCAGACTCCGGTCATTACGTTGAGCGTTCAGGCTCCGGTCATTTTCGATGAGTATCCAGACTCTAATCATTATGTTGAGCGTTCAGGCTCCGGTCAGTTTCGTTGAGTATCCAGACTCCGATTATTAAGTTGAGCATTCAGGCTCTGGTCATTTTCGTTGAGTATCCAGACTCTAGTTATTACGTTGAGCGTTCAGGCTCCGGTCATTACGTTGATCGTTCAGGCTCCGGTCAGTTTCGTTGAGTATACAGACTCCAGTTATTATGTTGAGCGTTCAGGCTCTGGTCAATTTCGTTGGGTATCCAGTCTCCGGTTATTACGTTGAGTGTTAAGGCTCCGGTCATTTTTGTTGAGTATCCACACTCCGGTTATTACGTTGAGCATTCAGGCTCCGGTCAGTTTCGTTGAGTATCCAAACTCCGGTTATAAAGTTGAGCGTTCATGCTCTGGTAATTTTCTTTAAGTATCCAGACTCTGGTTATTACGTTGAGCGTTCGGGCTCTGGTCATTTTCGTTGAGTATCTAGACTCCGGTTATTAAGTTGAACATTCAGGCTCCGGTCATTTTTGTTGAGTATCTAGACTTCGGTTATTACGTTGAGCGTTCAGGCTCTGATCAATACGTTGAGCATTCAGGCTCCGGTCAGTTTTGTTGAGTATCCAGACTCCGGTTATTACGTCGAGCGTTCAGGCTCCGGTCAGTTTCGTTGGTTATCCAAACTCCGGTCATTACGTCGAGCGTTCGAGCTCCAGTCATTTTCTATGAGTATCTAGACTCTGGTCATTATGTTGAGCGTTCAGGCTCCGGTCAGTTTCGTTGAGTATCCAGACTCTGATAATTAAGTTGAGTATTCAGGATCCGGTTATTTTCGTTGAGTATCCAGACTCCGGTCATTACGTTGATCGTTCAGGCTCCGGTCAGTTTCGTTTAGTATACAGACTCCAGTTATTACGTTGAGCGTTCAGGCTCTGGTCAGTTTCTTGGGTATCCAGTCTCCGGTTATTACGTTGAGTGTTAAGGCTCCGGTCATTTTTGTTGAGTATCCAGACTCCGGTTATTACGTTGAGCGTTCAGGCTCCGGTAATTTTCGTTGAGTATCCAAACTCCGGTTATTAAGTTGAGCGTTCATGCTCCGGTAATTTACTTTAAGTATCCGGACTCCGGTTATTACGTTGAGCGTTCGGGCTCTGGTCATTTTCATTGAGTGTCTAGACTCCGGTTATTACGTTGAGCGTTCAGGCTCCGATTAGTTTCGTTGAGTATCCAGACTCCGGTTATTAAGTTGAGCGTTCAAGCTCCATTCAGTTTTGTTGGGTATCAAGACTCCAGTTATCACGTTGAGCATTCAGGCTCCGGTCAGTTTCGTTGAGTATCCAGACTCCGGTTATCAGGTTGAGAACTCACGCTTCGATCAGTTTTGTTGGGTATCCAGATTCCGGTTCTTACGTTGATTGTTAAGGCTCCGGTCAGTTTCGTTGAATATCCAAACTCCAGTTATTAAGTTGAGCGTTCATGCTCTGGTCATTTTCTTTGACTATTTATACTCCGGTTATTACGTTGAGCGTTCGGGCTCCGGTCATTTTCGTTGAGTATCCAGACTACGGTTATTACGTTGAGCACTCACGCTCCGGTCAGTTTCGTTGGGTATCCAGACTCCGGTTATTACGTTGAGCGTTAAGGCTCCGGTCATTTTAGTTGAGTATCCAGACTCCGGTTATTACGTTGAGCGTTCAGGTTCCGGTCACTTTCGTTGAGTATTAAATCTCCGGTTATTAAGTTAAGCGTTCGGGCTCCGGTCATTTTCTTTGAGTATCCAGACTCCGGTTATTACGTTGAGCGTTCGGGCTCCGGTCATTTTTGTTGAGTATCCAGACTCCGGTTATTACGTTGAGCGTTCAGGCTCCGGTCAATTTTGTTGAGTATCCAGACTCCGGTTATTACGTCGAGCGTTCAGGCTCCGGTCAGTTTTGTTGAGTATCCAGACTCCGGTTATTACGTCGAGCGTTCAGGCTCCGGTCAGTTTCGTTGGTTATCCAAACTCCGGTCATTACGTCGAGCGTTCGAGCTCCGGTCATTTTCTATGAGTATCTAGACTCTGGTCATTATGTTGAGCGTTCAGGCTCCGGTCAGTTTCGTTGAGTATCCAGACTCTGATAATTAAGTTGAGTATTCAGGATCCGGTTATTTTCGTTGAGTATCCAGACTCCGGTCATTACGTTGATCGTTCAGGCTCCGGTCAGTTTCGTTTAGTATACAGACTCCAGTTATTACGTTGAGCGTTCAGGCTCTGGTCAGTTTCTTGGGTATCCAGTCTCCGGTTATTACGTTGAGTGTTAAGGCTCCGGTCATTTTTGTTGAGTATCCAGACTCCGGTTATTACGTTGAGCGTTCAGGCTCCGGTAATTTTCGTTGAGTATCCAAACTCCGGTTATTAAGTTGAGCGTTCATGCTCCGGTAATTTACTTTAAGTATCCGGACTCCGGTTATTACGTTGAGCGTTCGGGCTCTGGTCATTTTCGTTGAGTGTCTAGACTCCGGTTATTACGTTGAGCGTTCAGGCTCCGATTAGTTTCGTTGAGTATCCAGACTCCGGTTATTAAGTTGAGCGTTCAAGCTCCATTCAGTTTTGTTGGGTATCAAGACTCCAGTTATCACGTTGAGCATTCAGGCTCCGGTCAGTTTCGTTGAGTATCCAGACTCCGGTTATCAGGTTGAGAACTCACGCTTCGGTCAGTTTTGTTGGGTATCCAGATTCCGGTTCTTACGTTGATTGTTAAGGCTCCGGTCAGTTTCGTTGAATATCCAAACTCCAGTTATTAAGTTGAGCGTTCATGCTCTGGTCATTTTCTTTGACTATCTATACTCCGGTTATTACGTTGAGCGTTCGGGCTCCGGTCATTTTCGTTGAGTATCTAGACTACGGTTATTACGTTGAGCACTCACGCTCCGGTCAGTTTCGTTGGGTATCCAGACTCCGGTTATTACGTTGAGCGTTAAGGCTCCGGTCATTTTAGTTGAGTATCCAGACTCCGGTTATTACGTTGAGCGTTCAGGTTCCGGTCACTTTCGTTGAGTATTAAATCTCCGGTTATTAAGTTGAGCGTTCGGGCTCCGGTCATTTTCTTTGAGTATCCAGACTCCGGTTATTACGTTGAGCGTTCGGGCTCCGGTCATTTTTGTTGAGTATCCAGACTCCGGTTATTACGTTGAGCGTTCAGGCTCCGGTCAGTTTTGTTGAGTATCCAGACTCCGGTTATTACGTCGAGCGTTCAGGCTCCGGTCAGTTTTGTTGAGTATCCAGACTCCGGTTATTACGTCGAGCGTTCAGGCTCCGGTCAGTTTCGTTGGTTATCCAAACTCCGGTCATTACGTCGAGCGTTCGAGCTCCGGTCATTTTCTATGAGTATCTAGACTCTGGTCATTATGTTGAGCGTTCAGGCTCCGGTCAGTTTTGTTGAGTATCCAGACTCTGATAATTAAGTTGAGTATTCAGGATCCGGTTATTTTCGTTGAGTATCCAGACTCCGGTCATTACGTTGATCGTTCAGGCTCCGGTCAGTTTCGTTTAGTATACAGACTCCAGTTATTACGTTGAGCGTTCAGGCTCTGGTCAGTTTCTTGGGTATCCAGTCTCCGGTTATTACGTTGAGTGTTAAGGCTCCGGTCATTTTTGTTGAGTATCCAGACTCCGGTTATTACGTTGAGCGTTCAGGCTCCGGTAATTTTCGTTGAGTATCCAAACTCCGGTTATTAAGTTGAGCGTTCATGCTCCGGTAATTTACTTTAAGTATCCGGACTCCGGTTATTACGTTGAGCGTTCGGGCTCTGGTCATTTTCGTTGAGTGTCTAGACTCCGGTTATTACGTTGAGCGTTCAGGCTCCGATTAGTTTCGTTGAGTATCCAGACTCCGGTTATTAAGTTGAGCGTTCAAGCTCCATTCAGTTTTGTTGGGTATCAAGACTCCAGTTATCACGTTGAGCATTCAGGCTCCGGTCAGTTTCGTTGAGTATCCAGACTCCGGTTATCAGGTTGAGAACTCACGCTTCGGTCAGTTTTGTTGGGTATCCAGATTCCGGTTCTTACGTTGATTGTTAAGGCTCCGGTCAGTTTCGTTGAATATCCAAACTCCAGTTATTAAGTTGAGCGTTCATGCTCTGGTCATTTTCTTTGACTATCTATACTCCGGTTATTACGTTGAGCGTTCGGGCTCCGGTCATTTTCGTTGAGTATCTAGACTACGGTTATTACGTTGAGCACTCACGCTCCGGTCAGTTTCGTTGGGTATCCAGACTCCGGTTATTACGTTGAGCGTTAAGGCTCCGGTCATTTTAGTTGAGTATCCAGACTCCGGTTATTACGTTGAGCGTTCAGGTTCCGGTCACTTTCGTTGAGTATTAAATCTCCGGTTATTAAGTTGAGCGTTCGGGCTCCGGTCATTTTCTTTGAGTATCCAGACTCCGGTTATTACGTTGAGCGTTCGGGCTCCGGTCATTTTTGTTGAGTATCCAGACTCCGGTTATTACGTTGAGCGTTCAGGCTCCGGTCAGTTTTGTTGAGTATCCAGACTCCGGTTATTACGTCGAGCGTTCAGGCTCCGGTCAGTTTTGTTGAGTATCCAGACTCCGGTTATTACGTCGAGCGTTCAGGCTCCGGTCAGTTTCGTTGGTTATCCAAACTCCGGTCATTACGTCGAGCGTTCGAGCTCCGGTCATTTTCTATGAGTATCTAGACTCTGGTCATTATGTTGAGCGTTCAGGCTCCGGTCAGTTTTGTTGAGTATCCAGACTCTGATAATTAAGTTGAGTATTCAGGATCCGGTTATTTTCGTTGAGTATCCAGACTCCGGTCATTACGTTGATCGTTCAGGCTCCGGTCAGTTTCGTTTAGTATACAGACTCCAGTTATTACGTTGAGCGTTCAGGCTCTGGTCAGTTTCTTGGGTATCCAGTCTCCGGTTATTATGTTGAGTGTTAAGGCTCCGGTCATTTTTGTTGAGTATCCAGACTCCGGTTATTACGTTGAGCGTTCAGGCTCCGGTAATTTTCGTTGAGTATCCAAACTCCGGTTATTAAGTTGAGCATTCATGCTCCGGTAATTTACTTTAAGTATCCGGACTCCGGTTATTACGTTGAGCGTTCGGGCTCTGGTCATTTTCGTTGAGTGTCTAGACTCCGGTTATTACGTTGAGCGTTCAGGCTCCGATTAGTTTCGTTGAGTATCCAGACTCCGGTTATTAAGTTGAGCGTTCAAGCTCCATTCAGTTTTGTTGGGTATCAAGACTCCAGTTATCACGTTGAGCATTCAGGCTCCGGTCAGTTTCGTTGAGTATCCAGACTCCGGTTATCAGGTTGAGAACTCACGCTTCGGTCAGTTTTGTTGGGTATCCAGATTCCGGTTCTTACGTTGATTGTTAAGGCTCCGGTCAGTTTCGTTGAATATCCAAACTCCAGTTATTAAGTTGAGCGTTCATGCTCTGGTCATTTTCTTTGACTATCTATACTCCGGTTATTACGTTGAGCGTTCGGGCTCCGGTCATTTTCGTTGAGTATCTAGACTACGGTTATTACGTTGAGCACTCACGCTCCGGTCAGTTTCGTTGGGTATCCAGACTCCGGTTATTACGTTGAGCGTTAAGGCTCCGGTCATTTTAGTTGAGTATCCAGACTCCGGTTATTACGTTGAGCGTTCAGGTTCCGGTCACTTTCGTTGAGTATTAAATCTCCGGTTATTAGGTTGAGCGTTCGGGCTCCGGTCATTTTCTTTGAGTATCCAGACTCCGGTTATTACGTTGAGCGTTCGGGCTCTGGTCATTTTTGTTGAGTATCCAGACTCCGGTTATTACGTTGAGCGTTCAGGCTCCGGTCAGTTTTGTTGAGTATCCAGACTCCGGTTATTACGTCGAGCGTTCAGGCTCCGGTCAGTTTTGTTGAGTATCCAGACTCCGGTTATTACGTCGAGCGTTCAGGCTCCGGTCAGTTTTGTTGAGTATCCAGACTCCGGTTATTACGTCGAGCGTTCAGGCTCCGGTCAGTTTCGTTGGTTATCCAAACTCCGGTCATTACGTCGAGCGTTCGAGCTCCGGTCAGTTTCGTTGGTTATCCAAACTCCGGTCATTACGTCGAGCGTTCGAGCTCCGGTCATTTTCTATGAGTATCTAGACTCTGGTCATTATGTTGAGCGTTCAGGCTCCGGTCAGTTTCGTTGAGTATCCAGACTCTGATAATTAAGTTGAGTATTCAGGATCTGGTTATTTTCGTTGACTATCCAGACTCCGGTCATTACGTTGATCGTTCAGGCTCCGGTCAGTTTCGTTTAGTATACAGACTCCAGTTATTACGTTGAGCGTTCAGGCTCTGGTCAGTTTCTTGGGTATCCAGTCTCCGGTTATTACGTTGAGTGTTAAGGCTCCGGTCATTTTTGTTGAGTATCCAGACTCCGGTTATTACGTTGAGCGTTCAGGCTCCGGTAATTTTCGTTGAGTATCCAAACTCCGGTTATTAAGTTGAGCGTTCATGCTCCGGTAATTTACTTTAAGTATCCGGACTCCGGTTATTACGTTGAGCGTTCGGGCTCTGGTCATTTTCGTTGAGTGTCTAGACTCCGGTTATTACGTTGAGCGTTCAGGCTCCGATTAGTTTCGTTGAGTATCCAGACTCCGGTTATTAAGTTGAGCGTTCAAGCTCCATTCAGTTTTGTTGGGTATCAAGACTCCAGTTATCACGTTGAGCATTCAGGCTCCGGTCAGTTTCGTTGAGTATCCAGACTCCGGTTATCAGGTTGAGAACTCACGCTTCGGTCAGTTTTGTTGGGTATCCAGATTCCGGTTCTTACGTTGATTGTTAAGGCTCCGGTCAGTTTCGTTGAATATCCAAACTCCAGTTATTAAGTTGAGCGTTCATGCTCTGGTCATTTTCTTTGACTATTTATACTCCGGTTATTACGTTGAGCGTTCGGGCTCCGGTCATTTTCGTTGAGTATCCAGACTACGGTTATTACGTTGAGCACTCACGCTCCGGTCAGTTTCGTTGGGTATCCAGACTCCGGTTATTACGTTGAGCGTTAAGGCTCCGGTCATTTTAGTTGAGTATCCAGACTCCGGTTATTACGTTGAGCGTTCAGGTTCCGGTCACTTTCGTTGAGTATTAAATCTCCGGTTATTAAGTTGAGCGTTCGGGCTCCGGTCATTTTCTTTGAGTATCCAGACTCCGGTTATTACGTTGAGCGTTCGGGCTCCGGTCATTTTTGTTGAGTATCCAGACTCCGGTTATTACGTTGAGCGTTCAGGCTCCGGTCAGTTTTGTTGAGTATCCAGACTCCGGTTATTACGTCGAGCCTTCAGGCTCCGGTCAGTTTCGTTGGTTATCTAGACTCCGGTCATTACGTTGAGCGTTCAGGGTCCGGTCATTTTCGATGAGTATCCAGACTCTAATCATTATGTTGAGCGTCCAGGCTCCGGTCAGTTTCGTTGAGTATCCTGACTCCGATTATTAAGTTGAGCATTCAGGCTCCGGTCATTTTCGTTGAGTATCCAGACTCTAGTTATTACGTTGAGCGTTCAGGCTCCGGTCATTACGTTGATCGTTCAGGCTCCGGTCAGTTTCGTTGAGTATACAGACTCCAGTTATTACGTTGAGCGTTCAGGCTCTGGTCAATTTCGTTGGGTATCCAGTCTCCGGTTATTACGTTGAGTGTTAAGGTTCCGGTCATTTTTGTTGAGTATCCACACTCCGGTTATTACGTTGAGCATTCAGGCTCCGGTCAGTTTCGTTGAGTATCCAAACTCCGGTTATAAAGTTGAGCGTTCATGCTCTGGTAATTTTCTTTAAGTATCCAGACTCTGGTTATTACGTTGAGCGTTCGGGCTCTGGTCATTTTCGTTAAGTATCCAGACTCCGGTTATTACGTTGAGCATTCAGGTTTCGATCAGTTTCGTTGAGTATCCAGACTCCGGTTATTACGTTGAGAACCCACGCTCCGGTCAGTTTCTTTGGGTATCCAGACTCCGGTTATTACGTTAAGCGTTAAGGCTCCGGACTTTTTTGTTGAGTATCCAGACTCCGGTTATTACGTTGAGCGTTAAGGCTCCGGTCATTTTTGTTGAATATCCAAACTCCAGTTATTAAGTTGAGCGTTCATGCTCTGGTCATTTTCTTTGACTATCCATACTCCGGTTATAACGTTGAGTGTTCGGGCTCCGGTCATTTTCGTTGAGTATCCAGACTCCGGTTATTACGTTGAGCGTTCAGGCTCCGGTCAGTTTTGTTGAGTATCCAAACATTGGTTATTAAGTTGAGCGTTCAGGCTTCGGTCAGTTTCATTGGGTATCAAGACTCCGGTTATTACGTTGAGCATTATGACTTCGTTCAATTTCGTTGAGTATCCAGACTCCGGTTATTACGTTGAGCGTTCACGCTCCGGTCTGTTTCGTTGGGTATCCAGACTCCGGTTATTACGTTGTGCGTTCATGCTCCGGTCATTTTTGTTGAGTATCTAGACTCCGGTTATTACGTTGAGCATTCAGGCTCCGGTCATTTTCGTTGAGTCTCCAGACTCCAGTTATTACATTTTGTGTTCAAGCTCCGATTAGCTTCGTTGAGAATCCAGACTCCGATTATTACGTTAAGCATTTAGGCTCCAGTCAGTTTCGTTAGGTATCCAGACTTTGGTTATTACGTTGAGCATTCAGGCTCCGTTGATTTTCGTTGAGTATCCAGACTTCGTTTATTACATCGAGCATTCAGGCTCCGGTCAGTTTCGTTGAATATCCAGACTCTGTTTATTACGTCGAGCGTTTAGGCTCCCGTCAGTTTCGTTGGGTATCCAGACTCCGGTCATTATGTTGAGCGTTCAGGCTCCGGTCATTTTCGATGAGTATCCAGACTCCGGTTATTAAGTCGAGCGTTCAGGCTCCGGTCAGTTTCGTTGAATATCCAGACTCCATTTATTACGTCGAGCGTTTAGGCTCCGGTCAGTTTCGTTGGGTATCCAGACTCCGGTCATTACGTTGAGCGTTCAGGCTCCGGTCATTTTCGATGAGTATCCAGACTCTGGTCATTCTGTTGAGCGTTCAGGCTCCGGTCAGTTTCGTTGAGTATCCAGACTCCGGTTATTAAGTTGAGGATTCCGGCTCCGGTTATTTTTGTTGAGTATCAAAACTCTGGTTATTACGTTAAACGTTCAGGCTCCGGTCATTACGTTGATCGTTCAGGCTCCGGTTAGTTTCGTAGAGTATCCAAACTCCAGTTATTACGTTGAGCATTCACCCTCTCGTCAGTTTCATTGGGTATCCAGACTCAGCCTATTACGTTGAGCGTTAAGGCTCCGGTCATTTTTGTTGAGTATCCAGACTCCGGTTATTATGTTGAGCGTTTAGGCTCCGGTCAGTTTCGTTGTGTATCCAATCTCTGGTTATTAAGTTGAGCGTTCATGCTCCTGTCATTTTCTTTGAGTATCTAGACTCCGGTTATTACGTTGAGCGTTCGGGCTCCGGTCATTTTCGTTGAGTATCCAGACTCCGGTTATTACGTTGAGCATTCAGGGACCGGTCAGTTTCGTTGAGTATCCAGACTCCGGTTATTAAGTTGAGCGTCAGGCTCCATTCAGTTTTGTTGGGTATCCAGACTCTGGTTATTACGTTGAGCGTTCAGGCACCGAGCAGTTTCGTTGAGTATTCAAACTCCGGTTATTACGTTGAGCACTCAGGCTCTAGTCAGTTTCGTTGGGTATTCAGACTGCGGTTATTACGTTGAGCGTTAAGGCTCCGGTCATTTTTGTTGAGTATCCAGACTCCGGTTATTACGTTGAGCGTTCAGGCTCTGGTCAGTTTCGTTGAGTATCCAAACTCCGATTATTAAGTTGAGCGTTCATGCTCTGGTCATTTTCTTTGACTATCCAGACTCCGGTTATAACGTTGAGCGTTCGGGATCCGGTCATTTTTGTTGAGTAACCAGACTCCGGTAATTAGGTTGAGCGTTCAGGCTCCGGTCAGTTTCGTTGAGTATCCAGAATCCGGTTATTAAATTGAGCGTTTAGGCTCCATTCAGTTTTGTTGGGTATCTAGACTCCGGTTATTACGTTGAGCGTTGAGGATCCGGTAAGTTTCGTTGAGTATCCAGACTCCGGTTATTACGTTGAGCACTCACGCTCCGGTTAGTTTCGTTGGGTATCCAGACTCCGGTTATTACGTTGAGCGTTCAGGCTTCGGTCAGTTTCGTTGAGTATCCAAACTCCGGTTATTAAGTTGAGCGTTCATGCTCCGGTAATTTTCTTTAAGTATCCAGACTCTGGTTATTACGTTGAGTGTTCGGGCTCTGGTCATTTTCGTTGAGTATCCAGACTCCAGTTATTACGTTGAGCGTTCAGGCTCCGGTCAGTTTTGTTGGGTATCCACACTCCGGTTATTAAGTTGAGAGTTCATGCTCCATTCAGTTTTGTTGGGTATCCAGACTCCGGTTATTACGTTGAGCATTAAGGCTCCGGTCAGTTTCGTTGAGTATCCAGACTCCGGTTATTACGTTGAGAACTCACGCACCGGTCAGTTTCTTTGGGTATCCAGACTCCGGTTATTACGTTGAGCGTTAAGGCTCCAGACTTTTTTGTTGAGTATCCAGACTCCGATTATTACGTTGAGCGTTCAGGTTCCGTTCAGTTTCGTTGAATATCCAAACTCCAGTTATTAAGTTGAGCGTTCATGCTCCAGTCATTTTTGTTGATTATCCAGACTCCGGTTATTCAGTTGAGCGTTCAGGCTCCATTCAGTTTTGTTGGGTATCCAGACTCCGGTTATTACGTTGAGCATTCAGGCTCCGGTCAATTTCGTTGAGTATCCAGACTCCGGTTATTACGTTGAGCGCCAGGCTCCGGTCAGTTTCGTTGAGTATCCAGACTCCGGTTATTACGTCGAGCGTTCAGGCTCCGGTCAGTTTTGTTGAGTATCCAGACTCCGGTTATTACGTCGAGCGTTCAGGCTCCGGTCAGTTTCGTTGGTTATCCAAACTCCGGTCATTACGTTGAGCGTTCAGGCTCTGGTCATTTTCGATGAGTATCCAGACTCTGGTCATTATGTTGAGCGTTCAGGCTCCGGTCAGTTTCGTTCAGTATCCAGACTCTGATTATTAAGTTGAGTATTCAGGCTCCAGTCATTTTTGTTGAGTATCCAGACTCTGGTTATTACGTTGAGCGTTCAGGCTCCGGTCATTACGTTGATCGTTCAGGCTCCGGTCAGTTTCGTAGAGTATCCAGACTCCAGTAATAACGTTGAGCATTCAGGCTCTCGTCAGTTTCGTTGGGTATCTAGACTCCGCCTATTACGTTGAGCGTTAAGGCTCCGGTCATTTTTGTTGAGTATCCAGACTCCGGTTATTACGTTGAGCATTCAGGCTCTGGTCAGTTTTGTTGTGTATCCAATCTCTGGTTATTAAGTTGATCGTTCATGCTCCTGTCATTTTCTTTGAGTATCTAGACTCCGGTTATTACGTTGAGCATTCGGGCTCCGGTCATTTTCATTGAGTATCCAGACTCCGGTTATTATGTTGAGCATTCAGGGTCCGGTCAGTTTCGTTGAGTATCCAGACTCCGGTTATTAAGTTGAACGTCAGGCTCCATTCAGTTTTGTTGGGTATCCAGACTCTGGTTATTACGTTGAGCATTCAGGCACCGAGCAGTTTCGTTGAGTATTCAAACTCCGGTTATTACGTTGAGCACTCAGGCTCTGGTCAGTTTCGTTGGGTATTCAGACTGCGGTTATTACGTTGAACGTTAAGGCTCTGGTCATTTTTGTTGAGTATCCAGACTCCGGTTATTACGTTGAGCGATCAGGCTCTGGTCAGTTTCGTTGAGTATCCAAACTCCGATTATTAAGTTGAGCGTTCATGCTCTGGTCATTTTCTTCGACTATCCAGACTCCGGTTATAACGTTGAGCGTTCGGACTCCGGTCATTTTTGTTGAGTAACCAGACTCCGGTAATTACGTTGAGCGTTCAGGCTCCGGTCAGTTTCGTTGAGTATCCAGAATCCGGTTATTAAGTTGAGCGTTTAGGCTCCATTCAGTTTTGTTGGGTATCTAGACTCCGGTTATTACGTTGAGCGTTGAGGCTCCAGTAAGTTTCGTTGAGTATCCAGACTCCGGTTATTACGTTGAGCACTCACGCTCCGGTTAGTTTCGTTGGGTATCCAGACTTCGGTTATTACGTTGAGCGTTCAGGCTTCGGTCAGTTTCGTTGAGTATCCAAACTCTGGTTATTAGGTTGAGCGTTCATGCTCCGGTAATTTTCTTTAAGTATCCAGACTCTGGTTATTACGTTGAGCGTTCGGGCTCTGCTCATTTTCGTTGAGTATCCAGACTCCAGTTATTACGTTGAGCGTTCAGGCTTCGGTCAGTTTCGTTGAGTATCCTGACTCTGGTTATTAAGTTCAGCGTTCATGCTCCATTCAGTTTTGTTGGGTATCCAGACTCCGGTTATTACGTTGAGCATTCAGGCTCCGGTCAGTTTCATTGAGTATCCAGACTCCGGTTATTACGTTGAGAACTCACGCACCGGTCAGTTTCGTTGGGTATCCAGACTCCGGTTATTACGTTGAGCGTTAAGGCTCCGGACTTTTTTGCTGAGTATCCAGACTCCGGTTATTACGTTGAGCGTTCAGGTTCCGGTCAGTTTCGTTGAATATCCAAACTCCAGTTATTAAGTTGAGCGTTCATGCTCCGGTCATTTTTGTTGAGTATCTAGACTCCGGTTATTAAGTTGAGCGTTCAGGCTCCATTCAGTTTTGTTGGGTATCCAGACTCCGGTTATTATGTTGAGCATTCAGGCTCCGGTCAGTTTCGTTGAGTATCCAGACTCCGGTTATTACGTTGAGCGTTCAGGCTCCGGTCAGTTTCGTTGAGTATCCAGACTCCGGTTATTACGTCGAGCGTTCAGGCTTCGGTCATTTTTGTTGAGTATCCAGACTCCAGTTATTACATCGAGCGTTCAGGCTCCGGTCAGTTTCGTTGGTTATCCAAACTCCGGTCATTACGTTGAGCGTTCAGGCTCCGGTCATTTTTGATGAATATCCAGACTCTGGACATTATGTTGAGCGTTCAGGCTCCGGTCAGTTTCGTTCAGTTTCCAGACTCTGATTATTAAGTTGAGTATTCAGGCTCCAGTCATTTTTGTTGAGTATCCAGACTCTGGTTATTACATTGAGCGTTCAGGCTCCGGTCATAACGTTGGTCGTTCAGGCTCCGGTCAGTTTCGTTGAGTATACAGACTCTGGTTATTACGTTGAGCGTTCAGGCTCTGGTCAGTTTCGTTGGGTATCCAGTCTCCGGTTATTACATTGAGTGTTAAGGCTCCGGTCATTTTTGTTGAGTATCCAGACTCCGGTTATTACGTTTAGCGTTCAGGCTCCGGTCAGTTTCGTTGAGTATCCAAACTCCGGTTATTAAGTTGAGCGTTCATGCTCCGGTAATTTTCTTTAAGTATTCTGACTCCGGTTATTACGTTGAGCGTTCGGGCTCTGGTCATTTTCGTTGAGTATCTAGACTCCGATTATTACGTTGAACGTTCAGGCACCGGTTAGTTTCGTTGAGTATCCAGACTCCGGTTATTAAGTTGAGCGTTCAGGCTCCATTCAGTTTTGTTGGGTATCCAGACTCCGGTTATTACGTTGAGCGTTCAGGCTCCGGTCAGCTTCGTTGAGTATCCAGACTCCGGTTATTACTTTGAGAAACACGCTCCGGTCAGTTTCGTTGGGTATCCATATTCCGGTTCTTACGTTGAGCGTTAAGGCTGTCAGTTTCGTTGAATATCCAAACTCCAGTTATTAAGTTGAGCGTTCATGCTCTGGTCATTTTCTTTGACTATCCAGACTCCGGTTATTTCGTTGAGCGTTCGGGCTCAGGTCATTTTCGTTGAGTATCCAGACTCCGGTTATTACGTTGAGCGTTCAGGCTCCGGTCAGTTTCGTTGAGTATCCAGACTACGGTTATTACGTTGAGCACTCACGCTCCGGTCAGTTTCGTTGGGTATCCAGACTCCGGTTATTACGTTGAGCGTTAAGGCTCCGGTCATTTTTGTTGAGTATCCAGACTCGGGTTATTACGTTGAGCGTTCAGGTTCCGGTCAGTTTTGTTGAGTATTAAAACTCCGGTTATTAAGTTGAGCGTTCGGGCTCCGGTCATTTTCTTTGAGTATCCAGACTCCGGTTATTACGTTGAGCGTTCGGGCTCCAGTCATTTTCGTTGAGTATCCAGACTCCGGTTATTATGTTGAGCATTCAGGGTCCTGTCAGTTTCGTTGAGTATCCAGACTCCGGTTATTAAGTTGAACGTCAGGCTCCATTCAGTTTTGTTGGGTATCCAGACTCTGGTTATTACGTTGAGCGTTCAGGCACCGAGCAGTTTCGTTGAGTATTCAAACTCCGGTTATTACGTTGAGCACTCAGGCTCTGGTCAGTTTCGTTGGGTATTCAGACTGCGGTTATTACGTTGAGCGTTAAGGCTCTGGTCATTTTTGTTGAGTATCCAGACTCCGGTTATTACGTTGAGCGTTCAGGCTCTGGACAGTTTCGTTGAGTATCCAAACTCCGATTATTAAGTTGAGCGTTCATGCTCTGGTCATTTTCTTCGACTATCCAGACTCCGGTTATAACGTTGAGCGTTCGGGCTCCGGTCATTTTTGTTGAGTAACCAGACTCCGGTAATTACGTTGAGCGTTCAGGCTCCGGTCAGTTTCGTTGAGTATCCAGAATCTGGTTATTAAGTTGAGCGTTTAGGCTCCATTCAGTTTTGTTGGGTATCTAGACTCCGGTTATTACGTTGAGCGTTAAGGCTCCAGTAAGTTTCGTTGAGTATCCAGACTCCGGTTATTACGTTGAGCACTCACGCTCCGGTTAGTTTCGTAGGGTATCCAGACTCCGGTTATTACGTTGAGCGTTCAGGCTTCGGTCAGTTTTGTTGAGTATCCAAACTCCGGTTATTAGGTTGAGCGTTCATGCTCCGGTAATTTTCTTTAAGTATCCAGACTCTGGTTATTACGTTGAGCGTTCGGGCTCTTCTCATTTTCGTTGAGTATCCAGACTCCAGTTATTACGTTGAGCGTTCAGGCTCCGGTCAGTTTCGTTGAGTATCCAGACTCTGGTTATTAAGTTGAGCGTTCATGCTCCATTCAGTTTTGTTGGGTATCCAGACTCCGGTTATTACGTTGAGCATTCAGGCTCAGGTCAGTTTAGTTGAGTATCCAGACTCCGGTTATTACGTTGAGAACTCACGCACCGGTCAGTTTCGTTGGGTATCCAGACTCCGGTTATTACGTTGAGCGTTAAGGCTCCAGATTTTTTTGTTGAGTATCCAGACTCCGGTTATTACGTTGAGCGTTCAGGTTCCGGTCAGTTTCGTTGAATATCCAAACTCCAGTTATTAAGTTAAGCGTTCATGCTCCGGTCATTTTTGTTGAGTATCTAGACTCCGGTTATTAAGTTGAGCGTTCAGGCTCCATTCAGTTTTGTTGGGTATCCAGACTCCGGTTATTACGTTGAGCATTCAGGCTCCGGTCAGTTTCGTTGAGTATCCAGACTCCGGTTATTAAGTTGAGCGTTCAGGCTCCGGTCAGTTTCGTTGAGTATCCAGACTCCGGTTATTACGTCGAGCGTTCAGGCTTCAATCAGTTTTGTTGAGTATCCAGACTCCAGTTATTACGTCGAGCGTTCAGGCTCCGGTCAGTTTCGTTGGTTATCCAAACTCCGGTCATTACGTTGAGCGTTCAGGCTCGGTCATTTTCGATGAATATCCAGAATCTGGTCATTATCTTGAGCGTTCCGGCTCCGGTCAGTTTCGTTCAGTTTCCAGACTCTGATTATTAAGTTGAGTATTCAGGCTCCAGTCATTTTTGTTGAGTATCCAGACTCTGGTTATTACGTTGAGCGTTCAGGCTCTGGTCATTACGTTGGTCGTTCAGGCTCCGGTCAGTTTCGTTGAGTATACATACTCTGGTTATTACGTTTAGCATTCTGGCTCTGGTCAGTTTCGTTGGGTATCCAGTCTCCGGTTATTACGTTGAGTGTTAAGGCTCCGGTCATTTTTGTTGAGTATCCAGACTCCGGTTATTACGTTTAGCGTTCAGGCTCCGGTCAGTTTCGTTGAGTATCCAAACTCCGGTTATTAAGTTGAGCGTTCATGCTCCGGTAATTTTCTTTAAGTATTCGGACTCCGGTTATTACGTTGAGCGTTCGGGCTCTGGTCATTTTCGTTGAGTATCTAGACTTCGGTTATTACGTTGAACGTTCAGGCTCCGGTTAGTTTCGTTGAGTATCCAGACTCCGGTTATTAAGTTGAGCGTTCAGGCTCCATTCAGTTTTGTTGGGTATCCAGACTTCGGTTATTACGTTGAGCGTTCAGGCTCCGGTCAGCTTCGTTGAGTATCCAGACTCCGGTTTCATACGTTGAGAACTCACGCTCCGGTCAGTTTCGTTGGGTATCCATATTCCGGTTCTTACGTTGAGCGTTAAGGCTGTCAGTTTCGTTGAATATCCAAACTCCAGTTATTAAGTTGAGCGTTCATGCTCTGGTCATTTTCTTTGACTATCCAGACTCCGGTTATTTCGTTGAGCGTTCGGGCTCAGGTCATTTTCGTTGAGTATCCAGACTCCGGTTATTACGTTGAGCGTTCAGGCTCCGGTCAGTTTCGTTGAGTATCCAGACTACGGTTATTACGTTGAGAACTCACGCTCCGGTCAGTTTCGTTGGGTATCCAGACTCCGGTTATTACGTTGAGCGTTAAGGCTCCGGTCATTTTTGTTGAGTATCCAGACTCCGGTTATTACGTTGAGCGTTCAGGTTCCGGTCAGTTTCGTTGAGTATTAAAACTCCGGTTATTAAGTTGAGCGTTCGGGCTCCAGTCATTTTCTTTGAGTATCCAGACTCCGGTTATTACGTTGAGCGTTCGGGCTCCGGTCATTTTCGTTGAGTATCCAGACTCCGGTTATTATGTTGAGCATTCAGGGTCCAGTCAGTTTCGTTGAGTATCCAGACTCCGGTTATTACGTCGAGCGTTCAGGCTCCGGTCAGTTTCGTTGGTTATCCAGACTTCGGTCATTACGTTGAGCGTTCAGGCTCCGGTCATTTTCGATGAGTATCCAGACTCTGGTCATTATGTTGAGCGTTCAGGCTCCGGTCAGTTTCGTTGAGTATCCAGACTATGATTATTAAGTTGAGTATTCAGGCTCCGTTCATTTTCGTTGAGTATCCAGACTCTGGTTATTATGTTGAGCGTTCAGGCTCCGGTCATTACGTTGATCGTTCAGGCTCCGGTCAGTTTCGTTGAGTATACAGACTCCAGTTTTTACGTTGAGCGTTCAGGCTCTGGTTAGTTTCGTTGGGTATCCAATCTCCGGTTATTACGTTAAGTGTTAAGGCTCCGGTCATTTTTGTTGAGTATCCAGACTCCGGTTATTACGTTGAGCATTCAGGCTCCGGTCAGTTTCGTTGAGTATCCAAACTACGGTTATTAAGTTGAGCGTTCAGGCTCTATTCAGTTTTGTTGGGTATCCAGACTCCGGTTATTATGTTGAGCATTCAGGCTCCGGTCAGTTTCGTTGAGTATCCAGACTCCGGTTATTACGTTGAGAACTCACGCTCCGGTCAGTTTCGTTGGGTATCTAGACTCCGGTTATTACGTTGAGCGTTAAGGCTCCAGACTTTTTTGTTGAGTATCCAGACTCTTGTTATTATGTTGAGCGTTCAGGCTCCAGTCAGTTTCGTTGAATATCCAAACTCCAGTTATTATGTTGAGCGTTCATGCTCCGGTCATTTTTGTTGAGTATCCAGACTCCGGTTATTACGTTGAGCGTTCAGGCTCCGGTCATTTTCGTTGAGTATCTAGACTCCGGTTATTACATTGAGCGTTCGGGCTCCGGTCATTTTCGTTGAGTATCCAGACTCCGGTTATTACATTGAGCGTTCAGGCTCCGGTCAGTTTCGTTGAGTATCCAGACTCCGGTTATTACGTTGAGCGTTCACGCTCCGGTCAGTTTCGTTGGGTATCTAGACTCCGGTTATTACGTTGTGCATTCAGGCTCCGGTCATTTTTGTTGAGTATCTAGACTCCGGTTATTACGTTGAGCATTCAGGCTACGGTCATTTTCGTTGAGTCTCTATGCTCCGGTTATTACGTTTTGTGTTCAAGCTTAGATTAGCTTCATTGAGAATCCAGATTCCAATTATTAAGTTGAGCATTCAGGCTCCGGTCAGTTTCGTTGGGTATACAGACTCCGGTTATTACGTTGAGCATTCAGGCTCCGGTGATTTTCGTTGAGTATCCAAACTTCGTTTATTACGTCGAGCGTTCAGGCTCCGGTCAGTTTCGTTGAATATCCAGACTCCGTTTATTACGTCGAGCGTTTAGGCTCCGGTTAGTTTCGTTGGGTATCCAGACTCCGGTCATTATGTTGAGCGTTCAGGCACCGGTCAGTTTCGTTGAGTATCCAGACTTCGGTTATTAAGTTGAGCATTCAGGCTCCGGTCATTTTCGTTGAGTATCCAGACTCTGGTTATTACGTTGAGCGTTCAGGCTCCGGTCATTACATTGATTGTTCAGGCTCTGGTCAGTTTCGTAGAGTATCCGAACTCCAATTATTATGTTGAACATTCAGGCTCTCGTCAGTTTCGTTGGGTATCCAGACTCCGGCTATTATGTTGAGCGTTAAGGCTCCGGTCATTTTTGTTGAGTATCCAGACTCTGCTTATTACGTTGAGCGTTCAGGCTCCGATCAGTTTCGTTGAGTATCCAATCTCTGGTTATTAAGTTGAGCGTTCATGCTCCGGTCATTTTCTTTGAGTATCCAGACTCCGGTTATTACGTTGAGCGTTCGGGCTCCGGTCATTTTCGTTGAGTATCCAGACTCTGGTTATTACGTTGAGCATTCAGGGTCCGGTCAGTTTCGTTGAGTATCCAGAATCCGGTTATTAAGTTGAGCGTTAAGGCTCCGGTCATTTTTGTTGAGTATCCAGACTCCGGTTATTACGTTGAGCGTTCAGGTTCCGGTCAGTTTCGTTGAGTATTAAAACTCCGGTTATTAAGTTGAGCGTTCGGGCTCCGGTCATTTTCTTTGAGTATCCAGACTCCGGTTATTATGTTGAGCGTTCGGGCTCCGGTCATTTTCGTTGAGTATCCAGACTCCGGTTATTACTTGAGCGTTCAGGCTCCGGTTAGTTTTGTTGAGTATCCAGACTCCGGTTATTACGTCGAGCGTTCAGGCTCCGGTCAGTTTTGTTGAGTATCCAGACTCCGGTTATTACGTCGAGCGTTCAGGCTCCGGTCAGTTTCGTTGGTTATCCAGACTCCGGTCATTACGTTGAGCGTTCAGGCTCCGGTCATTTTCGATGACTATCCAGACTCTAGTCATTAAGTTGAGCGTTCAGGCTCCGGTCAGTTTCGTTGAGTATCCAGACTATGATTATTAAGTTGAGTATTCAGGCTCCGGTCATTTTCGTTGAGTATCCAGACTCTGGTTATTACGTCGAGCGTTCAGGCTCCGGTCATTACGCTGATCGTTCAGGCTCCGGTCAGTTTCGTTGAGTATACAGACTCTAGTTATTACGTTGAGCGTTCAGGCTCTGGTCAGTTTCGTTGGGTATCCAATCTCCGGTTATTACGTTAAGTGTTAAGGCTCCGGTCATTTTTGTTGAGTATCCAGACTCCGGTTATTACGTTGAGCATTCAGGCTCCGGTCAGTTTCGTTGAGTATCCAAACTCCGGTTATTAAGTTGAGCGTTCATGCTCCGGTAATTTTCTTTAAGTATCCAGACTACGGTTATTACGTTGAGCGTTCGGGGTCTGGTCATTTTCGTTGAGTATGCAGACTCCGGTTATTACGTTGAGCGTTCAGGCTCCAGTCAGTTTCGTTGAGTATCCAGACTCCGATTATTAAGTTGAGCGTTCAGGCTCCATTCAGTTTTGTTGGGTATCCAGACTTCGGTTATTACGTTGAGCATTCAGGCTCCGGTCAGTTTCGTTGAGTATCCAGACTCCGGTTATTACGTTGAGAACTCACGCTCCGGTCAGTTTCGTTGGGTATCTAGACTCCGGTTATTACGTTGAGCGTTAAGGCTCCGGACTTTTTTGTTGAGTATCCAGACTCTGGTTATTACGTTGAGCGTTCAGGCTCCAGTGAGTTTCGTTGAATATCCAAACTCGAGTTATTATGTTGAGCGTTCATGCTCCGGTCATTTTTGTTGAGTATCCAGACTCCGGTTATTACGTTGAGCGTTCGGGCTCCGGTCATTTTTGTTGAGTATCTAGACTCCGGTTATTACGTTGAGCGTTCGGGCTCCGGTCATTTTGGTTGAGTATCCAGACTCCGGTTATTACATTGAGCGTTCAGGCTCCGGTCAGTTTCGTTGAGTATCCAGACTCCGGTTATTACGTTGAGCGTTCACGCTCCGGTAAGTTTCGTTGGGTATCCAGACTCCGGTTATTACGTTGTGCATTCAGGCTCCGGTCATTTTTGTTGAGTATCTAGACTCTGGTTATTACGTTGAGCATTCAGGCTCCGGTCATTTTCGTTGAGTCTCTATGCTCCGGTTATTACGTTTTGTGTTCAAGCTTAGATTAGCTTCGTTGAGAATCCAGATTCCAATTATTACGTTGAGCATTCAGGCTCCGGTCAGTTTCGTTGGGTATACAGACTCCGGTTATTACGTTGAGCATTCAGGCTCCGGTGATTTTCGTTGAGTATCCAAACTTTGTTTATTACGTCGAGTGTTCAGGCTCCGGTCAGTTTCGTTGAATATCCAGACTCCGGTCATTATGTTGAGCGTTCAGGCTCCGGTTAGTTTCGTTGGGTATCCCGACTCCGGTCATTATGTTGAGCGTTCAGGCTCCGGTCAGTTTCGTTGAGTATCCAGACTTCGGTTATTAAGTTGAGCATTCATGCTCCGGTCATTTTCGTTGAGTATCCAGACTCTGGTTATTACGTTGAGCGTTCAGGCTCCGATCAGTTTCGTTGAGTATCCAATCTCTGGTTATTAACTTGAGCGTTCATGCTCCGGTCATTTTCTTTGAGTATCCAGACTCCGGTTATTACGTTGAGCGTTCGGGCTCCGGTCATTTTCGTTGAGTATCCAGACTCCGGTTATTACGTTGAGCATTCAGGGTCCGGTCAGTTTCGTTGAGTATCCAGACTCCGGTTATTAAGTTGAGCGTTCAGGCTCCATTCAGTTTTGTTAGGTATCCAGACTCCGGTTATTACGTTGAGCGTTCAGGCTCCGGTCAGTTTCGTTGAGTATCCAGACTCCAGTTATTACGTTGAGCACTCACGCTCCAGTCCGTTTCGTTGGGTATCCAGACTCCGGTTATTACGTTGAGCGTTAAGGCTGCGGTCATTTTTGTTGAGTATCTAGACACCCATTATTACGTTGAGCGTTCAGGGTCCGGTCAGTTTCAATGAGTATCCAAACTCTGGTTATTAAGTTGAGCGTTCATGCTCTGTTCGTTTTCTTTGAGTATCCAGACTCCGGTTATTACGTTGAACATTCGGGCTCCGGTCATTTTCGTTGAGTATCCAGACTCCGGTTATTACGTTAAGCGTTCAGGCCCCGATCAGTTTCGTTGAGTATCCAGAATCCGGTTATTAAGTTGAGCGTTCCGGCTCCCTTCAGTTTTGTTGGGTATCCAGACTCCGGTTATTACGTAGAGCGTTCAGGCTCCGGTCATTTTCGTTGAGTATCCAGACTCCGGTTATTACGTTGAGCACTCATGCTCCGGTCAGTTTCGTTGGGTATCCAGACTCCGGTTATTACGTTGAGCGTTCAGGCTCCGGTCATTTTTGTTGAGTATCCAGACTCCGGTTATTACGTTTAGCATTCAGGTACTGGTCAGTTTCGTTGAGTATTAAAACTCGGTTATTAAGTTGAGCGTTTAGGCTTCTGTCATTTTCTTTGAGTATTCGGACTCCGGTTATTACGTTGAGCGTTCGGGCTCCGGTCATTTTCATTGACTATCCAGACTCTGGTTATTACGTTGAGCGTTCAGGCTCCGGTCAGTTTCGTTGAGTATCCAGACTCCGGTTATTAAGTTGAGCGTTCAGGCTTTATTCAGTTTTGTTGGGTATCCAGACTCTGGTTATTACGTTGAGCGTTCACGCTCCAGTCAATTTTGTTGGGTATCGTTGAGTATCCAGACTCCGGTTAATACGTCGAGCGTTCAGGCTCCGGTCAGTTTCGTTGAGTATCTAGACTCCGGTAATTACGTTGAGCATTCAGGCTCCAGTGATTTTCGTTGAGTATCCAGACTCCAGTTATTACGTCGAGCGTTCAAGCTCCGGTCAGTTTGGTTGAGTATCCAGACTCCGGTGATTAAGTTGAGAGTTCAGGCTTTATTCAGTTTTGTTGGGTATCCAAACTCCGGTTATTACGTTGAGCGTTCACGCTCCAGTCAATTTTGTTGGGTATCGTTGAGTATCCAGACTCCGGTTATTACGTCGAGCATTCTGGTTCCGGTCAGTTTCGTTGAGTATCCAGACTCCGGTAATTACGTTGAGCGTTCAGGCTCCAGTGATTTTTGTTGAGTATGTAGACTCTAGTTATTACGTTGAGCGTTCAGGCTCCAGTCAGTTTGGATGAGTATCCGGACTCCGGTTATTACGTTGAACGTTCAGGCTCCGGGCAGTTTCGTTGAGTATCCAGACTATGGTTATTTCGTCGAGCGTTCAGGCTCCGGTCAATTTCGTTGAGTATCCAGACTTTTGTTATTACGTCGAGCGTTCAGGCTCCAGTCAGTTTCGTTGGGTATCCAGACTCCGATCATTACGT
The DNA here is from genome assembly GCA_963859935.3 of Lathyrus sativus. Classification (NCBI taxonomy): domain Eukaryota; kingdom Viridiplantae; phylum Streptophyta; class Magnoliopsida; order Fabales; family Fabaceae; genus Lathyrus; species Lathyrus sativus. The sequence continues at coordinate 790,394 of CAWUDS030000653.1, read as the reverse complement.
TGAGCGTTCCGGCTGTGGTCATTTTTGATGAGTATCCAGACTCTGGTCATTCTGTTGAGCGTTCAGGCTCCAGTCAGTTTCGTTGAGTATCCTGACTCCAGTTATTAAGTTGAGCATTCAGGCTCCAATCATTTTTGTTGAGTATCCAGACTCTGGTTATTACGTTGAGCGTTCAGGCTCCGGTCATTACGTTGATCGTTCAGGCTCCGGTCAGTTTCGTTGAGTATCTAGACTCCAGTTATTACATTGAGCGTTCAGGCTCTAGTCAGTTTCGTTGGGTATCCAGACTCTGGTTATTACGTTGAGCGTTAAGGCTCCGGTCATTTTTGTTGAGTATCCAGACTCCAGTTATTACGTTAAGCGTTCAGGCTCTGGTCATCACGTTGATCATTCAGGCTCCGATCAGTTTCCTTGAGTATCCAGACTTCGGATATTAAGTTGAGCGTTCAGGCTCCGGTCAGTTTCGTTGGGTATCCAGACTCCGGTTATTACGTTGAGCATTCAGGCTCCGTTCAGTTTCGTTGAGTATCTAGACTCCGGTTATTACGTTGAGCGTTCACGCTTCAGTCAGTTTCGTTGGGTATCGTTGAGTATCCAGACTTCGGTTATTACGTCGAGCATTCAGGCTCCGGTCAGTTTCGTTGAGTATCCAGACTCCGGTAATTACGTTGAGCGTTCAGGCTCCAGTGATTTTCGTTGAGTATCCAGACTCCAGTTATTACGTTGAGCGTTCAAGCTCCGGTCAGTTTGGTTGAGTATCCAGACTCTGGTTATTACGGTGAGCGTTCAGGCTCGGGTCAGTTTCGTTGAGTATCCAGACTCTGGTTATTACGTCGAGCGTTCAGGCTCTGGTCAGTTTCGTTGAGTATCCAGACTGCGGTTATTACGTCGAGCGTTCAGGCTTCAATCAGTTTCGTTGGGTATCCAAACTCCGGTTATCACGTTGAGCGTTCAGGCTCCGGTCATTTTCGATGAGTATCCAGACTCTAGTCATTCTGTTGAGCGTTCAGGCTCCGGTCATTACGTTGATCGTTCAGGCTCCGGTGAGTTTTCTTGAGTATCCAAACTCCAGTTATTTCGTTGAGTGTTCAGGCTTTGGTCAGTTTCGTTGGGTATCCAGACTCTGGTTATTACGTTGAGCGTTAAGGCTCCGGTCATTTTTCATGAGTATCCAGACTCCGTTTATTACGTTAAGCGTTCAGGCTCTGGTCATCACGTTGATCATTCAGGCTCCGGTCAGTTTTGTTGAGTATCCAAACTCAAGTTATTACGTTGAGCGTTCAGGCTCTGGTCAGATTCGTTGGGTATCCATACTCCGGTGATTACGTTGAGCGTTCAGGCTCCGGTCATTTTCTTTGAGTATCCAAACTCTGGTTATTACTTTCAGCGTTCAGGCTCCGGTCATATTCGTTGAGTATCTAGACTCCAGTTATTACGTTGAGCGTTTAGGCTCCAGTCAGTTTCGTTGAGTATCCAGACTCCGGTTATTACGTTGAGCGTTCAGGCTCCGGTCATTACGTTGATCGTTCAGGCTACAGTCAGTTTTGTTGAGTATCCAGACTCCGGTTATTACATTGAGCATTTAGGCTCTGGTCAGTTTCATTGGGTATCCAGACTCCAGTTATAACGTTGAGCATTAAGGCTCTAGTCATTTTTGTTGAGTATCCAGACTCCAGTTATTACGTTAAGCGTTCAGGCTCCGGTCAGTTTTGTTGAGTATCCAGACTGCGGTTATTACGCTGAGCGTTCAGGCTTCGGTCAGTTTCATTGGGTATCCAGACTCCGGTTATTACATTGAGCGTTCGGGCTCCGGTCATTTTCGTTGAGTATCCAGACTCCGGTTATTACGTTGAGCGTTCAGGCTCCGGTCAGTTTTGTTGAGTATCTAGACTCCGGTTATTACGTTGAGCATTCAGGCTCCGGTCATTTTCGTTGAGTCTCTATGCTCCGGTTATTACGTTTTGTGTTCAAGCTTAGATTAGCTTCGTTGAGAATCCAGATTCCAATTATTACGTTGAGCATTCAGGCTCCGGTCAGTTTCGTTGGGTATACAGACTCCGGTTATTACGTTGAGCATTCAGGCTCCGGTGATTTTCGTTGAGTATCCAAACTTCGTTTATTACGTTGAGCGTTCAGGCTCCGGTCAGTTTCGTTGAATATCCAGACTCCGTTTATTACGTCGAGCGTTTAGGCTCCGGTTAGTTTCATTGGGTATCCAGACTCCGGTCATTATGTTGAGCGTTCAGGCTCCGGTCAGTTTCGTTGAGTATCCAGACTTCGGTTATTAAGTTGAGCATTCAAGCTCCGGTCATTTTCGTTGAGTATCCAGACTCTGGGTATTACGTTGAGCATTCAGGCTCCGGTCATTACATTGATCGTTCAGGCTCTGGTCAGTTTCGTAGAGTATCCGGACTCCAATTATTACGTTGAACATTCAGGCTCTCGTCAGTTTCGTTAGGTATCCAGACTCCGGCTATTATGTTGAGCGTTAAGGCTCCGGTCATTTTTGTTGAGTATCCAGACTCTGCTTATTACGTTGAGCGTTCAGGCTCCGATCAGTTTCGTTGAGTATGCAATCTCTGGTTATTAAGTTGAGCGTTCATGCTCCGGTCATTTTCTTTGAGTATTCAGACTCCGGTTATTACGTTGAGCGTTCGGGCTCCTGTCATTTTCGTTGAGTATCCAGACTCCGGTTATTACGTTGAGCATTCAGGGTCCGGTCAGTTTCGTTGAGTATCCAGACTCCGGTTATTAAGTTGAGCGTTCAGGCTCCATTCAGTTTTGTTAGGTATCCAGACTCCGGTTATTACGTTGAGCGTTCAGGCTCCGGTCAGTTTCGTTGAGTATCCAGACTCCGGTTATTACGTTGAGCACTCACGCTCCAATCCGTTTCGTTGGGTATCCAGACTCCGGTTATTACGTTGAGCGTTAAGGCTGCGGTCATTTTTGTTGAGTATCTAGACACCCGTTATTACGTTGAGCGTTCAGGGTCCGGTCAGTTTCAATGAGTATCCAAACTCTGGTTATTAAGTTGAGTGTTCATGCTCTGTTCGTTTTCTTTGAGTATCCAGACTCCGGTTATTATGTTGAGCGTTCGGGCTCCGGTCATTTTTCGTTTAGTATCCAGACTCCGGTTATTACGTTAAGCGTTCAGGCTCCGGTTAGTTTCGTTGAGTATCCAGAATCCGGTTATTAAGTTGAGCGTTCCGGCTCCATTCAGTTTTGTTGGGTATCCAGACTCCGGTTATTACGTAGAGCGTTCCGGCTCCGGTCATTTTCGTTGAGTATCCAGACTCCGGTTATTACGTTGAGCACTCACGCTCCGGTCAGTTTCTTTGGGTATCCAGACTCCGGTTATTAAGTTGAGCGTTTAGGCTCCTGTCATTTTCTTTGAGTATTCGAACTCCGGTTATTACGTTGAGCATTCGGGCTCCGGTCATTTTCATTGACTATCCAGACTCCGGTTATTACGTTGAGCGTTCAGGCTCTGGTCAGTTTCGTTGAGTATCCAGACACCGGTTATTAAGTTGAGCGTTCAGGCTTTATTCAGTTTTGTTGGGTATCCAGACTCCGGTTATTACGTTGAGCGTTCACGCTCCAGTCAATTTTGTTGGGTATCGTTGAGTATCCAGACTCCGGTTATTACGTCGAGCGTTCAGGCTCCGGTCAGTTTCGTTGAGTATCCAGACTCTGGTAATTACGTTGAGCGTTCAGGCTCCAGTGATTTTTGTTGAGTATCCAGACTCCAGTTATTACATTGAGCGTTCAGGCTCCAGTCAGTTTGGTTGAGTATCCAGACTCCGGTTATTACGTTGAACGTTCAGGCTCCGGTCAGTTTCGTTGAGTATCCAGACTATGGTTATTTCGTCGAGCGTTCAGGCTCCGGTCAGTTTCGTTGAGTATCCAGACTCTGGTTATTACGTCGAGCGTTCAGGCTCCAGTCAGTTTCGTTGGGTATCCAGACTCCGATCATTATGTTGAGCGTTCCGGCTCTGGTCATTTTCGATGAGAATCCAGACTCTGGTCATTCTGTTGAGCGTTCAGGCTCCAGTCAGTTTCGTTGAGTATCCAGACTCCAGTTATTAAGTTGAGCATTCAGGCTCCAATCATTTTTGTTGAGTATCCAGACTCTGGTTATTACGTTGAGCGTTCAGGCTCCGGTCATTACGTCGATCGTTCAGGCTCCGGTCAGTTTCGTTGAGTATCTAGACTCCAGTTATTACATTGAGCGTTCAGGCTCTAGTCAGTTTCGTTGGGTATCCAGACTCTGGTTATTACGTTGAGCGTTAAGGCTCCGGTCATTTTTGTTGAGTATCCAGACTCCAGTTATTATGTTAAGCGTTCAGGCTCTGGTCATCACGTTGATCATTCAGGCTCCGATCAGTTTCCTTGAGTATCCAGACTTCGGATATTAAGTTGAGCGTTCAGGCTCCGGTCAGTTTCATTGGGTATCCAGACTCCGGTTATTACGTTGAGCATTCAGGCTCCGTTCAGTTTCGTTGAGTATCTAGACTCCGGTTATTACGTTGAGCGTTCACGCTTCAGTCAGTTTCGTTGGGTATCGTTGAGTATCCAGACTTCGGTTATTACGTCGAGCGTTCAGGCTCCAGTCAGTTTCGTTGAGTATTCAGACTCCGGTTATTACGTTGAGCGTTCAGGCTCTGGTCATTACGTTGATCGTTCAGGCTACGGTCAGTTTTGTTGAGTATCCAGACTCTGGTTATTACGTTGAGCATTTAGGCTCTGGTCAGTTTCGTTGGGTATCCAGACTCCAGTTATAACGTTGAGCATTAAGGCTCTAGTAATTTTTGTTGAGTATCCAGACTCCAGTAATTGCGTTAAGCGTTCAGGCTCCGGTCAGTTTTGTTGAGTATCCAGACTGCGGTTATTACGCTGAGCGTTCAGGCTTCGGTCAGTTTCATTGGGTATCCAGACTCCGGTTATTACATTGAGCGTTCGGGCTCCGGTCATTTTCGTTGAGTATCCAGACTCCGGTTATTACGTTGAGCGTTCAGGCTCCGGTCAGTTTCGTTGAGTATCCAGACTTCGGTTATTAAGTTGAGCGTTAAGGCTCCGGTCAGTTTCGTTGGGTATCCAGACTCCGGTTATTACGTTGAGCGTTCAAGCTCCGATCAGTTTCGTTGAGTATCCAGACTCCGGTTATTACATTGAACGTTCATGCTCCGGTTAGTTTCGTTGGGTATCCAGACTCTAGTTATTACGTTAAGCATTCAGGCTCCGGTGATTTTCCTTGAGTATCCAGACTCCGGTTATTCCATTGAGTGTTTAGGCTCTTGTTTGTTTCTTTAGGTATCCAGACACCGGTTATTACGTATAGTGTCCAGGCTCTTGTCAGTTTTGTTGAGTATCCAGACTCCGGTCATTACGTTAGCATCGAGGCTCCGGTCATTTTCGTTTAGTATCCAGACTCCGGTCATTATGTTGAGCGTTCCGGCTCCGGTCGTTTTCGTTGAGTATCCAGACTTCGGTCATTTTGTTGAGCATTCTGGCTCCGGTCTGTTTCGTTGAGTTTCCAGACTCCGGTTATTAAGTTGAGCATTCAGGCTCCGGTCAGTTTCGTTGGGTATCCAGACTCCGGTCATTACGTTGAGCATTCAAGCTCTGGTCATTTTCGTTGAGTATCCAGACTCTGGGTATTACGTTGAGCATTCAGGCTCCGGTCATTACATTGATCGTTCAGGCTCTGGTCAGTTTCGTAGAGTATCCGGACTCCAATTATTACGTTGAACATTCAGGCTCTCGTCAGTTTCGTTAGGTATCCAGACTCCGGCTATTATGTTGAGCGTTAAGGCTCCGGTCATTTTTGTTGAGTATCCAGACTCTGCTTATTACGTTGAGCGTTCAGGCTCCGATCAGTTTCGTTGAGTATGCAATCTCTGGTTATTAAGTTGAGCGTTCATGCTCCGGTCATTTTCTTTGAGTATTCAGACTCCGGTTATTACGTTGAGCGTTCGGGCTCCTGTCATTTTCGTTGAGTATCCAGACTCCGGTTATTACGTTGAGCATTCAGGGTCCGGTCAGTTTCGTTGAGTATCCAGACTCCGGTTATTAAGTTGAGCGTTCAGGCTCCATTCAGTTTTGTTAGGTATCCAGACTCCGGTTATTACGTTGAGCGTTCAGGCTCCGGTCAGTTTCGTTGAGTATCCAGACTCCGGTTATTACGTTGAGCACTCACGCTCCAATCCGTTTCGTTGGGTATCCAGACTCCGGTTATTACGTTGAGCGTTAAGGCTGCGGTCATTTTTGTTGAGTATCTAGACACCCGTTATTACGTTGAGCGTTCAGGGTCCGGTCAGTTTCAATGAGTATCCAAACTCTGGTTATTAAGTTGAGTGTTCATGCTCTGTTCGTTTTCTTTGAGTATCCAGACTCCGGTTATTATGTTGAGCGTTCGGGCTCCGGTCATTTTTCGTTTAGTATCCAGACTCCGGTTATTACGTTAAGCGTTCAGGCTCCGGTTAGTTTCGTTGAGTATCCAGAATCCGGTTATTAAGTTGAGCGTTCCGGCTCCATTCAGTTTTGTTGGGTATCCAGACTCCGGTTATTACGTAGAGCGTTCCGGCTCCGGTCATTTTCGTTGAGTATCCAGACTCCGGTTATTACGTTGAGCACTCACGCTCCGGTCAGTTTCTTTGGGTATCCAGACTCCGGTTATTAAGTTGAGCGTTTAGGCTCCTGTCATTTTCTTTGAGTATTCGAACTCCGGTTATTACGTTGAGCATTCGGGCTCCGGTCATTTTCATTGACTATCCAGACTCCGGTTATTACGTTGAGCGTTCAGGCTCTGGTCAGTTTCGTTGAGTATCCAGACACCGGTTATTAAGTTGAGCGTTCAGGCTTTATTCAGTTTTGTTGGGTATCCAGACTCCGGTTATTACGTTGAGCGTTCACGCTCCAGTCAATTTTGTTGGGTATCGTTGAGTATCCAGACTCCGGTTATTACGTCGAGCGTTCAGGCTCCGGTCAGTTTCGTTGAGTATCCAGACTCTGGTAATTACGTTGAGCGTTCAGGCTCCAGTGATTTTTGTTGAGTATCCAGACTCCAGTTATTACATTGAGCGTTCAGGCTCCAGTCAGTTTGGTTGAGTATCCAGACTCCGGTTATTACGTTGAACGTTCAGGCTCCGGTCAGTTTCGTTGAGTATCCAGACTATGGTTATTTCGTCGAGCGTTCAGGCTCCGGTCAGTTTCGTTGAGTATCCAGACTCTGGTTATTACGTCGAGCGTTCAGGCTCCAGTCAGTTTCGTTGGGTATCCAGACTCCGATCATTATGTTGAGCGTTCCGGCTCTGGTCATTTTCGATGAGAATCCAGACTCTGGTCATTCTGTTGAGCGTTCAGGCTCCAGTCAGTTTCGTTGAGTATCCAGACTCCAGTTATTAAGTTGAGCATTCAGGCTCCAATCATTTTTGTTGAGTATCCAGACTCTGGTTATTACGTTGAGCGTTCAGGCTCCGGTCATTACGTCGATCGTTCAGGCTCCGGTCAGTTTCGTTGAGTATCTAGACTCCAGTTATTACATTGAGCGTTCAGGCTCTAGTCAGTTTCGTTGGGTATCCAGACTCTGGTTATTACGTTGAGCGTTAAGGCTCCGGTCATTTTTGTTGAGTATCCAGACTCCAGTTATTATGTTAAGCGTTCAGGCTCTGGTCATCACGTTGATCATTCAGGCTCCGATCAGTTTCCTTGAGTATCCAGACTTCGGATATTAAGTTGAGCGTTCAGGCTCCGGTCAGTTTCATTGGGTATCCAGACTCCGGTTATTACGTTGAGCATTCAGGCTCCGTTCAGTTTCGTTGAGTATCTAGACTCCGGTTATTACGTTGAGCGTTCACGCTTCAGTCAGTTTCGTTGGGTATCGTTGAGTATCCAGACTTCGGTTATTACGTCGAGCGTTCAGGCTCCAGTCAGTTTCGTTGAGTATTCAGACTCCGGTTATTACGTTGAGCGTTCAGGCTCTGGTCATTACGTTGATCGTTCAGGCTACGGTCAGTTTTGTTGAGTATCCAGACTCTGGTTATTACGTTGAGCATTTAGGCTCTGGTCAGTTTCGTTGGGTATCCAGACTCCAGTTATAACGTTGAGCATTAAGGCTCTAGTAATTTTTGTTGAGTATCCAGACTCCAGTAATTGCGTTAAGCGTTCAGGCTCCGGTCAGTTTTGTTGAGTATCCAGACTGCGGTTATTACGCTGAGCGTTCAGGCTTCGGTCAGTTTCATTGGGTATCCAGACTCCGGTTATTACATTGAGCGTTCGGGCTCCGGTCATTTTCGTTGAGTATCCAGACTCCGGTTATTACGTTGAGCGTTCAGGCTCCGGTCAGTTTCGTTGAGTATCCAGACTTCGGTTATTAAGTTGAGCGTTAAGGCTCCGGTCAGTTTCGTTGGGTATCCAGACTCCGGTTATTACGTTGAGCGTTCAAGCTCCGATCAGTTTCGTTGAGTATCCAGACTCCGGTTATTACATTGAACGTTCATGCTCCGGTTAGTTTCGTTGGGTATCCAGACTCTAGTTATTACGTTAAGCATTCAGGCTCCGGTGATTTTCCTTGAGTATCCAGACTCCGGTTATTCCATTGAGTGTTTAGGCTCTTGTTTGTTTCTTTAGGTATCCAGACACCGGTTATTACGTATAGTGTCCAGGCTCTTGTCAGTTTTGTTGAGTATCCAGACTCCGGTCATTACGTTAGCATCGAGGCTCCGGTCATTTTCGTTTAGTATCCAGACTCCGGTCATTATGTTGAGCGTTCCGGCTCCGGTCGTTTTCGTTGAGTATCCAGACTTCGGTCATTTTGTTGAGCATTCTGGCTCCGGTCTGTTTCGTTGAGTTTCCAGACTCCGGTTATTAAGTTGAGCATTCAGGCTCCGGTCAGTTTCGTTGGGTATCCAGACTCCGGTCATTACGTTGAGCATTCAAGCTCTGGTCATTTTCCTTGGGTATCCAGACTCTGGTTATTACATTGAGCGTTCATGCTCCAGTCAGTTTCGTTGGGTATCCAGACTCCGGTTATTACGTTGAGCATTCAGGCTCCGTTCATTTTCATTGAGTATCCAAACTCCGGTTCTTATGTTGAGCGTTCAGGCTCCGGCCATTACGTTGATCGTTCAGGCTCCGGTCATTTTTGTTGAGTATCCAGACTGTGGTCATTACGTTGAGCGTTCAGGCTCCGGTCATTTTCGATGAGTATCCAGACTCCGGTCATTCTGTTGAGCGTTCAGGCTCCAGTCAGATTCGTTGAGTATCCAGACTCCGGTTATTAAGTTGAGCATTCAGGCTCCGGTCATTTTTCGTTGAGTATCCAGACTCCGGTTATTACGTTGAGCGTTCAGGCTCCAGTCATCACGTTGATCGTTCAGGCTCCGGTCAGTTTTGTTGAGTATCTTGACTCCAGTTATTACATTGAGCGTTCAGGCTCTGGTCAGTTTCGTTGGGTATCCAGACTCCAGTTATAACGTTGAGCATTAAGGCTCTAGTCATTTTTGTTGAGTATCCAGACTCCGGTTATTACGTTAAGCGTTCAGGCTCCGGTCAGTTTGGTTGAGTATCCAGACTGCGGTTATTATGCTGCGCGTTCAGGCTTCGGTCAGTTTCGTTGGGTATCCAGACTCCAGTTATTACTTTGAGCGTTCGGGCTCCGGTCATTTTCGTTGAGTATCCAGACTCATGTTATTACGTTGAGCGTTCAGGCTCCGGTCAGTTTCCATGAGTATCCAGACTTCGGTTATTAAGTTGAGCGTTAAGGCTCCGGTCAGTTTTGTTGGGTATCCAGACTCCGGTTATTACGTTGAGCGTTCAAGCTCCGATCAGTTTCGTTGAGTATCCAGACTCCGGTTATTACGTTGAATGTTCATGCTCCAGTTAGTTTTGTTGGGTATCCAGACTCTGGTTATTATGTTGAGCATTCAGGCTCCGGTGATTTTCCTTGAGTATCTAGACTCCGGTTATTCCATTGAGCGTTTTGTTGGTGTAAGCCCTAGAGGCCAATACTTTTTGGTACTTGTATCGGATTATTCGTTTAATAATAAAAGGCATTTCTTTATTATGTTTGTCTTTCAGAATAATAAAGTCCCTAGAATAGTTAGTTTGTTTAATGAAATGTTAAGTGTGACTTAATCATGAGATCCCATTAAACATAAAGACATTATTCTTAAAATATCCGTAGTCAAGCTTTATTGCAAAGTGGGATAACATTAAAAGCATTGAGACTATTATGAAGATAGACTGATGATCACATCTCATGGATCATGGATAAAGAGTTATCAAGTCTTGACATAGGTATAAATATTAGGAGTAATATTTATACCGGATTGACCCGCTATGAGAATACTACATAGTATGTTATGCAAAGTGTCATAAGTTATTCTCATGGTGATAATGGTGTATTACCACCCTTCGACCTGAAACCACTATTGACCCTAGATGTAGAGTCGGGTGCTTTATTGCTGATCAAACATTATCCGTAACTGGATGATCATAAAGACAGTTGATGGGCACTCCACGAAGCATGCTGAGGGACATGAGTGTCCTAGATGGAATTTGCCAATCCTGCATAACAGGAGAAATGTCTAAGGGCCCAATATTGAACTGGACAAGGATGACACAGTGTATGCCTTGTGTTCAATATAGACATAGGGGCAAAAGGGTAATTGTACAAACATATATTATCACGAAAAAGGTTTTGTCAGATCACATGACATTTTCGTGACTTGGGTAGCAGTGATGTGTTGCTAGATACCGCTTACTGTTTATTATGTTAAATATATAATTTAATATAATTACCAACGTTACGAAATCCTACAGGGTCACACACATAAGGACAGTTTGATGAGAGATAGAGAAATCAAAGGAACACCGTAAGGTACGGTGCACTTAAGTGAAAAATAGAAATTCGGATAATATAATAATAATTATTGTTATTTTATAATGGTTATAAAATAATAATAAAATAAATATATTTATTATAATAATAGTTATTATAATAATATATAATATTATTATGGATCATGTGAATTGGGTTTTTAGCCCGCAGCCCACAAGAGAGTCTATAAAAGGAACCCTTGTGATGAAGCTTTCTTTTGATGCAATTTCGTTTTTGATTCTCTTTTCTCACTCAAATAATTCCGTTCGTAAGCAGCTAGCACTGTGACCGGAAGCTGTTCGTGTGGACTGAGTAGAGGCGTTGCAATTCATCAACGCTTGTGATCGCTGCATCAAAGATCTGAATCACCACAAAGAGGTAACGATTCTATCACTGACCATGCTCATTCGTAAGGATCACTAAAGGAAATTTTTGTTTTCCGCTGCGTTTAGATCGCAATTTTCCTTCACGTTTAGGCTCTGGCTAGTTTCTTTAGGTATCCAGACACCGGTTATTACGTATAACGTCCAGGCTCTGGTCAGTTTTGTTGAGTATCCAGACTCCGGTCATTACGTTAGCGTCCAGGCTCCGGTCATTTTCGTTTAGTATCCAGACTCCGGTCATTATGTTGAGCGTTCCGGCTCCGGTAGTTTTCGTTGAGTATCCAGACTTCGGTCATTCTGTTGAGCGTTCTGGCTCCGGTCTGTTTCGTTGAGTATCCAGACTCCGATTATTAAGTTTAGCATTCAGGCTTCGGTTAGTTTCGTTGGGTATCCAGACTCCAATTATTACGTTGAGCGTTCAAGCTCCGGTCATTTTCCTTGAGTATGCAGACTCTGGTTATTACATTGAGCGTTTATGCTCCGGTCAGTTTCGTTGGGTATCCAGACTCCGGTTATTACGTTGAGCATTCAGGCTCTGGTGATTTTCGTAGAGTATCCAGACTACGGTTATTCCGTTGAGTGTTTAGGCTCTGGTTAGTTTTTTTAGGTATCCAGACACCGGTAATTACGTATAGCGCCAGGCTCTGATCAGTTTTATTGAGTATCCAGACTCCGGTCATTACATTGAGCGTCCAGGTTCCGGTCATTTTCATTGAGTATCCAGATTCCGGTCATTACGTTGAGCGTTCAGGCTCCGGTCATTTTCGATGAGTATCCAGACTTCGGTCATTCTGTTGAGCATTCTGGCTCCGTTCAATTTCTTTGAGTATCCAGACTCCGGTTATTAAGTTGAGCATTCAGGCTCCGTTCATTTTCATTGAGTATCCAGACTCCGGCTCTTATGTTGAGCGTTCAGGCTCCGGCCATTACGTTGATTGTTCAGGCTCCGGTCATTTTTGTTGAGTATCCAGACTGTGGTCATTACGTTGAGCGTTCAGGATCCGGTCATTTTCGATGAGTATCCAGACTCCGGTCATTCTGTTGAGCGTTCAGGCTCCGGTCAGATTCATTGAGTATCCAGACTCCGGTTATTAAGTTGAGCACTCATCCTCCGATCATTTTTCGTTGAGAATCCAGACTCCGGTTATTACGTTGAGCGTTCAGGCTCCAGTCATCACGTTGATCGTTCAGGCTCCGGTCAGTTTTCTTGAGTATCTTGACTCCAGTTATTACATTGAGCGTTCAGGCTCTGGTCAGTTTCGTTGGGTATCCAGACTCCAGTTATAACGTTGAGCATTAAGGCTCTAGTCATTTTTGTTGAGTATCCAGACTCCGGTTATTACGTTAAGCGTTCAGGCTCCGGTCAGTTTGGTTGAGTATCCAGACTGCGGTTATTACGCTGCGCGTTCAGGCTTCGGTCAGCTTGGTTGAGTATCCAGACTGCGGTTATTACGCTGCGCGTTCGGGCTCCGGTCATTTTCGTTGAGTATCCAGACTCATGTTATTACGTTGAGCGTTCAGGCTCCAGTCAGTTTCGTTGAGTATCCAGACTTCGGCTATTAAGTTGAGCGTTAAGGCTCCGGTCAGTTTCGTTGGGTATCCAGACTCCGGTTATTACGTTGAGCGTTCAAGCTCCGATCAGTTTCGTTGAGTATCCAGACTCTGGTTATTACGTTGAATGTTCATGCTCCAGTTAGTTTTGTTGGGTATCCAGACTCTGGTTATTGTGTTGAGCATTCAGGCTCCAGTGATTTTCCTTGAGTATCCAGACTCCGGTTATTCCATTGAGCGTTTAGGCTCTGGTTAGTTTCTTTAGGTATCCAGACACCGGTTATTACGTATAGCGTCCAGGCTCTGGTCAGTTTTGTTGAGTATCCATACTCCGGTCATTACGTTGGCGTCCAGGCTCTGGTCATTTTCGTTTAGTATCCAGACTCCGGTCATTATGTTGAGCGTTCCGGCTCCGGTAGTTTTCGTTGAGTATCCAGACTTCGGTCATTCTGTTGAGAGTTCTGGCTCCGGTCTGTTTCGTTGAGTATCCAGACTCCGATTATTAAGTTTAGCATTCAGGCTCCGGTCAGTTTCGTTGGGTATCCAGACTCCGGTTATTACGTTGAGCGTTCAAGCTCCGGTCATTTTCCTTGAGTATCTTGACTCTGGTTATTACATTGAGCGTTTATGCTCCGTTCAGTTTCGTTGGGTATCCAGACTCCGGTTATTACGTTGAGCATTCAGGCTCCGGTGATTTTCGTAGAGTATCCAGACTCCGGTTACTCCGTTGAGTGTTTAGGCTCTGGTTAGTTTTTTTAGGTATCCAGACACCGGTAATTACGTATAGCGCCAGGCTCTGATCAGTTTTATTGAGTATCCAGACTCCGGTCATTACATTGAGCGTCCAGGTTCCGGTCATTTTCGTTGAGTATCCAGATTCCGGTCATTACGTTGAGCGTTCAGGCTCCGGTCATTTTCGTTGAGTATCCAGACTTCGGTCATTCTGTTGAGCATTCTGGCGTCGGTCAATTTCGTTGAGTATCCAGACTCCGGTTATTAAGTTGAGCATTCAGGCTCCGGTCATTTTCATTGAGTATCTAGACTCCGGTTCTTATGTTGAGCGTTCAGGCTCCGGCCATTACGTTGATCGTTCAGGCTCCGGTCATTTTTGTTGAGTATCCAGACCGCGGTCATTACGTTGAGCGTTCAGGCTCCGGTCATTTTCGATGAGTATCCAGACTCCGGTCATTCTGTTAAGCGTTCAGGCTCCGGTCAGATTCGTTGAGTATCCAGACTCCGGTTATTAAGTTGAGCATTCAGGCTCCGGTCATTTTTCGTTGAGTATCCAGACTCCGGTTATTACGTTGAGCGTTCAGGCTCCAGTCATCACGTTGATCGTTCAGGCTCCGGTCTGTTTTGTTGAGTATCTTGACTCCAGTTATTACATTGAGCGTTCAGGCTCTGGTCTGTTTCGTTGGGTATCCAGACTCCAGTTATTACATTGAGCGTTAACGCTCTAGTCATTTTTGTTGAGTATTCAGACTCCGGTAATTACGTTGAGCGTTCAGGCTCGGTCAGTTTCGTTGAGTATCCAAACTTCGGTTATTAAGTTTAGCATTCGGGCTCCGGTCATTTTCTTTGAGTATCTAGACTCCAGTTATTACGTTGAGCGTTCAGGCTCCATTCAATTTCGTTGGGTATCCAGACTCTGGTTATTACGTTGAGCGTTCAGGCTCCGGTCAGTTTCGTTGAGTATCCAGACTCCGGTGATTAGGTTGAGCGTTCAGGCTCCTGTCAGTTTCGTTGAGTATCCTAACTCCGATTATTAAGTTGAGCATTCAGGCTCCGGTCATTTTCTTTGAGTATCTAAACTCTGGTTATTACGTTGAGTGTTCAGGCTCCGGTCATTTTCGTTGAGTATCTTGACTCCGGTTATTACGTTGAGCGTTCAGGCTCCGGTCAGTTTTGTTGAGTGTCCAGACTCTGGTTATTAAGTTGAGCGTTCAGACTCCATTCAGTTTCGTTGGCTATCTAGACTCCGGTTATTACGTTGAGCATTCAGGCTCCGGTCATTTTTGTTGAGTATCCAGACTCTGGTTATTACGTTGAGTGTTCAAGCTCCGGTCAGTTTCATTGAGTATCCAGATTCCGGCTATTACATTGAGCATCCAGGCTCCGGTCAGTTTTGCTGGGTATCCAGACTCCGGTTATTACATTGAGCGTTCAGGCTCCGGTTAGTTTTTTGGGTATCCAGACTCCGGTTATTACGCTGAGCGTTCAGGCTCTGGTCAGTTTCGTTGAGTATCTAGACTCCGGTCATTACGTTGAGCGTTCACGCTCCGGTCAGTTTCGTTGAGCACCAGACTCCAATTATTACATTGAGCGTTCACGCTCCGGTCAGTTTCGTTGGGTATCCAGACTCCGGTTATTAATGTGAGCATTCAGGCTCTGGTCATTTTCGTTGAGTATCCAGACTCCGGTTAGTATGTTGAGCGTTCAGGCTTCGGTCACTACGTTGATCGTTCAGGCTCCGGTCAGTTTCGTAAGGTATCCAGACTCCGGTTATTACGTTTTGCGTTCAGGCTCTGGTCAGTTTCATTGGGTATCCAGACTCCAGTTATTACGTTGAGTGTTAAGGCTCCAGTCTTTTTTGTTTAGTATCCAGACTTCGGTTATTACGTTGAGCGTTCAGGCTCCGGTCAGTTTCGTTGAGTATCCAAACTTCGGTTATTAAGTTGAGCGTTCAGGCTCCGGTCATTTTCTTTGAGTATTCGGACTCCGGTTATTACGTTGAGCGTTCGGGCTCCGGTCATTTTCGTTGAGTATCCAAACTCCGGTTATTACGTTGAGCGTTCAGCTCCGGTCAGTTTCGTTGAGTATCCAGACTCCGGTTATTAAGTTGAGCGTTCAGGCTCCGGTCAGTTTCGTTGGGTATCCAGACTCCGGTTATTACGTTGAGCATTCAGGCTCCGGTCATTTTTTTTGAGTCTCCAGACTCTGGTTATTACCTTTTATGTTCAAGCTCCAATTAGTTTCGTTGAGAATCCAGACTCCGATTATTACGTTGAGCATGCAGGCTCCGGTCAGTTTCGTTGGGTATCTAGACTCCGGTTATTACGTTGAGGATTCAGGCTTCGGTGATTTTCGTTGAGTATCCAGATTCCAGTTATTACATTGAGCGTTCAGGGTCCGGTCAGTTTGGTTGAGTATCTAGACTCCGATTATTACGTTGAGCGTTCAGGCTCCGGTTAGTTTCGTTGAGTATCCAGGCTCTGGTTATTACGTTGAGCGTTCAGGCTCCGGTCAGTTTCGTTGGGTATCTAGACTCCGGTTATTACGTTGATCGTTCAGGCTCTGGTCAGTTTCGTTGAGTATCTAGACTCCGCTTATCACGTTGAGCGTTCAGGCTCCGGTCAGTTTCGTTGGGTATCCAGACACCAGTTATTACATTGTCCCTGTATAGTACTTGCATTCATTTTATGGGTGATCTTCTTCAAGGATCAGTTTTTTGTCATAGACTAGCTCTTGCACCACATATCCTAACGCCAAACAAGTGTCTAGTTCATGTCCTTCAACCCCTTTGTGAAACTCACAAGTCAAGTTTGCATTATACCATGGTCCTGGCACAAGGTTAAGAGCTCGTGGAGTCACCAACGAATTCTGAATTAGTAGCGGATAAAGCTTACTTAGCGGCACAGGAACTGTCTTGTAGCATTCCTTGTTCCTCTTGACAAGGTTCTTCTTATTCATGTTCTGGCTTCGAGAACCTTGAGGGGAAACAACCAATGAATGCTGAGATGCTCTTTTGGTAACCACCTGACAAGAATGACGTTTTGGCGCAGGCCCAAATGCTGGTTGACGATGGTCTGACCGTTGAAGCTTAGGAGGTCCTTGAGCTGTGAGGGTCATCGGAAGTGATGGACTCATGACCTCTCTAGGCGCAATAGGGGGAGAATACCCTTTATTCTTCATCAAATTCTGCAAAGTCTCCAAAACCCAATTCATCTGATCTTTGAGGGCCCTGATTTCCTCCTTCAAGGCTTCTTGCCTTTTCAAAAGCTCTTTCATTGTTTCCATTGGCCCATGATGCATGCTAGGTATTCCTCTAGAGACAGGAATAGGAACATGACACTCAAGGCTGAAAAATGCAAATGCACATGCAAATGTGATAAACATGCTTATGCAATGCAAAAGGTTTCATAGAACTCAAAATATTTACAAACATCAAGATAAACCAAAAATTTCTTTCATTAACCCACCATGTGAATACTGCTTACAAGAGTCTTAAAGAGAAAGCTAAATAAAAGCTAACAAAAAGTCCTAAAGAGGTTCTCTGGACAGCTTCGTGTTGAGCTTCTTGACCTCTTCTTCCATCTGGGACTTTTCGAGGATAAGCTTTCTTCACAATTGGCTTCTACGGAGTCAACTGAGGAATAAATGATGATAAATCAGCTGATACTTTCCTCTTCTTACAAGAGAGTGCTTCCTCATTCTTCAACCGTAGTTGTTTCTCGAGCTCTATGTTTTCTTTGACAACCACATGATCTCGTGCTTCAATGCTTCTTCTTGCTTGTTGTGCTTTGTTCAAAGCGATTCCCAGACGTGGAGCCTTAGTAATATCTTTCTCCATAGGGTCTTTCTCCATGTTTGGAAAAAGAGATTCGTCAAGAACGAGCAATCCAACAAAATAAGAGTATTTATTAGTTGATAGTCAGGAAAAGTAGAACGATGATAGACTGGATCATAGAACTGGAGAAGCCTGGAGAGATAGTCCATTATCCATCTTTATCTTCAACCATAACAACAGTTTCCCATAGTTGCTCTTGAATCTCTGTGGATTTGTCACCAAGGTACTCAACCTCTAAGTTAAGACTCTTGTAAGTGTACTTTAAAGTTTCTTTCTTTTACTGTCCATAACAATCTTGATGTTTACAAACAAAGAGTCTGAGTTCTATGAAACTTTATGACATGATGCTTATGAATGCAAAAGTGCACAAACACAGGCAAATGCAACGATCACACATATGCACATAAACATAAGCCTAGGTTTAAAGAACGAGCGTGGATCCAAGGTCTACCCATCCCCAAGAAGGTGTGTAATAGGGATTTCAAACCTGTAGAGCAGGGTTCTAAATGGTGCTCAGAGTCATCAACCCATCTTTCGGATATTATCAATTTCCCAAATTACTTGGTAATCGATAATATTCTCAAGAGAGTCTCGTCTAAGTGTAGTATCGCGTATCAACTATTTCGAAAATACTTCCTTATAGCCATCGCACTACATCCTAGTAAGACCAAAGTGGGGTAGAATGTAATCTAAAAGTCCACAGTGTCATGGGCTCCTTCGTCGAAAGTAGCATTGTTTTCACGAATACTCGATCAACAATACTAAACTCTCAAAAAGGGCCTACACTGAGCGGTGGTTTCTCAAGTTAGCTTGGTCGGGAATCAACTCCCTATAAGCCTCCTTGAATATACCACCATCCTATCATAATTGCACTCTAGTCCGGGTATAGGACCATCTCACCACTCAAAAGGTCCCAAGATCCAACAAACAAATATACACAGATATACATGTAAAGCAAATATTCACAAATATGGCACATAAACAAACAAAATAGGCTAAACCCTCAAGTTCTTCCCCAGTGAAGTCGCCATTTCTGTTGCGGTGAAAATTGGATATCAAGCTATTAAATTAACTTGAATCTTAATTCTTTTACAACCGAACTTTATTTTATCCAAAGGAAAGTTCTAAAGAAAGAAAAACCCTTTTCGTGGTGTAACAACAACGCTAAGAGATTCGGGGATCGGGGTTTGGTTATACCTAGGGAAGATGTTAGCACCCTAAGCATCTGTAGTACTCTACGGGAACCTTTTGTTTGTTTGTGTGCTAAGTTTGTTAGGTATTTGCTATGGATTAGGAAAAAAGGTATAGGTTAAAACCTAAAGATATATACACAAAGTTTGCTCGCAAAGACATCGCGTCCTCTGCCTACGTATCCTAACTAGGATAGAATCAGAGCAATCGTAGTTCGCCTCACAAAGTTGAAGAACACTTGATTATGATCAAGGTTCAAAGGGGAACAAACATGACAATGTTTGTGTAGAGTTTAAGGAAACTCTCTAGATCTAAGTTGAACACTCAAGAAAGGGAAGTAAGTAATCATGACGATGATTCTTACATAGAGTTGACAAACTCTATCCTAAGTTTTAGTTGAAGAACACTCCTAGTGAAAGGTGGGTCTTTTAGTCTTAAAGCAAAGCCTAATGGCTCCTAAACTAAGGTTTAAGGCGACTTAACAAAGTCAATAGAATGGTTATTGTTGCACCCCAAAATTTGCCCAACATTTCTTCACCTAGTTTGTGTTTCATTTCATTCACATTAGCATTATCATTTGCATCTCATTGACATTTATGCAGGAGATCAAGAGGTATGAGTACCAATTAAGAGCTACACAAGACTATGAAGCTAGCTAAAGAAGGGTGTTCAAGAGTTCAAGGGTTGATATCCTTGTCAGAGAAAGTAAAAGATCCTCAGAGAGAGTGATTGAAGCCAAGTGTGTAGATCTCCTAACTTGAGAGTTGTGGGAAGCCATCAGATGATTCTGAGGTCATGGAAAAGGACTTGAGGTCTTGAGGGAGCTCATGGGAATTGTTGAAGATCACTTTGAGGCCTAGACAGGTCATTGTGCAAGATTAAGGAGGCTCAACCATGAGTGGTGCAGCTGTGTTTGACTGGGTCAACCCTAAGTCAACTGATGATTTAAAGAAGGTTGAGACCTAATTCAAGATCCATGTTATCATGGATTGATACATTGAGATTCTATAAGGATGATTCCAAGGCTAACTTATCATGATTGAAGAGTTTGAGAAGTTTCAAGCTAGGGTTTCCAAGGCTTGACAGTGTAAAATCCCCTAGTTTGACCCCTATCTTCAAGGTAATGTAGCTCAAGAGGTGATTGTCATCTCATCTTGCCCCCAACATGATTTTTGTAGAGCATGGTCTTAGCTTTAATTTTAGTGCTAGAAGTCCTTGATAGGATTTGTAGAACTCAAGTTATGGCTTTGACAAGTTACAAGTCATCTGAGGCATGTGAATTTGGAGCTTGAAAGTTACCCAACTTGCATGACACTTTTGCCCAAGAAGGATGATTCCTATGGACTTTTGGTCAACATGAATGTTGTTCCTTATCATCTTATATTTCCATAGAGTACTAGAAGTCCTTGATAGGATTTGTAGAACTCAAGTTATGGCTTTGACAAGTCAAGGGTATTTTGGGTATTTGGACATTATAGGTCATTTATGATCATAAGTCATTTTCACCAACTTAGAGACCTCAAATGAAATTTTTTTCAACTAGAAAGTTTCTCAAAATGGGGTTTTAACCTTGACCATGTATCAAGGAGGCATTGAAATGGCTCAAGGAGAGACTTGGTTCAAGGAATTTCGGAAAAAGGAAGAATTAAAGAGAATTAATGACCAAAAATTGAAATAATTCATTTTGTGTCCAAACAAGGCAAAATAATAGGCCATTTTGATTGGAAAAATAGTTTTAGAGACTTTGGCAATTTTGGAATTTTGGTTTGAGGTCAAATTCATACCATTTCATGTTGTTTCTTCATGATGAAGCAACATATCAAACTCATACCATTGGCTTGCAAACAAGGAAACAATCATAACAAACTGATTCAATATCTCATGAGATGATGATTACAAGCATTTTCATGCCCAAAGAGAGCAAATACATGGCTGTTGCAACATGGTATTTTGAAGGAGAAAGTGAAATTGAAAATCTCATTTGGAAGGTTGCAGAAAGTTCTAGACATTTCCAATGAGTTCTATATAAACATTAGAGTGTGTTCAGCCATTTTTTGGAGAAGATTGAGCCCTGAAGTAGAGAGAGAGGTTGAAGTTTCACAAGTGCAAGTTGGAATCGGTTTCTGAGTTCAAGGCAAAATCAAGGAAAAGTGAAGGTTGCATTAGCTTCAGAAGGTAATTTAGAGTGAATCTGCATCATCTTGAAGGTTGAATCGAGAAAGAAGTGCATCTGTTACAAGCTCAAATACAGGTTTTAACTTCTTGAAATTTCTCTATAATTATGTGTTTTCAGTGAACTAGAGGCATGTGGTTAGGTTCCCCTATTGACATAGATGGATTTAGGATGATCAATTGCAACTTTAGAGACAATTTAGGTGGAAGTTCATTTTCGGTTGAGATTGTTATTTCAAGATTCAGGCGTTTTGAGGATGAATTAATGGCATGGTTGAATTGCTGATGAAATTTTGAGCAAGACTCATTCAGACATCGTGGCGAATGGTTGGCTATAGATGAAGTTAGGGTTATGCAGGGGTGGCCGGAAAAGCCATCGGCGATGGCCTGGTTCGCGCGTGGTTTGCAGGTTTAAATTGAGGATGAAATTTTCACCCTCCATTCACAAGGAAGACTTGACTCAGTCCATGGATCCAAGCGCTCTTGATGAGCCACGTACCCTTCTCCAAAACTCACCGTTTTGTTTATGGACTTTGATTCTTCGCTGTGTGAACCAAGAGGTCGTTGGTTCGAATCCTGGCTTGTACTATTTTTCTTTCTTGTGTGAATTTCTAAAGAGAAGGCAAATAAGTTGAAGCGCCTGGGCTTTGGACAGATTGTTATCCACACCCCCCTCCTTGGCCCAACCCAGGATTTAAACTTGAAATATTTGCTATTTGTCACGCACCTTTTATCATTTTCTTATTATTTCTTTTATTTTTATCATTTCATAGAGGTTTGAAAATAATTCATAAAAAATAGAAAAATAACTCAATTAATTCCAAGTTTTTTTTCTTTGATTCATGATTGACTCTAGAGTTTTATGAAATTGAAAGATCAGGAAATTCATGCATTTTCATTTTATGTGCATTTTTTTGTATTTTAATTGACATTAAAATCATTATGGTTGATACCTTGTTTTGCTGATTTTTGTGTGAGCAATTGGTGATGATTCTTGAGCTAAATTTTTGTGTGTAGTTATTTTAGATATTTATGCTCCCCTTAGATTTTTCTCACATATTTGTGATGAAATTAGGTAGTATTTTTAAGTTGAAACTTTAGGTGCTCTAGTTTTAGGGTTTAAGCTTAGTACCTTGTGATTTAGGATTTATTTCTAGGACTTTGTTGATGATTCAACCTCTGGAATTTGTATGGTAGATTCATGATTGAATTAGGTTCCCATAGTTATTTTTGTAGGATTTTACAATTGGTTTTAGTATTTTAGTTAGGATTAACTTTAGTACTAAGTTTTAGGTGATCCTAACTTGCTAATTCAACTAGAATGATTTCTTTAGTTCCCTTAGATTAGGGTTTTGCCTCTCTTGCTCTTAGATGGTGATGAATACATGTGTGGGATGCTGAGGAATGCATGAAGAAGCTTGGATGGGAAGATTCCCCTTCTTTTGGTGTAGTTTTGTTTAGGTGTTAATATTAGGGTTTGTAAATAGAGCTTCTAGATAGATTCTCTTCTTTCATAAACATGGAAGGTGTTGATCACTTCCATTCTTCACTATGATGTAAGGTCCCCTTGTGAAGGCCTCATCCCTCCTTTGGTAGGATGTGTGGCTCTTCACAAGTTGGTAGAACCTTTGAGGGTTCCTTTCTTTGATGGTGGAGTGTTTAGTGGTGACCTTTGGTCTTCATTTTGCTTTCCACTATCCAAACGTTGCTCTTGTTAGATGAATCTTTCTCCGTTGCTAGAGGATGGAGTTCCTTGTTAGAAGATTGAAGATGCTAGAGGTTTCTTCTTATTTGTATTTGAAGACTGCCATTGGAGCTGAGGCTTGAAGACCAAGAAGAACAAGTTGACACTTGTGAAGAAGATCAAGTTGAGATTGAATGAAGAGCTGAAGCTTGAAGTTGGAGAACAAGTTGATACTTGTGATTGATGTGTTGAAAGCTTGAAGAAGAAAGTTGATGCTTGATATTGAAGATGAAGGCCTTGAAGAGAAGTTGCACACTGTGGACTGAACTGCTGTCAGAAGATTGCTTTGCTGTGAAGCTGTGGGAGTGGTTGATCTGCTTTCTTTCCTGTCTGTTTGCTTGTTGTGCAACTGTAGTGGTGTGACTTGTTTGATTTGCTTGATGCATTAGAATAAGTTCATATTTAGATTGATTTAAGCTAGGAGCATGATTGCACTATAGGTTGAGTTGCTCCCTCTGCTTGGATTGTTACTGTATGGCTTTGTTTGCGGGTATTCGGTAGAGCCCAGCTCCCTTGCCTATGTGGGTTTTGATTTGCTTGATGGTATTTTATTTCATTTCTTCTGTATGATTGCAGTTATTATATTTTGCTTGATAGCATTTCCGGACCAACTACCGACTTTTCACCTTTTCCGTCGTTTGCTGTACCATTTCCGGACCAACTACCGACTTTTCACCTGTCTCATGCCAACACAGAGGTGTTCGACATCTCCGACCATATAAAGCCTCAAATGGCGCCATACCAATACTCGGATGGAAACTGTTATTATAGGTGAACTCAATCAACGCTAAATAACCGTCCCATGCACCACCTTGTTCAAGCACACAAGCACGCAACAAATCTTCTAACGATTGAATCGTCCTCTCGGTTTGACCATCTGTTTGCGGATGATATGCCGAACTCAATCTCAACTTAGAACCCAAGGCACCTTGCAAACTCTCACAAAATATTGAAGTAAATGTAGGATCTCTATCCGACACAATACTCCTAGGAACTCCATGAAGCTTCACAATAGTGCCAACATAAATCTCGGCCAACCTTTCCAAAGAATAAGTAATATCAATCGGAATAAAGTGAGCCGATTTAGTAAGCCTATCAACAATCACCCAAATAGCATTATGTCCTCTTTGCGTATTCGGCAATCCCGTAACAAAATCCATCGATATACTATCCCATTTCCATTCCGGAATATCCAACGGTTGCATCAACCCACTAGGCTTCTGATGCTCCACCTTAGACTTCTGGCAAGTCAAACACGAGTACACAAAACGAGCAACATCGCTTTTCAATCCAGACCACCAAAAGATCTTCTTCAAATCCTGATACATCTTATTCGCTCCCGGATGAATACTTAAGTTACTCCGATGTCCCTCTTCCAATATCATCTTTTTCAAATCCGCATCATCGGGAATACAAATACGGCCTCGAAACCTCAAAACTCCTAATTCATCAACTTTGAAATCTTCATTTCCATTCGTCATCAAATCCACAAATTTCAAATCCAACTTTTGCTTTTCACACACCGTAGTAAGGAAATCATTCGTGACATGCAACATACCAAGCTTCACACTACGCGGCGTTAACTCACAAACCAAACTCAAATCTCTAAAGTTCTCCAAGAGTTCCCACTCTCTAACCATCAAAGTAGACACGTGCAACGACTTCCGACTTAAGGCATCGGCTACCACATTCGCCTTACCCGGATGATAATTTAAACCAAAATCATAGTCCTTCAAAAGTTCTAGCCATCTCCTTTGCCTCATATTCAATTCTTTTTGATCAAACAAATACTTCAAACTCTTGTGATCGCTAAAAACTTCAAATCTTGCACCATAAAGATAGTGCCTCCAAATTTTCAAAACGAACACTACGGCCGCTAACTCCAAATCATGAGTAGGATAATTCTTTTCATGCACTCTCAACTGCCTAGAAGCATACGCCACGACCTTCCCATCTTGCATCAATACACCACCCAATCCTGACAAAGAAGCATCGCAATAAACCACAAAAGGTTCCGTAGGATTCGGCAAAATCAAAATTGGCGCTGTTGTTAACCTTCTCTTTAATTCCATGAAACTCTCTTCACAATTAACATCCCAAATAAAAGCCTTTCCTTTACAAGTCAACTGCGTTAACGGAAGTGCTAACTTTGAAAATCCTTCGATAAACCTCCGGTAGTAACCGGCCAAGCCCAAAAAGCTTCGAATTTCCGTAACCGATCTTGGAGTCTCCCATTGCATTACCGCATCGATCTTGGACGGATCCACACTAATACCATTGCCGGAAATAATATGCCCAAGAAAACTCACCTCCGACAACCAAAACTCACACTTAGACAACTTTGCATACAACTTCTTCTCTTTCAAAATCCGCAACACAATCCTTAAATGTTCTTCGTGTTCCTCTCGAGACTTAGAATAAATCAAAATGTCATCGATAAACACTACCACAAAACGATCCAACTGCTCGTGGAAGATACGGTTCATATATTCCATGAAAACACCCGGCGCGTTAGAAACTCCGAATGGCATCACCGTAAACTCATAGTGACCATATCGTGTTCTAAAAGCCGTCTTCGAAATATCTTCTTCCTTAACCCAAATCTGGTGATAACCGGATCTCAAATCAATCTTACTAAAAACACGGGCTCCAACCAATTGATCCATCAAATCATCAATTCTTGGAAGCGGATACTTGCTCTTAATTGTCACCTTATTCAACTGCCGATAATCAATACACAATCGCATACTACCATCCTTCTTCTTTACCAACAATACCGGCGCACCCCAAGGAGAAACACTTGGTCTTATAAATCTCTTATCCAACAAATCATTCAACTACTTCTTCAATTCCACCAACTCCGATGCCGACATCCGATACAGGGCCATCGAAATCGGTCTAGTACCCGGAACTATATCAATAGAAAATTCAACCTCTCTCTTTGGCGGCACATCCGCAACATCTTCCGGAAACACTTCAGGAAATTCACAAACCACAGGAAACACGTCGAGCTCAACTTTGCTCTCCACCGACAACGATGCAAACAAACTAAACAACTGAGCTTCGTCCGCTAAAAGTTTCTTCAACTCTTTAGTGGAAAGAAAACTCTCGTTTTCACCATCTTCCAAAGAAGGAAACCTTACTAACTTGTGATAGCAATCCAGATGAACTCTATTAAATTGCAACCAGTTCATACCCAAGATTACGTCCAAACCTTCCAACGGCAAACACACTAAATCCATAACGAAGTCCTTACCATACATGGTCAAAGGACAACTTGCACACACCAAAGAAGTAGTTACCGACCCCGAAGCGGGAGTCCCAATAACCATACCACTACTCAAAGAAACCATACACAAATCCAACCGCTTAGCACACGCAAGAGAAATGAACGAGTGAGTCGCTCCAGTATCAATAATAGCAACTAAAGGCATATCATTAATAAAGCATGTACCTTTAATCAAACGATTCGCCGCATTAGTAGCGTCTGAACCTGCTAATGCGAAAACTTTTCCGCCCGCCTGAGCTTGCTTCAGTTTGGTACAATTCGGGCTAATGTGACCCACCTCGCCACAATTAAAACACTTCACAGCATTCTTTCTACACTCTGCTGCATCATGTCCAAGGAGTCTACAGTTGGAACACTTCACCTTGAACTTTCCACAATCATAAGACTTGTGGCCCATGACGCCACACTTAAAACATTTGATCGCACCGGAACCTCCTCCGGGTCTCCTATCAAAGTTTCCCCTATGTTTGCCCTTATCAGCAGGCGTCACATAAGGTCCGCTTCGTACTTGCTGCTTCCCTCTCCTCTCGCTCAAACCCTTATAATGAGTAGAACGAGCTCTACTGTCTTCTTCATAAATCCTACAGCACTCGGTCAAATCCGAAAATCTTCGTATCCTTTGATAACCCACCGCTTGCTTTATCTCAGGACGCAAGCCATTCTCATACTTGATACATTTGGAAAATTCCGCCGTAACCGCATCATAGTGAGGGTGAAACTTCACTAACTCAGTAAACCTAGCGGTGTAGTCCACCACCGACATATTACCTTGTTTCAACTCCAGAAATTCCATTTCTCTCTTCCCTTTAACACTTTCGGGATAATACTTCCTTAGAAACTCAGTACGAAATAAATCCCACGTAATCTCCTCATCGTCGACCTCAAGAACTTGCTTCACGCTGACCCACCAGTCATCAGCCTCTTCTCTCAACATGTGAGTCCCTAGTCTCACCTTGTTCCCTTCAGCACAATCCATCACCCTAAAGATCCTCTCAATTTCCTTTAACCATATCTGAGCACCATCCGGATCAAATCTCCCTTTGAACACCGGTGGTTGGTTCTTCCTGAACTCATCATTCGCATTCACGTTAGGTGCACCCTGCACAGCTCTGGCCATAGCCTCTAACGCCGCTGCCATAGTGTTGTCATTACGACCTGCCATATTCTGAGGATTCCCAAAAATAACAACAAGGTTAAACAACCGTTTAACCAACATAACAACAAGACAGACACGAATGACTCAACACAGGCTCTGATACCACTTAATGTAACACCCCCTTTCTATACCCCCAAATTAATACATTTAATCAATTAGGCACTTAGAAAATTTATTTCATCAGAGTTTAATTAAAACATGGTATATAAGAGGCGCATCACATTATCATGAAACTAAACACATACGATACCTGCTCAAAATAGATATGCAACAATGGGTAACCCACATCTCAATATTTAGAATAAAAGCGGAAACATCCAAATATTGAATCGATCACATTCATAAAAGTATATACAACCATGAATTAATTCATGTTTTACAACATATCCACAGCAGATACATACACATATGTATCACAAAAGAATCAAACCAAAATAGCTTCAAAAGAGCCTAAAGCTTCCCAACTACCCAGATGTTACATATCAGAGCCATTGACCAAAAAGAATGAAGACATCGCTTCACAAAAAGAACCTCCAGCTTCCTACTCTGCAATGCCTCATAGAGCATCATAAAACAGCAGAAGGGTGAGAAACAATATCATAACAGTTAATGCATAAAATTGTATATATACATATACTCACATTTGTACAAGTTATACTCAAATTATGTTCTCACCACGTTAAACATATACAAATAATCATGCCTCTACACAGGATTATGAACATTCACAATATGTTCCTCCAAACAATCATATATAACATACACAGTTATATTCATTCAACCAATGCATCATACACAGATGACTCATGCAACTCATAGAGACCGACACACAACTCTATGCAGATGCAAATGCGGTACCGACTCATTCAACAGTTTCTCTAAGGAATCGAGTATTCAGCAAATCCTCCACGGGATCAAGTACTCAGCAGATTCTCCATGGAATCAAATATTCATCAGATTCTCCACGGAATCGAATATTCAGCAGATCCTCCACGGGATCAAGTACTCAGCAGATTCTCCATGGAATCAAATACTCTAGCCAATCCTCCACGGGATTACATGTTATGACCGATTCTCCGAGGAATCACACAATGAAACCGATTCTCCAAGGAATCTAATATAACCATCGTATCATACGAGGTTCTGCAAATCCTTCGAGGGATCATTCAACACAAAAATGCATACTATGCTCACAAACATACTCATTGCATTTATCACATACATCGCATATATCTATCATGCATTCACATTATGCACCATTCCACACATGGTTTACACACATATCAGCCTATCAATGCGTTTCTATTCAATTCGAGCAAATACACAAGATTATCAAATATTCAAGATTCACCATTTACTCTACAATCTAGGATTCACGCCTTTCGGCCACCCACAGCACGACATGTCAAAACAATTCACACATCAATCATTCATATAGGAATTAATCATAATTGAATCAACCAAACATCATGCTATGAACAAAACAGCAAAACAAATAACACTGCTAGGTTCGCCAACCTTTGCCTGGCGAAGCCACGCAGCGAATGCTCGCTGGCCTTCGCCTGGCGAACTTCCTAGCGAAGTCCACTGGGAGTAATTCTGGAATTACTCGCTGAGGCTCGCTACCCACTCGCCTGGCGAACCTTCGCCAACTCACCTCGCCTGGCGAACTTGCCACCGAATACAGGGTGTTAGCTTCTGACTTGCTTCGCTACAGCTCGCTGGGCTTCGCCTGGCGAAGCTTCGCTGCCATTCGCCTGGCGAGCCTACGAAGACAGAACTTCCATGGCTGTCTCAAGAGCCCAAACTCCCCAAAATCAACCGATTAAATCCAAACCAGTCTCATTAGCGCAACCCAACCATCACCCGACTAAACTACATCGTCTAATCCGAGTTCTAACCGATTAAAACCTCGTTCTACTCACAAAACCAACTTCTAACCTAAGTGGAAAAAGAGTAGAAACCCTACACATTCCAAACACATACACATACAATCATACACATTAAAGAGATGATGGAGTTTCACACCCTTACCGATCGATTGCAAGCTTTGGTGATGATCCCTTGATGATTCTAGGTTTTTCTCTCCACTTTCTCTTCTCTTTCTCTTCTCCTCTTTTCTTTCTCTTGTTTTTCTTCTTATGTTACTATCTTTCTTTCTTTTCCTCTCTTATTCTATTTCTATCTCTATTTCTTTCCTCTCAAGTTCTTTCCAACACTTACCAATCAATTCTCACACTAAAGTGCTAAAATGTCTAAAATGCCCTTTTTATTCTAATTCCCCGAAAACTCTCCGAATCGGTAAAAATAGATAAAACAAGCAAACACCACATAGCAATATATAATTTCTCAATTTAAAACAAACATCAAATAAATAAATTAAAAGACTCAACAATTAATGGGAATTCAGAATCGGGGCGTTACAACTCTCCCCCACTTTAGAAATTTCCGTCCTCGAAAATATCACCTGATTCAAACAACTCTGGATGCGATTCTCGCATCTTGCTCTCCAATTCCCAAGTCATGTTGCCTTCCGCGGCACCTCCCCAGGACACTTTCACGAGCGCAATATCCTTGCCTCTTATTTTCTTAACTTCACGGTCCAAAATACTAACCGGTAAAACTTCAACTGTAAGGTTATCTCTTACTTCCACTTCATCCATTGGAATAACATGTGACGGATCCGGAACATACTTCCGAAGTTGCGAGACATGGAATACATCATGCAAATTCGAAAGATTCGGAGGCAACACCACACGATAAGCCACAGCACCAACTCGTGCGACAACCTGATACGGACCAATAAAACGAGAAGTCAACTTTCTCGACTTCAAAGCACGACCCACACCCGCAACCGGTGTAACTCTCAAAAACACATGGTCGCCCTCTAGAAACTCGAGATCCTTTCTCCTTCTATCATGATAACTTTTCTGTCTACTCTGAGAAGCTCTCATCTTTTCCCGAATAAATTTCACCTTTTTCCGTCGTTTGCTGTACCATTTCCGGACCAACTACCGACTTTTCACCTGTCTCATGCCAACACAGAGGTGTTTGACATCTCCGACCATATAAAGCCTCAAATGGCGCCATACCAATACTCGAATGGAAACTGTTATTATAGGTGAACTCAATCAACGCTAAATAACCGTCCCACGCACCACCTTGCTCAAGTACACAAGCGCGCAACAAGTCTTCTAACGATTGAATCGTCCTCTCGGTTTGACCATCTGTTTGCGGATGATATGCCGAACTCAATCTCAACTTAGAACCCAAGGCACCTTGCAAACTCTCACAAAATCTTGAAGTAAATTTAGGATCTCTATCCGACACAATACTCCTAGGAAGTCCATGAAGCTTCACAATAGTGCCAACATAAATCTCGGCCAACCTTTCCAAAGAATAAGTAATATCAATCGGAATAAAGTGAGCCGATTTAGTAAGCCTATCAACAATCACCCAAATAGCATTATGTCCTCTTTGCGTATTCGGCAATCCCGTAACAAAATCCATCGATATACTATCCCATTTCCATTCCGGAATATCCAACGGTTGCATCAACCCACTAGGCTTCTGATGCTCCACCTTAGACTTCTGGCAAGTCAAACACGAGTACACAAAACGAGCAACATCGCTTTTCAATCCAGACCACCAAAAGATCTTCTTCAAATCCTGATACATCTTATTCGCTCCCGGATGAATACTTAAGTTACTCCAATGTCCCTCTTCCAATATCATCTTTTTCAAATCCGCATCATCGGGAATACAAATACGGCCTCGAAACCTCAAAACTCCTAATTCATCAACTTTGAAATCTTCATTTCCATTCGTCATCAAATCCACAAATTTCAAATCCAACTTTTGCTTTTCACACACCGTAGTAAGGAAATCATTCGTGACATGAAACATACCAAGCTTCACACTACTCGGCGTTAACTCACAAACCAAACTCAAATCTCTAAAGTTATCCAAGAGTTCCCACTCTCTAACCATCAAAGTAGACACGTGCAACGACTTCCGACATAATTCATTGGCTACCACATTCGCCTTACCCGGATGATAATTTAAACCAAAATCATAGTCCTTCAAAAGTTCTAGCCATCTCCTTTGCCTCATATTCAATTCTTTTTGATCAAACAAATACTTCAAACTCTTGTGATCGCTAAAAACTTTAAATCTTGCACCATAAAGATAGTGCCTCCAAATTTTCAAAACGAACACTACGGCCGCTAACTCCAAATCATGAGTAGGATAATTCTTTTCATGCACTCTCAACTTCCTAGAAGCATACGCCACGACCTTCCCATCTTGCATCAATACACCACCCAATCCTGACAAAGAAGCATCGCAATAAACCACAAAAGGTTCCGTAGGATTCGGCAAAATCAAAATTGGCGCTGTTGTTAACCTTCTCTTTAATTCCATGAAACTCTCTTCACAATTAACATCCCAGATAAAAGCCTTTCCTTTACAAGTCAACTGCGTTAACGGAAGTGCTAACTTTGAAAATCCTTCGATAAACCTCCGGTAGTAACCGGCCAAGCCCAAAAAGCTTCGAATTTCCGTAACCGATCTTGGAGTCTCCCATTGCATTACCGCATCGATCTTGGACGGATCCACACTAATACCATTGCCGGAAATAATATGCCCAAGAAAACTCACCTCCGACAACCAAAACTCACACTTAGACAACTTTGCATACAACTTCTTCTCTTTCAAAATCCTCAACACAATCCTTAAATGTTCTTCGTGTTCCTCTCGAGACTTAGAATAAATCAAAATGTCATCGATAAACACTACCACAAAACGATCCAAATGCTCGTGGAAGATACGGTTCATATATTCCATGAAAACACCCGGCGCGTTAGAAACTCCGAATGGCATCACCGTAAACTCATAGTGACCATATCGTGTTCTAAAAGCCGTCTTCGAAATATCTTCTTCCTTAACCCGAATCTGGTGATAACCGGATCTCAAATCAATCTTACTAAAAACACGGGCTCCAACCAATTGATCCATCAAATCATCAATTCTTGGAAGCGGATACTTGTTCTTAATTGTCACCTTATTCAACTGCCGATAATCAATACACAATCGCATACTACCATCCTTCTTCTTTACCAACAATACCGGCGCACCCCAAGGAGAAACACTTGGTCTTACAAATCTCTTATCCAACAAATCATTCAACTGCTTCTTCAATTCCACCAACTCCGATGCCGACATACAATACGGCGCCATCGAAATCGGTCTAGTACCCGGAACTATATCAATAGAAAATTCAACCCCTCTCTTTGGCGGCACATCCGCAACATCTTCCGGAAACACTTCAGGAAATTCACAAACCACAGGAAACACGTCGAGCTCAACTTTGCTCTCCACCGACAACGATGCAAACAAACCAAACAACTGAGCTTCGTCCGCTAAAAGTTTCTTCAACTCTTTAGTGGAAAGAAAACTCTCGTTTTCACCATCTTCCAAAGAAAGAAACCTTACTAACTTGTGATAGCAATCCAGATGAACTCTATTAAATTGCAACCAGTTCATAACCAAGATTACGTCCAAACCTTCCAACGGCAAACACACTAAATCCATAACGAAGTCCTTACCATACATGGTCAAAGGACAACTTACACACACCAAAGAAGTAGTTACGGACCCTGAAGCGGGAGTCCCAATAACCATACCACTACTCAAAGAAACCATATACAAATCCAACCGCTTAGCACACACAAGAGAAATGAACGAGTGAGTCGCTCCAGTATCAATACTAGCAACTAAAGGCATATCATTAATAAAGCATGTACCTTTAATCAAACGATTCTCCGCATTAGTAGCGTCTGAACCTGCTAATGCGAAAACTTTTCCGCCCGCCTGAGCTTGCTTCGGTTTGGTACAATTCGGGCTAATGTGACCCACCTCGCCACAATTAAAACACTTCACAGCATTCTTTCTACACTCTGCTGCATCATGTCCAAGGAGTCCACAGTTGGAACACTTCGCCTTGAACTTTCCACAATCATAAGACTTGTGGCCCATCACGCCACACTTAAAACATTTGATCGCACCGGAACCTCCTCCGGGTCTCCTATCAAAGTTTCCCCTATGTTTGCCCTTATCAGCAGGCGTCACATAAGGTCCGCTTCGTACTTGCTGCTTCCCTCTCCTCTCGCTCAAACCCTTATAATGAGTAGAACGAGCTCTACTGTCTTCTTCATAAATCCTACAACACTCGGTCAAATCCGAAAATCTTCGTATCCTTTGATAATCCACCGCTTGCTTTATCTCAGGACGCAAGCCATTCTCATACTTGATACATTTGGAAAATTCCGCCGTAACCGCATCATAGTGAGGGTGAAACTTCACTAACACAGTAAACCTAGCGGTGTAGTCCACCACCGACATATTACCTTGTTTCAACTCCATAAATTCCATTTCTCTTTTCCCTTTAACACTTTCAGGATAATACTTCCTTAGAAACTCAGTACGAAATAAATCCCACGTAATCTCCTCATCGTCGACCTCAAGAACTTGCCTCACGCTGACCCACCAGTCATCAGCCTCTTCTCTCAACATGTGAGTCCATAGTCTCACCTTGTTCCCTTCAGCATAATCCATCACCCTAAAGATCCTCTCAATTTCCTTTAACCATATCTGAGCACCATCCGGATTAAATCTCCCTTTGAACACCGGTGGTTGGTTCTTCCTGAACTCATCATTCGCATTCACGTTAGGTGCACCCTGCACAGCTCTGGCCATAGTCTCTAACGCCGCTGCCATAGCGTTGTCATTACGACCTGCCATATTCTGAGGATTCCCAAAAATAACAACAAGGTTAAACAACCGTTCAACCAACACAACAACAAGACAGACACGACTGACTCAACACAGGCTCTGATACCACTTAATGTAACACCCCCTTTCTATACCCCCAAATTAATACATTTAATCAATTAGGCACTTAGAAAATTTATTTCATCAGAGTTTAATTAAAACATGGTATATAAGAGGCGCATCACATTATCATGAAACTAAACACATACGATACCTGCTCAAAATAGATATGCAACAATGGGTAACCCACATCTCAATATTTAGAATAAAAGCGGAAACATCCAAATATTGAATCGATCACATTCATAAAAGTATATACAACCATCAGTTAATTCATGCTTTACAACATATCCACAGCAGATACATACACATATGTATCACAAAAGAATCAAACCAAAATAGCTTCAAAAGAGCCTAAAGCTTCCCAACTACCCAGATGTTACATATCAGAGCCATTGACCAAAAAGAATGAAGACATCGCTTCACAAAAAGAACCTCCAGCTTCCTACTCTGCAATGCCTCATAGAGCATTATAAAACAGCAGAAGGGTGAGAAACAATATCATAACAGTTAATGCATAAAATTGTATATATACATATACTCACATTTGTACAAGTTATACTCAAATTATGTTCTCACCACGTTAAACATATACAAATAATCATGCCTCTACACATGCTTATGAACATTCACAATATGTTCCTCCAAACAATCATATATAACATACACAGTTATATTCATTCAACCAATGCATCATACACAGACGACTCATGCAACTCATAGAGATCGACACACAACTCTATGCAGATGCAAATGCGGTACCGACTCATTCAACAGTTTCTCTAAGGAATCGAGTATTCAGCAGATCCTCCACGGGATCAAGTACTCAGCAGATTCTCCACGGAATCAAATATTCATCAGATTCTCCACGGAATCGAATATTCAGCAGATCCTCCACGGGATCAAGTACTCAGCAGATTCTCCACGGAATCAAATACTCTAGCCAATCCTCCACGGGATTACATGTTATGACCGATTCTCCGAGGAATCACACAATGCAACCGATTCTCCAAGGAATCTAATATAACCATCGTATCATACGAGGTTCTGCAAATCCTCCGAGGGATCATTCAACATAAAAATGCATATTATACTCACAAACATACTCATTGCATTTATCACATACATCGCATATATCTATCATGCATTCACATTATGCACCATTCCACACATGGTTTACACACATATCAGCCTATCAATGCGTTTCTATTCAATTCGAGCAAATACACAAGATTATCAAATATTCAAGATTCACCATTTACTCTACAATCTAGGATTCACGCCTTTCGGCCACCCACAGCACGACATGTCAAAACAGTTCACACATCAATCATTCATATAGGCATTAATCATAATTGAATCAACCAAACATCATGCTATGAACAAAACAGCAAAACAAATAACACTGCCAGGTTCGCCAACCTTCGCCTGGCGAAGCCACGCAGCGAATGCTCGCTGGCCTTCGCCTGGCGAACTTCCCAGCGAAGTCCACTGGGAGTAATTCTGGAATTACTCGCTGAGGCTCGCTACCCACTCGCCTGGCGAACCTTCGCCAACTCACCTCTCCTGGCGAACTTGCCAGCGAATACAAGGTGTTAGCTTCTGACTTGCTTCGCTACAGCTCGATGGGCTTCGCCTGGCGAAGCTTCGCTGCCATTCGCCTGGCGAGCCTACGAAGACAGAACTTCCATGGCTGTCTCAAGAGCCCAAACTCCCCAAAATCAACCGATTAAATCCAAACCAGTCTCAGTAGCGCAACCCAACCATCACCCGACTAAACTACATCGTCTAATCCGAGTTCTAACCGATTAAAACCTCATTCTACTCACAAAACCAACTTCTAACCTAAGTGGAAAAAGAGTAGAAACCCTACACAATCCAAACACATACACATACAATCATACACATTAAAGAGATGATGGATTTTCACACCCTTACCGATCCATTGCAAGCTTTGGTGATGATCCCTTGATGATTCTAGGTTTTCCTCTCCACTTTCTCTTCTCTTTCTCTTCTCCTCTTTTCTTTCTCTTGTTTTTCTTCTTATGTTACTATCTTTCTTTCTTTTCCTCTCTTATTCTATTTCTATCTCTATTTCTTTCCTCTCAAGTTCTTTCCAACACTTACCAATCAATTCTCACACTAAAGTGCTAAAATGTCTAAAATGCCCTTTTTATTCTAATTCCCCGAAAACTCTCTGAATCGGTAAAAATAGATAAAATAAGCAAACACCACATAGCAATATATAATTTCTCAATTTAAAACAAACATCAAATAAATAAATTAAAAGACTCAACAATTAATGGGAATTCAGAATAGGGGCGTTACACTATGCATGATAACTTCTAAGAGTTCCTTGTTTCAAACCTCAACTATAGGATGAATCCTTGGCATGACGACATTAGGACTTGATAGTCTCCCCTTAGTTGAGCCTGTTCGTTCCCTTCTCGTCTCAAAACAAATCAAAACACAGTAATAAGGGTTAACTGACGTCGTACGTTACGAGCCTTAAGCTATCTGAGAAAGGATTGTTGGAGAGTTTCTTTTCAACAGTCTGGATGTTTAGTATGGCACCCTTTGGGTGACATGCAACGCATTCACTCTCAGGTCATAGTCTCTAGCACGATATTGGTTGCAAACATCCATAAAAAAAACAGTTCTTCCGTAAAAGACAGAAAACAAACTTCAAACCTTTTTGCCCCGTGGGCCCATAATTCAAAGGAAGCTTTTCTGAAGAAAAGAGTGTTGTTAACTCTCAGTTCTACTGCAAATGGTAACGCCTAAGTCTCCAAGGGTCGAGCTGCGTACATCCAACTGCTGGAACTGTTTGTTAACCCTACTCGAAAAAACAGATGAATCTGAATTCCCGTAATCCGTATTATCCCGAACTACGTAAGCTTTGATCTCTCAAGCCTGTTGAGAGTACGTAGGCACAATACTGATGTATTGGCGAGCCACCTTCCCCCATCACCCGTAGTAGGCCGAACTACGTTGACTCTGATTTCTCATTCTCTGATGAGAATACGTAGGCATAAAGTGTGACGCTTTGCCGAGTCATTTTATTTTCTTTTCAGACCAGCCTTGATAGGTAGATAGATAAAACCAACCCGTCAGATAAACACAACAAGCATGGATCCCGTTGAGTACAACGGATGTGAGGGGTACAAATACCTTCCCCTTGCGTAACCGACTCCCGAACCCAGACAATGGTTGCGATGACCTTGTCTTATACCTTTTCGTCATGTTTTTCCGATCGTTTCCTTTCTCGTTCTGAGGGATAAATAACGAAAGGTGGCGACTCTTCTGTTCTGCCGGCACCTTATTTTCGCGGTAGCGACACCTGGCGACTCTGCTGGGGACTTGATAGTTTCCTGGGATCTAACCTCCCTTATGCGAGTCAGTTTGGGGATCCAACGTCCCATGCGAGAGTCAATCCTAGCGCTTGTATGTTTACTTGTTGGGTTGTGTTTACTAATCGCATTTTATTTCCCGCATTTTATTTTCAGTATGATATGATTATTTGTGTTGTTGTGGGAGGGGCATTCTGATGAGTGAGAAGTCAGACCCAGGCTTGAGTGTACCTAGCATTAGTTGTGGAAATTAGTGGGCGCGTGCTTGCTTTGCAGGCACTAGTGTCTCATGAAATCCACGCTCAGACGAGGTTCTCCCGGTTGACTTCTTTTCCGGCCCTTTGGGCCTGAGGGGCTGTTGGTTTGGAGGATTGTCGACTCTGGGGACCGATCATTTGGGATTCAGCTAAGTGAGGCCGCTTCAGGAGATGGTGATGCCACACCTTCTGGGTATCGTATCATCTCTCTTGAATGTTCGTGACGCTGATGACCGCATAGGATGCCGGACTTGTTGCAGGAAACCTTAACCTTCAGACTACCTGGTTTTCTTGATAGTGAATCAGTTTTGTTGGTATGAGAGGTTCTCATCACCAGATGTGTATTTGTTCTTGACAGAGCAGATTTATGGTCCTGTATCAGAAGTTCTTGTCATCAGATATATGTGTGTTCTTGACATAGCAGATTTATGGTCCGTTATCAGGGTTTTCTTCTCATCAGAGATATGGTTGTTCATGACAGAGCAGTATTGTGGTTTTCTTGATACAGAACCTTCACCTCTTCAACAACACAGTCGTCTTGATCTCCTGCTGCATGATTGCATTTTGCATTGTTTTGCATACTTATTTGCATATCATTAACGTGTGTCTGTGTTGCAGGTACCGTTTCCCCCGATTCAGGTTTTCTTGCCTTCCATTGTGCTGCCATGGGTTCTCTGAGGAAGACTGTGGCCTACAAGCTCCCCACTCCTGATGTTGTTCAGCTGTCTAGTTTGATTGCTTTAGCAGATGATTCTGTGAGAGGTGAATTCAGAAAGTCTTATGGGAAACTGTTCAGCTTGGTTCGTAAACCTTCTGTGTTTGAGTTGAATGGGTTACACGCCTTGCTGCAGTTCTACGATCCTCCTTTGAGATGCTTTACTTTCCCGGACTTTATTCTCGCGCCTACACTAGAGGAGTATGCTGATTTGTTAGGTGTGCCTATCAAGAGTCAGATGCCCTTTGTTCATATGGATGCTGAGCCTAATCTGGCTAGTCTAGCTCCTTCACTTCATCTGGATGCCTCCGAGTTGGTCTTGTCTAGTTGGAACAGGGTTCCCGGTTTCTCCTTGCAGTTCTTAGTGGGAAAGGCCCAATAGTGTGCCAAAGACGGTTGTTGGATCGTGTTCAACGCTATTCTTGCTCTTTGCATATACGACATCATTCTGTTCCCTAATATGCCTGACTTTGTAGACTTCGACGCCTTTCACATCTTTGCAGCAGGGAATCCAGTCCCTACCTTGATTGGAGACGTCTATCATTCCTTCCACTACAAAAACGAGAACAGAAGGGGCAAGAATGTCTCGTGCTGTGTGCCCCTATTCTATAGATGGCTTGATAGTCACCTATCCAAGAAGGGTCCCTTTGCTTCCTCTGCAGCCACAACTGAGTGGTCTAAGCATTTGATGAGTCTATCAGCGGAGGATATTGCCTGGTTTGATAGAGATAGGTTGGGTATTGAGATTATCTTCAACTGCAGCGGGTTTCCGAATGTTCCTTTGATAGGCAAGAAGGGTTGTATAAACTATAACCCATCTCTACTGGTTCGACAGTTTGCTTATGCTTTGAGAGCTCCGCCGAAGGATGAAGAGGTGCAGGAATCTCTGTACCTCACCGGTCTTCTAGAGGGGGATATGTTATCTAAGCTTCAGTACGCTTGGAATGGTATCAGTAAGCGGGGAAAACTGTTGCTGGGAAAAAGTAATAGCCAAGCCTACGCTCCATATGTGACCTAGATCAGAGCCAGAACAGATATCATAGGGATGTCGTTTCCTCCTGCCAAGCTAGAAAGCCCTCCAGTGATTGAAGAGCCTACCACCGTGCCTATTCAGCAGCACAATCAGGTGTTAGCTGAGCGAGATGAGCTGAGGAAGGCAAATGAAAAACTGGAGAAAGAACTGGCTCAACTCAGAAGCGAGAGAAGCGAAGTCGTCCATTCCTTCAAGAGGCAAACAAAGCTGGTAAACAAGTTGGGTACGGATTTGACTAAGCAGTTGGTTGAGCGTGAGCGCTTGGGTCGGGACTTCAAATCTGTCAAC
Source organism: Lathyrus sativus (assembly GCA_963859935.3). Classification (NCBI taxonomy): domain Eukaryota; kingdom Viridiplantae; phylum Streptophyta; class Magnoliopsida; order Fabales; family Fabaceae; genus Lathyrus; species Lathyrus sativus. The sequence continues at coordinate 750,928 of CAWUDS030000653.1, read as the reverse complement.
GACGTGTTGGCCACTAAGAAGCAGCACTTGGATGAAGCGTACCGGAGAATATGCAAGTTTAATCAGCATTGGAAGGCCACCCTAGCCAACGGCAAGGAACGGGAGGATGAACTGAAATAGCAGATCTCTAAGGTGAAAGCCCAGGTGAAGGCTAGTGAGAAGAGGTTCGATGAAGAAACCGCTCGCAGATATGCCGCTGAAGGCCTGCTGAATAAGGCTCTTGCTAACCTGAAAGAGTGCAAACTGACGTTTGAAGCCAAGAAGCGGAAGCTAGAAGATTGTTTCGGCGAAGGAGGATGGGAAGACTCAGTTGAGGGTCTTCAATACACTATTGTGAAGAGGGAGTTACTCGTCGAAGGGTTGCTCACTCAGCCTGATCATCCAGAAATGAGGGATCTGTTAGAAGAGTTTCGAGACCGTGGCCGTGCTTGACTATATTTGTAATCCTTTTGTTTTGATCATTGTTGTATGCTGACCATCACCAGGCTTGTTGGTCGAGGTCATACTATTGATTCTGCTTGTACTCAGTGACATTGTGTACCGCCTTGATGGGCTTTCTTTATATGAGATGTTATTTCCATGACTGGATTCGGACTTCTTATTATCGGCATTGGCACTCAGGCACTAGGATCGGGGGGGATCTCCCTAACGCACAGACACACATTTGCATTTGCATGAAGCATTTGCATGACGAGCACGTTGTCGTTTTTCTAACCCTTTGTGTATACAGGTTGTTCCAGGATTGATCGAAGGCCAATCCACCGCTATCCGACCAGAGCAAATCAGGCTAGAGCAATGGAGCAAGTGCCGACTGACGTTCAGGAACTCCGAGAGAGAATGAACCGCTTCATGGAGCTCATGCAAGTGGTTGCCAACGGCCAAGACCAGCTCAGAACCTTGGTCCAGCCTCTGATCTCAAGGGTAGATAGCAACGGTGTACTCCATTGGGGGAATGTTCCAACCCCTCCACCTGTTTAAACTCCTCAGGGTGGCATCCCCGTGACCTCAAACTCCGATTATTAAGTTGAGCGTTCAGGCTCCGGTCATTTTCTTTGAGTATCCAGACTCTAGTTATTATGTTAAGCGTTCAGGCTCCGGTCAGTTTCGTTGAGTATCCAGACTCCAGTTATTAAGTTTAGTGTTTAGGCTCTGTTCAGTTTCATTGGGTATCCAGACTCCAGTTATTACGTTTAGCATTCAGGCTCCTGTTCAGTTTCGTTGATTATCCAGACTCCGGTTATTACGTTGAGCGCTCACGCTCCGGTCAGTTTCGTTGGGTATCCAGACTCCGGTTATTACGTTGAGCGTTCAGGCTCCGGTCATTTTTGTTGAGTATCCAGACTCCGGTTATTAAGTTGAGCGTTCATGTTCCGGTCAGTTTCGTTGAGTATCCAAACTCCAGTTATTAAGTTGAGCGTTCAGGCTCCGGTCATTTTCTTTGAGTATCCAGATTCTGGTTATTACGTTGAGCGTTCAGGCTCCGGTCAGTTTCGTTGGGTATCCAGACTCCGGTTATTATGTTGAGCGTTCATTCTCTGGTCAGTTTCGTTGGGTATCCAGACTCCGGTTATTATGTTGAGCGTTCAGGCTCCGGTCAGTTTCGTTGGGTATCCAGACTCTTGTTATTACATTGAGCGTTCAGGCTCCGATCAATTTTGTTGAGTATCCAGACTCCGATTATTTCCTTGAGCTTTCATGCTCCAGTCAGTTTCGTTGGGTATCCAGACTCTGGTTATTACGTTGAGCGTTTAGGCTCCAGTCAGTTTTGTTGAGTATCCAGACTCCGATTATTACGTCGAGCGTTCAGGCTCCGGTCATTTTTGTTGAGTATCAAGTCCGGTTATTACGTTTAGCATTCAGGCTCCGGTTATTTTTGTTGAGTCTCCAAACTCCGCTTATTACATTTTATGTTCAAACTCCGATTACTTTCGGTGAGAATCTAGACTCCGATTATTACGTTGAGCTTTCAGGCTCCGGTCAGTTTCGTTGGGTTTCCAGACTCCGGTTATTACGTTGAGCATTCAGGCATCGGTGATTTTCGTTGAGTATCCAGACTCCGGTTATTCCGTTGAGCGTTCAGGCTCCGGTTAGTTTCGTTAGGTATCCAGACTCCGATTATGACGTATAGCGTTCAGGCTCCGGTCAGTTTCGTTGAGTATCCAGACTCCAGTTATTAAGTTGAGCGTTCAGGCTCCGGTCAGTTTCGTTGGGTATCCAGACTCCGGTTATTACGTTGAGCCTTCAGGCTCCGGTCATTTTTGTTGAGTATCCAGTCCGGTTATTACGTTGAGCATTCAGGCTCCGGTCATTTTTATTGAGTCTCCAGACTCCGGTTATTACGTTTTGTGTTCAAACTACGATTTGTTTCGTTGAGAATCTAGACTCAGATTATTACGTTGAGCATTCAGGCTCCGGTCAGTTTCGTTGGGTATCCAGACTCCGGTTATTCCGTTGAGCATTCAGGCTCTAGTGATTTTCATTGAGTATTCAGACTCCGTTTATTCCGTTGAGCGTTCAGGCACCGGTTAGTTTCGTTAGGTATCCAGACTCCGGTTCTTACGTATAGCATCCATGCTTTGGAAAGTTTTGTTGAGTATCTAGACTCCGGTCATTACGTTGAGTGTACAGGCTCCGGTCTTTTTTGTTGAGTATCCAGACTCCGGTCATTACGTTGAGCGTTGAGGCTCCGGTCATTTTCGTTGAGTATCCAGACTCCGGTCATTCTGTTGAGCATTTACGCTCCAGTCAGTTTCGTTGAGTATCCAGACTTTGGTTATTAAGTTGAACATTCAGGCTCTGGTCATTTTTGATGAGTATCCAGACTCCGGTTATTAAGTTTAGCGTTCAGGCTCTGTTCAGTTTCATTGGGTATCCAGACTCCGGTTATTACGTTGAGCATTTAGGCTCCGATCAGTTTCTTTGATTATCCAGACTCCGGTTATTATGTTGAGCACTCACGCTCTGGTCAGTTTTGTTGGGTATCTAGACTCCGGTTATTACGTTGAGCGATCAGGTTCCGGTCATTTTTGTTAAGTATCCAGACTCCGGTTATTACGTTTAGCGTTCAGGTTTCAGTCAGTTTCGTTGAGTATCCAAGCTCTAGTTATAAAGTTGAGCGTTCAGGCTCCGGTCATTTTCTTTGAGTATCCAGACTCCGTTTATTACGTTGAGCGTTCAGGCTCCGATCATTTTTGTTGAGTATCCAGACTCCGGTTATTACATTGAGCGTTCAGGCTCCAGTCAGTTTCGTTGAGTATCCAGACTCTGGTTATTAAGTTGAGCGTTCAGGCTCCGGTCAGTTTCGTTGGGTATCCAGACTCTGGTTATTACGTTGAGCGTTCAGGCACCGGTCAGTTTCGTTGAGTATCCAGACTCCTAATATTTCGTTGAGCTTTCACGCTCCGGTCAAATTTCGTTGAGCGTTCAGGCTCCGGTCATTTTTGTTGAGTATCCAGTCCGGTTATTACGTTTAGCATTCAGGCTCCGGTCATTTTTGTTGAGTCTCCAGACTCCGGTTATTACGTTTTGTGTTCAAACTCCGATTAGTTTCGTTGTGAATCTAGACTTCGATTATTACGTTGAGCGTTCAGGCTCCGTTCAGTTTCGTTGGCTTTCCAGACTCCGGTTATTACGTTGAGCATTCAGGCTCCGGTGATTTTCGTTGAGTATCCAGACTCCTAATATTTCGTTGAGCTTTCACGCTCCGGTCAAATTTCGTTGAGCGTTCAGGCTCCGGTCATTTTTGTTGAGTATCCAGTCCGGTTATTACGTTTAGCATTCAGGCTCCGGTCATTTTTGTTGAGTCTCCAGACTCCGGTTATTACGTTTTGTGTTCAAACTCCGATTAGTTTCGTTGTGAATCTAGACTTCGATTATTACGTTGAGCGTTCAGGCTCCGTTCAGTTTCGTTGGCTTTCCAGACTCTGGTTATTACGTTGAGCGTTCAGGCTCCGGTCATTTTCGTTGAGTATCCAGACTCTGGTTATTACGTTGAGCACTCACGCTCCGGTCAGTTTCGTTGGGTATCCAGACTACGGTTATTACGTTGAGCGTTTAGGCTCCGGTCATTTTTGTTGAGTATCCATACTTTGGTTATTACATTGAGCGTTCAGGTTCTGGTCAGTTTCGTTGAGTACCTAAACTCCGGTTATTAAGTTGAGCGTTTAGACTCCGGTCATTTTCGTTGAGTATCCAGACTCCGGCTATTACGTTAAGCGTTCAGGCTCCAGTCAGTTTCATTGAGTATCCAGAATCCGGTTATTAAGTTGAGCTTTCAGGCTCCATTCAGTTTTGTTGGGTATGCAGACTCCGGTTATTACGTTGAGCATTCAGGCTCCGGTCAGTTTCGTTGGGTATCCAGACTCCGGTTATTACGTCGAGCATTCAGGCTCCGTTCAGTTTCGCTGAGTATCCAGAATCCGGTTATTACGTTGAGCGTTCACGCTCCGGTCAGTTTCGTTGGGTATCCAGACTCCGGTTATTATGTTGAGCGTTCAGGCTTCGGTTAATTTTGTTGAGTATCTAGACTCCGGTTATTACGTTGAGCATTCAGACTCCGGTCATTTTTGTTGAATCTCCAGACTCCGGTTATTACGTTTTGTGTTCATGCTCCGATTAGTTTCGTTGAGAATCCAGACACCGATTATTACGTTGAGCGTTCAGGCTTCGATCAGTTTCGTTGGGTGTCCAGACTCCGGTTATTACGTTGAGCATTCAGGCTCCGGTGATTTTCGTTTAGTATCTAGACTCTAGTTATTACGTTGAGCGTTCAGGCTCCGGTCAGTTTGGATGAGTATCCACACTTCAGTTATTATGTTGAGCGTTTAGGCTCCGGTCAGTTTCGTTGAGTATCCAGACTCCGGTTATTACGTCGAGCATTCAGGCTCCGGTCAGTTTTGTTTAGTATCTAGACTCCGGTTATTACGTTGAGCGTTCAGGCTCCGGTCAGTTTCGTTCGGTATCCAGACTCCGGTCATTACGTTGAGCGTTCAGGCTCCAGTCATTTTTGATGAGTATCCAGACTCTGGTCATTCTGTTGAGCATTCAGGCTATGGTCAGTTTTGTTGAGTATCCAGACTCTGGTTATTACGTTGAGCGTTCAGGCTCCGGTCATTACGTTGATCGTTCAAGCTTCGGTGAGTTTCGTTGAGTATCTAGACTCCAGTTATTACGTTGAGAGTTCAGGCTCTGGTCAGTTTCGTTGGGTATCCAGACTCCGGTTATTACTTTGAGCGTTAAGGCTCCGGTCATTTTTGTTCAGTATCCCGACTCCGGTTATTACGTTGAGCGTTCAGGCTCCAGTCAGTTTCGTTGAGTATCCAAACTCCGGTTATTAAGTTGAGCGTTCTTGCTCCAGTCATTTTCTTTGAGTATCTAGACTCCAGTTATTACGTTGAGTGTTCGGGCTCCGATCATTTTCGCTGAGTATCCAGACTCTGGTTATTACATTGAGCGTTCAGGCTCCGGTCAGTTTCGTTGAGTATCCAGACACCGGTTATTAAGTTGAGCGTTCAGGCTCCATTCAGTTTTGTTCGGTATCCAGACTCCGGTTATTACGTTGAGCGTTCAGGATCTGGTCAGTTTCGTTGAGTATCCAGACTCCGGTTATTACGTTGAGCGTTCACGCTCCGGTCAGTTTCGTTGGGTATCCAGACTCCGGTTATTACGTTGAGCGTTCATGCTCCGTTCAATTTTGTTGAGTATCTAGACTCCGGTTATTACGTTGAGCATTCAGGCTCTAGTCATTTTCGATGAGTCTCCAGACTCCGGTTATTACGTTTTGTGTTCAAGCTCCTATTAGTTTCATTGAGAATCAAGACTCTGATTATTACGTTGAGCGTTCAGGCTCCGATCAGTTTCGTTGGGTGTCCAGACTCGGGTTATTACATTGAGCATTCAGGCTCCGGTAATTTTCGTTGAGTATCCAGACTCCAGTTATTACGTTTAGCGTTCAGGCTCCGGTCAACTTGGATGAGTATCCAGACTCCGATTATTACGTTGAGCGTTCAGGCTCTGGTCAGTTTCGTTGAGTATCTAGACTCCGGTTTATACGTCGAGCTTTCAGGCTCCGGTCAGTTTTGTTGAGTATCCAGACACTGGTTATTACGTTGAGCGTTCAGGCTCTGGTCAGTTTCGTTGGGTATCCAGACTCCGGTTATTAAGTTGAGCGTTCATACTTCGGTCATTTTCTTTGAGTATCCAGACTCTGGTTATTACGTTGAGCGTTCGGGCTCTGGTCATTTTTGTTGAGTATCCAGAATCCGGTTATTACGTTGAGCGTTCAGGCTCCGGTCAGTTTCATTGAGTATCCAGACTACGGTTATTAAGTTGAGCGTTCAGGCTCCAGTCAGTTTCGTTGGGTATCCAGACTCCGGTTATTACGTTGAGCATTCAGGCTCCGTTCAGTTTGGTTGAGTATCCAAACTTTGGTTATTACGTTGAGTATTCAGGCTCTGGTCATTTTTGTTGAGTCTCCAAACTCCGGTTATTACATTTTGTGTTCAACCTCTGATTAGTTTCATTGAGTATCCAGACTTCGGTTAATAAGTTGAGCGTTCACGCTCCGGTCAGTTTCGTTGGGTATCCAGACTCCGGTTATTACGTTGAGCACTCACGCTACGGTCAGTTTCTTTTGGTATCCAGACTCCGGTTATTACGTTGAGCGTTCAGGCTCCAGTCATTTTTGTTAAGTATCTAGACTCCGGTTATTACGTTGAGCGTGCAGGTTCCGATCAGTATCGTTGAGTATCCAAACTCTGGTTATTACGTTGAGCGTTCAGGCTCTGGTCATTTTTGTGGAGTATCTAGACTCTGGTTATTCCATTGAGCGTTCAGGCTCCGGTCATTTTTGTTGAGTCTCCAGACTCTGGTTATTACGTTTTGTGTTAAGGCTCCGATTAGTTTCGTTGAGAATCCAGACTCCGATTATTACGTTGAGCGTTCAGGCTCCGGTCAGTTTCGTTGGGTATCCAGACTCCGGTTATTACGTTGAGCATTCAGGCTCTGGTGACTTTAGTTGAGTATCCAGACTCCAGTTATTACGTTGAGCGTTCAGGCTCTGGTCAGTTTGGTTGAGTATCCAGATTCCGGTTATTACGTTGACTGTTCAGGCTCCAGTCAGTTTCGTTGAGTATCCAAACTTCGGTTATTAAGTTGAGTGTTCATGCTCCAGTCATTTTCTTTGAGTATCTAGTCTCCGGTTTTTACGTTTAGCATTAGGGCTCCGGTCATTTTCGTTGAGTATCCAGACTCCGGTTATTACATTGAGCGTTCAGGCTCTGGTCAGTTTTGTTGAGTATCCAGACTCCGGTTATTAAAGTGAGCGTTCAGGCTCCATTCAGTTTTGTTGGGTATCAAGACTCCGGTTATTACGTTGAGCGTTCAGGCTCCGGTCAAATTCGTTGAGTATCCAGACTCTGGTTATTAAGTTGAGCGTTCAGGCTCCATTCAGTTGTGTTGGGTATCCAGACTCCGGTTATTACGTTGAGCGTTCAGGGTCCGGTCATTTTTGTTGAGTATCCAGTCCGGTTATTACTTTAGCATTCAGGCTCCGGTCATTTTTGTTGAGTCTCCATACTCCGGTTATTACGTTTTGTGTTCAAACTCTGATTAGTTTCGTTGTGAATCTAGACTCTGATTATTACGTTGAGCGTTCAGGCTCCGGTCAGTTTCGTTGGCTTTCAAGACTCCGGTTATTACGTTGAGCATTCAGGCTCCGGTGATTTTCCTTGAGTATCCAGACTCCGGTTATTCCGTTGAGCGTTCAGGCTCCAGTTAGTTTCGTTAAGTATCCAGACTCCGGTTATTACGTATAGCATCCAGGCTCTGGTCAGTTTTGGTGAGTATCCAGACTCCGGTCATTACGTTGAGCGTCCAGGATCCGGTCATTTTCGTTTAGTATCCAGACTCCAGTCATTACGTTGAACGTTCAGGCTCCAGTCATTTTCGTTGAGTATCCAGAATCAGTCATCCTGTTGAGCGTTCAGGCTCTGGTCAGTTTCATTGAGTATCCAGACTCCGGTTATTAAGTTGAGCATTCAGGCTCCGGTCATTTTTGTTGAGTATCCAGACTCCGGTTCTTACGTTGAGCGTTCAGGCTCCGGTCATTACGTTGATTGTTCAGGCTCCGATCATTTTCATTGAGTGTCCAGACTCCAGTCATTACGTTGAACGTTCAGGCTCCGGTCATTTTCGATGACTATCCAGACTCTAGTCATTCTGTTGAGCGTTCAGGCTTCGGTCAGTTCCGTTGAGTATCCAGATACTGGGTTTTAAGTTAAGCATTCAGGCTCCTGTCATTTTTGTTGATTATCCAGACTCCGGTTATTACGTTGAGTGTTCAGGCTCCAGTGATTACGTTGATCGTTCAGGCTCTGGTCAGTTTCTTTGAGTATCCAGACTCCAGTTATTACGTTGAGCGGTCAGGCTCTGGTTAGTTTCATTGGGTATCCAGACTCCGGTTATTATGTTGAGCGTTAAGGCTCCGGTCATTTTTGTTGAGTATCCAGACTCCGGTTATTACGTTGAGCGTTCAGGCTCCGGTCAGTTTCGTTGAGTATCCAAACTCTGGTTATTAAGTTGAGCGTTCATGCTTCGGACATTTTCTTTGAGTATCCTGACTCCGGTTATTATGTTGAGTGTTCGGACTCCGGTCATTTTCGTTGAGTATCCAGACTCTGGTTATTACGTTGAGCGTTTAGGCTCCGGTCAGTTTCGTTGAGTATCCAAAATCCGGTTATTAAGTTAAGCGTTCAGGCTCCATTCAGTTTTGTTGGGTATCCAGACTTCGGTTATTACGTTGAGCATTCAGGCTCCGTTCAGTTTGGTTGAGTATCCAGACTTCGGTTATTACGTTGAGTATTCAGGCTCTGGTCATTTTCGTTGAGTCTCCAAACTCCGGTTATTAGGTTTTGTGTTCAACCTCCGATTAGTTTCATTGAGTATCCAGACTTCGGTTATTAAGTTGAGCGTTCACGCTCCGGTCAGTTTCGTTGGTTATCCAGACTCCGGTTATTACGTTGAGCACTCACGCTACGGTCAGTTTCTTTTGGTATCCAGACTACGTTTATTACGTTGAGCGTTCAGGCTCCAGTCATTTTTGTTAAGTATCTAGACTCCGGTTATTACGTTGAGCGTTCAGGTTCCGATCAGTATCCTTGAGTATCCAAACTCCGGTTATTACGTTGAGCGTTCAGGCTCTGGTCATTTTTGTGGAGTATCTAGACTCTGGTTATTCCATTGAGCGTTCAGGCTCCGGTCATTTTTGTTGAGTCTCCAGACTCCGGTTATTACGTTTTGTGTTAAGGCTCCGATAAGTTTCGTTGAGAATCCAGACTCCGATTATTACGTTGAGCGTTCAGGCTCCGGTCAGTTTCGTTGCGTATCCAGACTCCGGTTATTACGTTGAGCATTCAGGCTCTGGTAACTTTCGTTGAGTATCCAGACTCCAGTTATTACGTTGAGCGTTCAGGCTCTGTTCAGTTTGGTTGAGTATCCAGACTCCGGTTATTACATTGAGCGTTCAGGCTCCAGTCAGTTTCGTTGAGTATCCAAACTTCGGTTATTAAGTTGAGTGTTCAGGCTCCGGTCAGTTTCGTTGGCTTTCCAGACTCCGGTTATTACGTTGAGCATTCAGGCTACGGTGATTTTCGTTGAGTATCCAGACTCCGGTTATTCCGTTGAGCGTTCAGGCTCCGGTTAGTTTCGTTAAGTATCCAGACTCCGGTTATTACGTATAGCGTCCAGGCTCTGGTTAGTTTTGGTGAGTATCCAGACTCCGGTCATTACGTTGAGCGTCCAGGCTCTGGTCATTTTCGTTTAGTATCCAGACTCCGGTCATTACGTTGAACGTTCAGGCTCCAGTCATTTTCGTTGAGTATCCAGAATCAGTCATCCTGTTGAGCGTTCAGGCTCCGGTCAGTTTCATTGAGTATCCAGACTCCGGTTATTAAGTTGAGCATTCAGGCTCCGGTCATTTTTGTTGAGTATCTAGACTCCGGTTCTTACGTTGAGCGTTCAGGCTCCGGTCATTACGTTGATTGTTCAGGCTCCGATCATTTTCATTGAGTGTCCAGACTCCAGTCATTACGTTGAACGTTCAGGCTCCGGTCATTTTCGATGACTATCCAGACTCTAGTCATTCTGTTGAGCGTTTAGGCTTCGGTCAGTTCTATCGAGTATCCAGATACTGGGTTTTAAGTTAAGCATTCAGGCTGCTTTCATTTTTGTTGATTATCCAGACTCCGATTATTACGTTGAGTGTTCAGGCTCCAGTGATTACGTTGATCGTTCAGGCTCTGGTCAGTTTCTTTGAGTATCCAGACTCCAGTTATTACGTTGAGCGGTCAGGCTCTGGTTAGTTTCATTGGGTATCCAGACTCCGGTTATTATGTTGAGCGTTAAGGCTCCGGTCATTTTTGTTGAGTATCCAGACTCCGGTTATTATGTTGAGCGTTCAGGCTCCGGTCAGTTTCGTTGAGTATCCAAACTCCGGTTATTAAGTTGAGCGTTCATGCTTCGGACATTTTCTTTGAGTATCCAGACTCCGGTTATTATGTTGAGCGTTCGGACTCCGATCATTTTCCTTGAGTATCCAGACTCTGGTTATTATGTTGAGCGTTCAGGCTCCGGTCAGTTTCGTTGAGTATCCAGAATTCGGTTATTAAGTTAAGCGTTCAGGCTCCATTCAGTTTTGTTGGGTATCCAGACTCCGGTTATTACGTTGAGCGTTCAGGCTCCGGTCATTTTTGTTGAGTATCCAGACTCCGGTTATTACGTTGAGCGTTCAGGTTCCAGTCAGTTTCGTTGAGTATCTAAACTCCGGTTATTAAGTTGAGCGTTTAGGCTCCGGTCATTTTCGTTGAGTATCCAGACTCCAGTTATTATGTTAAGCGTTCAGGCTCCGGTCAGTTTCGTTGAGTATCCTGAATCCGGTTATTAAGTTGATCGTTCAGGCTCCATTCAGTTTTTTTGGGTATCCAGACTCTGGTTATTACGTTGAGCGTTCAGGCTCCGGTCAGTTTTGTTGGGTATCCACACTCCGGTTATTACATTGAGCATTCAGGCTCCGTTCAGTTTCGTTGAGTATCCAGACTCCGGTAATTACGTTGACCGTTCACGCTCCGGTCAGTTTCATTGGGTATCTAGACTCCGGTTATTTCGTTGAGCGTTCAGGATCTGATCAATTTTGCTGAGTATCTAGACTCTGGTTATTACGTTGAGCATTCAGGCTCCGGTCATTTTCGTTGAATCTCCAGACTCCGGTTATTACGTTTTGTGTTCAAGCTCCGATTAGTTTCGTTGAGAATCCAGACTCCGATTATTACATTGAGCGTTCAGGCTCTAATCAGTTTCGTTGAGTATCTAGACTCCAGTTATTACGTTGAACGTTCAGGCTCCGGTCAGTTTGGATGAGTATCCAGACTCCGGTTATTACGTTAGGCGTTCAGGCTCCGGTAAGTTTCGTTGAGTATCCAGACTCCGGTTATTACATTGAGCGTTCAGGCACCGATCAGTTTTGGCTAGTATCTAGACTCCGGTTATTACGTTGAGCGTTCAGGCTCTGGTCAGTTTTGTTGGGTATCCAGACTCTGGTCATTACGATGAGCGTTCAGGCTCCGGTCATTTTCGATGAGTATCCAGACTGTGGTCATTCTGTTGAGCGTTCAGGCTCTGGTCAGTTTTGTTGAGTATCCAGACTCTTGTTATTACGTTGAGCGTTCAGGCTTCGGTCATTACGTTGATCGTTCAGGCTCCAGTCAGTTTCGTTGAGTATCCAGACTCCAGTTATTACATTGAGCGTTCAGGCTCTGGTCAGTTTCGTTGGGTATCCAGACTCCGGTTATTACGTTGAGCGTTAAGGCTCCAGTCATTTTTGTTGAGTATCCAGACTCCGGTTATTATGTTGAGCGTTCAGGCTCCAGTCAGTTTCGTTGAGTATCCAAACTCCGGTTATTAAGTTGAGCGTTCATGCTTCGGACATTTTCTTTGAGTATCCAGACTCCAATTATTACGTTGAGCGTTCGGGCTCCTGTCAGTTTCGTTGAGTATCCAGACTCCGGTTATTACGTTGAGCGTTCAGGCTCCGGTCAGTTTCGTTGAGTATCCAGAATCTGGTTATTAAGTTGAGCGTTCAGGCTCCATTCAGTTTCGTTGGGTATCTAGACACCGGTTATTACGTTGAGCGTTCAGGCTCCGGTCATTTTTGTTGAGTATCCAGACTCCGGTTATTACATTGAGCGTTCAGGTTTCGGTCAGTTTCGTTGAGTATCTAAACTCCGGTTATTAAGTTGAGCTTTCAGACTCCGGTCATTTTCGTTGAGTATCCAGACTCCGGTTATTACGTTAAGCGTTCAGGCTCCGGTCAGTTTCATTGAGTACCCAGAATCCGGTTATTAAGTTGAGCGTTCAGGCTCCATTCAGTTTTGTTGGGTATCCAGACTCCGGTTATTACATTGAGCATTCAGGCTCCGGTCAGTTTCGTTGGGTATCCAGACTCCGGTTATTACGTTGAGCATTCAGGCTCCGTTCAGTTTCGCTGAGTATCCAGACTCCGGTTATTACGTTGAGCGTTCACGCTCCGGTCAGTTTCGTTGGGTATCCAGATTCCGGTTATTACGTTGAGCATTCAGGCTCCGGTCAATTTTGTTGAGTATCTAGACTCCGGTTATTACGTTGAGCATTCAGGCTCCGGTCATTTTCGTTGAATCTCCAGACTCCGGTTATTACGTTTTGTGTTCAAGCTCCGATTAGTTTCGTTGAGAATCCAGACTCCGATTATTACGTTGAGCGTTCAGGCTTCGATCTGTTTCGTTGGGTGTCCAGACTCCGGTTATTACGTTGAGCATTCAGGCTCCAGTGATTTTCGTTGAGTATCCAGACTCCAGTTATTACGTTGAGCGTTTAGGCTCTGGTCAATTTGGATGAGTATCCAGATTCCGGTTATTATGTTTAGCGTTTAGGCTTCGGTCAGTTTCGTTGAGTATCCAGACTCCGGTTATTACGTCGAGCGTTCAGGCTCCGGTCAGTTTTGTTGAGTATCCAGACTCCAGTTATTACGTTTAGCGTTCAGGCTCCGGTCAATTTCGTTCGGTATCCAGACTCCGATCATTATGCTAAGCGTTCAGGCTCCAGTCATTTTCGATGAGTATCCAGACTCAGGTCATTCTGTTGAGCGTTCAGGCTCTGGTCAGTTTTGATGAGTATCCAGACTCTGGTTATTACGTTGAGCGTTCAGGCTCCGGTCATTACGTTGATTGTTCAGGCTTCGGTCAGTTTCGTTGGGTGCCCATACTCCGGCTTTTACGTTGAGCATTCAGGCTCCAGCCAGTTTCGTTGGATATCCATACTCCGGTTATTACGTTGAGCGTTAAGGCTCCGGTCATTTTCATTGAGTATCCAGATTCCGGTTATTACGTTGAGCGTTAAGGCTCCGGTCATTTTCGTTGAGTATCCAGACTCCGGTCATTACGTTGAGCGTTCAGGCTCCGTTCAGTTTGGTTGAGTATCCAGACTCTGGTTATTACATGGAGTATTCAGGCTCTGGTCATTTTCATTGAGTCTCCAAACTCCGGTTATTACGTTTTGTGTTCAAGCTATGATTAGTTTCATTGAGTATCCATACTTTGGTTATTAAGTTGAGCGTTCACGCTCCGGCTAGTTTCGTTGGATGTCCAGACTCCGGTTATTACATTGAGCATTCAGGCTCCGGTGATTTTCGTTGAGTATCCAGACTCCAGTTATTACGTCGAGCGTTCAGGCTCCGGCTAGTTTTGTTGAGTATCCAGACTCCGGTTATTACGTTGAGCATTCAGGCTCCGGTGATTTTTGTTGAGTATCCAGACTCCAGTTATTACGTCGAGCGTTCAGGCTCCGGTCAATTTCGATTGGTATCCAGACTCGGGTCATTACGTTGAGCGTTCAGGCTCCGGTCATTTTCGATGAGTATCCAGACTCTGGTCATTCTGTTGAGCGTTCAGGCTCTGGTCAGTTTTGTTTAGAATCCAGACTCCGGTTATTAAGTTGAGCGTTCAGGCTCCATTCAGTTTTGTTCGGTATCCAGACTCCGGTTATTACGTTGAGCGTTCAGGTTTCGGTCAGTTTCGTTGAGTATCCAGTCTACGGTTATTACGTTGAGCGTTCACGCTCCGGTCAGTTTCGTTGGGTATCCAGACTCCGGTTATTACATTGAGCGTTCAGGCTCCGGTCTATTTTGTTGAGTATCCAGACTCCGGTTATTACGTTGGGCATTCAGGCTCTGGTCATTTTCATTGAGTCTCCAGACTCCGGTTATTACGTTTTGTGTTCAGGCTCCGGTCAGTTTTGTTGAGTATCCAGACTCCAGTTATTACGTTGAGCGTTCAGGCTCCGGTCAATTTCGTTCGGTATGCAGACTCCGGTCATTATGTTGAGCGTTCAGGCTCCGGTCATTTTCGATGAGTATCCAGACTCTGGTCATTTTGTTGAGCGTTCAGGCTCTAGTCAGTTTTATTGAGTATCCAGACTCTGGTATTACGTTGAGCGTTCAGGCTCCGGTCATTACGTTGATCGTTCAGGCTTCGGTCAGTTTCGTTGGGTGCCCAGACTCCGGCTATTACGTTGAGCGTTCAGGCTCCAGCCAGTTTCGTTGGATATCCATACTCCGGTTATTACGTTGAGCGTTCAGGCTCCGGTCATTTTCATTGAGTATCCAGATTCCGGTTATTACGTTGAGCGTTCAGGCTCTGGTCATTTTCGTTGAGTATCCAGACTCCGGTCATGACGTTGAGCGTGCAGGCTCCGGTCATTTTCGTTTAGTATCCAGACTCCGGTCATTACGTGGAACGTTCAGGCTCCGGTCATTTTCGTTGAGTATCCAGAGACAGTCATTTTGTTGAGCGTTCAGGCTCCGGTCAGTTTCATTGAGTATCCAGACTCCGGTTATTAAGTTGAGCATTCAGGCTCCGGTCATTTTTGTTGAGTATCCAGAGTCTGGTTCTTACGTTGAGCGTTCAGGCTCCGGTCATTACGTTTATTGTTCAGGCTCCGGTCATTTTCATTGAGTGTCCAGACTCCAGTCATTACGTTGAACGTTCAGGCTCCGGTCATTTTCGATGACTATCCAGACTCTGGTCATTCTGTTGAGCGTTCAGGCTTCGGTCAGTTCCGTTGAGTATCCAGACACTGGATTTTAAGTTAAGCATTCAGGCTCCTGTCATTTTTGTTGATTATCCAGACTCCGGTTATTACGTTGAGTGTTCAGGCTCCAGTGATTACGTTGATCGTTCAGGCTCTGGTCCGTTTCTTTGAGTATCCAGACTCCAGTTATTACGTTGAGCGGTCAGGCTCTGGTTAGTTTCATTGGGTATCCAGACTCCGGTTATTATGTTGAGCATTAAGGCTCCGGTCATTTTTGTTGAGTATCCAGACTCCGGTTATTACGTTGAGCGTTCAGGCTCCGGTCAGTTTCGTTGAGTATCCAAACTCCGGTTATTAAGTTGAGCGTTCATGCTTCGGACATTTTCTTTGAGTATCCAGACTCCGGTTATTATGTTGAGCGTTCGGACTCCGGTTATTTTCGTTGAGTATCCAGACTCTGGTTATTACGTTGAGCGTTCAGGCTCCGGTCAGTTTTGTTGAGTATCCGGAATCCGGTTATTAAGTTAAGCGTTCAGGCTCCATTCAGTTTTGTTGGGTATCCAGACTCCGGTTATTACGTTGAGCGTTCAGGCTCCGGTCATTTTTGTTGAGTATCTAGACTCCGGTTATTACGTTGAGCGTTCAGGTTCCAGTCAGTTTCGTTGAGTATCTAATCTCCGGTTATTAAGTTGAGCGTTCAGGCTCCGGTCATTTTCGTTGAGTATCCAGACTCCAGTTATTATGTTAAGCGTTCAGGCTCCGGTCAGTTTCATTGAGTATCCAGAATCCGGTTATTAAGTTGAGCGTTCAGGCTCCATTCAGTTTTTTTTGGGTATCCAGACTCCGGTTATTACGTTGAGCGTTCAGGCTCCGGTCAGTTTCGTTGGGTATTGTCGCTACTGCGAAAATCGGCGCCGGCTGAACAGAAGAGTCGCCACCGTGCGTTATTTATCCCAAAGGAGGGAAAGGAAACGCTCGAAGTAAACCTAACGCAAAGACAGGAAAAGAATGGTCATCGCAACCAAATCCTGGATTCGGGAGTCGATTACGCAAGGGGAAGGTATTAGCACCCCTCACGTCCATCGTACTCGATGGGATCCACGCTTGCTTGTTTGTACGGATTACACTTCTATCTAAACTAAAGGATGAGGTCTAAAAAGAAAAGAAAACATGACTCGGCAAAGCATCGCACTTTATGCCTACGTATTCCCGTCTGGAACGAGAAATCAGAGTCAACGTAGTTCGCCTAACTACGGGGGAAGGTGGGGAAGGTTGCTCGCTAGGATATCGCATCCTATGCCTACGTACTTCCACACAGCATGGAAGATCAGAGCAAACGTAGTTCGGGCTACGCACGACACAAGCTGTTCAAATGTCTTTTATAAAAAATATCACCTTAAACAAGGGTTTTCTTATTGCAAAAAGGTTGATGTTTGTTCAAATCTTTTGACGGAAGAAATGAATTGATTTTGTTATAGCCTTTATTAATGTTTTTCTGTCGTTCTGAAGAAAGAAGAGATGACACTCTAAAAAACTCCTAGGGTTACAAAAAGGGATAAAAAATCTACCCTAATGCTATCATACATGGGTTAGCTCCTAATGTCTATCACATCCTCCCTTGAACAAGGAAGAATGGAAGTCCTACGGGAAAGGAAAACGAAAGGAAGAAACGGAAATACAAGTAATAACCGCATACAAGTGAACATGAATATAGCAATGGTAAATGCAATGCAAAGGAGGGAGGAAGGTTCATCTCAACCTCAAGCCCATTCATGGATGGAATAAGAAAATATCAAGTGATCATATGCAAAGAATCGAGTGAAAACTCTGAGTGAAACGCGTAATCCACTATTTGGAATCGCAACGTGCTATCATGCAAACAAGTCGATAATCGGGCAAGCTACACATACAAATAACAGCCACCTAAGGGTCTTCCAATACCTCTAACCTATCTACAACAAGAAATATAAGCCACGGCGTTCATCACGCAAACACAAAGCGGCCGTTGGAGCCTTAACAAAAATAAAGTCCGTTCGGAAGTCCAAATTACAAGTTCGAATACAAAACATAAGAAAAATAGCAAAAGGTGCTAAAAAAATCAAATAAAAATCTCCAATGCCCTACATCAAGCCACAAACCAGGGGTGAGAGATACCACAAAAATATCCAAAGAGAAATGGTCAAATAAGATGAAAACATTGCAAGATATCTCATGTATACCAAAGGAAAAGTTAAAATGGAGCATGTTAAAGAAAACATCCAAAACCAATTAAAATGGTACAATAAAATTCCCACAAAAATACATCACAATACCTAATCATGTGTAGAATACCCCTGCAAAAGCCTTGACATTTAAACAATGTTTTGATAGGTCAAACAAAATTCACAAAATGATAGCACCAGCATTGCTAATTTTTTGACAACTAAAATGTAAAAGAATCTAATAAAATGACGAAAAACGGAAAAAATATGGTTCCATTTCTGTAAAATTCCAGACATCTTGACCATTACGCAGAAAAAAATGGGGATCAAAAAGACTAATTTTCCTATTTTTTATGGTATTTAGAAGTCAGCATATAAAACAAAAAAAATAAAAGAAACATGGCAATAGGAAAATAAAAGAAAATAACATGAATAAATAAAATTGGCATGAGGCTTATGTGGCCGATTGCGTGGCGCAGTGAGAGGCGTTGGATGAATGGAAGAAACCTTGACTTGGAAATGCATCCGACGGTGTTAACACCTTCTTCTCCAAATCAAAATTTTCAACTTTGTGAATAGTAACCCGCAGCTCCATGAACATGAGTTTTTTGCTACTTTGAAGCACCATAACTCTATCAATAATTATCCGTTTCGCACAAAATTTTGGTCAAACTTGAAGGAAAAAATTCAAGAAATCCAAATATGGTCTTAGATTTTCTTGAAACTCTCTCTAACTCCCAAAATGTGGCACCTCAAGAACAACTCAATAACCAAAAATTGTCATAAAACCCATCTTTTTTGTACTAGAATCCATGTAGGAGATGAGAGCAATGTAATGCAACAACAATAATGCAAGAAAGACTCATAAATCATGAGTTATGTCGAATTCTTTATACCTCCGAAAAATGGCTTATGGAGCTTCACTCGATCACCAATTCTTTGAGAAAATGACGTGGACACGTCCTATAATTGATGAGGAAGGTGTTTGGATGGAAAGAAAGGAGTGAATTGATGGAAAACAAAAAATCAATTTTTCACTTGGAGCTCACTTTAATGGAGTTGTGTAGCTTGGTTCATGCATCAATTATGGCCAAAAAAGTGTTGAATCAATTGTAATAATGATAAGGAATATATTTGCAATGGTGGAATGAACCAAAAGTGGGAGAAAAATGGAATTAAAAATTTGAGTTTTCAAGTGTAGAAAAATGTGGGAAAAATGGAAAAATGGTGAAGAGAAAAATGAAGATTCAATATGATTTGCAAATGGAGAAAATGGATTCAACATCAACTATCACCAACCTTTACTCTTAATGATCTCAATCCAATATATAGGAGAGCATGGAAAGATCTAGAGACTTCTAGCTCAATCCAAGATGAT
The DNA here is from genome assembly GCA_963859935.3 of Lathyrus sativus. NCBI lineage: Eukaryota > Viridiplantae > Streptophyta > Magnoliopsida > Fabales > Fabaceae > Lathyrus > Lathyrus sativus. Next base: position 732,235 of record CAWUDS030000653.1, on the reverse strand, counting down.
TCTAGAAACTTCAAGAATTTCTCATGATATGGTATTTTGATGTCTCATGATATCTCACTTCAATCCACTAACATCCCCTTAACCACCTTTTAAAATCTCTTTTCATGACAAATTGGAGTGATATGAGTGAAAAACAAGGGATTCCTTTGCCTTATGTTGAGTTTCTCACATGTACCTTATTATGCAAGTAATGGAATTACAAAGCAAGTCCATTTTTTAACCCTCAAATCAAAATTGTGGCTGAACCAAAGTCTTTAAAATGTTGTTTAGACTCAATTTGATATATCATATGCCCCATTTTGGATTTGTAGATTGCCCATACCAATTTTCAATTTGAACTTTTTCAACTTATGTCATTTTTAAGCCATTTTCACCACCTTTTGTCAATTCTTGTTCCATACATTTCCAAACTTCCATAACCTCTTTTCTAGACTTAAAATTCCATTTTGAGCAACTTTGATGTTGTGAAGTTTTTCATTTGAAGTTTCCTTGTATGAGTTTTAGGCATAGGCTAAGAACGACCTATAATTCTCAAATGACCAAAATACCCTTTGCTTGCCAAGGACATAAGTAGAGTTCCACAAATCATATGAAGGCATACCATACCTTCATAGAAAGCTAAGACAATCAGGAACAACTCTCATGTTGACCAGAAATCCATTTGAAATCTCCTTGAAGGTCAAAAGTTGCTTGGAAGACAGACAACTTTCACAGACAAATTTCAGTGCCCTCAGATGACCTGTAACTTGCAAGAGCTATAACTTGAGCTCTGTAAATCATCTTGATGACTTCCACCACTCAAGTTAAAGCTATGAAGATGCTATACAAGTCTCATGTGGACCAAAAGTTCATATGAAGCTTGCATTTTGAGTTACACTACTTTGAAGTTTGACCTAAATCAGGGGATTTTACACTGAAACCCTAATTTGGTAACTCCTCTTCTCCTTGAATCCTGTTGATTTTTCTTTGGCACAACACTACATCCATATCCATGTAGCAAATAATGAGTCCCACATTCTTCAAACGAGCCTTGATGCCTTTCAAAACAAGTCTTTGACCTAGGGTTGACCTAGTGTTGACCCAGATAAAACCCTAGTTGACTGACTTCAACTGAGGCTCTTGTAATCATTCCAATGACTTGGCTCTTCTTCAAAATGATCATCTAGACTTTCCATAACATCCATACACACTCCATGCTCTTGGCTCATAGCTCATACACCCTCTGATGATCCCCAAACAACCTCAAGATAGGAGAGAACCCCATGATTGATCTGTCAACTCTTTAAAGCTCAAATTCTTCTATGATGACCTGAGTAGTCTTGAATATGAATGAAACCCCTTGAACATACCTCTTGAGACAAGAATAGCACTTGATCCCCTGTTAATATATCTTGCCTATGCTATGCAATGCAGATGAATGCACTATGTACATGATGACAATGCAAATGATTATGCAATTGAAACATAAGCCTAGGCTAAGAAAAAAGGTTGGGCAAATTTTGGGGTGCAACAGGTATCCACACTCCGGTTATTACATTGAGCATTCAGGCTCCGTTCAGTTTCGTTGAGTATCCAGACTCCGGTAATTACGTTGACCGTTCACACTCCGGTCAGTTTCGTTGGGTATCTAGACTCCGGTTATTACATTGAGCGTTCAGGATCCGATCAATTTTGATGAGTATCTAGACTCCGGTTATTACGTTGAGCATTCAGGCTCCGGTAATTTTCGTTGAATCTCCAGACTCCGGTTATTACGTTTTGTGTTCAAGCTCCGATTAGTTTCGTTGAGAATCCAGACTCCGATTATTACGTTGAGCATTCAGGCTCCGATCAGTTTCGTTGAGTATCCAGACTCCAGTTATTACGTTGAACGTTCAGGCTCCGGTCAGTTTGGATGAGTATCCAGACTCCGATTATTACGTTAGGCGTTCAGGCTCCGGTAAGTTTCGTTGAGTATCCAGACTCCGGTTATTACATTGAGCGTTCAGGCTCCGGTCAGTTTTGTTGAGTATCTAGACTCCGGTTATTACGCTGAGCGTTCAGGCTCTGGTCAGTTTTGTTGGGTATCCAGACTCCGGTCATTTTTGATGAGTATCCAGACTGTGGTCATTCTGTTGAGCGTTCAGGCTCTGGTCAGTTTTGTTGAGTATCCAGACTCTTGTTATTACGTTGAGCGTTCAGGCTCCGGTCATTACGTTAATCGTTCAGGCTCCAGTCAGTTTCGTTGAGTATCCAGACTCCAGTTATTACGTTGAGCGTTCAGGCTCTGGTCAGTTTCGTTGGGTATCCAGACTCCGGTTGTTACGTTGAGCGTTAAGGCTCCGGTCATTTTTGTTGAGTATCCAGACTCCGGTTATTACGTTGAGCGTTAAGGCTCCGGTCATTTTTGTTGAGTATCCAAACTCCGGTTATTAAGTTGAGCGTTCATGCTTCGGACATTTTCTTTGAGTATCCAGACTCCAATTATTACGTTGAGCGTTCGGGCTCCGGTCGTTTTCGTTGAGTATCCAGACTCCGGTTATTACGTTGAGCGTTCAGGCTCCGGTCAGTTTCGTTGAGTATTCAGAATCTGGTTATTAAGTTGAGCGTTCAGGCTCCATTCAGTTTTGTTGGGTATCCAGACTCCGGTTATTACGTTGAGCGTTCAGGCTCCGTTCATTTTCGTTGAGTATCCAGACTCCGGTTATTACATTGAGCACTCACGCTCCGGTCAGTTTCGTTGGGTATCCAGACACCGGTTATTACGTTGAGCGTTCAGGCTCCGGTCATTTTTGTTGAGTATCCAGACTCAGGTTATTACATTGAGCGTTCAGGTTCCAGCCAGTTTCGTTGAGTATCTAAATTCCGGTTATTAAGTTGAGCGTTCAGACTCCGGTCATTTTCGTTGAGTATCTAGACTCCGGTTATTACGTTAAGTGTTCAGGCTCCGGTCAATTTCATTGAGTATCCAGAATCCGGTTATTAAGTTGAGCGTTTAGGCTCCATTCAGTTTTGTTGGGTATCCAGACTCCGGTTATTACATTGAGCATTCAGGCTCCAGTCGGTTTTGTTGGGTATCCAGACTCCGGTTATTACGTTGAGCGTTCAGGCTCTGGTCATTTTCATTGAGTCCCCAAACTCCGGTTATTACGTTTTGTCTTCAAGCTATGATTAGTTTCATTGAGTATCCAGACTTCGGTTATTAAGTTGAGCGTTCACGCTCCGGCTAGTTTCGTTGGATGTCCAGACTCCGGCTATTACGTTGAGTATTCAGGCTCCAGTGATTTTCGTTTAGTATCCAGACTCCAGTTATTACGTTGAGCGTTCAGGCTCCGGTCAGTTTTGTTGAGTATCCAGACTCCTTTTATTACGTTGAGCGTTCAGGCTCCGGTCTATTTCGTTCGGTATCCAGATTCAGGTCATTACGTTGAGCGTTCAGGCTCCGGTCATTTTCGATGAGCATCCAGACTCTGGTCATTCTGTTGAGCGTTCAGGCTCTGGTCAGTTTTGTTGAGAATCCAGACTCCGGTTATTAAGTTGAGCGTTCAGGCTCCATTCAGTTTTGTTCGGTATCCATACTCCGGTTATTACATTGAGCGTTCAGGTTTCGGTCAGTTTCGTTGAGTATCCAGACTACGGTTATTACGTTGAGCGTTCACGCTCCGGTCAGTTTCGTTGGGTATCCAGACTCCGGTTATTACGTTGAGCATTCAGGCTCCGGTCAATTTTGTTGAGTATCCAGACTCCGGTTATTACGTTGGGCATTCAGGCTCTGGTCATTTTCGTTGAGTCTCCAGACTCCGGTTATTACGTTTTGTGTTCAGGCTCCGGTCAGTTTTGTTGAGTATCCAGACTCCTGTTATTACGTTGAGCGTTCAGACTCCGGTCAATTTCGTTCGGTATCCAGACTCCGGTCATTATGTTGAGCGTTCAGGCTCCGGTCATTTTCGATGAGTATCCAGACTCTGGTCATTCTGTTGAGCGTTCAGGCTCTGGTCAGTTTTGTTGAGTATCCAGACTCTGGTTATTACGTTGAGCGTTCAGGCTCCGGTCATTACGTTGATCGTTCAGGCTTCGGTCAGTTTCGTTGGGTGCCCAGACTCCGGCTATTACGTTGAGCGTTCAAGCTCCAGCCAGTTTCGTTGGATATCCATACTCCAGTTATTACGTTGAGCGTTCAGGCTCCGGTCATTTTCATTGAGTATCCAGATTCCGGTTATTACGTTGAGCGTTCAGGCTCCGGTCATTTTCGTTGAGTATCCAGACTCCGGTCATTACGTTGAGCGTTCAGGCTCCGTTCAGTTTGGTTGAGTATCCAGACTCTGGTTATTACGTTGAGTATTCAGGCTCTCGTCATTTTCATTGAGTCTCCAAACTCCGGTTATTACGTTTTGTGTTCAGGCTATGATTAGTTTCATTGAGTATCCAAATTCGGTTATTAAGTTGAGCGTTCACGCTCCGACCAGTTTCGTTGGATGTCGAGATTCCGGTTATTACGTTGAGCATTCAGGCTCCGGTGATTTTCGTTGAGTATCCAGACTCCAGTTATTACGTCGAGCGTTCAGGCTCCGGTCAGTTTTGTTGAGTATCCAGACTCCGGTTATTACGTTGAGCGTTCAGGCTCCGATCAATTTCGTTCGGTATCCAGACTCCAGTCATTACGTTGAGCGTTCAGGCTCCGGTCATTTTCGATGAGTATCCAGACTCTGGTCATTCTGTTGAGCGTTCAGGCTCTGGTCAGTTTTGTTGAGTATCCAGACTCTGGTTATTACGTTGAGCGTTCAGGCTCCGGTCATTACGTTGATTGTTCAGGCTTCGGTCAGTTTCGTTGGGTATCTAGACTCCGGCTATTACATTGAGCGTTCAGGCTCCGGCCAGTTTCGTTGGATATCCATACTCCGGTTATTACGATGAGCGTTCAGGCTCTGGTCAGTTTTGTTGAGAATCCAGACTCCGGTTATTAAGTTGAGCGTTCAGGCTCCATTCAGTTTTGTTCGGTATCCAGACTCCGGTTATTACGTTGAGCGTTCAGGTTTCGTTCAGTTTCGTTGAGTATCCAGACTCCGGTTATTACGTTGAGCGTTCACGCTCCGGTCAGTTTCGTTGGGTATCCAGACTCCGGTTATTACGTTGAGCGTTCAGGCTCCGGTCAATTTTGTTGAGTATCTAGACTCCGGTTATTACGTTGGGCATTCAGGCTCTGGTCATTTTCGTTGAGTCTCCAGACTCCGGTTATTACGTTTTGTGTTCAAGCTCCGATTAGTCTCGTTGAGAATCCAGACTCCGATTATTACGTTGAGCGTTCAGGCTCCGATCAGTTTTGTTGGGTGTCCAGACTCCGGTTATTACGTTGAGCATTCAGGATCTGGTCAGTTTGGATGAGTATCCAGACTCCGATTATTACGTTGAGCGTTCAGGCTCTGGTCAGTTTCGTTGAGTCTCTAGACTCCGGTTATTACGTCGGGCTTTCAGGCTCCAGTCAGTTTTGTTGAGTATCCAGACACCGGTTATTACGTTGAGCGTTCAGACTCCGGTCAGTTTCGTTGGGTATCCAGACTCTGGTTATTAAGTTGAGCGTTCAGACTTCAGTCATTTTCTTTGAGTATCCAGACTCTGTTTATTACGTTGAGCGTTCGGGCTACGGTCATTTTTGTTGAGTATCCAGAATCCGGTTATTACGTTGAGCGTTCAGGCTCCAGTCAGTTTCATTGAGTATCCAGACTACGGTTATTAAGTTGAGCGTTCAGGCTTCAGTCAGTTTCGTTGGGTATCCAGACTCCGGTTATTACGTTGAGCATTCAGGCTCCGTTCAGTTTGGTTGAGTATCCAGACTCTGGTTATTACATTGAGTATTCAGGCTCTGGTCATTTTCGTTGAGTCTCCAAACTCCAGTTATTACGTTTTGTGTTCAAGCTCCGATTAGTTTCATTGAGTATCCAGACTTCGGTTATTAAGTTGAGCGTTCACGCTCCGGTCAGTTTCGTTGGGTGTCCAGACTCCGGTTATTACATTGAGCATTCAGGCTCCGGTGATTTTCGTTGAGTATCCAGACTCCAGTTATTACGTTGAGCGTTCAGGCTCCGGTCAGTTTTGTTGAGTATCCAGACTCCGGTTATTACGTTGAGCATTCAGGCTCCGGTCAATTTCGTTCGGTATCCAGACTCCGGTCATTATGTTGAGCATTCAGGCTCCGGTCATTTTCGATGAGTATCCAGACTCTGGTCATTCTGTTGAGCGTTCAGGCTCTGGTCAGTTTTGTTGAGTATCCAGACTCTGGTTATTACGTTGAGCGTTCAGGCTCCGGTCATTACGTTGATTGTTCAGGCTTCGGTCAGTTTCGTTGGGTATCTAGACTCCGGCTATTACATTGAGCGTTCAGGCTCCGGCCAGTTTCGTTGGATATCCATACTCCGGTTATTACGATGAGCGTTCAGGCTCCGGTCATTTTCATTGAGTATCCAGATTCCGGTTATTACGTTGAGCGTTCAGGCTCCGGTCATTTTCGTTGAGTATCCAGACTCCGGTCATTATGTTGATCGTTCAGGCTCCGGTCATTTTCGTTGAGTATCCAGACTCTAATTATTAAGTTGAGCGTTCAGGCTCCGGTCAGTTTCGTTGAGTATCCAGGTTATTACATTGAGCGTTCAGGCTCTGATCAGTTTCGTTGGGTATCCAGACTCAGGTTATTACGTTGAGCGTTCAGGCACCGGTCAGTTTCGTTGTGTATCCAGACTCCGGTTATTACGTCGAGCGTTCAGGCTCCCGTCACTTTTGTTGGGTATCCAGACTCTGGTTTTTATGTTGAGGGTTCAGGCTCCGGTCAGTTTCGTTGGGTATCCAGACTCCGGTTATTACGTTGAGCGTTCAGGCTCCGGTCAGTTTCGTTGGGTATCCAGACTCCGGTTATTACGTTGAGCGTTCAAGCTCCGGTCAGTTTCTTTGGGTATCCAGACTCCGGTTATTACGTTGAGCGTTCAAGCTCCAGTCAATTTCGTTGGGTATCCAGACTCCGGTTATTTCGTTGAGCGTTCAGGCTCCAGTCAATTTCGTTGCGTATCCAGACTCCGGTTATTACGTTGATCGTTCAGGCTCCAGTCAATTTCGTTGGGTATCCAGACTCCAATTATTACGTAGATCGTTCAGGCTCCGGTCAGTTTCGTTTGGTATCCAGACTTCGTTTGTTACGTTGAGCGTTCAGGCTCCGGTCAGTTTTGTTGGGTATCCAGACTCCGTTTATTACGTTGAACATTCAGGCTCCGGTCAGTTTCGTTGGGTATCCAGACTCCGGTTATTACGTTGAGCATTCAGGCTCTGGTCAGTTTCGTTGGGTATCCAGACTCTGGTTTTTACATTGAGCGTTTAGGCTCCGGTCAGTTTTGTTGGGTATCCAGACTCCGGTTATTATGTTGAGGGTTCAGGCTCCGGTCAGTTTTGTTGGGTATCTAGACTCCGGTTATTACATTGAGCGTTCAGGCTCCGGTCAGTTTCATTGGGTATCCAGACTCCGGTTATTTCGTTGAGCGTTCAGGCTCCGGTCAATTTCGTTGTGTATCCAGACTCCGGTTATTACGTTGAGCGTTCAGGCTCCGGTCAGTTTCTTTAGGTATCCATACTCCGGTTATTACGTTGAGCGTTCAGGCTCCGGTCAGTTTCGTTGGGTATCCAGACTCCGGTTATTACGTTGAGCATTCAGGCTCCGGTCAGTTTCGTTGGGTATCTAGACTCTGGTTTTTACGTTGAGCGTTTAGGCTCAGGTCAGTTGTGTTGGGTATCCAGACTCCGGTTATTATGTTGAGGGTTCAGGCTCCGGTCAGTTTTGTTGGGTATCTAGACTCCGGTTATTACGTTAAGTGTTCAGGCTCCGGTCAGTTTCGTTGGGTATCCAGACTCAGGTTATTACGTTGAGCGTTCAGGCTCCGGTCAGTTTCTTTGGGTATCCAGACTCCGGTTATTACGTTGAGCGTTCAGGCACCGGTCAGTTTCGTTGTGTATCTAGACTCCGGTTATTACGTTGAGCGTTCAGGCTCCGGTCAGTTTCGTTGGGTATCCAGACTCCGGTTTTTTGCGTTGAGCGTTCAGGTTCTGGTCAGTTTGGTTGGGTATCCAGACTCCGGTTATTACGTTGAGTGTTCAGGCTCTGGTCAATTTCGTTGGGTATCAAGACTCAGGTTATTACGTTGAGTGTTCAGGCTCTGATCAGTTTCGTTGGGTATCCAGACTCAGGTTATTACGTTGAGCGTTCAGGCACCAGTCAGTTTCGTTGTGTATCCAGACTCCGGTTATTACGTCGAGCGTTCAGGCTCCAGTCAGTTTTGTTGGGTATCCAGACTCTGGTTTTTACGTTGAGGGTTCAGGCTCCGGTCAGTTTCGTTGGGTATCCAGACTCTGGTTATTACGTTGAGCGTTCAGGCTCCGGTCAGTTTCGTTGGGTATCCAGACTCCGGTTATTACGTTGAGCGTTCAGGCTCCGGTCAGTTTCTTTGGGTATCCAGACTCCGGTTATTACGTTGAGCGTTCAGGCTCCGGTCAGTTTCGTTGGGTATCCAGACTCCGGTTATTTCGTTGAGCTTTCAGGCTCCAGTCAATTTCGTTGTGTATCCAGACTCCGGTTATTACGTTGATCGTTCAGGCTCCAATCAATTTCATTGGGTATCCAGACTCCAGTTATTACGTAGAGCGTTCAGGCTCCGGTTAGTTTCGTTTGGTATCCAGACTTCGTTTATTACGTTGAGCGTTCAGGCTCCGGTCAGTTTCATTGGGTATCCAGACTCTGTTTATTACGTTGAACATTCAGGCTCCGGTCAGTTTCGTTGGGTATCCAGACTCCGGTTATTACGTTGAGCATTCAGGCTCCGGTCAGTTTCGTTGGGTATCCAGACTCTGGTTTTTACGTTGAGCGTTCAGGCTCCGGTCAGTTTCATTTGGTATCCAGACTTCGTTTATTACGTTGAGCGTTCAGGCTTCGGTCAGTTTCGTTGGGTATCCAGACTCTGTTTATTACGTTGAACATTCAGGCTCCGGTCAGTTTCGTTGGGTATCCAGACTCCGGTTATTACGTTGAGCATTCAGGCTCCGGTCAGTTTCATTGGGTATCCAGACTCTGGTTTTTACGTTGAGCGTTTAGGCTCCGGTCAGTTTTGTTGGGTATCCAGACTCCGGTTATTATGTTGAGCGTTCAGGCTTCGGTCAGTTTTGTTGGGTATCCAGACTCCGGTTATTACGTTAAGTGTTCAGGCTCCGGTCAGTTTCGTTGGGTATCCAGACTCAAGTTATTACGTTGAGCGTTCAGGCTCCGGTCAGTTTCTTTGGGTATCCAGACTCCGGTTATTACGTTGAGCGTTCAGGCACCGGTCAGTTTCGTTGTGTATCTAGACTCCGGTTATTATGTTGAGCGTTCAGGCTTCGGTCAGTTTCGTTGGGTATCCAGACTCCGGTTTTTTACGTTGAGCGTTCAGGTTCCGGTCAGTTTTGTTGGGTATCCAGACTCCGGTTATTACGTTGAGTGTTCAGGCTCCGGTCAGTTTCGTTGGGTATCAAGACTCAGCTTATTACGTTGAGCCTTCAGGCTCTGATCAGTTTCGTTGGGTATCCAGACTCAGGTTATTACGTTGAGCGTTCAGGCACCGGTCAGTTTCGTTATGTATCCAGACTCCAGTTATCACGTCGAGTGTTCAGGCTCCAGTTAGTTTTGTTGGGTATCCAGACTCTGGTTTTTACGTTGAGGGTTCAGCCTCCGGTTAGTTTCGTTGGTTATCCAGACTCCGGTTATTACGTTGAGCGTTCAGGCTCCGGTCAGTTTAGTTGGGTAACCAGACTCCAGTTATTACGTTAAGCGTTCAGGCTCCGGTCAGTTTCTTTGGGTATCCAGACTCCGGTTATTACGTTGAGCATTCAGGCTCCGGTCAGTTTCGTTGGGTATCCAGACTCCGGTTATTACGTTGAGCGTTCAGGCTCCGGTTATTTTGTTGAGCGGTCAGGCTCCGATTATTTTGTTGAGCATTCAGGCTCTGGTCAATTTCGTTGTGTATCCAGACTCCGGTTATTACGTTGATCATTCAGGCTCCAGTCAATTTTGTTGGGTATCCAGACTCCGGTTATTACGTAGAGCGTTCAGGCTCCGGTCAGTTTCGTTGGGTATCCAGACTCCGGTTATTACGTTGAGCATTCAGGCTCCGGTCAGTTTCGTTGGGTATCCCGACTCTGGTTTTTACATTGAGCGTTTAGGATCCGGTCAGTTTTGTTGGGTATCCAGACTCCGGTTATTATGTTGAGGGTTCAGGCTCCGGTCAGTTTCGTTGGGTATCCAGACTCCGGTTATTACATTGAGCGTTCAGGCTCCGGTCAGTTTCATTGGGTATCCAGACTCCGATTATTACGTTGAGCGTTCAGGCTCCGGTCAGTTTCTTTGGGTATCCAGACTCCGGTTATTACGTTGAGCGTTCAGGCTCCAGTCAGTTTCGTTGGGTATCCAGACTCTGGTTATTACGTTGAGCGTTTAGGCTCCGGTCAGTTTCTTTGGGTATCCAGACTCCAGTTATTACGTTGAGCGTTCAGGCTCCGGTCAGTTTCTTTGGGTATCCAGACTCCGGTTATTACGTTGAGCGTTCAGGCTCCGGTCAGTTTCTTTGGGTATCCAGACTCCGGTTATTACGTTGAGCGTTCAGGCTCCGGTCAGTTTCATTGGGTATCCAGACTCCGGTTATTTCGTTGAGCGTTCAGGCTCCGGTCAATTTCGTTGTGTATCCAGACTCCGGTTATTACGTTGAGCGTTCAGGTTCCGGTCAGTTTCTTTGGGTATCCAGACTCCGGTTATTACATTGAGCGTTCAGGCTCCGGTCAGTTTCGTTGGGTATCCAGACTCCGGTTATTACGTTGAGCATTCAGGCTCCGGTCAGTTTCGTTGGGTATCCAGACTCTGGTTTTTACGTTGAGCGTTTAGGCTCCGGTCAGTTGTGTTGGGTATCCAGACTCCGGTTATTATGTTGAGGGTTCAGGCTCCGGTCAGTTTTGTTGGGTATCCAGACTCCGGTTATTACGTTAAGTGTTCAGGCTCCGGTCAGTTTCGTTGGGTATCCAGACTCAGGTTATTACGTTGAGCGTTCAGGCTCCGGTCAGTTTCTTTGGGTATCCAGACTCCGGTTATTACGTTGAGCGTTCAGGCACCGGTCAGTTTCGTTGTGTATCTAGACTTCGGTTATTACGTTGAGCGTTCAGGCTCCGGTCAGTTTTGTTGGGTATCCAGACTCCGGTTTTTTACGTTGAGCGTTCAGGTTCCGGTCAGTTTTGTTGGGTATCCAGACTCCGGTTATTATGTTGAGTGTTCAGGCTCCGGTCAGTTTCGTTGGGTATCAAGACTCAGGTTATTACGTTGAGCGTTCAGGCTCCGGTCAGTTTCATTGGGTATCCAGACTCCGGTTATTTCGTTGAGCGTTCAGGCTCCGATCAATTTCGTTGTGTATCCAGACTCCGGTTATTACGTTGATCGTTCAGGCTCCAGTCAATTTCGTTGGGTATCTAGACTCCGGTTATTACGTAGAGCGATCAGGCTCCGGTCAGTCTCGTTTGGTATCCAGACTTCGGTTATTACGTTGAGCGTTCAGGCTCCGGTCAGTTTCGTTGGGTATCCAGACTCCGGTTATTATGTTGAGTGTTCAGGCTCCGGTCAGTTTCATTGGGTATCAAGACTCAGGTTATTACGTTGAGCGTTCAGGCTTCGGTCAGTTTCGTTGGGTATCCAGACTCAGGTTATTACATTGAGCGTTCAGGCACCGGTCAGTTTTGTTTGTATCCAGACTCTGGTTATTACGTTGAGCGTTCAGGCTCGGGTCAGTTTCTTTAGGTATCCAGACTCCGGTTATTACGTTGAGCGTTCAGGCCCCGGTCAGTTTCTTTGGGTATCCAGACTCCGGTTATTACGTTGAGCGTTCAGGTTCCGGTCAGTTTTGTTGGGTATCCAGACTCTGGTTTTTACGTTGAGGGTTCAGCCTCCGGTTAGTTTCGTTGGTTATCCAGACTCCGGTTATTACGTTGAGCGTTCAGGCTCCGGTCAGTTTAGTTGGGTAACCAGACTCCAGTTATTACGTTAAGCGTTCAGGCTCCGGTCAGTTTCTTTGGGTATCCAGACTCCGGTTATTACGTTGAGCATTCAGGCTCCGGTCAGTTTCGTTGGGTATCCAGACTCCGGTTATTACGTTGAGCGTTCAGGCTCCGGTTATTTTGTTGAGCGGTCAGGCTCCGATTATTTTGTTGAGCATTCAGGCTCTGGTCAATTTCGTTGTGTATCCAGACTCCGGTTATTACGTTGATCATTCAGGCTCCAGTCAATTTTGTTGGGTATCCAGACTCCGGTTATTACGTAGAGCGTTCAGGCTCCGGTCAGTTTCGTTGGGTATCCAGACTCCGGTTATTACGTTGAGCATTCAGGCTCCGGTCAGTTTCGTTGGGTATCCCGACTCTGGTTTTTACATTGAGCGTTTAGGCTCCGGTCAGTTTTGTTGGGTATCCAGACTCCGGTTATTATGTTGAGGGTTCAGGCTCCGGTCAGTTTCGTTGGGTATCCAGACTCCGGTTATTACATTGAGCGTTCAGGCTCCGGTCAGTTTCATTGGGTATCCAGACTCCGATTATTACGTTGAGCGTTCAGGCTCCGGTCAGTTTCTTTGGGTATCCAGACTCCGGTTATTACGTTGAGCGTTCAGGCTCCGGTCAGTTTCGTTGGGTATCCAGACTCTGGTTATTACGTTGAGCGTTTAGGCTCCGGTCAGTTTCTTTGGGTATCCAGACTCCAGTTATTACGTTGAGCGTTCAGGCTCCGGTCAGTTTCTTTGGGTATCCAGACTCCGGTTATTACGTTGAGCGTTCAGGCTCCGGTCAGTTTCTTTGGGTATCCAGACTCCGGTTATTACGTTGAGCGTTCAGGCTCCGGTCAGTTTCATTGGGTATCCAGACTCCGGTTATTTCGTTGAGCGTTCAGGCTCCGGTCAATTTCGTTGTGTATCCAGACTCCGGTTATTACGTTGAGCGTTCAGGTTCCGGTCAGTTTCTTTGGGTATCCAGACTCCGGTTATTACATTGAGCGTTCAGGCTCCGGTCAGTTTCGTTGGGTATCCAGACTCCGGTTATTACGTTGAGCATTCAGGCTCCGGTCAGTTTCGTTGGGTATCCAGACTCTGGTTTTTACGTTGAGCGTTTAGGCTCCGGTCAGTTGTGTTGGGTATCCAGACTCCGGTTATTATGTTGAGGGTTCAGGCTCCGGTCAGTTTTGTTGGGTATCCAGACTCCGGTTATTACGTTAAGTGTTCAGGCTCCGGTCAGTTTCGTTGGGTATCCAGACTCAGGTTATTACGTTGAGCGTTCAGACTCCGGTCAGTTTCTTTGGGTATCCAGACTCCGGTTATTACGTTGAGCGTTCAGGCACCGGTCAGTTTTGTTGTGTATCTAGACTTCGGTTATTACGTTGAGCGTTCAGGCTCCGGTCAGTTTTGTTGGGTATCCAGACTCCGGTTTTTTACGTTGAGCGTTCAGGTTCCGGTCAGTTTTGTTGGGTATCCAGACTCCGGTTATTATGTTGAGTGTTCAGGCTCCGGTCAGTTTCGTTGGGTATCAAGACTCAGGTTATTACGTTGAGCGTTCAGGCTCCGGTCAGTTTCATTGGGTATCCAGACTCCGGTTATTTCGTTGAGCGTTCAGGCTCCGATCAATTTCGTTGTGTATCCAGACTCCGGTTATTACGTTGATCGTTCAGGCTCCAGTCAATTTCGTTGGGTATCTAGACTCCGGTTATTACGTAGAGCGATCAGGCTCCGGTCAGTCTCGTTTGGTATCCAGACTTCGGTTATTACGTTGAGCGTTCAGGCTCCGGTCAGTTTCGTTGGGTATCCAGACTCCGGTTATTATGTTGAGTGTTCAGGCTCCGGTCAGTTTCATTGGGTATCAAGACTCAGGTTATTACGTTGAGCGTTCAGGCTCCGGTCAGTTTCGTTGGGTATCCAGACTCAGGTTATTACGTTGAGCGTTCAGGCACCGGTCAGTTTTGTTTGTATCCAGACTCTGGTTATTACGTTGAGCGTTCAGGCTCGGGTCAGTTTCTTTGGGTATCCAGACTCCGGTTATTACGTTGAGCGTTCAGGCCCCGGTCAGTTTCTTTGGGTATCCAGACTCCGGTTATTACGTTGAGCGTTCAGGCTCCGGTCAGTTTCTTTGGGTATCCAGAATCCAGTTATTACGTTGAGGGTTCAGGCTCCGGTCAGTTTCATTGGGTATCCAGACTCCGGTTATTTCGTTGAGCGTTCAGGCTCCGATCAATTTCGTTGTGTATCCAGACTCCGGTTATTACGTTGATCGTTCAGGCTCCAGTCAATTTCGTTGGGTATCTAGACTCCGGTTATTACGTATAGCGTTCAGGCTCCGGTCAGTCTCGTTTGGTATCCAGACTTCGGTTATTACGTTGAGCGTTCATGCTCCGGTTAGTTTCGTTGGGTATCCAGACTCCGTTTATTACGTTGAACATTCAGGCTCCGGTCAGTTTCGTTGGGTATCCAGACTCCGGTTATTACGTTGAGCATTCAGGCTCCAGTTATTTTCGTTGGGTATCCAGACTCTGGTTTTTACGTTAAGCGTTTAGGCTCCGGTCAGTTTTGTTGGGTATCCAGACTCCGGTTATTATGTTGAGGGTTCAGGCTCCGGTCAGTTTTGTTGGGTATCCAGACTCCGGTTATTAGGTTGAGTGTTCAGGCTCCGGTCAATTTCGTTGGGTATCCAGACTCAGGTTATTACGTTGAGCGTTCAGGCTCCGGTCAGTTTCTTTGGGTATCCAGACTCCGGTTATTACGTTGAGCATTCAGGCACCGGTCAGTTTCGTTGTGTATCTAGACTCCGGTTATTACGTTGAGCGTTCAGGCTCCGGTCAGTTTCGTTAGGTATCCAGACTCCGGTTTTTTATGTTGAGCGTTCAGGTTCCGGTCAGTTTTGTTGGGTATCCAGACTCCGGTTGTTACGTTGAGTGTTCAGGCTCTGGTCAGTTTCGTTGGGTATCAAGACTTAGGTTATTACGTTGAGCGTTCAGGCTCTGATCAGTTTCGTTGGATATCCAGACTCAGGTTATTATGTTGAGCGTTCATGCACCGGTTAGTTTCGTTGTGTATCCAGACTCTGGTTATTACGTTGAGCGTTCAGGCTCCAGTCAGTTTTGTTGGGTATCCAGACTCCGGTTTTTACGTTGAGGGTTCAGGCTCCGGTCAGTTTCATTGGGTATCCAGACTCCGGTTATTACGTTGAGCGTTCAGGCTCCGGTCAGTTTCGTTGGGTATCCAGACTCCGGTTATTACGTTGATCGTTTAGGCTCCAGTCAATTTCGTTGGGTATCTAGACTCCGGTTATTACATAGAGCGTTCAGGCTCCGGTCAGTCTCGTTTGGTATCCAGACTTCGGTTATTACGTTGAGCGTTCAGGCTCCGGTCAGTTTCGTTGGGTATCCAGACTCCGTTTATTACGTTGAACATTCAGGCTCCGGTCAGTTTCGTTGGGTATCCAGACTCTGGTTATTACGTTGAGCATTCAGGCTCCGGTCATTTTCGTTGGGTATCCAGACTCTGGTTTTTACGTTGAGCGTTTAGGCTCCGGTCAGTTTTTTTGGGTATCTAGACTCCGGTTATTATGTTGTGGGTTCAGGCTCTGGTCAGTTTTGTTGAGTATCCAGACTCTGGTTATTACGTTGAGCGTTCAGGCTCCGGTCATTACGTTGATCGTTCAGGCTTCGGTCAGTTTCGTTGGGTGCCCAGACTCCGGCTATTACGTTGAGCGTTCAAGCTCCAGCCAGTTTCGTTGGATATCCATACTCCGGTTATTACGTTGAGCGTTCAGGCTCCGGTCATTTTCATTGAGTATCCAGATTCCGGTTATTACGTTGAGCGTTCAGGCTCCGGTCATTTTCGTTGAGTATCTAGACTCCGGTCATTACGTTGAGCGTTCAGGCTCCGTTCAGTTTGGTTGAGTATCCAGACTCTGGTTATTACGTTGAGTATTCAGGCTCTCGTCATTTTCATTGAGTCTCCAAACTCCGGTTATTACGTTTTGTGTTCAAGCTATGATTAGTTTCATTGAGTATCCAAATTCGGTTATTAAGTTGAGCGTTCACGCTCCGGCCAGTTTCGTTGGATGTCGAGGCTCCGGTTATTACGTTGAGCATTCAGGCTCCGGTGATTTTCGTTGAGTATCCAGACTCCAGTTATTACGTCGAGCGTTCAGGCTCCGGTCAGTTTTGTTGAGTATCCAGACTCCGGTTATTACGTTGAGCGTTCAGGCTCCGGTCGATTTCGTTCGGTATCCAGACTCCAGTCATTACGTTGAGCGTTCAGGCTCCGGTCATTTTCGATGAGTATCCAGACTCTGGTCATTCTGTTGAGTGTTCAGGCTCTGGTCAGTTTTGTTGAGAATCCAGACTCCGGTTATTAAGTTGAGCGTTCAGGCTCCATTCAGTTTTGTTCGGTATCCAGACTCCGGTTATTACGTTGAGCGTTCAGGTTTCGTTCAGTTTCGTTGAGTATCCAGACTCCGGTTATTACGTTGAGCGTTCACGCTCCGGTCAGTTTCGTTGGGTATCCAGACTCCGGTTATTACGTTGAGCGTTCAGGCTCCGGTCAATTTTGTTGAGTATCTAGACTCCGAATATTACGTTGGGCATTCAGGCTCTGGTCATTTTCGTTGAGTCTCCAGACTCCGGTTATTACGTTTTGTGTTCAAGCTCCGATTAGTCTCGTTGAGAATCCAGACTCCGATTATTACATTGAGCGTTCAGGCTCCGATCAGTTTTGTTGGGTGTCCAGACTCCGGTTATTACGTTGAGCATTCAGGATCTGGTCAGTTTGGATGAGTATCCAGACTCCGATTATTACGTTGAGCGTTCAGGCTCTGGTCAGTTTCGTTGAGTCTCTAGACTCCGGTTATTACGTCGGGCTTTCAGGCTCCAGTCAGTTTTGTTGAGTATCCAGACACCGGTTATTACGTTGAGCGTTCAGACTCCGGTCAGTTTCGTTGGGTATCCAGACTCTGGTTATTAAGTTGAGCGTTCAGACTTCAGTCATTTTCTTTGAGTATCCAGACTCTGTTTATTACGTTGAGCGTTCGGGCTACGGTCATTTTTGTTGAGTATCCAGAATCCGGTTATTACGTTGAGCGTTCAGGCTCCAGTCAGTTTCATTGAGTATCCAGACTACGGTTATTAAGTTGAGCGTTCAGGCTTCAGTCAGTTTCGTTGGGTATCCAGACTCCGGTTATTACGTTGAGCATTCAGGCTCCGTTCAGTTTGGTTGAGTATCCAGACTCTGGTTATTACATTGAGTATTCAGGCTCTGGTCATTTTCGTTGAGTCTCCAAACTCCAGTTATTACGTTTTGTGTTCAAGCTCCGATTAGTTTCATTGAGTATCCAGACTTCGGTTATTAAGTTGAGCGTTCACGCTCCGGTCAGTTTCGTTGGGTGTCCAGACTCCGGTTATTACATTGAGCATTCAGGCTCCGGTGATTTTCGTTGAGTATCCAGACTCCAGTTATTACGTTGAGCGTTCAGGCTCCGGTCAGTTTTGTTGAGTATCCAGACTCCGGTTATTACGTTGAGCATTCAGGCTCCGGTCAATTTCGTTCGGTATCCAGACTCCGGTCATTATGTTGAGCATTCAGGCTCCGGTCATTTTCGATGAGTATCCAGACTCTGGTCATTCTGTTGAGCGTTCAGGCTCTGGTCAGTTTTGTTGAGTATCCAGACTCTGGTTATTACGTTGAGCGTTCAGGCTCCGGTCATTACGTTGATTGTTCAGGCTTCGGTCAGTTTCATTGGGTATCTAGACTCCGGCTATTACATTGAGCGTTCAGGCTCCGGCCAATTTCGTTGGATATCCATACTCCGGTTATTACGATGAGCGTTCAGGCTCCGGTCATTTTCATTGAGTATCCAGATTCCGGTTATTACGTTGAGCGTTCAGGCTCCGGTCATTTTCGTTGAGTATCCAGACTCCGGTCATTACGTTGAGCGTTCAGGCTCCGGTCATTTTCGTTGAGTATCCAGACTCTAATTATTAAGTTGAGCGTTCAGGCTCCGGTCAGTTTCGTTGAGTATCCAGGTTATTACGTTGAGCGTTCAGGCTCTGATCAGTTTCGTTGGGTATCCAGACTCAGGTTATTACGTTGAGCGTTCAGGCACCGGTCAGTTTCGTTGTGTATCCAGACTCCGGTTATTACGTCGAGCGTTCAGGCTCCCGTCAGTTTTGTTGGGTATCCAGACTCTGGTTTTTATGTTGAGGGTTCAGGCTCCGGTCAGTTTCATTGGGTATCCAGACTCCGGTTATTACGTTGAGCGTTCAGGCTCCGGTCAGTTTCGTTGGGTATCCAGACTCCGGTTATTACGTTGATCGTTTAGGCTCCAGTCAATTTCGTTGGGTATCTAGACTCCGGTTATTACATAGAGCGTTCAGGCTCCGGTCAGTCTCGTTTGGTATCCAGACTTCGGTTATTACGTTGAGCGTTCAGGCTCCGGTCAGTTTCGTTGGGTATCCAGACTCCGTTTATTACGTTGAACATTCAGGCTCCGGTCAGTTTCGTTGGGTATCCAGACTCTGGTTATTACGTTGAGCATTCAGGCTCCGGTCATTTTCGTTGGGTATCCAGACTCTGGTTTTTACGTTGAGCGTTTAGGCTCCGGTCAGTTTTTTTGGGTATCCAGACTCCGGTTATTATGTTGTGGGTTCAGGCTCTGGTCAGTTTTGTTGAGTATCCAGACTCTGGTTATTACGTTGAGCGTTCAGGCTCCGGTCATTACGTTGATCGTTCAGGCTTCGGTCAGTTTCGTTGGGTGCCCAGACTCCGGCTATTACGTTGAGCGTTCAAGCTCCAGCCAGTTTCGTTGGATATCCATACTCCGGTTATTACGTTGAGCGTTCAGGCTCCGGTCATTTTCATTGAGTATCCAGATTCCGGTTATTACGTTGAGCGTTCAGGCTCCGGTCATTTTCGTTGAGTATCCAGACTCCGGTCATTACGTTGAGCGTTCAGGCTCCGTTCAGTTTGGTTGAGTATCCAGACTCTGGTTATTACGTTGAGTATTCAGGCTCTCGTCATTTTCATTGAGTCTCCAAACTCCGGTTATTACGTTTTGTGTTCAAGCTATGATTAGTTTCATTGAGTATCCAAATTCGGTTATTAAGTTGAGCGTTCACGCTCCGGCCAGTTTCGTTGGATGTCGAGGCTCCGGTTATTACGTTGAGCATTCAGGCTCCGGTGATTTTCGTTGAGTATCCAGACTCCAGTTATTACGTCGAGCGTTCAGGCTCCGGTCAGTTTTGTTGAGTATCCAGACTCCGGTTATTACGTTGAGCGTTCAGGCTCCGGTCGATTTCGTTCGGTATCCAGACTCCAGTCATTACGTTGAGCGTTCAGGCTCCGGTCATTTTCGATGAGTATCCAGACTCTGGTCATTCTGTTGAGTGTTCAGGCTCTGGTCAGTTTTGTTGAGAATCCAGACTCCGGTTATTAAGTTGAGCGTTCAGGCTCCATTCAGTTTTGTTCGGTATCCAGACTCCGGTTATTACGTTGAGCGTTCAGGTTTCGTTCAGTTTCGTTGAGTATCCAGACTCCGGTTATTACGTTGAGCGTTCACGCTCCGGTCAGTTTCGTTGGGTATCCAGACTCCGGTTATTACATTGAGCGTTCAGGCTCCGGTCAATTTTGTTGAGTATCTAGACTCCGAATATTACGTTGCGCATTCAGGCTCTGGTCATTTTCGTTGAGTCTCCAGACTCCGGTTATTACGTTTTGTGTTCAAGCTCCGATTAGTCTCGTTGAGAATCCAGACTCCGATTATTACATTGAGCGTTCAGGCTCCGATCAGTTTTGTTGGGTGTCCAGACTCCGGTTATTACGTTGAGCATTCAGGATCTGGTCAGTTTGGATGAGTATCCAGACTCCGATTATTACGTTGAGCGTTCAGGCTCTGGTCAGTTTCGTTGAGTCTCTAGACTCCGGTTATTACGTCGGGCTTTCAGGCTCCAGTCAGTTTTGTTGAGTATCCAGACACCGGTTATTACGTTGAGCGTTCAGACTCCGGTCAGTTTCGTTGGGTATCCAGACTCTGGTTATTAAGTTGAGCGTTCAGACTTTAGTCATTTTCTTTGAGTATCCAGACTCTGTTTATTACGTTGAGCGTTCGGGCTACGGTCATTTTTGTTGAGTATCCAGAATCCGGTTATTACGTTGAGCGTTCAGGCTCCAGTCAGTTTCATTGAGTATCCAGACTACGGTTATTAAGTTGAGCGTTCAGGCTTCAGTCAGTTTCGTTGGGTATCCAGACTCCGGTTATTACGTTGAGCATTCAGGCTCCGTTCAGTTTGGTTGAGTATCCAGACTCTGGTTATTACATTGAGTATTCAGGCTCTGGTCATTTTCGTTGAGTCTCCAAACTCCAGTTATTACGTTTTGTGTTCAAGCTCCGATTAGTTTCATTGAGTATCCAGACTTCGGTTATTAAGTTGAGCGTTCACGCTCCGGTCAGTTTCGTTGGGTGTCCAGACTCCGGTTATTACATTGAGCATTCAGGCTCCGGTGATTTTCGTTGAGTATCCAGACTCCAGTTATTACGTTGAGCGTTCAGGCTCCGGTCAGTTTTGTTGAGTATCCAGACTCCGGTTATTACGTTGAGCATTCAGGCTCCGGTCAATTTCGTTCGGTATCCAGACTCCGGTCATTATGTTGAGCATTCAGGCTCCGGTCATTTTCGATGAGTATCCAGACTCTGGTCATTCTGTTGAGCGTTCAGGCTCTGGTCAGTTTTGTTGAGTATCCAGACTCTGGTTATTACGTTGAGCGTTCAGGCTCCGGTCATTACGTTGATTGTTCAGGCTTCGGTCAGTTTCATTGGGTATCTAGACTCCGGCTATTACATTGAGCGTTCAGGCTCCGGCCAGTTTCGTTGGATATCCATACTCCGGTTATTACGATGAGCGTTCAGGCTCCGGTCATTTTCATTGAGTATCCAGATTCCGGTTATTACGTTGAGCGTTCAGGCTCCGGTCATTTTCGTTGAGTATCCAGACTCCGGTCATTACGTTGAGCGTTCAGGCTCCGGTCATTTTCGTTGAGTATCCAGACTCTAATTATTAAGTTGAGCGTTCAGGCTCCGGTCAGTTTCGTTGAGTATCCAGGTTATTACGTTGAGCGTTCAGGCTCTGATCAGTTTCGTTGGGTATCCAGACTCAGGTTATTACGTTGAGCGTTCAGGCACCGGTCAGTTTCGTTGTGTATCCAGACTCCGGTTATTACGTCGAGCGTTCAGGCTCCCGTCAGTTTTGTTGGGTATCCAGACTCTGGTTTTTATGTTGAGGGTTCAGGCTCCGGTCAGTTTCGTTGGGTATCCAGACTCCGGTTATTACGTTGAGCGTTCAGGCTCCGGTCAGTTTCGTTGGGTATCCAGACTCCGGTTATTACGTTGAGCGTTCAGGCTCCGGTCAGTTTCTTTGGGTATCCAGACTCTGGTTATTATGTTGAGCGTTCAAGCTCCGGTCAGTTTCGTTGGGTATCCAGACTCCGGTTATTTCGTTGAGCGTTCAGGCTCCAGTCAATTTCGTTGCGTATCCAGACTCCGGTTATTACGTTGATCGTTCAGGCTCCAGTCAATTTCGTTGGGTATCCAGACTCCAATTATTACGTAGATCGTTCAGGCTCCGGTCAGTTTCGTTTGGTATCCAGACTTCGTTTGTTACGTTGAGCGTTCAGGCTCCGGCCAGTTTCGTTGGATATCCATACTCCGGTTATTACGATGAGCGTTCAGGCTCCGGTCATTTTCATTGAGTATCCAGATTCCGGTTATTACGTTGAGCGTTCAGGCTCCGGTCATTTTTGTTGAGTATCCAGACTCCAATTATTACGTAGATCGTTCAGGCTCCGGTCAATTTCGTTGGGTATCCAGACTCCAGTTATTACGTTGAGCGTTCAGGCTCCGGTCAGTTTCGTTGGGTATCCAGACTCCGGTTATTACGTTGAGCGTTCAGGCTCCGGTCAGTTTCTTTGGGTATCCAGACTCCGGTTATTATGTTGAGCGTTCAAGCTCCGGTCAGTTTCGTTGGGTATCCAGACTCCGGTTATTTCGTTGAGCGTTCAGGCTCCAGTCAATTTCGTTGCGTATCCAGACTCCGGTTATTACGTTGATCGTTCAGGCTCCAGTCAATTTCGTTGGGTATCCAGACTCCAATTATTACGTAGATCGTTCAGGCTCCGGTCAGTTTCGTTTGGTATCCAGACTTCGTTTGTTACGTTGAGCGTTCAGGCTCCGGCCAGTTTCGTTGGATATCCATACTCCGGTTATTACGATGAGCGTTCAGGCTCCGGTCAGTTTCGTTGGGTATCCAGACTCCGGTTATTACGTTGAGCGTTCAGGCTCCGGTCAGTTTCGTTGGGTATCCAGACTCCGGTTATTACGTTGAGCGTTCAGGCTCCGGTCATTTTCGTTGGGTATCCAGACTCCGGTTATTACGTTGAGCGTTCAGGCTCCGGTCAGTTTCTTTGGGTATCCAGACTCCGGTTATTATGTTGAGCGTTCAGGCTCCAGTCAATTTCGTTGGGTATCCAGACTCCAATTATTACGTAGATCGTTCAGGCTCCGGTCAGTTTCGTTTGGTATCCAGACTTCGTTTGTTACGTTGAGTGTTCAGGCTCCGGCCAGTTTCGTTGGATATCCATACTCCGGTTATTACGATGATCGTTCAGGCTCCAGTCAATTTCGTTGGGTATCCAGACTCCAATTATTACGTAGATCGTTCAGGCTCCGGTCAGTTTCGTTTGGTATCCAGACTTCGTTTGTTACGTTGAGCGTTCAGGCTCCGGCCAGTTTCGTTGGATATCCATACTCCGGTTATTACGTTGAGCGTTCAGGCTCCGGTCATTTTCATTGAGTATCCAGATTCCGGTTATTACGTTGAGCGTTCAGGCTCCGGTCATTTTCGTTGAGTATCCAGACTCTGGTTTTTACATTGAGCGTTTAGGCTCCGGTCAGTTTTGTTGGGTATCCAGACTCTGGTTATTATGTTGAGGGTTCAGGCTCCGGTCAGTTTTGTTGGGTATCTAGACTCCGGTTATTACATTGAGCGTTCAGGCTCCGGTCAGTTTCATTGGGTATCCAGACTCCGGTTATTTCGTTGAGCGTTCAGGCTCCGGTCAATTTCGTTGTGTATCCAGACTCCGGTTATTACGTTGAGCGTTCAGGCTCCGGTCAGTTTCTTTGGGTATCCAGACTCCGGTTATTACGTTGAGCGTTCAGGCTCTGGTCAGTTTCGTTGGGTATCCAGACTCCGGTTATTACGTTGAGCATTCAGGCTCCGGTCAGTTTCGTTGGGTATCCAGACTCTGGTTTTTACGTTGAGCGTTTAG
Organism: Lathyrus sativus; assembly: GCA_963859935.3. Lineage (NCBI taxonomy): Eukaryota > Viridiplantae > Streptophyta > Magnoliopsida > Fabales > Fabaceae > Lathyrus > Lathyrus sativus. The sequence goes on along the minus strand of CAWUDS030000653.1, from coordinate 708,848 downwards.
GCTCCGGTCAGTTGTGTTGGGTATCCAGACTCCGGTTATTATGTTGAGGGTTCAGGCTCCGGTCAGTTTTGTTGGGTATCTAGACTCCGGTTATTACGTTAAGTGTTCAGGCTCCGGTCAGTTTCGTTGGGTATCCAGACTCAGGTTATTACGTTGAGCGTTCAGGCTCCGGTCAGTTTCTTTGGGTATCCAGACTCCGGTTATTACGTTGAGCGTTTAGGCACCGGTCAGTTTCGTTGTGTATCTAGACTCCGGTTATTACATTGAGCGTTCAGGCTCCGGTCAGTTTCGTTGGGTATCCAGACTCCGGTTTTTTGCGTTGAGCGTTCAGGTTCCGGTCAGTTTGGTTGGGTATCCAGACTCCGGTTATTACGTTGAGTGTTCAGACTCTGGTCAGTTTCGTTGGGTATCAAGACTCAGGTTATTACGTTGAGTGTTCAGGCTCTGATCAGTTTCGTTGGGTATCCAGACTCAGGTTATTACGTTGAGCGTTCAGGCACCAGTCAGTTTCGTTGTGTATCCAGACTCCGGTTATTACGTCGAGCGTTCAGGCTCCAGTCAGTTTTGTTGGGTATCCAGACTCTGGTTTTTACGTTGAGGGTTCAGGCTCCGGTCAGTTTTGTTGGGTATCCAGACTATGGTTATTACGTTGAGCGTTCAGGCTCCGGTCAGTTTCGTTGGGTATCCAGACTCCGGTTATTACGTTGAGCGTTCAGGCTCCGGTCAGTTTCTTTGGGTATCCAGACTCCGGTTATTACGTTGAGCGTTCAGGCTCCGGTCAGTTTCGTTGGGTATCCAGACTCCGGTTATTTCGTTGAGCTTTCAGGCTCCAGTCAATTTCGTTGTGTATCCAGACTCCGGTTATTACGTTGATCGTTCAGGCTCCAATCAATTTCGTTGGGTATCCAGACTCCAGTTATTACGTAGAGCGTTCAGGCTCCGGTCAGTTTCGTTTGGTATCCAGACTTCGTTTATTACGTTGAGTGTTCTAGCTCCGGTCATTTTCATTGGGTATCCAGACTCTGTTTATTACGTTGAACATTCAGGCTCCGGTCAGTTTCGTTGGGTATCCAGACTCCGGTTATTACGTTGAGCATTCAGGCTCCGGTCAGTTTCGTTGGGTATCCAGACTCTGGTTTTTACGTTGAGCGTTCAGGCTCCGGTCAGTTTCGTTTGGTATCCAGACTTCGTTTATTACGTTGAGCGTTCAGGCTTCAGTCAGTTTCGTTGGGTATCCAGACTCTGTTTATTACGTTGAACATTCAGGCTCCGGTCAGTTTCGTTGGGTATCCAGACTCCGGTTATTACGTTGAGCATTCAGGCTCCGGTCAGTTTCGTTGGGTATCCAGACTCTGGTTTTTACGTTGAGCGTTTAGGCTCCGGTCAGTTGTGTTGGGTATCCAGACTCCGGTTATTATGTTGAGGGTTCAGGCTCCGGTCAGTTTTGTTGGGTATCTAGACTCCGGTTATTACGTTAAGTGTTCAGGCTCCGGTCAGTTTTGTTGGGTATCCAGACTCAGGTTATTACGTTGAGCGTTCAGGCTCCGGTCAGTTTCTTTGGGTATCCAGACTCCGGTTATTACGTTGAGCGTTCAGGCACCGGTCAGTTTCGTTGTGTATCTAGACTCCGGTTATTACGTTGAGCGTTCAGGCTCCGGTCAGTTTCGTTGGGTATCCAGACTCCGGTTTTTTGCGTTGAGCGTTCAGGTTCCGGTCAGTTTGGTTGGGTATCCAGACTCTGGTTATTACGTTGAGTGTTCAGGCTCTGGTCAGTTTCGTTGGGTATCAAGACTCAGGTTATTACGTTGAGTGTTCAGGCTCTGATCAGTTTCGTTGGGTATCCAGACTCAGGTTATTACGTTGAGCGTTCAGGCACCAGTCAGTTTCGTTGTGTATCCAGACTCCGGTTATTACGTCGAGCGTTCAGGCTCCAGTCAGTTTTGTTGGGTATCCAGACTCTGGTTTTTACGTTGAGGGTTCAGGCTCCGGTCAGTTTCGTTGGGTATCCAGACTCTGGTTATTACGTTGAGCGTTCAGGCTCCGGTCAGTTTCGTTGGGTATCCAGACTCCGGTTATTACGTTGAGCGTACAGGCTCCGGTCAGTTTCTTTGGGTATCCAGACTCCGGTTATTACGTTGAGCGTTCAGGCTCCGGTCAATTTCGTTGGGTATCCAGACTCCGGTTATTTCGTTGAGCTTTCAGGCTCCAGTCAATTTCGTTGTGTATCCAGACTCCGGTTATTACGTTGATCGTTCCGGCTCCAATCAATTTCGTTGGGTATCCAGACTCCAGTTATTACGTAGAGCGTTCAGGCTCCGGTCAGTTTCGTTTGGTATCCAGACTTCGTTTATTACGTTGAGCGTTCAGGCTCCGGTCAGTTTCATTGGGTATCCAGACTCTGTTTATTACGTTGAACATTCAGGCTCCGGTCAGTTTCGTTGGGTATCCAGACTCCGGTTATTACGTTGAGCATTCAAGCTCCGGTCAGTTTCGTTGGGTATCCAGACTCTGGTTTTTACGTTGAGCGTTCAGGCTCCGGTCAGTTTCGTTTGGTATCCAGACTTCGTTTATTACGTTGAGTGTTCAGGCTTCGGTCAGTTTCGTTGGGTATCCAGACTCTGTTTATTACGTTGAACATTCAGGCTCCGGTCAGTTTCGTTGGGTATCCAGACTCCGGTTATTACGTTGAGCATTCAGGCTCCGGTCAGTTTCGTTGGGTATCCAGACTCTGGTTTTTACGTTGAGAGTTTAGGCTCCGGTCAGTTTTGTTGGGTATCCAGACTCCGGTTATTATGTTGAGCGTTCAGGCTTCGGTCAGTTTTGTTGGGTATCCAGACTCCGGTTATTACGTTAAGTGTTCAGGCTCCGGTCAGTTTCGTTGGGTATCCAGACTCAGGTTATTACGTTGAGCGTTCAGGCTCCGGTCAGTTTCTTTGGGTATCCAGACTCCGGTTATTACGTTGAGCGTTCAGGCACCGGTCAGTTTCGTTGTGTATCTAGACTCCGGTTATTATGTTGAGCGTTCAGGCTTCGGTCAGTTTCGTTGGGTATCCAGACTCCGGTTTTTTACGTTGAGCGTTCAGGTTCCGGTCAGTTTTGTTGGGTATCCAGACTCCGGTTATTACGTTGAGTGTTCAGGCTCCGGTCAGTTTCGTTGGGTATCAAGACTCAGCTTATTACGTTGAGCCTTCAGGCTCTGATCAGTTTCGTTGGGTATCCAGACTCAGGTTATTACGTTGAGCGTTCTGGCACCGGTCAGTTTCGTTGTGTATCCAGACTCCAGTTATCACGTCTAGTGTTCAGGCTCCAGTTAGTTTTGTTGGGTATCCAGACTCTGGTTTTTACGTTGAGGGTTCAGCCTCCGGTTAGTTTCGTTGGTTATCCAGACTCCGGTTATTACGTTGAGCGTTCAGGCTCCGGTCAGTTTCGTTGGGTATCTAGACTCCAGTTATTACGTTGAGCGTTCAGGCTCCGGTCAGTTTCTTTGGGTATCCAGACTCCGGTTATTACGTTGAGCATTCAGGCTCCGGTCAGTTTCGTTGGGTATCCAGACTCCGGTTATTACGTTGAGCGTTCAGGCTCCGGTTATTTTGTTGAGCGGTCAGGCTCCGATTATTTTGTTGAGCATTCAGGCTCTGGTCAATTTCGTTGTGTATCTAGACTCCGGTTATTACGTTGATCATTCAGGCTCCAGTCAATTTTGTTGGGTATCCAGACTCCGGTTATTACGTAGAGCGTTCAGGCTCCGGTCAGTTTCGTTGGGTATCCAGACTCCGGTTATTACGTTGAGCATTCAGGCTCCGGTCAGTTTCGTTGGGTATCCCGACTCTGGTTTTTACATTGAGCGTTTAGGCTCCGGTCAGTTTTGTTGGGTATCCAGACTCCGGTTATTATGTTGAGGGTTCAGGCTTCGGTCAGTTTCATTGGGTATCCAGACTCCGGTTATTACATTGAGCGTTCAGGCTCCGGTCAGTTTCATTGGGTATCCAGACTCCGATTATTACGTTGAGCGTTCAGGCTCCGGTCAGTTTCTTTGGGTAACCAGACTCCGGTTATTACGTTGAGCGTTCAGGCTCCGGTCAGTTTCGTTGGGTATCCAGACTCTGGTTATTACGTTGAGCGTTTAGGCTCCGGTCAGTTTCTTTGGGTATCCAGACTCCAGTTATTACGTTGAGCGTTCAGGCTCCGGTCAGTTTCTTTGGGTATCCAGACTCCGGTTATTACGTTGAGCGTTCAGGCTCCGGTCAGTTTCTTTGGGTATCCAGACTCCGGTTATTTCGTTGAGCGTTCAGGCTCCGGTCAATTTCGTTGGGTATCCAGACTCCGGTTATTACGTTGAGCGTTCAGGCTCCGGTCAGTTTCATTGGGTATCCAGACTCCGGTTATTTCGTTGAGCGTTCAGGCTCCGGTCAATTTCGTTGTGTATCCAGACTCCGGTTATTACGTTGAGCGTTCAGGTTCCGGTCAGTTTCTTTGGGTATCCAGACTCCGGTTATTACGTTGAGCGTTCAGGCTCCGGTCAGTTTCGTTGGGTATCCAGACTCCGGTTATTACGTTGAGCATTCAGGCTCCGGTCAGTTTCGTTGGGTATCCAGACTCTGGTTTTTACGTTGAGCGTTTAGGCTCCGGTCAGTTGTGTTGGGTATCCAGACTCCGGTTATTATGTTGAGGGTTCAGGCTCCGGTCAGTTTTGTTGGGTATCCAGACTCCGGTTATTACGTTAAGTGTTCAGGCTCCGGTCAGTTTCGTTGGGTATCCAGACTCAGGTTATTACGTTGAGCGTTCAGGCTCCGGTCAGTTTCTTTGGGTATCCAGACTCCGGTTATTACGTTGAGCGTTCAGGCACCGGTCAGTTTCGTTGTGTATCTAGACTTCGGTTATTACGTTGAGCGTTCAGGCTCCGGTCAGTTTTGTTGGGTATCCAGACTCCGGTTTTTTACGTTGAGCGTTCAGGTTCCGGTCAGTTTTGTTGGGTATCCAGACTCCGGTTATTATGTTGAGTGTTCAGGCTCCGGTCAGTTTCGTTGGGTATCAAGACTCAGGTTATTACGTTGAGCGTTCAGGCTCCGGTCAGTTTCATTGGGTATCCAGACTCCGGTTATTTCGTTGAGCGTTCAGGCTCCGATCAATTTCGTTGTGTATCCAGACTCCGGTTATTACGTTGATCGTTCAGTCTCCAGTCAATTTCGTTGGGTATCTAGACTCCGGTTATTACGTAGAGCGATCAGGCTCCGATCAGTCTCGTTTGGTATCCAGACTTCGGTTATTACGTTGAGCGTTCAGGCTCCGGTCAGTTTCGTTGGGTATCCAGACTCCGGTTATTATGTTGAGTGTTCAGGCTCCGGTCAGTTTCATTGGGTATCAAGACTCAGGTTATTACGTTAAGCGTTCAGGCTCCGGTCAGTTTCGTTGGGTATCCAGACTCAGGTTATTACGTTGAGCGTTCAGGCACCGGTCAGTTTCGTTTGTATCCAGACTCCGGTTTTTACGTTGAGCGTTCAGGCTCGGGTCAGTTTCTTTGGGTATCCAGACTCCGGTTATTACGTTGAGCGTTCAGGCCCCGGTCAGTTTCTTTGGGTATCCAGACTCCGGTTATTACGTTGAGCGTTCAGGCTCCGGTCAGTTTCTTTGGGTATCCAGAATCCAGTTATTACGTTGAGGGTTCAGGCTCCGGTCAGTTTCATTGGGTATCCAGACTCCGGTTATTTCGTTGAGCGTTCAGGCTCCGATCAATTTCGTTGTGTATCCAGACTCCGGTTATTACGTTGATCGTTCAGGCTCCAGTCAATTTCGTTGGGCATCTAGACTCCGGTTATTACGTATAACGTTCAGGCTCCGGTCAGTCTCGTTTGGTATCCAGACTTCGGTTATTACGTTGAGCGTTCATGCTCCGGTCAGTTTCGTTGGGTATCCAGACTCCGTTTATTACGTTGAACATTCAGGCTCCGGTCAGTTTCGTTGTGTATCTAGACTCCGGTTATTACGTTGAGCGTTCAGGCTCCGGTCAGTTTCGTTAGGTATCCAGACTCCGGTTTTTTATGTTGAGCGTTCAGGTTCCGGTCAGTTTTGTTGGGTATCCAGACTCCGGTTGTTACGTTGAGTGTTCAGGCTCTGGTCAGTTTCGTTGGGTATCAAGACTTAGGTTATTACGTTGAGCGTTCAGGCTCTGATCAGTTTCGTTGGGTATCCAGACTCAGGTTATTATGTTGAGCGTTCAGGCACCGGTTAGTTTCGTTGTGTATCCAGACTCTGGTTATTACGTTGAGCGTTCAGGCTCCAGTCAGTTTTGTTGGGTATCCAGACTCCGGTTTTTACGTTGAGGGTTCAGGCTCCGGTCAGTTTCATTGGGTATCCAGACTCCGGTTATTACGTTGAGCGTTCAGGCTCCGGTCAGTTTCGTTGGGTATCCAGACTCCGGTTATTACGTTGATCGTTTAGGCTCCAGTCAATTTCGTTGGGTATCTAGACTCCGGTTATTACAAAGAGCGTTCAGGCTCCGGTCAGTCTCGTTTGGTATCCAGACTTCGGTTATTACGTTGAGCGTTCAGGCTCCGGTCAGTTTCGTTGGGTATCCAGACTCCGTTTATTACGTTGAACATTCAGGCTCCGGTCAGTTTCGTTGGGTATCCAGACTTCGGTTATTACGTTGAGCATTCAGGCTCCGGTCATTTTCGTTGGGTATCCAGACTCTGGTTTTTACGTTGAGCGTTTAGGCTCCGGTCAGTTTTTTTGGGTATCCAGACTCCGGTTATTATGTTGTGGGTTCAGGCTCCGGTCAGTTTTGTTGGGTATCCAGACTCCGGTTATTAGGTTGAGTGTTCAGGCTCCGGTCAATTTCGTTGGGTATCCAGACTCAGGTTATTACGTTGAGCGTTCAGGCTCCAGTCAGTTTCTTTGGGTATCCAGACTCCGGTTATTACGTTGAGCATTCAGGCACCGGTCAGTTTCGTTGTGTATCTAGACTCCGGTTATTACGTTGAGCGTTCAGGCTCCGGTCAGTTTCGTTGGGTATCCAGACTCCGGTTTTTTACGTTGAGCGTTCAGGTTCCGGTCAGTTTTGTTGGGTATCCAGACTCCGGTTGTTACGTAGAGTGTTCAGGCTCTGGTCAGTTTCGTTGGGTATCAAGACTTAGGTTATTACGTTGAGCGTTCAGGCTCTGATCAGTTTCGTTGGGTATCCAGACTCAGGTTATTATGTTGAGCGTTCAGGCACCGGTTAGTTTCGTAGTGTATCCAAACTCTGGTTATTACGTTGAGCGTTCAGGCTCCAGTCAGTTTTGTTGGGTATCCAGACTCCGGTTTTTACGCTGAGGGTTCAGGCTCCGGTCAGTTTCATTGGGTATCCAGACTCCGGTTATTACGTTGAGCGTTCAGGCTCCGGTCAGTTTCGTTGGGTATCCAGACTCCGGTTATTACGTTGAGCGTTCAGGCTCCGGTCAGTTTCTTTGGGTATCCAGACTCCGGTTATTACGTTGAGCGTTCAGGCTCCGGTCAGTTTCGTTGGGTATCCAGACTCCGGTTATTTTGTTGAGCGTTCAGGCTCCGGTCAATTTCGTTGTGTATCCAGACTCCGGTTATTACGTAGAGCGTTCAGGCTCCGGTCAGTTTCGTTTGGTATCCATACTTCGGTTATTACGTTGAGCGTTCAGGCTCCGGTCAGTTTCGTTGGGTATCCAGACTCCGTTTATTACGTTGAACGTTCAGGCTCCGGTTAGTTTCGTTGGGTATCCAGACTCCGGTTATTACGTTGAGCCTTCAGGCTCCGGTCAGTTTCGTTGGGTATCCAGACTCTGGTTTTTACGTTGAGCGTTTAGGCTCCGGTCAGTTTTGTTGGGTATGCAGACTCCGGTTATTATGTTGAGGGTTCAGGCTCCGGTCAGTTTCGTTGGGTATCCAGACTCCGGTTATTACATTGAGCGTTCAGGCTCCGGTCAGTTTAATTGGGTATCCAGACTCCGGTTATTACGTTGAGCGTTCAGGCTACGGTCAGTTTCTTTGGGTATCCAGACTCCGGTTATTACGTTGAGCATTCAGGCTCCGGTCAGTTTCGTTGGGTATCCAGACTCAGGATATTACGTTGAGCGTTCAGGCACCGGTCAGTTTCGTTGTGTATCCAGACTCTGGTTATTACGTTGAGCATTCAGGCTCGGGTCAGTTTCTTTGGGTATCCAGACTCCGGTTATTACATTGAGCGTTCAGGCTCCGGTCAGTTTCTTTGGGTATCCAGACTCCGGTTATTACGTTGAGCGTTCAGGCTCCGGTCAGTTTCTTTGGGTATCTAGACTCCAGTTATTACGTTGAGCGTTCAGGCTCCGGTCAGTTTCATTGGGTATCCAGACTCCGGTTATTTCGTTGAACGTTCAGGCTCCGGTCAATTTCGTTGTGTATCCAGACTCCGGTTATTACGTTGATCGTTCAGGCTCCAGTCAATTTCGTTGGGTATCCAGACTCCGGTTATTACGTAGAGCATTCAGGCTCCGGTCAGTTTCGTTTGGTATCCAGACTTCGATTATTACGTTGAACGTTCAGGCTCTGGTCAGTTTCGTTGGGTATCCAGACTCCGTTTATTACGTTGAACATTCAGGCTCCGGTCAGTTTCGTTGGGTATCCAGACTCCGGTTATTACGTTGAGCATTCAGGCTCCGGTCATTTTCGTTGGGTATCCAGACTCTGGTTATTACGTTGAGCATTTAGGCTCCAGTCAGTTTTGTTGGGTATCCAGACTCCGTTTATTACGTTGAGCGTTCAGGCTCCGGTCAGTTTCGTTGGGTATCCAGACTCCGGTTATTACGTTGAGCGTTCAGGCTCCGGTCAGTTTCTTTGGGTATCCAGACTCCGGTTATTACGTTGAGCGTTCAGGCTCCGGTCAGTTTCGTTGGGTATCCAGACTCCGGTTATTTTGTTGAGCGTTCAGGCTCTGGTCAATTTCGTTGTGTATCCAGACTCCGGTTATTACGTAGAGCGTTCAGGCTCCGGTCAGTTTCGTTTGGTATCCAGACTTCGGTTATTACGTTGAGCGTTCAGGCTCCGGTCAGTTTCGTTGGGTATCCAGACTCCGTTTATTACGTTGAACGTTCAGGCTCTGGTTAGTTTCGTTGGGTATCCAGACTCCGGTTATTACGTTGAGCCTTCAGGCTCCGGTCAGTTTCGTTGGGTATCCAGACTCTGGTTTTTACGTTGAGCGTTTAGGCTCCGGTCAGTTTTGTTGGGTATGCAGACTCCGGTTATTATGTTGAGGGTTCAGGCTCTGGTCAGTTTCGTTGGGTATCCAGACTCCGGTTTTTACGTTGAGCGTTCAGGCTCCGGTCAGTTTAATTGGGTATCCAGACTCCGGTTATTACGTTGAGCGTTCAGGCTACGGTCAGTTTCTTTGGGTATCCAGACTCCGGTTATTACGTTGAGCATTCAGGCTCCGGTCAGTTTCGTTGGGTATCCAGACTCAGGTTATTACGTTGAGCGTTCAGGCACCAGTCAGTTTCGTTGTGTATCCAGACTCTGGTTATTACGTTGAGCATTCAGGCTCGGGTCAGTTTCTTTGGGTATCCAGACTCCGGTTATTACATTGAGCGTTCAGGCTCCGGTCAGTTTCTTTGGGTATCCAGACTCTGGTTATTACGTTGAGCGTTCAGGCTCCGGTCAGTTTCTTTGGGTATCCAGACTCCAGTTATTACGTTGAGCGTTCAGGCTCCGGTCAATTTCATTGGGTATCCAGACTCCGGTTATTTCGTTGAACGTTCAGGCTCGGGTAAATTTCGTTGTGTATCCAGACTCCGGTTATTACGTTGATCGTTCAGGCTCCAGTCAATTTCGTTGGGTATCCAGACTCCGGTTATTACGTAGAGCGTTCAGGCTCCGGTCAGTTTCGTTTGGTATCCAGACTTCGATTATTACGTTGAACGTTCAGGCTCTGGTCAGTTTCGTTGGGTATCCAGACTCCGTTTATTATGTTGAACATTCAGGCTCCGGTCAGTTTCGTTGGGTATCCAGACTCCGGTTATTACGTTGAGCATTCAGGCTCCGGTCATTTTCGTTGGGTATCCAGACTCTGGTTTTTACGTTGAGCGTTTAGGCTCCGGTCAGTTTTGTTGGGTATCCAGACTCCGGTTATTATGTTGAGGGTTCAGGCTCCGGTCAGTTTTGTTGGGTATCCAGACTCCGGTTATTAGGTTGAGTGTTCAGGCTCCGGTCAATTTCGTTGGGTATCCAGACTCAGGTTATTACGTTGAGCGTTCAGGCTCTGGTCAGTTTCTTTGGGTATCCAGACTCCGGTTATTATGTTGAGCATTCAGGCACCGGTCAGTTTCGTTGTGTATCTAGACTCCGGTTATTACGTTGAGTGTTCAGGCTCCGGTCAGTTTCGTTGGGTATCCAGACTCCGGTTTTTTACGTTGAGCGTTCAGGTTCCGGTCAGTTTTGTTGGGTATCCAGACTCCGGTTGTTACGTTGAGTGTTCAGACTCTAGTCAGTTTCGTTGGGTATCAAGACTCAGGTTATTACATTGTGCGTTCAGGCTCTGATCAGTTTCGTTGGGTATCCAGACTCAGGTTATAACGTTGAGCGTTCAGGCACCAGTCAGTTTCGTTGTGTATCCAGACTCTGGTTATTACGTTGAGCGTTCAGGCTCCAGTCAGTTTTGTTGGGTATCCAGACTCCGGTTTTTACGTTGAGGGTTCAGGCTCCGGTCAGTTTCATTGGGTATCCAGACTTCGGTTATTACGTTGAGCGTTCAGGCTCCGGTCAGTTTCGTTGGGTATCCAGACTCCGGTTATTACGTTGAGCGTTCAGGCTCCGGTCAGTTTCGTTGGGTATCCAGACTCCGGTTATTTTGTTGAGCATTCAGGCTCCGGTCAATTTCGTTGTGTATCCAGACTCCGGTTATTACGTAGAGCGTTCAGGCTCCAGTCAGTTTCGTTTGGTATCCAGACTTCGGTTATTACGTTGAGCGTTCAGGCTCCGGTCAGTTTCGTTGGGTATCCAGACTCTGTTTATTACATTGAACGTTCAGGCTCCGGTCAGTTTCGTTGGGTATCCAGACTCCGGTTATTACGTTGAGCATTCAGGCTCCGGTCAGTTTCGTTGGGTATCCAGACTCTGGTTTTTACGTTGAGCGTTTAGGCTCCGGTCAGTTTCTTTGGGTATCCAGACTCCGGTTATTACGTTGAGGGTTCAGGCTCTGGTCAGTTTCGTTGGGTATCCAGACTCCGGTTATTACATTGAGCGTTCAGGCTCCGGTCAGTTTAATTGGGTATCCAGACTCTGGTTATTACGTTGAGCGTTCAGGCTACGGTCAGTTTCTTTGGGTATCCAGACTCCGGTTATTACGTTGAGCGTTCAGGCTCCGGTCAGTTTCGTTGGGTATCCAGACTCCGGTTATTACGTTGAGCGTTCAGGCTCCAGTCAGTTTCTTTGGGTATCCAGACTCCGGTTATTACGTTGAGCGTTCAGGCTCCGGTCAGTTTCTTTGGGTATCCAGACTCCGGTTATTATGTTGAGCGTTCAGGCTCCGGTCAGTTTCGTTTGGTATCCAGACTTCGGTTATTACGTTGAGCGTTCAGGCTCCGGTCAGTTTCGTTGGGTATCCAGACTCCGTTTATTACATTGAACGTTCAGGCTCCGGTCAGTTTCGTTGGGTATCCAGACTCCGATTATTACGTTGAGCATTTAGGCTCCGGTCAGTTTCGTTGGGTATCCAGAGTCTGGTTTTTATGTTGAGCATTTAGGCTCCGGTCAGTTTTGTTGGGTATCCAGACTCCGGTTATTATGTTGAGGGTTCAGGCTCCGATCAGTTTTGTTGGGTATCCAGACTCCGGTTATTACGTTGAGTGTTCAGGCTCCAGTCAGTTTCTTTGGGTATCCAGACTCCGGTTATTACGTTGAGCGTTCAGGCTCCGGTCAGTTTCGTTGGGTATCCAGACTCCGGTTATTACGTTGAGCGTTTAGGCTCTGGTCAGTTTCGTTGGGTATCCAGACTCCGGTTATTACGTTGAGCGTTCAGGCTCCGGTCAGTTTCGTTGGGTATCCAGACTCCGGTTATTACGTTGAGCGTTCAGGCTCCGGTCAGTTTTGTTGGGTATCCAGACTCTGGTTATTATGTTGAGGGTTCAGGCTCCGATCAGTTTTGTTGGGTATCCAGACTCCGGTTATTACGTTGAGTGTTCAGGCTCTAGTCAGTTTCGTTTGGTATCCAGACTTTGGTTATTACGTTGAGCGTTCAGGCTCCGGTCAGTTTCTTTGGGTATCCAGACTTCGGTTATTACGTTGAGCATTCAGGCTCCGGTCAGTTTCGTTGGGTATCCAGAGTCTGGTTTTTACGTTGAGCATTTAGGCTCCGGTCAGTTTTGTTGGGTATCCAGACTCCGGTTATTATGTTGATGGTTCAGGCTCCGATCAGTTTTGTTGGGTATCCAGACTCCGGTTATTACGTTGAGTGTTCAGGCTCCAGTCAGTTTCTTTGGGTATCCAGACTCCGGTTATTACGTTGAGCGTTCAGGCTCCGGTCAGTTTCGTTGGGTATCCATACTTCGGTTTTTACGTTGAGCGTTCAGGCTCCAGTCAGTTTCTTTGGGTATCCAGACTCCGGTTATTATGTTGAGCGTTCAGGCTCCGGTCAGTTTCTTTGGGTATCCAGACTCCGGTTATTATGTTGAGCGTTCAGGCTCCGGTCAGTTTCGTTTGGTATCCAGACTTCGGTTATTACGTTGAGCGTTCAGGCTCCGGTCAGTTTCGTTGGGTATCCAGACTCCATTTATTACGTTGAACGTTCAGGCTCTGGTCAGTTTCGTTGGATATCCAGACTCCGGTTATTACGTTGAGCATTCAGGCTCCGGTCAGTTTCGTTGGGTATCCAGAGTCTGGTTTTTACGTTGAGCGTTTAGGCTCCAGTCAGTTTTGTTGGGTATCCAGACTCCGGTTATTATGTTGAGGGTTCAGGCTCCGATCAGTTTTGTTGGGTATCCAGACTCCGGTTATTACGTTGAGCGTTCAGGCTCTAGTCAGTTTCGTTTGGTATCCAGACTTTGGTTATTACGTTGAACGTTCAGGCTCCGGTCAGTTTCTTTGGGTATCCAGACTCCGGTTATTACGTTGAGCGTTCAGGCTCCGGTCAGTTTCGTTGGGTATCCAGACTCCGGTTATTTTGTTGAGCGTTCAGGCTCTGGTCAATTTCGTTGTGTATCCAGACTCCGGTTATTACGTAGAGCGTTCAGGCTCCGGTCAGTTTCGTTTGGTATCCAGACTTCGGTTATTACGTTGAGCATTCAGGCTCCGGTCAGTTTCGTTGGGTATCCAGACTCCGTTTATTACGTTGAACGTTCAGGCTCTGGTTAGTTTCGTTGGGTATCCAGACTCCGGTTATTACGTTGAGCCTTCAGGCTCCGGTCAGTTTCGTTGGGTATCCAGACTCTGGTTTTTACGTTGAGCGTTTAGGCTCCGGTCAGTTTTGTTGGGTATGCAGACTCCGGTTATTATGTTGAGGGTTCAGGCTCTGGTCAGTTTCGTTGGGTATCCAGACTCCGGTTTTTACGTTGAGCGTTCAGGCTCCGGTCAGTTTAATTGGGTATCCAGACTCCGGTTATTACGTTGAGCGTTCAGGCTACGGTCAGTTTCTTTGGGTATCCAGACTCCGGTTATTACGTTGAGCATTCAGGCTCCGGTCAGTTTCGTTGGGTATCCAGACTCAGGTTATTACGTTGAGCGTTCAGGCACCAGTCAGTTTCGTTGTGTATCCAGACTCTGGTTATTACGTTGAGCATTCAGGCTCGGGTCAGTTTCTTTGGGTATCCAGACTCCGGTTATTACATTGAGCGTTCAGGCTCCGGTCAGTTTCTTTGGGTATCCAGACTCTGGTTATTACGTTGAGCGTTCAGGCTCCGGTCAGTTTCTTTGGGTATCCAGACTCCAGTTATTACGTTGAGCGTTCAGGCTCCGGTCAATTTCATTGGGTATCCAGACTCCGGTTATTTCGTTGAACGTTCAGGCTCGGGTAAATTTCGTTGTGTATCCAGACTCCGGTTATTACGTTGATCGTTCAGGCTCCAGTCAATTTCGTTGGGTATCCAGACTCCGGTTATTACGTAGAGCGTTCAGGCTCCGGTCAGTTTCGTTTGGTATCCAGACTTCGATTATTACGTTGAACGTTCAGGCTCTGGTCAGTTTCGTTGGGTATCCAGACTCCGTTTATTATGTTGAACATTCAGGCTCCGGTCAGTTTCGTTGGGTATCCAGACTCCGGTTATTACGTTGAGCATTCAGGCTCCGGTCATTTTCGTTGGGTATCCAGACTCTGGTTTTTACGTTGAGCGTTTAGGCTCCGGTCAGTTTTGTTGGGTATCCAGACTCCGGTTATTATGTTGAGGGTTCAGGTTCCGGTCAGTTTTGTTGGGTATCCAGACTCCGGTTATTAGGTTGAGTGTTCAGGCTCCGGTCAATTTCGTTGGGTATCCAGACTCAGGTTATTACGTTGAGCGTTCAGGCTCTGGTCAGTTTCTTTGGGTATCCAGACTCCGGTTATTATGTTCAGCATTCAGGCACCGGTCAGTTTCGTTGTGTATCTAGACTCCGGTTATTACGTTGAGTGTTCAGGCTCCGGTCAGTTTCGTTGGGTATCCAGACTCCGGTTTTTTACGTTGAGCGTTCAGGTTCCGGTCAGTTTTGTTGGGTATCCAGACTCCGGTTGTTACGTTGAGTGTTCAGACTCTAGTCAGTTTCGTTGGGTATCAAGACTCAGGTTATTACATTGTGCGTTCAGGCTCTGATCAGTTTCGTTGGGTATCCAGACTCAGGTTATAACGTTGAGCGTTCAGGCACCAGTCAGTTTCGTTGTGTATCCAGACTCTGGTTATTACGTTGAGCGTTCAGGCTCCAGTCAGTTTTGTTGGGTATCCAGACTCCGGTTTTTACGTTGAGGGTTCAGGCTCCGGTCAGTTTCATTGGGTATCCAGACTTCGGTTATTACGTTGAGCGTTCAGGCTCCGGTCAGTTTCGTTGGGTATCCAGACTCCGGTTATTACGTTGAGCGTTCAGGCTCCGGTCAGTTTCGTTGGGTATCCAGACTCCGGTTATTTTGTTGAGCATTCAGGCTCCGGTCAATTTCGTTGTGTATCCAGACTCCGGTTATTACGTAGAGCGTTCAGGCTCCAGTCAGTTTCGTTTGGTATCCAGACTTCGGTTATTACGTTGAGCGTTCAGGCTCCGGTCAGTTTCGTTGGGTATCCAGACTCTGTTTATTACATTGAACGTTCAGGCTCCGGTCAGTTTCGTTGGGTATCCAGACTCCGGTTATTACGTTGAGCATTCAGGCTCCGGTCAGTTTCGTTGGGTATCCAGACTCTGGTTTTTACGTTGAGCGTTTAGGCTCCGGTCAGTTTCTTTGGGTATCCAGACTCCGGTTATTACGTTGAGGGTTCAGGCTCTGGTCAGTTTCGTTGGGTATCCAGACTCCGGTTATTACATTGAGCGTTCAGGCTCCGGTCAGTTTAATTGGGTATCCAGACTCTGGTTATTACGTTGAGCGTTCAGGCTACGGTCAGTTTCTTTGGGTATCCAGACTCCGGTTATTACGTTGAGCGTTCAGGCTCCGGTCAGTTTCGTTGGGTATCCAGACTCCGGTTATTACGTTGAGCGTTCAGGCTCCAGTCAGTTTCTTTGGGTATCCAGACTCCGGTTATTACGTTGAGCGTTCAGGCTCCGGTCAGTTTCTTTGGGTATCCAGACTCCGGTTATTATGTTGAGCGTTCAGGCTCCGGTCAGTTTCGTTTGGTATCCAGACTTCGGTTATTACGTTGAGCGTTCAGGCTCCGGTCAGTTTCGTTGGGTATCCAGACTCCGTTTATTACATTGAACGTTCAGGCTCCGGTCAGTTTCGTTGGGTATCCAGACTCCGATTATTACGTTGAGCATTTAGGCTCCGGTCAGTTTCGTTGGGTATCCAGAGTCTGGTTTTTATGTTGAGCATTTAGGCTCCGGTCAGTTTTGTTGGGTATCCAGACTCCGGTTATTATGTTGAGGGTTCAGGCTCCGATCAGTTTTGTTGGGTATCCAGACTCCGGTTATTACGTTGAGTGTTCAGGCTCCAGTCAGTTTCTTTGGGTATCCAGACTCCGGTTATTACGTTGAGCGTTCAGGCTCCGGTCAGTTTCGTTGGGTATCCAGACTCCGGTTATTACGTTGAGCGTTTAGGCTCTGGTCAGTTTCGTTGGGTATCCAGACTCCGGTTATTACGTTGAGCGTTCAGGCTCCGGTCAGTTTCGTTGGGTATCCAGACTCCGGTTATTACGTTGAGCGTTCAGGCTCCGGTCAGTTTTGTTGGGTATCCAGACTCTGGTTATTATGTTGAGGGTTCAGGCTCCGATCAGTTTTGTTGGGTATCCAGACTCCGGTTATTACGTTGAGTGTTCAGGCTCTAGTCAGTTTCGTTTGGTATCCAGACTTTGGTTATTACGTTGAGCGTTCAGGCTCCGGTCAGTTTCTTTGGGTATCCAGACTTCGGTTATTACGTTGAGCATTCAGGCTCCGGTCAGTTTCGTTGGGTATCCAGAGTCTGGTTTTTACGTTGAGCATTTAGGCTCCGGTCAGTTTTGTTGGGTATCCAGACTCCGGTTATTATGTTGATGGTTCAGGCTCCGATCAGTTTTGTTGGGTATCCAGACTCCGGTTATTACGTTGAGTGTTCAGGCTCCAGTCAGTTTCTTTGGGTATCCAGACTCCGGTTATTACGTTGAGCGTTCAGGCTCCGGTCAGTTTCGTTGGGTATCCATACTTCGGTTTTTACGTTGAGCGTTCAGGCTCCAGTCAGTTTCTTTGGGTATCCAGACTCCGGTTATTATGTTGAGCGTTCAGGCTCCGGTCAGTTTCTTTGGGTATCCAGACTCCGGTTATTATGTTGAGCGTTCAGGCTCCGGTCAGTTTCGTTTGGTATCCAGACTTCGGTTATTACGTTGAGCGTTCAGGCTCCGGTCAGTTTCGTTGGGTATCCAGACTCCATTTATTACGTTGAACGTTCAGGCTCTGGTCAGTTTCGTTGGATATCCAGACTCCGGTTATTACGTTGAGCATTCAGGCTCCGGTCAGTTTCGTTGGGTATCCAGAGTCTGGTTTTTACGTTGAGCGTTTAGGCTCCAGTCAGTTTTGTTGGGTATCCAGACTCCGGTTATTATGTTGAGGGTTCAGGCTCCGATCAGTTTTGTTGGGTATCCAGACTCCGGTTATTACGTTGAGTGTTCAGGCTCTAGTCAGTTTCGTTTGGTATCCAGACTTTGGTTATTACGTTGAACGTTCAGGCTCCGGTCAGTTTCTTTGGGTATCCAGACTCCGGTTATTACGTTGAGCGTTCAGGCTCCGGTCAGTTTCGTTGGGTATCCAGACTCCGGTTATTTTGTTGAGCGTTCAGGCTCCGGTCAATTTCGTTGTGTATCCAGACTCCGGTTATTACGTAGAGCGTTCAGGCTCCAGTCAGTTTCGTTTGGTATCCAGACTTCGGTTATTACGTTGAGCGTTCAGGCTCCGGTCAGTTTCGTTGGGTATCCAGACTCTGTTTATTACATTGAACGTTCAGGCTCCGGTCAGTTTCGTTGGGTATCCAGACTCCGGTTATTACGTTGAGCATTCAGGCTCCGGTCAGTTTCGTTGGGTATCCAGACTCTGGTTTTTACGTTGAGCGTTTAGGCTCCGGTCAGTTTTGTTGGGTATCCAGACTCCGGTTATTATGTTGAGGGTTCAGGCTCCGGTCAGTTTCGTTGGGTATCCAGACTCCGGTTATTACATTGAGCGTTCAGGCTCCGGTCAGTTTAATTGGGTATCCAGACTCCGGTTATTACGTTGAGCGTTCAGGCTACGGTCAGTTTCTTTGGGTATCCAGACTCCGGTTATTACGTTGAGCGTTCAGGCTCCGGTCAGTTTCGTTGGGTATCCAGACTCCGGTTATTACGTTGAGCGTTCAGGCTCTAGTCAGTTTCTTTGGGTATCCAGACTCCGGTTATTACGTTGAGCGTTCAGGCTCCGGTCAGTTTCTTTAGGTATCCAGACTCCGGTTATTATGTTGAGCGTTCAGGCTCCGGTCAGTTTCGTTTGGTATCCACACTTCGGTTATTACGTTGAGCGTTCAGGCTCCGGTCAGTTTCGTTGGGTATCCAGACTCCGTTTATTACATTGAACGTTCAGGCTCTGGTCAGTTTCGTTGGGTATCCAGACTCCGGTTATTACGTTGAGCATTCAGGCTCCGGTCAGTTTCGTTGGGTATCCAGAGTCTGGTTTTTACGTTGAGCATTTAGGCTCCGGTCAGTTTTGTTGGGTATCCAGACTCCGGTTATTATGTTGAGGGTTCAGGCTCCGATCAGTTTTGTTGGGTATCCAGACTCCGGTTATTACGTTGAGTGTTCAGGCTCCAGTCAGTTTCTTTGGGTATCCAGACTCCGGTTATTACGTTGAGCGTTCAGGCTCCGGTCAGTTTCTTTGGGTATCCAGACTCCGGTTATTATGTTGAGCGTTCAGGCTCCGGTCAGTTTTGTTTGGTATCCAGACTTCGGTTATTACGTTGAGCGTTCAGGCTCCGGTCAGTTTCGTTGGGTATCCAGACTCCGTTTATTACGTTGAACGTTCAGGCTCTGGTCAGTTTCGTTGGGTATCCAGACTCCGGTTATTACGTTGAGCATTCAGGCTCCGGTCAGTTTCGTTGGGTATCCAGAGTCTGGTTTTTACGTTGAGCGTTTAGGCTCCGGTCAGTTTTGTTGGGTATCCAGACTCCGCTTATTATGTTGAGGGTTCAGGCTCCGATCAGTTTTGTTGGGTATCCAGACTCCGGTTATTACGTTGAGCGTTCAGGCTCTAGTCAGTTTCGTTTGGTATCCAGACTTTGGTTATTACGTTGAGCGTTCAGGCTCCAGTCAGTTTCTTTGGGTATCCAGACTCCGGTTATTACGTTGAGCGTTCAGGCTCCGGTCAGTTTCGTTGGGTATCCAGACTCCGGTTATTTTGTTGAGCGTTCAGGCTCCGGTCAATTTCGTTGTGTATCCAGACTCCGGTTATTACGTAGAGCGTTCAGGCTCCAGTCAGTTTCGTTTGGTATCCAGACTTCGGTTATTACGTTGAGCGTTCAGGCTCCGGTCAGTTTTGTTGGGTATCCAGACTCCGGTTATTAGGTTGAGTGTTCAGGCTCCGGTCAATTTCGTTGGGTATCCAGACTCAGGTTATTACGTTGAGCGTTCAGGCTCCGGTCAGTTTCTTTGGGTATCCAGACTCCGGTTATTACGTTGAGCATTCAGGCACCGGTCAGTTTCGTTATGTATCTAGACTCCGGTTATTACGTTGAGCGTTCAGGCTCCGGTCAGTTTCGTTGGGTATCCAGACTCCGGTTTCTTACGTTGAGCGTTCAGGTTCCGGTCAGTTTTGTTGGGTATCCAGACTCCGGTTGTTACGTTGAGGGTTCAGGCTCTGGTCAGTTTCGTTGGGTATCAAGACTCAGGTTATTACGTTGCGCGTTCAGGCTCTGATCAGTTTCGTTGGGTATCCAGACTCAGGTTATAATGTTGAGCGTTCAGGCACCAGTCAGTTTCGTTATATATCCAGACTCTGGTTATTACGTTGAGCGTTCAGGCTCCAGTCAGTTTTGTTGGGTATCCAGACTCCGGTTTTTATGTTGAGGGTTCAGGCTCCGGTCAGTTTCATTGGGTATCCAGACTCCGGTTATTAC
This sequence comes from Lathyrus sativus, assembly GCA_963859935.3. Taxonomy (NCBI): domain Eukaryota; kingdom Viridiplantae; phylum Streptophyta; class Magnoliopsida; order Fabales; family Fabaceae; genus Lathyrus; species Lathyrus sativus. The sequence continues at coordinate 689,164 of CAWUDS030000653.1, read as the reverse complement.
GTTGAGCGTTCAGGCTCCGGTCAGTTTTGTTGGGTATCCAGACTCCGGTTATTAGGTTGAGTGTTCAGGCTCGGGTCAGTTTCTTTGGGTATCCAGACTCCGGTTATTACGTTGAGCGTTCAGGCTCCGGTCAGTTTCGTTGGGTATCCAGACTCCGGTTATTTTGTTGAGCGTTCAGGCTCCGGTCAATTTCGTTGTGTATCCAGACTCCGGTTATTACGTAGAGCGTTCAGGCTCCAGTCAGTTTCGTTTGGTATCCAGACTTCGGTTATTACGTTGAGCGTTCAGGCTCCGGTCAGTTTCGTTGGGTATCCAGACTCCGTTTATTACATTGAACGTTCAGGCTCCGGTCAGTTTCGTTGGGTATCCAGACTCCGGTTATTACGTTGAGCATTCAGGCTCCGGTCAGTTTCGTTGGGTATCCAGACTCTGGTTTTTACGTTGAGCGTTTAGGCTCCGGTCAGTTTTGTTGGGTATCCAGACTCCGGTTATTATGTTGAGGGTTCAGGCTCCGGTCAGTTTCGTTGGGTATCCAGACTCCGGTTATTACATTGAGCGTTCAGGCTCCGGTCAGTTTAATTGGGTATCCAGACTCCGGTTATTACGTTGAGCGTTCAGGCTACGGTCAGTTTCTTTGGGTATCCAGACTCCGGTTATTACGTTGAGCGTTCAGGCTCCGGTCAGTTTCGTTGGGTATCCAGACTCCGGTTATTACGTTGAGCGTTCAGGCTCTAGTCAGTTTCTTTGGGTATCCAGACTCCGGTTATCACGTTGAGCGTTCATGCTCCGGTCAGTTTCTTTAGGTATCCAGACTCCGGTTATTATGTTGAGCGTTCAGGCTCCGGTCAGTTTCGTTTGGTATCCAGACTTCGGTTATTACGTTGAGCGTTCAGGCTCCGGTCAGTTTCGTTGGGTATCCAGACTCCGTTTATTACATTGAACGTTCAGGCTCTGGTCAGTTTCGTTGGGTATCCAGACTCCGGTTATTACGTTGAGCATTCAGGCTCCGGTCAGTTTCGTTGGGTATCCAGAGTCTGGTTTTTACGTTGAGCATTTAGGCTCCGGTCAGTTTTGTTGGGTATCCAGACTCCGGTTATTATGTTGAGGGTTCAGGCTCCGATCAGTTTTGTTGGGTATCCAGACTCCGGTTATTACGTTGAGTGTTCAGGCTCCAGTCAGTTTCTTTGGGTATCCAGACTCCGGTTATTACGTTGAGCGTTCAGGCTCCGGTCAGTTTCTTTGGGTATCCAGACTCCGGTTATTATGTTGAGCGTTCAGGCTCCGGTCAGTTTTGTTTGGTATCCAGACTTCGGTTATTACGTTGAGCGTTCAGGCTCCGGTCAGTTTCGTTGGGTATCCAGACTCCATTTATTACGTTGAACGTTCAGGCTCTGGTCAGTTTCGTTGGGTATCCAGACTCCGGTTATTACGTTGAGCATTCAGGCTCCGGTCAGTTTCGTTGGGTATCCAGAGTCTGGTTTTTACGTTGAGCGTTTAGGCTCCGGTCAGTTTTGTTGGGTATCCAGACTCCGCTTATTATGTTGAGGGTTCAGGCTCCGATCAGTTTTGTTGGGTACCCAGACTCCGGTTATTACGTTGAGCGTTCAGGCTCTAGTCAGTTTCGTTTGGTATCCAGACTTTGGTTATTACGTTGAGCGTTCAGGCTCCAGTCAGTTTCTTTGGGTATCCAGACTCCGGTTATTACGTTGAGCGTTCAGGCTCCGGTCAGTTTCGTTGGGTATCCAGACTCCGGTTATTTTGTTGAGCGTTCAGGCTCCGGTCAATTTCGTTGTGTATCCAGACTCCGGTTATTACGTAGAGCGTTCAGGCTCCAGTCAGTTTCGTTTGGTATCCAGACTTCGGTTATTACGTTGAGCGTTCAGGCTCCGGTCAGTTTTGTTGGGTATCCAGACTCCGGTTATTAGGTTGAGTGTTCAGGCTCCGGTCAATTTCGTTGGGTATCCAGACTCAGGTTATTACGTTGAGCGTTCAGGCTCCGGTCAGTTTCTTTGGGTATCCAGACTCCGGTTATTACGTTGAGCATTCAGGCACCGGTCAGTTTCGTTATGTATCTAGACTCCGGTTATTACGTTGAGCGTTCAGGCTCCGGTCAGTTTCGTTGGGTATCCAGACTCCGGTTTTTTACGTTGAGCGTTCAGGTTCCGGTCAGTTTTGTTGGGTATCCAGACTCCGGTTGTTACGTTGAGGGTTCAGGCTCTGGTCAGTTTCGTTGGGTATCAAGACTCAGGTTATTACGTTGCGCGTTCAGGCTCTGATCAGTTTCGTTGGGTATCCAGACTCAGGTTATAATGTTGAGCGTTCAGGCACCAGTTAGTTTCGTTATGTATCCAGACTCTGGTTATTACGTTGAGCGTTCAGGCTCCAGTCAGTTTTGTTGGGTATCCAGACTCCGGTTTTTATGTTGAGGGTTCAGGCTCCGGTCAGTTTCATTGGGTATCCAGACTCCGGTTATTACGTTGAGCGTTCAGGCTCCGGTCAGTTTCGTTGGGTATCCAGACTCCGGTTATTACGTTGAGCGTTCAGGCTCGGGTCAGTTTCTTTGGGTATCCAGACTCCGGTTATTACGTTGAGCGTTCAGGCTCCGGTCAGTTTCGTTGGGTATCCAGACTCCGGTTATTTTGTTGAGCGTTCAGGCTCCGGTCAATTTCGTTGTGTATCCAGACTCCGGTTATTACGTAGAGCGTTCAGGCTCCAGTCAGTTTCGTTTGGTATCCAGACTTCGGTTATTACGTTGAGCGTTCAGGCTCCGGTCAGTTTCGTTGGGTATCCAGACTCCGTTTATTACATTGGACGTTCAGGCTCCGGTCAGTTTCGTTGGGTATCCAGACTCCGGTTATTACGTTGAGCATTCAGGCTCCGGTCAGTTTCGTTGGGTATCCAGACTCTGGTTTTTACGTTGAGCGTTTAGGCTCCGGTCAGTTTTGTTGGGTCTCCAGACTCCGGTTATTATGTTGAGGGTTCAGGCTCCGGTCAGTTTCGTTGGGTATCCAGACTCCGGTTATTACGTAGAGCGTTCAGGCTCCAGTCAGTTTCGTTTGGTATCCAGACTTCGGTTATTACGTTGAGCGTTTAGGCTACGGTCAGTTTTGTTGGGTATCCAGACTCCGGTTATTACGTTGAGCGTTCAGGCTCCGGTCAGTTTCGTTGGGTATCCAGACTCCGGTTATTACGTTGAGCGTTCAGGCTACGGTCAGTTTCTTTGGGTATCCAGACTCCGGTTATTACGTTGAGCGTTCAGGCTCCGGTCAGTTTCTTTGGGTATCCAGACTCCGGTTATTATGTTGAGCGTTCAGGCTCCGGTCAGTTTCGTTTGGTATCCAGACTTCGGTTATTACGTTGAGCGTTCAGGCTCCGGTCAGTTTCGTTGGGTATCCAGACTCCGTTTATTACGTTGAACGTTCAGGCTCTGGTCAGTTTCGTTGGGTATCCAGACTCCGGTTATTACGTTGAGCATTCAGGCTCCGGTCAGTTTCGTTGGGTATCCAGAGTCTGGTTTTTACGTTGAGCGTTTAGGCTCCGGTCAGTTTTGTTGGGTATCCAGACTCCGGTTATTATGTTGAGGGTTCAGGCTCCGATCAGTTTTGTTGGGTATCCAGACTCCGGTTATTACGTTGAGTGTTCAGGTTCTAGTCAGTTTCGTTTGGTATCCAGACTTTGGTTATTACGTTGAGCGTTCAGGCTCCAGTCAGTTTCTTTGAGTATCCAGACTCCGGTTATTACGTTGAGCGTTCAGGCTCCGGTCAGTTTCGTTGGGTATCCAGACTCCGGTTATTTTGTTGAGCGTTCAGGCTCCGGTCAATTTCGTTGTGTATCCAGACTCCGGTTATTACGTAGAGTGTTCAGGCTCCAGTCAGTTTCGTTTGGTATCCAGACTTCGGTTATTACGTTGAGCGTTCAGGCTCCGGTCAGTTTTGTTGGGTATCCAGACTCTGGTTATTACGTTGAGCGTTCAGGCTCCAGTCAGTTTTGTTGGGTATCCAGACTCCGGTTTTTATGTTGAGGGTTCAGGCTCCGGTCAGTTTCATTGGGTATCCAGACTCCGGTTATTACGTTGAGCGTTCAGGCTCCGGTCAGTTTCGTTGGGTATCCAGACTCCGGTTATTACGTTGAGCGTTCAGGCTCGGGTCAGTTTCTTTGGGTATCCAGACTCCGGTTATTACGTTGAGCGTTCAGGCTCCGGTCAGTTTCGTTGGGTATCCAGACTCCGGTTATTTTGTTGAGCGTTCAGGCTCCGGTCAATTTCGTTGTGTATCCAGACTCCGGTTATTACGTAGAGCGTTCAGGCTCCAGTCAGTTTCGTTTGGTATCCAGACTTCGGTTATTACGTTGAGCGTTCAGGCTCCGGTCAGTTTCGTTGGGTATCCAGACTCCGTTTATTACATTGGACGTTCAGGCTCCGGTCAGTTTCGTTGGGTATCCAGACTCCGGTTATTACGTTGAGCATTCAGGCTCCGGTCAGTTTCGTTGGGTATCCAGACTCTGGTTTTTACGTTGAGCGTTTAGGCTCCGGTCAGTTTTGTTGGGTCTCCAGACTCCGGTTATTATGTTGAGGGTTCAGGCTCCGGTCAGTTTCGTTGGGTATCCAGACTCCGGTTATTACGTAGAGCGTTCAGGCTCCAGTCAGTTTCGTTTGGTATCCAGACTTCGGTTATTACGTTGAGCGTTTAGGCTACGGTCAGTTTTGTTGGGTATCCAGACTCCGGTTATTACGTTGAGCGTTCAGGCTCCGGTCAGTTTCGTTGGGTATCCAGACTCCGGTTATTACGTTGAGCGTTCAGGCTACGGTCAGTTTCTTTGGGTATCCAGACTCCGGTTATTACGTTGAGCGTTCAGGCTCCGGTCAGTTTCTTTGGGTATCCAGACTCCGGTTATTATGTTGAGCGTTCAGGCTCCGGTCAGTTTCGTTTGGTATCCAGACTTCGGTTATTACGTTGAGCGTTCAGGCTCCGGTCAGTTTCGTTGGGTATCCAGACTCCGTTTATTACGTTGAACGTTCAGGCTCTGGTCAGTTTCGTTGGGTATCCAGACTCCGGTTATTACGTTGAGCATTCAGGCTCCGGTCAGTTTCGTTGGGTATCCAGAGTCTGGTTTTTACGTTGAGCGTTTAGGCTCCGGTCAGTTTTGTTGGGTATCCAGACTCCGGTTATTATGTTGAGGGTTCAGGCTCCGATCAGTTTTGTTGGGTATCCAGACTCCGGTTATTACGTTGAGTGTTCAGGTTCTAGTCAGTTTCGTTTGGTATCCAGACTTTGGTTATTACGTTGAGCGTTCAGGCTCCAGTCAGTTTCTTTGAGTATCCAGACTCCGGTTATTACGTTGAGCGTTCAGGCTCCGGTCAGTTTCGTTGGGTATCCAGACTCCGGTTATTTTGTTGAGCGTTCAGGCTCCGGTCAATTTCGTTGTGTATCCAGACTCCGGTTATTACGTAGAGTGTTCAGGCTCCAGTCAGTTTCGTTTGGTATCCAGACTTCGGTTATTACGTTGAGCGTTCAGGCTCCGGTCAGTTTTGTTGGGTATCCAGACTCCGGTTATTAGGTTGAGTGTTCAGGCTCCGGTCAATTTCGTTGGGTATCCAGACTCAGGTTATTACGTTGAGCGTTCAGGCTCCGGTCAGTTTCTTTGGGTATCCAGACTCCGGTTATTACGTTGAGCATTCAGGCACCGGTCAGTTTCATTGTGTATCTAGACTCCGGTTATTACGTTGAGCGTTCAGGCTCCGGTCAGTTTCGTTGGGTATCCAGACTCCGGTTTTTTACGTTGAGCGTTCAGGTTCGGGTCAGTTTTGTTGGGTATCCAGACTCCGGTTGTTACGTTGAGTGTTCAGGCTCTGGTCAGTTTCGTTGGGTATCAAGACTCAGGTTATTACGTTGTGCGTTCAGGCTCTGATCAGTTTCGTTGGGTATCCAGACTCAGGTTATAACGTTGAGCGTTCAGGCACCAGTCAGTTTCGTTATGTATCCAGACTCTGGTTATTACGTTGATCGTTCAGGCTCCAGTCAGTTTTGTTGGGTATCCAGACTCCGGTTTTTACGTTGAGGGTTCAGGCTCCGGTCAGTTTCATTGGGTATCCAGACTCCGGTTATTACGTTGAGCGTTCAGGCTCCGGTTAGTTTCGTTGGGTATCCAGACTCCGGTTATTACGTTGAGCGTTCAGGCTCGGGTCAGTTTCTTTGGGTATCCAGACTCTGGTTATTACGTTGAGCGTTCAGGCTCCGGTCAGTTTCGTTGGGTATCCAGACTCCGGTTATTTTGTTGAGCGTTCAGGCTCCGGTCAATTTCGTTGTGTATCCAGACTCCGGTTATTACGTAGAGCATTCAGGCTCCAGTCAGTTTCGTTTGGTATCCAGACTTCGGTTATTACGTTGAGCGTTCAGGCTCCGGTCAGTTTCGTTGGGTATCCAGACTCCGTTTATTACATTGAACGTTCAGGCTCCGGTCAGTTTCGTTGGGTATCCAGACTCCGGTTATTACGTTGAGCATTCAGGCTCCGGTCAGTTTCGTTGGGTATCCAGACTCTGATTTTTACGTTGAGCGTTTAGGCTCCGGTCAGTTTTGTTGGGTATCCAGACTCTGGTTATTATGTTGAGGGTTCAGGCTCCGGTCAGTTTCGTTGGGTATCCAGACTCCGGTTATTACATTGAGCGTTCAGGCTCCGGTCAGTTTAATTGGGTATCCAGACTCCGGTTATTACGTTGAGCGTTCAGGCTACGGTCAGTTTCTTTGGGTATCCAGACTCCGGTTATTACGTTGAGCGTTCAGGCTCCGGTCAGTTTCGTTGGGTATCCAGACTCCGGTTATTACGTTGAGCATTCAGGCTCCGGTCTGTTTCGTTGGGTATCCAGAGTCTGGTTTTTACGTTGAGCATTTAGGCTCCGGTCAGTTTTGTTGGGTATCCAGACTCCGGTTATTATGTTGAGGGTTCAGGCTCCGATCAGTTTTGTTGGGTATCCAGACTCCGGGTATTACGTTGAGCATTTAGGCTCCAGTCAGTTTTGTTGGGTATCCAGACTCCGGTTATTATGTTGAGGGTTCAGGCTCCGATCAGTTTTGTTGGGTATCCAGACTCCGGTTGTTACGTTGAGTGTTCAGGCTCCAGTCAGTTTCTTTGGGTATCCAGACTCCGGTTATTACGTTGAGCGTTCAGGCTCCGGTCAGTTTCGTTGGGTATCCAGACTCCGGTTATTACGTTGAGCGTTCAGGCTCCAGTCAGTTTCTTTGGGTATCCAGACTCCGGTTATTACGTTGAGCGTTCAGGCTCCGGTCAGTTTCTTTGGGTATCTAGACTCCGATTATTATGTTGAGCGTTCAGGCTCCGGTCAGTTTCGTTTGGTATCTAGACTTCGGTTATTACGTTGAGCGTTCAGGCTCCGGTCAGTTTCGTTGGGTATCCAGACTCCGTTTATTACGTTGAACGTTCAGGCTCTGGTCAGTTTCGTTGGGTATCCAGACTCCGGTTATTACATTGAGCATTCAGGCTCCGGTCAGTTTCGTTGGGTATCCAGAGTCTGGTTTTTACGTTGAGCGTTTAGGCTCCGGTCAGTTTTGTTGGGTATCCAGACTCCGGGTATTATGTTGAGGGTTCAGGCTCCGATCAGTTTTGTTGGGTATCCAGACTCCGGTTATTACATTGAGTGTTCAGGCTTCAGTCAGTTTCGTTTAGTATCCAGACTTTGGTTATTACGTTGAGCGTTCAGGCTCCAGTCAGTTTCTTTGGGTATCCAGACTCCGGTTATTACGTTGAGCGTTCAGGCTCCGGTCAGTTTCGTTGGGTATCCAGACTCCAGTTATTTTGTTGAGCGTTCAGGCTCCGGTCAATTTCGTTGTGTATCCAGACTCCGGTTATTACGTAGAGCGTTCAGGCTCCAGTCAGTTTCGTTTGGTATCCAGACTTCGGTTATTACGATGAGCGTTCAGGCTCCGGTCAGTTTCGTTGGGTATCCAGACTCCGTTTATTACATTGAATGTTCAGGCTCCGGTCAGTTTCATTGGGTATCCAGACTCCGGTTATTACGTTGAGCATTCAGGCTCCGATCAGTTTCGTTGGGTATCCAGACTCTGGTTTTTACGTTGAGCGTTTAGGCTCCGGTCAGTTTTGTTGGGTATCCAGACTCTGGTTATTATGTTGAGGGTTCAGGCTCCGGTCAGTTTCGTTGGGTATCCAGACTCCGGTTATTACATTGAGCGTTCAGGCTCCGGTCAGTTTAATTGGGTATCCAGACTCCGGTTATTACGTTGAGCGTTCAGGCTACGGTCAGTTTCTTTGGGTATCCAGACTCCGGTTATTCCGTTGAGCGTTCAGGCTCCGGTCAGTTTCGTTGGGTATCCAGACTCCGGTTATTACGTTGAGCATTCAGGCTCCGGTCTGTTTCGTTGGGTATCCAGAGTCTGGTTTTTACTTTGAGCATTTAGGCTCCGGTCAGTTTTGTTGGGTATCCAGACTCCGGTTATTATGTTGAGGGTTCAGGCTCCGATCAGTTTTGTTGGGTATCCAGACTCCGGTTATTACGTTGAGTGTTCAGACTCCAGTCAGTTTCTTTGGGTATCCAGACTCCGGTTATTACGTTGAGCGTTCAGGCTCCGGTCAGTTTCGTTGGGTATCCAGACTCCGGTTATTACGTTGAGCGTTCAGGCTCCAGTCAGTTTCTTTGGGTATCCAGACTCCGGTTATTACGTTGAGCGTTCAGGCTCTGGTCAGTTTCTTTGGGTATCCAGACTCCGGTTATTATGTTGAGCGTTCAGGCTCCGATCAGTTTCTTTTGGTATCTAGACTTCGGTTATTACGTTGAGCGTTCAGGCTCCGGTCAGTTTCGTTGGGTATCCAGACTCCGTTTATTACGTTGAACGTTCAGGCTCTGGTCAGTTTCGTTGGGTATCCAGACTCCGGTTATTACGTTGAGCGTTCAGGCTCCAGTCAGTTTCTTTGGGTATCCAGACTCCGGTTATTACGTTGAGCGTTCAGGCTCCGGTCAGTTTCTTTGGGTATCTAGACTCCGATTATTATGTTGAGCGTTCAGGCTCCGGTCAGTTTCGTTTGGTATCTAGACTTCGGTTATTACGTTGAGCGTTCAGGCTCCGGTCAGTTTCGTTGGGTATCCAGACTCCGTTTATCACGTTGAACATTCAGGCTCTGGTCAGTTTCGTTGGGTATCCAGACTCCGGTTATTACATTGAGCATTCAGGCTCCGGTCAGTTTCGTTGGGTATCCAGAGTCTGGTTTTTACGTTGAGCGTTTAGGCTCCGGTCAGTTTTGTTGGGTATCCAGACTCCGGGTATTATGTTGAGGGTTCAGGCTCCGATCAGTTTTGTTGGGTATCCAGACTCCGGTTATTACATTGAGTGTTCAGGCTCCAGTCAGTTTCGTTTGGTATCCAGACTTTGGTTATTACGTTGAGCGTTCAGGCTCCAGTCAGTTTCTTTGGGTATCCAGACTCCGGTTATTACGTTGAGCGTTCAGGCTCCGGTCAGTTTCGTTGGGTATCCAGACTCCAGTTATTTTGTTGAGCGTTCAGGCTCCGGTCAATTTCGTTGTGTATCCAGACTCCGGTTATTACGTAGAGCGTTCAGGCTCCAGTCAGTTTCGTTTGGTATCCAGACTTCGGTTATTACGATGAGCGTTCAGGCTCCGGTCAGTTTCGTTGGGTATCCAGACTCCGTTTATTACATTGAACGTTCAGGCTCCGGTCAGTTTCGTTGGGTATCCAGACTCCGGTTATTACGTTGAGCATTCAGGCTCCGATCAGTTTCGTTGGGTATCCAGACTCTGGTTTTTACGTTGAGCGTTTAGGCTCCGGTCAGTTTTGTTGGGTATCCAGACTCTGGTTATTATGTTGAGGGTTCAGGCTCCGGTCAGTTTCGTTGGGTATCCAGACTCCGGTTATTACATTGAGCGTTCAGGCTCCGGTCAGTTTAATTGGGTATCCAGACTCCGGTTATTACGTTGAGCGTTCAGGCTACGGTCAGTTTCTTTGGGTATCCAGACTCCGGTTATTCCGTTGAGCGTTCAGGCTCCGGTCAGTTTCGTTGGGTATCCAGACTCTGGTTATTACGTTGAGCATTCAGGCTCCGGTCTGTTTCGTTGGGTATCCAGAGTCTGGTTTTTACTTTGAGCATTTAGGCTCCGGTCAGTTTTGTTGGGTATCCAGACTCCGGTTATTATGTTGAGGGTTCAGGCTCCGATCAGTTTTGTTGGGTATCCAGACTCCGGTTATTACGTTGAGTGTTCAGACTCCAGTCAGTTTCTTTGGGTATCCAGACTCCGGTTATTACGTTGAGCGTTCAGGCTCCGGTCAGTTTCGTTGGGTATCCAGACTCCGGTTATTACGTTGAGCGTTCAGGCTCCAGTCAGTTTCTTTGGGTATCCAGACTCCGGTTATTACGTTGAGCGTTCAGGCTCCGGTCAGTTTCTTTGGGTATCCAGACTCCGGTTATTATGTTGAGCGTTCAGGCTCCGGTCAGTTTCTTTTGGTATCTAGACTTCGGTTATTACGTTGAGCGTTCAGGCTCCGGTCAGTTTCGTTGGGTATCCAGACTCCGTTTATTACGTTGAACGTTCAGGCTCTGGTCAGTTTCGTTGGGTATCCAGACTCCGGTTATTACATTGAGCATTCAGGCTCCGGTCAGTTTCGTTGGGTATCCAGAGTCTGGTTTTTACGTTGAGCGTTTAGGCTCCGGTCAGTTTTGTTGGGTATCCAGACTCCGGTTATTATGTTGAGGGTTCAGGCTCCGATCAGTTTTGTTGGGTATCCAGACTCCGGTTATTACATTGAGTGTTCAGGCTCCAGTCAGTTTCGTTTGGTATCCAGACTTTGGTTATTACGTTGAGCGTTCAGGCTCCAGTCAGTTTCTTTGGGTATCCAGACTCCGGTTATTACGTTGAGCGTTCAGGCTCTGGTCAGTTTCGTTGGGTATCCAGACTCCGGTTATTTTGTTGAGCGTTCAAGCTCCGGTCAATTTCGTTGTGTATCCAGACTCCGGTTATTACGTAGAGTGTTCAGGCTCCAGTCAGTTTCGTTTGGTATCCAGACTTCGGTTATTACGATGAGCGTTCAGGCTCCGGTCAGTTTCGTTGGGTATCCAGACTCCGTTTATTACATTGAACATTCAGGTTCCGGTCAGTTTCGTTGGGTATCCAGACTCCGGTTATTACGTTGAGCATTCAGGCTCCGATCAGTTTCGTTGGGTATCCAGACTCTGGTTTTTACGTTGAGCGTTTAGGCTCCGGTCAGTTTTGTTGGGTATCCAGACTCCGGTTATTATGTTGAGGGTTCAGGCTCCGGTCAGTTTCGTTGGGTATCCAGACTCCGGTTATTACATTGAGCGTTCAGGCTCCAGTCAGTTTAATTGGGTATCCAGACTCCGGTTATTACGTTGAGCGTTCAGGCTACGGTCAGTTTCTTTGGGTATCCAGACTCCGGTTATTACGTTGAGCGTTCAGGCTCCGGTCAGTTTCGTTGGGTATCCAGACTCCGGTTATTACGTTGAGCATTCAGGCTCCGGTCAATTTCGTTGTGTATCCAGACTCCGGTTATTACGTAGAGCGTTCAGGCTCCAGTCAGTTTCGTTTGGTATCCAGACTTCGGTTATTACGTTGAGCGTTCAGGCTCCGGTCAGTTTTGTTGGGTATCCAGACTCCGGTTATTAGGTTGAGTGTTCAGGCTCCGGTCAATTTCGTTGGGTATCCAGACTCAGGTTATTACGTTGAGCGTTCAGGCTCCGGTCAGTTTCTTTGGGTATCCAGACTCCGGTTATTACGTTGAGCATTCAGGCACCGGTCAGTTTCATTGTGTATCTAGACTCCGGTTATTACGTTGAGCGTTCAGGCTCCGGTCAGTTTCGTTGGGTATCCAGACTCCGGTTTTTTACGTTGAGCGTTCAGGTTCGGGTCAGTTTTGTTGGGTATCCAGACTCCGGTTGTTACGTTGAGTGTTCAGGCTCTGGTCAGTTTCGTTGGGTATCAAGACTCAGGTTATTACGTTGTGCGTTCAGGCTCTGATCAGTTTCGTTGGGTATCCAGACTCAGGTTATAACGTTGAGCGTTCAGGCACCAGTCAGTTTCGTTATGTATCCAGACTCTGGTTATTACGTTGATCGTTCAGGCTCCAGTCAGTTTTGTTGGGTATCCAGACTCCGGTTTTTACGTTGAGGGTTCAGGCTCCGGTCAGTTTCATTGGGTATCCAGACTCCGGTTATTACGTTGAGCGTTCAGGCTCCGGTTAGTTTCGTTGGGTATCCAGACTCCGGTTATTACGTTGAGCGTTCAGGCTCGGGTCAGTTTCTTTGGGTATCCAGACTCCGGTTATTACGTTGAGCGTTCAGGCTCCGGTCAGTTTCGTTGGGTATCCAGACTCCGGTTATTTTGTTGAGCGTTCAGGCTCCGGTCAATTTCGTTGTGTATCCAGACTCCGGTTATTACGTAGAGCATTCAGGCTCCAGTCAGTTTCGTTTGGTATCCAGACTTCGGTTATTACGTTGAGCGTTCAGGCTCCGGTCAGTTTCGTTGGGTATCCAGACTCCGTTTATTACATTGAACGTTCAGGCTCCGGTCAGTTTCGTTGGGTATCCAGACTCCGGTTATTACGTTGAGAATTCAGGCTCCGGTCAGTTTCGTTGGGTATCCAGACTCTGGTTTTTACGTTGAGCGTTTAGGCTCCGGTCAGTTTTGTTGGGTATCCAGACTCCAGTTATTATGTTGAGGGTTCAGGCTTCGGTCAGTTTCGTTCGGTATCCAGACTCCGGTTATTACGTAGAGCGTTCAGGCTCCAGTCAGTTTCGTTTGGTATCCAGACTTCGATTATTACGTTGAGCGTTCAGGCTCCGGTCAGTTTTGTTGGGTATCCAGACTCCGGTTATTAGGTTGAGTGTTCAGGCTCCGGTCAATTTCGTTGGGTATCCAGACTCAGGTTATTACGTTGAGCGTTCAGCCTCCGGTCAGTTTCTTTGGGTATCCAGACTCCGGTTATTACGTTGAGCATTCAGGCACCGGTCAGTTTCGTTGTGTATCTAGACTCCGGTTATTACGTTGAGCGTTCAGGCTCCGGTCAGTTTTGTTGGGTATCCAGACTCCGGTTTTTTACGTTGAGCGTTCAGGTTCCGGTCAGTTTTGTTGGGTATCCAGACTCCGGTTGTTACGTTGAGTGTTCAGGCTCTGGTCAGTTTCGTTGGGTATCAAGACTCAGGTTATTACGTTGTGCGTTCAGGCTCTGATCAGTTTCGTTGGGTATCCAGACTCAGGTTATAACGTTGAGCGTTCAGGCACCAGTCAGTTTCGTTATGTATCCAGACTCTGGTTATTATGTTGAGGGTTCAGGCTCCAGTCAGTTTTGTTGGGTATCCAGACTCCGGTTTTTACGTTGAGGGTTCAGGCTCCGGTCACTTTCATTGGGTATCCAGACTCCGGTTATTACGTTGAGCGTTCAGGCTCCAGTCAGTTTCGTTTGGTATCCAGACTTCGGTTATTATGTTGAGCGTTCAGGCTCCAGTCAGATTCTTTGAGTATCCAGACTTCGGTTATTACGTTGAGCGTTCAGGGTCCGGTCAGTTTCTTTGGGTATCCAGACTCCGGTTATTATGTTGAGCGTTCAGGCTCCGGTCAGTTTCGTTTGGTATCTAGACTTCGGTTATTACATTGAGCGTTCAGGCTCCGGTCAGTTTCGTTGGGTATCCAGACTCCGGTTATTACATTGAGCATTCAGGCTCCGGTCAGTTTCGTTGGGTATCCAGAGTCTGGTTTTTACGTTGAGCGTTTAGGCTCCGGTCAGTTTTGTTGGGTATCCAGACTCCGGGTATTATGTTTAGGGTTCAGGCTCCGATCAGTTTTGTTGGGTATCCAGACTCCGGTTATTACATTGAGTGTTCAGGCTCCAGTCAGTTTCGTTTGGTATCCAGACTTTGGTTATTACGTTGAGCGTTCAGGCTCCAGTCAGTTTCTTTGGGTATCCAGACTCCGGTTATTACATTGAGCGTTCAGGCTCCGGTAAGTTTCGTTGGGTATCCAGACTCCGAGTATTTTGTTGAGCGTTCAGGCTCCGGTCAATTTCGTTGTGTATCCAGACTCCGGTTATTACGTAGAGCGTTCAGGCTCCAGTCAGTTTCGTTTGGTATCCAGACTTCGGTTATTACGATGAGCGTTCAGGCTCCGGTCAGTTTCGTTGGGTATCCAGACTCCGTTTATTACATTGAACGTTCAGGCTCCGGTCAGTTTCGTTGGGTATCCAGACTCCGGTTATTACGTTGAGCATTCAGGCTCCGATCAGTTTCGTTGGGTATCCAGACTCTGGTTTTTACGTTGAGCGTTTAGGCTCCGGTCAGTTTTGTTGGGTATCCAGACTCTGGTTATTATGTTGAGGGTTCAGGCTCCGGTCAGTTTCGTTGGGTATCCAGACTCCGGTTATTACATTGAGCGTTCAGGCTCAGGTCAGTTTAATTGGGTATCCAGACTCCGGTTATTACGTTGAGCGTTCAGGCTACGGTCAGTTTCTTTGGGTATCCAGACTCCGGTTATTACGTTGAGCGTTCAGGCTCCGGTCAGTTTCGTTGGGTATCCAGACTCCGGTTATTACGTTGAGCATTCAGGCTCCGGTCTGTTTCGTTGGGTATCCAGAGTCTGGTTTTTACGTTGAGCATTTAGGCTCCGGTCAGTTTTGTTGGGTATCCAGACTCCGGTTATTATGTTGAGGGTTCAGGCTCCGATCAGTTTTGTTGGGTATCCAGACTCCGGTTATTACGTTGAGCATTTAGGCTCCAGTCAGTTTTGTTGGGTATCCAGACTCCGGTTATTATGTTGAGGGTTCAGGCTCCGATCAGTTTTGTTGGGTATCCAGACTCCGGTTATTACGTTGAGTGTTCAGGCTCCAGTCAGTTTCTTTGGGTATCCAGACTCCGGTTATTACGTTGAGCTTTCAGGCTCCGGTCAGTTTCGTTGGGTATCCAGACTCCGGTTATTACGTTGAGCGTTCAGTCTCCAGTCAGTTTCTTTGGGTATCCAGACTCCGGTTATTACGTTGAGCGTTCAGGCTCCGGTCAGTTTCTTTGGGTATCCAGACTCCGATTATTATGTTGAGCGTTCAGGCTCCGGTCAGTTTCGTTTGGTATCTAGACTTCGGTTATTACGTTGAGCGTTCAGGCTCCGGTCAGTTTTGTTGGGTATCCAGACTCCGTTTATTACGTTGAACGTTCAGGCTCTGGTCAGTTTCGTTGGGTATCCAGACTCAGGTTATTACGTTGAGCGTTCAGGCTCCGGTCAGTTTCTTTGGGTATCCAGACTCCGGTTATTACGTTGAGCATTCAGGCACCGATCAGTTTCGTTGTGTATCTAGACTCCGGTTATTACGTTGAGCGTTCAGGCTCCGGTCAGTTTTGTTGGGTATCCAGACTCCGGTTTTTTACGTTGAGCGTTCAGGTTCCGGTCAGTTTTGTTGGGTATCCAGACTCCGGTTGTTACGTTGAGTGTTCAGGCTCTGGTCAGTTTCGTTGGGTATCAAGACTCAGGTTATTACGTTGTGCGTTCAGGCTCTGATTAGTTTCGTTGGGTATCCAGACTCAGGTTATAACGTTGAGCGTTCAGGCACCAGTCAGTTTCGTTATGTATCCAGACTCTGGTTATTATGTTGAGGGTTCAGGCTCCAGTCAGTTTTGTTGGGTATCCAGACTCCGGTTTTTACGTTGAGGGTTCAGGCTCCGGTCACTTTCATTGGGTATCCAGACTCCGGTTATTACGTTGAGCGTTCAGGCTCCAGTCAGTTTCGTTTGGTATCCAGACTTCGGTTATTATGTTGAGCGTTCAGGCTCCAGTCAGTTTCTTTGAGTATCCAGACTCCGGTTATTACGTTGAGCGTTCAGGGTCCGGTCAGTTTCTTTGGGTATCCAGACTCCGGTTATTATGTTGAGCGTTCAGGCTCCGGTCAGTTTCGTTTGGTATCTAGGCTTCGGTTATTACATTGAGCGTTCAGGCTCCGGTCAGTTTCGTTGGGTATCCAGACTCCGGTTATTACATTGAGCATTCAGGCTCCGGTCAGTTTCGTTGGGTATCCAGAGTCTGGTTTTTACGTTGAGCGTTTAGGCTCCGGTCAGTTTTGTTGGGTATCCTGACTCCGGGTATTATGTTTAGGGTTCAGGCTCCGATCAGTTTTGTTGGGTATCCAGACTCCGGTTATTACATTGAGTGTTCAGGCTCCAGTCAGTTTCGTTTGGTATCCAGACTTTGGTTATTACATTGAGCGTTCAGGCTCCGGTAAGTTTCGTTGGGTATCCAGACTCCGGTTATTTTGTTGAGCGTTCAGGCTCCGGTCAATTTCGTTGTGTATCCAGACTCCGGTTATTACGTAGAGCGTTCAGGCTCCAGTCAGTTTCGTTTGGTATCCAGACTTCGGTTATTACGATGAGCGTTCAGGCTCCGGTCAGTTTCGTTGGGTATCCAGACTCCGTTTATTACATTGAACGTTCAGGCTCCGGTCAGTTTCGTTGGGTATCCAGACTCCGGTTATTACGTTGAGCATTCAGGCTCCGATCAGTTTCGTTGGGTATCCAGACTCTGGTTTTTACGATGAGCGTTTAGGCTCCGGTCAGTTTCGTTGGGTATCCAGACTCCGGTTATTACATTGAGCGTTCAGGCTCCGGTCAGTTTAATTGGGTATCCAGACTCCGGTTATTACGTTGAGCGTTCAGGCTACGGTCAGTTTCTTTGGGTATCCAGACTCCGGTTATTCCGTTGAGCGTTCAGGCTCCGGTCAGTTTCGTTGGGTATCCAGACTCCGGTTATTACGTTGAGCATTCAGGCTCCGGTCTGTTTCGTTGGGTATCCAGAGTCTGGTTTTTACTTTGAGCATTTAGGCTCCGGTCAGTTTTGTTGGGTATCCAGACTCCGGTTATTATGTTGAGGGTTCAGGCTCCGATCAGTTTTGTTGGGTATCCAGACTCCGGTTATTACGTTGAATGTTCAGACTCCAGTCAGTTTCTTTGGGTATCCAGACTCCGGTTATTACGTTGAGCGTTCAGGCTCCGGTCAGTTTCGTTGGGTATCCAGACTCCGGTTATTACGTTGAGCGTTCAGGCTCCAGTCAGTTTCTTTGGGTATCCAGACTCCGGTTATTACGTTGAGCGTTCAGGCTCCGGTCAGTTTCTTTGGGTATCCAGACTCCGGTTATTATGTTGAGCGTTCAGGCTCCGGTCAGTTTCTTTTGGTATCTAGACTTCGGTTATTACGTTGAGCGTTCAGGCTCCGGTCAGTTTCGTTGGGTATCCAGACTCCGTTTATTACGTTGAACGTTCAGGCTCTGGTCAGTTTCGTTGGGTATCCAGACTCCGGTTATTACATTGAGCATTCAGGCTCCAGTCAGTTTCGTTGGGTATCCAGAGTCTGGTTTTTACGTTGAGCGTTTAGGCTCCGGTCAGTTTTGTTGGGTATCCAGACTCCGGTTATTATGTTGAGGGTTCAGGCTCCGATCAGTTTTGTTGGGTATCTAGACTCCGGTTATTACATTGAGTGTTCAGGCTCCAGTCAGTTTCGTTTGGTATCCAGACTTTGGTTATTACATTGAGCGTTCAGGCTCTGATTAGTTTCGTTGGGTATCCAGACTCAGGTTATAACGTTGAGCGTTCAGGCACCAGTCAGTTTCGTTATGTATCCAGACTCTGGTTATTATGTTGAGGGTTCAGGCTCCAGTCAGTTTTGTTGGGTATCCAGACTCCGGTTTTTACGTTGAGGGTTCAGGCTCCGGTCACTTTCATTGGGTATCCAGACTCCGGTTATTACGTTGAGCGTTCAGGCTCCAGTCAGTTTCGTTTGGTATCCAGACTTCGGTTATTATGTTGAGCGTTCAGGCTCCAGTCAGTTTCTTTGAGTATCCAGACTCCGGTTATTACGTTGAGCGTTCAGGGTCCGGTCAGTTTCTTTGGGTATCCAGACTCCGGTTATTATGTTGAGCGTTCAGGCTCCGGTCAGTTTCGTTTGGTATCTAGGCTTCGGTTATTACATTGAGCGTTCAGGCTCCGGTCAGTTTCGTTGGGTATCCAGACTCCGGTTATTACATTGAGCATTCAGGCTCCGGTCAGTTTCGTTGGGTATCCAGAGTCTGGTTTTTACGTTGAGCGTTTAGGCTCCGGTCAGTTTTGTTGGGTATCCAGACTCCGGGTATTATGTTTAGGGTTCAGGCTCCGATCAGTTTTGTTGGGTATCCAGACTCCGGTTATTACATTGAGTGTTCAGGCTCCAGTCAGTTTCGTTTGGTATCCAGACTTTGGTTATTACGTTGAGCGTTCAGGCTCCAGTCAGTTTTTTTGGGTATCCAGACTCCGGTTATTACATTGAGCGTTCAGGCTCCGGTAAGTTTCGTTGGGTATCCAGACTCCGGTTATTTTGTTGAGCGTTCAGGCTCCGGTCAATTTCGTTGTGTATCCAGACTCCGGTTATTACGTAGAGCGTTCAGGCTCCAGTCAGTTTCGTTTGGTATCCAGACTTCGGTTATTACGATGAGCGTTCAGGCTCCGGTCAGTTTCGTTGGGTATCCAGACTCCGTTTATTACATTGAACGTTCAGGCTCCGGTCAGTTTCGTTGGGTATCCAGACTCCGGTTATTACGTTGAGCATTCAGGCTCCGATCAGTTTCGTTGGGTATCCAGACTCTGGTTTTTACGTTGAGCGTTTAGGCTCCGGTCAGTTTTGTTGGGTATCCAGACTCTGGTTATTATGTTGAGGGTTCAGGCTCCGGTCAGTTTCGTTGGGTATCCAGACTCCGGTTATTACATTGAGCGTTCAGGCTCCGGTCAGTTTAATTGGGTATCCAGACTCCGGTTATTACGTTGAGCGTTCAGGCTACGGTCAGTTTCTTTGGGTATCCAGACTCCGGTTATTCCGTTGAGCGTTCAGGCTCCGGTCAGTTTCGTTGGGTATCCAGACTCCGGTTATTACGTTGAGCATTCAGGCTCCGGTCTGTTTCGTTGGGTATCCAGAGTCTGGTTTTTACTTTGAGCATTTAGGCTCCGGTCAGTTTTGTTGGGTATCCAGACTCCGGTTATTATGTTGAGGGTTCAGGCTCCGATCAGTTTTGTTGGGTATCCAGACTCCGGTTATTACGTTGAATGTTCAGACTCCAGTCAGTTTCTTTGGGTATCCAGACTCCGGTTATTACGTTGAGCGTTCAGGCTCCGGTCAGTTTCGTTGGGTATCCAGACTCCGGTTATTACGTTGAGCGTTCAGGCTCCAGTCAGTTTCTTTGGGTATCCAGACTCCGGTTATTACGTTGAGCGTTCAGGCTCCGGTCAGTTTCTTTGGGTATCCAGACTCCGGTTATTATGTTGAGCGTTCAGGCTCCGGTCAGTTTCTTTTGGTATCTAGACTTCGGTTATTACGTTGAGCGTTCAGGCTCCGGTCAGTTTCGTTAGGTATCCAGACTCCGTTTATTACGTTGAACGTTCAGGCTCTGGTCAGTTTCGTTGGGTATCCAGACTCCGGTTATTACATTGAGCATTCAGGCTCCAGTCAGTTTCGTTGGGTATCCAGAGTCTGGTTTTTACGTTGAGCGTTTAGGCTCCGGTCAGTTTTGTTGGGTATCCAGACTCCGGTTATTATGTTGAGGGTTCAGGCTCCGATCAGTTTTGTTGGGTATCCAGACTCCGGTTATTACATTGAGTGTTCAGGCTCCAGTCAGTTTCGTTTGGTATCCAGACTTTGGTTATTACGTTGAGCGTTCAGGCTCTGATTAGTTTCGTTGGGTATCCAGACTCAGGTTATAACGTTGAGCGTTCAGGCACCAGTCAGTTTCGTTATGTATCCAGACTCTGGTTATTATGTTGAGGGTTCAGGCTCCAGTCAGTTTTGTTGGGTATCCAGACTCCGGTTTTTACGTTGAGGGTTCAGGCTCCGGTCACTTTCATTGGGTATCCAGACTCCGGTTATTACGTTGAGCGTTCAGGCTCCAGTCAGTTTCGTTTGGTATCCAGACTTCGGTTATTATGTTGAGCGTTCAGGCTCCAGTCAGTTTCTTTGAGTATCCAGACTCCGGTTATTACGTTGAGCGTTCAGGGTCCGGTCAGTTTCTTTGGGTATCCAGACTCCGGTTATTATGTTGAGCGTTCAGGCTCCGGTCAGTTTCGTTTGGTATCTAGGCTTCGGTTATTACATTGAGCGTTCAGGCTCCGGTCAGTTTCGTTGGGTATCCAGACTCCGGTTATTACATTGAGCATTCAGGCTCCGGTCAGTTTCATTGGGTATCCAGAGTCTGGTTTTTACGTTGAGCGTTTAGGCTCCGGTCAGTTTTGTTGGGTATCCAGACTCCGGTTATTACATTGAGTGTTCAGGCTCCAGTCAGTTTCGTTTGGTATCCAGACTTTGGTTATTACGTTGAGCGTTCAGGCTCCAGTCAGTTTTTTTGGGTATCCAGACTCCGGTTATTACATTGAGCGTTCAGGCTCCGGTAAGTTTCGTTGGGTATCCAGACTCCGGTTATTTTGTTGATCGTTCAGGCTCCGGTCAATTTCGTTGTGTATCCAGACTCCGGTTATTACGTAGAGCGTTCAGGCTCCAGTCAGTTTCGTTTGGTATCCAGACTTCGGTTATTACGATGAGCGTTCAGGCTCCGGTCAGTTTCGTTGGGTATCCAGACTCCGTTTATTACATTGAACGTTCAGGCTCCGGTCAGTTTCGTTGGGTATCCAGACTCCGGTTATTACGTTGAGCATTCAGGCTCCGATCAGTTTCGTTGGGTATCCAGACTCTGGTTTTTACGTTGAGCGTTTAGGCTCCGGTCAGTTTTGTTGGGTATCCAGACTCTGGTTATTATGTTGAGGGTTCAGGCTCCGGTCAGTTTCGTTGGGTATCCAGACTCCGGTTATTACATTGAGCGTTCAGGCTCCGGTCAGTTTAATTGGGTATCCAGACTCCGGTTATTACGTTGAGCGTTCAGGCTACGGTCAGTTTCTTTGGGTATCCAGACTCCAGTTATTCCGTTGAGCGTTCAGGCTCCGGTCAGTTTCGTTGGGTATCCAGACTCCGGTTATTACGTTGAGCATTCAGGCTCCGGTCTGTTTCGTTGGGTATCCAGAGTCTGGTTTTTACTTTGAGCATTTAGGCTCCGGTCAGTTTTGTTGGGTATCCAGACTCCGGTTATTATGTTGAGGGTTCAGGCTCCGATCAGTTTTGTTGGGTATCCAGACTCCGGTTATTACGTTGAATGTTCAGACTCCAGTCAGTTTCTTTGGGTATCCAGACTCCGGTTATTACGTTGAGCGTTCAGGCTCCGGTCAGTTTCGTTGGGTATCCAGACTCCGGTTATTACGTTGAGCGTTCAGGCTCCAGTCAGTTTCTTTGGGTATCCAGACTCCGGTTATTACGTTGAGCGTTCAGGCTCCGGTCAGTTTCTTTGGGTATCCAGACTCCGGTTATTATGTTGAGCGTTCAGGCTCCGGTCAGTTTCTTTTGGTATCTAGACTTCGGTTATTACGTTGAGCGTTCAGGCTCCGGTCAGTTTCGTTGGGTATCCAGACTCCGTTTATTACGTTGAACGTTCAGGCTCTGGTCAGTTTCGTTGGGTATCCAGACTCCGGTTATTACATTGAGCATTCAGGCTCCAGTCAGTTTCGTTGGGTATCCAGAGTCTGGTTTTTACGTTGAGCGTTTAGGCTCCGGTCAGTTTTGTTGGGTATCCAGACTCCGGTTATTATGTTGAGGGTTCAGGCTCCGATCAGTTTTGTTGGGTATCCAGACTCCGGTTATTACATTGAGTGTTCAGGCTCCAGTCAGTTTCGTTTGGTATCCAGACTTTGGTTATTACGTTGAGCGTTCAGGCTCCAGTCAGTTTCTTTGGGTATCCAGACTCCGGTTATTACGTTGAGCGTTCAGGCTCTGGTCAGTTTCGTTGGGTATCCAGACTCCGGTTATTTTGTTGAGCGTTCAAGCTCCGGTCAATTTCGTTGTGTATCCAGACTCCGGTTATTACGTAGAGTGTTCAGGCTCCAGTCAGTTTCGTTTGGTATCCAGACTTCGGTTATTACGATGAGCGTTCAGGCTCCGGTCAGTTTCGTTGGGTATCCAGACTCCGTTTATTACATTGAACATTCAGGTTCCGGTCAGTTTCGTTGGGTATCCAGACTCCGGTTATTACGTTGAGCAATCAGGCTCCGATCAGTTTCGTTGGGTATCCAGACTCTGGTTTTTACGTTGAGCGTTTAGGCTCCGGTCAGTTTTGTTGGGTATCCAGACTCCGGTTATTATGTTGAGGGTTCAGGCTCCGGTCAGTTTCGTTGGGTATCCAGACTCCGGTTATTACATTGAGCGTTCAGGCTCCAGTCAGTTTAATTGGGTATCCAGACTCCGGTTATTACGTTGAGCGTTCAGGCTACGGTCAGTTTCTTTGGGTATCCAGACTCCGGTTATTACGTTGAGCGTTCAGGCTCCGGTCAGTTTCGTTGGGTATCCAGACTCCGGTTATTACGTTGAGCATTCAGGCTCCGGTCTGTTTCGTTGGGTATCCAGAGTCTGGTTTTTACGTTGAGCATTTAGGCTCCGGTCAGTTTTGTTGGGTATCCAGACTCCGGTTATTATGTTGAGGGTTCAGGCTCCGATCAGTTTTGTTGGGTATCCAGACTCCGTTTATTACGTTGAGCATTTAGGCTCCGGTTAGTTTTGTTGGGTATCCAGACTCCGGTTATTATGTTGAGGGTTCAGGCTCCGATCAGTTTTGTTGGGTATCCAGACTCCGGTTATTACGTTGAGTGTTCAGGCTCCAGTCAGTTTCTTTGGGTATCCAGACTCCGGTTATTACGTTGAGCGTTCAGGCTCCGGTCAGTTTCGTTGGGTATCCAGACTCCGGTTATTACGTTGAGCGTTCAGGCTCCAGTCAGTTTCTTTGGGTATCCAGACTCCGGTTATTACGTTGAGCGTTCAGGCTCCAGTCAGTTTCTTTGGGTATCCAGACTCCGATTATTATGTTGAGCGTTCAGGCTCCGGTCAGTTTCGTTTGGTATCTAGACTTCGGTTATTACGTTGAGCGTTCAGGCTCCGGTCAGTTTCGTTGGGTATCCAGACTCCGTTTATTACGTTGAACGTTCAGGCTCTGGTCAGTTTCGTTGGGTATCCAGACTCCGGTTATTACATTGAGCATTCAGGCTCCGGTCAGTTTCGTTTGGTATCCAGAGTCTGGTTTTTACGTTGAGCGTTTAGGCTCCAGTCAGTTTTGTTGGGTATCCAGACTCCGGTTATTATGTTGAGGGTTCAGGCTCCGATCAGTTTTGTTGGGTATCCAGACTCCGGTTATTACATTGAGTGTTCAGGCTCCAGTCAGTTTCGTTTGGTATCCAGACTTTGGTTATTACGTTGAGCGTTCAGGCTCCAGTCAGTTTCTTTGGGTATCCAGACTCCGGTTATTACGTTGAGCGTTCAGGCTCCAGTCAGTTTCGTTGGGTATCCAGACTCCGGTTATTTTGTTGAGCGTTCAGGCTCCGGTCAATTTCGTTGTGTATCCAGACTCCGGTTATTACGTAGAGCGTTCAGGCTCCAGTCAGTTTCGTTTGGTATCCAGACTTCGGTTATTACGATGAGCGTTCAGGCTCCGGTCAGTTTCGTTGGGTATCCAGACTCCGTTTATTACATTGAACGTTCAGGCTCCGGTCAGTTTCGTTGGGTATCCAGACTCCGGTTATTACGTTGAACGTTCAGGCTCCGATCAGTTTCGTTGGGTATCCAGACTCCGGTTTTTACGTTGAGCGTTCAGGCTCCGGTCAGTTTTGTTGGGTATCCAGACTCTGGTTATTACGTTGAGCATTTAGGCTCCGGTCAGTTTTGTTGGGTATCCAGACTCTGGTTATTATGTTGAGGGTTCAGGCTCCGGTCAGTTTAATTGGGTATCCAGACTCCGGTTATTACGTTGAGCGTTCAGGCTATGGTCAGTTTCTTTGGGTATCCAGACTCCGGTTATTACGTTGAGCGTTCAGGCTCCGGTCAGTTTCGTTGGGTATCCAGACTCCGGTTATTACGTTGAGCATTCAGGCTCCGATCTGTTTCGTTGGGTATCCAGAGTCTGGTTTTTACGTTGAGCATTTAGGCTCCGGTCAGTTTTGTTGGGTATCCAGACTCCGGTTATTATGTTGAGGGTTCAGGCTCCGATCAGTTTTGTTGGGTATCCAGACTCCGGTTATTACTTTGAGCATTTAGGCTCCGGTCAGTTTTGTTGGGTATCCAGACTCCGGTTATTATGTTGAGGGTTCAGGCTCCGATCAGTTTTGTTGGGTATCCAGACTCCGGTTATTACGTTGAGTGTTCAGGCTCCACTCAGTTTCTTTGGGTATCCAGACTCCGGTTATTACGTTGAGCGTTCAGGCTCCGGTCAGTTTCGTTGGGTATCCAGACTCCGGTTATTACGTTGAGCGTTCAGGCTCCAGTCAGTTTCTTTGGGTATCCAGACTCCGGTTATTACGTTGAACGTTCAGGCTCCGGTCAGTTTCTTTGGGTATCCAGACTCCGATTATTATGTTGAGCGTTCAGGCTCCGGTCAGTTTCGTTTGGTATCTAGACTTCGGTTATTACGTTGAGCGTTCAGGCTCCGGTCAGTTTCGTTGGGTATCCAGACTCCGTTTATTACGTTGAACGTTCAGGCTCTGGTCAGTTTCGTTGGGTATCCAGACTCCGGTTATTACATTGAGCATTCAGGCTCCGGTCAGTTTCGTTGGGTATCCAGAGTCTGGTTTTTACGTTGAGCGTTTAGGCTCCGGTCAGTTTTGTTGGGTATCCAGACTCCGGTTATTATGTTGAGGGTTCTGGCTCCGATCAGTTTTGTTGGGTATCCAGACTCCGGTTATTACATTGAGTGTTCAGGCTCCAGTCAGTTTCGTTTGGTATCCAGACTTTGGTTATTACGTTGAGCGTTCAGGCTCCAGTCAGTTTCTTTGGGTATCCAGACTCCGGTTATTACGTTGAGCGTTCAGGCTCCGGTCAGTTTCGTTGGGTATCCAGACTCCGGTTATTACGTTGAGCATTCAGGCTCCGATCAGTTTCGTTGGGTATCCAGACTCTGGTTTTTACGTTGAGCGTTTAGGCTCCGGTCAGTTTTGTTGGGTATCCAGACTCCGGTTATTATGTTGAGGGTTCAGGCTCCGGTCAGTTTCGTTGGGTATCCAGACTCCGGTTATTACATTGAGCGTTCAGGCTCCGGTCAGTTTAATTGGGTATCCAGACTCCGGTTATTACGTTGAGCGTTCAGGCTACGGTCAGTTTCTTTGGGTATCCAGACTCCGGTTATTACGTTGAGCGTTCAGGCTCCGGTCAGTTTCGTTGGGTATCCAGACTCCGGTTATTACGTTGAGCATTCAGGCTCCGGTCTGTTTCGTTGGGTATCCAAAGTCTGGTTTTTACGTTGAGCATTTAGGCTCCGGTCAGTTTTGTTGGGTATCCAGACTCCGGTTATTATGTTGAGGGTTCAGGCTCCGATCAGTTTTGTTGGGTATCCAGACTCCGGTTATTACGTTGAGCATTTAGGCTCCGGTCAGTTTTGTTGGGTATCCAGACTCCGGTTATTATGTTGAGGGTTCAGGCTCCGATCAGTTTTGTTGGGTATCCAGACTCCGGTTATTACGTTGAGTGTTCAGGCTCCAGTCAGTTTCTTTGGGTATCCAGACTCCGGTTATTACGTTGAGCGTTCAGGCTCCGGTCAGTTTCGTTGGGTATCCAGACTCCGGTTATTACGTTGAGCGTTCAGGCTCCAGTCAGTTTCTTTGGGTATCCAGACTCCGGTTATTACGTTGAGCGTTCAGGCTCCGGTCAGTTTCTTTGGGTATCCAGACTCCGATTATTATGTTGAGCGTTCAGGCTCCGGTCAGTTTCGTTTGGTATCTAGACTTCGGTTATTACGTTGAGCGTTCAGGCTCCGGTCAGTTTCGTTGGGTATCCAGACTCCGTTTATTACGTTGAACGTTCAGGCTCTGGTCAGTTTCGTTGGGTATCCAGACTCCGGTTATTACATTGAGCATTCAGGCTCCGGTCAGTTTCGTTGGGTATCCAGAGTCTGGTTTTTACGTTGAGTTAGGCTCCGGTCAGTTTTGTTGGGTATCCAGACTCCGGGTATTATGTTGAGGGTTCAGGCTCCGATCAGTTTTGTTGGGTATCCAAACTCCGGTTATTACATTGAGTGTTCAGGCTCCAGTCAGTTTCGTTTGGTATCCAGACTTTGGTTATTACGTTGAGCGTTCAGGCTCCAGTCAGTTTCTTTGGGTATCCAGACTCCGGTTATTACGTTGAGCGTTCAGGCTCCGGTCAGTTTCGTTTGGTATCCAGACTTCGGTTATTACGATGAGCGTTCAGGCTCCGGTCAGTTTCGTTGGGTATCCAGACTCCGTTTATTACATTGAACGTTCAGGCTCCGGTCAGTTTCGTTGGGTATCCAGACTCCGGTTATTACGTTGAGCATTCAGGCTCCGATCAGTTTCGTTGGGTATCCAGACTCTGGTTTTTACGTTGAGCGTTTAGGCTCCGGTCAGTTTTGTTGGGTATCCAGACTCCGGTTATTACATTGAGCGTTCAGGCTCCGGTCAGTTTCTTTGGTTATCCAGACTCCGGTTATTACATTGAGCGTTCAGGCTCCGGTCAGTTTAATTGGGTATCCAGACTCCGGTTATTACGTTGAGCGTTCAGGCTACGGTCAGTTTCTTTGGGTATCCAGACTCCGGTTATTACGTTGAGCGTTCAGGCTCCGGTCAGTTTCGTTGGGTATCCAGACTCCGGTTATTACGTTGAGCATTCAGGCTCCGGTCTGTTTCGTTGGGTATCCAGAGTCTGGTTTTTACGTTGAGCATTTAGGCTCCGGTCAGTTTTGTTGGGTATCCAGACTCCGGTTATTATGTTGAGGGTTCAGGCTCCGATCAGTTTTGTTGGGTATCCAGACTCCGGTTATTACGTTGAGCATTTAGGCTCCGGTCAGTTTTGTTGGGTATCCACACTCCGGTTATTATGTTGAGGGTTCAGGCTCCGATCAGTTTTGTTGGGTATCCAGACTCCGGTTATTACGTTGAGTGTTCAGGCTCCAGTCAGTTTCTTTGGGTATCCAGACTCCGGTTATTACGTTGAGCGTTCAGGCTCCGGTCAGTTTCGTTGGGTATCCAGACTCCGGTTATTACGTTGAGCGTTCAGGCTCCAGTCAGTTTCTTTGGGTATCCAGACTCCGGTTATTACGTTGAGCGTTCAGGCTCCGGTCAGTTTCTTTGGGTATCCAGACTCCGGTTATTATGTTGAGCGTTCAGGCTCCGGTCAGTTTCGTTTGGTATCTAGACTTCGGTTATTACGTTGAGCGTTCAGGCTCCGGTCAGTTTCGTTGGGTATCCAGACTCCGTTTATTACGTTGAACGTTCAGGCTCTGGTCAGTTTCGTTGGGTATCCAGACTCCGGTTATTACATTGAGCATTCAGGCTCCGGTCAGTTTCGTTGGGTATCCAGAGTCTGGTTTTTACGTTGAGTTAGGCTCCGGTCAGTTTTGTTGGGTATCCAGACTCCGGGTATTATGTTGAGGGTTCAGGCTCCGATCAGTTTTGTTGGGTATCCAAACTCCGGTTATTACATTGAGTGTTCAGGCTCCAGTCAGTTTCGTTTGGTATCCAGACTTTGGTTATTACGTTGAGCGTTCAGGCTCCAGTCAGTTTCTTTGGGTATCCAGACTCCGGTTATTACGTTGAGCGTTCAGGCTCCGGTCAGTTTCGTTTGGTATCCAGACTTCGGTTATTACGATGAGCGTTCAGGCTCCGGTCAGTTTCGTTGGGTATCCAGACTCCGTTTATTACATTGAACGTTCAGGCTCCGGTCAGTTTCGTTGGGTATCCAGACTCCGGTTATTACGTTGAGCATTCAGGCTCCGATCAGTTTCGTTGGGTATCCAGACTCTGGTTTTTACGTTGAGCGTTTAGGCTCCGGTCAGTTTTGTTGGGTATCCAGACTCCGGTTATTACATTGAGCGTTCAGGCTCCGGTCAGTTTCTTTGGTTATCCAGACTCCGGTTATTACATTGAGCGTTCAGGCTCCGGTCAGTTTAATTGGGTATCCAGACTCCGGTTATTACGTTGAGCGTTCAGGCTACGGTCAGTTTCTTTGGGTATCCAGACTCCGGTTATTACGTTGAGCGTTCAGGCTCCGGTCAGTTTCGTTGGGTATCCAGACTCCGGTTATTACGTTGAGCATTCAGGCTCCGGTCTGTTTCGTTGGGTATCCAGAGTCTGGTTTTTACGTTGAGCATTTAGGCTCCGGTCAGTTTTGTTGGGTATCCAGACTCCGGTTATTATGTTGAGGGTTCAGGCTCCGATCAGTTTTGTTGGGTATCCAGACTCCGGTTATTACGTTGAGCATTTAGGCTCCGGTCAGTTTTGTTGGGTATCCAGACTCCGGTTATTATGTTGAGGGTTCAGGCTCCGATCAGTTTTGTTGGGTATCCAGACTCCGGTTATTACGTTGAGTGTTCAGGCTCCAGTCAGTTTCTTTGGGTATCCAGACTCCGGTTATTACGTTGAGCGTTCAGGCTCCGGTCAGTTTCGTTGGGTATCCAGACTCCGGTTATTACGTTGAGCGTTCAGGCTCCAGTCAGTTTCTTTGGGTATCCAGACTCCGGTTATTACGTTGAGCGTTCAGGCTCCGGTCAGTTTCTTTGGGTATCCAGACTCCGGTTATTATGTTGAGCGTTCAGGCTCCGGTCAGTTTCGTTTGGTATCTAGACTTCGGTTATTACGTTGAGCGTTCAGGCTCCGGTCAGTTTCGTTGGGTATCCAGACTCCGTTTATTACGTTGAACGTTCAGGCTCTGGTCAGTTTCGTTGGGTATCCAGACTCCGGTTATTACATTGAGCATTCAGGCTCCGGTCAGTTTCGTTGGGTATCCAGAGTCTGGTTTTTACGTTGAGCGTTTAGGCTCCGGTCAGTTTTGTTCGGTATCCAGACTCCGGTTATTATGTTGAGGGTTCAGGCTCCGATTAGTTTTGTTGGGTATCCAGACTCCGGTTATTACATTGAGTGTTCAGGCTCTAGTCAGTTTCGTTTGGTATCCAGACTTTGGTTATTACGTTGAGCATTCAGGCTCCAGTCAGTTTCTTTGGGTATCCAGACTCCGGTTATTACGTTGAGCGTTCAGGCTCCGGTCAGTTTTGTTGGGTATCCAGACTCCGGTTATTTTGTTGAGCGTTCAGGCTCCGGTCAATTTCGTTGTGTATCCAGACTCCGGTTATTACGTAGAGCGTTCAGGCTCTAGTCAGTTTCGTTTGGTATCCAGACTTCGGTTATTACGATGAGCGTTCAGGCTCCGGTCAGTTTCGTTGGGTATCCAGACTCCGTTTATTACATTGAACGTTCAGGCTCCGGTCAGTTTCGTTGGGTATCCAGACTCCGGTTATTACGTTGAGGATTCAGGCTCCGATTAGTTTCGTTGGGTATCCAGACTCTGGTTTTTACGTTGAGCGTTTAGGCTCCGGTCAGTTTTGTTGGGTATCCAGACTCCGGTTATTCTGTTGAGGGTTCAGGCTCCGGTCAGTTTCGTTGGGTATCCAGACTCCGGTTATTACATTGAGCGTTCAGGCTCCGGTCAGTTTAATTGGGTATCCAGACTCCGGTTATTACGTTGAGCGTTCAGGCTACGGTCAGTTTCTTTGGGTATCCAGACTCCGGTTATTACGTTGAGCGTTCAGGCTCCGGTCAGTTTCGTTGGGTATCCAGACTCCGGTTATTACGTTGAGCATTCAAGATCCGGTCTGTTTCGTTGGGTATCCAGAGTCTGGTTTTTACGTTGAACATTTAGGCTCCGGTCAGTTTTGTTGGGTATCCAGACTCCGGTTATTATGTTGAGGGTTCAGGCTCCGATCAGTTTTGATGGGTATCCAGACTCCGGTTATTACGTTGAGTGTTCAGGCTCCAATCAGTTTCTTTGGGTATCCAGACTCCGGTTATTACGTTGAGCGTTCAGGCTCTGGTCAGTTTCGTTGGGTATCCAGACTCCGGTTATTACGTTGAGCGTTCAGGCTCCAGTCAGTTTCTTTGGGTATCCAGACTCCGGTTATTACGTTGAGCGTTCAGGCTTCGGTCAGTTTCTTTGGGTATCCAGACTCTGGTTATTATGTTGAGCGTTCAGGCTCCGGTCAGTTTCGTTTGGTATCCAGACTTCGGTTATTACGTTGAGCGTTCAGGCTCTGGTCAGTTTCGTTGGGTATCCAGACTCCGTTTATTACGTTGAACGTTCAGGCTCTGGTCAGTTTCGTTGGGTATCCAGACTCCGGTTATTACATTGAGCATTCAGGCTCCGGTCAGTTTCGTTGGGTATCCAAAGTCTGGTTTTTACGTTGAGCGTTTAGGCTCCGGTCAGTTTTGTTGGGTATCCAGACTCCGGTTATTATGTTGAGGGTTCAGGCTCCGATCAGTTTTGTTGGGTATCCAGACTCCGGTTATTACGTTGAGTGTTCAGGCTCCAGTCAGTTTCGTTTGGTATCCAGACTTTGGTTATTACGTTGAGCGTTCAGGCTCCAGTCAGTTTCTTTGGGTATCCAGACTCCGGTTATTACGTTGAGCGTTCAGGCTCCAGTCAGTTTCGTTGGGTATCCAGACTCCGCTTATTTTGTTGAGCGTTCAGGCTCCTGTCAATTTCGTTGTGTATCCAGACTCCGGTTATTGCGTAGGGCGTTCAGGCTCCAGTCAATTTCGTTTGGTATCCAGACTTCGGTTATTACGTTGAGCGTTCAGGCTCCGGTCAGTTTCGTTGGGTATCCAGACTCCGTTTATTACATTGAACGTTCAGGCTCCGGTCAGTTTCGTTGGGTATCCAGACTCCGGTTATTACGTTGAGCATTCAGGCTCCGATCAGTTTCGTTGGGTATCCATACTCTGGTTTTTACGTTGAGCGTTTAGGCTCCGGTCAGTTTTATTGGGTATCCAGACTCCGGTTATTCTGTTGAGGGTTCAGGCTCCGGTCAGTTTCGTTGGGTATCCAGACTCCGGTTATTACATTGAGCGTTCAGGCTCCGGTCAGTTTAATTGGGTATCCAGACTCCGGTTATTACGTTGAGCGTTCAAGCTACGGTCAGTTTCTTTGGGTATCCAGACTCCGGTTATTACATTGAGCGTTCAGGCTCCGGTCAGTTTCGTTGGGTATCCAGACTCCGGTTATTACGTTGAGCGTTCAGGCTCCAGTCAGTTTCTTTGGGTATCCAGACTCCGGTTATTACGTTGAGCGTTCAGGCTCCGGTCAGTTTCTTTGGGTATCCAGACTCCAGTTATTATGTTGAGCGTTCAGGCTCCGGTCAGTTTCGTTTGGTATCCAGACTTCGGTTATTACGTTGAGTGTTCAGGTTCCGGTCAGTTTTGTTGGGTATCCAGACTCCGTTTATTACGTTGAACGTTCAGGCTCTGGTCAGTTTCGTTGGGTATCTAGACTCCGGTTATTACGTTGAGCATTCAGGCTCCGGTCAGTTTTGTTGGGTATCCAGACTCTGGTTATTATGTTGAGGGTTCAGGCTCCGATCAGTTTTGTTGGGTATCCAGACTCCGGTTATTACGTTGAGTGTTCAGGCTCCAGTCAGTTTCGTTGGGTATCCAGACTCAGGTTATTACGTTAAGCGTTCGGGCTCCGTTCAGTTTCTTTGGGTATCCAGAATCCGGTTATTACGTTGAGTGTTCAGGCTCCGGTCAGTTTCGTTGGGTATCAAGACTCAGGTTATTACGTTGAGCGTTCAGGCTCCGGTCATTTTCGTTGGGTATCCAGACTCAGGTTATTACGTTGAGCGTTCAGGCACCGGTCAGTTTCGTTGTGTATCCAGACTCTGGTTATTACGTTGAGCGTTCAGGCTCCGGTCAGTTTCTTTGGGTATCCAGACTCCGGTTATTACGTTGAGCATTCAGGCTCCGGTCAGTTTCTTTGGGTATCCAGACTCCGGTTATTACGTTGAGCGTTCAGGCTCCGGTCAGTTTCTTTGGGTATCCAGACTCCAATTATTACGTTGAGCGTTCAGGCTCCGGTCAGTTTCATTGGGTATCCAGACTCCGGTTATTTCGTTGAGCGTTCAGGCTCCGGTTAATTTCGTTGTGTATCCAGACTCCGGTTATTACGTTGATCGTTCAGGCTCCAGTAAATTTCGAATGGTATCCAGACTCCGGTTATTACGTAGAGCGTTCAGGCTCCGGTCAGTTTCGTTTGGTATCCAGACTTCGGTTATTACGTTGAGCGTTCAGGCTCCGGTCAGTTTCGTTGGGTATCCAGACTCCGTTTATTACGTTGAACATTCAGGCTCCGGTCAGTTTCATTGGGTATCCAGACTCCGGTTATTACGTTGAGCATTCAGGCTCCGGTCATTTTCGTTGGGTATCCAGACTCCGGTTATTACGTTGAGCATTCAAGATCCGGTCTGTTTCGTTGGGTATCCAGAGTCTGGTTTTTACGTTGAACATTTAGGCTCCGGTCAGTTTTGTTGGGTATCCAGACTCCGGTTATTATGTTGAGGGTTCAGGCTCCGATCAGTTTTGTTGGGTATCCAGACTCCGGTTATTACGTTGAGTGTTCAGGCTCCAATCAGTTTCTTTGGGTATCCAGACTCCGGTTATTACGTTGAGCGTTCAGGCTCTGGTCAGTTTCGTTGGGTATCCAGACTCCGGTTATTACGTTGAGCGTTCAGGCTCCAGTCAGTTTCTTTGGGTATCCAGACTCCGGTTATTACGTTGAGCGTTCAGGCTTCGGTCAGTTTCTTTGGGTATCCAGACTCTGGTTATTATGTTGAGCGTTCAGGCTCCGGTCAGTTTCGTTTGGTATCCAGACTTCGGTTATTACGTTGAGCGTTCAGGCTCTGGTCAGTTTCGTTGGGTATCCAGACTCCGTTTATTACGTTGAACGTTCAGGCTCTGGTCAGTTTCGTTGGGTATCCAGACTCCGGTTATTACGTTGAGCGTTCAGGCTCCGGTCAGTTTCGTTGGGTATCCAGACTCCGGTTATTACGTTGAGCATTCAAGATCCAGTCTGTTTCGTTGGGTATCCAGAGTCTGGTTTTTACGTTGAACATTTAGGCTCCGGTCAGTTTTGTTGGGTATCCAGACTCCGGTTATTATGTTGAGGGTTCAGGCTCCGATCAGTTTTGTTGGGTATCCAGACTCCGGTTATTACGTTGAGTGTTCAGGCTCCAATCAGTTTCTTTGGGTATCCAGACTCCGGTTATTACGTTGAGCGTTCAGGCTCTGGTCAGTTTCGTTGGGTATCCAGACTCCGGTTATTACGTTGAGCGTTCAGGCTCCAGTCAGTTTCTTTGGGTATCCAGACTCCGGTTATTACGTTGAGCGTTCAGGCTTCGGTCAGTTTCTTTGGGTATCCAGACTCTGGTTATTATGTTGAGCGTTCAGGCTCCGGTCAGTTTCGTTTGGCATCCAGACTTCGGTTATTACGTTGAGCGTTCAGGCTCTGGTCAGTTTCGTTGGGTATCCAGACTCCGTTTATTACGTTGAACGTTCAGGCTCTGGTCAGTTTCGTTGGGTATCCAGACTCCGGTTATTACATTGAGCATTCAGGCTCCGGTCAGTTTCGTTGGGTATCCAAAGTCTGGTTTTTACGTTGAGCGTTTAGGCTCCGGTCAGTTTTGTTGGGTATCCAGACTCCGGTTATTATGTTGAGGGTTCAGGCTCCGATCAGTTTTGTTGGGTATCCAGACTCCGGTTATTACGTTGAGTGTTCAGGCTCCAGTCAGTTTCGTTTGGTATCCAGACTTTGGTTATTACGTTGAGCGTTCAGGCTCCAGTCAGTTTCTTTGGGTATCCAGACTCCGGTTATTACGTTGAGCGTTCAGGCTCCAGTCAGT
The DNA here is from genome assembly GCA_963859935.3 of Lathyrus sativus. NCBI lineage: Eukaryota > Viridiplantae > Streptophyta > Magnoliopsida > Fabales > Fabaceae > Lathyrus > Lathyrus sativus. The sequence goes on along the minus strand of CAWUDS030000653.1, from coordinate 655,370 downwards.
TTCGTTGGGTATCCAGACTCCGCTTATTTTGTTGAGCGTTCAGGCTCCTGTCAATTTCGTTGTGTATCCAGACTCCGGTTATTGCGTAGGGCGTTCAGGCTCCAGTCAATTTCGTTTGGTATCCAGACTTCGGTTATTACGTTGAGCGTTCAGGCTCCGGTCAGTTTCGTTGGGTATCCAGACTCCGTTTATTACATTGAACGTTCAGGCTCCGGTCAGTTTCGTTGGGTATCCAGACTCCGGTTATTACGTTGAGCATTCAGGCTCCGATCAGTTTCGTTGGGTATCCATACTCTGGTTTTTACGTTGAGCGTTTAGGCTCCGGTCAGTTTTATTGGGTATCCAGACTCCGGTTATTCTGTTGAGGGTTCAGGCTCCGGTCAGTTTCGTTGGGTATCCAGACTCCGGTTATTACATTGAGCGTTCAGGCTCCGGTCAGTTTAATTGGGTATCCAGACTCCGGTTATTACGTTGAGCGTTCAAGCTACGGTCAGTTTCTTTGGGTATCCAGACTCCGGTTATTACATTGAGCGTTCAGGCTCCGGTCAGTTTCGTTGGGTATCCAGACTCCGGTTATTACGTTGAGCGTTCAGGCTCCAGTCAGTTTCTTTGGGTATCCAGACTCCGGTTATTACGTTGAGCGTTCAGGCTCCGGTCAGTTTCTTTGGGTATCCAGACTCCAGTTATTATGTTGAGCGTTCAGGCTCCGGTCAGTTTCGTTTGGTATCCAGACTTCGGTTATTACGTTGAGTGTTCAGGTTCCGGTCAGTTTTGTTGGGTATCCAGACTCCGTTTATTACGTTGAACGTTCAGGCTCTGGTCAGTTTCGTTGGGTATCTAGACTCCGGTTATTACGTTGAGCATTCAGGCTCCGGTCAGTTTTGTTGGGTATCCAGACTCTGGTTATTATGTTGAGGGTTCAGGCTCCGATCAGTTTTGTTGGGTATCCAGACTCCGGTTATTACGTTGAGTGTTCAGGCTCCAGTCAGTTTCGTTGGGTATCCAGACTCAGGTTATTACGTTAAGCGTTCGGGCTCCGTTCAGTTTCTTTGGGTATCCAGAATCCGGTTATTACGTTGAGTGTTCAGGCTCCGGTCAGTTTCGTTGGGTATCAAGACTCAGGTTATTACGTTGAGCGTTCAGGCTCCGGTCATTTTCGTTGGGTATCCAGACTCAGGTTATTACGTTGAGCGTTCAGGCACCGGTCAGTTTCGTTGTGTATCCAGACTCTGGTTATTACGTTGAGCGTTCAGGCTCCGGTCAGTTTCTTTGGGTATCCAGACTCCGGTTATTACGTTGAGCATTCAGGCTCCGGTCAGTTTCTTTGGGTATCCAGACTCCGGTTATTACGTTGAGCGTTCAGGCTCCGGTCAGTTTCTTTGGGTATCCAGACTCCAATTATTACGTTGAGCGTTCAGGCTCCGGTCAGTTTCATTGGGTATCCAGACTCCGGTTATTTCGTTGAGCGTTCAGGCTCCGGTTAATTTCGTTGTGTATCCAGACTCCGGTTATTACGTTGATCGTTCAGGCTCCAGTAAATTTCGAATGGTATCCAGACTCCGGTTATTACGTAGAGCGTTCAGGCTCCGGTCAGTTTCGTTTGGTATCCAGACTTCGGTTATTACGTTGAGCGTTCAGGCTCCGGTCAGTTTCGTTGGGTATCCAGACTCCGTTTATTACGTTGAACATTCAGGCTCCGGTCAGTTTCATTGGGTATCCAGACTCCGGTTATTACGTTGAGCATTCAGGCTCCGGTCATTTTCGTTGGGTATCCAGACTCTGGTTTTTACGTTGAGCGTTTAGGCTCCGGTCAGTTTTGTTGGGTATCCAGACTCTTGTTATTATGTTGAGGGTTCAGACTCCGGTTATTACGTTGAGATAGCAGACTCCGGTTATTAGGTTGAGTGTTCAGGCTCCGGTCAATTTCGTTGGGTATCCAGACTTAGGTTATTACGTTGAGCGTTCAGGCTCCGGTCAGTTTCTTTGGGTATCCAGACTCCGGTTATTACGTTGAGCATTCAGGCACCGGTCAGTTTCGTTGTGTATCTAGACTCCGGTTATTACATTGAGCGTTCAGGCTCCAGTCAGTTTCGTTGGGTATCCAGACTCCGGTTTTTTACGTTGAGCGTTCAGGTTCCGGTCAATTTTGTTGGGTATCCAGACTCCGGTTGTTACGTTGAGTGTTCAGGCTCTGGTCAGTTTCGTTGGGTATCAAGACTCAGGTTATTACGTTGAGCGTTCAGGCACCGGTCATTTTCGTTGTGTATCCAGACTCTGGTTATTACGTTGAGCGTTCAGGCTCCAGTAAGTTTTGTTGGGTATCCAGACTCCGGTTTTTACGTTGAGGGTTCAGGCTCCGGTCAGTTTCATTGGGTATCCAAACTCCGGTTATTACGTTGAGCGTTCAGGCTCCGGTCAGTTTCGTTGGGTATCCAGACTCCGGTTATTACGTTGAGCGTTCAGGCTCCGGTCAGTTTCTTTGGGTATCCAGACTCCGGTTATTACCTTGAGCGTTCAGGCTCCGGTCAGTTTCGTTGGGTATCCAGACTCCGGTTATTTTGTTGAGCGTTCAGGCTCCGGTCAATTTCGTTGTGTATCCAGACTCCGGTTATTACATAGAGCGTTCAGGCTCCGGTCAGTTTCGTTTGGTATCCAGACATCGGTTATTACGTTGAGCGTTCAGGCTCCGGTCAGTTTCGTTGGGTATCCAGACTCCGGTTATTACGTTGAGCATTCAGGCTCCGGTCAGTTTTGTTGGGTATCCAGACTCTGGTTATTATGTTGAGGGTTCAGGCTCCGATCAGTTTTGTTGGGTATCCAGACTCCGGTTATTACGTTGAGTGTTCAGGCTCCAGTCAGTTTCGTTGGGTATCCAGACTCAGGTTATTACGTTAAGCGTTCGGGCTCCGTTCAGTTTCTTTGGGTATCCAGAATCCGGTTATTACGTTGAGTGTTTAGGCTCCGGTCAGTTTCGTTGGGTATCAAGACTCAGGTTATTACGTTGAGCGTTCAGGCTCCGGTCATTTTCGTTGGGTATCCAGACTCAGGTTATTACGTTGAGCGTTCAGGCACCGGTCAGTTTCGTTGTGTATCCAGACTCTGGTTATTACGTTGAGCGTTCAGGCTCCGGTCAGTTTCTTTGGGTATCCAGACTCCGGTTATTACGTTGAGCAGTCAGGCTCCGGTCAGTTTCTTTGGGTATCCAGACTCCGGTTATTACGTTGAGCGTTCAGGCTCCGGTCAGTTTCTTTGGGTATCCAGACTCCAATTATTACGTTGAGCGTTCAGGCTCCGGTCAGTTTCATTGGGTATCCAGACTCCGGTTATTTCGTTGAGCGTTCAGGCTCCGGTTAATTTCGTTGTGTATCCAGACTCCGGTTATTACGTTGATCGTTCAGGCTCCAGTAAATTTCGAATGGTATCCAGACTCCGGTTATTACGTAGAGCGTTCAGGCTCCGGTCAGTTTCGTTGGGTATCCAGACTCCGGTTATTACGTTGAGCGTTCAGGCTCCGGTCAGTTTCTTTGGGTATCCAGACTCCGGTTATTACCTTGAGCGTTCAGGCTCCGGTCAGTTTCGTTGGGTATCCAGACTCCGGTTATTTTGTTGAGCGTTCAGGCTCCGGTCAATTTCGTTGTGTATCCAGACTCCGGTTATTACATAGAGCGTTCAGGCTCCGGTCAGTTTCGTTTGGTATCCAGACATCGGTTATTACGTTGAGCGTTCAGGCTCCGGTCAGTTTCGTTGGGTATCCAGACTCCGGTTATTACGTTGAGCATTCAGGCTCCGGTCAGTTTTGTTGGGTATCCAGACTCTGGTTATTATGTTGAGGGTTCAGGCTCCGATCAGTTTTGTTGGGTATCCAGACTCCGGTTATTACGTTGAGTGTTCAGGCTCCAGTCAGTTTCGTTGGGTATCCAGACTCAGGTTATTACGTTAAGCGTTCGGGCTCCGTTCAGTTTCTTTGGGTATCCAGAATCCGGTTATTACGTTGAGTGTTTAGGCTCCGGTCAGTTTCGTTGGGTATCAAGACTCAGGTTATTACGTTGAGCGTTCAGGCTCCGGTCATTTTCGTTGGGTATCCAGACTCAGGTTATTACGTTGAGCGTTCAGGCTCCAGTAAGTTTTGTTGGGTATCCAGACTCCGGTTATTACGTTGAGCGTTCAGGCTCCGGTCAGTTTCGTTGGGTATCCAGACTCCGGTTATTACGTTGAGCGTTCAGGCTCCGATCAGTTTCTTTGGGTATCCAGACTCCGGTTATTACCTTGAGCGTTCAGGCTCCGGTCAGTTTCGTTGGGTATCCAGACTCCGGTTATTTTGTTGAGCGTTCAGGCTCCGGTCAATTTCGTTGTGTATCCAGACTCCGGTTATTACATAGAGCGTTCAGGCTCCGGTCAGTTTCGTTTGGTATCCAGACATCGGTTATTACGTTGAGCGTTCAGGCTCCGGTCAGTTTCGTTGGGTATCCAGACTCCGGTTATTACGTTGAGCATTCAGGCTCCGGTCAGTTTCGTTGGGTATCCAGACTCTGGTTTTTACGTTGAGCGTTTAGGCTCCGGTCAGTTTTGTTGGGTATCCAGACTCCGGTTATTATGTTGAGGGTTCAGGCTCCGGTCAGTTTCTTTGGGTATCCAGACTCTGGTTATTATGTCTAGGGTTCAGGCTCCGGTCAGTTTCGTTGGGTATCCAAACTCTGGTTATTACATTGAGCGTTCAGGCTCCAGTCAGTTTAATTGGGTATCCAGACTCCGGTTATTACGTTGAGCGTTCAGGCTACGGTCAGTTTCTTTGGGTATCCAGACTCAGGTTATTACGTTGAGCGTTCAGACACCGGTCATTTTCGTTGGGTATCCAGACTCAGGTTATTACGTTGAGCGTTCAGGCACCGGTCAGTTTCGTTGTGTATCCAGACTCTGGTTATTACGTTGAGCGTTCAGGCTCCGGTCAGTTTCTTTGGGTATCCAGACTCCGGTTATTACGTTGAGCATTCAGGCTCCGGTCAGTTTCTTTGGGTATCCAGACTCCGGTTATTACATTGAGCGTTCAGGCTCCGGTCAGTTTCTTTTGTGTATCCAGACTCCAGTTATTACGTTGAGCGTTCAGGCTCCGGTCAGTTTCATTGGGTATCCAGACTCCGGTTATTTCGTTGAGCGTTCAGGCTCCGGTTAATTTCGTTGTGTATCCAGACTCCGGTTATTACGTTGATCGTTCAGGCTCCAATCAATTTCGTTGGGTATCCAGACTCCGGTTATTACGTAGAGCGTTCAGGCTCCGGTCAGTTTCGTTTGGTATCCAGACTTCTGTTATTACGTTGAGCGTTCAGGCTCCGGTCAGTTTCGTTGGGTATCCAGACTCCGTTTATTACGTTGAACATTCAGGCTCCGGTCAGTTTGGTTGGGTATCCAGACTCCGGTTATTACGTTGAGCATTCAGGCTCTGATCAGTTTCGTTGGGTATCCAGACTCTGGTTTTTACGTTGAGCGTTTAGGCTCCGGTCAGTTTTGTTGGGTATCCAGACTCCGGTTATTATGTTGAGGGTTCAGGCTCCGGTCAGTTTCGTTGGGTATCCAGACTCTGGTTATTAGGTTGAGCGTTCAGGCTCCGGTCAATTTCGTTGGGTATCCAGACTCAGGTTATTATGTTGAGCGTTCAGGCTCGGGTCAGTTTCTTTGGGTATCCAGACTTCGGTTATTACGTTGAGCATTCAGGCACCGGTCAGTTTCGTTGTGTATCTAGACTCCGGTTATTACGTTGAGCGTTCAGGCTCCGGTCAGTTTCGTTGGGTATCCAGACTCCGGTTTTTTACGTTGAGCGTTCAGGTTCCGGTCAGTTTTTTTGGGTATCCAGACTCCGGTTGTTACGTTGAGTGTTCAGGCTCTGGTCAGTTTCGTTAGGTATCAAGACTCAGGTTATTACGTTGAGCGTTCAGGCACCGGTCAGTTTCGTTGTGTATCCAGACTCTGGTTATTACGTTGAGCGTTCAGGCTCCAGTCAGTTTTGTTGGGTATCCAGACTCCGGTTTTTACGTTGAGGGTTCAGGCTCCGGTCAGTTTCATTGGGTATCTAGACTTCGGTTATTACGTTGAGCGTTCAGGCTCCGGTCAGTTTCGTTGGGTATCCAGACTCCGGTTATTACGTTGAACGTTCAGGCTCTGGTCAGTTTCGTTGGGTATCCAGACTCCGGTTATTACGTTGAGCATTCAGGCTCCGGTCAGTTTCGTTGGGTATCCAGAGTCTGGTTTTTACGTTGAGCGTTTAGGCTCCGGTCAGTTATGTTGGGTATCCAGACTCCGGTTATTATGTTGAGGGTTCAGGCTCCGGTCAGTTTTGTTGGGTATCCAGACTCCGGTTATTACATTGATCGTTCAGGCTCCAGTCAATTTCGTTGGGTATCCAGACTCCGGTTTTTCGTTGAGCGTTCAGGCTCCGGTCAGTTTTGTTGGGTATCCAGACTTCGGTTATTACGTTGAGCGTTCAGGCTCTGGTCAGTTTTGTTTGGTATCCAGACTCCGGTTATTACGTTGAGATAGCAGGCTCCGGTCAGTTTCATTGGGTATCCAGACACCGGTTATTACGTTGAGCGTTCAGCCTCCGGTTAGTTTCGTTGGGTATCCAGACTCTGGTTATTACGTTGAGCGTTCAGGCTCCGGTCAGTTTCGTTTGGTATTTAGACTTCGGTTATTACGTTGAGCGTTCAAGCTCCGGTCAGTTTCGTTGGGTATCCAGACTCTGTTTATTATGTTGAACGTTCAGGCTCCGGTCAGTTTCGTTGGGTATCCAGACTCCGGTTATTACGTTGAGCATTCAGGCTCCGGTCAGTTTCGTTGGGTATCTAGACACCGGTTATTACGTTGAGCGTTCAGCCTCCGGTCAGTTTCGTTGGGTATCCAGACTCTGGTTATTACGTTGAGCGTTCAGGCTCTGGTCAGTTTCGTTTGGTATCCAGACTTCGGTTATTACGTTGAGCGTTCAGGCTCCGGTCAGTTTCGTTGGGTATCCAGACCCCGTTTATTACGTTGAACGTTCAGGCTCCGTTCAGTTTTGTTGGGTATCCAGACTCCGGTTATTACGTTGAGCATTCAGGCTCCGGTCAGTTTCGTTGTGTATCCAGACTCCGGTTATTACATTGATCGTTCAGGCTCCAGTCAATTTCGTTGGGTATCCAGACTCCGGTTATTACGTAGAGCGTTTAGGCTCCGGTCAGTTTCGTTTGGTATCCAGACTTCGGTTATTACGTTGAGCGTTCAGGCTCCGGTCAGTTTCGTTGGGTATCCAGACTCTGTTTATTACGTTGAACGTTCAGGCTCCGGTCAGTTTCGTTGGGTATCCAGACTCCGGTTATTATGTTGAGCATTCAGGCTCCGGTCAGTTTCGTTGGGTATCCAGACTCCGGTTTTTACGTTGAGCATTTAGGCTCTAGTCAGTTTTGTTGGGTATCCAGACTCCGATTATTATGTTGAGGGTTAAGGCTCTGGTCTGTTTCGTTGGGTATCCAGACTCCGATTATTACGTTGAGCGTTCAGGCTCCGGTCAGTTTCGTTGGGTATCCAGACTCCGGTTATTACGTTGAGCATTCAGGCTCCGGTCAGTTTCTTTGGGTATCCAGACTCCGGTTATTACGTTGAGCGTTCAGGCTCCGGTCAGTTTCGTTGGGTATCCAGACTCCGGTTATGAAGTTGAGCGTTTAGGCTCCGGTCAGTTTCTTTGGGTAACCAGACTCCGGTTATTACGTTGAGCGTTCAGGCTCCGGTCAGTTTCTTAGGGTATCCTGACTCCGGTTATTACGTTGAGCGTTCAGGCTCCGGTCAGTTTCGTTTGGTATCCAGACTTCGGTTATTACGTTGAGCGTTCAGGCTCCCGTCAGTTTCGTTGGGTATCCAGACTCCGTTTATTACGTTGAACGTTCAGGCTCCGGTCAGTTTCGTTGGGTATCCAGACTCCGGTTATTACGTTGAGCATTCAGGCTCCGGTCAGTTTCGTTGGGTATCCAGACTCTAGTTTTTACGTTGAGCGTTTAGGCTCCGGTCAGTTTTGTTGGGTATCCAGACTCCGGTTTTTACGTTGAGCGTTCAGGCTCCGGTCAGTTTCGTTGGGTATCCAGACTCCGGTTATTACGTTGAGCGTTCAAGCTCAGGTCAGTTTCGTTGGGTATCCAGACTCCGGTTATTACGTTGAGCGTTCAGGCTCCGGTCAGTTTCTTTGGGTATCCAGACTCCGGTTATTACGTTGAGCGTTCAGGCTCCGGTCAGTTTCGTTGGGTATCCAGACTCTGTTTATTACGTTGAACGTTCAGGCTCCGGTCAGTTTCGTTGGGTATCCAGACTCCGGTTATTATGTTGAGCATTCAGGCTCCGGTCAGTTTCGTTGGGTATCCAGACTCCGGTTTTTACGTTGAGCATTTAGGCTCTAGTCAGTTTTGTTGGGTATCCAGACTCCGATTATTATGTTGAGGGTAAAGGCTCTGGTCTGTTTCGTTGGGTATCCAGACTCCGATTATTACGTTGAGCGTTCAGGCTCCGGTCAGTTTCGTTGGGTATCCAGACTCCGGTTATTACGTTGAGCATTCAGGCTCCGGTCAGTTTCTTTGGGTATCCAGACTCCGGTTATTACGTTGAGCGTTCAGGCTCCGGTCAGTTTCGTTGGGTATCCAGACTCCGGTTATGAAGTTGAGCGTTTAGGCTCCGGTCAGTTTCTTTGGGTAACCAGACTCCGGTTATTACGTTGAGCGTTCAGGCTCCGGTCAGTTTCTTAGGGTATCCAGACTCCGGTTATTACGTTGAGCGTTCAGGCTCCGGTCAGTTTCGTTTGGTATCCAGACTTCGGTTATTACGTTGAGCGTTCAGGCTCCCGTCAGTTTCGTTGGGTATCCAGACTCCGTTTATTACGTTGAACGTTCAGGCTCCGGTCAGTTTCGTTGGGTATCCAGACTCCGGTTATTACGTTGAGCATTCAGGCTCCGGTCAGTTTCGTTGGGTATCCAGACTCTAGTTTTTACGTTGAGCGTTTAGGCTCCGGTCAGTTTTGTTGGGTATCCAGACTCCGGTTTTTACGTTGAGCGTTCAGGCTCCGGTCAGTTTCGTTGGGTATCCAGACTCCGGTTATTACGTTGAGCGTTCAAGCTCAGGTCAGTTTCGTTGGGTATCCAGACTCCGGTTATTACGTTGAGCGTTCAGGCTCCGGTCAGTTTCTTTGGGTATCCAGACTCCGGTTATTACGTTGAGCGTTCAGGCTCCGGTCAGTTTCGTTGGGTATCCAGACTCCGGTTATTTCGTTGAGCGGTCAGGCTACAGTCAATTTCGTTGTGTATCCAGACTCCGGTTATTACGTTGATCGTTCAGGCTCCAGTCAATTTCTTTGGGTATCCAGACTCCGGTTATTACGTAGAGCGTTCAGGCTCTGGTCAGTTTCGTTTGGTATCCAGACTCCGGTTATTACGTTGAGCGTTCAGGCTCCGGTCAGTTTCTTTGGGTATCCAGACTCCGGTTATTACGTTGAGCGTTCAGGCTCCGGTCAGTTTCGTTTGGTATCCAGACTCCGGTTATTACGTAGAGCGTTCAGGCTCCGGTCAGTTTCTTTTGGTATCCAGAATCCGGTTATTACGTTGAGCGTTCAGGCTCCGGTCAGTTTCGTTGGGTATCCAGACTCTGGTTATTACGTTGAGCGTTCAGGCTCCGGTCAGTTTCGTTGGGTATCCAGACTCCGGTTTTTACGTTGAGCATTTAGGCTCTAGTCAGTTTTGTTGGGTATCCAGACTCCGATTATTATGTTGAGGGTTAAGGCTCTGGTCTGTTTCGTTGGGTATCCAGACCCCGTTTATTACGTTGAACGTTCAGGCTCCGTTCAGTTTTGTTGGGTATCCAGACTCCGGTTATTACGTTGAGCATTCAGGCTCCGGTCAGTTTCGTTGTGTATCCAGACTCCGGTTATTACGTTGATCATTCAGGCTCCAGTCAATTTCGTTGGGTATCCAGACTCCGGTTATTACGTAGAGCGTTCAGGCTCCGGTCAGTTTCGTTTGGTATCCAGACTCTGTTTATTACGTTGAACGTTCAGGCTCCGGTCAGTTTCGTTGGGTATCCAGACTCCGGTTATTACGTTGAGCATTCAGGCTCCGGTCAGTTTCGTTGGGTATCCAGACTCCGGTTTTTACGTTGAGCATTTAGGCTCTAGTCAGTTTTGTTGGGTATCCAGACTCCGATTATTATGTTGAGGGTTAAGGCTCTGGTCTGTTTCGTTGGGTATCCAGACTCCGGTTATTACGTTGAGCGTTCAGGCTCCAGTCAGTTTCGTTGGGTATCCAGACTCCGGTTATTACATTGAGCGTTCAGGCTCCGGTCAGTTTCTTTGGGTATCCAGACTCCGGTTATTACATTGAGCGTTCAGGCTCCGGTCAGTTTCGTTGGGTATCCAGACTCCGGTTATGAAGTTGAGCGTTCAGGCTCCGGTCAGTTTCTTTGGGTATCCAGACTCCGGTTATTACGTTGATTTTTCAGGCTCCGGTCAGTTTCTTAGGGTATCCAGACTCCGGTTATTACGTTGAGCGTTCAGGCTCCGGTCAGTTTCATTTGGTATCCAGACTTCGGTTATTACGTTGAGCGTTCAGGCTCCCGTCAGTTTCGTTGGGTATCCAGACTCCGTTTATTACGTTGAACGTTCAGGCTCAGGTCAGTTTCGTTGGGTATCCAGACTCCGGTTATTACGTTGAGCATTCAGGGTCCGGTCAGTTTCGTTGGGTATCCAGACTCTAGTTTTTACGTTGAGCGTTTAGGCTCCGGTCAGTTTTGTTGGGTATCCAGACTCCGGTTTTTACGTTGAGCGTTCAGGCTCCGGTCAGTTTCGTTGGGTATCCAGACTCCGGTTATTACGTTGAGCGTTCAAGCTCAGGTCAGTTTCGTTGGGTATCCAGACTCCGGTTATTACGTTGAGCGTTCAGGCTCCGGTCAGTTTCTTTGGGTATCCAGACTCCGGTTATTACGTTGAGCGTTCAGGCTCCGGTCAGTTTCGTTGGGTATCCAGACTCCGGTTATTTCGTTGAGCGGTCAGGCTACAGTCAATTTCGTTGTGTATCCAGACTCCGGTTATTACGTTGATCGTTCAGGCTCCAGTCAATTTCGTTGGGTATCCAGACTCCGGTTATTACGTAGAGCGTTCAGGCTCTGGTCAGTTTCGTTTGGTATCCAGACTCCGGTTATTACGTTGAGCGTTCAGGCTCCGGTCAGTTTCTTTGGGTATCCAGACTCCGGTTATTACGTTGAGCGTTCAGGCTCCGGTCAGTTTCGTTTGGTATCCAGACTCCGGTTATTACGTAGAGCGTTCAGGCTCCGGTCAGTTTCGTTTGGTATCCAGACTCCGGTTATTACGTTGAGCGTTCAGGCTCCGGTCAGTTTCGTTGGGTATCCAGACTCTGGTTATTACGTTGAGCGTTCAGGCTCCGGTCAGTTTCGTTGGGTATCCAGACTCCGGTTTTTACGTTGAGCATTTAGGCTCTAGTCATTTTTGTTGGGTAACCAGACTCCGGTTATTACGTTGAGCGTTCAGGCTCCGGTCAGTTTCTTAGGGTATCCAGACTCCGGTTATAACGTTGAGCGTTTAGGCTCCGGTCAGTTTTGTTGGGTATCCAGACTCCTGTTTTTACGTTGAGCGTTCAGGCTCCCGTCAGTTTCGTTGGGTATCCAGACTCCGGTTATTACGTTGAGCGTTCAAGCTCAGGTCAGTTTCGTTGGGTATCCAGACTCCGGTTATTACGTTGAGCGTTCAGGCTCCGGTCAGTTTCTTTGGGTATCCAGACTCCGGTTATTACGTTGAGCGTTCAGGCTCCGGTCAGTTTCGTTGGGTATCCAGACTCCGGTTATTACGTTGAGCGTTTAGGCTCCGGTCAATTTCATTGTGTATCCAGACTCCGGTTATTACGTTGATCGTTCAGGCTCCAGTCAATTTCGTTAGGTATCCAGACTCCGGTTATTACGTAGAGCGTTCAGGCTCCGGTCAGTTTCGTTTGGTATCCAGACTCCGGTTATTACGTTGAGCGTTCAGGCTCCGGTCAGTTTCTTTGGGTATCCAGACTCCGGTTATTACGTTGAGCGTTCAGGCTCCGGTCAGTTTCGTTTGGTATCCAGACTCCGGTTATTACGTAGAGCGTTCAGGCTCCGGTCAGTTTCGTTTGGTATCCAGACTCCGGTTATTACGTTGAGCGTTCAGGCTCCGGTCAGTTTCGTTGGGTATCCAGACTCTGGTTATTACGTTGAGCGTTCAGGCTCCGGTCAGTTTCGTTGGGTATCCAGACTCCGGTTTTTACGTTGAGCATTTAGGCTCTAGTCAGTTTTGTTGGGTATCCAGACTCCGATTATTATGTTGAGGGTTAAGGCTCTGGTCTGTTTCGTTGGGTATCCAGACCCCGTTTATTACGTTGAACGTTCAGGCTCCGTTCAGTTTTGTTGGGTATCCAGACTCCGGTTATTACGTTGAGCATTCAGGCTCCGGTCAGTTTCGTTGTGTATCCAGACTCCGGTTATTACGTTGATCGTTCAGGCTCCAGTCAATTTTGTTGGGTATCCAGACTCCGGTTATTACGTAGAGCGTTCAGGCTCCGGTCAGTTTCGTTTGGTATCCAGACTCTGTTTATTACGTTGAACGTTCAGGCTCCGGTCAGTTTCGTTGGGTATCCAGACTCCGGTTATTACGTTGAGCATTCAGGCTCCGGTCAGTTTCGTTGGGTATCCAGACTCCGGTTTTTACGTTGAGCATTTAGGCTCTAGTCAGTTTTGTTGGGTATCCAGACTCCGATTATTATGTTGAGGGTTAAGGCTCTGGTCTGTTTCGTTGGGTATCCAGACTCCGGTTATTACGTTGAGCGTTCAGGCTCCAGTCAGTTTCGTTGGGTATCCAGACTCCGGTTATTACATTGAGCGTTCAGGCTCCGGTCAGTTTCTTTGGGTATCCAGACTCCGGTTATTACGTTGAGCGTTCAGGCTCCGGTCAGTTTCGTTGGGTATCCAGACTCCGGTTATGAAGTTGAGCGTTCAGGCTCCGGTCAGTTTCTTTGGGTATCCAGACTCCGGTTATTACGTTGATTTTTCAGGCGCCGGTCAGTTTCTTAGGGTATCCAGACTCCGGTTATTACGTTGAGCGTTCAGGCTCCGGTCAGTTTCATTTGGTATCCAGACTTCGGTTATTACGTTGAGCGTTCAGGCTCCCATCAGTTTCGTTGGGTATCCAGACTCCGGTTATGAAGTTGAGCGTTCAGGCTCCGGTCAGTTTCTTTGGGTAACCAGACTCCGGTTATTACGTTGAGCGTTCAGGCTCCGGTCAGTTTCTTAGGGTATCCAGACTCCGGTTATTACGTTGAGCGTTTAGGCTCCGGTTAGTTTTGTTGGGTATCCAGACTCCGGTTTTTACATTGAGCGTTCAGGCTCCCGTCAGTTTCGTTGGGTATCCAGACTCCGGTTATTACGTTGAGCGTTCAAGCTCAGGTCAGTTTCGTTGGGTATCCAGACTCCGGTTATTACGTTGAGCGTTCAGGCTCCGGTCAGTTTCTTTGGGTATACAGACTCCGGTTATTACGTTGAGCGTTCAGGCTCCGGTCAGTTTCGTTGGGTATCCAGACTCCGGTTATTACGTTGAGCGTTTAGGCTCCGGTCAATTTCGTTGTGTATCCAGACTCCGGTTATTACGTTGATCGTTCAGGCTCCAGTCAATTTCGTTAGGTATCCAGACTCCGGTTATTACGTAGAGCGTTCAGGCTCCGGTCAGTTTCGTTTGGTATCCAGACTCCGGTTATTACGTTGAGCGTTCAGGCTCCGGTCAGTTTCTTTGGGTATCTAGACTCCGGTTATTACGTTGAGCGTTCAGGCTCCGGTCAGTTTCGTTTGGTATCCAGACTCCGGTTATTACGTAGAGCGTTCAGGCTCCGATCAGTTTCGTTTGGTATCCAGACTCCGGTTATTACGTTTAGCATTCAGGCTCCGGTCAGTTTCGTTGGGTATCCAGACTTCGGTTATTACGTTGAGCGTTCAGGCTCCGGTCAGTTTCGTTGGGTATCCAGACTCTGGTTTTTACGTTGAGGGTTCGGGCTACGGTCAGTTTTGTTGGGTATCCAGACTCCGGTTATTATGTTGAGGGTTCAGGCTCCGGTTAGTTTTGTTGGGTATCCAGACTCCGGTTATTACGTTGAGTGTTCAGGCTCCGGTCAGTTTCGTTGGGTATCCAGACTCAGGTTATTACGTTGAGCGTTTAGGCTCCGGTCAGTTTCTTTGGGTATCCAGACTCCGGTTATTACGTTGAGCATTCAGGCACCGGTCAGTTTCGTTGTGTATCCAGACTCCGGTTATTACGTTGAGCGTTCAGGCTCCGGTCAGTTTATTTGGGTATCCAGACTCCGGTTTTTTACGTTGAGCGTTCAGGTTCCGGTCAGTTTGGTTGGGTATCCAGACTCCGGTTATGAAGTTGAGCGTTCAGGCTCCGGTCAGTTTCTTTGGGTATCCAGACTCCGGTTATTACGTTGATTTTTCAGGCTCCGGTCAGTTTCTTAGGGTATCCAGACTCCGGTTATTACATTGAGCGTTCAGGCTCCGGTCAGTTTCGTTTGGTATCCAGACTCCGGTTATTACGTTGAGCGTTCAGGCTCCGGTCAGTTTCTTTGGGTATCTAGACTCCGGTTATTACATTGAGCGTTCAGGCTCCGGTCAGTTTCGTTTGGTATCCAGACTCCGGTTATTACGTAGAGCGTTCAGGCTCCGATCAGTTTCGTTTGGTATCCAGACTCCGGTTATTACGTTTAGCATTCAGGCTCCGGTCAGTTTCGTTGGGTATCCAGACTTCGGTTATTACGTTGAGCGTTCAGGCTCCGGTCAGTTTCGTTGGGTATCCAGACTCTGGTTTTTACGTTGAGGGTTCGGGCTCCGGTCAGTTTTGTTGGGTATCCAGACTCCGGTTATTATGTTGAGGGTTCAGGCTCCGGTTAGTTTTGTTGGGTATCCAGACTCCGGTTATTACGTTGAGTGTTCAGGCTCCGGTCAGTTTCGTTGGGTATCCAGACTCAGGTTATTACGTTGAGCGTTTAGGCTCCGGTCAGTTTCTTTGGGTATCCAGACTCCGGTTATTACGTTGAGCATTCAGGCACCGGTCAGTTTCGTTGTGTATCCAGACTCCGGTTATTACGTTGAGCGTTCAGGCTCCGGTCAGTTTATTTGGGTATCCAGACTCCGGTTTTTTACGTTGAGCGTTCAGGTTCCGGTCAGTTTGGTTGGGTATCCAGACTCCGGTTATGAAGTTGAGCGTTCAGGCTCCGGTCAGTTTCTTTGGGTATCCAGACTCCGGTTATTACGTTGATTTTTCAGGCTCCGGTCAGTTTCTTAGGGTATCCAGACTCCGGTTATTACATTGAGCGTTCAGGCTCCGGTCAGTTTCATTTGGTATCCAGACTTCGGTAATTACGTTCAGCGTTCAGGCTCCCGTCAGTTTCGTTGGGTATCCAGACTCCGTTTATTACGTTGAACGTTCAGGCTCCGGTCAGTTTCGTTGGGTATTCAGACTCCGGTTATTACGTTGAGCATTCAGGCTCCGGTCAGTTTCGTTGGGTATCCAGACTCTGGTTTTTACGTTGAGCGTTTAGGCTCCGGTTAGTTTTGTTGGGTATCCAGACTCCGGTTTTTACGTTGAACGTTCAGGCTCCGGTCAGTTTCGTTGGGTATCCAGACTCCGGTTATTACGTTGAGCGTTCAAGCTCAGGTCAGTTTCGTTGGGTATCCAGACTCCGGTTATTACGTTGAGCGTTCAGGCTCCGGTCAGTTTTTTTGGGTATCCAGACTCCGGGTATTACGTTGAGCGTTCAGGCTTCGGTCAGTTTCGTTGGGTATCCAGACTCCGGTTATTACGTTGAGCGTTTAGGCTTCGGTCAATTTCGTTGTGTATCCAGACTCCGGTTATTACGTTGATCGTTCAGGCTCCAGTCAATTTCGTTGGGTATCCAGACTCCGGTTATTACGTAGAGCGTTTAGGCTCCGGTCAGTTTCGTTTGGTATCCAGACTCCGGTTATTACGTTCAGCGTTCAGGCTCCGGTAAGTTTCTTTGGGTATCTAGACTCCGGTTATTACGTTGAGCGTTCAGGCTCCAGTCAGTTTCGTTTGGTATCCAGACTCCGGTTATTACGTAGAGCGTTCAGGCTCCGGTCAGTTTCGTTTGGTATCCAGACTCCGGTTATTACGTTGAGCATTCAGTCTCCGGTCAGTTTCGTTGGGTATCCAGACTCCGGTTATTACGTTGAGCGTTCAGGCTCCGGTCAGTTTCGTTGGGTATCCAGACTCTGGTTTTTACGTTGAGGGTTCAGGCTCCGGTCAGTTTTGTTGGGTATCCAGACTCCGGTTATTATGTTGAGGGTTCAGGCTCCGGTCAGTTTTGTTGGGTATCCAGACTCCGGTTATTACGTTGAGTGTTCAGGCTCCGGTCAGTTTCGTTGGGTATCCAGACTCAGGTTATTACGTTGAGCGTTCAGGCACCAGTCAGTTTCTTTGGGTATCCAGACTCCGGTTATTACGTTGAGCGTTCAGGCTCCGGTCAGTTTCGTTAGGTATCCAGACTCCGGTTTTTTACATTGAGCGTTCAGGTTCCGGTCAATTTTCTTTGGTATCCAGACTCCGGTTATTACGTTGAGTATTTAGGCTCCGGTCAGTTTCGTTGGGTATCAAGACTCAGGTTATTACGTTGAGCGTTCAGGCTCTGATCAGTTTCGTTGGGTATCCAGACTCAGGTTATTACGTTGAGCGTTCAGGCACCGGTCAGTTTCCTTGTGTATCCAGACTCTGGTTATTACGTTGAGCGTTCAGGCTCCAGTCAGTTTTGTTGGGTATCCAGACTCCGGTTTTTACGTTGAGGGTTCATGCTCCGGTCAGTTTCGTTGGGTATCCAGACTCCGGTTATTACGTTGAGCGTTCAGGCTCCGGTCAGTTTCGTTGGGTATCCAGACTCCGGTTATTACCTTGAGTGTTCAGGCTCCGGTCAGTTTCTTTGGATATCCAGATTCCGGTTATTACGTTGAGCGTTCAGGCTCCGGTCAGTTTCGTTGGGTATCCAGACTCCGGTTATTTTGTTGAGCGTTCAGGCTCCGGTCAATTTTGTTGTGTATCCAGACTCCGGTTATTACGTTGATCGTTCAGGCTCCAGTCAATTTCGTTGGGTATCCAGACTCCGGTTATTACGTAGAGCGTTCAGGCTCCGGTCAGTTTCGTTTGGTATCCAGACTTCGGTTATTACGTTGAGCGTTCAGGCTCCGGTCAGTTTCGTTGGGTATCCAGACTCCGATCATTACGTTGAGCATTCAGGCTCCGGTCAGTTTCGTTGGGTATCCAGACTCTGGTTTTTACGTTGAGTGTTTAGGCTCCAGTCATTTTTGTTAGGTATCCAGACTCCGGTTATTATGTTGAGGGTTCAGGCTCCGGTCAGTTTCGTTGGGTATCCAGACTCCGGTTATTACATTGAGCGTTCAGGCTCCGGTCAGTTTCGTTGGGTATCCAGTCTCCGGTTATTACGTTGAGCGTTCAGGCTCCGGTCAGTTTCGTTGGGTATCCAGACTCCGGTGATTTCGTTGAGCGTTCAGGCTACGGTCAATTTCGTTGTGTATCCAGACTCCGGTTATTACGTTGATCGTTCAGGCACGAGTCAATTTCGTTGGGTATCCAGACTCCGGTTATTACGTAGAGCGTTCAGGCTCCGGTCAGTTTCGTTTGGTATCCAGACTCCGTTTATCACGTTGGGCGTTCAGGCTCCGGTCAGTTTCTTTGTGTATCCAGACTCCGGTTATTACGTTGAGCGTTCAGGCTCCGGTCAGTTTCGTTTGGTATCCAGACTCCGGTTATTACGTGGAGCGTTCAGGCTCCGGTCAGTTTCGTTTGGTATCCAGACTCCGGTTATTACGTTGAGCGTTCAGGCTCCGGTCAGTTTCGTTGGGTATCCAGACTCCGGTTATTACGTTTAGCGTTCAGGCTCCGGTCAGTTTCGTTGGATATCCAGACTCTGGTTTTTACGTTGAGGGTCCGGTCAGTTTTGTTGGGTATCCAGACTCCGGTTATTATGTTGAGCGTTCAGGCTCCGGTTAGTTTTGTTGGGTATCCAGACTCCGGTTATTACGTTGAGTGTTCAGGCTCCGGTCAGTTTCGTTGGGTATCCAGACTTAGGTTATTACGTTGAGCATTTAGGCTCCGGTCAGTTTCTTTGGGTATCCAGACTCCGGTTATTACGTTGAGCGTTCAGGCACCGGACAGTTTCGTTGTGTATCCAGACTCAGGTTATTACGTTGAGCGTTCAGGCACCGGTCAGTTTCCTTGTGTATCCAGACTCCGGTTATTACGTTGAGCGTTCAGGCTCCAGTCAGATTTGTTGGGTATCCAGACTCCGGTTTTTACGTTGATGGTTCAGGCTCCGGTCAGTTTCGTTGGGTATCCAGACTCCGTTTATTACGTTGAGCGTTCAGGCTCCGGTCAGTTTCGTTGGGTATCCAGACTCCAGTTATTACGTTGAGCGTTCAGGCTCCAGTCAGTTTCTTTGGGTATCCAGACTCCGGTTATAACCTTGAGCGTTCAGGCTCCGGTCAGTTTCGTTGGTTATCCAGACTCCGGTTATTTTGTTGAGCGTTTAGGCTCCGGTCAATTTCGTTTTCTATCCAGACTCCGGTTATTTCGTTGATCGTTCAGGCTCCAGTCAATTTCGTTGGGTATCCAGACTCCGGTTATTACGTAGAGCGTTCAGGCTCCAGTCAATTTCGTTTGGTATCCAGACTTCGGTTATTACGTTGAGTGTTCAGGCTCCGGTCAGTTTCGTTGGGTATCCAGACTCCGATTATTACGTTGAGCATTCAGGCTCCGGTCAGTTTCGTTGGGTATCCAGACTCTGGTTTTTACGTTGAGCGTTTAGGCCCCCGTCAGTTTTGTTGGGTATCCAGACTCCGGTTATTATGTTGAGGGTTCAGGCTCCGGTCAGTTTTGTTGGGTATCCAGACTCCGGTTATTACGTTGAGTGTTCAGGCTCCGGTCAGTTTCGTTGGGTATCCAGACTCAGGTTATTACGTTGAGCGTTTAGGCTCCGGTCAGTTTCTTTGGGTATCCAGACTACGGTTATTACGTTAAGCGTTCAGGCACCGGTCAGTTTCGTTGTGTATCCAGACTCCGGTTATTACGTTGAGCGTTCAGGCTCCGGTCAGTTTCGTTGGGTATCCAGACTTCGGTTTTTACGTTGAGTGTTCAGGTTCCGGTTAGTTTTGTTGGGTATCCAGACTCCGGTTATTACGTTGTATATTCAGGCTCCGGTCAGTTTCGTTGGGTATCAAGACTCAGGTTATTACGTTGAGCGTTCAGGCTCTGATCAGTTTCGTTGGGTATCCAGACTCAGGTTATTACGTTGAGCGTTCAGGTATCGGTCAGTTTCCTTGTGTATCCAGACTCCGGTTATTACGTTGAGCATTCAGGCTCCGGTCAGTTTCTTTGGGTATCAAGACTCCGGTTATTACGTTGAGCGTTCAGGCTCCGGTCAGTTTCGTTGGGTATCCAGACTCCGGTTATTTTGTTGAGCGTTCAGGCTCCGGTCAATTTCGTTGTGTATCCAGACTCCGGTTATTACGTTGATCGTTCAGGCTCCTGTAAATTTCGTTGGGTATCCAGACTCCGGTTATTACGTAGAGCGTTCAGGCTCTGGTCAGTTTCGTTTGGTATCCAGACTTCGGTTATCATGTTGAGCGTTCAGGCTCCGGTCAGTTTCGTTGGGTATCCAGACTCCGATTATTACGTTGAGCATTCAGGCTCCGGTCAGTTTCGTTGGGTATCCAGACTCTGGTTTTTACGTTGAGCGTTTAGGCTCCGGTCAGTTTTGTTGGGTATCCAGACTCCGGTTATTATGTTGAGGGTTCAGGCTCCGGTCAGTTTCGTTGGGTATCCAGACTCCGGTTATTACATTGAGCGTTCAGGCTCCGGTCAGTTTCGTTGGGTATCCAGTCTCCGGTTATTACGTTGAGCGTTCAGGCTCCGGTCAGTTTCGTTGGGTATCCAGACTCCGGTTATTTCGTTGAGCGTTCAGGCTACGGTCAATTTCGTTGTGTATCCAGACTCCGGTTATTACGTTGATCGTTCAGGCACGAGTCAATTTCTTTGGGTATCCAGACTCCGGTTATTACGTAGAGCGTTCAGGCTCCGGTCAGTTTCGTTTGGTATCCAGACTCCGGTTATTACGTTGGGCGTTCAGGCTCCGGTCAGTTTCATTGGGTATCCAGACTCCGGTTATTACGTTGAGCATTCAGGCTCCGGTCAGTTTCGTTTGGTATCCAGACTCCGGTTATTACGTGGAGCGTTCAGGCTCCGGTCAGTTTCGTTTGGTATCCAGACTCCGGTTATTACGTTGAGCGTTCAGGCTCCGGTCAGTTTCGTTGGGTATCCAGACTTCGGTTATTACGTTGAGCGTTCAGGCTCCGGTCAGTTTCGTTGGGTATCCAGACTCTGGTTTTTACGTTGAGGGTCCGGTCAGTTTTGTTGGGTTTCCAGACTCCGGTTATTATGTTGAGCGTTCAGGCTCCGGTTAGTTTTGTTGGGTATCCAGACTCCGGTTATTACGTTGAATGTTCAGGCTCCGGTCAGTTTCGTTGGGTATCCAGACTTAGGTTATTACGTTGAGCATTTAGGCTCCGGTCAGTTTCTTTGGGTATCCAGACTCCGGTTATTACGTTGAGCGTTCAGGCACCGGACAATTTCGTTGTGTATCCAGACTCAGGTTATTACGTTGAGCGTTCAGGCACCGGTCAGTTTCCTTGTGTATCCAGACTCCGGTTATTACGTTGAGCGTTCAGGCTCCAGTCAGTTTTGTTGGGTATCCAGACTCCGGTTTTTACTTTGATGGTTCAGGCTCCGGTCAGTTTCGTTGGGTATCCAGACGCCGGTTATTACGTTGAGCGTTCAGGCTCCGGTCAGTTTCGTTGGGTATCCAGACTCCGGTTATTACGTTGAACGTTCAGGCTCCGGTCAGTTTCTTTGGGTATCCAGACTCCGGTTATTACCTTGAGCGTTCAGGCTCCGGTCAGTTTCGTTGGTTATCCAGACTCCGGTTATTTCGTTGATCGTTCAGGCTCCTGTAAATTTCGTTGGGTATCCAGACTCCGGTTATTACCTTGAGCGTTCAGGCTCCGGTCAGTTTCGTTTGGTATCCAGACTTCGGTTATTATGTTGAGCGTTCAGGCTCTGGTCAGTTTCGTTGGGTATCCAGACTCCGATTATTACGTTGAGCATTCAGGCTCTGGTCAGTTTCGTTGGGTATCCAGACTCTGGTTTTTACGTTGAGCGTTCAGGCTCCGGTCAGTTTCATTTGGTATCCAGACTTCGGTTATTACGTTGAGCGTTCAGGCTCCCGTCAGTTTCGTTGGGTATCCAGACTTAGGTTATTACGTTGAGCATTTAGGCTCCGGTCAGTTTCTTTGGGTATCCAGACTCCGGTTATTACGTTGAGCGTTCAGGCACCGGACAATTTCGTTGTGTATCCAGACTCAGGTTATTACGTTGAGCGTTCAGGCACCGGTCAGTTTCCTTGTGTATCCAGACTCCGGTTATTACGTTGAGCGTTCAGGCTCCAGTCAGTTTTGTTGGGTATCCAGACTCCGGTTTTTACTTTGATGGTTCAGGCTCCGGTCAGTTTCGTTGGGTATCCAGACTCCGGTTATTACGTTGAGCGTTCAGGCTCCGGTCAGTTTCGTTGGGTATCCAGACTCCGGTTATTACGTTGAACGTTCAGGCTCCGGTCAGTTTCGTTGGGTATCCAGACTTCGGTTATTACGTTGAGCGTTCAGGCTCCGGTCAGTTTCGTTGGGTATCCAGACTCCGGTTATTTCGTTGAGCGTTCAGGCTACGGTCAATTTCGTTGTGTATCCAGACTCCGGTTATTACGTTGATCGTTCAGGCACGAGTCAATTTCGTTGGGTATCCAGACTCCGGTTATTACGTAGAGCGTTCAGGCTCCGGTCAGTTTCGTTTGGTATCCAGACTCCGGTTATTACGTTGGGCGTTCAGGCTCCGGTCAGTTTCATTGGGTATCCAGACTCCGGTTATTACGTTGAGCGTTCAGGCTCCGGTCAGTTTCGTTTGGTATCAAGACTCCGGTTATTACGTGGAGCGTTCAGGCTCCGGTCAGTTTCGTTTGGTATCCAGACTCCGGTTATTACGTTGAGCGTTCAGGCTCCGGTCAGTTTCGTTGGGTATCCAGACTTCGGTTATTACGTTGAGCGTTCAGGCTCCGGTCAGTTTCGTTGGGTATCCAGACTCTGGTTTTTACGTTGAGGGTCCGGTCAGTTTTGTTGGGTTTCCAGACTCCGGTTATTATGTTGAGCGTTCAGGCTCCGGTTAGTTTTGTTGGGTATCCAGACTCCGGTTATTACGTTGAGTGTTCAGGCTCCGGTCAGTTTCGTTGGGTATCCAGACTTAGGTTATTACGTTGAGCATTTAGGCTCCGGTCAGTTTCTTTGGGTATCCAGACTCCGGTTATTACGTTGAGCGTTCAGGCACCGGACAATTTCGTTGTGTATCCAGACTCAGGTTATTACGTTGAGCGTTCAGGCACCGGTCAGTTTCCTTGTGTATCCAGACTCCGGTTATTACGTTGAGCGTTCAGGCTCCAGTCAGTTTTGTTGGGTATCCAGACTCCGGTTTTTACTTTGATGGTTCAGGCTCCGGTCAGTTTCGTTGGGTATCCAGACTCCGGTTATTACGTTGAGCGTTCAGGCTCCGGTCAGTTTCGTTGGGTATCCAGACTCCGGTTATTACGTTGAACGTTCAGGCTCCGGTCAGTTTCGTTGGGTATCCAGACTTCGGTTATTACGTTGAGCGTTCAGGCTCCGGTCAGTTTCGTTGGGTATCCAGACTCTTGTGTTTACGTTGAGCGTTTAGGCTCCGGTCAGTTTTGTTGGGTATCCAGACTCCGGTTATTATGTTGAGGGTTCAGGCTCCGGTCAGTTTCGTTGGGTATCCGGACTCTGGTTATTACATTGAGCATTCAGGCTCCGGTCAGTTTCGTTGGGTATCCAGACTTCGGTTATTACGTTGAGCGTTCAAGCTCCGGTCAGTTTCTTTGGGTATCCAGACTCCGGTTATTACGTTGAGCGTTAAGGCTCCGGTCAGTTTCGTTGGGTATCCAGACTCCGGTTATTACATTGAGCATTCAGGCTCTGGTCAGTTTCTTTGGGTATCCAAACTCCGGTTATTACGTTGAGCGTTCAGGCACCGGTCAGTTTCATTGTGTATCCAGACTCCGGTTATTAATCTGAGCATTCAGGCTCCAGTCAGTTTTGTTGGGTATCCAGACTCCGATTTTTACGTTGAGGGTTCAGGCTCCGGTCAGTTTCGTTGGGTATCCAGACTCCGGTTATTACGTTGAGCGTTCAGGCTCCGGTCAGTTTCTTTGGGTATCCAGACTCCGGTTATTACGTTGAGCGTTCAGGCTCCGGTCAGTTTCGTTGGGTATCCAGACTCCGGTTATTTTGTTGAGCGTTCAGGCTCCGGTCAATTTCGTTGTGTATCCAGACTCCGGTTATTACGTTGATCGTTCAAGCTCCAGTCAATTTCGTTGGGTATCCAGACTCCGGTTATTACGTAGAGCGTTCAGGCTCCGCTCAGTTTCGTTTGGTATCCAGACTTCGGTTATTACGTTGAGCGTTCAGGCTCCGATCAGTTTCGTTGGGTATCCAGACTCCGGTTATTACGTTGAGCATTCAGGCTCCGGTCAGTTTCGTTGGGTATCCAGACTCTGGTTTTTACGTTGAGCGTTTAGGCTCCGGTCAGTTTTGTTGGGTATCCAGACTCCGGTAATTATGTTGAGGGTTCAGGCTCCGGTCAGTTTCGTTGGGTATCCAGACTCTGGTTATTACATGGAGCGTTCAGGCTCCGGTCAGTTTCGTTGGGTATCCAGACTCCGGTTATTACGTTGAGCGTTCAGGCTCCGGTCAGTTTCTTTGGGTATCCAGACTCCGATTATTACGTTGAGCGTTCAGGCTTCGGTCAGTTTCGTTGGGTATCCAGACTCCGGTTATTACGTTGAGCGTTCAGGCTCCGGTCAGTTTCTTTGGGTATCCATACTCCGGTTATTATGTTGAGCGTTCAGGCTCCGGTCAGTTTCTTTGGGTATCCAGAGTCCGGTTATTACGTTGAGCGTTCAGGCACCGGTCAGTTTCGTTGTGTATCCAGACTCCGGTTATTAAGTTGAGCGTTCAGGCTCTAGTCAGTTTTGTTGGGTATCCAGACTCCGGTTTTTACGTTGAGGGTTCAGGCTCCGGTCAGTTTCGGTGGGTATCCAGACTCCGGTTATTACGTTGAGCGTTCAGGCTCCGGTCAGTTTCGTTGGGTATCCAGACTCCGGTTATTACGTTGAGCGTTCAGGCTCCGGTCAATTTCTTTGGGTATCCAGACTCCGGTTATTACGTTGAGCGTTAAGGCTCCGGTCAGTTTCGTTGGGTATCCAGACTCTGGTTATTACGTTGAGCGTTCAGGCTCCGGTCAGTTTCTTTGGGTATCCAGACTCCGGTTATTATGTTGAGCGTTCAGGCTCCGGTCAGTTTCTTTGGGTATCCAGACTCCGGTTATTACGTTGAGCGTTCAGGCACCGGTCAGTTTCGTTTTGTATCCAGACTCCGGTTATTAAGTTGAGCGTTCAGGATCCAGTCAGTTTTGTTGGGTATCCAGACTCCGGTTTTTACGTTGAGGGTTCAGGCTCCGGTCAGTTTCGTTGGGTATCCAGACTCTGGTTTTTATGTTGAGCGTTTAGGCTCCGGTCAGTTTTGTTGGGTATCCAGACTCCGGTTATTATGTTGAGGGTTCAGGCTCCGGTCAGTTTCGTTGGGTATCCGGACTCTGGTTATTACATTGAGCATTCAGGCTCCGGTCAGTTTCGTTGTGTATCCAGACTTCGGTTATTACGTTGAGCGTTCAAGCTCCGGTCAGTTTCTTTGGGTATCCAGACTCCGGTTATTACGTTGAGCGTTAAGGCTCCGGTCAGTTTCGTTGGGTATCCAGACTCCGGTTATTACGTTGAGCATTCAGGCTCCGGTCAGTTTCTTTGGGTATCCAAACTCCGGTTATTACGTTGAGCGTTCAGGCACCGGTCAGTTTCATTGTGTATCCAGACTCCGGTTATTAATCTGAGCATTCAGGCTCCGGTCAATTTCTTTGGGTATCCAGACTCCGGTTATTACGTTGAGCATTCAGGCTCCGGTCAGTTTCTTTGGGTATCCAAACTCCGGTTATTACGTTGAGCGTTCAGGCACCGGTCAGTTTCATTGTGTATCCAGACTCCGGTTATTAATCTGAGCATTCAGGCTCCAGTCAGTTTTGTTGGGTATCCAGACTCCGGTTTTTACGTTGAGGGTTCAGGCTCCGGTCAGTTTCGTTGGGTATCCAGACTCCGGTTATTACGTAGAGCGTTCAGGCTCCGCTCAGTTTCGTTTGGTATCCAGACTTTGGTTATTACGTTGAGCGTTCAGGCTCCGATCAGTTTCGTTGGGTATCCAGACTCCGGTTATTACGTTGAGCATTCAGGCTCCGGTCAGTTTCGTTGGGTATCCAGACTCTGGTTTTTACGTTGAGCGTTTAGGCTCCGGTCAGTTTTGTTGGGTATCCAGACTCCGGTTATTATGTTGAGGGTTCAGGCTCCGGTCAGTTTCGTTGGGTATCCAGACTCTGGTTATTACATGGAGCGTTCAGGCTCCGGTCAGTTTCGTTGGGTATCCAGACTCCGGTTATTACGTTGAGCGTTCAGGCTCCGGTCAGTTTCTTTGGGTATCCAGACTCCGATTATTACGTTGAGCGTTCAGGCTCCGGTCAGTTTCGTTGGGTATCCAGACTCCGGTTATTACGTTGAGCGTTCAGGCTCCGGTCAGTTTCTTTGGGTATCCATACTCCGGTTATTATGTTGAGCGTTCAGGCTCCGGTCAGTTTCTTTGGGTATCCAGAGTCCGGTTATTACGTTGAGCGTTCAGGCACCGGTCAGTTTCGTTGTGTATCCAGACTCCGGTTATTAGGTTGAGCGTTCAGGCTCTAGTCAGTTTTGTTGGGTATTCAGACTCCGGTTTTTACGTTGAGGGTTCAGGCTCCGGTCAGTTTCGGTGGGTATCCAGACTCCGGTTATTACGTTGAGCGTTCAGGCTCCGGTCAGTTTCGTTGGGTATCCAGACTCCGGTTATTACGTTGAGCGTTCAGGCTCCGGTCAATTTCTTTGGGTATCCAGACTCCGGTTATTACGTTGAGCGTTCAGGCTCCGGTCAGTTTCGTTGGGTATCCAGACTCTGGTTATTACGTTGAGCGTTCAGGCACCGGTCAGTTTCATTGTGTATCCAGACTCCGGTTATTAATCTGAGCATTCAGGCTCCAGTCAGTTTTGTTGGGTATCCAGACTCCGGTTTTTACGTTGAGAGTTCAGGCTCCGGTCAGTTTCGTTGGGTATCCAGACTCCGGTTATTACGTTGAGCGTTCAGGCTCCGGTCAGTTTCGTTGGGTATCCAGACTCCGGTTATTTTGTTGAGCGTTCAGGCTCCGGTCAATTTCGTTGTGTATCCAGACTCCGGTTATTACGTTGATCGTTCAAGCTCCAGTCAATTTCGTTGGGTATCCAGACTCCGGTTATTACGTAGAGCGTTCAGGCTCCGCTCAGTTTCGTTTTGTATCCAGACTTCGGTTTTTACGTTGAGCGTTCAGGCTCCGATAAGTTTCGTTGGGTATCCAGACTCCGGTTATTACGTTGAGCATTCAGGCTCCGGTCAGTTTCGTTGGGTATCCAAACTCTGGTTTTTACGTTGAGCGTTTAGGCTCCGGTCAGTTTTGTTGGGTATCCAGACTCCGGTTATTATGTTGAGGGTTCAGGCTCCGGTCAGTTTCGTTGGGTATCCAGACTCTGGTTATTACATGGAGCGTTCAGGCTCCAGTCAGTTTCGTTGGGTATCCAGACTCCGGTTATTACGTTGAGCGTTCAAGCTCCGGTCAGTTTCTTTGGGTATCCAGACTCCGATTATTACGTTGAGCGTTCAGGCTCCGGTCAGTTTCGTTGGGTATCCAGACTCCGGTTATTACGTTGAGCGTTCAGGCTCCGGTCAGTTTCTTTGGGTATCCATACTCTGGTTATTATGTTGAGCGTTCAGGCTCCGGTCAGTTTCTTTGGGTATCCAGAGTCCGGTTATTACGTTGAGCGTTCAGGCACCGGTCAGTTTCGTTGTGTATCCAGACTCCGGTTATTAGGTTGAGCGTTCAGGCTCTAGTCAGTTTTGTTGGGTATCCAGACTCCGGTTTTTACGTTGAGGGTTCAGGCTCCGGTCAGTTTCGGTGGGTATCCAGACTCCGGTTATTACGTTGAGCGTTCAGGCTCCGGTCAGTTTCGTTGGGTATCCAGACTCCGGTTATTACGTTGAGCGTTCAGGCTCCGGTCAATTTCTTTGGGTATCCAGACTCCGGTTATTACGTTGAGCGTTCAGGCTCCGGTCAGTTTCGTTGGGTATCCAGACTCTGGTTATTACGTTGAGCGTTCAGGCACCGGTCAATTTCATTTGGTATCCAGACTCCGGTTATTAATCTGAGCATTCAGGCTCCAGTCAGTTTTGTTGGGTATCCAGACTCCGGTTTTTACGTTGAGGGTTCAGGCTCCGGTCAGTTTCGTTGGGTATCCGGACTCCGGTTATTACGTTGAGCGTTCAGGCTCCGGTCAGTTTCTTTGGGTATCCAGACTCCGGTTATTACGTTGAGCGTTCAGGCTCCGGTCAGTTTCGTTGGGTATCCAGACTCCGGTTATTTTGTTGAGCGTTCAGGCTCCGGTCAATTTCGTTGTGTATCTAGACTCCGGTTATTACGTTGATCGTTCAGGCTCCAGTCAGTTTCATTGGGTATCCAGACTCCAGTTATTACGTTGAGCGTTCAGGCTCCGGTCAGTTTCTTTGGGTATCCAGACTCCGATTATTACGTTGAGCGTTCAGGCTCTGGTCAGTTTCGTTGGGTATCCAGACTCCGGTTATTACGTTGAGCGTTCAGGCTCCGGTCAGTTTCTTTGGGTATCCATACTCCGGTTATTATGTTGAGCGTTCAGGCTCCGGTCAGTTTCTTTGGGTATCCAGAGTCCGGTTATTACGTTGAGCGTTCAGGCACCGGTCAGTTTCGTTGTGTATCCAGACTCCGGTTATTAGGTTGAGCGTTCAGGCTCTAGTCAGTTTTGTTGGGTATTCAGACTCCGGTTTTTACGTTGAGGGTTCAGGCTCCGGTCAGTTTCGGTGGGTATCCAGACTCCGGTTATTACGTTGAGCGTTCAGGCTCCGGTCAGTTTCGTTGGGTATCCAGACTCCGGTTATTACGTTGAGCGTTCAGGCTCCGGTCAATTTCTTTGGGTATCCAGACTCCGGTTATTACGTTGAGCGTTCAGGCTCCGGTCAGTTTCGTTGGGTATCCAGACTCTGGTTATTACGTTGAGCGTTCAGGCACCGGTCAGTTTCATTGTGTATCCAGACTCCGGTTATTAATCTGAGCATTCAGGCTCCAGTCAGTTTTGTTGGGTATCCAGACTCCGGTTTTTACGTTGAGAGTTCAGGCTCCGGTCAGTTTCGTTGGGTATCCAGACTCCGGTTATTACGTTGAGCGTTCAGGCTCCGGTCAGTTTCGTTGGGTATCCAGACTCCGGTTATTTTGTTGAGCGTTCAGGCTCCGGTCAATTTCGTTGTGTATCCAGACTCCGGTTATTACGTTGATCGTTCAAGCTCCAGTCAATTTCGTTGGGTATCCAGACTCCGGTTATTACGTAGAGCGTTCAGGCTCCGCTCAGTTTCGTTTTGTATCCAGACTTCGGTTTTTACGTTGAGCGTTCAGGCTCCGATAAGTTTCGTTGGGTATCCAGACTCCGGTTATTACGTTGAGCATTCAGGCTCCGGTCAGTTTCGTTGGGTATCCAAACTCTGGTTTTTACGTTGAGCGTTTAGGCTCCGGTCAGTTTTGTTGGGTATCCAGACTCCGGTTATTATGTTGAGGGTTCAGGCTCCGGTCAGTTTCGTTGGGTATCCAGACTCTGGTTATTACATGGAGCGTTCAGGCTCCAGTCAGTTTCGTTGGGTATCCAGACTCCGGTTATTACGTTGAGCGTTCAAGCTCCGGTCAGTTTCTTTGGGTATCCAGACTCCGATTATTACGTTGAGCGTTCAGGCTCCGGTCAGTTTCGTTGGGTATCCAGACTCCGGTTATTACGTTGAGCGTTCAGGCTCCGGTCAGTTTCTTTGGGTATCCATACTCTGGTTATTATGTTGAGCGTTCAGGCTCCGGTCAGTTTCTTTGGGTATCCAGAGTCCGGTTATTACGTTGAGCGTTCAGGCACCGGTCAGTTTCGTTGTGTATCCAGACTCCGGTTATTAGGTTGAGCGTTCAGGCTCTAGTCAGTTTTGTTGGGTATCCAGACTCCGGTTTTTACGTTGAGGGTTCAGGCTCCGGTCAGTTTCGGTGGGTATCCAGACTCCGGTTATTACGTTGAGCGTTCAGGCTCCGGTCAGTTTCGTTGGGTATCCAGACTCCGGTTATTACGTTGAGCGTTCAGGCTCCGGTCAATTTCTTTGGGTATCCAGACTCCGGTTATTACGTTGAGCGTTCAGGCTCCGGTCAGTTTCGTTGGGTATCCAGACTCTGGTTATTACGTTGAGCGTTCAGGCACCGGTCAATTTCATTTGGTATCCAGACTCCGGTTATTAATCTGAGCATTCAGGCTCCAGTCAGTTTTGTTGGGTATCCAGACTCCGGTTTTTACGTTGAGGGTTCAGGCTCCGGTCAGTTTCGTTGGGTATCCGGACTCCGGTTATTACGTTGAGCGTTCAGGCTCCGGTCAGTTTCTTTGGGTATCCAGACTCCGGTTATTACGTTGAGCGTTCAGGCTCCGGTCAGTTTCGTTGGGTATCCAGACTCCGGTTATTTTGTTGAGCGTTCAGGCTCCGGTCAATTTCGTTGTGTATCTAGACTCCGGTTATTACGTTGATCGTTCAGGCTCCAGTCAGTTTCATTGGGTATCCAGACTCCAGTTATTACGTTGAGCGTTCAGGCTCCGGTCAGTTTCTTTGGGTATCCAGACTCCGATTATTACGTTGAGCGTTCAGGCTCTGGTCAGTTTCGTTGGGTATCCAGACTCCGGTTATTACGTTGAGCGTTCAGGCTCCGGTCAGTTTCTTTGGGTATCCATACTCCGGTTATTATGTTGAGCGTTCAGGCTCCGGTCAGTTTCTTTGGGTATCCAGAGTCCGGTTATTACGTTGAGCGTTCAGGCACCGGTCAGTTTCGTTGTGTATCCAGACACCGGTTATTAAGTTGAGCGTTCAGGCTCTAGTCAGTTTTGTTGGGTATCCAGACTCCGGTTTTTACGTTGAGGGTTCAGGCTCCGGTCAGTTTCGGTGGGTATCCAGACTCCGGTTATTACGTTGAGCGTTCAGGCTCCGGTCAGTTTCGTTGGGTATCCAGACTCCGGTTATTACGTTGAGCGTTCAGGCTCCGGTCAATTTCTTTGGGTATCCAGACTCCGGTTATTACGTTGAGCGTTAAGGCTCCGGTCAGTTTCGTTGGGTATCCAGACTCTGGTTATTACGTTGAGCGTTCAGGCTCCGGTCAGTTTCTTTGGGTATCCAGACTCCGGTTATTATGTTGAGCGTTCAGGCTCCGGTCAGTTTCTTTGGGTATCCAGACTCCGGTTATTACGTTGAGCGTTCAGGCACCGGTCAGTTTCGTTTTGTATCCAGACTCCGGTTATTAAGTTGAGCGTTCAGGATCCAGTCAGTTTTGTTGGGTATCCAGACTCCGGTTTTTACGTTGAGGGTTCAGGCTCCGGTCAGTTTCGTTGGGTATCCAGACTCCGGTTATTACGTTGAGCATTCAGGCTCCGGTCAGTTTCTTTGGGTATCCAAACTCCGGTTATTATGTTGAGCGTTCAGGCACCGGTCAGTTTCATTGTGTATCCAGACTCCAGTTATTAATCTGAGCATTCAGGCTCCGGTCAATTTCTTTGGGTATCCAGACTCCGGTTATTACGTTGAGCATTCAGGCTCCGGTCAGTTTCTTTGGGTATCCAAACTCCGGTTATTACGTTGAGCGTTCAGGCACCGGTCAGTTTCATTGTGTATCCAGACTCCGGTTATTAATCTGAGCATTCAGGCTCCAGTCAGTTTTGTTGGGTATCCAGACTCCGGTTTTTACGTTGAGGGTTCAGGCTCCGGTCAGTTTCGTTGGGTATCCAGACTCCGGTTATTACGTTGAGCGTTCAGGCTCCGGTCAGTTTCTTTGGGTATCCAGACTCCGGTTATTACGTTGAGCGTTCAGGCTCCGGTCAGTTTCGTTGGGTATCCAGACTCCGGTTATTTTGTTGAGCGTTCAGGCTCCGGTCAATTTCGTTGTGTATCCAGACTTCGGTTATTACGTTGATCGTTCAAGCTCCAGTCAATTTCGTTGGGTATCCAGACTCCGGTTATTACGTAGAGCGTTCAGGCTCCGCTCAGTTTCGTTTGGTATCCAGACTTCGATTATTACGTTGAGCGTTCAGGCTCCGATCAGTTTCGTTGGGTATCCAGACTCCGGTTATTACGTTGAGCATTCAGGCACCGGTCAGTTTCGTTTTGTATCCAGACTCCGGTTATTAAGTTGAGCGTTCAGGATCCAGTCAGTTTTGTTGGGTATCCAGACTCCGGTTTTTACGTTGAGGGTTCAGGCTCCGGTCAGTTTCGTTGGGTATCCAGACTCTGGTTTTTACGTTGAGCGTTTAGGCTCCGGTCAGTTTTGTTGGGTATCCAGACTCCGGTTATTATGTTGAGGGTTCAGGCTCCGGTCAGTTTCGTTGGGTATCCGGACTCTGGTTATTACATTGAGCATTCAGGCTCCGGTCAGTTTCGTTGGGTATCCAGACTTCGGTTATTACGTTGAGCGTTCAAGCTCCGGTCAGTTTCTTTGGGTATCCAGACTCCGGTTATTACGTTGAGCGTTAAGGCTCCGGTCAGTTTCGTTGGGTATCCAGACTCCGGTTATTACGTTGAGCATTCAGGCTCCGGTCAGTTTCTTTGGGTATCCAAACTCCGGTTATTACGTTGAGCGTTCAGGCACCGGTCAGTTTCATTGTGTATCCAGACTCCGGTTATTAATCTGAGCATTCAGGCTCCGGTCAATTTCTTTGGGTATCCAGACTCCGGTTATTACGTTGAGCATTCAGGCTCCGGTCAGTTTCTTTGGGTATCCAAACTCCGGTTATTACGTTGAGCGTTCAGGCACCGGTCAGTTTCATTGTGTATCCAGACTCCGGTTATTAATCTGAGCATTCAGGCTCCAGTCAGTTTTGTTGGGTATCCAGACTCCGGTTTTTACGTTGAGGGTTCAGGCTCCGATCAGTTTCGTTGGGTATCCAGACTCCGGTTATTACGTTGAGCGTTCAGGCTCCGGTCAGTTTCTTTGGGTATCCAGACTCCGGTTATTACGTTGAGCGTTCAGGCTCCGATCAGTTTCGTTGGGTATCCAGACTCCGGTTATTTTGTTGAGCGTTCAGGCTCCGGTCAATTTCGTTGTGTATCCAGACTTCGGTTATTACGTTGATCGTCAAGCTCCAGTCAATTTCGTTGGGTATCCAGACTCCGGTTATTACGTAGAGCGTTCAGGCTCCGCTCAGTTTCGTTTGGTATCCAGACTTCGGTTATTACGTTGAGCGTTCAGGCTCCGATCAGTTTCGTTGGGTATCCAGACTCCGGTTATTACGTTGAGCATTCAGGCTCCGGTCAGTTTCGTTGGGTATCCAGACTCTGGTTTTTACGTTGAGCGTTTAGGCTCCGGTCAGTTTTGTTGGGTATCCAGACTCCGGTTATTATGTTGAGGGTTCAGGCTCCGGTCAGTTTCGTTGGGTATCCAGACTCTGGTTATTACATGGAGCGTTCAGGCTCCGGTCAGTTTCGTTGGGTATCCAGACTCCGGTTATTACGTTGAGCGTTCAGGCTCCGGTCAGTTTCTTTGGGTATCCAGACTCCGATTATTACGTTGAGCGTTCAGGCTCCGGTCAGTTTCGTTGGGTATCCAGACTCCGGTTATTACGTTGAGCGTTCAGGCTCCGGTCAGTTTCTTTGGGTATCCATACTCCGGTTATTATGTTGAGCGTTCAGGCTCCGGTCAGTTTCTTTGGGTATCCAGAGTCCGGTTATTACGTTGAGCGTTCAGGCACCGGTCAGTTTCGTTGTGTATCCAGACTCCGGTTATTAAGTTGAGCGTTCAGGCTCTAGTCAGTTTTGTTGGGTATCCAGACTCCGGTTTTTACGTTGAGGGTTCAGGCTCCGGTCAGTTTCGGTGGGTATCCAGACTCCGGTTATTACGTTGAGCGTTCAGGCTCCGGTCAGTTTCGTTGGGTATCCAGACTCCGGTTATTACGTTGAGCGTTCAGGCTCCGGTCAGTTTCGTTGGGTATCCAGACTCTGGTTATTACGTTGAGCGTTCAGGCTCCGGTCAGTTTCTTTGGGTATCCAGACTCCGGTTATTATGTTGAGCGTTCAGGCTCCGGTCAGTTTCTTTGGGTATCCAGACTCCGGTTATTACGTTGAGCGTTCAGGCACCAGTCAGTTTCGTTTTGTATCCAGACTCCGGTTATTATGTTGAGCGTTCAGGCACCGGTCAGTTTCGTTGTGTATCCAGACTCCGGTTATTAAGTTGAGCGTTCAGGCTCCAGTCAGTTTTGTTGGGTATCCAGACTTAGGTTTTTACGTTGAGGGTTCAGGCTCCAATCAGTTTCGTTGGGTATCCAGACTCCGGTTATTACGTTGAGCGTTCAGGCTCCGGTCAGTTTCTTTGGGTATCCAGACTCCGGTTATTACGTTGAGCGTTCAGGCTCCGGTCAGTTTCATTGGGTATCCAGACTCCGGTTATTTTGTTGAGCGTTCAGGCTCCGGTTAATTTCGTTGTGTATCCAGACTCCGGTTATTACGTTGATCGTTCAAGCTCCAGTCAATCTCGTTGGGTATCCAGACTCCGGTTATTACGTAGAGCGTTCAGGCTCCGGTCAGTTTCGTTTGGTATCCAGACTTCGGTTATTACGTTGAGCGTTCAGGCTCCGATCAGTTTCGTTGGGTATCCAGACTCCTGTTATTACGTTGAGCATTCAGGCTCCGGTCAGTTTCGTTGGGTATCCAGACTCTGGTTTTTACGTTGAGCGTTTAGGCTCCGGTCAGTTTTGTTGGGTATCCAGACTCCGGTTATTATGTTGAGGGTCCAGGCTCCTGTCAGTTTCGTTGGGTATCCAGACTCCGGTTATTACATTGAGCGTTCAGGCTCCGGTCAGTTTCGTTGGGTATCCAGACTCCGGTTATTACGTTGAGCGTTCAGGCTCCGATCAGTTTCTTTGGGTATCCAGACTCCGGTTATTACGTTGAGCGTTCAGGCTCCGGTCAGGTTAGTTGGGTATCCAGACTCCGGTTATTACGTTGAGCGTTCAGGCTCCGGTCAGTTTCTTTGGGTATCCAGACTCCAGTGATTACGTTGAGCGTTCAGGCTCCGGTCAGTTTCTTTGGGTATCCAGACTCCGGTTATTATGTTGAGCGTTCAGGCTCCGGTCAGTTTCATTTGGTATCCAGACTTTGGTTATTACATTGAGCGTTCAGGCTCCGGTCAGTTTCGTTGGGTATCCAGACTCCGTTTATTACGTTGAACGTTCAGGCTCCGGTCAGTTTCGTTGGGTATCCAGACTCCGGTTATTACATTGAGCATTCAGGCTCCGGTCAGTTTCGTTGGGTATCCAGACTCTCGTTTTTACGTTGAGCGTTTAGGCTCCGGTCAGTTTTGTTGGGTATCCAGACTCCGGTTATTATGTTGAGGGTTCAGGCTCTGGTCAGTTTCGTTGGGTATCCAGACTCCGGTTATTACATGGAGCGTTCAGGCTCCGGTCAGTTTCGTTGGGTATCCAGACTCCGGTTATTACGTTGAGCGTTCAGGCTTCGGTCAGTTTCTTTGGGTATCCAGACTCCGGTTATTACGTTGAGCGTTCAGGCTCCGGTCAGTTTCGTTGGGTATCCAGACTCCGGTTATTACGTTGAGCGTTCAGGCTCCGGTCAGTTTCTTTGGGTATCCATACTCCGGTTATTATGTTGAGCGTTCAGGCTTTGGTCAGTTTCTTTGGGTATCCAGACTCCGGTTATTACGTTGAGCGTTCAGGCTCCGGTCAGTTTCTTTGGGTATCCAGACTCCGGTTATTATGTTGAGCGTTCAGGCTCCGGTCAGTTTCTTTGGGTATCCAGACTCCGGTTATTACGTTGAGCGTTCAGGCACCGGTCAGTTTCGTTGTGTATCCAGACTCCGGTTATTAAGTTGAGCGTTCAGGCTCCAGTCAGTTTTGTTGGGTATCCAGACTCCAGTTTTTACGTTGAGGGTTCAGGCTCCGGTCAGTTTCGTTGGGTATCCAGACTCCGGTTATTACATTGAGCGTTCAGGCTCCGGTCAGTTTCTTTTGGTATCCAGACTCCGGTTATTACGTTGAGCGTTCAGGCTCCGGTCAGTTTCGTTGGGTATCCAGACTCCGGTTATTACGTTGATCGTTCAAGCTCCAGTCAATCTCGTTGGGTATCCAGACTCCGGTTATTACGTAGAGCGTTCAGGCTCCGGTCAGTTTCGTTTGGTATCTAGACTTCGGTTATTACATTGAGCGTTCAGGCTCCGATCAGTTTCGTTGGGTATCCAGACTCCTGTTATTACGTTGAGCATTCAGGCTCCGGTCAGTTTCGTTGGGTATCCAGACTCTGGTTTTTACGTTGAGCGTTTAGGCTCCAGTCAGTTTTTTTGGGTATCCAGACTCCGGTTATTATGTTGAGGGTCCAGGCTCCTGTCAGTTTCGTTGGGTATCCAGACTCCGGTTATTACATTGAGCGTTCAGGCTCCGGTCAGTTTCGTTGGGTATCCATACTGCGGTTATTACGTTGAGCGTTCAGGGTCCAATCAGTTTCTTTGGGTATCCAGACTCCGGTTATTACGTTGAGCGTTCAGGCTCCGGTCAGGTTCGTTGGGTATCCAGACTCCGGTTATTACGTTGAGCGTTCAGGCTCCGGTCAGTTTCTTTGGGTATCCAGACTACGGTTATTATGTTGAGCGTTCAGGCTCCGGTCAGTTTCATTTGGTATCCAGACTTTGGTTATTACGTTGAGCGTTCAGGCTCCGGTCAGTTTCTTTGGGTATCCAGACTCCGTTTATTACGTTGAACATTCGGGCTCCGGTCAGTTTCGTTGGGTATCCAGACTCCGGTTATTACGTTGAGCATTCAGGCTCCGGTCAGTTTCGTTGGGTATCCAGATTCTGGTTTTTACGTTGAGCGTTTAGGCTCCGGTCAGTTTTGTTGGGTATCCAGACTCCGGTTATTATGTTGAGGGTTCAGGCTCCGGTCAGTTTCGTTGGGTATCCAGACTCCGGTTATTACATGGAGCGTTCAAGCTCCGGTCAGTTTCGTTGGGTATCCAGACTCCGGTTATTACGTTGAGCGTTCAGGCTCCGGTCAGTTTCTTTGGGTATCCAGACTCCGGTTATTACGTTGAGCGTTCAAGCTCCGGTCAGTTTTGTTGGGTATCCAGACTCCGGTTATTACGTTGAGCGTTCAGGCTCCGGTCAGTTTCTTTGGGTATCCATACTCCGATTATTATGTTGAGCGTTCAGGCTCCGGTCAGTTTCTTTGGGTATCCAGACTCCGGTTATTACGTTGAGCGTTCAGGCTCCGGTCAGGTTCGTTGGGTATCCAGACTCCGGTTATTACGTTGAGCGTTCAGGCTCCGGTCAGTTTCTTTGGGTATCCAGACTCCAGTTATTACGTTGAGCATTCAGGCTCCGGTCAGTTTCTTTGGGTATCTAGACTCCGGTTATTATGTTGAGCGTTCAGGCTCCGATCAGTTTCATTTGGTATCCAGACTTTTGTTATTACGTTGAGCGTTCAGGCACCAGTCAGTTTCGTTGTGTATCCAGACTCCGGTTATTAAGTTGAGCGTTCAGGCTCCAGTCAGTTTTGTTGGGTATCCAGACTCCAGTTTTTACGTTGAGGGTTCAGGCTCCGGTCAGTTTCGTTGGGTATCCAGACTCCGGTTATTACATTGAGCGTTCAGGCTCCGGTCAGTTTCTTTGGGTATCCAGACTCCGGTTATTACGTTGAGCGTTCAGGCTCCGGTCAGTTTCGTTGGGTATCCAGACTCCGGTTATTACGTTGATCGTTCAAGCTCCAGTCAATCTCGTTGGGTATCCAGACTCCGGTTATTACGTAGAGCGTTCAGGCTCCGGTCAGTTTCGTTTGGTATCTAGACTTCGGTTATTACATTGAGCGTTCAGGCTCCGATCAGTTTCGTTGGGTATCCAGACTCCTGTTATTACGTTGAGCATTCAGGCTCCGGTCAGTTTCGTTGGGTATCCAGACTCTGGTTTTTACGTTGAGCGTTTAGGCTCCAGTCAGTTTTTTTGGGTATCCAGACTCCGGTTATTATGTTGAGGGTCCAGGCTCCTGTCAGTTTCGTTGGGTATCCAGACTCCGGTTATTACATTGAGCGTTCAGGCTCCGGTCAGTTTCGTTGGGTATCCATACTGCGGTTATTACGTTGAGCGTTCAGGGTCCAATCAGTTTCTTTGGGTATCCAGACTCCGGTTATTACGTTGAGCGTTCAGGCTCCGGTCAGGTTCGTTGGGTATCCAGACTCCGGTTATTACGTTGAGCGTTCAGGCTCCGGTCAGTTTCTTTGGGTATCCAGACTACGGTTATTATGTTGAGCGTTCAGGCTCCGGTCAGTTTCATTTGGTATCCAGACTTTGGTTATTACGTTGAGCGTTCAGGCTCCGGTCAGTTTCTTTGGGTATCCAGACTCCGTTTATTACGTTGAACATTCGGGCTCCGGTCAGTTTCGTTGGGTATCCAGACTCCGGTTATTACGTTGAGCATTCAGGCTCCGGTCAGTTTCGTTGGGTATCCAGATTCTGGTTTTTACGTTGAGCGTTTAGGCTCCGGTCAGTTTTGTTGGGTATCCAGACTCCGGTTATTATGTTGAGGGTTCAGGCTCCGGTCAGTTTCGTTGGGTATCCAGACTCCGGTTATTACATGGAGCGTTCAAGCTCCGGTCAGTTTCGTTGGGTATCCAGACTCCGGTTATTACGTTGAGCGTTCAGGCTCCGGTCAGTTTCTTTGGGTATCCAGACTCCGGTTATTACGTTGAGCGTTCAAGCTCCGGTCAGTTTTGTTGGGTATCCAGACTCCGGTTATTACGTTGAGCGTTCAGGCTCCGGTCAGTTTCTTTGGGTATCCATACTCCGATTATTATGTTGAGCGTTCAGGCTCCGGTCAGTTTCTTTGGGTATCCAGACTCCGGTTATTACGTTGAGCGTTCAGGCTCCGGTCAGGTTCGTTGGGTATCCAGACTCCGGTTATTACGTTGAGCGTTCAGGCTCCGGTCAG
The DNA here is from genome assembly GCA_963859935.3 of Lathyrus sativus. Taxonomy (NCBI): domain Eukaryota; kingdom Viridiplantae; phylum Streptophyta; class Magnoliopsida; order Fabales; family Fabaceae; genus Lathyrus; species Lathyrus sativus. Next base: position 616,944 of record CAWUDS030000653.1, on the reverse strand, counting down.
TTTCTTTGGGTATCCAGACTCCAGTTATTACGTTGAGCATTCAGGCTCCGGTCAGTTTCTTTGGGTATCTAGACTCCGGTTATTATGTTGAGCGTTCAGGCTCCGATCAGTTTCATTTGGTATCCAGACTTTTGTTATTACGTTGAGCGTTCAGGCTCCGGTCAGTTTCGTTGGGTATCCAGACTCCGTTTATTACGTTGAACGTTTGGGCTCCGGTCAGTTTCGTTGGGTATCCAGACTCCGGTTATTACATTGAGCATTCAGGCTCCGATCAGTTTCGTCGGGTATCCAGACTCTGGTTTTTACGTTGAGCGTTTAGGCTCCGGTCAGTTTTGTTGGGTATCCAGACTCCGGTTATTATGTTGAGGGTTCAGGCTCCGGTCAGTTTCGTTGGGTATCCAGACTCCGGTTATTACATGGAGCGTTCAGGCTCCGGTCAGTTTCGTTGGGTATCCAGACTCCGGTTATTACGTTGAGCGTTCAGGCTCCGGTCAGTTTCTTTGGGTTTCCAGACTCCGGTTATTACGTTGAGCGTTCAGGCTCCGGTCAGTTTCGTTGGGTATCCAGACTCCGGTTATTACGTTGAGCGTTCAGGCTCCGGTCAGTTTCGTTGGGTATCCAGACTCCGGTTATTACGTTGAGCGTTCAGGCTCCAGTCAGTTTCTTTGGGTATCCAGACTCCGGTTATTACGTTGAGCGTTCAAGCTCCGGTCAGTTTTGTTGGGTATCCAGACTCCGGTTATTACGTTGAGCGTTCAGGCTCCGGTCAGTTTCTTTGGGTATCCATACTCCGATTATTATGTTGAGCGTTCAGGCTCCGGTCAGTTTCTTTGGGTATCCAGACTCCGGTTATTACGTTGAGCGTTCAGGCTCCGGTCAGGTTCGTTGGGTATCCAGACTCCGGTTATTACGTTGAGCGTTCAGGCTCCGGTCAGTTTCTTTGGGTATCCAGACTCCAGTTATTACGTTGAGCATTCAGGCTCCGGTCAGTTTCTTTGGGTATCTAGACTCCGGTTATTATGTTGAGCGTTCAGGCTCCGATCAGTTTCATTTGGTATCCAGACTTTTGTTATTACGTTGAGCGTTCAGGCTCCGGTCAGTTTCGTTGGGTATCCAGACTCCGTTTATTACGTTGAACGTTTGGGCTCCGGTCAGTTTCGTTGGGTATCCAGACTCCGGTTATTACATTGAGCATTCAGGCTCCGATCAGTTTCGTCGGGTATCCAGACTCTGGTTTTTACGTTGAGCGTTTAGGCTCCGGTCAGTTTTGTTGGGTATCCAGACTCCGGTTATTATGTTGAGGGTTCAGGCTCCGGTCAGTTTCGTTGGGTATCCAGACTCCGGTTATTACATGGAGCGTTCAGGCTCCGGTCAGTTTCGTTGGGTATCCAGACTCCGGTTATTACGTTGAGCGTTCAGGCTCCGGTCAGTTTCTTTGGGTTTCCAGACTCCGGTTATTACGTTGAGCGTTCAGGCTCCGGTCAGTTTCGTTGGGTATCCAGACTCCGGTTATTACGTTGAGCGTTCAGGCTCCGGTCAGTTTCGTTGGGTATCCAGACTCCGGTTATTACGTTGAGCGTTCAGGCTCCAGTCAGTTTCTTTGGGTATCCAGACTCCGGTTATTACGTTGAGCGTTCAAGCTCCGGTCAGTTTTGTTGGGTATCCAGACTCCGGTTATTACGTTGAGCGTTCAGGCTCCGGTCAGTTTCTTTGGGTATCCATACTCCGATTATTATGTTGAGCGTTCAGGCTCCGGTCAGTTTCTTTGGGTATCCAGACTCCGGTTATTACGTTGAGCGTTCAGGCTCCGGTCAGGTTCGTTGGGTATCCAGACTCCGGTTATTACGTTGAGCGTTCAGGCTCCGGTCAGTTTCTTTGGGTATCCAGACTCCAGTTATTACGTTGAGCATTCAGGCTCCGGTCAGTTTCTTTGGGTATCTAGACTCCGGTTATTATGTTGAGCGTTCAGGCTCCGATCAGTTTCATTTGGTATCCAGACTTTTGTTATTACGTTGAGCGTTCAGGCTCCGGTCAGTTTCGTTGGGTATCCAGACTCCGTTTATTACGTTGAACGTTTGGGCTCCGGTCAGTTTCGTTGGGTATCCAGACTCCGGTTATTACATTGAGCATTCAGGCTCCGATCAGTTTCGTCGGGTATCCAGACTCTGGTTTTTACGTTGAGCGTTTAGGCTCCGGTCAGTTTTGTTGGGTATCCAGACTCCGGTTATTATGTTGAGGGTTCAGGCTCCGGTCAGTTTCGTTGGGTATCCAGACTCCGGTTATTACATGGAGCGTTCAGGCTCCGGTCAGTTTCGTTGGGTATCCAGACTCCGGTTATTACGTTGAGCGTTCAGGCTCCGGTCAGTTTCTTTGGGTTTCCAGACTCCGGTTATTACGTTGAGCGTTCAGGCTCCGGTCAGTTTTGTTGGGTATCCAGACTCCGGTTATTACGTTGAGCGTTCAGGCTCCGGTCAGTTTCGTTGGGTATCCAGACTCCGGTTATTACGTTGAGCGTTCAGGCTCCAGTCAGTTTCTTTGGGTATCCAGACTCCGGTTATTACGTTGAGCGTTCAAGCTCCGGTCAGTTTTGTTGGGTATCCAGACTCCGGTTATTACGTTGAGCGTTCAGGCTCCGGTCAGTTTCTTTGGGTATCCATACTCCGATTATTATGTTGAGCGTTCAGGCTCCGGTCAGTTTCTTTGGGTATCCAGACTCCGGTTATTACGTTGAGCGTTCAGGCTCCGGTCAGGTTCGTTGGGTATCCAGACTCCGGTTATTACGTTGAGCGTTCAGGCTCCAGTCAGTTTCTTTGGGTATCCAGACTCCAGTTATTACGTTGAGCATTCAGGCTCCGGTCAGTTTCTTTGGGTATCTAGACTCCGGTTATTATGTTGAGCGTTCAGGCTCCGATCAGTTTCATTTGGTATCCAGACTTTTGTTATTACGTTGAGCGTTCAGGCTCCGGTCAGTTTCGTTGGGTATCCAGACTCCGTTTATTACGTTGAACGTTCGGGCTCCGGTCAGTTTCGTTGGGTATCCAGACTCCGGTTATTACGTTGAGCATTCAGGCTCCGATCAGTTTCGTCGGGTATCCAGACTCCGGTTATTATGTTGAGGGTTCAGGCTCCGGTCAGTTTCGTTGGGTATCCAGACTCCGGTTATTACATGGAGCGTTCAGGCTCCGGTCAGTTTCGTTGGGTATCCAGACTCCGGTTATTACGTTGAGCGTTCAGGCTCCGGTCAGTTTCTTTGGGTTTCTAGACTCCGGTTATTACGTTGAGCGTTCAGGCTCCGGTCAGTTTCGTTGGGTATCCAGACTCCGGTTATTACGTTGAGCGTTCAGGCTCCGGTCAGTTTCGTTGGGTATCCAGACTCCGGTTATTACGTTGAGCGTTCAGGTTCCAGTCAGTTTCTTTGGGTATCCATACTCCGGTTATTATGTTGAGCGTTCAGGCTCCGGTCAGTTTCTTTGGGTATCCAGACTCCGGTTATTACGTTGAGCGTTCAGGCACCGGTCAGTTTCGTTGTGTATCCAGACTCCGGTTATTAAGTTGAGCGTTCAGGCTCCGGTCAGTTTTGTTGGGTATCCAGACTCCGGTTTTTACGTTGAGGGTTCAGGCTCCAGTCAGTTTCGTTGGGTATCCAGACTCCGGTTATTACGTTGATCGTTCAGGCTCCGGTCAGTTTCGTTGGGTATCTAGACTCCGGTTATTACGTTGAGCGTTCAGGCTCCGGTCAGTTTCTTTGGGTATCCAGACTCTGGTTATTACGTTGAGCGTTCAGGCTCCGGTCAGTTTGGTTGGATATCCAGACTCCGGTTATTACGTTGAGGGTTCAGGCTCCGGTCATTTTCTTTGGGTATCCAAACTCCGGTTATTATGTTGAGCGTTCAGGCTCTGGTCAGTTTCTTTGGGTATCCAGACTCCGGTTATTACGTTGAGCGTTCAGGCACCGGTCAGTTTCGTTTTGTATCCAGATTGCGGTTATTAAGTTGAGCGTTCAGGCTCCAGTCAGTTTTGTTGGGTATCCAGACTCCGGTTTTTACGTTGAGGGTTCAGGCTCCGGTCAGTTTCGTTGGGTATCCAGACTCCGGTTATTACGTTGAGCGTTCAGGCTCCGGCCAGTTTCTTTGGGTATCCAGACTCCAGTTATTATGTTGAGCATTCAGGCTCCGGTCAGTTTCTTTGGGTATCCAGACTCCGGTTATTATGTTGAGCGTTCAGGCTCCGGTCAGTTTCATTTGGTATCCAGACTTTGGTTATTACGTTGAGCGTTCAGGCTCCGGTCAGTTTCGTTGGGTATCCAGACTCCGTTTATTACGTTGAACGTTCGGGCTCCGGTCAGTTTCGTTGGGTATCCAGACTCCGGTTATTACGTTGAGCATTCAGGCTCCGGTCAGTTTCGTCGGGTATCCAGACTCTGGTTTTTACGTTGAGCGTTTAGGCTCCGGTCAGTTTTGTTGGGTATCCCGACTCCGGTTATTATGTTGAGGGTTCAGGCTCCGGTCAGTTTCGTTGGGTATCCAGACTCCGTTTATTACATGGAGCGTTCAGGCTCCGGTCAGTTTCGTTGGGTATCCAGACTCTGGTTATTACATTGAGCGTTCAGGCTCCGGTCAGTTTCTTTGGGTATCCAGACTCCGGTTATTACGTTGAGCGTTCAGGCTCCGGTCATTTTCGTTGGGTATCCAGACTCCGGTTATTACGTTGAGCGTTCAGTCTCCGGTCAGTTTCTTTGGGTATCCATACTCCGGTTATTATGTTGAGCGTTCAGGCTCCGGTCAGTTTCTTTGGGTATCCAGACTCCGGTTATTACGTTGAGCGTTCAGGCACCGGTCAGTTTCGTTTTGTATCCAGACTCCGGTTATTAAGTTGAGCGTTCAGGCTCCAGTCAGTTTTGTTGGGTATCCAGAATCCGGTTTTTACGTTGAGGGTTCAGGCTCCGGTCAGTTTCGTTGGGTATCCAGACTCCGGTTATTACGTTGATCGTTCAGGCCCCAGTCAGTTTCGTTGGGTATCCAGACTCCGGTTATTACGTTGAGCGTTCAGGCTCCGGTCAGTTTCTTTGGGTATCCAGACTCCGGTTATCACGTTGAGGGTTCAGGCTCCGGTCAGTTTCTTTGGGTATCCAGACTCCGGTTATTATGTTGAGCGTTCAGGCTCTGGTCAGTTTCTTTGGGTATCCAGACTCCGGTTATTACATTGAGCGTTCAGGCACCGGTCAGTTTCGTTGTGTATCCAGACTCCGGTTATTAAGTTGAGCGTTCAGGCTCCAGTCAGTTTTGTTGGGTATCTAGACTCCGGTTTTTACGTTGAGGGTTCAGGCTCCGGTCAGTTTCGTTGGGTATCCAGACTCCGGTTATTACGTTGACTGTTCAGGCTCCGGTCAGTTTCTTTGGTTATCCAGACTCCGGTTATTACGTTGAGCGTTCAGGCTCTGGTCAGTTTCGTTGGGTATCCAGACTCCGGTTATTTTGTTGAGCGTTCAGGCTCCGGTCAATTTCGTTGTGTAACCAGACTCCGGTTATTACGTTGATCGTTCAAGCTCCAGTCAATCTCTTTGGGTATCCAGACTCCGGTTATTACCTAGAGCGTTCAGGCTCCGGTCAGTTTCGTTTGGTATCCAGACTTCGGTTATTACGTTGAGCATTCAGGCTCCGATCAGTTTCGTTGGGTATCCAGACTCCTGTTATTACCTTGAGCATTCAGGCTCCGGTCAGTTTCATTGGGTATCCAGACTCTGGTTTTTACGTTGAGCGTTTAGGCTCCGGTCAGTTTTGTTGGGTATCCTGACTCCGGTTATTATGTTGAGGGTTCAGGCTCCTGTCAGTTTCGTTGGGTATCCAGACTCCGGTTATTACATTGAGCGTTCAGGCTCCGGTCAGTTTCGTTGGGTATCCAGACTCCGGTTATTACGTTGAGCGTTCAGGCTCCGGTAAGTTTCTTTGGGTATCCAGACTCCGGTTATTACGTTAAGCGTTCAGGCTCCGGTCAGGTTCGTTGGGTATCCAGACTCCGGTTATTACGTTGAGCGTTCAGGCTCCGGTCAGTTTCTTTGGGTATCCAGACTCCAGTTATTACGTTGAGCGTTCAGGCTCCGGTCAGTTTCTTTGGGTATCCAGACTCCGGTTATTATGTTGAGCGTTCAGGCTCCGGTCAGTTTCATTTGGTATCCAGACTTTGGTTATTACGTTGAGCGTTCAGGCTCCGGTCAGTTTCGTTGGGTATCCAGACTCCGTTTATTACGTTGAACGTTCGGGCTCCGGTCAGTTTCGTTGGGTATCCAGATTCTGGTTTTTACGTTGAGCGTTTAGGCTCCGGTCAGTTTTGTTGGGTATCCAGACTCCGGTTATTATGTTGAGGGTTCAGGCTCCGGTCAGTTTCGTTGGGTATCCAGACTCCGGTTATTACATGGAGCGTTCAGGCTCCGGTCAGTTTTGTTGGGTATCCAGACTCCGGTTATTACGTTGATCGTTCAGGCCCCGGTCAGTTTCGTTGGGTATCCAGACTCCGGTTATTACGTTGAGCGTTCAGGCTCCGGTCAGTTTCTTTGGGTATCCAGACTCCGGTTATTACGTTGAGGGTTCCGGCTCCGGTCAGTTTCTTTGGGTATCCAGACTCCGATTATTATGTTGAGCGTTCAGGCTCTGGTCAGTTTCTTTGGGTATCCAGACTCCGGTTATTACGTTGAGCGTTCAGGCACCGGTCAGTTTCGTTGTGTATCCAGACTCCGGTTATTAAGTTGAGCGTTCAGGCTCCAGTCAGTTTTGTTGGGTATCTAGACTCAGGTTTTTACGTTGAGGGTTCAGGCTCCGGTCAATTTCGTTGGGTATCCAGACTCCGGTTATTACGTTGACTGTTCAGGCTCCGGTCAGTTTCTTTGGGTATCCAGACTCCGGTTATTACGTTGAGCGTTCAGGCTCTGGTCAGTTTCGTTGGGTATCCAGACTCCGGTTATTTTGTTGAGCGTTCAGGCTCCGGTCAATTTCGTTGTGTATCCAGACTCCGGTTATTACGTTGATCGTTCAAGCTCCAGTCAATCTCGTTGGGTATCCAGACTCCGGTTATTACGTAGAGCGTTCAGGCTCCGGTCAGTTTCGTTTGGTATCCAGACTTCGGTTATTACGTTGAGCGTTCAGGCTCCGATCAGTTTCGTTGGGTATCCAGACTCCTGTTATTACGTTGAGCATTCAGGCTCCGGTCAGTTTCGTTGGGTATCCAGACTCTGGTTTTTACGTTGAGCGTTTAGGCTCCGGTCAGTTTTTTTGGGTATCCAGACTCCGGTTATTATGTTGAGGGTCCAGGCTCCTGTCAGTTTCGTTGGGTATCCAGACTCCGGTTATTACATTGAGCGTTCAGGCTCCGGTCAGTTTCGTTGGGTATCCAGACTCCGGTTATTACGTTGAGCGTTCAGGCTCCGATCAGTTTCTTTGGGTATCCAGACTCCGGTTATTACGTTGAGCGTTCAGGCTCCGGTCAGGTTCGTTGGGTATCCAGACTCCGGTTATTACGTTGAGCGTTCAGGCTCCGGTCAGTTTCTTTGGGTATCCAGACTCCGGTTATTATGTTGAGCGTTCAGGCTCCGGTCAGTTTCATTTGGTATCCAGACTTTGGTTATTACGTTGAGCGTTCAGGCTCCGGTCAGTTTCGTTGGGTATCCAGACTCCGTTTATTACGTTGAACATTCGGGCTCCGGTCAGTTTCGTTGGGTATCCAGACTCCGGTTATTACGTTGAGCATTCAGGCTCCGGTCAGTTTCGTTGGGTATCCAGATTCTTGTTTTTACGTTGAGCGTTTAGGCTCCGGTCAGTTTTGTTGGGTATCCAGACTCCGGTTATTATGTTGAGGGTTCAGGCTCAGGTCAGTTTCGTTGGGTATCCAGACTCCGGTTATTACATGGAGCGTTCAGGCTCCGGTCAGTTTCGTTGGATATCCAGACTCCGGTTATTACGTTGAGCGTTCAGGCTCCGGTCAGTTTCTTTGGGTATCCAGACTCCGGTTATTACGTTGAGCGTTCAAGCTCCGGTCAGTTTCGTTGGGTATCCAGACTCCGGTTATTACGTTGAGCGTTCAGGCTCCGGTCAGTTTCTTTGGGTATCCATACTCCGATTATTATGTTGAGCGTTCAGGCTCCGGTCAGTTTCTTTGGGTATCCAGACTCCGGTTATTACGTTGAGCGTTCAGGCTCCGGTCAGGTTCGTTGGGTATCCAGACTCCGGTTATTACGTTGAGCGTTCAGGCTCCGGTCAGTTTCTTTGGGTATCCAGACTCCAGTTATTACGTTGAGCATTCAGGCTCCGGTCAGTTTCTTTGGGTATCCAGACTCCGGTTATTATGTTGAGCGTTCAGGCTCCGGTCAGTTTCCTTTGGTATCCAGACTTTTGTTATTACGTTGAGCGTTCAGGCTCCGGTCAGTTTCGTTGGGTATCCAGACTCCGTTTATTACGTTGAACGTTCGGGCTCCGGTCAGTTTCGTTGGGTATCCAGACTCCGGTTATTACGTTGAGCATTCAGGCTCCGATCAGTTTCGTCGGGTATCCAGACTCTGGTTTTTACGTTGAGCGTTTAGGCTCCGGTCAGTTTTGTTGGGTATCCAGACTCCGGTTATTATGTTGAGGGTTCAGGCTCCGGTCAGTTTCGTTGGGTATCCAGACTCCGGTTATTACATGGAGCGTTCAGGCTCCGATCAGTTTCGTTGGGTATCCAGACTCCGGTTATTACGTTGAGCGTTCAGGCTCCAGTCAGTTTCTTTGGGTATCCATACTCCGGTTATTATGTTGAGCGTTCAGGCTCCGGTCAGTTTCTTTGGGTATCCAGACTCCGGTTATTACGTTGAGCGTTCAGGCACCGGTCAGTTTCGTTGTGTATCCAGACTCCGGTTATTAAGTTGAGCGTTCAGGCTCCGGTCAGTTTTGTTGGGTATCCAGACTCCGGTTTTTACGTTGAGGGTTCAGGCTCCAGTCAGTTTCGTTGGGTATCCAGACTCCGGTTATTACGTTGATCGTTCAGGCTCCGGTCAGTTTCGTTGGGTATCCAGACTCCGGTTATTACGTTGAGCGTTCAGGCTCCGGTCAGTTTCTTTGGGTATCCAGACTCCGGTTATTACGTTGAGCGTTCAGGCTCCGGTCAGTTTGGTTGGGTATCCAGACTCCGGTTATTACGTTGAGGGTTCAGGCTCCGGTCATTTTCTTTGGGTATCCAAACTCCGGTTATTATGTTGAGCGTTCAGGCTCTGGTCAGTTTCTTTGGGTATCCAGACTCCGGTTATTACGTTGAGCGTTCAGGCACCGGTCAGTTTCGTTGTGTATCCAGACTCCGGTTATTAAGTTGAGCGTTCAGGCTCCAGTCAGTTTTGTTGGGTATCCAGACTCCGGTTTTTACGTTGAGGGTTCAGGCTCCGGTCAGTTTCGTTGGGTATCTAGACTCCGGTTATTACGTTGACTGTTCAGGCTCCGGTCAGTTTCTTTGGGTATCCAGACTCCGGTTATTACGTTGAGCGTTCAGGCTCCGGTCAGTTTCTTTGGGTATCCAGACTCCAGTTATTACGTTGAGCATTCAGGCTCCGGTCAGTTTCTTTGGGTATCCAGACTCCGGTTATTATGTTGAGCGTTCAGGCTCCGGTCAGTTTCATTTGGTATCCAGACTTTGGTTATTACGTTGAGCGTTCAGGCTCCGGTCAGTTTCGTTGGGTATCCAGACTCCGTTTATTACGTTGAACGTTCGGGCTCCGGTCAGTTTCGTTGGGTATCCAGACTCCGGTTATTACGTTGAGCACTCAGGCTCCGGTCAGTTTCGTCGGGTATCCAGACTCTGGTTTTTACGTTGAGTGTTTAGGCTCCGGTCAGTTTTGTTTGGTATCCAGACTCCGGTTATTATATTGAGGGTTCAGGCTCCGGTCAGTTTCGTTGGGTATCCAGACTCCGTTTATTACATGGAGCGTTCAGGCTCCGGTCAGTTTCGTTGGGTATCCAGACTCTGGTTATTACGTTGAGCGTTCAGGCTCCGGTCAGTTTCTTTGGGTATCCAGACTCCGGTTATTACGTTGAGCGTTCAAGCTCCGGTCAGTTTCGTTGGGTATCCAGACTCCGGTTATTACGTTGAGCGTTCAGGCTCCGGTCAGTTTCTTTGGGTATCCAGACTCCGGTTATTACGTTGAGCGTTCAGGCTCCGGTCAGTTTCTTTGGGTATCCAGACTCCGGTTATTACGTTGAGCGTTCAGGCTCCGGTCAGTTTGGTTGGGTATCCAGACTCCGGTTATTACGTTGAGGGTTCAGGCTCCGGTCATTTTCTTTGGGTATCCAAACTCCGGTTATTATGTTGAGCGTTCAGGCTCTGGTCAGTTTCTTTGGGTATCCAGACTCCGGTTATTACGTTGAGCGTTCAGGCACCGGTCAGTTTCGTTGTGTATCCAGACTCCGGTTATTAAGTTGAGCGTTCAGGCTCCAGTCAGTTTTGTTGGGTATCCAGACTCCGGTTTTTACGTTGAGGGTTCAGGCTCCGGTCAGTTTCGTTGGGTATCTAGACTCCGGTTATTACGTTGACTGTTCAGGCTCCGGTCAGTTTCTTTGGGTATCCAGACTCCGGTTATTACGTTGAGCGTTCAGGCTCCGGTCAGTTTCTTTGGGTATCCAGACTCCAGTTATTACGTTGAGCATTCAGGCTCCGGTCAGTTTCTTTGGGTATCCAGACTCCGGTTATTATGTTGAGCGTTCAGGCTCCGGTCAGTTTCATTTGGTATCCAGACTTTTGTTATTACGTTGAGCGTTCAGGCTCCGGTCAGTTTCGTTGGGTATCCAGACTCCGTTTATTACGTTGAACGTTCGGGCTCCGGTCAGTTTCGTTGGGTATCCAGACTCCGGTTATTACGTTGAGCATTCAGGCTCCGATCAGTTTCGTCGGGTATCCAGACTCTGGTTTTTACGTTGAGCGTTTAGGCTCCGGTCAGTTTTGTTGGGTATCCAGACTCCGGTTATTATGTTGAGGGTTCAGGCTCCGGTCAGTTTCGTTGGGTATCCAGACTCCGGTTATTACATGGAGCGTTCAGGCTCCGATCAGTTTCGTTGGGTATCCAGACTCCGGTTATTACGTTGAGCGTTCAGGCTCCAGTCAGTTTCTTTGGGTATCCATACTCCGGTTATTATGTTGAGCGTTCAGGCTCCGGTCAGTTTCTTTGGGTATCCAGACTCCGGTTATTACGTTGAGCGTTCAGGCACCGGTCAGTTTCGTTGTGTATCCAGACTCCGGTTATTAAGTTGAGCGTTCAGGCTCCGGTCAGTTTTGTTGGGTATCCAGACTCCGGTTTTTACGTTGAGGGTTCAGGCTCCAGTCAGTTTCGTTGGGTATCCAGACTCCGGTTATTACGTTGATCGTTCAGGCTCCGGTCAGTTTCGTTGGGTATCCAGACTCCGGTTATTACGTTGAGCGTTCAGGCTCCGGTCAGTTTCTTTGGGTATCCAGACTCCGGTTATTACGTTGAGCGTTCAGGCTCCGGTCAGTTTGGTTGGGTATCCAGACTCCGGTTATTACGTTGAGGGTTCAGGCTCCGGTCATTTTCTTTGGGTATCCAAACTCCGGTTATTATGTTGAGCGTTCAGGCTCTGGTCAGTTTCTTTGGGTATCCAGACTCCGGTTATTACGTTGAGCGTTCAGGCACCGGTCAGTTTCGTTGTGTATCCAGACTCCGGTTATTAAGTTGAGCGTTCAGGCTCCAGTCAGTTTTGTTGGGTATCCAGACTCCGGTTTTTACGTTGAGGGTTCAGGCTCCGGTCAGTTTCGTTGGGTATCTAGACTCCGGTTATTACGTTGACTGTTCAGGCTCCGGTCAGTTTCTTTGGGTATCCAGACTCCGGTTATTACGTTGAGCGTTCAGGCTCCGGTCAGTTTCTTTGGGTATCCAGACTCCAGTTATTACGTTGAGCATTCAGGCTCCGGTCAGTTTCTTTGGGTATCCAGACTCCGGTTATTATGTTGAGCGTTCAGGCTCCGGTCAGTTTCATTTGGTATCCAGACTTTGGTTATTACGTTGAGCGTTCAGGCTCCGGTCAGTTTCGTTGGGTATCCAGACTCCGTTTATTACGTTGAACGTTCGGGCTCCGGTCAGTTTCGTTGGGTATCCAGACTCCGGTTATTACGTTGAGCACTCAGGCTCCGGTCAGTTTCGTCGGGTATCCAGACTCTGGTTTTTACGTTGAGTGTTTAGGCTCCGGTCAGTTTTGTTTGGTATCCAGACTCCGGTTATTATATTGAGGGTTCAGGCTCCGGTCAGTTTCGTTGGGTATCCAGACTCCGTTTATTACATGGAGCGTTCAGGCTCCGGTCAGTTTCGTTGGGTATCCAGACTCTGGTTATTACGTTGAGCGTTCAGGCTCCGGTCAGTTTCTTTGGGTATCCAGACTCCGGTTATTACGTTGAGCGTTCAAGCTCCGGTCAGTTTCGTTGGGTATCCAGACTCCGGTTATTACGTTGAGCGTTCAGGCTCCGGTCAGTTTCTTTGGGTATCCAGACTCCGGTTATTACGTTGAGCGTTCAGGCTCCGGTCAGTTTCTTTGGGTATCCAGACTCCGGTTATTACGTTGAGCGTTCAGGCTCCGGTCAGTTTGGTTGGGTATCCAGACTCCGGTTATTACGTTGAGGGTTCAGGCTCCGGTCATTTTCTTTGGGTATCCAAACTCCGGTTATTATGTTGAGCGTTCAGGCTCTGGTCAGTTTCTTTGGGTATCCAGACTCCGGTTATTACGTTGAGCGTTCAGGCACCGGTCAGTTTCGTTGTGTATCCAGACTCCGGTTATTAAGTTGAGCGTTCAGGCTCCAGTCAGTTTTGTTGGGTATCCAGACTCCGGTTTTTACGTTGAGGGTTCAGGCTCCGGTCAGTTTCGTTGGGTATCTAGACTCCGGTTATTACGTTGACTGTTCAGGCTCCGGTCAGTTTCTTTGGGTATCCAGACTCCGGTTATTACGTTGAGCGTTCAGGCTCCGGTCAGTTTCTTTGGGTATCCAGACTCCAGTTATTACGTTGAGCATTCAGGCTCCGGTCAGTTTCTTTGGGTATCCAGACTCCGGTTATTATGTTGAGCGTTCAGGCTCCGGTCAGTTTCCTTTGGTATCCAGACTTTTGTTATTACGTTGAGCGTTCAGGCTCCGGTCAGTTTCGTTGGGTATCCAGACTCCGTTTATTACGTTGAACGTTCGGGCTCCGGTCAGTTTCGTTGGGTATCCAGACTCCGGTTATTACGTTGAGCATTCAGGCTCCGATCAGTTTCGTCGGGTATCCAGACTCTGGTTTTTACGTTGAGCGTTTAGGCTCCGGTCAGTTTTGTTGGGTATCCAGACTCCGGTTATTATGTTGAGGGTTCAGGCTCCGGTCAGTTTCGTTGGGTATCCAGACTCCGGTTATTACATGGAGCGTTCAGGCTCCGATCAGTTTCGTTGGGTATCCAGACTCCGGTTATTACGTTGAGCGTTCAGGCTCCAGTCAGTTTCTTTGGGTATCCATACTCCGGTTATTATGTTGAGCGTTCAGGCTCCGGTCAGTTTCTTTGGGTATCCAGACTCCGGTTATTACGTTGAGCGTTCAGGCACCGGTCAGTTTCGTTGGGTATCCATACTCCGGTTATTATGTTGAGCGTTCAGGCTCCGGTCAGTTTCTTTGGGTATCCAGACTCCGGTTATTACGTTGAGCGTTCAGGCACCGGTCAGTTTCGTTTTGTATCCAGACTCCGGTTATTAAGTTGAGCGTTCAGGCTCCAGTCAGTTTCGTTGGGTATCCAGAATCCGGTTTTTACGTTGAGGGTTCAGGCTCCGGTCAGTTTCTTTGGGTATCCAGACTCCGGTTATTACGTTGATCGTTCAGGCCCCGGTCAGTTTCGTTGGGTATCCAGACTCCGGTTATTACGTTGAGGGTTCAAGCTCCGGTCATTTTCTTTGGGTATCCAGACTCCGGTTATTATGTTGAGCGTTCAGGCTCCGGTCAGTTTCTTTGGGTATCCAGACTCCGGTTATTACGTTGAGCGTTCAGGCACCGGTCAGTTTCGTTGTGTATCCAGACTCCGGTTATTAAGTTGAGCGTTCAGGCACCGGTCAGTTTCGTTGTGTATCCAGACTCCGGTTATTAAGTTGAGCGTTCAGGCTCCAGTCAGTTTTGTTGGGTATCTAGACTCCGGTTTTTACGTTGAGGGTTCAGGCTCCGGTCAGTTTCGTTGGGTATCCAGACTCCGGTTATTACGTTGACTGTTCAGGCTCCGGTCAGTTTCTTTGGGTATCCAGACTCCGGTTATTACGTTGAGCGTTCAGGCTCTGGTCAGTTTCGTTGGGTATCCAGACTCCGGTTATTTTGTTGAGCGTTCAGGCTCCGGTCAATTTCGTTGTGTATCCAGACTCCGGTTATTACGTTGATCGTTCAAGCTCCAGTCAATCTCTTTGGGTATCCAGACTCCGGTTATTACCTAGAGCGTTCAGGCTCCAGTCAGTTTCGTTTGGTATCCAGACTTCGGTTATTACGTTGAGCATTCAGGCTCCGATCAGTTTCGTTGGGTATCCAGACTCCTGTTATTACCTTGAGCATTCAGGCTCCGGTCAGTTTCATTGGGTATCCAGACTTTGGTTTTTACGTTGAGCGTTTAGGCTCCGGTCAGTTTTGTTGGGTATCCAGACTCCGGTTATTATGTTCAGGGTTCAGGCTCCTGTCAGTTTCGTTGGGTATCCAGACTCCGGTTATTACATTGAGCGTTCAGGCTCCGGTCAGTTTCGTTGGGTATCCAGACTACGGTTATTACGTTGAGCGTTCAGGCTCCGGTAAGTTTCTTTGGGTATCCAGACTCCGGTTATTACGTTAAGCGTTCAGGCTCCGGTCAGGTTCGTTGGGTATCCAGACTCCGGTTATTACGTTGAGCGTTCAGGCTCCGGTCAGTTTCTTTGGGTATCCAGACTCCAGTTATTACGTTGAGCGTTCAGGCTCCGGTCAGTTTCTTTGGGTATCCAGACTCCGGTTATTATGTTGAGCGTTCAGGCTCCGGTCAGTTTCATTTGGTATCCAGACTTTGGTTATTACGTTGAGCGTTCAGGCTCCGGTCAGTTTCGTTGGGTATCCAGACTCCGTTTATTACGTTGAACGTTCGGGCTCCGGTCAGTTTCGTTGGGTATCCAGACTCCGGTTATTACGTTGAGCACTCAGGCTCCGGTCAGTTTCGTCGGGTATCCAGACTCTGGTTTTTACGTTGAGTGTTTAGGCTCCGGTCAGTTTTGTTTGGTATCCAGACTCCGGTTATTATATTGAGGGTTCAGGCTCCGGTCAGTTTCGTTGGGTATCCAGACTCCGTTTATTACATGGAGCGTTCAGGCTCCGGTCAGTTTCGTTGGGTATCCAGACTCTGGTTATTACGTTGAGCGTTCAGGCTCCGGTCAGTTTCTTTGGGTATCCAGACTCCGGTTATTACGTTGAGCGTTCAAGCTCCGGTCAGTTTCGTTGGGTATCCAGACTCCGGTTATTACGTTGAGCGTTCAGGCTCCGGTCAGTTTCTTTGGGTATCCATACTCCGGTTATTATGTTGAGCGTTCAGGCTCCGGTCAGTTTCTTTGGGTATCCAGACTCCGGTTATTACGTTGAGCGTTCAGGCACCGGTCAGTTTCGTTTTGTATCCAGACTCCGGTTATTAAGTTGAGCGTTCAGGCTCCAGTCAGTTTTGTTGGGTATCCAGAATCCGGTTTTTACGTTGAGGGTTCAGGCTCCGGTCAGTTTCGTTGGGTATCCAGACTCCGGTTATTACGTTGATCGTTCAGGCCCCGGTCAGTTTCGTTGGGTATCCAGACTCCGGTTATTACGTTGAGCGTTCAAGCTCCGGTCATTTTCTTTGGGTATCCAGACTCCGGTTATTACGTTGAGGGTTCAGGCTCCGGTCAGTTTCTTTGGGTATCCAGACTACGGTTATTATGTTGAGCGTTCAGGCTCTGGTCAGTTTCTTTGGGTATCCAGACTCCGGTTATTACGTTGAGCGTTCAGGCACCGGTCAGTTTCGTTGTGTATCCAGACTCCGGTTATTAAGTTGAGCGTTCAGGCTCCAGTCAGTTTTGTTGGGTATCTAGACTCCGGTTTTTACGTTGAGGGTTCAGGCTCCGGTCAGTTTCGTTGGGTATCCAGACTCCGGTTATTACGTTGACTGTTCAGGCTCCGGTCAGTTTCTTTGGGTATCCAGACTCCGGTTATTACGTTGAGCGTTCAGGCTCTGGTCAGTTTCGTTGGGTATCCAGACTCCGGTTATTTTGTTGAGCGTTCAGGCTCCGGTCAATTTCGTTGTGTATCCAGACTCCGGTTATTACGTTGATCGTTCAAGCTCCAGTCAATCTCTTTGGGTATCCAGACTCCGGTTATTACCTAGAGCGTTCAGGCTCCAGTCAGTTTCGTTTGGTATCCAGACTTCGGTTATTACGTTGAGCATTCAGGCTCCGATCAGTTTCGTTGGGTATCCAGACTCCTGTTATTACCTTGAGCATTCAGGCTCCGGTCAGTTTCATTGGGTATCCAGACTTTGGTTTTTACGTTGAGCGTTTAGGCTCCGGTCAGTTTTGTTGGGTATCCAGACTCCGGTTATTATGTTCAGGGTTCAGGCTCCTGTCAGTTTCGTTGGGTATCCAGACTCCGGTTATTACATTGAGCGTTCAGGCTCCGGTCAGTTTCGTTGGGTATCCAGACTACGGTTATTACGTTGAGCGTTCAGGCTCCGGTAAGTTTCTTTGGGTATCCAGACTCCGGTTATTACGTTAAGCGTTCAGGCTCCGGTCAGGTTCGTTGGGTATCCAGACTCCGGTTATTACGTTGAGCGTTCAGGCTCCGGTCAGTTTCTTTGGGTATCCAGACTCCAGTTATTACGTTGAGCGTTCAGGCTCCGGTCAGTTTCTTTGGGTATCCAGACTCCGGTTATTATGTTGAGCGTTCAGGCTCCGGTCAGTTTCATTTGGTATCCAGACTTTGGTTATTACGTTGAGCGTTCAGGCTCCGGTCAGTTTCGTTGGGTATCCAGACTCCGTTTATTACGTTGAACGTTCGGGCTCCGGTCAGTTTCGTTGGGTATCCAGACTCCGGTTATTACGTTGAGCATTCAGGCTCCTGTCAGTTTCGTTGGGTATCCAGACTCTGGTTTTTACGTTGAGCGTTTAGGCTCCGGTCAGTTTTGTTGGGTATCCAGACTCCGGTTATTACATTGAGCGTTCAGGCTCCGGTCAGTTTCGTTGGGTATCCAGACTCCGGTTCTTACGTTGAGCGTTCAGGCTCCGGTCAGTTTCGTTGGGTATCCAGACTCCGGTTTTTTACGTTGAGCGTTCAGGTTCCGGTCAGTTTTGTTGGGTATCCAGACTCCGGTTATTACGTTGAGCGTTCAGGCTTCGGTCAGTTTCGTTGGGTATCCAGACTCCGGTTATTACGTTGAGCGTTCAGGCTCCGGTCAGTTTCTTTGGGTATCCAGACTCCGGTTATTACATTGAGCGTTCAGGCTCCGGTCAGTTTCGTTGGGTATCCAGACTTCGGTTCTTACGTTGAGCGTTCAGGCTCCGGTCAGTTTCGTTGGGTATCCAGACTCCGGTTTTTTACTTTGAGCGTTCAGGTTCCGGTCAGTTTTGTTGGGTATCCAGACTCCGGTTATTACGTTGAGCGTTCAGGCTCCGGTCAGTTTCGTTGGGTATCCAGACTCCGGTTATTACGTTGAGCGTTCAGGCTCCGGTCAGTTTCTTTGGGTATCCAGACTCCGGTTATTACGTTGAGCGTTCAGGCTCCGGTCAGTTTCGTTGGGTATCCAGACTACGGTTATTACGTTGAGCGTTTAGGCTCCGGTCAGTTTTCTTGGGTATCCAGACTCCGGTTTTTACGTTGAGCGTTCAGGCTCCGGTCAGTTTCGTTGGGTATCCAGACTCCGGTTATTACGTTGAGCGTTCAGGCTCCGGTCAGTTTCGTTGGGTATCCAGACTCAGGTTATTACGTTGAGCGTTCAGGCTCCGGTCAGTTTCTTTGGGTATCCAGACTCCGGTTATTACGTTGAGCGTTCAGGCACCGGTCAGTTTCGTTGTGTATCCAGACTCCGGTTATTACGTTGAGCGTTCAGGCTCCGGTCAATTTCGTTGGGTATCCAGACTCCGGTTTTTTACGTTGAGCGTTCAGGTTCCGGTCAGTTTTGTTGGGTATCCAGACTCCGGTTATTACGTTGAGCATTCAGGCTCCTGTCAGTTTCGTTGGGTTATCCAGACTCTGGTTTTTACGTTGAGCGTTTAGGCTCCGGTCAGTTTTGTTGGGTATCCAGACTCCGGTTATTACATTGAGCGTTCAGGCTCCGGTCAGTTTCGTTGGGTATCCAGACTCCGGTTCTTACGTTGAGCGTTCAGGCTCCGGTCAGTTTCGTTGGGTATCCAGACTCCGGTTTTTTACGTTGAGCGTTCAGGTTCCGGTCAGTTTTGTTGGGTATCCAGACTCCGGTTATTACGTTGAGCGTTCAGGCTCCGGTCAGTTTCGTTGGGTATCCAGACTCCGGTTATTACGTTGAGCGTTCAGGCTCCGGTCAGTTTCTTTGGGTATCCAGACTCCGGTTATTACATTGAGCGTTCAGGCTCCGGTCAGTTTCGTTGGGTATCCAGACTTCGGTTCTTACGTTGAGCGTTCAGGCTTCGGTCAGTTTCGTTGGGTATCCAGACTCCGGTTTTTTACTTTGAGCGTTCAGGTTCCGGTCAGTTTTGTTGGGTATCCAGACTCCGGTTATTACGTTGAGCGTTCAGGCTCCGGTCAGTTTCGTTGGGTATCCAGACTCCGGTTATTACGTTGAGCGTTCAGGCTCCGGTCAGTTTCTTTGGGTATCCAGACTCCGGTTATTACGTTGAGCGTTCAGGCTCCGGTCAGTTTCGTTGGGTATCCAGACTACGGTTATTACGTTGAGCGTTTAGGCTCCGGTCAGTTTTCTTGGGTATCCAGACTCCGGTTTTTACGTTGAGCGTTCAGGCTCCGGTCAGTTTCGTTGGGTATCCAGACTCCGGTTATTACGTTGAGCGTTCAGGCTCCGGTCAGTTTCGTTGGGTATCCAGACTCAGGTTATTACGTTGAGCGTTCAGGCTCCGGTCAGTTTCTTTGGGTATCCAGACTCCGGTTATTACGTTGAGCGTTCAGGCACCGGTCAGTTTCGTTGTGTATCCAGACTCCGGTTATTACGTTGAGCGTTCAGGCTCCGGTCAATTTCGTTGGGTATCCAGACTCCGGTTTTTTACGTTGAGCGTTCAGGTTCCGGTCAGTTTTGTTGGGTATCCAGACTCCGGTTATTACGTTGAGCATTCAGGCTCCTGTCAGTTTCGTTGGGTATCCAGACTCTGGTTTTTACGTTGAGCGTTTAGGCTCCGGTCAGTTTTGTTGGGTATCCAGACTCCGGTTATTACATTGAGCGTTCAGGCTCCGGTCAGTTTCGTTGGGTATCCAGACTCCGGTTCTTACGTTGAGCGTTCAGGCTCCGGTCAGTTTCGTTGGGTATCCAGACTCCGGTTTTTTACGTTGAGCGTTCAGGTTCCGGTCAGTTTTGTTGGGTATCCAGACTCCGGTTATTACGTTGAGCGTTCAGGCTCCGGTCAGTTTCGTTGGGTATCCAGACTCCGGTTATTACGTTGAGCGTTCAGGCTCCGGTCAGTTTCTTTGGGTATCCAGACTCCGGTTATTACATTGAGCGTTCAGGCTCCGGTCAGTTTCGTTGGGTATCCAGACTTCGGTTCTTACGTTGAGCGTTCAGGCTCCGGTCAGTTTCGTTGGGTATCCAGACTCCGGTTTTTTACTTTGAGCGTTCAGGTTCCGGTCAGTTTTGTTGGGTATCCAGACTCCGGTTATTACGTTGAGCGTTCACGCTCCGGTCAGTTTCGTTGGGTATCCAGACTCCGGTTATTACGTTGAGCGTTCAGGCTCCGGTCAGTTTCTTTGGGTATCCAGACTCCGGTTATTACGTTGAGCGTTCAGGCTCCGGTCAGTTTCGTTGGGTATCCAGACTACGGTTATTACGTTGAGCGTTTAGGCTCCGGTCAGTTTTCTTGGGTATCCAGACTCCGGTTTTTACGTTGAGCGTTCAGGCTCCGGTCAGTTTCGTTGGGTATCCAGACTCCGGTTATTACGTTGAGCGTTCAGGCTCCGGTCAGTTTCGTTGGGTATCCAGACTCAGGTTATTACGTTGAGCGTTCAGGCTCCGGTCAGTTTCTTTGGGTATCCAGACTCCGGTTATTACGTTGAGCGTTCAGGCACCGGTCAGTTTCGTTGTGTATCCAGACTCCGGTTATTACGTTGAGCGTTCAGGCTCCGGTCAATTTCGTTGGGTATCCAGACTCCGGTTTTTTACGTTGAGCGTTCAGGTTCCGGTCAGTTTCGTTGGGTATCCAGACTCCGGTTATTACGTTGAGCGTTCAGGCTCTGGTCAGTTTCGTTGGGTATCCAGTCTCCGGTTTTTACGTTAAGCGTTCAGGCTCCGGTCAGTTTCGTTGGGTATCCAGACTCCGGTTATTACGTTAAGCGTTCAGGCTCAGGTCAGTTTCTTTGGGTATCCAGACTCCGGTTATTACGTTGAGCATTCAGGCTCCGGTCAGTTTCTTTGGGTATCCAGACTTCGGTTATTACGTTGAGCGTTCAGGCACCGGTCAGTTTCGTTGTGTATCCAGACTCCGGTTATTACGTTGAGCGTTCAGGCTCCGGTCAATTTCGTTGGGTATCCAGACTCCGGTTTTTTACGTTGAGCGTTCAGGTTCCGGTCAGTTTTGTTGGGTATCCAGACTCCGGTTATTACGTTGAGCATTCAGGCTCCTGTCAGTTTCGTTGGGTATCCAGACTCTGGTTTTTACGTTGAGCGTTTAGGCTCCGGTCAGTTTTGTTGGGTATCCAGACTCCGGTTATTACATTGAGCGTTCAGGCTCCGGTCAGTTTCGTTGGGTATCCAGACTCCGGTTCTTACGTTGAGCGTTCAGGCTCCGGTCAGTTTCGTTGGGTATCCAGACTCCGGTTTTTTACGTTGAGCGTTCAGGTTCCGGTCAGTTTTGTTGGGTATCCAGACTCCGGTTATTACGTTGAGCGTTCAGGCTCCGGTCAGTTTCGTTGGGTATCCAGACTCCGGTTATTACGTTGAGCGTTCAGGCTCCGGTCAGTTTCTTTGGGTATCCAGACTCCGGTTATTACATTGAGCGTTCAGGCTCCGGTCAGTTTCGTTGGGTATCCAGACTTCGGTTCTTACGTTGAGCGTTCAGGCTCCGGTCAGTTTCGTTGGGTATCCAGACTCCGGTTTTTTACTTTGAGCGTTCAGGTTCCGGTCAGTTTTGTTGGGTATCCAGACTCCGGTTATTACGTTGAGCGTTCACGCTCCGGTCAGTTTCGTTGGGTATCCAGACTCCGGTTATTACGTTGAGCGTTCAGGCTCCGGTCAGTTTCTTTGGGTATCCAGACTCCGGTTATTACGTTGAGCGTTCAGGCTCCGGTCAGTTTCGTTGGGTATCCAGACTACGGTTATTACGTTGAGCGTTTAGGCTCCGGTCAGTTTTCTTGGGTATCCAGACTCCGGTTTTTACGTTGAGCGTTCAGGCTCCGGTCAGTTTCGTTGGGTATCCAGACTCCGGTTATTACGTTGAGCGTTCAGGCTCCGGTCAGTTTCGTTGGGTATCCAGACTCAGGTTATTACGTTGAGCGTTCAGGCTCCGGTCAGTTTCTTTGGGTATCCAGACTCCGGTTATTACGTTGAGCGTTCAGGCACCGGTCAGTTTCGTTGTGTATCCAGACTCCGGTTATTACGTTGAGCGTTCAGGCTCCGGTCAATTTCGTTGGGTATCCAGACTCCGGTTTTTTACGTTGAGCGTTCAGGTTCCGGTCAGTTTCGTTGGGTATCCAGACTCCGGTTATTACGTTGAGCGTTCAGGCTCTGGTCAGTTTCGTTGGGTATCCAGTCTCCGGTTTTTACGTTAAGCGTTCAGGCTCCGGTCAGTTTCGTTGGGTATCCAGACTCCGGTTATTACGTTAAGCGTTCAGGCTCAGGTCAGTTTCTTTGGGTATCCAGACTCCGGTTATTACGTTGAGCATTCAGGCTCCGGTCAGTTTCTTTGGGTATCCAGACTTCGGTTATTACGTTGAGCGTTCAGGCTCCGGTCAGTTTCGTTGGGTATCCAGACTCCGGTTATTTCGATGAGCGTTCAGGCTACGGTCAATTTCGTTGTGTATCCAGACTCCGGTTATTACGTTGATCGTTCAGGCTCCAGTCAATTTCGTTGGGTATCCAGACTCCAGTTATTACGTAGAGCGTTCAGGCTCCGGTCAATTTCGTTTGGTATCCAGACTCCGGTTATTACGTTGAGCGTTCAGGCTCCGGTCAGTTTCTTTGGGTATCCAGACTCCGGTTATTACGTTGAGCGTTCAGGCTCCGGTCAGTTTCGTTTGGTATCCAGACTCCGGTTATTACGTTGAGCGTTCAGGCTCCGGTCAGTTTCGTTGGGTATCCAGACTCCGGTTCTTACGTTGAGCGTTCAGGCTCCGGTCAGTTTCGTTGGGTATCCAGACTCCGGTTCTTACGTTGAGCGTTCAGGCTCCGGTCAGTTTCGTTGGGTATCCAGACTCCGGTTTTTTACGTTGAGCGTTCAGGCTCCGGTCAGTTTTGTTGGGTATCCAGACTCCGGTTATTACGTTGAGCGTTCAGGCTCCGGTCAGTTTTCTTGGGTATCCAGACTCCGGTTATTACGTTGAGCGTTCAGGCTCCGGTCAGTTTCTTTGGATATCCAGACTCCGGTTATTACATTGAGCGTTCAGGCTCCGGTCAGTTTCGTTGGGTATCCAGACTCCGGTTCTTACGTTGAGCGTTCAGGCTCCGGTCAGTTTCGTTGGGTATCCAGACTCCGGTTTTTTACTTTGAGCGTTCAGGTTCCGGTCAGTTTTGTTGGGTATCCAGACTCCGGTTATTACGTTGAGCGTTCAGGCTCCGGTCAGTTTCGTTGGGTATCCAGACTCCGGTTATTACGTTGAGCGTTCAGGCTCCGGTCAGTTTCTTTGGGTATCCAGACTCCGGTTATTACGTTGAGCGTTCAGGCTCCGGTCAGTTTCGTTGGGTATCCAGACTACGGTTATTACGTTGAGCGTTTAGGCTCCGGTCAGTTTTCTTGGGTATCCAGACTCCGGTTTTTACGTTGAGCGTTCAGGCTCCGGTCAGTTTCGTTGGGTATCCAGACTCCGGTTATTACGTTGAGCGTTCAGGCTCCGGTCAGTTTCGTTGGGTATCCAGACTCAGGTTATTACGTTGAGCGTTCAGGCTCCGGTCAGTTTCTTTGGGTATCCAGACTCCGGTTATTACGTTGAGCGTTCAGGCACCGGTCAGTTTCGTTGTGTATCCATACTCCGGTTATTACGTTGAGCGTTCAGGCTCCGGTCAGTTTCGTTGGGTATCCAGACTCCGGTTTTTTACGTTGAGCGTTCAGGTTCCGGTCAGTTTTGTTGGGTATCCAGACTCCGGTTATTACGTTGAGTGTTCAGGCTCCGGTCAGTTTCGTTGGGTATCCAGACTCCGGTTATTACGTTGAGCGTTCAGGCTCCGGTCAGTTTCGTTGGGTATCCAGACTCCGGTTTTTACGTTGAGCGTTCAGGCTCCGGTCAGTTTTGTTAGGTATCCAGACTCCGGTTATTACGTTAAGCGTTCAGGCTCAGGTCAGTTTCTTTGGGTATCCAGACTCCGGTTATTACGTTGAGCGTTCAGGCTACGGTCAGTTTCTTTGGGTATCCAGACTTCGGTTATTACGTTGAGCGTTCAGGCTCCGGTCAGTTTCGTTGGGTATCCAGACTCCGGTTATTTCGATGAGCGTTCAGGCTACGGTCAATTTCGTTGTGTATCCAGACTCCGGTTATTACGTTGATCGTTCAGGCTCCAGTCAATTTCGTTGAGTATCCAGACTCCAGTTATTACGTAGAGCGTTCAGGCTCCGGTCAATTTCGTTTGGTATCCAGACTCCGGTTATTACGTTGAGCGTTCAGGCTCCGGTCAGTTTCTTTGGGTATCCAGACTCCGGTTATTACGTTGAGCGTTCAGGCTCAGGTCAGTTTCGTTGGGTATCCAGACTCCGGTTATTACGTTGAGCGTTTAGGCTCCGGTCAGTTTCTTTGGGTATCCAGACTCCGGTTATTACGTTGAGCGTTCAGGCTCCCGTCAGTTTCGTTGGGTATCCAGACTCCGGTTATTTCGTTGAGCGTTCAGGCTACGGTCAATTTCGTTGTGTATCCAGACTCCGGTTATTACGTTGATCGTTCAGGCTCCAGTCAATTTCGTTGGGTATCCAGACTCCAGTTATTACGTAGAGCGTTCAGGCTCCGGTCAATTTCGTTTGGTATCCAGACTCCGGTTATTACGTTGAGCGTTCAGGCTCCGGTCAGTTTCTTTGGGTATCGAGACTCCGGTTATTACGTTGAGCGTTCAGACTCCGATCAGTTTCGTTTGGTATCCAGACTCCGGTTATTACGTAGAGCGTTCAGGCTCCGGTCAGTTTCGTTTGGTATCAGACTCCGGTTATTACGTTGAGCGTTCAGGCTCCGGTCAATTTTGTTGGGTATCCAGACTCTGGTTATTACGTTGAGTGTTCAGGCTCCGGTCAGTTTCGTTGGGTATCCAGACTCCGTTTATTACGTTGAACGTTCGGGCTCCGGTCAGTTTCGTTGGGTATCCAGACTCCAGTTATTACGTTGGGCATTCAGGCTCCGGTCAGTTTCGTTGGGTATCCAGACTCTGGTTTTTACGTTGAGCGTTTAGGCTCCGGTCAGTTTTGTTGGGTATCCAGACTCCGGTTATTATGTTGAGGGTTCAGGCTCCGGTCAGTTTCGTTGGGTATCCAGACTCCAGTTATTACATTGAGCGTTCAGGCTCCGATCAGTTTCGTTGGGTATCCAGACTCCGGTTATTACGTTGAGCGTTCAGGCTCCGGTCAGTTTAGTTGGGTATCCAGACTCCGGTTTTTTACGTTGAGCGTTCAGGTTCCGGTCAGTTTTGTTGGATATCCAGACTCCGGTTTTTATGTTGAGCGTTTAGGCTCCGGTCAGTTTCGTTGGGTATCCAGACTCCGGTTATTACGTTGAGCGTTCAGGCTCCGGTCAGTTTCTTTGGGTATCCAGACTCCGGTTATTACGTTGAGCGTTCAGGCGCCGGTCAGTTTCGTTGTGTATCCAGACTCCGGTTATTACGTTGAGCGTTCAGGCTCCGGTCAGTTTCGTTGGGTATCCAGACTCCGGTTTTTTACGTTGAGCGTTCAGGTTCCGGTCAGTTTTGTTGGGTATCCAGACTCCGGTTATTACGTTGAGTGTTCAGGCTCCGGTCAGTTTCGTTGGGTATCCAGACTCCGGTTATTACGTTGAGCGTTCAGGCTCCGGTCAGTTTCGTTGGGTATCCAGACTCCGGTTTTTACGTTGAGCGTTCAGGCTCCGGTCAGTTTCGTTGGGTATCCAGACTCCGGTTATTACGTTAAACGTTCAGGCTCAGGTCAGTTTCGTTGGGTATCCAGACTCCGGTTATTACGTTGAGCGTTTAGGCTCCGGTCAGTTTCTTTGGGTATCCAGACTCCGGTTATTACGTTGAGCGTTCAGGCTCCGGTCAGTTTCGTTGGGTATCCAGACTCCGGTTATTTCGTTGAGCGTTCAGGCTACGGTCAATTTCGTTGTGTATCCAGACTCCGGTTATTACGTTGATCGTTCAGGCTCCAGTCAATTTCGTTGGGTATCCAGACTCCAGTTATTACGTAGAGCGTTCAGGCTCCGGTCAATTTCGTTTGGTATCCAGACTCTGGTTATTACGTTGAGCGTTCAGGCTCCGGTCAGTTTCTTTGGGTATCCAGACTCCGGTTATTACGTTGAGCGTTCAGGCTCCGGTCAGTTTCGTTTGGTATCCAGACTCCGGTTATTACGTAGAGCGTTCAGTCTCCGGTCAGTTTCGTTTGGTATCCAGACTCCGGTTATTACGTTGAGCGTTCAGGCTCCGGTCAGTTTCGTTGGGTATCCAGACTCTGGTTCTTACGTTGAGCGTTCAGGCTCCGGTCAGTTTCGTTGGGTATCCAGACTCCGGTTTTTTACGTTGAGCGTTCAGGTTCCGGTCAGTTTTTTTGGGTATCCAGACTCCGGTTATTACGTTGAGCGTTCAGGCTCCGGTCAGTTTCGTTGGGTATCCAGACTCCGGTTATTACGTTGAGCGTTCAGGCTCCGGTCAGTTTCTTTGGGTATCCAGACTCCGGTTATTACGTTGAGCGTTCAGGCTCCGGTCAGTTTCGTTGGGTATCCAGACTCCGGTTATTACGTTGAGCGTTTAGGCTCCGGTCAGTTTTCTTGGGTATCCAGACTCCGGTTATTACGTTGAGCGTTTAGGCTCCAGTCAGTTTTCTTGGGTATCCAGACTCCGATTTTTACGTTGAGCGTTCAGGCTCCGGTCAGTTTCGTTGGGTATCCAGACTCTGGTTTTTACGTTGAGCGTTTAGGCTCCGGTCAGTTTTGTTGGGTATCCAGACTCCGGTTATTATGTTGAGGGTTCAGGCTCCGGTCAGTTTCGTTGGGTATCCAGACTCCAGTTATTACATTGAGCGTTCAGGCTCCGATCAGTTTCGTTGGGTATCCAGACTCCGGTTATTACGTTGAGCGTTCAGGCTCCGGTCAGTTTAGTTGGGTATCCAGACTCCGGTTTTTTACGTTGAGTGTTCAGGTTCCGGTCAGTATTGTTGGATATCCAGACTCCGGTTTTTATGTTGAGCGTTCAGGCTCCGGTCAGTTTCGTTGGGTATCCAGACTCTGGTTATTACGTTGAGCGTTCAGGCTCCGGTCAGTTTCTTTGGGTATCCAGACTCCGGTTATTACGTTGAGCGTTCAGGCGCCGGTCAGTTTCGTTGTGTATCCAGACTCCGGTTATTACGTTGAGCGTTCAGGCTCCGGTCAGTTTCGTTGGGTATCCAGACTCCGGTTTTTTACGTTGAGCGTTCAGGTTCCGGTCAGTTTTGTTGGGTATCCAGACTCCGGTTATTACGTTGAGTGTTCAGGCTCCGGTCAGTTTTGTTGGGTATCCAGACTCCGGTTATTACGTTGAGCGTTCAGGCTCCGGTCAGTTTCGTTAGGTATCCAGACTCCGGTTTTTACGTTGAGCGTTCAGGCTCCGGTCAGTTTCGTTGGGTATCCAGACTCCGGTTATTACGTTAAGCGTTCAGGCTCAGGTCAGTTTCGTTGGGTATCCAGACTCCGGTTATTACGTTGAGCGTTTAGGCTCCGGTCAGTTTCTTTGGGTATCCAGACTCCGGTTATTACGTTGAGCGTTCAGGCTCCGGTCAGTTTCGTTGGGTATCCAGACTCCGGTTATTTCGTTGAGCGTTCAGGCTACGGTCAATTTCGTTGTGTATCCAGACTCCGGTTATTACGTTGATCGTTCAGGCTCCAGTCAATTTCGTTGGGTATCCAGACTCCAGTTATTACGTAGAGCGTTCAGGCTCCGGTCAATTTCGTTTGGTATCCAGACTCCGGTTATTACGTTGAGCGTTCAGGCTCCGGTCAGTTTCTTTGGGTATCCAGACTCCGGTTATTACGTTGAGCGTTCAGACTCCGGTCAGTTTCGTTTGGTATCCAGACTCCGGTTATTACATAGAGCGTTCAGGCTCCGGTCAGTTTCGTTTGGTATCTAGACTCCGGTTATTACGTTGAGCGTTCAGGCTCCGGTCAGTTTTGTTGGGTATCCAGACTCTGGTTATTACGTTGAGCGTTCAGGCTCCGGTCAGTTTCGTTGGGTATCCAGACTCCGTTTATTACGTTGAACGTTCGGGCTCCGGTCAGTTTCGTTGGGTATCCAGACTCCAGTTATTACGTTGAGCATTCAGGCTCCGGTCAGTTTCGTTGGGTATCCAGACTCTGGTTTTTACGTTGAGCGTTTAGGCTCCGGTCAGTTTTGTTGGGTATCCAGACTCCGGTTATTATGTTGAGGGTTCAGGCTCCGGTCAGTTTCGTTGGGTATCCAGACTCCAGTTATTACATTGAGCGTTTAGGCTCCGATCAGTTTCGTTGGGTATCCAGACTCCGGTTATTACGTTGAGCGTTCAGGCTCCGGTCAGTTTGGTTGGGTATCCAGACTCCGGTTTTTTACGTTGAGCGTTCAGGTTCCGGTCAGTTTTGTTGGATATCCAGACTCCGGTTTTTATGTTGAGCGTTCAGGCTCCGGTCAGTTTCGTTGGGTATCCAGACTCCGGTTATTACGTTGAGCGTTCAGGCTCCGGTCAGTTTCTTTGGGTATCCAGACTCCGGTTATTACGTTGAGCGTTCAGGCACCGGTCAGTTTCGTTGTGTATCCAGACTCCGGTTATTATGTTGAGTGTTCAGGCTCGGGTCAGTTTCGTTGGGTATCCAGACTCCGGTTATTACGTTGAGCGTTCAGGCTCCGGTCAGTTTCGTTTGGTATCCAGACTCCGGTTATTACGTTGAGCGTTCAGGCTTCGGTCAGTTTCGTTTGGTATCCAGACTCCGGTTATTACGTTGAGCGTTCAGGCTCCGGTCAGTTTTGTTGGGTATCCAGACTCCGGTTATTACGTTGAGCGTTCAGGCTCCGGTCAGTTTCGTTTGGTATCCAGACTCCGGTTATTACGTAGAGCGTTCAGGCTCCGGTCAGTTTCGTTTGGTATCCAGACTCCGGTTATTACGTTGAGTGTTCAGGCTCCGGTCAGTTTCGTTGGGTATCCAGACTCCGGTTATTACGTTGAGCTTTTAGGCTCCGGTCAGTTTCGTTGGGTATCCAGACTCCGTTTATTACGTTGAACGTTCGGGCTCCGGTCAGTTTCGTTGGGTATCCAGACTCCAGTTATTACGTTGAGCATTCAGGCTCCGGTCAGTTTCGTTGGGTATCCAGACTCTGGTTTTTACGTTGAGCGTTTAGGCTCCGGTCAGTTTTGTTGGTTATCCAGATTCCGGTTATTATGTTGAGGGTTCAGGCTTCGGTCAGTTTCGTTGGGTATCCAGACTCCGGTTATTACATTGAGCGTTCAGGCTCCGGTCAGTTTTGTTGGGTATCCAGACTCCGGTTATTACGTTGAGCGTTCAGGCTCCGGTCAGTTTGGTTGGGTATCCAGACTCCGGTTTTTTACGTTGAGCGTTCAGGTTCCGGTCAGTTTTGTTGGATATCCAGACTCCGGCTATTATGTTGAGCGTTCAGGCTCCGGTCAGTTTCGTTGGGTATCCAGACTCCGGTTATTACGTTGAGCGTTCAGGCTCCGGTCAGTTTCTTTGGGTATCCAGACTCCCGTTATTACGTTGAGCGTTCAGGCTCCGGTCAGTTTCGTTGGGTATCCAGACTCCGGTTATTACGTTAAGCGTTCAGGCTCAGGTCAGTTTCGTTGGGTATCCAGACTCCGGTTATTACGTTGAGCGTTTAGGCTCCGGTCAGTTTCTTTGGGTATCCAGACTCCGGTTATTACGTTGAGCGTTCAGGCTCCGGTCAGTTGCGTTGGGTATCCAGACTCCGGTTATTTCGTTGAGCGTTCAGGCTACGGTCAATTTCGTTGTGTATCCAGACTCCGGTTATTACGTTGATCGTTCAGGCTCCAGTCAATTTCGTTGGGTATCCAGACTCCAGTTATTACGTAGAGCGTTCAGGCTCCGGTCAATTTCGTTTGGTATCCAGACTCCGGTTATTACGTTGAGCGTTCAGGCTCCGGTCAGTTTCTTTGGGTATCCAGACTCCGGTTATTACGTTGAGCGTTCAGACTCCGGTCAGTTTCGTTTGGTATCCAGACTCCGGTTATTACATAGAGCGTTCAGGCTCCGGTCAGTTTCGTTTGGTATCCAGACTCCGGTTATTACGTTGAGCGTTCAGGCTCCGGTCAGTTTTGTTGGGTATCCAGACTCTGGTTATTACGTTGAGCGTTCAGGCTCCGGTCAGTTTCGTTGGGTATCCAGACTCCGTTTATTACGTTGAACTTTCGGGCTCCGGTCAGTTTCGTTGGGTATCCAGACTCCAGTTATTACGTTGAGCATTCAGGCTCCGGTCAGTTTCGTTGGGTATCCAGACTCCGGTTTTTATGTTGAGCGTTTAGGCTCCGGTCAGTTTCGTTGGGTATCCAGACTCCGGTTATTATGTTGAGGGTTCAGGCTCCGGTCAGTTTCGTTGGGTATCCAGACTCCAGTTATTACGTTGAGCGTTCAGGCTCCGATCAGTTTTGTTGGGTATCCAGACTCTGGTTTTTACGTTGAGCGTTCAGGCTCCGGTCAGTTTGGTTGGGTATCCAGACTCCGGTTTTTTACGTTGAGCGTTCAGGTTCCGGTCAGTTTTGTTGGATATCCAGACTCCGGTTTTTATGTTGAGCGTTCAGGCTCCGGTCAGTTTCGTTGGGTATCCAGACTCCGGTTATTACGTTGAGCGTTCAGGCTCCGGTCAGTTTCGTTGGGTATCCAGACTCAGGTTATTACATTGAGCGTTCAGGCTCCGGTCAGTTTCTTTGGGTATCCAGACTCCGGTTATTACGTTGAGCATTCAGGCACCGGTCAGTTTCGTTGTGTATCCAGACTCCGGTTATTATGTTGAGCGTTCAGGCTCGGGTCAGTTTCGTTGGGTATCCAGACTCCGGTTATTACGTTGAGCGTTCAGGCTCCGGTCAGTTTCGTTTGGTATCCAGACTCCGGTTATTACGTTGAGCGTTCAGGCTCCGGTCAGTTTCGTTTGGTATCCATACTCCGGTTATTACGTTGAGCGTTCAGGCTCCGGTCAGTTTTGTTGGGTATCCAGACTCCGGTTATTACGTTGAGCGTTCAGGCTCCGGTCAGTTTCGTTTGGTATCCAGACTCCGGTTATTACGTTGAGTGTTCAGGCTCCGGTCAGTTTCGTTGGGTATCCAGACTCCGGTTATTACGTTGAGCTTTTAGGCTCCGGTCAGTTTCGTTGGGTATCCAGACTCCGTTTATTACGTTGAACGTTCGGGCTCCGGTCAGTTTCGTTGGGTATCCAGACTCCAGTTATTACGTTGAGCATTCAGGCTCCGGTCAGTTTCGTTGGGTATCCAGACTCTGGTTTTTACGTTGAGCGTTTAGGCTCCGGTCAGTTTTGTTGGGTATCCAGATTCCGGTTATTATGTTGAGGGTTCAGGCTTCGGTCAGTTTCGTTTGGTATCCAGACTCCGGTTATTACATTGAGCGTTCAGGCTCCGATCAGTTTTGTTGGGTATCCAGACTCCGGTTATTACGTTGAGCGTTCAGGCTCCGGTCAGTTTGGTTGGGTATCCAGACTCCGGTTTTTTACGTTGAGCGTTCAGGTTCCGGTCAGTTTTGTTGGATATCCAGACTCCGGCTATTATGTTGAGCGTTCAGGCTCCGGTCAGTTTCGTTGGGTATCCAGACTCCGGTTATTACGTTGAGCGTTCAGGCTCCGGTCAGTTTCTTTGGGTATCCAGACTCCCGTTATTACGTTGAGCGTTCAGGCTCCGGTCAGTTTCGTTGGGTATCCAGACTCCGGTAATTACGTTAAGCGTTCAGGCTCAGGTCAGTTTCGTTGGGTATCCAGACTCCGGTTATTACGTTGAGCGTTTAGGCTCCGGTCAGTTTCTTTGGGTATCCAGACTCCGGTTATTACGTTGAGCGTTCAGGCTCCAGTCAGTTGCGTTGGGTATCCAGACTCCGGTTATTTCGTTGAGCGTTCAGGCTACGGTCAATTTCGTTGTGTATCCAGACTCCGGTTATTACGTTGATCGTTCAGGCTCCAGTCAATTTCGTTGGGTATCCAGACTCCAGTTATTACGTAGAGCGTTCAGGCTCCGGTCAATTTCGTTTGGTATCCAGACTCCGGTTATTACGTTGAGCGTTCAGGCTCCGGTCAGTTTCTTTGGGTATCCAGACTCCGGTTATTACGTTGAGCGTTCAGACTCCGGTCAGTTTCGTTTGGTATCCAGACTCCGGTTATTACATAGAGCGTTCAGGCTCCGGTCAGTTTCGTTTGGTATCCAGACTCCGGTTATTACGTTGAGCGTTCAGGCTCCGGTCAGTTTTGTTGGGTATCCAGACTCTGGTTATTACGTTGAGCGTTCAGGCTCCGGTCAGTTTCGTTGGGTATCCAGACTCCGTTTATTTCGTTGAACGTTCGGGCTCCGGTCAGTTTCGTTGGGTATCCAGACTCCAGTTATTACGTTGAGCATTCAGGCTCCGGTCAGTTTCGTTGGGTATCCAGACTCTGGTTTTTACGTTGAGCGTTTAGGCTCCGGTCAGTTTTGTTGGGTATCCAGACTCCGGTTATTATGTTGAGGGTTCAGGCTCCGGTCAGTTTCGTTGGGTATCCAGACTCCAGTTATTACATTGAGCGTTCAGGCTCCGATCAGTTTCGTTGGGTATCCAGACTCCGGTTATTACGTTGAGCGTTCAGGCTCCGGTCAGTTTGGTTGGGTATCCAGACTCCGGTTTTTTACGTTGAGCGTTCAGGTTCCGGTCAGTTTTGTTGGATATCCAGACTCCGGTTTTTATGTTGAGCGTTCAGGCTCCGGTCAGTTTCGTTGGGTATCCAGACTCCGGTTATTACGTTGAGCGTTCAGGCTCCGGTCAGTTTCGGTGGGTATCCAGACTCCAGTTATTACGTTGAGCATTCAGGCTCCGGTCAGTTTCGTTGGGTATCCAGACTCTGGTTTTTACGTTGAGCGTTTAGGCTCCGGTCAGTTTTGTTGGGTATCCAGACTCCGGTTATTATGTTGAGGGTTCAGGCTCCGGTCAGTTTCGTTGGGTATCCAGACTCCAGTTATTACATTGAGCGTTCAGGCTCCGATCAATTTCGTTGGGTATCCAGACTCCGGTTATTACGTTGAGCGTTCAGGCTCTGGTCAGTTTGGTTGGGTATCCAGACTCCGGTTTTTTACGTTGAGCGTTCAGGTTCCGGTCAGTTTCGTTGGATATCCAGACTCCGGTTTTTATGTTGAGCGTTCAGGCTCCGGTCAGTTTCGTTGGGTATCCAGACTCCGGTTATTACGTTGAGCGTTCAGGCTCCGGTCAGTTTCGTTGGGTATCCAGACTCAGGTTATTACATTGAGCGTTCAGGCTCCGGTCAGTTTCTTTGTGTATCCAGACTCCGGTTATTACGTTGAGCGTTCAGGCACCGGTCAGTTTCGTTGTGTATCCAGACTCCGGTTATTACGTTGAGCGTTCAGGCTCCGGTCAGTTTCGTTTGGTATCCAGACTCCGGTTATTACGTTGAGCGTTCAGGCTCCGGTCAGTTTCGTTTGGTATCCAGACTCCGGTTATTACGTTGAGCGTTCAGGCTCCGGTCAGTTTTGTTGGGTATCCAGACTCCGGTTATTACGTTGAGCGTTCAGGCTCCGGTCAGTTTCGTTTGGTATCCAGACTCCGGTTATTACGTAGAGCGTTCAGGCTCCGGTCAGTTTAGTTTGGTATCCAGACTCCGGTTATTACGTTGAGTGTTCAGGCTCCGGTCAGTTTCGTTGGGTATCCAGACTCCGGTTATTACGTTGAGCTTTTAGGCTCCGGTCAGTTTCGTTGGGTATCCAGACTCCGTTTATTACGTTGAACGTTCGGGCTCTGGTCAGTTTCGTTGGGTATCCAGACTCCAGTTATTACGTTGAGCATTCAGGCTCCGGTCAGTTTCGTTGGGTATCCAGACTCTGGTTTTTACGTTGAGCGTTTAGGCTCCGGTCAGTTTTGTTGGGTATCCAGACTCCGGTTATTATGTTGAGGGTTCAGGCTCCGGTCAGTTTCGTTGGGTATCCAGACTCCGGTTATTACATTGAGCGTTCAGGCTCCGATCAGTTTTGTTGGGTATCCAGACTCCGGTTATTACATTGAGCGTTCAGGCTCCAGTCAGTTTGGTTGGGTATCCAGACTCCGGTTTTTTACGTTGAGCGTTCAGGTTCCGGTCAGTTTTGTTGGATATCCAGACTCCGGCTATTATGTTGAGCGTTCAGGCTCCGGTCAGTTTCGTTGGGTATCCAGACTCCGGTTATTACGTTGAGCGTTCAGGCTCCGGTCAGTTTCTTTGGGTATCCAGACTCCCGTTATTACGTTGAGCGTTCAGGCTCCGGTCAGTTTGGTTGGGTATCCAGACTCCGGTTATTACGTTGAGCGTTTAGGCTCCGGTCAGTTTTGTTGGGTATCCAGACTCCGGTTTTTACGTTGAGCGTTCAGGCTCCGGTCAGTTTCGTTGGGTATCCAGACTCCGGTTATTACGTTGAGCGTTCAGGCTCCGGTCAGTTTCGTTGGGTATCCAGACTCAGGTTATTACGTTGAGCGTTCAGGCTCCGGTCAGTTTCTTTGGGTATCCAGACTCCGGTTATTACGTTGAGCGTTCAGGCACCGGTCAGTTTCGTTGTGTATCCAGACTCCGGTTATTATGTTGAGCGTTCAGGCTCCGGTCAGTTTCGTTGGGTATCCAGACTCCGGTTATTACGTTGAGCGTTCAGGCTCCGGTCAGTTTCGTTTGGTATCCAGACTCCGGTTATTTCGTTGAGCGTTCAGGCTCCGGTCAGTTTCGTTGGGTATCCAGACTCCGTTTATTACGTTGAACGTTCGGGCTCCGGTCAGTTTCGTTGGGTATCCAGACTCCGGTTATTACGTTGAGCGTTCAGGCTCCGGTCAGTTTCGTTGGGTATCCAGACTCCGTTTATTACGTAGAGCGTTCGGGCTCCGGTCAGTTTCGTTGGGTATCCAGACTCCAGTTATTACGTTGAGCATTCAGGTTCCGGTCAGTTTTGTTGGGTATCCAGACTCTGGTTTTTACGTTGAGCGTTTAGGCTCCGGTCAGTTTTGTTGGGTATCCAGACTCCGGTTATTATGTTGAGGGTTCAGGCTCCGGTCAGTTTCGTTGGGTATCCAGACTCCAGTTATTACATTGAGCGTTCAGGCTCCGATCAGTTTCGTTGGGTATCCAGACTCCGGTTATTACGTTGAGCGTTCAGGCTCCGGTCAGTTTGGTTGGGTATCCAGACTCCGGTTTTTTACGTTGAGCGTTCAGGTTCCGGTCAGTTTTGTTGGATATCCAGACTCCGGTTTTTATGTTGAGCGTTCAGGCTCCGGTCAGTTTCGTTGGGTATCCAGACTCCGGTTATTACGTTGAGCGTTCAGGCTCCGGTCAGTTTCGGTGGGTATCCAGACTCCAGTTATTACGTTGAGCATTCAGGCTCCGGTCAGTTTCGTTGGGTATCCAGACTCTGGTTTTTACGTTGAGCGTTTAGGCTCCGGTCAGTTTTGTTGGGTATCCAGACTCCGGTTATTATGTTGAGGGTTCAGGCTCCGGTCAGTTTCGTTGGGTATCCAGACTCCAGTTATTACATTGAGCGTTCAGGCTCCGATCAATTTCGTTGGGTATCCAGACTCCGGTTATTACGTTGAGCGTTCAGGCTCTGGTCAGTTTGGTTGGGTATCCAGACTCCGGTTTTTTACGTTGAGCGTTCAGGTTCCGGTCAGTTTCGTTGGATATCCAGACTCCGGTTTTTATGTTGAGCGTTCAGGCTCCGGTCAGTTTCGTTGGGTATCCAGACTCCGGTTATTACGTTGAGCGTTCAGGCTCCGGTCAGTTTCGTTGGGTATCCAGACTCAGGTTATTACATTGAGCGTTCAGGCTCCGGTCAGTTTCTTTGTGTATCCAGACTCCGGTTATTACGTTGAGCGTTCAGGCACCGGTCAGTTTCGTTGTGTATCCAGACTCCGGTTATTACGTTGAGCGTTCAGGCTCCGGTCAGTTTCGTTTGGTATCCAGACTCCGGTTATTACGTTGAGCGTTCAGGCTCCGGTCAGTTTCGTTTGGTATCCAGACTCCGGTTATTACGTTGAGCGTTCAGGCTCCGGTCAGTTTTGTTGGGTATCCAGACTCCGGTTATTACGTTGAGCGTTCAGGCTCCGGTCAGTTTCGTTTGGTATCCAGACTCCGGTTATTACGTAGAGCGTTCAGGCTCCGGTCAGTTTAGTTTGGTATCCAGACTCCGGTTATTACGTTGAGTGTTCAGGCTCCGGTCAGTTTCGTTGGGTATCCAGACTCCGGTTATTACGTTGAGCTTTTAGGCTCCGGTCAGTTTCGTTGGGTATCCAGACTCCGTTTATTACGTTGAACGTTCGGGCTCTGGTCAGTTTCGTTGGGTATCCAGACTCCAGTTATTACGTTGAGCATTCAGGCTCCGGTCAGTTTCGTTGGGTATCCAGACTCTGGTTTTTACGTTGAGCGTTTAGGCTCCGGTCAGTTTTGTTGGGTATCCAGACTCCGGTTATTATGTTGAGGGTTCAGGCTCCGGTCAGTTTCGTTGGGTATCCAGACTCCGGTTATTACATTGAGCGTTCAGGCTCCGATCAGTTTTGTTGGGTATCCAGACTCCGGTTATTACATTGAGCGTTCAGGCTCCAGTCAGTTTGGTTGGGTATCCAGACTCCGGTTTTTTACGTTGAGCGTTCAGGTTCCGGTCAGTTTTGTTGGATATCCAGACTCCGGCTATTATGTTGAGCGTTCAGGCTCCGGTCAGTTTCGTTGGGTATCCAGACTCCGGTTATTACGTTGAGCGTTCAGGCTCCGGTCAGTTTCTTTGGGTATCCAGACTCCCGTTATTACGTTGAGCGTTCAGGCTCCGGTCAGTTTGGTTGGGTATCCAGACTCCGGTTATTACGTTGAGCGTTTAGGCTCCGGTCAGTTTTGTTGGGTATCCAGACTCCGGTTTTTACGTTGAGCGTTCAGGCTCCGGTCAGTTTCGTTGGGTATCCAGACTCCGGTTATTACGTTGAGCGTTCAGGCTCCGGTCAGTTTCGTTGGGTATCCAGACTCAGGTTATTACGTTGAGCGTTCAGGCTCCGGTCAGTTTCTTTGGGTATCCAGACTCCGGTTATTACGTTGAGCGTTCAGGCACCGGTCAGTTTCGTTGTGTATCCAGACTCCGGTTATTATGTTGAGCGTTCAGGCTCCGGTCAGTTTCGTTGGGTATCCAGACTCCGGTTATTACGTTGAGCGTTCAGGCTCCGGTCAGTTTCGTTTGGTATCCAGACTCCGGTTATTTCGTTGAGCGTTCAGGCTCCGGTCAGTTTCGTTGGGTATCCAGACTCCGTTTATTACGTTGAACGTTCGGGCTCCGGTCAGTTTCGTTGGGTATCCAGACTCCGGTTATTACGTTGAGCGTTCAGGCTCCGGTCAGTTTCGTTGGGTATCCAGACTCCGTTTATTACGTAGAGTGTTCGGGCTCCGGTCAGTTTCGTTGGGTATCCAGACTCCAGTTATTACGTTGAGCATTCAGGTTCCGGTCAGTTTTGTTGGGTATCCAGACTCCGGTTATTACGTTGAGTGTTCAGGCTCCGGTCATTTTTGTTGGGTATCCAGACTCCGGTTATTACGTTGAGCGTTCAGGATCCGGTCAGTTTCGTTGGGTATCCAGACTCCGGTTTTTACGTTGAGCGTTCAGGCTCCGGTCAGTTTCGTTGGGTATCCAGACTCCGGTTATTACGTTAAGCGTTCAGGCTCAGGTCAGTTTCGTTGCGTATCCAGACTCCGGTTATTACGTTGAGCGTTTAGGCTCCGGTCAGTTTCTTTGGGTATCCAGACTCCGGTTATTACGTTGAGCGTTCAGGCTCCAGTCAGTTTCGTTGGGTATCTAGACTCCGGTTATTTCGTTAAGCGTTCAGGCTACGGTCAATTTCGTTGTGTATCCAGACTCCGGTTATTACGTTGATCGTTCAGGCTCCAGTCAATTTCGTTGGGTATCCAGACTCCAGTTATTACGTAGAGCGTTCAGGCTCCGGTCAATTTTGTTTGGTATCCAGACTCCGGTTATTACGTTGAGCGTTCAGGCTCCGGTCAGTTTCTTTGGGTATCCAGACTCCGATTATTACGTTGAGCGTTCAGGCTCCGGTCAGTTTCGTTTGGTATCCAGACTCCGGTTATTACGTAGAGCGTTCAGGCTCCGGTCAGTTTCATTTGGTATCCAGACTCCGGTTATTACGTTGAGCGTTCAGGCTCCGGTCAGTTTTGTTGGGAATCCAGACTCTGGTTATTACGTTGAGCGTTCAGGCTCCGGTCAGTTTCGTTGGGTATCCAGACTCCGTTTATTACGTTGAACGTTCAGGCTCCGGTCAGTTTCATTGGGTATCCAGACTCCAGTTATTACGTTGAGCATTCAGGCTCCGGTCAGTTTCGTTAGGTATCCAGACTCTGGTTTTTACGTTGAGCGTTTAGGCTCCGGTCAGTTTTGTTGGGTATCCAGACTCCGGTTATTACGTTGAGGGTTCAGGCTCCGGTCAGTTTCGTTGGGTATCCAGACTCCAGTTATTACATTGAGCGTTCAGGCTCCGATCAGTTTCGTTGGGTATCCAGACTCCGGTTATTACGTTGAGCGTTCAGGCTCCGGTCAGTTTGGTTGGGTATCCAGACTCCGGTTTTTTACGTTGAGCGTTCAGGTTCCGGTCAGTTTTGTTGGATATCCAGACTCCGGTTTTTATGTTGAGCGTTCAGGCTCCGGTCAGTTTCGTTGGGTATCCAGACTCCGGTTATTACGTTGAGCGTTCAGGCACCGGTCAGTTTCGTTGGGTATCCAGACTCAGGTTATTACGTTGAGCGTTCAGGCTCCGGTCAGTTTCTTTGGGTATCCAGACTCCGGTTATTACGTTGAGCGTTCAGGCACCGGTCAGTTTCGTTGTGTATCCAGACTCCGGTTATTATGTTGAGCGTTCAGGCTCCGGTCAGTTTCGTTGGGTATCCAGACTCCGGTTATTACGTTGAGCGTTCAGGCTCCGGTCAGTTTCGTTTGGTATCCAGACTCCGGTTATTTCGTTGAGCGTTCAGGCTCCGGTCAGTTTCGTTGGGTATCCAGACTCCGTTTATTACGTTGAACGTTCGGGCTCCGGTCAGTTTCGTTGGGTATCCAGACTCCGGTTATTACGTTGAGCGTTCAGGCTCCGGTCAGTTTCGTTGGGTATCCAGACTCCGTTTATTACGTAGAGCGTTCGGGCTCCGGTCAGTTTCGTTGGGTATCTAGACTCCGGTTATTTCGTTGAGCGTTCAGGCTACGGTCAATTTCGTTGTGTATCCAGACTCCAGTTATTACGTTGATCGTTCAGGCTCCAGTCAATTTCGTTGGGTATCCAGACTCCATTTATTACGTAGAGCGTTCAGGCTCCGGTCAATTTCGTTTGGTATCCAGACTCCGGTTATTACGTTGAGCGTTCAGGCTCCGGTCAGTTTCTTTGGGTATCCAGACTCCGATTATTACGTTGAGCGTTCAGGCTCCGGTCAGTTTCGTTTGGTATCCAGACTCCGGTTATTACGTAGAGCGTTCAGGCTCCGGTCAGTTTCATTTGGTATCCAGACTCCGGTTATTACGTTGAGCGTTCAGGCTCCGGTCAGTTTTGTTGGGTATCCAGACTCTGGTTATTACGTTGAGCGTTCAGGCTCCGGTCAGTTTCGTTGGGTATCCAGACTCCGTTTATTACGTTGAACGTTCAGGCTCCGGTCAGTTTCGTTGGGTATCCAGACTCCAGTTATTACGTTGAGCATTCAGGCTCCGGTCAGTTTCGTTAGGTATCCAGACTCTGGTTTTTACGTTGAGCGTTTAGGCTCCGGTCAGTTTTGTTGGGTATCCAGACTCCGGTTATTACGTTGAGGGTTCAGGCTCCGGTCAGTTTCGTTGGGTATCCAGACTCCAGTTATTACATTGAGCGTTCAGGCTCCGATCAGTTTCGTTGGGTATCCAGACTCCGGTTATTACGTTGAGCGTTCAGGCTCCGGTCAGTTTGGTTGGGTATCCAGACTCCGGATTTTTACGTTGAGCGTTCAGGCTCCGGTCAGTTTTGTTGGATATCCAGACTCCGGTTATTACGTAGAGCGTTCAGGCTCCGGTCAGTTTCATTTGGTATCCAGACTCCGGTTATTACGTTGAGCGTTCAGGCTCCGGTCAGTTTTGTTGGGTATCCAGACTCTGGTTATTACGTTGAGCGTTCAGGCTCCGGTCAGTTTCGTTGGGTATCCAGACTCCGTTTATTACGTTGAACGTTCAGGCTCCGGTCAGTTTCGTTGGGTATCCAGACTCCAGTTATTACGTTGAGCATTCAGGCTCCGGTCAGTTTCGTTAGGTATCCAGACTCTGGTTTTTACGTTGAGCGTTTAGGCTCCGGTCAGTTTTGTTGGGTATCCAGACTCCGGTTATTACGTTGAGGGTTCAGGCTCCGGTCAGTTTCGTTGGGTATCCAGACTCCAGTTATTACATTGAGCGTTCAGGCTCCGATCAGTTTCGTTGGGTATCCAGACTCCGGTTATTACGTTGAGCGTTCAGGCTCCGGTCAGTTTGGTTGGGTATCCAGACTCCGGATTTTTACGTTGAGCGTTCAGGTTCCGGTCAGTTTTGTTGGATATCCAGACTCCGGTTTTTATGTTGAGCGTTCAGGCTCCGGTCAGTTTCGTTGGGTATCCAGACTCCGGTTATTACGTTGAGCGTTCAGGCACCGGTCAGTTTCGTTGGGTATCCAGACTCAGGTTATTACGTTGAGCGTTCAGGCTCCGGTCAGTTTCTTTGGGTATCCAGACTCCGGTTATTACGTTGAGCGTTCAGGCACCGGTCAGTTTCGTTGTGTATCCAGACTCCGGTTATTATGTTGAGCGTTTAAGCTCGGGTCAGTTTCGTTGGGTATCCAGACTCCGGTTATTACGTTGAGCGTTCAGGCTCCGGTCAGTTTCGTTTGGTATCCAGACTCCGGTTATTACGTTGAGCGTTCAGGCTCCGGTCAGTTTCGTTTGGTATCCAGACTCCAGTTATTACGTTGAGCGTTCAGGCTCCGGTCAGTTTCGTTGGGTATCCAGACTCCGGTTATTACGTTGAGCGTTCAGGCTCCGGTCAGTTTCGTTTGGTATCCAGACTCCGGTTATTACGTAGAGCGTTCAGGCTCCGGTCAGTTTCGTTTGGTATCCAGACTCCGGTTATTACGTTGAGTGTTCAGACTCCGGTCAGTTTCGTTGGGTATCCAGACTCTGGTTATTACGTTGAGCTTTTAGGCTCCGGTCAGTTTCGTTGGGTATCCAGACTCCGTTTATTACGTTGAACGTTCGGGCTCCGGTCAGTTTCGTTGGGTATCCAGACTCCAGTTATTACGTTGAGCATTCAGGCTCCGGTCAGTTTCGTTGGGTATCCAGACTCCGGTTTTTACGTTGAGCGTTCAGGCTCCGGTCAGTTTCGTTGGGTATCCAGACTCCGGTTATTACGTTAAGCGTTCAGGCTCAGGTCAGTTTCGTTGGGTATCCAGACTCCGGTTATTACGTTGAGCGTTCAGGCTCCGGTCAGTTTCTTTGGGTATCCAGACTCCGGTTATTACGTTGAGCGTTCAGGCTCCGGTCAGTTTCGTTGGGTATCCAGACTCCGGTTATTACGTTGAGTGTTCAGGCTCCGGTTAGTTTCGTTGGGTATCCAGACTCCGGTTCTTATGTTGAGCGTTCAGGCTCCGGTCAGTTTCGTTGGGTATCCAGACTCCGGTTTTTTACGTTGAGCGTTCAGGTTCCGGTAAGTTTTGTTGGGTATCCAGACTCCGGTTATTACGTTGAGCAATCAGGCTCCGGTCAGTTTCTTGGGTATCCAGACTCCGGTTATTACGTTGAGCGTTCAGGCTCCGGTCAATTTCTTTGGGTATCCAGACTCCGGTTATTACGTTGAGCGTTCAGGCTCCGGTCAGTTTCGTTGGGTATCCAGACTCCGGTTATTACGTTGAGCGTTTAGGCTCCGGTCAGTTTTCTTGGGTATCCAGACTCCGGTTTTTACGTTGAGCGTTCAGGCTCCGGTCAGTTTCGTTGGGTATCCAGACTCCGGTTATTACGTTGAGCGTTCAGGCTCCGGTCAGTTTCGTTGGGTATCCAGACTCCGGTTTTTTACATTGAGCGTTCAGGTTCCGGTCAGTTTTGTTGGGTATCCAGACTCCGGTTATTACGTTGAGCATTCAGGCTCCAGTCAGTTTCGTTGGGTATCCAGACTCCGGTTATTACGTTGAGCGTTCAGGCTCCGGTCAGTTTCGTTGGGTATCCAGACTCCAGTTTTTACGTAGAGCGTTCGGGCTCCGGTCAGTTTCGTTGGGTATCCAGACTCCAGTTATTACGTTGAGCATTCAGGCTCCGGTCAGTTTCGTTGGGTATCCAGACTCTGGTTTTTACGTTGAGCGTTTAGGCTCCGGTCAGTTTTGTTGGGTATCCAGACTCCGGTTATTACGTTGAGGGTTCAGGCTCCGGTCAGTTTCGTTGGGTATCCAGACTCCGGTTATTACATTGAGCGTTCAGGCTCCGATCAGTTTTGTTGGGTATCCAGACTCCGGTTTTTACGTTGAGCGCTCAGGCTCCGGTCAGTTTCGTTGGGTATCCAGACTCCGGTTATTACGTTGAGCGTTCAGGCTCCGGTCAGTTTCGTTGGGTATCCAGACTCCGGTTCTTATGTTGAGCGTTCAGGCTCCGGTCAGTTTCGTTGGGTATCCAGACTCCGGTTTTTTACGTTGAGCGTTCAGGTTTCGGTCAGTTTTGTTGGGTATCCAGACTCCGGTTATTACGTTGAGCAATCAGGCTCCGGTCAGTTTCATTGGGTATCCAGACTCCGGTTATTACGTTGAGCGTTCAGGCTCCGGTCAATTTCTTTGGGTATCCAGACTCCGGTTATTACGTTGAGCGTTCAGGCTCCGGTCAGTTTCGTTGGGTATCCAGACTCCGGTTATTACGTTGAGCGTTCAGGCTCCGGTCAGTTTCGTTGGGTATCCAGACTCCGGTTTTTTACGTTGAGCGTTCAGGTTCCGGTCAGTTTTGTTGGGTATCCAGACTCCGGTTATTACGTTGAGTGTTCAGGCTCCGGTCAGTTTCGTTGGGTATCCAGACTCCGGTTATTACGTTGAGCGTTCAGGCTCCGGTCAGTTTCGTTGGGTATCCAGACTCCGGTTTTTACGTTGAGCGTTCAGGCTCCGGTCAGTTTCGTTGGGTATCCAGACTCCGGTTATTACGTTAAGTGTTCAGGCTCAGGTCAGTTTCGTTGGGTATCCAGACTCCGGTTATTACGTTGAGCGTTCAGGCTCCGGTCAGTTTCTTTGGGTATCCAGACTCCGGTTATTACGTTGAGCGTTCAGGCTCCGGTCAGTTTCGTTGGGTATCTAGACTCCGGTTATTACGTTGAGCGTTTAGGCTTCGGTCAGTTTTCTTGGGTATCTAGACTCCGGTTTTTACGTTGAGCGT
Organism: Lathyrus sativus; assembly: GCA_963859935.3. NCBI lineage: Eukaryota > Viridiplantae > Streptophyta > Magnoliopsida > Fabales > Fabaceae > Lathyrus > Lathyrus sativus. The sequence continues at coordinate 573,802 of CAWUDS030000653.1, read as the reverse complement.
TCAGGCTCCGGTCAGTTTCGTTGGGTATCCAGACTCCGGTTATTACGTTGAGTGTTCAGGCTCCGGTTAGTTTCGTTGGGTATCCAGACTCCGGTTCTTATGTTGAGCGTTCAGGCTCCGGTCAGTTTCGTTGGGTATCCAGACTCCGGTTTTTTACGTTGAGCGTTCAGGTTTCGGTCAGTTTTGTTGGGTATCCAGACTCCGGTTATTACGTTGAGCAATCAGGCTCCGGTCAGTTTCATTGGGTATCCAGACTCCGGTTATTACGTTGAGCGTTCAGGCTCCGGTCAATTTCTTTGGGTATCCAGACTCCGGTTATTACGTTGAGCGTTCAGGCTCCGGTCAGTTTCGTTGGGTATCCAGACTCCGGTTATTACGTTGAGCGTTTTGGCTCCGGTCAGTTTTCTTGGGTATCCAGACTCCGGTTTTTACGTTGAGCGTTCAGGCTCCGGTCAGTTTCGTTGGGTATCCAGACTCCGGTTTTTTACGTTGAGCGTTCAGGTTACGGTCAGTTTTGTTGGGTATCCAGACTCCGGTTATTACGTTGAGTGTTCAGGCTCCGGTCAGTTTCGTTGGGTATCCAGACTCCGGTTATTACGTTGAGCGTTCAGGCTCCGGTCAAATTCGTTGGGTATCCAGACTCCGGTTTTTACGTTGAGCGTTCAGGCTCCGGTCAGTTTCGTTGGGTATCCAGACTCCGGTTATTACGTTAAGCGTTCAGGCTCCGGTCAGTTTCGTTGGGTATCCAGACTCCGGTTATTACGTTAAGCGTTCAGGCTCAGGTCAGTTTCGTTGGGCATCCAGACTCCGGTTATTACGTTGAGCGTTCAGGCTCCAGTCAGTTTCTTTGGGTATCCAGACTCCGGTTATTACGTTGAGCGTTCGGGCAACGGTCAATTTTGTTGGGTATCCAGACTCCAGTTATTGTGTAGAGCGTTCAGGCTCCAGTCAGTTTCGTTTGGTATCCAGACTCTGGTTATTACATTGAGCGTTCAGGTTACGGTCAGTTTCGTTTGGTATCCAGACTCCGGTTTTTACGTTGAGCGTTCAGGCTCCGGTCAGTTTCGTTTGGTATCCAGACTCCGGTTATTACGTTGAGCGTTCAGGCTCCGGTCAGTTTCGTTGGGTATCCAGACTCCGGTTATTACGTTGAGCGTTCAGGCTCCGGTCAGTTTCGTTGGGTATCCAGACTCCGTTTATTACGTTGAAAGTTCGGGCTCCGGTCAGTTTCGTTGGGTATCTAGACTCCAGTTATTACGTTGAGCATTCAGGCTCCGGTCAGTTTTGTTGGGTATCCAGACTCTGGTTTTTACGTTGAGCGTTTAGGCTCCGGTCAGTTTTGTTGGGTATCCAGACTCCGGTTATTATGTTGAGGGTTCAGGCTCCGGTCAGTTTCGTTGGGTATCCAGACTCCGGTTATTACATTGAGCGTTCAGGCTCCGGTCAGTTTCGTTGGGTATCCAGACTCTGGTTATTACGTTGAGCGTTCAGGCTCCGGTCAGTTTCGTTGGGTATCCAGACTCCGGTTTTTTACGTTGGGCGTTCATGTTCCGGTCAGTTTTGTTGGGTATCCAGACTCCGGCTATTACGTTGAGCGTTCAGGCTCCGGTCAGTTTCGTTGGGTATCCAGACTCCGGTTTTTACGTTGAGCGTTCAGGCTCCGGTCAGTTTCGTTGGGTATCCAGACTCCGGTTATTATGTTGAGCGTTCAGGCTCCGGTCAGTTTCGTTGGGTATCCAGACTCCGGTTATTACGTTGAGCGTTCAGGCTCCGGTCAGTTTCTTTGGGTATCCAGACTCCGGTTATTACGTTGAGCGTTCAGGCACCGATCAGTTTCGTTGTGTATCCAGACTCCGGTTATTACGTTGAGCGTTCAGGCTCCGGTCAGTTTCGTTGGGTATCCAGACTCCGGTTTTTTACGTTGAGCGTTCAGGTTACGGTCAGTTTTGTTGGGTATCCAGACTCCGGTTATTACGTTGAGTGTTCAGGCTCCGGTCAGTTTCGTTGGGTATCCAGACTCCGGTTATTACGTTGAGCGTTCAGGCTCCGGTCAAATTCGTTGGGTATCCAGACTCCGGTTTTTACGTTGAGCGTTCAGGCTCCGGTCAGTTTCGTTGGGTATCCAGACTCCGGTTATTACGTTAAGCGTTCAGGCTCCGGTCAGTTTCGTTGGGTATCCAGACTCCGGTTATTACGTTAAGCGTTCAGGCTCAGGTCAGTTTCGTTGGGCATCCAGACTCCGGTTATTACGTTGAGCGTTCAGGCTCCGGTCAGTTTCTTTGGGTATCCAGACTCCGGTTATTACGTTGAGCATTCGGGCTACGGTCAATTTTGTTGGGTATCCAGACTCCAGTTATTACGTAGAGCGTTCAGGCTCCGGTCAGTTTCGTTGGGTATCCAGACTCCGGTTATTACGTTGAGCGTTCAGGCTCCGGTCAGTTTTGTTGGGTATCCAGACTCCGGTTATTACGTTGAGCGTTCAGGCTCCGGTCAGTTTCGTTTGGTATCCAGACACCGGTTATTACGTAGAGCGTTCAGGCTCCGGTCAGTTTCGTTTGGTATCCAGACTCCGGTTATTACGTTGAGCGTTCAGGCTCCGGTCAGTTTCGGTTGGTATCCAGACTCCGGTTATTACGTTGAGCGTTCAGGCTCCGGTCAGTTTCGTTGGGTATCCAGACTCCGTTTATTACGTTGAAAGTTCGTGCTCCGGTCAGTTTTGTTGGGTATCCAGACTCCAGTTATTACGTTGAGCATTCAGGCTCCGGTCAGTTTCGTTGGGTATCCAGACTCTGGTTTTTACGTTGAGCGTTTAGGCTCCGGTCAGTTTTGTTGGGTATCCAGACTCCGGTTATTACGTTGAGCAATCAGGCTCCGGTCAGTTTCATTGGGTATCCAGACTCCGGTTATTACGTTGAGCGTTCAGGCTCCGGTCAATTTCTTTGGGTATCCAGACTCCGGTTATTACGTTGAGCGTTCAGGCTCCGGTCAGTTTCGTTGGGTATCCAGACTCCGGTTATTACGTTGAGCGTTTTGGCTCCGGTCAGTTTTCTTGGGTATCCAGACTCCGGTTTTTACGTTGAGCGTTCAGGCTCCGGTCAGTTTCGTTGGGTATCCAGACTCCGGTTTTTTACGTTGAGCGTTCAGGTTACGGTCAGTTTTGTTGGGTATCCAGACTCCGGTTTTTACGTTGAGTGTTCAGGCTCCGGTCAGTTTCGTTGGGTATCCAGACTCCGGTTATTACGTTGAGCGTTCAGGCTCCGGTCAAATTCGTTGGGTATCCAGACTCCGGTTTTTACGTTGAGCGTTCAGGCTCCGGTCAGTTTCGTTGGGTATCCAGACTCCGGTTATTACGTTAAGCGTTCAGGCTCCGGTCAGTTTCGTTGGGTATCCAGACTCCGGTTATTACGTTAAGCGTTCAGGCTCAGGTCAGTTTCGTTGGGCATCCAGACTCCGGTTATTACGTTGAGCGTTCAGGCTCCAGTCAGTTTCTTTGGGTATCCAGACTCCGGTTATTACGTTGAGCGTTCGGGCAACGGTCAATTTTGTTGGGTATCCAGACTCCAGTTATTGTGTAGAGCGTTCAGGCTCCAGTCAGTTTCGTTTGGTATCCAGACTCTGGTTATTACATTGAGCGTTCAGGTTACGGTCAGTTTCGTTTGGTATCCAGACTCCGGTTTTTACGTTGAGCGTTCAGGCTCCGGTCAGTTTCGTTTGGTATCCAGACTCCGGTTATTACGTTGAGCGTTCAGGCTCCGGTCAGTTTCGTTGGGTATCCAGACTCCGGTTATTACGTTGAGCGTTCAGGCTCCGGTCAGTTTCGTTGGGTATCCAGACTCCGTTTATTACGTTGAAAGTTCGGGCTCCGGTCAGTTTCGTTGGGTATCCAGACTCCAGTTATTACGTTGAGCATTCAGGCTCCGGTCAGTTTTGTTGGGTATCCAGACTCTGGTTTTTACGTTGAGCGTTTAGGCTCCGGTCAGTTTTGTTGGGTATCCAGACTCCGGTTATTATGTTGAGGGTTCAGGCTCCGGTCAGTTTCGTTGGGTATCCAGACTCCGGTTATTACATTGAGCGTTCAGGCTCCGGTCAGTTTCGTTGGGTATCCAGACTCTGGTTATTACGTTGAGCGTTCAGGCTCCGGTCAGTTTCGTTGGGTATCCAGACTCCGGTTTTTTACGTTGGGCGTTCATGTTCCGGTCAGTTTTGTTGGGTATCCAGACTCCGGCTATTACGTTGAGCGTTCAGGCTCCGGTCAGTTTCGTTGGGTATCCAGACTCCGGTTTTTACGTTGAGCGTTCAGGCTCCGGTCAGTTTCGTTGGGTATCCAGACTCCGGTTATTACGTTGAGCGTTCAGGCTCCGGTCAGTTTCGTTGGGTATCCAGACTCCGGTTATTACGTTGAGCGTTCAGGCTCCGGTCAGTTTCTTTGGGTATCCAGACTCCGGTTATTACGTTGAGCGTTCAGGCACCGGTCAGTTTCGTTGTGTATCCAGACTCCGGTTATTACGTTGAGCGTTCAGGCTCCGGTCAGTTTCGTTGGGTATCCAGACTCCGGTTTTTTACGTTGAGCGTTCAGGTTACGGTCAGTTTTGTTGGGTATCCAGACTCCGGTTATTACGTTGAGTGTTCAGGCTCCGGTCAGTTTCGTTGGGTATCCAGACTCCGGTTATTACGTTGAGCGTTCAGGCTCCGGTCAAATTCGTTCGGTATCCAGACTCCGGTTTTTACGTTGAGCGTTCAGGCTCCGGTCAGTTTCGTTGGGTATCCAGACTCCGGTTATTACGTTAAGCGTTCAGGCTCCGGTCAGTTTCGTTGGGTATCCAGACTCCGGTTATTACGTTAAGCGTTCAGGCTCAGGTCAGTTTCGTTGGGCATCCAGACTCCGGTTATTACGTTGAGCGTTCAGGCTCCGGTCAGTTTCTTTGGGTATCCAGACTCCGGTTATTACGTTGAGCGTTCGGGCTACGGTCAATTTTGTTGGGTATCCAGACTCCAGTTATTACGTAGAGCGTTCAGGCTCCGGTCAGTTTCGTTGGGTATCCAGACTCCGGTTATTACGTTGAGCGTTCAGGCTCCGGTCAGTTTCTTTGGGTATCCAGACTCCGGTTATTACGTTGAGCGTTCAGGCTCCGGTCAGTTTCGTTTGGTATCCAGACACCGGTTATTACGTAGAGCGTTCAGGCTCCGGTCAGTTTCGTTTGGTATCCAGACTCCGGTTATTACGTTGAGCGTTCAGGCTCCGGTCAGTTTCGTTGGGTATCCAGACTCCGGTTATTACGTTGAGCGTTCAGGCTCCGGTCAGTTTCGTTGGGTATCCAGACTCCGTTTATTACGTTGAAAGTTCGTGCTCCGGTCAGTTTTGTTGGGTATCCAGACTCCAGTTATTACGTTGAGCATTCAGGCTCCGGTCAGTTTCGTTGGGTATCCAGACTCTGGTTTTTACGTTGAGCGTTTAGGCTCCGGTCAGTTTTGTTGGGTATCCAGACTCCGGTTATTATGTTGAGGGTTCAGGCTCCGGTCAGTTTCGTTGGGTATCCAGACTCCGGTTATTACATAGAGCGTTCAGGCTCCGGTCAGTTTCGTTGGGTATCCAGACTCTGGTTATTACGTTGAGCGTTCAGGCTCCGGTCAGTTTCGTTGGGTATCCAGACTCCGGTTTTTTACGTTGGGCGTTCATGTTCCGGTCAGTTTTGTTGGGTATCCAGACTCCGGCTATTACGTTGAGCGTTCAGGCTCCAGTCAGTTTCGTTGGGTATCCAGACTCCGGTTTTTACGTTGAGCGTTCAGGCTCCGGTCAGTTTCGTTGGGTATCCAGACTCCGGTTATTACGTTGAGCGTTCAGGCTCCGGTCAGTTTCGTTGGGTATCCAGACTCCGGTTTTTTACGTTGAGCGTTCAGGTTACGGTCAGTTTTGTTGGGTATCCAGACTCCGGTTATTACGTTGAGTGTTCAGGCTCCGGTCAGTTTCGTTGGGTATCCAGACTCCGGTTATTACGTTGAGCGTTCAGGCTCCGGTCAAATTCGTTGGGTATCCAGACTCCGGTTTTTACGTTGAGCGTTCAGGCTCCGGTCAGTTTCGTTGGGCATCCAGACTCCGGTTATTACGTTAAGCGTTCAGGCTCCGGTCAGTTTCTTTGGGTATCCAGACTCCGGTTATTACGTTGAGCGTTCGGGCTACGGTCAATTTTGTTGGGTATCCAGACTCTAGTTATTACGTAGAGCGTTCAGGCTCCGGTCAGTTTCGTTTGGTATCCATACTCCGGTTATTACGTTGAGCGTTTAGGCTTCGGTCAGTTTCTTTGGGTATCCAGACTCCGGTTATTACGTTGAGCGTTCAGGCTCCGGTCAGTTTCGTTTGGTATCCAGACACCGGTTATTACGTAGAGCGTTCAGGCTCCGGTCAGTTTCGTTTGGTATCCAGACTCCGGTTATTACGTTGAGCGTTCAGGCTCCGGTCAGTTTCGTTGGGTATCCAGACTCCGGTTATTACGTTGAGCGTTCAGGCTCCGGTCAGTTTCGTTGGGTATCCAGACTCCGTTTATTACGTTGAGCGTTCGGGCTCCGATCAGTTTCGTTGGGTATCCAGACTCCAGTTATTACGTTGAGCATTCAGGCTCCGGTCAGTTTCGTTGGGTATCCAGACTCAGGTTAGTACGTTGAGCGTTCAGGCTCCGGTCAGTTTCTTTGGGTATCCAGACTCCGGTTATTATGTTGAGGGTTCAGGCTCCGGTCAGTTTCGTTGTGTATCCAGACTCCGGTTATTAGGTTGAGCGTTCAGGCTCCGGTCAGTTTCGTTGGGTATCCAGACTCTGGTTATTACGTTGAGCGTTCAGGCTCCGGTCAGTTTCGTTGGGTATCCAGACTCCGATTTTTTACGTTGGGCGTTCATGTTCCGGTCAGTTTTGTTGGGTATCCAGACTCCGGCTATTACGTTGAGCGTTCAGGCTCCAGTCAGTTTCGTTGGGTATACAGACTCCGGTTTTTACGTTGAGCGTTCAGGCTCCGGTCAGTTTCGTTGGGTATCCAGACTCCGGTTATTACGTTGAGCGTTCAGGCTCCGGTCAGTTTCGTTGGGTATCCAGACTCCGGTTTTTTACGTTGAGCGTTCAGGTTACGGTCAGTTTTGTTGGGTATCCAGACTCCGGTTATTACGTTGAGTGTTCAGGCTCCGGTCAGTTTCGTTGGGTATCCAGACTCCGGTTATTACGTTGAGCGTTCAGGCTCCGGTCAAATTCGTTGGGTATCCAGACTCCGGTTTTTACGTTGAGCGTTCAGGCTCCGGTCAGTTTCGTTGGGTATCCAGACTCCGGTTATTACGTTAAGCGTTCAGGCTCCGGTCAGTTTCGTTGGGTATCCAGACTCCGGTTATTACGTTAAGCGTTCAGGCTCAGGTCAGTTTCGTTGGGCATCCAGACTCCGGTTATTACGTTGAGCGTTCAGGCTCCGGTCAGTTTCTTTGGGTATCCAGACTCCGGTTATTACGTTGAGCGTTCGGGCTACGGTCAATTTTGTTGGGTATCCAGACTCCAGTTATTACGTAGAGCGTTCAGGCTCCGGTCAGTTTCGTTTGGTATCCAGACTCCGGTTATTACGTTGAGCGTTCAGGCTCCGGTCAGTTTCTTTGGGTATCCAGACTCCGGTTATTACGTTGAGCGTTCAGGCTCCGGTCAGTTTCGTTTGGTATCCAGACTCCGGTTATTACGTAGAGCGTTCAGGCTCCGGTCAGTTTCGTTTGGTATCCAGACTCCGGTTATTACGTTGAGCGTTCAGGCTCCGGTCAGTTTCGTTGGGTATCCAGACTCCGGTTATTACGTTGAGCGTTTAGGCTCCGGTCAGTTTTCTTGGGTATCCAGACTCCGGTTTTTACGTTGAGCGTTCGGGCTCCGGTCAGTTTCTTTGGGTATCCAGACTCCGGTTATTACGTTGAGCGTTCGGGCTACGGTCAATTTTGTTGGGTATCCAGACTCCAGTTATTACGTAGAGCGTTCAGGCTCCGGTCAGTTTCGTTTGGTATCCAGACTCCGGTTATTACGTTGAGCGTTCAGGCTCCGGTCAGTTTCTTTGGGTATCCAGACTCCGGTTATTACGTTGAGCGTTCAGGCTCCGGTCAGTTTCGTTTGGTATCCAGACTCCGGTTATTACGTAGAGCGTTCAGGCTCCGGTCAGTTTCGTTTGGTATCCAGACTCCGGTTATTACGTTGAGCGTTCAGGCTCCGGTCAGTTTCGTTGGGTATCCAGACTCCGGTTATTACGTTGAGCGTTTAGGCTCCGGTCAGTTTTCTTGGGTATCCAGACTCCGGTTTTTACGTTGAGCGTTCGGGCTCCGATCAGTTTCGTTGGGTATCCAGACTCCGGTTATTACGTTGAGCATTCAGGCTCCAGTCAGTTTCGTTGGGTATCCAGACTCAGGTTAGTACGTTGAGCGTTCAGGCTCCGGTCAGTTTCTTTGGGTATCCAGACTCCGGTTATTACGTTGAGCGTTCAGGCACCGGTCAGTTTCGTTGTGTATCCAGACTCCGGTTATTAGGTTGAGCGTTCAGGCTCCGGTCAGTTTCGTTGGGTATCCAGACTCCGGTTATTACGTTGAGCGTTCAGGCTCCGGTCAGTTTCGTTGGGTATCCAGACTCCGGTTTTTTACGTTGAGCGTTCAGGTTCCGGTCAGTTTTGTTGGGTATCCAGACTCCGGTTATTACGTTGAGCGTTCAGGCTCCGGTCAGTTTCATTGGGTATCCAGACTCCGGTTATTACGTTGAGCGTTAAGGCTCCGGTCAATTTCTTTGGGTATCCAGACTCCGGTTATTACGTTGAGCGTTCAGGCTCCGGTCAGTTTCGTTGGGTATCCAGACTCCGGTTATTACGTTGAGCGTTCAGGCTCCGGTCAGTTTTCTTGGGTATCCAGACTCCGGTTTTTACGTTGAGCGTTCAGGCTCCGGTCAGTTTCGTTGGGTATCCAGACTCCGGTTATTACGTTGAGCGTTCAGGCTCCGGTCAAATTCGTTGGGTATCCAGACTCCGGTTTTTACGTTGAGCGTTCAGGCTCCGGTCAGTTTCGTTGGGTATCCAGACTCCGGTTATTACGTTAAGCGTTCAGGCTCCGGTCAGTTTCGTTGGGTATCCAGACTCCGGTTATTACGTTAAGCGTTCAGGCTCAGGTCAGTTTCGTTGGGCATCCAGACTCCGGTTATTACGTTGAGCGTTCAGGCTCCGGTCAGTTTCTTTGGGTATCCAGACTCCGGTTATTACGTTGAGCGTTCGGGCTACGGTCAATTTTGTTGGGTATCCAGACTCCAGTTATTACGTAGAGCGTTCAGGCTCCGGTCAGTTTCGTTTGGTATCCAGACTCCGGTTATTACGTTGAGCGTTCAGGCTCCGGTCAGTTTCTTTGGGTATCCAGACTCCGGTTATTACGTTGAGCGTTCAGGCTCCGGTCAGTTTCGTTTGGTATCCAGACTCCGGTTATTACGTAGAGCGTTCAGGCTCCGGTCAGTTTCGTTTGGTATCCAGACTCCGGTTATTACGTTGAGCGTTCAGGCTCCGGTCAGTTTCGTTGGGTATCCAGACTCCGGTTATTACGTTGAGCGTTTAGGCTCCGGTCAGTTTTCTTGGGTATCCAGACTCCGGTTTTTACGTTGAGCGTTCGGGCTCCGATCAGTTTCGTTGGGTATCCAGACTCCGGTTATTACGTTGAGCATTCAGGCTCCGGTCAGTTTCGTTGGGTATCCAGACTCAGGTTAGTACGTTGAGCGTTCAGGCTCCGGTCAGTTTCTTTGGGTATCCAGACTCCGGTTATTACGTTGAGCGTTCAGGCACCGGTCAGTTTCGTTGTGTATCCAGACTCCGGTTATTAGGTTGAGCGTTCAGGCTCCGGTCAGTTTCGTTGGGTATCCAGACTCCGGTTATTACGTTGAGCGTTCAGGCTCCGGTCAGTTTCGTTGGGTATCCAGACTCCGGTTTTTTACGTTGAGCGTTCAGGTTCCGGTCAGTTTTGTTGGGTATCCAGACTCCGGTTATTACGTTGAGCGTTCAGGCTCCGGTCAGTTTCATTGGGTATCCAGACTCCGGTTATTACGTTGAGCGTTAAGGCTCCGGTCAATTTCTTTGGGTATCCAGACTCCGGTTATTACGTTGAGCGTTCAGGCTCCGGTCAGTTTCGTTGGGTATCCAGACTCCGGTTATTACGTTGAGCGTTCAGGCTCCGGTCAGTTTTCTTGGGTATCTAGACTCCGGTTTTTACGTTGAGCGTTCAGGCTCCGGTCAGTTTCGTTGGGTATCCAGACTCCGGTTATTACGTTGAGCGTTCAGGCTCCGGTCAAATTCGTTGGGTATCCAGACTCCGGTTTTTACGTTGAGCGTTCAGGCTCCGGTCAGTTTCGTTGGGTATCCAGACTCCGGTTATTACGTTAAGCGTTCAGGCTCCGGTCAGTTTCGTTGGGTATCCAGACTCCGGTTATTACGTTAAGCGTTCAGGCTCAGGTCAGTTTCGTTGGGCATCCAGACTCCGGTTATTACGTTGAGCGTTCAGGCTCCGGTCAGTTTCTTTGGGTATCCAGACTCCGGTTATTACGTTGAGCGTTCGGGCTACGGTCAATTTTGTTGGGTATCCAGACTCCAGTTATTACGTAGAGCGTTCAGGCTCCGGTCAGTTTCGTTTGGTATCCAGACTCCGGTTATTACGTTGAGCGTTCAGGCTCCGGTCAGTTTCTTTGGGTATCCAGACTCCGGTTATTACGTTGAGCGTTCAGGCTCCGGTCAGTTTCGTTTGGTATCCAGACTCCGGTTATTACGTAGAGCGTTCAGGCTCCGGTCAGTTTCGTTTGGTATCCAGACTCCGGTTATTACGTTGAGCGTTCAGGCTCCGGTCAGTTTCGTTGGGTATCCAGACTCCGGTTATTACGTTGAGCGTTTAGGCTCCGGTCAGTTTTCTTGGGTATCCAGACTCCGGTTTTTACGTTGAGCGTTCGGGCTCCGATCAGTTTCGTTGGGTATCCAGACTCCGGTTATTACGTTGAGCATTCAGGCTCCGGTCAGTTTCGTTGGGTATCCAGACTCAGGTTAGTACGTTGAGCGTTCAGGCTCCGGTCAGTTTCTTTGGGTATCCAGACTCCGGTTATTACGTTGAGTGTTCAGGCACCGGTCAGTTTCGTTGTGTATCCAGACTCCGGTTATTAGGTTGAGCGTTCAGGCTCCGGTCAGTTTCGTTGGGTATCCAGACTCCGGTTATTACGTTGAGCGTTCAGGCTCCGGTCAGTTTCGTTGGGTATCCAGACTCCGGTTTTTTACGTTGAGCGTTCAGGTTCCGGTCAGTTTTGTTGGGTATCCAGACTCCGGTTATTACGTTGAGCGTTCAGGCTCCGGTCAGTTTCATTGGGTATCCAGACTCCGGTTATTACGTTGAGCGTTAAGGCTCCGGTCAATTTCTTTGGGTATCCAGACTCCGGTTATTACGTTGAGCGTTCAGGCTCCGGTCAGTTTCGTTGGGTATCCAGACTCCGGTTATTACGTTGAGCGTTCAGGCTCCGGTCAGTTTTCTTGGGTATCCAGACTCCGGTTTTTACGTTGAGCGTTCAGGCTCCGGTCAGTTTCGTTGGGTATCCAGACTCAGGTTATTACGTTGAGCGTTCAGGCTCCGGTCAGTTTTCTTGGGTATCCAGACTCCGGTTTTTACGTTGAGCGTTCAGGCTCCGGTCAGTTTCGTTGGGTATCCAGACTCAGGTTATTACGTTGAGCGTTCAGGCTCCGGTCAGTTTCGTTTGGTATCCAGACTCCTGTTATTACGTTGAGCGTTCAGGCTCCGGTCAGTTTCGTTTGGTATCCAGATTCCGGTTATTACGTAGAGCGTTCAGGCTCCGGTCAGTTTCATTTGGTATCCAGACTCCGGTTATTACGTTGAGCGTTCAGGCTCCGGTCAGTTTCGTTGGGTATCCAGACTCCGGTTTTTACGTTGAGCGTTCGGGCTCCGATCAGTTTCGTTGGGTATCCAGACTCTGGTTATTACGTTGAGCATTCAGGCTCCGGTCAGTTTCGTTGGGTATCCAGACTCAGGTTAGTACGTTGAGCGTTCAGGCTCCGGTCAGTTTCTTTGGGTATCCAGACTCCGGTTATTACGTTGAGCGTTCAGGCACCGGTCAGTTTCGTTGTGTATCCAGACTCCGGTTATTAGGTTGAGCGTTCAGGCTCCGGTCAGTTTCGTTGGGTATCCAGACTCCGGTTATTACGTTGAGCGTTCAGGCTCCGGTCAGTTTCGTTGGGTATCCAGACTCCGGTTTTTTACGTTGAGCGTTCAGGTTCCGGTCAGTTTTGTTGGGTATCCAGACTCCGGTTATTACGTTGAGCGTTCAGGCTCCGGTCAGTTTCATTGGGTATCCAGACTCCGGTTATTACGTTGAGCGTTAAGGCTCCGGTCAATTTCTTTGGGTATCCAGACTCCGGTTATTACGTTGAGCGTTCAGGCTCCGGTCAGTTTCGTTGGGTATCCAGACTCCGGTTATTACGTTGAGCGTTCAGGCTCCGGTCAGTTTTCTTGGGTATCCAGACTCCGGTTTTTACGTTGAGCGTTCAGGCTCCGGTCAGTTTCGTTGGGTATCCAGACTCCGGTTATTACGTTGAGCGTTCAGGCTCCGGTCAGTTTCTTTGGGTATCCAGACTCCGGTTATTACGTTGAGCGTTCAGGCTACAGTCAATTTTGTTGGGTATCCAGACTCCAGTTATTACGTAGAGCGTTCAGGCTCCGGTCAGTTTCGTTTGGTATCCAGACTCCTGTTATTACGTTGAGCGTTCAGGCTCCGGTCAGTTTCGTTTGGTATCCAGACTCCGGTTATTACGTAGAGCGTTCAGGCTCCGGTCAGTTTCATTTGGTATCCAGACTCCGGTTATTACGTTGAGCGTTCAGGCTCCGGTCAGTTTCGTTGGGTATCCAGACTCCGGTTATTACGTTGAGCGTTCAGGCTCCGGTCAGTTTCGTTGGGTATCCAGACTCCGTTTATTACGTTGAACGTTCGGGCTCCGGTTAGTTTCGTTGGGTATCCAGACTCCAGTTATTACGTTGAGCATTCAGGCTCCGGTCAGTTTCGTTGGGTATCCAGACTCTGGTTTTTACGTTGAGCGTTTAGGCTCCGGTCAGTTTTGTTGGGTATCCAGACTCTGGTTATTATGTTGAGGGTTCAGGCTCCGGTCAGTTTCGTTGGGTATCCAGACTCCGGTTATTACATTTAGCGTTCAGGCTCCGGTCAGTTTCGTTGGGTATCCAGACTCCGGTTATTACGTTGAGCGTTCAGGCTCCGGTCAGTTTCGTTGGGTATCCAGACTCCGGTTTTTTACGTTGGGCGTTCATGTTCCGGTCAGTTTTGTTGGGTATCCAGACTCCGGCTATTACGTTGAGCTTTCAGGCTCCGGTCAGTTTCGTTGGGTATCCAGACTCCGGTTATTACGTTGAGCGTTCAGGCTCCGGTCAGTTTATTTGGGTATCCAGACTCCGGTTATTACGTTGAGCGTTCAGGCTCCGGTCAGTTTGGTTGGGTATCCAGACTCCGGTTATTACGTTGAGCGTTTAGGCTCCGGTCAGTTTTCTTGGGTATCCAGACTCCGGTTTTTACGTTGAGCGTTCAGGCTCCGGTCAGTTTCGTTGGGTATCCAGACTCCGGTTATTACGTTGAGCATTCAGGCTCCGGTCAGTTTCGTTGGGTATCCAGACTCAGGTTATTACGTTGAGCGTTCAGGCTCCGGTCAGTTTCTTTGGGTATCCAGACTCCGGTTATTACGTTGAGCGTTCAGGCACCGGTCAGTTTCGTTGTGTATCCAGACTCCGGTTATTACGTTGAGCGTTCAGGCTCCGGTCAGTTTCGTTGGGTATCCAGACTCCGGTTTTTTACGTTGAGCGTTCAGGTTCCGGTCAGTTTTGTTGGGTATCCAGACTCCGGTTATTACGTTGAGTGTTCAGGCTCCGGTCAGTTTCGTTGGGTATCCAGACTCCGGTTATTACGTTGAGCGTTCAGGCTACGGTCAGTTTCGTTGGGTATCCAGACTCCGGTTTTTACGTTGAGCGTTCAGGCTCCGGTCAGTTTCGTTGGGTATCCAGACTCCGGTTATTACGTTAAGCGTTCAGGCTCCGGTCAGTTTCGTTGGGTATCCAGACTCCGGTTATTACGTTAAGCGTTCAGGCTCAGGTCAGTTTCGTTGGGTATCCAGACTCCGGTTATTACGTTGAGCATTCAGGCTCCGGTCAGTTTCTTTGGGTATCCAGACTCCGGTTATTAGGTTGAGCGTTCAGGCTATGGTCAATTTTGTTGGGTATCCAGACTCCAGTTATTACGTAGAGCGTTCAGGCTCCGGTCAGTTTCGTTTGGTATCCAGACTCCGGTTATTACGTTTAGCGTTCAGGCTCCGGTCAGTTTCTTTGGGTATCCAGACTCCGGTTATTACGTTGAGCGTTCAGGCTCCGGTCAGTTTCGTTTGGTATCCAGACTCCGGTTATTACGTTGATCGTTCAGGCTCCGGTCAGTTTCTTTTGGTATCCAGACTCCGGTTATTACGTTGAGCGTTCAGGCTCCGGTCAGTTTCGTTGGGTATCCAGACTCCGGTTATTACGTTGAGCGTTCAGGCTCCGGTCAGTTTCGTTGGGTATCCAGACTCCGTTTATTACGTTGAACGTTCGGGCTCCGGTCAGTTTCGTTGGGTATCCAGACTCCAGTTATTACGTTGAGCATTCAGGCTCCGGTCAGTTTCGTTGGGTATCCAGACTCTGGTTTTTACGTTGAGCGTTCAGGCTCCGGTCAGTTTCGTTGGGTATCCAGACTCTGGTTTTTACGTTGAGCGTTCAGGCTCCGGTCAGTTTCTTTGGGTATCCAGACTCCGGTTATTACGTTGAGCGTTCAGGCTACGGTCAATTTTGTTGGGTATCCAGACTCCAGTTATTACGTAGAGCGTTTAGACTCCGGTCAGTTTCGTTTGGTATCCAGACTCCGGTTATCACGTTGAGCGTTCAGGCTCCGGTCAGTTTCGTTTGGTATCCAGACTCCGGTTATTACGTAGAGCATTCAGGCTCCGGTCAGTTTCGTTTGGTATCCAGACTCCGGTTATTACGTTGAGCATTCAGGCTCCGGTCAGTTTCGTTGGGTATCCAGACTCCGGTTATTACGTTGAGCGTTCAGGCTCCGGTCAGTTTCGTTGGGTATCCAGACTCCGTTTATTACGTTGAACGTTCGGGCTCCGGTCAGTATCGTTGGGTATCCAGACTCCAGTTATTACGTTGAGCATTCAGGCTCCGGTCAGTTTCGTTGGGTATCCAGACTCTGGTTTTTACGTTGAGCGTTTAGGCTCCGGTCAGTTTTGTTGGTTATCCAGACTCCGGTTATTATGTTGAGGGTTCAGGCTCCGGTCAGTTTCGTTGGGTATCCAGACTCCGGTTATTACATTGAGCGTTCAGGCTCCGGTCAGTTTCGTTGGGTATCCAGACTCCGGTTATTACGTTGAGCGTTCAGGCTCAGGTCAGTTTCGTTGGGTATCCAGACTCCGGTTATTACGTTGAGCATTCAGGCTCCGGTCAGTTTCTTTGGGTATCCAGACTCCGGTTATTACGTTGAGCGTTCAGGCTACGGTCAATTTTGTTGGGTATCCAGACTCCAGTTATTACGTAGAGCGTTCAGGCTCCGGTCAGTTTCGTTTGGTATCCAGACTCCGGTTATTACGTTGAGCATTCAGGCTCCGGTCAGTTTCTTTGGGTATCCAGACTCCGGTTATTACGTTGAGCGTTCAGGCTACGGTCAATTTTGTTGGGTATCCAGACTCCAGTTATTACGTAGAGCGTTCAGGCTCCGGTCAGTTTCGTTTGGTATCCAGACTCCGGTTATTACGTTTAACGTTCAAGCTCCGGTCAGTTTCTTTGGGTATCCAGACTCCGGTTTTTACGTTGAGCGTTCAGGCTCCGGTCAGTTTCGTTGGGTATCCAGACTCAGGTTAGTACGTTGAGCGTTCGGGCTCCGATCAGTTTCGTTGGGTATCCAGACTCCGGTTATTACGTTGAGCATTCAGGCTCCAGTCAGTTTCGTTGGGTATCCAGACTCAGGTTAGTACGTTGAGCGTTCAGGCTCCGGTCAGTTTCTTTGGGTATCCAGACTCCGGTTATTACGTTGAGCGTTCAGGCACCGGTCAGTTTCGTTGTGTATCCAGACTCCGGTTATTAGGTTGAGCGTTCAGGCTCCGGTCAGTTTCGTTGGGTATCCAGACTCCGGTTATTACGTTGAGCGTTCAGGCTCCGGTCAGTTTCGTTGGGTATCCAGACTCCGGTTTTTTACGTTGAGCGTTCAGGTTCCGGTCAGTTTTGTTGGGTATCCAGACTCCGGTTATTACGTTGAGCGTTCAGGCTCCGGTCAGTTTCATTGGGTATCCAGACTCCGGTTATTACGTTGAGCGTTAAGGCTCCGGTCAATTTCTTTGGGTATCCAGACTCCGGTTATTACGTTGAGCGTTCAGGCTCCGGTCAGTTTCGTTGGGTATCCAGACTCCGGTTATTACGTTGAGCGTTCAGGCTCCGGTCAGTTTTCTTGGGTATCCAGACTCCGGTTTTTACGTTGAGCGTTCAGGCTCCGGTCAGTTTCGTTGGGTATCCAGACTCAGGTTATTACGTTGAGCGTTCAGGCTCCGGTCAGTTTTCTTGGGTATCCAGACTCCGGTTTTTACGTTGAGCGTTCAGGCTCCGGTCAGTTTCGTTGGGTATCCAGACTCAGGTTATTACGTTGAGCGTTCAGGCTCCGGTCAGTTTCGTTTGGTATCCAGACTCCTGTTATTACGTTGAGCGTTCAGGCTCCGGTCAGTTTCGTTTGGTATCCAGATTCCGGTTATTACGTAGAGCGTTCAGGCTCCGGTCAGTTTCATTTGGTATCCAGACTCCGGTTATTACGTTGAGCGTTCAGGCTCCGGTCAGTTTCGTTGGGTATCCAGACTCCGGTTTTTACGTTGAGCGTTCGGGCTCCGATCAGTTTCGTTGGGTATCCAGACTCTGGTTATTACGTTGAGCATTCAGGCTCCGGTCAGTTTCGTTGGGTATCCAGACTCAGGTTAGTACGTTGAGCGTTCAGGCTCCGGTCAGTTTCTTTGGGTATCCAGACTCCGGTTATTACGTTGAGCGTTCAGGCACCGGTCAGTTTCGTTGTGTATCCAGACTCCGGTTATTAGGTTGAGCGTTCAGGCTCCGGTCAGTTTCGTTGGGTATCCAGACTCCGGTTATTACGTTGAGCGTTCAGGCTCCGGTCAGTTTCGTTGGGTATCCAGACTCCGGTTTTTTACGTTGAGCGTTCAGGTTCCGGTCAGTTTTGTTGGGTATCCAGACTCCGGTTATTACGTTGAGCGTTCAGGCTCCGGTCAGTTTCATTGGGTATCCAGACTCCGGTTATTACGTTGAGCGTTAAGGCTCCGGTCAATTTCTTTGGGTATCCAGACTCCGGTTATTACGTTGAGCGTTCAGGCTCCGGTCAGTTTCGTTGGGTATCCAGACTCCGGTTATTACGTTGAGCGTTCAGGCTCCGGTCAGTTTTCTTGGGTATCCAGACTCCGGTTTTTACGTTGAGCGTTCAGGCTCCGGTCAGTTTCGTTGGGTATCCAGACTCCGGTTATTACGTTGAGCGTTCAGGCTCCGGTCAGTTTCTTTGGGTATCCAGACTCCGGTTATTACGTTGAGCGTTCAGGCTACGGTCAATTTTGTTGGGTATCCAGACTCCAGTTATTACGTAGAGCGTTCAGGCTCCGGTCAGTTTCGTTTGGTATCCAGACTCCTGTTATTACGTTGAGCGTTCAGGCTCCGGTCAGTTTCGTTTGGTATCCAGACTCCGGTTATTACGTAGAGCGTTCAGGCTCCGGTCAGTTTCATTTGGTATCCAGACTCCGGTTATTACGTTGAGCGTTCAGGCTCCGGTCAGTTTCGTTGGGTATCCAGACTCCGGTTATTACGTTGAGCGTTCAGGCTCCGGTCAGTTTCGTTGGGTATCCAGACTCCGTTTATTACGTTGAACGTTCGGGCTCCGGTTAGTTTCGTTGGGTATCCAGACTCCAGTTATTACGTTGAGCATTCAGGCTCCGGTCAGTTTCGTTGGGTATCCAGACTCTGGTTTTTACGTTGAGCGTTTAGGCTCCGGTCAGTTTTGTTGGGTATCCAGACTCTGGTTATTATGTTGAGGGTTCAGGCTCCGGTCAGTTTCGTTGGGTATCCAGACTCCGGTTATTACATTTAGCGTTCAGGCTCCGGTCAGTTTCGTTGGGTATCCAGACTCCGGTTATTACGTTGAGCGTTCAGGCTCCGGTCAGTTTCGTTGGGTATCCAGACTCCGGTTTTTTACGTTGGGCGTTCATGTTCCGGTCAGTTTTGTTGGGTATCCAGACTCCGGCTATTACGTTGAGCTTTCAGGCTCCGGTCAGTTTCGTTGGGTATCCAGACTCCGGTTATTACGTTGAGCGTTCAGGCTCCGGTCAGTTTATTTGGGTATCCAGACTCCGGTTATTACGTTGAGCGTTCAGGCTCCGGTCAGTTTGGTTGGGTATCCAGACTCCGGTTATTACGTTGAGCGTTCAGGCTCCGGTCAGTTTTCTTGGGTATCCAGACTCCGGTTTTTACGTTGAGCGTTCAGGCTCCGGTCAGTTTCGTTGGGTATCCAGACTCCGGTTATTACGTTGAGCGTTCAGGCTCCGGTCAGTTTCTTTGGGTATCCAGACTCCGGTTATTACGTTGAGCGTTCAGGCTACGGTCAATTTTGTTGGGTATCCAGACTCCAGTTATTACGTAGAGCGTTCAGGCTCCGGTCAGTTTCGTTTGGTATCCAGACTCCTGTTATTACGTTGAGCGTTCAGGCTCCGGTCAGTTTCGTTTGGTATCCAGACTCCGGTTATTACGTAGAGCGTTCAGGCTCCGGTCAGTTTCATTTGGTATCCAGACTCCGGTTATTACGTTGAGCGTTCAGGCTCCGGTCAGTTTCGTTGGGTATCCAGACTCCGGTTATTACGTTGAGCGTTCAGGCTCCGGTCAGTTTCGTTGGGTATCCAGACTCCGTTTATTACGTTGAACGTTCGGGCTCCGGTTAGTTTCGTTGGGTATCCAGACTCCAGTTATTACGTTGAGCATTCAGGCTCCGGTCAGTTTCGTTGGGTATCCAGACTCTGGTTTTTACGTTGAGCGTTTAGGCTCCGGTCAGTTTTGTTGGGTATCCAGACTCTGGTTATTATGTTGAGGGTTCAGGCTCCGGTCAGTTTCGTTGGGTATCCAGACTCCGGTTATTACATTTAGCGTTCAGGCTCCGGTCAGTTTCGTTGGGTATCCAGACTCCGGTTATTACGTTGAGCGTTCAGGCTCCGGTCAGTTTCGTTGGGTATCCAGACTCCGGTTTTTTACGTTGGGCGTTCATGTTCCGGTCAGTTTTGTTGGGTATCCAGACTCCGGCTATTACGTTGAGCTTTCAGGCTCCGGTCAGTTTCGTTGGGTATCCAGACTCCGGTTATTACGTTGAGCGTTCAGGCTCCGGTCAGTTTATTTGGGTATCCAGACTCCGGTTATTACGTTGAGCGTTCAGGCTCCGGTCAGTTTGGTTGGGTATCCAGACTCCGGTTATTACGTTGAGCGTTTAGGCTCCGGTCAGTTTTCTTGGGTATCCAGACTCCGGTTTTTACGTTGAGCGTTCAGGCTCCGGTCAGTTTCGTTGGGTATCCAGACTCCGGTTATTACGTTGAGCATTCAGGCTCCGGTCAGTTTCGTTGGGTATCCAGACTCCGGTTTTTTACGTTGGGCGTTCATGTTCCGGTCAGTTTTGTTGGGTATCCAGACTCCGGCTATTACGTTGAGCTTTCAGACTCCGGTCAGTTTCGTTGGGTATCCAGACTCCGGTTATTACGTTGAGCGTTCAGGCTCCGGTCAGTTTATTTGGGTATCCAGACTCCGGTTATTACGTTGAGCGTTCAGGCTCCGGTCAGTTTGGTTGGGTATCCAGACTCCGGTTATTACGTTGAGCGTTTAGGCTCCGGTCAGTTTTCTTGGGTATCCAGACTCCGGTTTTTACGTTGAGCGTTCAGGCTCCGGTCAGTTTCGTTGGGTATCCAGACTCCGGTTATTACGTTGAGCATTCAGGCTCCGGTCAGTTTCGTTGGGTATCCAGACTCAGGTTATTACGTTGAGCGTTCAGGCTCCGGTCAGTTTCTTTGGGTATCCAGACTCCGGTTATTACGTTGAGCGTTCAGGCACCGGTCAGTTTCGTTGTGTATCCAGACTCCGGTTATTACGTAGAGCGTTCAGGCTCCGGTCAGTTTCGTTGGGTATCCAGACTCCGGTTTTTTACGTTGAGCGTTCAGGTTCCGGTCAGTTTTGTTGGGTATCCAGACTCCGGTTATTACGTTGAGTGTTCAGGCTCCGGTCAGTTTCGTTGGGTATCCAGACTCCGGTTATTACGTTGAGCGTTTAGGCTACGGTCAGTTTCGTTGGGTATCCAGACTCCGGTTTTTACGTTGAGCGTTCAGGCTCCGGTCAGTTTCGTTGGGTATCCAGACTCCGGTTATTACGTTAAGCGTTCAGGCTCCGGTCAGTTTCGTTGGGTATCCAGACTCCGGTTATTACGTTAAGCGTTCAGGCTCAGGTCAGTTTCGTTGGGTATCCAGACTCCGGTTATTACGTTGAGCATTCAGGCTCCGGTCAGTTTCTTTGGGTATCCAGACTCCGGTTATTAGGTTGAGCATTCAGGCTATGGTCAATTTTGTTGGGTATCCAGACTCCAGTTATTACGTAGAGCGTTCAGGCTCCGGTCAGTTTCGTTTGGTATCCAGACTCCGGTTATTACGTTTAGCGTTCAGGCTCCGGTCAGTTTCTTTGGGTATCCAGACTCCGGTTATTACATTGAGCGTTCAGGCTCCGGTCAGTTTCGTTTGGTATCCAGACTCCGGTTATTACGTTGATCGTTCAGGCTCCGGTCAGTTTCTTTTGGTATCTAGACTCCGGTTATTACGTTGAGCGTTCAGGCTCCGGTCAGTTTCGTTGGGTATCCAGACTCCGGTTATTACGTTGAGCGTTCAGGCTCCGGTCAGTTTCGTTGGGTATCCAGACTCCGTTTATTACGTTGAACGTTCGGGCTCCGGTCAGTTTCGTTGGGTATCCAGACTCCAGTTATTACGTTGAGCATTCAGGCTCCGGTCAGTTTCGTTGGGTATCCAGACTCTGGTTTTTACGTTGAGCGTTCAGGCTCCGGTCAGTTTCGTTGGGTATCCAGACTCTGGTTTTTACGTTGAGCGTTCAGGCTCCGGTCAGTTTCTTTGGGTATCCAGACTCCGGTTATTACGTTGAGCGTTCAGGCTACGGTCAATTTTGTTGGGTATCCAGACTCCAGTTATTACGTAGAGCGTTTAGACTCCGGTCAGTTTCGTTTGGTATCCAGACTCCGGTTATCACGTTGAGCGTTCAGGCTCCGGTCAGTTTCGTTTGGTATCCAGACTCCGGTTATTACGTAGAGCATTCAGGCTCCGGTCAGTTTCGTTTGGTATCCAGACTCCGGTTATTACGTTGAGCATTCAGGCTCCGGTCAGTTTCGTTGGGTATCCAGACTCCGGTTATTACGTTGAGCGTTCAGGCTCCGGTCAGTTTCGTTGGGTATCCAGACTCCGTTTATTACGTTGAACGTTCGGGCTCCGGTCAGTTTCGTTGGGTATCCAGACTCCAGTTATTACGTTGAGCATTCAGGCTCCGGTCAGTTTCGTTGGGTATCCAGACTCTGGTTTTTACGTTGAGCGTTTAGGCTCCGGTCAGTTTTGTTGGTTATCCAGACTCCGGTTATTATGTTGAGGGTTCAGGCTCCGGTCAGTTTCGTTGGGTATCCAGACTCCGGTTATTACATTGAGCGTTCAGGCTCCGGTCAGTTTCGTTGGGTATCCAGACTCCGGTTATTACGTTGAGCGTTCAGGCTCCGGTCAGTTTCGTTGGGTATCCAGACTCCGGTTATTACGTTGAGCGTTCAGGCTCCGGTCAGTTTCGTTGGGTATCCAGACTCAGGTTATTACGTTGAGCGTTCAGGCTCCGGTCAGTTTCTTTGGGTATCCAGACTCCTGTTATTACGTTGGGCATTCAGGCACCGGTCAGTTTCGTTGTGTATCCAGACTCCGGTTATTACGTTGAGCGTTCAGGCTCCGGTCAGTTTCGTTGGGTATCAAGACTCCGGTTTTTTACGTTGAGCGTTCAGGTTCCGGTCAGTTTTGTTGGGTATCCAGACTCCGGTTATTACGTTGAGTGTTCAGGTTCCGGTCAGTTTCGTTGGGTATCTAGACTCCGGTTATTACGTTGAGCGTTCAGGCTACGGTCAGTTTCGTTGGGTATCCAGACTCCGGTTTTTACGTTGAGCGTTCAGGCTCCGGTCAGTTTCGTTGGGTATCCAGACTCCGGTTATTACGTTAAGCGTTCAGGCTCCGGTCAGTTTCGTTGGGTATCCAGACTCCGGTTATTACGTTAAGCGTTCAGGCTCAGGTCAGTTTCGTTGGGTATCCAGACTCCGGTTATTACGTTGAGCATTCAGGCTCCGGTCAGTTTCTTTGGGTATCCAGACTCCGGTTATTACGTTGAGCGTTCAGGCTACGGTCAATTTTGTTGGGTATCCAGACTCCAGTTATTACGTAGAGCGTTCAGGCTCCGGTCAGTTTCGTTTGGTATCCAGACTCCGGTTATTACGTTTAACGTTCAAGCTCCGGTCAGTTTCTTTGGGTATCCAGACTCCGGTTATTACGTTGAGCGTTCAGGCTCCGGTCAGTTTCGTTTGGTATCCAGACTCTGGTTATTACGTAGAGCGTTCAGGCTCCGGTCAGTTACTTTTGGTATCCAAACTCCGGTTATTACGTTGAGCGTTCAGGCTCCGATCAGTTTCGTTGGGTATCCAGACTCCGGTTATTACGTTGAGCGTTCAGGCTCCGGTCAGTTTCGTTGGGTATCCAGACTCCGTTTATTACGTTGAACGTTCGGGCTCCGGTCAGTTTCGTTGGGTATCCAGACTCCAGTTATTACGTTGAGCATTCAGGCTCCGGTCAGTTTCGTTGGGTATCCAGACTCTGGTTTTTACGTTGAGCGTTCAGGCTCCGGTCAGTTTCGTTGGGTATCCAGACTCTGGTTTTTACGTTGAGCGTTCAGGCTCCGGTCAGTTTCTTTGGGTATCCAGACTCCGGTTATTACGTTGAGCGTTCAGGCTACGGTCGATTTTGTTGGGTATCCAGACTCCAGTTATTACGTAGAGCGTTCAGACTCCGGTCAGTTTCGTTTGGTATCCAGACTCCGGTTATTACGTTGAGCGTTCAGGCTCCGGTCAGTTTCTTTGGGTATCCAGACTCCGGTTATTACGTTAAGCGTTCAGGCTCCGGTCAGTTTCGTTGGGTATCCAGACTCCGGTTATTACGTTAAGCGTTCAGGCTCAGGTCAGTTTCGTTGGGTATCCAGACTCCGGTTATTACGTTGAGCATTAAGGCTCCGGTCAGTTTCTTTGGGTATCCAGACTCCGGTTATTACGTTGAGCGTTCAGGCTACGGTCAATTTTGTTGGGTATCCAGACTCCAGTTATTACGTAGAGCGTTCAGGCTCCGGTCAGTTTCGTTTGGTATCCAGACTCCGGTTATTACGTTTAACGTTCAGGCTCCGGTCAATTTCTTTGGGTATCCAGACTCCGGTTATTACGTTGAGCGTTCAGGCTCCGGTCAGTTTCGTTTGGTATCCAGACTCCGGTTATTACGTAGAGCATTCAGGCTCCGGTCAGTTTCGTTTGGTATCCAGACTCCGGTTATTACGTTGAGCATTCAGGCTCCGGTCAGTTTCGTTGGGTATCCAGACTCCGGTTATTACGTTGAGCGTTCAGGCTCCGGTCAGTTTCGTTGGGTATCCAGACTCCGTTTATTACGTTGAACGTTCGGGCTCCGGTCAGTTTCGTTGGGTATCCAGACTCCAGTTATTACGTTGAGCATTCAGGCTCCGGTCAGTTTCGTTGGGTATCCAGACTCTGGTTTTTACGTTGAGCGTTTAGGCTCCGGTCAGTTTTGTTGGGTATCCAGACTCCGGTTATTATGTTGAGGGTTCAGGCTCCGGTCAGTTTCGTTGGGTATCCAGACTCCGGTTATTACATTGAGCGTTCAGGCTCCGGTCAGTTTCGTTGGGTATCCAAACTCCGGTTATTACGTTGAGCGTTCAGGCTCCGGTCAGTTTCGTTGGGTATCCAGACTCCGGTTATTACGTTGAGCGTTCAGGCTCCGGTCAGTTTCGTTGGGTATCCAGACTCAGGTTATTACGTTGAGCGTTCAGGCTCCGGTCAGTTTCTTTGGGTATCCAGACTCCGGTTATTACGTTGGGCATTCAGGCACCGGTCAGTTTCGTTGTGTATCCAGACTCCGGTTATTACGTTGAGCGTTCAGGCTCCGGTCAGTTTCGTTGGGTATCCAGACTCCGGTTTTTTACGTTGAGCGTTCAGGTTCCGGTCAGTTTTGTTGGGTATCCAGACTCCGGTTATTACGTTGAGTGTTCAGGTTCCGGTCAGTTTCGTTGGGTATCCAGACTCCGGTTATTACGTTGAGCGTTCAGGCTACGGTCAGTTTCGTTGGGTATCCAGACTCCGGTTTTTACGTTGAGCGTTCAGGCTCCGGTCAGTTTCGTTGGGTATCCAGACTCCGGTTATTACGTTAAGCGTTCAGGCTCCGGTCAGTTTCGTTGGGTATCCAGACTCCGGTTATTACGTTAAGCGTTCAGGCTCAGGTCAGTTTCGTTGGGTATCCAGACTCCGGTTATTACGTTGAGCATTCAGGCTCCGGTCAGTTTCTTTGGGTATCCAGACTCCGGTTATTACGTTGAGCGTTCAGGCTACGGTCAATTTTGTTGGGTATCCAGACTCCAAATATTACGTAGAGCGTTCAGGCTCCGGTCAGTTTCGTTTGGTATCCAGACTCCGGTTATTACGTTTAACGTTCAGGCTCCGGTCAGTTTCTTTGGGTATCCAGACTCCGGTTATTACGTTGAGCGTTCAGGCTCCGGTCAGTTTCGTTTGGTATCCAGACTCCGGTTATTACGTAGAGCGTTCAGGCTCCGGTCAGTTACTTTTGGTATCCAGACTCCGGTTATTACGTTGAGCGTTCAGGCTCCGATCAGTTTCGTTGGGTATCCAGACTCCGGTTATTACGTTGAGCGTTCAGGCTCCGGTCAGTTTCGTTGGGTATCCAGACTCCGTTTATTACGTTGAACGTTCGGGCTCCGGTTAGTTTCGTTGGGTATCCAGACTCCAGTTATTACGTTGAGCATTCAGGCTCCGGTCAGTTTCGTTGGGTATCCAGACTCTGGTTTTTACGTTGAGCGTTCAGGCTCCGGTCAGTTTCGTTGGGTATCCAGACTCTGGTTTTTACGTTGAGCGTTCAGGCTCCGGTCAGTTTCTTTGGGTATCCAGACTCCGGTTATTACGTTGAGCGTTCAGGCTACGGTCGATTTTGTTGGGTATCTAGACTCCAGTTATTACGTAGAGCGTTCAGACTCCGGTCAGTTTCGTTTGGTATCCAGACTCCGGTTATTACGTTGAGCGTTCAGGCTCCGGTCAGTTTCTTTGGGTATCCAGACTCCGGTTATTACGTTAAGCGTTCAGGCTCCGGTCAGTTTCGTTGGGTATCCAGACTCCGGTTATTACGTTAAGCGTTCAGGCTCAGGTCAGTTTCGTTGGGTATCCAGACTCCGGTTATTACGTTGAGCATTCAGGCTCCGGTCAGTTTCTTTGGGTATCCAGACTCCGGTTATTACGTTGAGCGTTCAGGCTACGGTCAATTTTGTTGGGTATCCAGACTCCAGTTATTACGTAGAGCGTTCAGGCTCCGGTCAGTTTCGTTTGGTATCCAGACTCCGGTTATTACGTTTAACGTTCAGGCTCCGGTCAGTTTCTTTGGGTATCCAGACTCCGGTTATTACGTTGAGCGTTCAGGCTCCGGTCAGTTTCGTTTGGTATCCAGACTCCGGTTATTACGTAGAGCGTTCAGGCTCCGGTCAGTTGCTTTTGGTATCCAGACTCCGGTTATTACGTTGAGCGTTCAGGCTCCGGTCAGTTTCGTTGGGTATCCAGACTCCGGTTATTACGTTAAGCGTTCAGGCTCAGGTCAGTTTCGTTGGGTATCCAGACTCCGGTTTTTTACGTTGAGCGTTCAGGTTCCGGTCAGTTTTGTTGGGTATCCAGACTCCGGTTATTACGTTGAGTGTTCAGGTTCCGGTCAGTTTCGTTGGGTATCCAGACTCCGGTTATTACGTTGAGCGTTCAGGCTCCGGTCAGTTTCGTTGGGTATCCAGACTCCGGTTTTTTACGTTGAGCGTTCAGGTTCCGGTCAGTTTTGTTGGGTATCCAGACTCCGGTTATTACGTTGAGTGTTCAGGTTCCGGTCAGTTTCGTTGGGTATCCAGACTCCGGTTATTACGTTGAGCGTTCAGGCTACGGTCAGTTTCGTTGGGTATCCAGACTCCGGTTTTTACGTTGAGCGTTCAGGCTCCGGTCAGTTTCGTTGGGTATCCAGACTCCGGTTATTACGTTAAGCGTTCAGGCTCCGGTCAGTTTCGTTGGGTATCCAGACTCCGGTTATTACGTTAAGCGTTCAGGCTCAGGTCAGTTTCGTTGGGTATCCAGACTCCGGTTATTACGTTGAGCATTCAGGCTCCGGTCAGTTTCTTTGGGTATCCAGACTCCGGTTATTACGTTGAGCGTTCAGGCTACGGTCAATTTTGTTGGGTATCCAGACTCCAGTTATTACGTAGAGCGTTCAGGCTCCGGTCAGTTTCGTTTGGTATCCAGACTCCGGTTATTACGTTTAACGTTCAGGCTCCGGTCAGTTTCTTTGGGTATCCAGACTCCGGTTATTACGTTGAGCGTTCAGGCTCCGGTCAGTTTCGTTTGGTATCCAGACTCCGGTTATTACGTAGAGCGTTCAGGCTCCGGTCAGTTACTTTTGGTATCCAGACTCCGGTTATTACGTTGAGCGTTCAGGCTCCGATCAGTTTCGTTGGGTATCCAGACTCCGGTTATTACGTTGAGCGTTCAGGCTCCGGTCAGTTTCGTTGGGTATCCAGACTCCGTTTATTACGTTGAACGTTCGGGCTCCGGTTAGTTTCGTTGGGTATCCAGACTCCAGTTATTACGTTGAGCATTCAGGCTCTGGTCAGTTTCGTTGGGTATCCAGACTCTGGTTTTTACGTTGAGCGTTCAGGCTCCGGTCAGTTTCGTTGGGTATCCAGACTCTGGTTTTTACGTTGAGCGTTCAGGCTCCGGTCAGTTTCTTTGGGTATCCAGACTCCGGTTATTACGTTGAGCGTTCAGGCTACGGTCGATTTTGTTGGGTATCCAGACTCCAGTTATTACGTAGAGCGTTCAGACTCCGGTCAGTTTCGTTTGGTATCCAGACTCCGGTTATTACGTTGAGCGTTCAGGCTCCGGTCAGTTTCTTTGGGTATCCAGACTCCGGTTATTACGTTAAGCGTTCAGGCTCCGGTCAGTTTCGTTGGGTATCCAGACTCCGGTTATTACGTTAAGCGTTCAGGCTCAGGTCAGTTTCGTTGGGTATCCAGACTCCGGTTATTACGTTGAGCATTCAGGCTCCGGTCAGTTTCTTTGGGTATCCAGACTCCGGTTATTACGTTGAGCGTTCAGGCTACGGTCAATTTTGTTGGGTATCCAGACTCCAGTTATTACGTAGAGCGTTCAGGCTCCGGTCAGTTTCGTTTGGTATCCAGACTCCGGTTATTACGTTTAACGTTCAGGCTCCGGTCAGTTTCTTTGGGTATCCAGACTCCGGTTATTACGTTGAGCGTTCAGGCTCCGGTCAGTTTCGTTTGGTATCCAGACTCCGGTTATTACGTAGAGCGTTCAGGCTCCGGTCAGTTGCTTTTGGTATCCAGACTCCGGTTATTACGTTGAGCGTTCAGGCTCCGGTCAGTTTCGTTGGGTATCCAGACTCCGGTTATTACGTTGAGCGTTCAGGCTCTGGTCAGTTTCGTTGGGTATCCAGACTCCGTTTATTACGTTGAACGTTCGGGCTCCGGTCAGTTTCGTTGGGTATCCAGACTCCAGTTATTACGTTGAGCATTCAGGCTCCGGTCAGTTTCGTTGGGTATCCAGACTCTGGTTTTTACGTTGAGCGTTCAGGCTCCGGTCAGTTTCGTTGGGTATCCAGACTCTGGTTTTTACGTTGAGCGTTCAGGCTCCGGTCAGTTTCTTTGGGTATCCAGACTCCGGTTATTACGTTGAGCGTTCAGGCTACGGTCAATTTTGTTGGGTATCCAGACTCCAGTTATTACGTAGAGCGTTCAGACTCCGGTCAGTTTCGTTTGGTATCCAGACTCCGGTTATTACGTTGAGCGTTCAGGCTCCGGTCAGTTTCTTTGGGTATCCAGACTCCTGTTATTACGTTGAGCGTTCAGGCTCCGGTCAGTTTCGTTTGGTATCCAGACTCCGGTTATTACGTAGAGCGTTCAGGCTCCGGTCAGTTTCGTTTGGTATCCAGACTCCGGTTATTACGTTGAGCGTTCAGGCTCCGGTCAGTTTCGTTGGGTATCCAGACTCCGGTTATTACGTTGAGCGTTCAGGCTCCGGTCAGTTTCGTTGGGTATCCAGACTCCGTTTATTACGTTGAACGTTGGGGCTCCGGTCAGTTTCGTTGGGTATCCAGACTCCGTTTATTACGTTGAACGTTCGGGCTCCGGTCAGTTTCGTTGGGTATCCAGACTCCAGTTATTACGTTGAGCATTCAGGCTCCGGTCAGTTTCGTTGGGTATCCAGACTCTGGTTTTTACGTTGAGCGTTCAGGCTCCGGTCAGTTTCGTTGGGTATCCAGACTCCGGTTATTACGTTAAGCGTTCAGGCTCCGGTCAGTTTCGTTGGGTATCCAGACTCCGGTTATTACGTTAAGCGTTCAGGCTCAGGTCAGTTTCGTTGGGTATCCAGACTCCGGTTATTACGTTGATTATTCAGGCTCCGGTCAGTTTCTTTGGGTATCCAGACTCCGGTTATTACGTTGAGCGTTCAGGCTCCGGTCAGTTTCTTTGGGTATCCAGACTCCGGTTATTACGTTGAGCGTTCAGGCTACGGTCGATTTTGTTGGGTATCCAGACTCCAGTTATTACGTAGAGCGTTCAGACTCCGGCCAGTTTCGTTTGGTATCCAGACTCCGGTTATTACGTTGAGCGTTCAGGCTCCGGTCAGTTTCTTTGGGTATCCAGACTCCGGTTATTACGTTAAGCGTTCAGGCTCCGGTCAGTTTCGTTGGGTATCCAGACTCCGGTTATTACGTTAAGCGTTCAGGCTCAGGTCAGTTTCGTTGGGTATCCAGACTCCGGTTATTACGTTGAGCATTCAGGCTCCGGTCAGTTTCTTTGGGTATCCAGACTCCGGTTATTACGTTGAGCGTTCAGGCTACGGTCAATTTTGTTGGGTATCCAGACTCCAGTTATTACGTAGAGCGTTCAGGCTCCGGTCAGTTTCGTTTGGTATCCAGACTCCGGTTATTAGGTTTAACGTTCAGGCTCCGGTCAGTTTCTTTGGGTATCCAGACTCCGGTTATTACGTTCAGCGTTCAGGCTCCGGTCAGTTTCGTTTGGTATCCAGACTCCGGTTATTACGTAGAGCGTTCAGGCTCCGGTCAGTTGCTTTTGGTATCCAGACTCCAGTTATTACGTTGAGCGTTCAGGCTCCGGTCAGTTTCGTTGGGTATCCAGACTCCGGTTATTACGTTGAGCGTTCAGGCTCTGGTCAGTTTCGTTGGGTATCCAGACTCCGTTTATTACGTTGAACGTTCGGGCTCCGGTCAGTTTCGTTGGGTATCCAGACTCCAGTTATTACGTTGAGCATTCAGGCTCCGGTCAGTTTCGTTGGGTATCCAGACTCTGGTTTTTACGTTGAGCGTTCAGGCTCCGGTCAGTTTCGTTGGGTATCCAGACTCTGGTTTTTACGTTGAGCGTTCAGGCTCCGGTCAGTTTCTTTGGGTATCCAGACTCCGGTTATTACGTTGAGCGTTCAGGCTACGGTCAATTTTGTTGGGTATCCAGACTCCAGTTATTACGTAGAGCGTTCAGACTCCGGTCAGTTTCGTTTGGTATCTAGACTCCGGTTATTACGTTGAGCGTTCAGGCTCCGGTCAGTTTCTTTGGGTATCCAGACTCCTGTTATTACGTTGAGCGTTCAGGCTCCGGTCAGTTTCGTTTGGTATCCAGACTCCGGTTATTACGTAGAGCGTTCAGGCTCCGGTCAGTTTCGTTTGGTATCCAGACTCCGGTTATTACGTTGAGCGTTCAGGCTCCGGTCAGTTTCGTTGGGTATCCAGACTCCGGTTATTACGTTGAGCGTTCAGGCTCCGGTCAGTTTCGTTAGGTATCCAGACTCCGTTTATTACGTTGAACGTTGGGGCTCCGGTCAGTTTCGTTGGGTATCCAGACTCCGTTTATTACGTTGAACGTTCGGGCTCCGGTCAGTTTCGTTGGGTATCCAGACTCCAGTTATTACATTGAGCATTCAGGCTCCGGTCAGTTTCGTTGGGTATCCAGACTCTGGTTTTTACGTTGAGCGTTCAGGCTCCGGTCAGTTTCGTTGGGTATCCAGACTCCGGTTATTACGTTAAGCGTTCAGGCTCCGGTCAGTTTCGTTGGGTATCCAGACTCCGGTTATTACGTTAAGCGTTCAGGCTCAGGTCAGTTTCGTTGGGTATCCAGACTCCGGTTATTACGTTGTTTATTCAGGCTCCGGTCAGTTTCTTTGGGTATCCAGACTCCGGTTATTACGTTGAGCGTTCAGGCTCCGGTCAGTTTCTTTGGGTATCCAGACTCCGGTTATTACGTTGAGCGTTCAGGCTACGGTCGATTTTGTTGGGTATCCAGACTCCAGTTATTACGTAGAGCGTTCAGACTCCGGTCAGTTTCGTTTGGTATCCAGACTCCGGTTATTACGTTGAGCGTTCAGGCTCCGGTCAGTTTCTTTGGGTATCCAGACTCCGGTTATTACGTTAAGCGTTCAGGCTCCGGTCAGTTTCGTTGGGTATCCAGACTCCGGTTATTACGTTAAGCGTTCAGGCTCAGGTCAGTTTCGTTGGGTATCCAGACTCCGGTTATTACGTTGAGCATTCAGGCTCCGGTCAGTTTCTTTGGGTATCCAGACTCCGGTTATTACGTTGAGCGTTCAGGCTACGGTCAATTTTGTTGGGTATCCAG
Source organism: Lathyrus sativus (assembly GCA_963859935.3). Taxonomy (NCBI): domain Eukaryota; kingdom Viridiplantae; phylum Streptophyta; class Magnoliopsida; order Fabales; family Fabaceae; genus Lathyrus; species Lathyrus sativus. The sequence goes on along the minus strand of CAWUDS030000653.1, from coordinate 542,613 downwards.
ACTCCAGTTATTACGTAGAGCGTTCAGGCTCCGGTCAGTTTCGTTTGGTATCCAGACTCCGGTTATTACGTTTAACGTTCAGGCTCCGGTCAGTTTCTTTGGGTATCCAGACTCCGGTTATTACGTTCAGCGTTCAGGCTCCGGTCAGTTTCGTTTGGTATCCAGACTCCGGTTATTACGTAGAGCGTTCAGGCTCCGGTCAGTTGCTTTTGGTATCCAGACTCCGGTTATTACGTTGAGCGTTCAGGCTCCGGTCAGTTTCGTTGGGTATCCAGACTCCGGTTATTACGTTGAGCGTTCAGGCTCCGGTCAGTTTCGTTGGGTATCCAGACTCCGTTTATTACGTTGAACGTTCGGGCTCCGGTCAGTTTCGTTGGGTATCCAGACTCCAGTTATTACGTTGAGCATTCAGGCTCCGGTCAGTTTCGTTGGGTATCCAGACTCTGGTTTTTACGTTGAGCGTTCAGGCTCCGGTCAGTTTCGTTGGGTATCCAGACTCTGGTTTTTACGTTGAGCGTTCAGGCTCCGGTCAGTTTCTTTGGGTATCCAGACTCCGGTTATTACGTTGAGCGTTCAGGCTACGGTCAATTTTGTTGGGTATCCAGACTCCAGTTATTACGTAGAGCGTTCAGACTCCGGTCAGTTTCGTTTGGTATCCAGACTCCGGTTATTACGTTGAGCGTTCAGGCTCCGGTCAGTTTCTTTGGGTATCCAGACTCCTGTTATTACGTTGAGCGTTCAGGCTCCGGTCAGTTTCGTTTGGTATCCAGACTCCGGTTATTACGTAGAGCGTTCAGGCTCCGGTCAGTTTCGTTTGGTATCCAGACTCCGGTTATTACGTTGAGCGTTCAGGCTCCGGTCAGTTTCGTTGGGTATCCAGACTCCGGTTATTACGTTGAGCGTTCAGGCTCCGGTCAGTTTCGTTGGGTATCCAGACTCCGTTTATTACGTTGAACGTTGGGGCTCCGGTCAGTTTCGTTGGGTATCCAGACTCCGTTTATTACGTTGAACGTTCGGGCTCCGGTCAGTTTCGTTGGGTATCCAGACTCCAGTTATTACATTGAGCATTCAGGCTCCGGTCAGTTTCGTTGGGTATCCAGACTCTGGTTTTTACGTTGAGCGTTCAGGCTCCGGTCAGTTTCGTTGGGTATCCAGACTCCGGTTATTACGTTAAGCGTTCAGGCTCCGGTCAGTTTCGTTGGGTATCCAGACTCCGGTTATTACGTTAAGCGTTCAGGCTCAGGTCAGTTTCGTTGGGTATCCAGACTCCGGTTATTACGTTGATTATTCAGGCTCCGGTCAGTTTCTTTGGGTATCCAGACTCCGGTTATTACGTTGAGCGTTCAGGCTCCGGTCAGTTTCTTTGGGTATCCAGACTCCGGTTATTACGTTGAGCGTTCAGGCTACGGTCGATTTTGTTGGGTATCCAGACTCCAGTTATTACGTAGAGCGTTCAGACTCCGGTCAGTTTCGTTTGGTATCCAGACTCCGGTTATTACGTTGAGCGTTCAGGCTCCGGTCAGTTTCTTTGGGTATCCAGACTCCGGTTATTACGTTAAGCGTTCAGGCTCCGGTCAGTTTCGTTGGGTATCCAGACTCCGGTTATTACGTTAAGCGTTCAGGCTCAGGTCAGTTTCGTTGGGTATCCAGACTCCGGTTATTACGTTGAGCATTCAGGCTCCGGTCAGTTTCTTTGGGTATCCAGACTCCGGTTATTACGTTGAGCGTTCAGGCTACGGTCAATTTTGTTGGGTATCCAGACTCCAGTTATTACGTAGAGCGTTCAGGCTCCGGTCAGTTTCGTTTGGTATCCAGACTCCGGTTATTACGTTTAACGTTCAGGCTCCGGTCAGTTTCTTTGGGTATCCAGACTCCGGTTATTACGTTCAGCGTTCAGGCTCCGGTCAGTTTCGTTTGGTATCCAGACTCCGGTTATTACGTAGAGCGTTCAGGCTCCGGTCAGTTACTTTTGGTATCCAGACTCCGGTTATTACGTTGAGCGTTCAGGCTCCGGTCAGTTTCGTTGGGTATCCAGACTCCGGTTATTACGTTGAGCGTTCAGGCTCCGGTCAGTTTCGTTGGGTATCCAGACTCCGTTTATTTCGTTGAACGTTCGGGCTCCGGTCAGTTTCGTTGGGTATCCAGACTCCAGTTATTACGTTGAGCATTCAGGCTCCGGTCAGTTTCGTTGGGTATCCAGACTCTGGTTTTTACGTTGAGCGTTCAGGCTCCGGTCAGTTTCGTTGGGTATCCAGACTCTGGTTTTTACGTTGAGCGTTCAGGCTCCGGTCAGTTTCTTTGGGTATCCAGACTCCGGTTATTACGTTGAGCGTTCAGGCTACGGTCAATTTTGTTGGGTATCCAGACTCCAGTTATTACGTAGAGCGTTCAGACTCTGGTCAGTTTCGTTTGGTATCCTGACTCCGGTTATTACGTTGAGCGTTCAGGCTCCGGTCAGTTTCTTTGGGTATCCAGACTCCTGTTATTACGTTGAGCGTTCAGGCTCCGGTCAGTTTCGTTTGGTATCCATACTCTGTTTATTACGTAGAGCGTTCAGGCTCCGGTCAGTTTCGTTTGGTATCCAGACTCCGGTTATTACGTTGAGCGTTCAGGCTCCGGTCAGTTTCGTTGGGTATCCAGACTCCGGTTATTACGTTGAGCGTTCAGGCTCCGGTCAGTTTCGTTGGGTATCCAGACTCCGTTTATTACGTTGAACGTTCGGGCTCCGGTCAGTTTCGTTGGGTATCCAGACTCCGTTTATTACGTTGAACGTTCGGGCTCCGGTCAGTTTTGTTGGGTATCCAGACTCCAGTTATTACGTTGAGCATTCAGGCTCCGGTCAGTTTCGTTGGGTATCCAGACTCTGGTTTTTACGTTGAGCGTTCAGGCTCCGGTCAGTTTCGTTGGGTATCCAGACTCCGGTTATTACGTTAAGCGTTCAGGCTCCGGTCAGTTTCGTTGGGTATCCAGACTCCGGTTATTACGTTAAGCGTTCAGGCTCAGGTCAGTTTCGTTGGGTATCCAGACTCCGGTTATTACGTTGAGCATTCAGGCTCCGGTCAGTTTCTTTGGGTATCCAGACTCCGGTTATTACGTTGAGCGTTCAGGCTACGGTCAATTTTGTTGGGTATCCAGACTCCAGTTATTACGTAGAGCGTTCAGGCTCCGGTCAGTTTCGTTTGGTATCCAGACTCCGGTTATTACGTTTAACGTTCAGGCTCCGGTCAGTTTCTTTGGGTATCGAGACTCCGGTTATTACGTTGAGCGTTCAGGCTCCGGTCAGTTTCGTTTGGTATCCAGACTCCGGTTATTACGTAGAGCGTTCAGGCTCCGGTCAGTTACTTTTGGTATCCAGACTCCGGTTATTACGTTGAGCGTTCAGGCTCCGGTCAGTTTCGTTGGGTATCCAGACTCCGGTTATTACGTTGAGCGTTCAGGCTCCGGTCAGTTTCGTTGGGTATCCAGACTCCGTTTATTACGTTGAACGTTCGGGCTCCGGTCAGTTTCGTTGGGTATCCAGACTCTAGTTATTACGTTGAGCATTCAGGCTCCGGTCAGTTTCGTTGGGTATCCAGACTCTGGTTTTTACGTTGAGCGTTCAGGCTCCGGTCAGTTTCGTTGGGTATCCAGACTCTGGTTTTTACGTTGAGCGTTCAGGCTCCGGTCAGTTTCTTTGGGTATCCAGACTCCGGTTATTACGTTGAGCGTTCAGGCTACGGTCAATTTTGTTGGGTATCCAGACTCCAGTTATTACGTAGAGCGTTCAGACTCCGGTCAGTTTCGTTTAGTATCCAGACTCCGGTTATTACGTTGAGCGTTCAGGCTCCGGTCAGTTTCTTTGGGTATCCAGACTCCGGTTATTACGTTGAGCGTTCAGGCTCGGGTCAGTTTCGTTTGGTATCCAGACTCCGGTTATTACGTAGAGCGTTCAGGTTCCGGTCAGTTTCGTTTGGTATCCAGACTCCGGTTATTACGTTGAGCGTTCAGGCTCCGGTCAGTTTCGTTGGGTATCCAGACTCCGTTTATTACGTTGAACGTTCGGGCTCCGGTCAGTTTCGTTGGGTATCCAGACTCCAGTTATTACGTTGAGCATTCAGGATCCGGTCAGTTTCGTTGGGTATCCAGACTCTGGTTTTTACGTTGAGCGTTCAGGCTCCGGTCAGTTTCGTTGGGTATCCTGACTCTGGTTTTTACGTTGAGCGTTCAGGCTCCGGTCAGTTTCTTTGGGTATCCAGACTCCGGTTATTACGTTGAGCGTTCAGGCTACGGTCAATTTTGTTGGGTATCCAGACTCCAGTTATTACGTAGAGCGTTCAGACTCCGGTCAGTTTCGTTTGGTATCCAGACTCCGGTTATTACGTTGAGCGTTCAGGCTCCGGTCAGTTTCTTTGGGTATCCAGACTCCGGTTATTACGTTGAGCGTTCAGGCTCCGGTCAGTTTCGTTTGGTATCCAGACTCCGGTTATTACGTAGAGCGTTCAGGCTACGGTCAATTTTGTTGGGTATCCAGACTCCAGTTATTACGTAGAGCGTTCAGGCTCCGGTCAGTTTCGTTTGGTATCCAGACTCCGGTTATTACGTTTAACGTTCAGGCTCCGGTCAGTTTCTTTGGGTATCGAGACTCCGGTTATTACGTTGAGCGTTCAGGCTCCGGTCAGTTTCGTTTGGTATCCAGACTCCGGTTATTACGTAGAGCGTTCAGGCTCCGGTCAGTTACTTTTGGTATCCAGACTCCGGTTATTACGTTGAGCGTTCAGGCTCCGGTCAGTTTCGTTGGGTATCCAGACTCCGGTTATTACGTTGAGCGTTCAGGCTCCGGTCAGTTTCGTTGGGTATCCAGACTCCGTTTATTACGTTGAACGTTCGGGCTCCGGTCAGTTTCGTTGGGTATCCAGACTCCAGTTATTACGTTGAGCATTCAGGCTCCGGTCAGTTTCGTTGGGTATCCAGACTCTGGTTTTTACGTTGAGCGTTCAGGCTCCGGTCAGTTTCGTTGGGTATCCAGACTCTGGTTTTTACGTTGAGCGTTCAGGCTCCGGTCAGTTTCTTTGGGTATCCAGACTCCGGTTATTACGTTGAGCGTTCAGGCTACGGTCAATTTTGTTGGGTATCCAGACTCCAGTTATTACGTAGAGCGTTCAGACTCCGGTCAGTTTCGTTTAGTATCCAGACTCCGGTTATTACGTTGAGCGTTCAGGCTCCGGTCAGTTTCTTTGGGTATCCAGACTCCGGTTATTACGTTGAGCGTTCAGGCTCGGGTCAGTTTCGTTTGGTATCCAGACTCCGGTTATTACGTAGAGCGTTCAGGTTCCGGTCAGTTTCGTTTGGTATCCAGACTCCGGTTATTACGTTGAGCGTTCAGGCTCCGGTCAGTTTCGTTGGGTATCCAGACTCCGTTTATTACGTTGAACGTTCGGGCTCCGGTCAGTTTCGTTGGGTATCCAGACTCCAGTTATTACGTTGAGCATTCAGGATCCGGTCAGTTTCGTTGGGTATCCAGACTCTGGTTTTTACGTTGAGCGTTCAGGCTCCGGTCAGTTTCGTTGGGTATCCAGACTCTGGTTTTTACGTTGAGCGTTCAGGCTCCGGTCAGTTTCTTTGGGTATCCAGACTCCGGTTATTACGTTGAGCGTTCAGGCTACGGTCAATTTTGTTGGGTATCCAGACTCCAGTTATTACGTAGAGCATTCAGACTCCGGTCAGTTTCGTTTGGTATCCAGACTCCGGTTATTACGTTGAGCGTTCAGGCTCCGGTCAGTTTCTTTGGGTATCCAGACTCCGGTTATTACGTTGAGCGTTCAGGCTCCGGTCAGTTTCGTTTGGTATCTAGACTCCGGTTATTACGTAGAGCGTTCAGGCTCCGGTCAGTTTCGTTTGGTATCCAGACTCCGGTTATTACGTTGAGCGTTCAGGCTCCGGTCAGTTTCGTTGGGTATCCAGACTCCGGTTATTACGTTGAGCGATCAGGCTCCGGTCAGTTTCGTTGGGTATCCAGACTCCGTTTATTACGTTGAACGTTCGGGCTCCGGTCAGTTTCGTTGGGTATCCAGACTCCGTTTATTACGTTGAACGTTCGGGCTCCGGTCAGTTTCGTTGGGTATCCAGACTCCAGTTATTACGTTGAGCATTCAGGCTCCGGTCAGTTTCGTTGGGTATCCAGACTCTGGTTTTTACGTTGAGCGTTCAGGCTCCGGTCAGTTTCGTTGGGTATCCAGACTCCGGTTATTACGTTAAGCGTTCAGGCTCTGGTCAGTTTCGTTGGGTATCCAGACTCCGGTTATTACGTTAAGCATTCAGGCTCAGGTCAGTTTCGTTGGGTATCCAGACTCCGGTTATTACGTTGAGCATTCAGGCTCCGGTCAGTTTCTTTGGGTATCCAGACTCCGGTTATTACGTTGAGCGTTCAGGCTACGGTCAATTTTGTTGGGTATCCAGACTCCAGTTATTACGTAGAGCGTTCAGGCTCCGGTCAGTTTCGTTTGGTATCCAGACTCCGGTTATTACGTTTAACGTTCAGGCTCCGGTCAGTTTCTTTGGGTATCCAGACTCCGGTTATTACGTTGAGCGTTCAGGCTCCGGTCAGTTTCGTTTGGTATCCAGACTCCAGTTATTACGTAGAGCGTTCAGGCTCCGGTCAGTTACTTTTGGTATCCAGACTCCGGTTATTACGTTGAGCGTTCAGGCTCCGGTCAGTTTCGTTGGGTATCCAGACTCCGGTTATTACGTTGAGCGTTCAGGCTCCGGTCAGTTTCGTTGGGTATCCAGACTCCGTTTATTACGTTGAACGTTCGGGCTCCGGTCAGTTTCGTTGGGTATCCAGACTCCAGTTATTACATTGAGCATTCAGGCTCCGGTCAGTTTCGTTGGGTATCCAGACTCTGGTTTTTACGTTGAGCGTTCAGGCTCCGGTCAGTTTCGTTGGGTATCCAGACTCTGGTTTTTACGTTGAGCGTTCAGGCTCCGGTCAGTTTCTTTGGGTATCCAGACTCCGGTTATTACGTTGAGCGTTCAGGCTACGGTCAATTTTGCTGGGTATCCAGACTCCAGTTATTACGTAGAGCGTTCAGACTCCGGTCAGTTTCGTTTGGTAGCCAGACTCCGGTTATTACGTTGAGCGTTCAGGCTCCGGTCAGTTTCTTTGGGTATCCAGACTCCGGTTATTACGTTGAGCGTTCAGGCTCGGGTCAGTTTCGTTTGGTATCCAGACTCCGGTTATTACGTAGAGCGTTCAGGCTCCGGTCAGTTTCGTTTGGTATCCAGACTCCGGTTATTACGTTGAGCGTTCAGGCTCCGGTCAGTTTCGTTGGGTATCCAGACTCCGGTTATTACGTTGAGCGTCCAGGCTCCGGTCAGTTTCGTTGGGTATCCAGACTCCGTTTATTACGTTGAACGTTCGGGCTCCGGTCAGTTTCGTTGGGTATCCAGACTCCAGTTATTACGTTGAGCATTCAGGCTCCGGTCAGTTTCGTTGGGTATCCAGACTCTGGTTTTTACAATGAGCGTTCAGGCTACGGTCAATTTTGTTGGGTATCCAGACTCCAGTTATTACGTAGAGCGTTCAGACTCCGGTCAGTTTCGTTTGGTATCCAGACTCCGGTTATTACGTTGAGCGTTCAGGCTCCGGTCAGTTTCTTTGGGTATCCAGACTCCGGTTATTACGTTGAGCGTTCAGGCTACGGTCAATTTTGTTGGGTATCCAGACTCCAGTTATTACGTAGAGCGTTCAGACTCCGGTCAGTTTCGTTTGGTATCCAGACTCCGGTTATTACGTTGAGCGTTCAGGCTCCGGTCAGTTTCTTTGGGTATCCAGACTCCGGTTATTACGTTGAGCGTTCAGGCTCGGGTCAGTTTCGTTTGGTATCCAGACTCCGGTTATTACGTAGAGCGTTCAGGCTCCGGTCAGTTTCGTTTGGTATCCAGACTCCGGTTATTACGTTGAGCGTTCAGGCTCCGGTCAGTTTCGTTGGGTATCCAGACTCCGGTTATTACGTTGAGCGTCCAGGCTCCGGTCAGTTTCGTTGGGTATCCAGACTCCGTTTATTACGTTGAACGTTCGGGCTCCGGTCAGTTTCGTTGGGTATCCAGACTCCAGTTATTACGTTGAGCATTCAGGCTGCGGTCAGTTTCGTTGGGTATCCAGACTCTGGTTTTTACAATGAGCGTTCAGGCTACGGTCAATTTTGTTGGGTATCCAGACTCCAGTTATTACGTAGAGCGTTCAGACTCCGGTCAGTTTCGTTTGGTATCCAGACTCCGGTTATTACGTTGAGCGTTCAGGCTCCGGTCAGTTTCTTTGGGTATCCAGACTCCGGTTATTACGTTGAGCGTTCAGGCTACGGTCAATTTTGTTGGGTATCCAGACTCCAGTTATTACGTAGAGCGTTCAGACTCCGGTCAGTTTCGTTTGGTATCCAGACTCCGGTTATTACGTTGAGCGTTCAGGCTCCGGTCAGTTTCTTTGGGTATCCAGACTCCGGTTATTACGTTGAGCGTTCAGGCTCGGGTCAGTTTCGTTTGGTATCCAGACTCCGGTTATTACGTAGAGCGTTCAGGCTCCGGTCAGTTTCGTTTGGTATCCAGACTCCGGTTATTACGTTGAGCGTTCAGGCTCCGGTCAGTTTCGTTGGGTATCCAGACTCCGGTTATTACGTTGAGCGTCCAGGCTCCGGTCAGTTTCGTTGGGTATCCAGACTCCGTTTATTACGTTGAACGTTCGGGCTCCGGTCAGTTTCGTTGGGTATCCAGACTCCAGTTATTACGTTGAGCATTCAGGCTCCGGTCAGTTTCGTTGGGTATCCAGACTCTGGTTTTTACGTTGAGCGTTTAGGCTCCGGTCAGTTAAGTTGGGTATCCAGACTCCGGTTATTATGTTGAGGGTTCAGGCTCCGGTCAGTTTCGTTGGGTATCCAGACTCCGGTTATTACATTGAGCGTTCAGGCTCCGGTCAGTTTCGTTGGGTATCCAGACTCCGGTTATTACGTTGAGCGTTCAGGCTCCGGTCAGTTTCGTTGGGTATCCAGACTCCGGTTTTTTACGTTGGGCGTTCATGTTCCGGTCTGTTTTGTTGGGTATCCAGACTCCGGCTATTACGTTGAGCGTTCAGGCTCCGGTCAGTTTCGTTGGGTATCCAGACTCCGGTTATTACGTTGAGCATTCAGGCTCCGGTCAGTTTCTTTGGGTATCCAGACTCCGGTTATTACGTTGAGCGTTCAGGCTCCGGTCAGTTTGGTTGGGTATCCAGACTCCGGTTATTACGTTGAGCGTTTAGGCTCTGGTCAGTTTTCTTGGGTATCCAGACTCCGGTTTTTACGTTGAGCGTTCAGGCTCCGGTCAGTTTCGTTGGGTATCCAGACTCAGGTTATTACGTTGAGCGTTCAGGCTCCGGTCAGTTTCTTTGGGTATCCAGACTCCGGTTATTACGTTGAGCGTTCAGGCACCGGTCAGTTTCGTTGTGTATCCAGACTCCGGTTATTACGTTGAGCGTTCAGGCTCCGGTCAGTTTCGTTAGGTATCCAGACTCCGGTTTTTTACGTTGAGTGTTCAGGTTCCGGTCAGTTTTGTTGGGTATCCAGACTCCGGTTATTACGTTGAGTGTTCAGGCTCCGGTCAGTTTCGTTGGGTATCCAAACTCCGGTTATTACGTTGAGCGTTCAGGCTCCGGTCAGTTTCGTTGGGTATCCAGACTCCGGTTATTACGTTAAGCGTTCAGGCTCAGGTCAGTTTCGTTAGGTATCCAGACTCCGGTTATTACGTTGAGCATTCAGGCTCCGGTCAGTTTCTTTGGGTATCCAGACTCCGGTTATTACGTTGAGCGTTCAGGCTACGGTCAATTTTGTTGGGTATCCAGACTACAGTTATTACGTAGAGCGTTCAGGCTCCGGTCAGTTTCGTTGGGTATCCAGACTCCGGTTTTTAAGTTGAGCGTTCAGGCTCCGGTCAGTTTCGTTGGGTATCCAGACTCCGGTTATTACGTTAAGCGTTCAGGCTCCGGTCAGTTTCGTTGGGTATCCAGACTCCGGTTATTACGTTGAGCATTCAGGCTCCGGTCAGTTTCTTTGGGTATCCAGACTCCGGTTATTACGTTGAGCGTTCAGGCTACGGTCAATTTTGTTGGGTATCCAGACTACATTTATTACGTAGAGCGTTCAGGCTCCGGTCAGTTTCGTTTGGTATCCAGACTCCGGTTATTACGTTGAGCGTTCAGGCTCCGGTCAGTTTCTTTGGGTATCCAGACTCCGGTTATTACGTTGAGCGTTCAGGCTCCGGTCAGTTTGGTTGGGTATCCAGACTCCGGTTATTACGTTGAGCGTTTAGGCTCCGGTCAGTTTTCTTGGGTATCTAGACTCCGGTTTTTACGTTGAGCGTTCAGGCTCCGGTCAGTTTCGTTGGGTATCCAGACTCCGGTTATTACGTTGAGCGTTCAGGCTCCGGTCAGTTTCGTTGGGTATCCAGACTCAGGTTATTACGTTGAGCGTTCAGGCTCCGGTCAGTTTCTTTGGGTATCCAGACTCCGGTTATTACGTTGAGCGTTCAGGCACCGGTCAGTTTCGTTGTGTATCCAGACTCCGGTTATTACGTTGAGCGTTCAGGCTCCGGTCAGTTTCGTTGGGTATCCAGACTCCGGTTTTTTACGTTGAGCGTTCAGGTTCCGGTCAGTTTTGTTGGGTATCCAGACTCCGGTTATTACGTTGAGTGTTCAGGCTCCGGTCAGTTTCGTTGGGTATCCAGACTCCGGTTATTACGTTGAGCGTTCAGGCTCTGGTCAGTTTCGTTGGGTATCCAGACTCCGGTTTTTACGTTGAGCGTTCAGGCTCCGGTCAGTTTCGTTGGGTATCTAGACTCCGGTTATTACGTTAAGCGTTCAGGCTCCGGTCAGTTTCGTTGGGTATCCAGACTCCGGTTATTACGTTAAGCGTTCAGGCTCAGGTCAGTTTCGTTAGGTATCCAGACTCCGGTTATTACGTTGAGCATTCAGGCTCCGGTCAGTTTCTTTGGGTATCCAGACTCCGGTTATTACGTTGAGCGTTCAGGCTACGGTCAATTTTGTTGGGTATCCAGACTACAGTTATTACGTAGAGCGTTCAGGCTCCGGTCAGTTTCGTTTGGTATCCAGACTCCGGTTATTACGTTGAGCGTTCAGGCTCCGGTCAGTTTCTTTGGGTATCCAGACTCCGGTTATTACGTTGAGCGTTCAGGCTCCGGTCAGTTTGGTTGGGTATCCAGACTCCGGTTATTACGTTGAGCGTTTAGGCTCCGGTCAGTTTTCTTGGGTATCCAGACTCCGGTTTTTACATTGAGCGTTCAGGCTCCGGTCAGTTTCGTTGGGTATCCAGACTCCGGTTATTACGTTGAGCGTTCAGGCTCCGGTCAGTTTCGTTGGGTATCCAGACTCCGTTTATTACGTTGAACGTTCGGGCTCCGGTCAGTTTCGTTGGGTATCCAGACTCCAGTTATTACGTTGAGCATTCAGGCTCCGGTCAGTTTCTTTGGGTATCCAGACTCCGGTTATTACGTTGAGCGTTCAGGCTACGGTCAATTTTGTTGGGTATCCAGACTACAGTTATTACGTAGAGCGTTCAGGCTCCGGTCAGTTTCGTTTGGTATCCAGACTCCGGTTATTACGTTGAGCGTTCAGGCTCCGGTCAGTTTCTTTGGGTATCCAGACTCCGGTTATTAAGTTGAGCGTTCAGGCTCCGGTCAGTTTGGTTGGGTATCCAGACTCCGGTTATTACGTTGAGCGTTTAGGCTCCGGTCAGTTTTCTTGGGTATCCAGACTCCGGTTTTTACGTTGAGCGTTCAGGCTCCGGTCAGTTTCGTTGGGTATCCAGACTCCGGTTATTACGTTTAGCGTTCAGGCTCTGGTCAGTTTCTTTGGGTATCCAGACTCCGGTTATTACGTTGAGCGTTCAGGCACCGGTCAGTTTCGTTGTGTATCCAGACTCCGGTTATTACGTTGAGCGTTTAGGCTCCGGTCAGTTTCGTTGGGTATCCAGACTCCGGTTTTTTACGTTGAGCGTTCAGGTTCCGGTCAGTTTTGTTCGGTATCCAGACTCTGGTTATTACGTTGAGTGTTCAGGCTCCGGTCAGTTTCGTTGGGTATCCAGACTCCGGTTATTACGTTGAGCGTTCAGGCTCCGGTCAGTTTCGTTGGGTATCCAGACTCCGGTTTTTACGTTGAGCGTTCAGGCTCCGGTCAGTTTCGTTGGGTATCCAGACTCCGGTTATTACGTTAAGCGTTCAGGCTCCGGTCAGTTTCGTTGGGTATCCAGACTCCGGTTATTACGTTAAGCGTTCAGGCTCAGGTCAGTTTCGTTGGGTATCCAGACTCCGGTTATTACGTTGAGCATTCAGGCTCCGGTCAGTTTCTTTGGGTATCCAGACTCTGGTTATTACGTTGAGCATTCAGGCTACGGTCAATTTTGTTGGGTATCCAGACTACAGTTATTACGTAGAGCGTTCAGGCTCCGGTCAGTTTCGTTTGGTATCCAGACTCCGGTTATTACGTTGAGCGTTCAGGCTCCGGTCAGTTTCTTTGGGTATCCAGACTCCGGTTATTACGTTGAGCGTTCAGGCTCCGGTCAGTTTCGTTTGGTATCTAGACTCCGTTTATTACGTAGAGCGTTCAGGCTCCGGTCAGTTTCGTTTGGTATCCAGACTTCCGTTATTACGTTGAGCGTTCAGGCTCCGGTCAGTTTAGTTGGGTATCCAGACTCCGGTTATTACGTTGAGCGTTCAGGCTCCGGTCAGTTTCGTTGGGTATCCAGACTCCGTTTATTACGTTGAACGTTCGGGCTCCGGTCAGTTTCGTTGGGTATCCAGACTCCAGTTATTACGTTGAGCATTCAGGCACCGGTCAGTTTCGTTGGGTATCCAGACTCTGGTTTTTTACGTTGAGCGTTTAGGCTCCGGTCAGTTTTGTTGGGTATCCAGACTCCGGTTATTATGTTGAGGGTTCAGGCTCCGGTCAGTTTCGTTGGGTATCCAGACTCCGGTTATTACATTGAGCGTTCAGGCTCCGGTCAGTTTCGTTGGGTATCCATACTCTGGTTATTACATTGAGCGTTCAGGCTCCGGTCAGTTTCGTTGGGTATCCAGACTCCGGTTTTTTACGTTGGGCGTTCATGTTCCGGTCAGTTTTGTTGGGTATCCAGACTCCGGCTATTACGTTGAGCGTTCAGGCTCCGGTCAGTTTCGTTCGGTATCCAGACTCCGGTTATTACGTTGAGCGTTCAGGCTCCGGTCAGTTTCTTTGGGTATCCAGACTCCGGTTATTACGTTGAGCGTTCAGGCTCCGGTCAGTTTGGTTGGGTATCCAGACTCCGGTTATTACGTTAAGCGTTCAGGCTCAGGTCAGTTTCGTTAGGTATCCAGACTCCGGTTATTACGTTGAGCATTCAGGCTCCGGTCAGTTTCTTTGGGTATCCAGACTCCGGTTATTACGTTGAGCGTTCAGGCTACGGTCAATTTTGTTGGGTATCCAGACTACAGTTATTACGTAGAGCGTTCAGGCTCCGGTCAGTTTCGTTTGGTATCCAGACTCCGGTTATTACGTTGAGCGTTCAGGCTCCGGTCAGTTTCTTTGGGTATCCAGACTCCGGTTATTACGTTGAGCGTTCAGGCTCCGGTCAGTTTGGTTGGGTATCCAGACTCCGGTTATTACGTTGAGCGTTTAGGCTCCGGTCAGTTTTCTTGGGTATCCAGACTCCGGTTTTTACGTTGAGCGTTCAGGCTCCGGTCAGTTTCGTTGGGTATCCAGACTCCGGTTATTACGTTGAGCGTTCAGGCTCCGGTCAGTTTCGTTGGGTATCCAGACTCCGTTTATTACGTTGAACGTTCGGGCTCCGGTCAGTTTCGTTGGGTATCCAGACTCCAGTTATTACGTTGAGCATTCAGGCTCCGGTCAGTTTCTTTGGGTATCCAGACTCTGGTTATTGCGTTGAGCGTTCAGGCTACGGTCAATTTTGTTGGGTATCCAGACTACAGTTATTACGTAGAGCGTTCAGGCTCCGGTCAGTTTCGTTTGGTATCCAGACTCCGGTTATTACGTTGAGCGTTCAGGCTCCGGTCAGTTTCTTTGGGTATCCAGACTCCGGTTATTACGTTGAGCGTTCAGGCTCCGGTCAGTTTGGTTGGGTATCCAGACTCCGGTTATTACGTTGAGCGTTTAGGCTCCGGTCAGTTTTCTTGGGTATCCAGACTCCGGTTTTTACGTTGAGCGTTCAGGCTCCGGTCAGTTTCGTTGGGTATCCAGACTCCGGTTATTACGTTAAGCGTTCAGGCTCCGGTCAGTTTTGTTTGGTATCCAGACTCCGGTTATTACGTTGAGCGTTCAGGCTCCGGTCAGTTTCTTTGGGTATTCAGACTCCGGTTATTACGTTGAGCGTTCAGGCTCCGGTCAGTTTCGTTTGGTATCCAGACTCCGTTTATTACGTAGAGCGTTCAGGCTCCGGTCAGTTTCGTTTGGTATCCAGAGTTCCGTTATTACGTTGAGCGTTCAGGCTCCGGTCAGTTTAGTTGGGTATCCAGACTCCGGTTATTACGTTGAGCGTTCAGGCTCCGGTCAGTTTCGTTGGGTATCCAGACTCCGTTTATTACGTTGAACGTTCGGGCTCCGGTCAGTTTCGTTGGGTATCCAGACTCTGGTTTTTTACGTTGAGCGTTTAGGCTCCGGTCAGTTTTGTTGGGTATCCAGACTCTGGTTATTATGTTGAGGGTTCAGGCTCCGGTCAGTTTCGTTGGGTATCCAGACTCCGGTTATTACATTGAGCGTTCAGGCTCCGGTCAGTTTCGTTGGGTATCCATACTCCGGTTATTACATTGAGCGTTCAGGCTCCGGTCAGTTTCGTTGGGTATCCAGACTCCGGTTTTTTACGTTGGGCGTTCATGTTCCGGTCAGTTTTGTTGGGTATCCAGACTCCGGCTATTACGTTGAGCGTTCAGGCTCCGGTCAGTTTCGTTGGGTATCCAGACTCCGGTTATTACGTTGAGCGTTCAGGCTCCGGTCAGTTTCTTTGGGTATCCAGACTCCGGTTATTACGTTGAGCGTTCAGGCTCCGGTCAGTTTGGTTGGGTATCCAGACTCCGGTTATTACGTTGAGCGTTTAGGCTCCGGTAAGTTTTGTTGGGTATCCAGACTCCGGTTTTTATGTTGAGCGTTAAGGCTCCGGTCAGTTTCGTTGGGTATCCAGACTCCGGTTATTACGTTGAGCGTTCAGGCTCCGGTCAGTTTCGTTGGGTATCCAGACTCAGGTTATTACCTTGAGCGTTCACGCTCCTGTCAGTTTCTTTGGGTATCCAGACTCCGGTTATTACGTTGAGCGTTCAGGCACCGGTCAGTTTCGTTGTGTATCCAGACTGCGGTTATTATGTTGAACGTTCAGGCTCCGGTCAGTTTCGTTGGGTATCCAAACTCCGGTTTTTTACGTTGAGCGTTCAGGTTCCTGTCAGTTTTGTTGGGTATCCAGACTCCGGTTATTACGTTGAGCGTTCAGGCTCCGGTCAGTTTCGTTGGGTATCCAGACTCAGGTTATTACCTTGAGCGTTCAGGCTCCGGTCAGTTTCGTTTGGTATCCAGACTCCGGTTATTACGTTGAGCGTTCAGGCTCCGGTCAGTTTCTTTGGGTATCCAGACTCCGGTTATTACGTTGAGCGTTCAGGCTCCGGTCAGTTTCGTTTGGTATCCAGACTCCGTTTATTACGTAGAGCGTTCAGGCTCCGGTCAGTTTCGTTTGGTATCCAGACTTCCGTTATTACGTTGAGCGTTCAGGCTCCGGTCAGTTTAGTTGGGTATCCAGACTCCGGTTATTACGTTGAGCGTTCAGGCTCCGGTCAGTTTCGTTGGGTATCCAGACTCCGTTTATTACGTTGAACGTTCGGGCTCCGGTCAGTTTCGTTGGGTATCCAGACTCCAGTTATTACGTTGAGCATTCAGGCTCCGGTCAGTTTCGTTGGGTATCCAGACTCTGGTTTTTTACGTTGAGCGTTTAGGCTCCGGTCAGTTTTGTTGGGTATCCAGACTCCGGTTATTACGTTGAGCGTTTAGGCTCCGGTAAGTTTTGTTGGGTATCCAGACTCCGGTTTTTATGTTGAGCGTTAAGGCTCCGGTCAGTTTCGTTTGGTATCCATACTCCGGTTATTACATTGAGCGTTCAGGCTCCGGTCAGTTTCGTTGGGTATCCAGACTCCGGTTTTTTACGTTGGGCGTTCATGTTCCGGTCAGTTTTGTTGGGTATCCAGACTCCGGCTATTACGTTGAGCGTTCAGGCTCCGGTCAGTTTCGTTGGGTATCCAGACTCCGGTTATTACGTTGAGCGTTCAGGCTCCGGTCAGTTTCTTTGGGTATCCAGACTCCGGTTATTACGTTGAGCGTTCAGGCTCCGGTCAGTTTGGTTGGGTATCCAGACTCCGGTTATTACGTTGAGCGTTTAGGCTCCGGTAAGTTTTGTTGGGTATCCAGACTCCGGTTTTTATGTTGAGCGTTAAGGCTCCGGTCAGTTTCGTTGGGTATCCAGACTCCGGTTATTACGTTGAGCGTTCAGGCTCCGGTCAGTTTCGTTGGGTATCCAGACTCAGGTTATTACCTTGAGCGTTCACGCTCCTGTCAGTTTCTTTGGGTATCCAGACTCCGGTTATTACGTTGAGCGTTCAGGCACCGGTCAGTTTCGTTGTGTATCCAGACTGCGGTTATTATGTTGAACGTTCAGGCTCCGGTCAGTTTCGTTGGGTATCCAAACTCCGGTTTTTTACGTTGAGCGTTCAGGTTCCTGTCAGTTTTGTTGGGTATCCAGACTCCGGTTATTACGTTGAGCGTTCAGGCTCCGGTCAGTTTCGTTGGGTATCCAGACTCAGGTTATTACCTTGAGCGTTCAGGCTCCGGTCAGTTTCGTTTGGTATCCAGACTCCGGTTATTACGTTGAGCGTTCAGGCTCCGGTCAGTTTCTTTGGGTATCCAGACTCCGGTTATTACGTTGAGCGTTCAGGCTCCGGTCAGTTTCGTTTGGTATCCAGACTCCGTTTATTACGTAGAGCGTTCAGGCTCCGGTCAGTTTCGTTTGGTATCCAGACTTCCGTTATTACGTTGAGCGTTCAGGCTCCGGTCAGTTTAGTTGGGTATCCAGACTCCGGTTATTACGTTGAGCGTTCAGGCTCCGGTCAGTTTCGTTGGGTATCCAGACTCCGTTTATTACGTTGAACGTTCGGGCTCCGGTCAGTTTCGTTGGGTATCCAGACTCCAGTTATTACGTTGAGCATTCAGGCTCCGGTCAGTTTCGTTGGGTATCCAGACTCTGGTTTTTTACGTTGAGCGTTTAGGCTCCGGTCAGTTTTGTTGGGTATCCAGACTCCGGTTATTATGTTGAGGGTTCAGGCTCCGGTCAGTTTCGTTGGGTATCCAGACTCCGGTTATTACATTGAGCGTTCAGGCTCCGGTCAGTTTCGTTTGGTATCCATACTCCGGTTATTACATTGAGCGTTCAGGCTCCGGTCAGTTTCGTTGGGTATCCAGACTCCGGTTTTTTACGTTGGGCGTTCATGTTCCGGTCAGTTTTGTTGGGTATCCAGACTCCGGCTATTACGTTGAGCGTTCAGGCTCCGGTCAGTTTCGTTGGGTATCCAGACTCCGGTTATTACGTTGAGCGTTCAGGCTCCGGTCAGTTTCTTTGGGTATCCAGACTCCGGTTATTACGTTGAGCGTTCAGGCTCCGGTCAGTTTGGTTGGGTATCCAGACTCCGGTTATTACGTTGAGCGTTTAGGCTCCGGTAAGTTTTGTTGGGTATCCAGACTCCGGTTTTTATGTTGAGCGTTAAGGCTCCGGTCAGTTTCGTTGGGTATCCAGACTCCGGTTATTACGTTGAGCGTTCAGGCTCCGGTCAGTTTCGTTGGGTATCCAGACTCAGGTTATTACCTTGAGCGTTCACGCTCCTGTCAGTTTCTTTGGGTATCCAGACTCCGGTTATTACGTTGAGCGTTCAGGCACCGGTCAGTTTCGTTGTGTATCCAGACTGCGGTTATTATGTTGAACGTTCAGGCTCCGGTCAGTTTTGTTGGGTATCCAAACTCCGGTTTTTTACGTTGAGCGTTCAGGTTCCTGTCAGTTTTGTTGGGTATCCAGACTCCGGTTATTACGTTGAGCGTTCAGGCTCCGGTCAGTTTCGTTGGGTATCCAGACTCAGGTTATTACCTTGAGCGTTCAGGCTCCGGTCAGTTTCGTTTGGTATCCAGACTCCGGTTATTACGTTGAGCGTTCAGGCTCCGGTCAGTTTCTTTGGGTATCCAGACTCCGGTTATTACGTTGAGCGTTCAGGCTCCGGTCAGTTTGGTTGGGTATCCAGACTCCGGTTATTACGTTGAGCGTTTAGGCTCCGGTCAGTTTTCTTGGGTATCTAGACTCCGGTTTTTACGTTGAGCGTTCAGGCTCCGGTCAGTTTCGTTGGGTATCCAGACTCCGGTTATTACGTTGAGCGTTCAGGCTCCGGTCAGTTTCGTTGGGTATCCAGACTCAGGTTATTACGTTGAGCGTTCAGGCTCCGGTCAGTTTCTTTGGGTATCCAGACTCCGGTTATTACGTTGAGCGTTCAGGCACCGGTCAGTTTCGTTGTGTATCCAGACTCCGGTTATTACGTTGAGCGTTCAGGCTCCGGTCAGTTTCGTTGGGTATCCAGACTCCGGTTTTTTACGTTGAGCGTTCAGGTTCCAGTCAATTTTGTTGGGTATCCAGACTCTGGTTATTACGTTGAGTGTTCAGGCTCCGGTCAGTTTCGTTGGGTATCCAGACTCCGGTTATTACGTTGAGCGTTCAGGCTCCGGTCAGTTTCGTTGGGTATCCAGACTCCGGTTTTTACGTTGAGCGTTCAGGCTCCGGTCAGTTTCGTTGGGTATCCAGACTCCGGTTATTACGTTAAGCGTTCAGGCTCCGGTCAGTTTCGTTGGGTATCCAGACTCCGGTTATTACGTTAAGCGTTCAGGCTCAGGTCAGTTTCGTTGGGTATCCAGACTCCGGTTATTACGTTGAGCATTCAGGCTCCGGTCAGTTTCTTTGGGTATCCAGACTCTGGTTATTACGTTGAGCATTCGGGCTACGGTCAATTTTGTTGGGTATCCAGACTACAGTTATTACGTAGAGCGTTCAGGCTCCGGTCAGTTTCGTTTGGTATCCAGACTCCGGTTATTACGTTGAGCGTTCAGGCTCCGGTCAGTTTCTTTGGGTATCCAGACTCCGGTTATTACGTTGAGCGTTCAGGCTCCGGTCAGTTTCGTTTGGTATCCAGACTCCGTTTATTACGTAGAGCGTTCAGGCTCCGGTCAGTTTCGTTTGGTATCCAGACTTCCGTTATTACGTTGAGCGTTCAGGCTCCGGTCAGTTTAGTTGGGTATCCAGACTCCGGTTATTACGTTGAGCGTTCAGGCTCCGGTCAGTTTCGTTGGGTATCCAGACTCCGTTTATTACGTTGAACGTTCGGGCTCCGGTCAGTTTCGTTGGGTATCCAGACTCCAGTTATTACGTTGAGCATTCAGGCTCCGGTCAGTTTCGTTGGGTATCCAGACTCTGGTTTTTTACGTTGAGCGTTTAGGCTCCGGTCAGTTTTGTTGGGTATCCAGACTCCGGTTATTATGTTGAGGGTTCAGGCTCCGGTCAGTTTCTTTGGGTATCCAGACTCCGGTTATTACATTGAGCGTTCAGGCTCCGGTCAGTTTCGTTGGGTATCCATACTCCGGTTATTACATTGAGCGTTCAGGCTCCGGTCAGTTTCGTTGGGTATCCAGACTCCGGTTTTTTACGTTGGGCGTTCATGTTCCGGTCAGTTTTGTTGGGTATCCAGACTCCGGCTATTACGTTGAGCGTTCAGGCTCCGGTCAGATTCGTTGGGTATCCAGACTCCGGTTATTACGTTGAGCGTTCAGGCTCCGGTCAGTTTCTTTGGGTATCCAGACTCCGGTTATTACGTTGAGCGTTCAGGCTCCGGTCAGTTTGGTTGGGTATCCAGACTCCGGTTATTACGTTGAGCGTTTAGGCTCCGGTAAGTTTTGTTGGGTATCCAGACTCCGGTTTTTATGTTGAGCGTTAAGGCTCCGGTCAGTTTCGTTGGGTATCCAGACTCCGGTTATTACGTTGAGCGTTCAGGCTCCGGTCAGTTTCGTTGGGTATCCAAACTCAGGTTATTACCTTGAGCGTTCACGCTCCTGTCAGTTTCTTTGGGTATCCAGACTCCGGTTATTACGTTGAGCGTTCAGGCACCGGTCAGTTTCGTTGTGTATCCAGACTCCGGTTATTATGTTGAACGTTCAGGCTCCGGTCAGTTTCGTTGGGTATCCAAACTCCGGTTTTTTACGTTGAGCGTTCAGGTTCCTGTCAGTTTTGTTGGGTATCCAGACTCCGGTTATTACGTTGAGCGTTCAGGCTCCGGTCAGTTTCGTTGGGTATCCAGACTCAGGTTATTACCTTGAGCGTTCAGGCTCCGGTCAGTTTCGTTTGGTATCCAGACTCCGGTTATTACGTTGAGCGTTCAGGCTCCGGTCAGTTTCTTTGGGTATCCAGACTCCGGTTATTACGTTGAGCGTTCAGGCTCCGGTCAGTTTGGTTGGGTATCCAGACTCCGGTTATTACGTTGAGCGTTTAGGCTCCGGTCAGTTTTCTTGGGTATCTAGACTCCGGTTTTTACGTTGAGCGTTCAGGCTCCGGTCAGTTTCGTTGGGTATCCAGACTCCGGTTATTACGTTGAGCGTTCAGGCTCCGGTCAGTTTCGTTGGGTATCTAGACTCAGGTTATTACGTTGAGCGTTCAGGCTCCGGTCAGTTTCTTTGGGTATCCAGACTCCGGTTATTACGTTGAGCGTTCAGGCACCGGTCAGTTTCGTTGTGTATCCAGACTCCGGTTATTACGTTGAGCGTTCAGGCTCCGGTCAGTTTCGTTGGGTATCCAGACTCCGGTTTTTTACGTTGAGCGTTCAGGTTCCGGTCAGTTTTGTTGGGTATCCAGACTCCGGTTATTACGTTGAGTGTTCAGGCTCCGGTCAGTTTCGTTGGGTATCCAGACTCCGGTTATTACGTTGAGCGTTCAGGCTCTGGTCAGTTTCGTTGGGTATCCAGACTCCGGTTTTTACGTTGAGCGTTCAGGCTCCGGTCAGTTTCGTTGGGTATCCAGACTCCGGTTATTACGTTAAGCGTTCAGGCTCCGGTCAGTTTCGTTGGGTATCCAGACTCCGGTTATTACGTTAAGCGTTCAGGCTCAGGTCAGTTTCGTTAGGTATCCAGACTCCGGTTATTACGTTGAGCATTCAGGCTCCGGTCAGTTTCTTTGGGTATCCAGACTCCGGTTATTACATTGAGCGTTCAGGCTACGGTCAATTTTGTTGGGTATCCAGACTACAGTTATTACGTAGAGCGTTCAGGCTCCGGTCAGTTTCGTTTGGTATCCAGACTCCGGTTATTACGTTGAGCGTTCAGGCTCCGGTCAGTTTCTTTGGGTATCCAGACTCCGATTATTACGTTGAGCGTTCAGGCTTCGGTCAGTTTGGTTGGGTATCCAGACTCCGGTTATTACGTTGAGCGTTTAGGCTCCGGTCAGTTTTCTTGGGTATCTAGACTCCGGTTTTTACGTTGAGCGTTCAGGCTCCGGTCAGTTTCGTTGGGTATCCAGACTCCGGTTATTACGTTGAGTGTTCAGGCTCCGGTCAGTTTCGTTGGGTATCCAGACTCCGGTTATTACGTTGAGCGTTCAGGCTCTGGTCAGTTTCGTTGGGTATCCAGACTCCGGTTTTTACGTTGAGCGTTCAGGCTCCGGTCAGTTTCGTTGGGTATCCAGACTCCGGTTATTACGTTAAGCGTTCAGGCTCCGGTCAGTTTCGTTGGGTATCCAGACTCCGGTTATTACGTTAAGCGTTCAGGCTCAGGTCAGTTTCGTTAGGTATCCAGACTCCGGTTATTACGTTGAGCATTCAGGCTCCGGTCAGTTTCTTTGGGTATCCAGACTCCGGTTATTACATTGAGCGTTCAGGCTACGGTCAATTTTGTTGGGTATCCAGACTACAGTTATTACGTAGAGCGTTCAGGCTCCGGTCAGTTTCGTTTGGTATCCAGACTCCGGTTATTACGTTGAGCGTTCAGGCTCCGGTCAGTTTCTTTGGGTATCCAGACTCCGATTATTACGTTGAGCGTTCAGGCTTCGGTCAGTTTGGTTGGGTATCCAGACTCCGGTTATTACGTTGAGCGTTTAGGCTCCGGTCAGTTTTCTTGGGTATCTAGACTCCGGTTTTTACGTTGAGCGTTCAGGCTCCGGTCAGTTTCGTTGGGTATCCAGACTCCGGTTATTACGTTGAGCGTTCAGGCTCCGGTCAGTTTCGTTGGGTATCCAGACTCAGGTTATTACGTTGAGCGTTCAGGCTCCGGTCAGTTTCTTTGGGTATCCAGACTCCGGTTATTACGTTGAGCGTTCAGGCACCGGTCAGTTTCGTTGTGTATCCAGACTCCGGTTATTACGTTGAGCGTTCAGGCTCCGGTCAGTTTCGTTGGGTATCCAGACTCCGGTTTTTTACGTTGAGCGTTCAGGTTCCGGTCAGTTTTGTTGGGTATCCAGACTCCGGTTATTACGTTGAGTGTTCAGGCTCCGGTCAGTTTCGTTGGGTATCTAGACTCCGGTTATTACGTTGAGCGTTCAGGCTCTGGTCAGTTTCGTTGGGTATCCAGACTCCGGTTTTTACGTTGAGCGTTCAGGCTCCGGTCAGTTTCGTTGGGTATCCAGACTCCGGTTATTACGTTAAGCGTTCAGGCTCCGGTCAGTTTCGTTGGGTATCCAGACTCCGGTTATTACGTTAAGCGTTCAGGCTCAGGTCAGTTTCGTTAGGTATCCAGACTCCGGTTATTACGTTGAGCATTCATGCTCCGGTCAGTTTCTTTGGGTATCCAGACTCCGGTTATTACGTTGAGCGTTCAGGCTACGGTCAATTTTGTTGGGTATCCAGACTACAGTTATTACGTAGAGCGTTCAGGCTCCGGTCAGTTTCGTTTGGTATCCAGACTCCGGTTATTACGTTGAGCGTTCAGGCTCCGGTCAGTTTCTTTGGGTATCCAGACTCCGGTTATTACGTTGAGCGTTCAGGCTCCGGTCAGTTTGGTTGGGTATCCAGACTCCGGTTATTACGTTGAGCGTTTAGGCTCCGGTCAGTTTTCTTGGGTATCCAGACTCCGGTTTTTACGTTGAGCGTTCAGGCTCCGGTCAGTTTCGTTGGGTATCCAGACTCCGGTTATTACGTTAAGCGTTCAGGCTCCGGTCAGTTTCGTTGGGTATCCAGACTCATGTTATTACGTTGAGCGTTCAGGCTCCGGTCAGTTTCTTTGGGTATCCAGACTCCGGTTATTACGTTGAGCGTTCAGGCACCGGTCAGTTTCGTTGTGTATCCAGACTCCGGTTATTACGTTGAGCGTTCAGGCTCCGGTCAGTTTCGTTGGGTATCCAGACTCCGGTTTTTTACGTTGAGCGTTCAGGTTCCGGTCAGTTTTGTTGGGTATCCAGACTCCGGTTATTACGTTGAGTGTTCAGGCTCCGGTCAGTTTCGTTGGGTATCCAGACTCCGGTTATTACGTTGAGCGTTCAGGCTCCGGTCAGTTTCGTTGGGTATCCAGACTCCGGTTTTTACGTTGAGCGTTCAGGCTCCGGTCAGTTTCGTTGGGTATCCAGACTCCGGTTATTACGTTAAGCGTTCAGGCTCCGGTCAGTTTCGTTGGGTATCCAGACTCCGGTTATTACGTTAAGCGTTCAGGCTCAGGTCAGTTTCGTTGGGTATCCAGACTCCGGTTATTACGTTGAGCATTCAGGCTCCGGTCAGTTTCTTTGGGTATCCAGACTCCGGTTATTACGTTGAGTGTTCAGGCTACGGTCAATTTTGTTGGGTATCCAGACTACAATTATTACGTAGAGCGTTCAGGCTCCGGTCAGTTTCTTTTGGTATCCAGACTCCGGTTATTACGTTGAGCGTTCAGGCTCCGGTCAGTTTCTTTGGGTATCCAGACTCCGGTTATTACGTTGAGCGTTCAGGCTCCGGTCAGTTTCGTTTGGTATCCAGACTCCGGTTATTACGTAGAGTGTTCAGGCTCCGGTCAGTTTCGTTTGGTATCCAGACTTCCGTTATTACGTTGAGCGTTCAGGCTCCGGTCAGTTTAGTTGGGTATCCAGACTCCGGTTATTACGTTGAGCGTTCAGGCTCCGGTCAGTTTCGTTGGGTATCCAGACTCCGTTTATTACGTTGAACGTTCAGGCTCCGGTCAGTTTCGTTGGGTATCCAGACTCCAGTTATTACGTTGAGCATTCAGGCTCCGGTCAGTTTCGTTGGGTATCCAGACTCTGGTTTTTACGTTGAGCGTTTAGGCTCCGGTCAGTTTTGTTGGGTATCCAGACTCCGGTTATTATGTTGAGGGTTCAGGCTCCGGTCAGTTTCGTTGGGTATCCAGACTCCGGTTATTACATTGAGCGTTCAGGATCCGGTCAGTTTCGTTGGGTATCCATACTCCGGTTATTACATTGAGCGTTCAGGCTCCGGTCAGTTTCGTTGGGTATCCAGACTCCGGTTTTTTACGTTGGGCGTTCATGTTCCGGTCAGTTTTGTTGGGTATCCAGACTCCGGCTATTACGTTGAGCGTTCAGGCTCCGGCCAGTTTCGTTGGGTATCCAGACTCCGGTTATTACGTTGAGCGTTCAGGCACCGGTCAATTTCGTTGTGTATCCAGACTCCGGTTATTACGTTGAGCGTTCAGGCTCCGGTCAGTTTCGTTGGGTATCCAGACTCCGGTTTTTTACGTTGAGCGTTCAGGTTCCGGTCAGTTTTGTTGGGTATCCAGACTCCGGTTATTACGTTGAGTGTTCAGGCTCCGGTCAGTTTCGTTGGGTATCCAGACTCCGGTTATTACGTTGAGCGTTCAGGCTCTGGTCAGTTTCGTTGGGTATCCAGACTCCGGTTTTTACGTTGAGCGTTCAGGCTCCGGTCAGTTTCGTTGGGTATCCAGACTCCGGTTATTACGTTAAGCGTTCAGGCTCCGGTCAGTTTCGTTGGGTATCCAGACTCCGGTTATTACGTTAAGCGTTCAGGCTCAGGTCAGTTTCGTTAGGTATCCAGACTCCGGTTATTACGTTGAGCATTCAGGCTCCGGTCAGTTTCTTTGGGTATCCAGACTCCGGTTATTACGTTGAGCGTTCAGGCTACGGTCAATTTATTTGGGTATCCAGACTACAGTTATTACGTAGAGCGTTCAGGCTCCGGTCAGTTTCGTTTGGTATCCAGACTCCGGTTATTACGTTGAGCGTTCAGGCTCCGGTCAGTTTCTTTGGGTATCCAGACTCCGGTTATTACGTTGAGCGTTCAGGCTCCGGTCAGTTTGGTTGGGTATCCAGACTCCGGTTATTACGTTGAGCGTTTAGGCTCCGGTCAGTTTTCTTGGGTATCCAGACTCCGGTTTTTACGTTGAGCGTTCAGGCTCCGGTCAGTTTCGTTGGGTATCCAGACAACGGTTATTACGTTAAGCGTTCAGGCTCCGGTCAGTTTCGTTGGGTATCCAGACTCAGGTTATTACGTTGAGCGTTCAGGCTCCGGTCAGTTTCTTTGGGTATCCAGACTCCGGTTATTACGTTGAGCGTTCAGGCACCGGTCAGTTTCGTTGTGTATCCAGACTCCGGTTATTACGTTGAGCGTTCAGGCTCCGGTCAGTTTCGTTGGGTATCCAGACTCCGGTTTTTTACGTTGAGCGTTCAGGTTCCGGTCAGTTTTGTTGGGTATCCAGACTCCGGTTATTACGTTGAGTGTTCAGGCTCCGGTCAGTTTCGTTGGGTATCCAGACTCCGGTTATTACGTTGAGCGTTCAGGCTCCGGTCAGTTTCTTTGGGTATCCAGACTCCGGTTATTACGTTGAGCGTTCAGGCTCCGGTCAGTTTGGTTGGGTATCCAGACTCCGGTTATTACGTTGAGCGTTTAGGCTCCGGTCAGTTTTCTTGGGTATCCAGACTCCGGTTTTTACGTTGAGCGTTCAGGCTCCGGTCAGTTTCGTTGGGTATCCAGACTCCGGTTATTACGTTAAGCGTTCAGGCTCCGGTCAGTTTCGTTGGGTATCCAGACTCAGGTTATTACGTTGAGCGTTCAGGCTCCGGTCAGTTTCTTTGGGTATCCAGACTCCGGTTATTACGTTGAGCGTTCAGGCACCGGTCAGTTTCGTTGTGTATCCAGACTCCGGTTATTACGTTGAGCGTTCAGGCTCCGGTCAGTTTCGTTGGGTATCCAGACTCCGGTTTTTTACGTTGAGCGTTCAGGTTCCGGTCAGTTTTGTTGGGTATCCAGACTCCGGTTATTACGTTGAGTGTTCAGGCTCCGGTCAGTTTCGTTGGGTATCCAGACTCCGGTTATTACGTTGAGCGTTCAGGCTCCGGTCAGTTTCGTTGGGTATCCAGACTCCGGTTTTTACGTTGAGCGTTCAGGCTCCGGTCAGTTTCGTTGGGTATCCAGACTCCGGTTATTACGTTAAGCGTTCAGGCTCCGGTCAGTTTCGTTGGGTATCCAGACTCCGGTTATTACGTTAAGCGTTCAGGCTCAGGTCAGTTTCGTTGGGTATCCAGACTCCGGTTATTACGTTGAGCATTCAGGCTCCGGTCAGTTTCTTTGGGTATCCAGACTCCGGTTATTACGTTGAGCGTTCAGGCTACGGTCAATTTTGTTGGGTATCCAGACTACAATTATTACGTAGAGCGTTCAGGCTCCGGTCAGTTTCGTTTGGTATCCAGACTCCGGTTATTACGTTGAGCGTTCAGGCTCCGGTCAGTTTCTTTGGGTATCCAGACTCCGGTTATTACGTTGAGCGTTCAGGCTCCGGTCAGTTTCGTTTGGTATCCAGACTCCGGTTATTACGTAGAGCGTTCAGGCTCCGGTCAGTTTCGTTTGGTATCCAGACTTCCGTTATTACGTTGAGCGTTCAGGCTCCGGTCAGTTTAGTTGGGTATCCAGACTCCGATTATTACGTTGAGCGTTCAGGCTCCGGTCAGTTTCGTTGGGTATCCAGACTCCGTTTATTACGTTGAACGTTCGGGCTCCGGTCAGTTTCGTTGGGTATCCAGACTCCAGTTATTACGTTGAGCATTCAGGCTCCGGTCAGTTTCGTTGGGTATCCAGACTCTGGTTTTTACGTTGAGCGTTTAGGCTCCGGTCAGTTTTGTTGGGTATCCAGACTCCGGTTATTATGTTGAGGGTTCAGGCTCCGGTCAGTTTCGTTGGGTATCCAGACTCCGGTTATTACATTGAGCGTTCAGGATCCGGTCAGTTTCGTTGGGTATCCATACTCCGGTTATTACATTGAGCGTTCAGGCTCCGGTCAGTTTCGTTGGGTATCCAGACTCCGGTTTTTTACGTTGGGCGTTCATGTTCCGGTCAGTTTTGTTGGGTATCCAGACTCCGGCTATTACGTTGAGCGTTCAGGCTCCGGCCAGTTTCGTTGGGTATCCAGACTCCGGTTATTACGTTGAGCGTTCAGGCTCCGGTCAGTTTCTTTGGGTATCCAGACTCCGGTTATTACGTTGAGCGTTCAGGCTCCGGTCAGTTTGGTTGGGTATCCAGACTCCGGTTATTACGTTGAGCGTTTAGGCTCCGGTAAGTTTTGTTGGGTATCCAGACTCCGGTTTTTATGTTGAGCGTTAAGGCTCCGGTCAGTTTCGTTGGGTATCCAGACTCCGGTTATTACGTTGAGCGTTCAGGCTCCGGTCAGTTTCGTTGGGTATCCAGACTCAGGTTATTACCTTGAGCGTTCACGCTCCTGTCAGTTTCTTTGGGTATCCAGACTCCGGTTATTACGTTGAGCGTTCAGGCACCGGTCAGTTTCGTTGTGTATCCAGACTCCGGTTATTATGTTGAACGTTCAGGCTCCGGTCAGTTTCGTTGGGTATCCAAACTCCGGTTTTTTACGTTGAGCGTTCAGGTTCCTGTCAGTTTTGTTGGGTATCCAGACTCCGGTTATTACGTTGAGTGTTCAGGCTCCGGTCAGTTTCGTTGGGTATCCAGACTCCGGTTATTACGTTGAGCGTTCAGGCTCCGGTCAGTTTCGTTGGGTATCCAGACTGCGGTTTTTACGTTGAGCGTTCAGGCTCCGGTCAGTTTCGTTGGGTATCCAGACTCCGGTTATTACGTTAAGCATTCAGGCTCAGGTCAGTTTCGTTGGGAATCCAGACTCCGGTTATTACGTTGAGCGTTCAGGCTCCGGTCAGTTTCTTTGGGTATCCAGACTCCGGTTATTACGTTGAGCGTTCAGGCTCCGGTCAGTTTCGTTGGGTATCCAGACTCCGGTTATTTCGTTGAGCGTTCAGGCTACGGTCAATTTCGTTGTGTATCCAGACACCGATTATTACGTTGATCGTTCAGGCTCCAGTCAATTTCGTTGGGTATCCAGACTCTAGTTATTACGTAGAGCGTTCAGGCTCCGGTCAGTTTCGTTTGGTATCCAGACTCCGGTTATTACGTTGAGCGTTCAGGCTCTGGTCAGTTTCTTTGGGTATCCAGACTCCGGTTATTATGTTGAGCGTTCAGGCTCCGGTCAGTTTCGTTTGGTATCCAGACTCCGGTTATTACGTAGAGCGTTCAGGCTCCGGTCAGTTTCGTTTGGTATCCAGACTCCGGTTATTACGTTGAGCGTTCAGGCTCCGGTCAGTTTCGTTGGGTATCCAGACTCCGGTTATTACGTTGAGCGTTCAGGCTCCGGTCAGTTTCGTTGGGTATCCAGACTCTGGTTTTTACGTTGAGGGTTCAGGCTCCGGTCAGTTTTGTTGGGTATCCATACTCCGGTTATTATGTTGAGGGTTCAGGCTCCGGTCAGTTTTGTTGGGTATCCAGACTCCGGTTATTACGTGGAGTGTTCAGGCTCCGGTCAGTTTCGTTGCGTATCCAGACTCGGGTTATTACTTTGAGCGTTTAGGCTCCGGTCAGTTTCTTTGGGTATCCAGACTCCGGTTATTACGTTGAGCGTTCAGGCACCGGTCTGTTTCGTTGTGTATCCAGACTCCGGTTATTATGTTGAGCGTTCAGGCTCCGGTCAGTTTCGTTGGGTATCCAGACTCCGGTTTTTTACGTTGAGCGTTCAGGTTCCGGTCAGTTTTGTTGGGTATCCAGACTCCGGTTATTACGTTGAGTATTCAGGCTCCGGTCAGTTTCGTTGGGTATCAAGACTCAGGTTATTACGTTGAGTGTTTAGGCTCTGATCAGTTTCGTTGGGTATCCGGACTCAAGTTATTACGTTGAGCGTTCAGGCACCGGTAAGTTTCCATGTGTATCCAGACTCCGGTTATTACGTTGAGCGTTCAGGCTCCAGTCAGTTTTGTTGGGTATCCAGACTCCGGTTTTTACGTTGATGGTTCAGGCTCCGGTCAGTTTCGTTGGGTATCCAGACTCCGGTTATTACGTTGAGCGTTCAGGCTCCGGTCAGTTTCGTTGGGTATCCAGACTCCGGTTATTACGTTGAGCGTTCAGGCTCCGGTCAGTTTCTTTGGGTATCCAGACTCTGGTTATTACGTTGAGCGTTCAGGCTCCGGTCAGTTTCATTGGGTATCCAGACTCCGGTTATTTTGTTGAGCATTCAGGCTCCGGTCAATTTCGTTGTGTATCCAGACTCCGGTTATTACGTTGATCGTTCAGGCTCCGGTCAATTTCATTGGGTATCCAGACTCCGGTTATTACGTAGAGCGTTCAGGCTCCGGTCAATTTCGTTGGGTATCTAGACTCCGGTTAATACGTAGAGCGTTCAGGCTCCGGTCAGTTTCGTTTGGTATCCAGACTTTGGTTATTACGTTGAGCGTTCAGGCTCCGGTCAGTTTCTTTGGGTATCCAGACTCCGTTTATTACGCTGAACGTTCAGGCTCCGGTGAGTTTCGTTGGGTATCTAGACTCCGGTTATTACGTTGAGCATTCAGGCTCCGGTCAGTTTCGTTGGGTATCGAGACTCTGGTTTTTACGTTGAGCGTTTAGGCTCCGGTCAAATTTGTTGGGCATCCAGACTCCGGTTATTACATTGAGCGTTCAGGCTCCGGTCAGTTTCTTTGGGTATCCAGACTCCGGTTATTACGTTGAGCGTTCAGGCTCCGGTAAGTTTCATTGGGTATCCACACTCCGGTTATTTTGTTGAGCGTTCAGGCTCCGGTCAATTTCGTTGTGTATCCAGACTCCGGTTATTACGTTGATCGTTCAGGCTCCAGTCAATTTCGTTAGGTATCCAGACTCCGGTTATTACGTAGAACGTTCAGGCTCCGGTCAGTTTCTTTGGGTATCCAGACTCCGGTTATTACGTTGAGCGTTCAGGCTCCGGTCAGATTCTTTGGGTATCCAGACTCCGGTTATTACGTTGAGCGTTCAGGCTCCGGTAAGTTTCGTTTGGTATCCAGACTTTGGTTATTACGTTGAGCGTTTAGGCTCCGGTCACTTTCGTTGGGTATCCAGACTCCATTTATTACGTTGAACATTCAGACTCCGGTCAGTTTCGTTGGGTATCCAGTCTCCGGTTATTACGTTGAGCATTCAGGCTCCGGTCAGTTTCGTTGGTTATCCAGACTCTGGTTTTTACGTTGAGCGTTCAGGCTCTGATCAGTTTCATTGGGTATCCAGACTCAGGTTATTACGTTGAGCTTTCAGGCACCGGTCAGTTTCGTTGTGTATCCAGACTCTGGTTATTACTTTGAGCGTTCAGGCTCCAGTCAATTTTGTTGGGTATCCAGACTCTGGTTTTTACGTTGAGGGTTCAGGCTCCGGTCAGTTTCGTTGGGTATCCAGACTCCGGTTATTACGTTGAGCGTTCAGGCTCCGGTCAGTTTCGTTGGGTATCCAGACTCCGGTTATTGCATTGAGTATTCAGGCTCCGGTCAGTTTCGTTGGGTATCAAGACTCAGGTTATTACGTTGAGTGTTTAGGCTCTGATCAGTTTCATTGGGTATCCAGACTCAGGTTATTACGTTGAGCGTTCAGGCACCGGTCAGTTTCCTTGTGTATCAAGACTCCGGTTATTACGTTGAGCGTTCAGGCTCCAGTCAGTTTTGTTGGGTATCCAGACTCCGGTTTTTACGTTGATGGTTCAGGCTCCAGTCAGTTTCGTTGGGTATCCAGACTCCGGTTATTACGTTGAGCGTTCAGGCTCTGGTCAGTTTTGTTAGGTATCCAGACTCCGGTTATTACGTTGAGCGTTCAGGCTCCGGTCAGTTTCTTTGGGTATCCAGACTCCGGTTATTACGTTGAGCATTCAGGCTCCGGTCAATTTCGTTGTGTATCCAGACTCCGGTTATTACGTTGATAGTTCAGGCTCCAGTCAATTTCATTGGGTATCCAGACTCCGGTTATTACGTAGAGCGTTCAGGCTCCGGTTAGTTTCGTTTGGTATCCAGACATCGGTTATTACGTTGAGCGTTCAGGCTCCTGTCAGTTTCGTTGGGTATCCAGACTCCGGTTATTACGTTGAGCATTCAGGCTCCGGTCAGTTTCGTTGGGTATCCAGACTCTGGTTTTTACGTTGAGCGTTTAGGCTCCGGTCAGTTTTGTTGGGTATCCAGACTCCGGTTATTATGTTGAGGGTTCAGGCTCCGGTCAGTTTTGTTGGGTATCCAGACTCCGGTTATTACATTGAGCGTTCAAGCTCCGGTAAGTTTCGTTGGGTATCCAGACTCCGGTTATTACGTTGAGCATTCAGGCTCCGTTCAGTTTCTTTGGGTATCCAGACTCCGGTTATTACGTTGAGCGTTCAGGCTCCGGTCAGTTTCGTTGGGTATCCAGACTCCGGTTATTACGTTGAGCGTTCAGGCTCTAGTCAGTTTCTTTGGGTATACCAGACTCCGGTTATTACGTTGAGCGTTCAGGCTCCGGTAAGTTTCTTTGGGTATCCAGTCTCCGGTTATTACGTTGAGCATTCAGGCTCCGGTTAGTTTCGTTAAGTAGCCAGACTCCGTTTATTACGTTGAACGTTCAGGCTCCAGTCAGTTTCGTTGGGTATCCAGACTCCGGTTATTACGTTGAGCATTCAGGCTCCGGTCAGTTTCGTTAGGTATCAAGACTCCGGTTATTACGTTGAGCGTTCAGGCTCCGGTCAGTTTCTTTGGGTATCCAGACTCCGTTTATTACGTTGAGCGTTCAGGCTCCGGTCAGTTTCATTGGGTATCCAGACTCCGGTTATTTTGTTGAGCATTCAGGCTCCAGTCAATTTCGTTGTGTATCCAGACTCCGGTTATTACGTTGATAGTTCAGGCTCCAGTTAATTTCATTGGGTATCCAGACTCCGGTTATTACGTAGAGCGTTCAGGCTCAGGTCAGTTTCGTTTGGTATCCAGACTTCGGTTATTACGTTGAGCGTTCAGGCTCCGGTCAGTTTCGTTGGGTATCCAGACTCCGGTTATTACGTTGAGCATTCAGACTCCGATCAGTTTCGTTGGGTATCCAGGCTCTGGTTTTTACGTTGAGCGTTTAGGCTCCGGTCAGATTTGTTGGGCATCCAGACTCCGGTTATTACGTTGAGCGTTCAGGCTCCGGTCAGTTTCTTTGGGTATCCAGACTCCGGTTATTACGTTGAGCGTTCAGGCTCCGGTAAGTTTCATTGGGTATCCACACTCCGGTTATTTTGTTGAGCGTTCAGGCTCCGGTCAATTTCGTTGTGTATCCAGACTCCGGTTATTACGTTGATCGTTCAGGCTCCAGTCAATTTCGTTAGGTATCCAGACTCCGGTTATTACGTAGAACGTTCAGGCTCCGGTCAGTTTCTTTGGGTATCCAGACTCCGGTTATTACGTTGAGCGTTCAGGCTCCGGTCAGTTTCTTTGGGTATCCAGACTCCGGTTATTACGTTGAGCGTTCAGGCTCCGGTAAGTTTCGTTTGGTATCCAGACTTTGGTTATTACGTTGAGCGTTTAGGCTCCGGTCAGTTTCGTTGGGTATCCAGACTCCGGTTATTACGTTGAGCATTCAGGCTCCGGTCAGTTTCGTTGGGTATCCAGACTCCGGTTATTACGTTGAGCGTTCAGGCTCCGGTCAGTTTCTTTGGGTATCCAGACTCCGTTTATTACGTTGAGCGTTCAGGCTCCGGTCAGTTTCATTGGGTATCCAGACTCCGGTTATTTTGTTGAGCATTCAGGCTCCAGTCAATTTCGTTGTGTATCCAGACTCCGGTTATTACGTTGATAGTTCAGGCTCCAGTCAATTTCATTGGGTATCCAGACTCCAGTTATTACGTAGAGCGTTCAGGCTCCGGTTAGTTTCGTTTGGTATCCAGACTTCGGTTATTACGTTGAGCGTTCAGGCTCCGGTTAGTTTCATTGGGTATCCAGACTCCGGTTATTACGTTGAGCATTCAGGCTCCGATCAGTTTCGTTGGGTATCCAGGCTCTGGTTTTTACGTTGAGCGTTTAGGCTTCGGTCAGTTTTGTTGGGTATCCAGACTCCGGTTATTATGTTGAGGGTTCAGGCTCCGGTCAGTTTCGTTGGGTATCCAGACTCCGGTTATTACATTGAGCGTTCAGGCTCCGGTAAGTTTCGTTGGGTATCCAGACTCCGGTTATTACGTTGAGCGTTCAGGCTCCGGTCAGTTTCTTTGGATATCCAGACTCCGTTATTACGTTGAGCGTTCAGGCTCCGGTCAGTTTCGTTGGGTATCCAGACTCCGGTTATTACGTTGAGCGTTCAGGCTCTGGTCAGTTTCTTTGGGTATACCAGACTCCGGTTATTACGTTGAGCGTTCAGGCTCCGGTAAGTTTCTTTGGGTATCCAGTCTCCGGTTATTACGTTGAGCATTCAGGCTCCGGTTAGTTTCGTTGGGTATCCAGACTCCGTTTATTACGTTGAACGTTCAGGCTCCAGTCAGTTTCGTTGGGTATCCAGACTCCGGTTATTACGTTGAGCATTCAGGCTCCGGTCAGTTTCGTTGGGTATCCAGACTCTGGTTTTTACGTTGAGCGTTTAGGCTCCAGTCAATTTCGTTGTGTATCCAGACTCCGGTTATTATGTTGATCGTTCAGGCTCCAGTCAATTTTGTTGGGTATTCAGACTTCGGTTAATACGTAGAGCGTTCAGGCTCCGGTCATTTTCGTTTGGTATCCAGACTTCGGTTATTACGTTGAGCGTTCAGGCTCCGGTCAGTTTCTTTGGGTATCCAGACTCCGTTTATTACGTTGAACGTTCAGGCTCCGGTCAGTTTCGTTGGGTATCCAGACTCCGGTTATTACGTTGAGCATTCAGGCTCCGGTCAGTTTCGTTGGGTATCGAGACTCTGGTTTTTACGTTGAGCGTTTAGGCTCCGGTCAAATTTGTTGGGTATCCAGACTCCGGTTATTACGTTGAGCGTTCAGGCTCCGGTCAGTTTCTTTGGGTATCCAGACTCCGGTTATTATGTTGAGCGTTCAGGCTCCGGTCAGTTTCATTGGGTATCCAGACTCCGGTTATTTTGTTGAGCGTTCAGGCTCCGGTCAATTTCGTTGTGTATCCTGACTCCGGTTATTACGTTGATCGTTCAGGCTCTAGTCAATTTCGTTAGGTATCCAGACTCCGGTTATTACGTAGAGCGTTCAGGCTCCGGTCCGTTTCTTTGGGTATACAGACTCCGGTTATTACGTTGAGCGTTCAGGCTCCTGTCAGTTTCTTTGGGTATCCAGACTCCGGTTATTACGTTGAGCGTTCAGGCTCCGGTCAGTTTCATTTGGTATCCAGACTTTGGTTATTACGTTGAGCGTTCAGGCTCCGGTCAGTTTCGTTGGGTATCCAGACTCCATTTATTACGTTGAGCATTCAGGCTCCGGTCAGTTTC
The DNA here is from genome assembly GCA_963859935.3 of Lathyrus sativus. Classification (NCBI taxonomy): domain Eukaryota; kingdom Viridiplantae; phylum Streptophyta; class Magnoliopsida; order Fabales; family Fabaceae; genus Lathyrus; species Lathyrus sativus. The sequence goes on along the minus strand of CAWUDS030000653.1, from coordinate 507,836 downwards.
GTTGGGTATCCAGACTCTGGTTTTTACGTTGAGCGTTCAGGCTCTGATCAGTTTCATTGGGTATCCAGACTCAGGTTATTACGTTGAGCTTTCAGGCACCGGTCAGTTTCGTTGTGTATCCAGACTCTGGTTATTACTTTGAGCTTTCAGGCTCCAGACAATTTTGTTGGGTATCCAGACTCCGGTTTTTACATTGAGGGTTCAGGCTCCGGTCAGTTTCGTTGGGTATCCAGACTCCGGTTATTACGTTGAGCGTTCAGGCTCTGGTCAGTTTCATTGGGTATCCAAACTCCCGTTATTTCGTTGAGCGTTCAGGCTCCGGTCAATTTCGTTGTGTATCCAGACTCCGGTTATTATGTTGATCGTTCAGGCTCTAGTCAATTTCGTTGGGTATCCAGACTCCGGTTATTACGTAGAGCGTTCAGGCTCCGGTCAGTTTCGTTTGGTATCCAGAGTTCGGTTATTACGTTGAGCGTTCAGGCTCCGGTCAGTTTCGTTTGGTATCCAGACTCCGTTTATTACGTTGAACATTCAGGCTCCGGTCAGTTTTGTTGCGTATCCAGACTCCGGTTATTACGTTGAGCATTCAGGCTCCGGTCAGTTTCGTTGGGTATTCAGACTCTGGTTTTTACATAGAGCGTTTAGGCTCCGGTCAGTTTTGTTGGGTATCCAGACTCCGGTTATTATGTTGAGCATTCAGGCTCCGGTCAGTTTCGTTGGGTATCCAGACTCTGGTTTTTACGTTGAGCGTTCAGGCTCTGATCAGTTTCGTTGGGTATCTAGACTCTGGTTATTACGTTGAGCTTTCAGGCACCGGTCAGTTTCGTTGTGTATCCAGACTCCGGTTATTACTTTGAGCGTTCAGGCTCTAGTCAGTTTTGTTGGGTATCCAGACTCCGGTTATTATGTTGAGCATTCAGGCTCCGGTCAGTTTCGTTGGGTATCCAGACTCTGGTTTTTACGTTGAGCGTTCAGGCTCTGATCAGTTTCGTTGGGTATCTAGACTCTGGTTATTACGTTGAGCTTTCAGGCACCGGTCAGTTTCGTTGTGTATCCAGACTCCGGTTATTACTTTGAGCGTTCAGGCTCTAGTCAGTTTTGTTGGGTATCCAGACTCCGGTTTTTACGTTGAGGGTTCAGGCTCCGGTCAGTTTCGTTGGGTATCCAGACTCCGGTTATTACGTTGAGCGTTCAGGCTCCAGTCAGTTTCGTTGGGTATCCAGACTCCGGTTATTTCGTTGAGCGTTCAGGCTCCGGTCAATTTCGTTGTGTATCCAGACTCCGGTTATTATGTTTATCGTTCAGGCTCTAGTCAATTTCGTTGGGTATCCAGACTCCGGTTATTACGTAGAGCGTTCAGGCTCCGGTCAGTTTCGTTTGGTATCCAGACTTCGGTTATTACGTTGAGCGTTCAGGCTCCGGTCAGTTTCGTTTGGTATCCAGACTCCGTTTATTACGTTGAACATTCAGGCTCCGGTCAGTTTTGTTGCGTATCCAGACTCCGGTTATTACGTTGAGCATTCAGGCTCCGGTCAGTTTCGTTGGGTATTCAGACTCTGGTTTTTACATTGAGCGTTTAGGCTCCGGTCAGTTTTGTTGGGTATCCAGACTCCGGTTATTATGTTGAGCATTCAGGCTCCGGTCAGTTTCGTTGGGTATCCAGACTCTGGTTTTTACGTTGAGCGTTCAGGCTCTGATCAGTTTCGTTGGGTATCTAGACTCTGGTTATTACGTTGAGCTTTCAGGCACCGGTCAGTTTCGTTGTGTATCCAGACTCCGGTTATTACTTTGAGCGTTCAGGCTCTAGTCAGTTTTGTTGGGTATCTAGACTCTGGTTATTACGTTGAGCTTTCAGGCACCGGTCAGTTTCGTTGTGTATCCAGACTCCGGTTATTACTTTGAGCGTTCAGGCTCCGGTCAATTTTGTTGGGTATCCAGACTCCGGTTATTATGTTGAGCATTCAGGCTCCGGTCATTTTCGTTGGGTATCCAGACTCTGGTTTTTACGTTGAGCGTTCAGGCTCTGATCAGTTTCGTTGGGTATCTAGACTCTGGTTATTACGTTGAGCTTTCAGGCACCGGTCAGTTTCGTTGTGTATCCAGACTCTGGTTATTACTTTGAGCGTTCAGGCTCTAGTCAGTTTTGTTGGGTATCCAGACTCCGGTTTTTACGTTGAGGGTTCAGGCTCCGGTCAGTTTCGTTGGGTATCCAGACTCCGGTTATTACGTAGAGCGTTCAGGCTCCGGTCAGTTTCGTTCGGTATCCAGACTTCGGTTATTACGTTGAGCGTTCAGGCTCCGGTCAGTTTCGTTGGGTATCCAGACTCCGTTTATTACGTTGAACATTCAGGCTCCGGTCAGTTTTGTTGGGTATCCAGACTCCGGTTATTACGTTGAGCATTCAGGCTCCGGTCAGTTTCGTTGGGTATTCAGACTCTGGTTTTTACATTGAGCGTTTAGGCTCCGGTCAGTTTTGTTGGGTATCCAGACTCCGGTTATTATGTTGAGGGTTCAGGCTCCGGTCAGTTTTGTTGGGTATCCAGACTCCGGTTATTGCGTTGAGTGTTCAGGCTCCGGTCAGTTTCGTTGGGTATCCAGACTCAGGTTATTACATTGAGCGTTCAGGCTCTGGTCAGTTTTTTTGGGTATCCAGACTCTGGTTATTACGTTGAGCGTTCAGGCACCGGTGAGTTTCGTTGTGTATCCAGACTCCTGTTATTACGTTGCGCGTTCAGGCTCCGGTCAGTTTCGTTGGGTATCTAGACTCCGGTTTTTTACGTTGAGCGTTCAGGTTCCGGTCAGTTTTGTTGGGTATCCAGACTCCGATTATTACATTGAGTGTTCAGGCTCCGGTCAGTTTTGTTGGGTATCAAGACTCAGGTTATTACGTTGAGCGTTCAGGCTCTGATCAGTTTCGTTGGGTATCCAGACTCAGGTTATTACGTTGAGCGTTGAGGCACCGGTCAGTTTCGTTGTGTATCCAGACTTCGGTTATTGCGTTGAGCGTTCAGGCTCCAGTCAGTTTTGTTGGGTATCCAGACTCCGGTTTTTACGTTGAGGGTTCAGGCTCCCGTCAGTTTCGTTGGGTATCCAGACTCCGGTTATTACGTTGAGGGTTCAGGCTCCGGTCAATTTCGTTATGTATCCATACTCCGGTTATTACGTTGTTCGTTCAGGCTCCAGTCAATTTCGTTGGGTATCCAGACTCCGGTTATTACGTAGAGCGTTCAGGCTCCGGTCAGTTTCGTTTGGTATCCAGACTTCGGTTATTACGTTGAGCGTTCAGGCTCCGGTCATTTTCGTTGGGTATCCAGACTCCGGTTATTATGTTGAGTGTTCAGGCTCCGGTCAGTTTCGTTGGGTATCAAGACTCAGGTTATTACGTTGAGCGTTCAGGCTCTGATCAGTTTCGTTGGGTATCCAGACTCTGGTTATTACGTTGAGCTTTCAGGCACCGGTCAGTTTCGTTGTGTATCCAGACTCCGGTTTTTACTTTGAGCGTTCAGGCTCCAGTCAGTTTTGTTGGGTATCCAGACTCCGGTTTTTACGTTGAGGGTTCAGGCTCCGGTCAGTTTCGTTGGGTATCCAGACTCCGGTTATTACGTTGAGCGTTCAGGCTCCGGTCAGTTTCGTTGGGTATCCAGACTCCGGTTATTTCGTTGAGCGTTCAGGCTCCGGTCAATTTCGTTGTGTATCCAGACTCCGGTTATTACGTTGATCGTTCAGGCTCTGGTCAGTTTCGTTTGGTATCCAGACTTCGGTTATTACGTTGAGCGTTCAGGCTCCGGTCAGTTTCGTTGGGTATCTAGACTCCGTTTATTATGTTGAACATTCAGGCTCCGGTCAGTTTCGTTGGGTATCCAGACTCCGGTTATTACGTTGAGCGTTCAGGCTCCAGTCAGTTTCGTTTGGTATCCAGACTCCGGTTATTACGTAGAGCGTTCAGGCTCCGGTCAGTTTCGTTTGGTATTCAGACTCCGTTTATTACGTTGAACGTTCAGGCTCCAGTCAGTTTCGTTGGGTATCCAGACTCCGGTTATTACGTTGAGCATTCAGGCTCCGGTCAGTTTCGTTGGGTATCCAGACTCTGGTTTTTACGTTGAGCGTTTAGGCTCCAGTCAATTTCGTTGTGTATCCAGACTCCGGTTATTATGTTGATCGTTCAGGCTCCAGTCAATTTCGTTGGGTATTCAGACTCCGGTTAATACGTAGAGCGTTCAGGCTCCGGTCAGTTTCGTTTGGTATCCAGACTTCGGTTATTACGTTGAGCGTTCAGGCTCCGGTCAGTTTCTTTGGGTATCCAGACTCCGTTTATTACGTTGAACGTTCAGGCTCCGGTCAGTTTCGTTGGGTATCCAGACTTCGGTTATTACGTTGTGCATTCAGGCTCCGGTCAGTTTCGTTGGGTATCGAGACTCTGGTTTTTACGTTGAGCGTTTAGGCTCCGGTCAGTTTTGTTGGGTATCCAGACTCCGGTTATTACGTTGAGCGTTCAGGCTCAGGTCAGTTTCTTTGGGTATCCAGACTCCGGTTATTATGTTGAGCGTTCAGGCTCCGGTCAGTTTCATTGGGTATCCAGACTCCGGTTATTTTGTTGAGCGTTCAGGCTCCGGTCAATTTCGTTGTGTATCCTGACTCCGGTTATTACGTTGATCGTTCAGGCTCTAGTCAATTTCGTTAGGTATCCAGACTCCGGTTATTACGTAGAGCGTTCAGGCTCCGGTCAGTTTCTTTGGGTATCCAGACTCCGGTTATTACGTTGAGCGTTCAGGCTCCGGTCAGTTTCTTTGGGTATCCAGACTCCGGTTATTACGTTGAGCGTTCAGGCTCCGGTCAGTTTCGTTTGGTATCCAGACTTTGGTTATTACGTTGAGCGTTCAGGCTCCGGTCTCTTTCGTTGGGTATCCAGACTCCGTTTATTACGTTGAACATTCAGACTTCGGTCAGTTTCGTTGGGTATCCAGTCTCCGGTTATTACGTTGAGCATTCAGGCTCCGGTCAGTTTCGTTGGGTATCCAGACTCTGGTTTTTACGTTGAGCGTTCAGGCTCTGATCAGTTTCATTGGGTATCCAGACTCAGGTTATTACGTTGAGCTTTCAGGCACCGGTCAGTTTCGTTGTGTATCCAGACTCTGGTTATTACTTTGAGCTTTCAGGCTCCAGTCAATTTTGTTGGGTATCCAGACTCCGGTTTTTACATTGAGGGTTCAGGCTCCGGTCAATTTCGTTGGGTATCCAGACTCCGGTTATTACGTTGAGCGTTCAGGCTCCGGTCAGTTTCATTGGGTATCCAGACTCCCGTTATTTCGTTGAGCGTTCAGGCTCCGGTCAATTTCGTTGTGTATCCAGACTCCGGTTATTATGTTGATCGTTCAGGCTCTAGTCAATTTCGTTGGGTATCCAGACTCCGGTTATTACGTAGAGCGTTCAGGCTCCGGTCAGTTTCGTTTGGTATCCAGACTTCGGTTATTACGTTGAGCGTTCAGGCTCCGGTCAGTTTCGTTTGGTATCCAGACTTCGGTTATTACGTTGAGCGTTCAGGCTCCGGTCAGTTTCGTTGGGTATCCAGACTCCGTTTATTACGTTGAACATTCAGGCTCCGGTCAGTTTTGTTGGGTATCCAGACTCCGGTTATTACGTTGAGCATTCAGGCTCCGGTCAGTTTCGTTGGGTATTCAGACTCTGGTTTTTACATTGAGCGTTTAGGCTCCGGTCAGTTTTGTTGGGTATCCAGACTCCGGTTATTATGTTGAGGGTTCAGGCTCCGGTCAGTTTTGTTGGGTATCCAGACTCCGGTTATTGCGTTGAGTGTTCAGGCTCCGGTCAGTTTCGTTGGGTATCCAGACTCAGGTTATTACATTGAGCGTTCAGGCTCTGGTCAGTTTTTTTGGGTATCCAGACTCTGGTTATTACGTTGAGCGTTCAGGCACCGGTGAGTTTCGTTGTGTATCCAGACTCCTGTTATTACGTTGCGCGTTCAGGCTCCGGTCAGTTTCGTTGGGTATCTAGACTCCGGTTTTTTACGTTGAGCGTTCAGGTTCCGGTCAGTTTTGTTGGGTATCCAGACTCCGATTATTACATTGAGTGTTCAGGCTCCGGTCAGTTTTGTTGGGTATCAAGACTCAGGTTATTACGTTGAGCGTTCAGGCTCTGATCAGTTTCGTTGGGTATCCAGACTCAGGTTATTACGTTGAGCGTTGAGGCACCGGTCAGTTTCGTTGTGTATCCAGACTTCGGTTATTGCGTTGAGCGTTCAGGCTCCAGTCAGTTTTGTTGGGTATCCAGACTCCGGTTTTTACGTTGAGGGTTCAGGCTCCCGTCAGTTTCGTTGGGTATCCAGACTCCGGTTATTACGTTGAGGGTTCAGGCTCCGGTCAATTTCGTTATGTATCCATACTCCGGTTATTACGTTGTTCGTTCAGGCTCCAGTCAATTTCGTTGGGTATCCAGACTCCGGTTATTACGTAGAGCGTTCAGGCTCCGGTCAGTTTCGTTTGGTATCCAGACTTCGGTTATTACGTTGAGCGTTCAGGCTCCGGTCATTTTCGTTGGGTATCCAGACTCCGGTTATTATGTTGAGTGTTCAGGCTCCGGTCAGTTTCGTTGGGTATCAAGACTCAGGTTATTACGTTGAGCGTTCAGGCTCTGATCAGTTTCGTTGGGTATCCAGACTCTGGTTATTACGTTGAGCTTTCAGGCACCGGTCAGTTTCGTTGTGTATCCAGACTCCGGTTTTTACTTTGAGCGTTCAGGCTCCAGTCAGTTTTGTTGGGTATCCAGACTCCGGTTTTTACGTTGAGGGTTCAGGCTCCGGTCAGTTTCGTTGGGTATCCAGACTCCGGTTATTACGTTGAGCGTTCAGGCTCCGGTCAGTTTCGTTGGGTATCCAGACTCCGGTTATTTCGTTGAGCGTTCAGGCTCCGGTCAATTTCGTTGTGTATCCAGACTCCGGTTATTACGTTGATCGTTCAGGCTCTGGTCAGTTTCGTTTGGTATCCAGACTCCGGTTATTACGTAGAGCGTTCAGGCTCCGGTCAGTTTCGTTTGGTATCCAGACTTTGGTTATTACGTTGAGCGTTCAGGCTCCGGTCAGTTTCGTTTGGTATCCAGACTCCGTTTATTACGTTGAACATTCAGGCTCCGGTCAGTTTTGTTGCGTATCCAGACTCCGGTTATTACGTTGAGCATTCAGGCTCCGGTCTGTTTCGTTGGGTATTCAGACTCTGGTTTTTACATTGAGCGTTTAGGCTCCGGTCAGTTTTGTTGGGTATCCAGACTCCGGCTATTATGTTGAGCATTCAGGCTCCGGTCAGTTTCGTTGGGTATCCAGACTCTGGTTTTTACGTTGAGCGTTCAGGCTCTGATCAGTTTCGTTGGGTATCTAGACTCTGGTTATTACGTTGAGCTTTCAGGCACCGGTCAGTTTTGTTGGGTATCCAGACTCCGTTTATTACGTTGAACATTCAGGCTCCAGTCAGTTTTGTTGGGTATCCAGACTCCGGTTATTACGTTGAGCATTCAGGCTCCGGTCAGTTTCGTTGGGTATTCAGACTCTGGTTTTTACATTGAGCGTTTAGGCTCCAGTCAGTTTTGTTGGGTATCCAGACTCCGGTTATTATGTTGATGGTTCAGGCTCCGGTCAGTTTTGTTGGGTATCCAGACTCCGGTTATTGCGTTGAGCGTTCAGGCTCCGGTCAGTTTCGTTTGGTATCCAGACTCCGTTTATTACGTTGAACATTCAGGCTCCGGTCAGTTTTGTTGCGTATCCAGACTCCGGTTATTACGTTGAGCATTCAGGCTCCGGTCTGTTTCGTTGGGTATTCAGACTCTGGTTTTTACATTGAGCGTTTAGGCTCCGGTCAGTTTTGTTGGGTATCCAGACTCCGGTTATTATGTTGAGCATTCAGGCTCCGGTCAGTTTCGTTGGGTATCCAGACTCTGGTTTTTATGTTGAGCGTTCAGGCTCTGATCAGTTTCGTTGGGTATCTAGACTCTGGTTATTACGTTGAGCTTTCAGGCACCGGTCAGTTTTGTTGGGTATCCAGACTCCGTTTATTACGTTGAACATTCAGGCTCCGGTCAGTTTTGTTGGGTATCCAGACTCCGGTTATTACGTTGAGCATTCAGGCTCCGGTCAGTTTCGTTGGGTATTCAGACTCTGGTTTTTACATTGAGCGTTTAGGCTCCAGTCAGTTTTGTTGGGTATCCAGACTCCGGTTATTATGTTGATGGTTCAGGCTCCGGTCAGTTTTGTTGGGTATCCAGACTCCGGTTATTGCGTTGAGCGTTCAGGCTCCGGTCAGTTTCGTTGGGTATCCAGACTCAGGTTATTACGTTGAGCGTTCAGGCTCCGGTCAGTTTCTTTGGGTATCCAGACTCTGGTTATTACGTTGAGCGTTCAGGCACCGGTCAGTTTCGTTGTGTATCCAGACTCCTGTTATTACGTTGCGCGTTCAGGCTCCGGTCAGTTTCGTTGGGTATCTAGACTCCGGTTTTTTACGTTGAGCGTTCAGGTTCCGGTCAGTTTTGTTGGGTATCAAGACTCCGATTATTACATTGAGTGTTCAGGCTCCGGTCAGTTTCGTTGGGTATCAAGACTCAGGTTATTACGTTGAGCGTTCAGGCTCTGATCAGTTTCGTTGGGTATCCAGACTCAGGTTATTACGTTGAGCGTTGAGGCACCGGTCAGTTTCGTTGTGTATCCAGACATCGGTTATTGCGTTGAGCGTTCAGGCTCCAGTCAGTTTTGTTGGGTATCCAGACTCCGGTTTTTACGTTGAGGGTTCAGGCTCCCGTCAGTTTCGTTGGGTATCCAGACTCCGGTTATTACGTTGAGGGTTCAGGCTCCGGTCAATTTCGTTGGGTATCCAGACTCCGTTTATTACGTTGAACATTCAGACTCCGGTCAGTTTCGTTGGGTATCCAGTCTCCGGTTATTACGTTGAGCATTCAGGCTCCGGTCAGTTTCGTTGGGTATCCAGACTCTGGTTTTTACGTTGAGCGTTCAGGCTCTGATCAGTTTCATTGGGTATCCAGACTCAGGTTATTACGTTGAGCTTTCAGGCACCGGTCAGTTTCGTTGTGTATCCAGACTCTGGTTATTACTTTGAGCTTTCAGGCTCCAGTCAATTTTGTTGGGTATCCAGACTCCGGTTTTTACATTGAGGGTTCAGGCTCCGGTCAATTTCGTTGGGTATCCAGACTCCGGTTATTACGTTGAGCGTTCAGGCTCCGGTCAATTTCGTTGTGTATCCAGACTCCGGTTATTATGTTGATCGTTCAGGCTCTAGTCAATTTCGTTGGGTATCCAGACTCCGGTTATTACGTAGAGCGTTCAGGCTCCGGTCAGTTTCGTTTGGTATCCAGACTTCGGTTATTACGTTGAGCGTTCAGCCTCCGGTCAGTTTCGTTTGGTATCCAGACTCCGTTTATTACGTTGAACATTCAGGCTCCGGTCAGTTTTGTTGCGTATCCAGACTCCGGTTATTACGTTGAGCATTCAGGCTCCGGTCAGTTTCGTTGGGTATTCAGACTCTGGTTTTTACATTGAGCGTTTAGGCTCCGGTCAGTTTTGTTGGGTATCCAGACTCCGGTTATTATGTTGAGCATTCAGGCTCCGGTCAGTTTCGTTGGGTATCCAGACTCTGGTTTTTACGTTGAGCGTTCAGGCTCTGATCAGTTTCGTTGGGTATCTAGACTCTGGTTATTACGTTGAGCTTTCAGGCACCGGTCAGTTTCGTTGTGTATCCAGACTCCGGTTATTACTTTGAGCGTTCAGGCTCTAGTCAGTTTTGTTGGGTATCTAGACTCTGGTTATTACGTTGAGCTTTCAGGCACCGGTCAGTTTCGTTGTGTATCCAGACTCCGGTTATTACTTTGAGCGTTTAGGCTCCGGTCAGTTTTGTTGGGTATCCAGACTCCGGTTATTATGTTGAGCATTCAGGCTCCGGTCAGTTTCGTTGGGTATCCAGACTCTGGTTTTTACGTTGAGCATTCAGGCTCTGATCAGTTTCGTTGGGTATCTAGACTCTGGTTATTACGTTGAGCTTTCAGGCACCGGTCAGTTTCGTTGTGTATCCAGACTCCGGTTATTACTTTGAGCGTTCAGGCTCTAGTCAGTTTTGTTGGGTATCCAGACTCCGGTTTTTACGTTGAGGGTTCAGGCTCCGGTCAGTTTCTTTGGGTATCCAGACTCCGGTTATTACGTTGAGCGTTCAGGCTCCGGTCAGTTTCGTTGGGTATCCAGACTCCGGTTATTTCGTTGAGCGTTCAGGCTCCGGTCAATTTCGTTGTGTATCCAGACTCCGGTTATTATGTTGATCGTTCAGGCTCTAGTCAATTTCGTTGGGTATCCAGACTCCGGTTATTACGTAGAGCGTTCAGGCTCCGGTCAGTTTCGTTTGGTATCTAGACTTCAGTTATTACGTTGAGCGTTCAGGCTCCGGTCAGTTTCGTTTGGTATCCAGACTCCGTTTATTACGTTGAACATTCAGGCTCCGGTCAGTTTTGTTGCGTATCCAGACTCCGGTTATTACGTTGAGCATTCAGGCTCCGGTCAGTTTCGTTGGGTATTCAGACTCTGGTTTTTACATTGAGCGTTTAGGCTCCGGTCAGTTTTGTTGGGTATCCAGACTCCGGTTATTATGTTGAGCATTCAGGCTCCGGTCAGTTTCGTTGGGTATCCAGACTCTGGTTTTTACGTTGAGCGTTCAGGCTCTGATCAGTTTCGTTGGGTATCTAGACTCTGGTTATTACGTTGAGCTTTCAGGCACCGGTCAGTTTTGTTGGGTATCCAGACTCCGTTTATTACGTTGAACATTCAGGCTCCGGTCAGTTTTGTTGGGTATCCAGACTCCGGTTATTACGTTGAGCATTCAGGCTCCGGTCAGTTTCGTTGGGTATTCAGACTCTGGTTTTTACATTGAGCGTTTAGGCTCCAGTCAGTTTTGTTGGGTATCCAGACTCCGGTTATTATGTTGATGGTTCAGGCTCCGGTCAGTTTTGTTGGGTATCCAGACTCCGGTTATTGCGTTGAGCGTTCAGGCTCCGGTCAGTTTCGTTGGGTATCCAGACTCAGGTTATTACGTTGAGCGTTCAGGCTCCGGTCAGTTTCTTTGGGTATCCAGACTCTGGTTATTACATTGAGCGTTCAGGCACCGGTCAGTTTCGTTGTGTATCCAGACTCCTGTTATTACGTTGCGCGTTCAGGCTCCGGTCAGTTTCGTTGGGTATCTAGACTCCGGTTTTTTACGTTGAGCGTTCAGGTTCCGGTCAGTTTTGTTGGGTATCAAGACTCCGATTATTACATTGAGTGTTCAGGCTCCGGTCAGTTTCGTTGGGTATCAAGACTCAGGTTATTACGTTGAGCGTTCAGGCTCTGATCAGTTTCGTTGGGTATCCAGACTCAGGTTATTACGTTGAGCGTTGAGGCACCGGTCAGTTTCGTTGTGTATCCAGACATCGGTTATTGCGTTGAGCGTTCAGGCTCCAGTCAGTTTTGTTGGGTATCCAGACTCCGGTTTTTACGTTGAGGGTTCAGGCTCCCGTCAGTTTCGTTGGGTATCCAGACTCCGGTTATTACGTTGAGGGTTCAGGCTCCGGTCAATTTCGTTGGGTATCCAGACTCCGTTTATTACGTTGAACATTCAGACTCCGGTCAGTTTCGTTGGGTATCCAGTCTCCGGTTATTACGTTGAGCATTCAGGCTCCGGTCAGTTTCGTTGGGTATCCAGACTCTGGTTTTTACGTTGAGCGTTCAGGCTCTGATCAGTTTCATTGGGTATCCAGACTCAGGTTATTACGTTGAGCTTTCAGGCACCGGTCAGTTTCGTTGTGTATCCAGACTCTGGTTATTACTTTGAGCTTTCAGGCTCCAGTCAATTTTGTTGGGTATCCAGACTCCGGTTTTTACAATGAGGGTTCAGGCTCCGGTCAATTTCGTTGGGTATCCAGACTCCGGTTATTACGTTGAGCGTTCAGGCTCCGGTCAGTTTCATTGGGTATCCAGACTCCCGTTATTTCGTTGAGCGTTCAGGCTCCGGTCAATTTCGTTGTGTATCCAGACTCCGGTTATTATGTTGATCGTTCAGGCTCTAGTCAATTTCGTTGGGTATCCAGACTCCGGTTATTACGTAGAGCGTTCAGGCTCCGGTCAGTTTCGTTTGGTATCCAGACTTCGGTTATTACGTTGAGCGTTCAGCCTCCGGTCAGTTTCGTTTGGTATCCAGACTCTGTTTATTACGTTGAACATTCAGGCTCCGGTCAGTTTTGTTGCGTATCCAGACTCCGGTTATTACGTTGAGCATTCAGGCTCCGGTCAGTTTCGTTGGGTATTCAGACTCTGGTTTTTACATTGAGCGTTTAGGCTCCGGTCAGTTTTGTTGGGTATCCAGACTCCGGTTATTATGTTGAGCATTCAGGCTCCGGTCAGTTTCGTTGGGTATCCAGACTCTGGTTTTTACGTTGAGCGTTCAGGCTCTGATCAGTTTTGTTGGGTATCTAGACTCTGGTTATTACGTTGAGCTTTCAGGCACCGGTCAGTTTCGTTGTGTATCCAGACTCCCGTTATTACTTTGAGCGTTCAGGCTCTAGTCAGTTTTGTTGGGTATCTAGACTCTGGTTATTACGTTGAGCTTTCAGGCACCGGTCAGTTTCGTTGTGTATCCAGACTCCGGTTATTACTTTGAGCGTTTAGGCTCCGGTCAGTTTTGTTGGGTATCCAGACTCCGGTTATTATGTTGAGCATTCAGGCTCCGGTCAGTTTCGTTGGGTATCCAGACTCTGGTTTTTACGTTGAGCATTCAGGCTCTGATCAGTTTCGTTGGGTATCTAGACTCTGGTTATTACGTTGAGCTTTCAGGCACCGGTCAGTTTCGTTGTGTATCCAGACTCCGGTTATTACTTTGAGCGTTCAGGCTCTAGTCAGTTTTGTTGGGTATCCAGACTCCGGTTTTTACGTTGAGGGTTCAGGCTCCGGTCAGTTTCTTTGGGTATCCAGACTCCGGTTATTACGTTGAGCGTTCAGGCTCCGGTCAGTTTCGTTGGGTATCCAGACTCCGGTTATTTCGTTGAGCGTTCAGGCTCCGGTCAATTTCGTTGTGTATCCAGACTCCGGTTATTACGTTGATCGTTCAGGCTCTGGTCAGTTTCGTTTGGTATCCAGACTTCGGTTATTACGTTGAGCGTTCAGGCTCCGGTCAGTTTCGTTGGGTATCTAGACTCCGTTTATTATGTTGAACATTCAGGCTCCGGTCAGTTTCGTTGGGTATCCAGACTCCGGTTATTACGTTGAGCGTTCAGGCTCCGGTCAGTTTCGTTTGGTATCCAGACTCCGGTTATTACGTAGAGCGTTCAGGCTCCGGTCAGTTTCGTTTGGTATCCAGACTGCGGTTATTACGTTGAGCGTTCAGGCTCCGGTCAGTTTCGTTGGGTATCCAGACTCCGGTTATTACGTTGAGCGTTCAGGCTCCGGTCAGTTTCGTTGGGTATCCAGACTCCGTTTATTACGTTGAACGTTCGGGCTCCGGTCAGTTTCGTTGGGTATCCAGACTCCAGTTATTACGTTGAGCATTCAGGCTCCGGTCAGTTTCGTTGGGTATCTAGACTCTGGTTTTTACGTTGAGCGTTTAGGCTCCGGTCAGTTTTGTTGGGTATCCAGACTCCGGTTATTAGGTTGAGGGTTCAGGCTCCGGTCAGTTTCGTTAGGTATCCAGACTCCGGTTATTACATTGAGCATTCAGGCTCCGGTCAGTTTCGTTGGGTATCCAGACTCCGGTTATTACGTTGAGCGTTCAGGCTCCGGTCAGTTTCGTTGGGTATCCAGACTCCGGTTTTTTACGTTGGGCGTTCATGTTCCGGTCAGTTTTGTTGGGTATCCAGACTCCGGCTATTACGTTGAGCGTTCAGGCTCCAGTCAGTTTCGTTGGGTATCCAGACTCCGTTTATTATGTTGAGCGTTCAGGCTCCGGTCAGTTTCTTTGGGTATCCAGACTCCGGTTATTACGTTGAGCGTTCAGGCTCCGGTCAGTTTGGTTGGGTATCCAGACTCCGGTTATTACGTTGAGCGTTTAGGCTCCGGTCAGTTTTGTTGGGTATCCAGACTCCGGTTTTTATGTTGAGCGTTAAGGCTCCGGTCAGTTTCGTTGGGTATCCAGACTCCGGTTATTACGTTGAGCGTTCAGGCTCCGGTCAGTTTCGTTGGGTATCCAGACTCAGGTTATTACGTTGAGCGTTCAGGCTCCGGTCAGTTTCTTTGGGTATCCAGACTCCGGTTATTACGTTGAGCGTTCAGGCACCGGTCAGTTTCGTTGTGTATCCAGACTCCGGTTATTATGTTGAACGTTCAGGCTCCGGTCAGTTTCGTTGGGTATCCAGACTCCGGTTTTTTACGTTGAGCGTTCAGGTTCCTGTCAGTTTTGTTGGGTATCCAGACTCCGGTTATTACGTTGAGTGTTCAGGCTCCGGTCAGTTTCGTTGGGTATCCAGACTCCGGTTATTACGTTGAGCGTTCAGGCTCCGGTCAGTTTCGTTGGGTATCCAGACTCCGTTTATTACGTTGAACGTTCGGGCTCCGGTCAGTTTCGTTGGGTATCCAGACTCCAGTTATTACGTTGAGCATTCAGGCTCCGGTCAGTTTCGTTGGGTATCTAGACTCTGGTTTTTACGTTGAGCGTTTAGGCTCCGGTCAGTTTTGTTGGGTATCCAGACTCCGGTTATTATGTTGAGGGTTCAGGCTCCGGTCAGTTTCGTTAGGTATCCAGACTCCGGTTATTACATTGAGCGTTCAGGCTCCGGTCAGTTTCGTTGGGTATCCAGACTTCGGTTATTACGTTGAGCGTTCAGGCTCCGGTCAGTTTCGTTGGGTATCCAGACTCCGGTTTTTTACGTTGGGCGTTCATGTTCCGGTCAGTTTTGTGTGGTATCCAGACCCCGGCTATTACGTTGAGCGTTCAGGCTCCAGTCAGTTTCGTTGGGTATCCAGACTCCGGTTATTATGTTGAGCGTTCAGGCTCCGGTCAGTTTCTTTGGGTATCCAGACTCCGGTTATTACGTTGAGCGTTCAGGCTCCGGTCAGTTTGGTTGGGTATCCAGACTCTGGTTATTACGTTGAGCGTTTAGGCTCCGGTCAGTTTTGTTGGGTATCCAGACTCCGGTTTTTATGTTGAGCGTTAAGGCTCCGGTCAGTTTCGTTGGGTATCCAGACTCCGGTTATTACGTTGAGCGTTCAGGCTCCGGTCAGTTTCGTTGGGTATCCAGACTCAGGTTATTACGTTGAGCGTTCAGGCTCCGGTCAGTTTCTTTGGGTATCCAGACTCCGGTTATTACGTTGAGCGTTCAGGCACCGGTCAGTTTCGTTGTGTATCCAGACTCCGGTTATTATGTTGAACGTTCAGGCTCCGGTCAGTTTCGTTGGGTATCCAGACTCCGGTTTTTTACGTTGAGCGTTCAGGTTCCTGTCAGTTTTGTTGGGTATCCAGACTCCGGTTATTACGTTGAGTGTTCAGGCTCCGGTCAGTTTCGTTGGGTATCCAGACTCCGGTTATTACGTTGAGCGTTCAGGCTCCGGTCAGTTTCGTTGGGTATCCAGACTCCGGTTTTTACGTTGAGCGTTCAGGCTCCGGTCAGTTTCGTTGGGTATCCAGACTCTGGTTATTACGTTAAGCGTTCAGGCTCAGGTCAGTTTCGTTGGGAATCCAGACTCCGGTTATTACGTTGAGCGTTCAGGCTCCGGTCAGTTTCTTTGGGTATCCAGACTCCGGTTATTACGTTGAGCGTTCAGGCTCCGGTCAGTTTCGTTGGGTATCCAGACTCCGGTTATTTCGTTGAGCGTTCAGGCTACGGTCAATTTCGTTGTGTATCCAGACTCCAGGTATTACGTAGAGCGTTCAGGCTCCGGTCAGTTTTGTTTGGTATCCAGACTCCGGTTATTACGTTGAGCATTCAGGCTCCGGTCAGTTTCGTTGGGTATTCAGACTCTGGTTTTTACATTGAGCGTTTAGGCTCCGGTCAGTTTTGTTGTGTATCCAGACTCCGGTTATTATGTTGAGGGTTCAGGCTCCGGTCAGTTTTGTTGGGTATCCAGACTCCGGTTATTGCGTTGAGTGTTCAGGCGCCGGTCAGTTTCGTTGGGTATCCAGACTCAGGTTATTACGTTGAGCGTTCAGGCTCCGGTCCGTTTCTTTGGGTATCCAGACTCTGGTTATTACGTTGAGTGTTCAGGCACCGGTCAGTTTCGTTGTGTATCCAGACTCCTGTTATTACGTTGCGCGTTCAGGCTCCGGTCAGTTTCGTTGGGTATCTAGACTCCGGTTTTTTATGTTGAGCGTTCAGGTTCCGGTCAGTTTTGTTGGGTATCCAGACTCCGATTATTACATTGAGTGTTCAGGCTCCGGTCTGTTTCGTTGGGTATCAAGGCTCAAGTTATTACGTTGAGCGTTCAGGCTCTGATCAGTTTCGTTGGGTATCCAGACTCAGGTTATTACGTTGAGCGTTCAGGCACCGGTCAGTTTCGTTGTGTATCCAGACTTCGGTTATTGCGTTGAGCGTTCAGGCTCCAGTCAGTTTTGTTGGGTATCCAGACTCCGGTTTTTACGTTGAGGGTTCAGGCTCCCATCAGTTTTGTTGGGTATCCAGACTCCGGTTATAACGTTGAGGGTTCAGGCTCCGGTCAATTTCGTTGTGTATCCAGACTCCGGTTATTACGTTGTTCGTTCAGGCTCCAGTCAATTTCGTTGGGTATCCAGACTCCGGTTATTACGTAGAGCGTTCAGGCTCCGGTCAGTTTCGTTTGGTATCCAGACTTCGGTTATTACGTTGAGCGTTCAGGCTCCGGTCATTTTCGTTGGGTATCCAGACTCCGGTTATTATGTTGAGTGTTCAGGCTCCGGTCAGTTTCGTTGGGTATCAAGACTCAGGTTATTACGTTGAGCGTTCAGGCTCTGATCAGTTTCGTTGGGTATCCAGACTCTGGTTATTACGTTGAGCTTTCAGGCACCGGTCAGTTTCGTTGTGTATCCAGACTCCGGTTTTTACTTTGAGCGTTCAGGCTCCAGTCAGTTTTGTTGGGTATCCAGACTCCGGTTTTTACGTTGAGGGTTCAGGCTCCGGTCAGTTTCGTTGGGTATCCAGACTCCGGTTATTACGTTGAGCGTTCAGGCTCCGGTCAGTTTCGTTGGGTATCCAGACTCCGGTTATTTCGTTGAGCGTTCAGGCTCCGGTCAATTTCGTTGTGTATCCAGACTCCGGTTATTACGTTGATCGTTCAGGCTCTGGTCAGTTTCGTTTGGTATCCAGACTTCGGTTATTACGTTGAGCGTTCAGGCTCCGGTCAGTTTCGTTGGGTATCTAGACTCCGTTTATTACGTTGAACATTCAGGCTCCGGTCAGTTTCGTTGGGTATCCAGACTCCGGTTATTACGTTGAGCGTTCAGGCTCCGGTCAGTTTCGTTTGGTATCCAGACTCCGGTTATTACGTAGAGCGTTCAGGCTCCGGTCAGTTTCGTTTGGTATCCAGACTCCGGTTATTACGTTGAGCGTTCAGGCTCCGGTCAGTTTCGTTGGGTATCCAGACTCCGTTTATTACGTTGAACGTTCGGGCTCCGGTCAGTTTCGTTGGGTATCCAGACTCCAGTTATTACGTTGAGCATTCAGGCTCCGGTCAGTTTCGTTGGGTATCTAGACTCTGGTTTTTACGTTGAGCGTTTAGGCTCCGGTCAGTTTTGTTGGGTATCCAGACTCCGGTTATTATGTTGAGGGTTCAGGCTCCGGTCAGTTTCGTTAGGTATCCAGACTCCGGTTATTACATTGAGCGTTCAGGCTCCGGTCAGTTTCGTTGGGTATCCAGACTCCGGTTATTACGTTGAGCGTTCAGGCTCCGGTCAGTTTTGTTGGGTATCCAGACTCCGGTTTTTTACGTTGGGCGTTCATGTTCCGGTCAGTTTTGTTGGGTATCCAGACTCCGGCTATTACGTTGAGCGTTCAGGCTCCGGTCAGTTTCGTTGGGTATCCAGACTCCGGTTATTACGTTGAGCGTTCAGGCTCCGGTCAGTTTCATTGGGTATCCAGACTCCGGTTATTACGTTGAGCGTTCAGGCTCTAGTCAGTTTGGTTGGGTATCCAGACTCCGGTTATTACGTTGAGCGTTCAGGCTCTGGTCAGTTTGGTTGGGTATCCAGACTCCGGTTATTACGTTGAGCGTTTAGGCTCCGGTCAGTTTTGTTGGGTATCCAGACTCCGGTTTTTATGTTGAGCGTTAAGGCTCCGGTCAGTTTTGTTGGGTATCCAGACTCCGGTTTTTATGTTGAGCGTTAAGGCTCCGGTCAGTTTCGTTGTGTATCCAGACTCCGGTTATTATGTTGAACGTTCAGGCTCCGGTCAGTTTCGTTGGGTATCCAGACTCCGGTTTTTTACGTTGAGCGTTCAGGTTCCTGTCAGTTTTGTTGGGTATCCAGACTCCGGTTATTACGTTGAGTGTTCAGGATCCGGTCAGTTTCGTTGGGTATCCAGACTCCGGTTATTACGTTGAGCGTTCAGGCTCCGGTCAGTTTCGTTGGGTATCCAGACTCCGGTTTTTACGTTGAGCGTTCAGGCTCTGGTCAGTTTCGTTGGGTATCCAGACTCCGGTTATTACGTTAAGCGTTCAGGCTCAGGTCAGTTTCGTTGGGAATCCAGACTCCGGTTATTACGTTGAGCGTTCAGGCTCCGGTCAGTTTCTTTGGGTATCCAGACTCCGGTTATTACGTTGAGCGTTCAGGCTCCGGTTAGTTTCGTTGGGTATCCAGACTCCAGTTATTTCGTTGAGCGTTTTGGCTACGGTCAATTTCGTTGTGTATCCAGACTCCAGTTATTACGTAGAGCGTTCAGGCTCCGGTCAGTTTCGTTTGGTATCCAGACTCCGGTTATTACGTTGAGCGTTCAGGCTCCGGTCAGTTTCTTTGGGTATCCAGACTCCGGTTATTACGTTGAGCGTTCAGGCTCCGGTCAATTTTGTTTGGTATCCAGACTCCGGTTATTACGTAGAGCGTTCAGGCTCCGGTCAGTTTCGTTTGGTCTCCAGACTCCGGTTATTACGTTGAGCGTTCAGGCTCCGGTCAGTTTCATTGGGTATCCAGACTCCGGTTATTACGTTGAGCGTTCAGGCTCCGGTCAGTTTCGTTGGGTATCCAGACTCCGGTTATTACGTTGAGCGTTTAGGCTCCGGTCAGTTTCGTTGGGTATCCAGACTCCGGTTTTTTACGTTGGGCGTTCATGTTCCGTTCAGTTTTGTTGGGTATCCAGACTCCGGCTATTACGTTGAGCGTTCAGGCTCCGGTCAGTTTCGTTGGGTATCCAGACTCCAGTTATTACGTTGAGCGTTCAGGCTCCGGTCAGTTTCTTTGGGTATCCAGACTCCGGTTATTACGTTGAGCGTTCAGGCTCCGGTCAGTTTGGTTGGGTATCCAGACTCCGGTTATTACGTTGAGCGTTTAGGCTCCGATCAGTTTTGTTGGGTATCCAGACTCCGGTTTTTATGTTGAGCGTTAAGGCTCCGGTCAGTTTCGTTGGGTATCCAGACTCCGGTTATTACGTTGAGCGTTCAGGCTCCGGTCAGTTTCGTTGGGTATCCAGACTCCGTTTATTACGTTGAACGTTCGGGCTCCGGTCAGTTTCGTTGGGTATCCAGACTCCAGTTATTACGTTGAGCATTCAGGCTCCGGTCAGTTTCGTTGGGTATCCAGACTCTGGTTTTTACGTTGAGCGTTTAGGCTCCGGTCAGTTTTGTTGGGTATCCAGACTCCGGTTATTATGTTGAGGGTTCAGGCTCCGGTCAGTTTCATTGGGTATCCAGACTCCGGTTATTACATTGAGCGTTCAGGCTCCGGTCAGTTTCGTTGGGTATCCAGACTCCGGTTATTACGTTGAGCGTTCAGGCTCCGGTCAGTTTCGTTGGGTATCCAGACTCCGGTTTTTTACGTTGAGCGTTTAGGCTCCGGTCAGTTTTGTTGGGTATCCAGACTCCGGTTATTATGTTGAGGGTTCAGGCTCCGGTCAGTTTCGTTGGGTATCCAGACTCCGGTTATTACGTTGAGCGTTCAGGCTCCGGTCAATTTCGTTGGGTATCCAGACTCCGGTTTTTACGTTGAGCGTTCAGGCTCCGGTCAGTTTCGTTGGGTATCCAGACTCCGGTTATTACGTTGAGCGTTTAGGCTCCGGTCAGTTTTGTTGGGTATCCAGACTCCGGTTATTACGTTGAGCGTTCAGGCACCGGTCAGTTTCTTTGGGTATCCAGACTCCGGTTATTACGTTGAGCGTTCAGGCACCGGTCAGTTTCGTTGTGTATCCAGACTCCGGTTATTATGTTGAACGTTCAGGCTCCGGTCAGTTTCGTTGGGTATCCAGACTCCGGTTTTTTACGTTCAGCGTTCAGGTTCCTGTCAGTTTTGTTGGGTATCCAGACTCCGGTTATTACGTTGAGTGTTCAGGCTCCGGTCAGTTTCGTTGGGTATCCAGACTCCGGTTATTACGTTGAGCGTTCAGGCTCCGGTCAGTTTCGTTGGGAATTCCAGATTCCGGTTTTTACGTTGAGCGTTCAGGCTCCGGTCAGTTTCATTGGGTATCCAGACTCCGGTTATTACATTGAGCGTTCAGGCTCCGGTCAGTTTCGTTGGGTATCCAGACTCCGGTTATTACGTTGAGCGTTCAGGCTCCGGTCAGTTTCGTTGGGTATCCAGACTCCGGTTTTTACGTTGAGCGTTCAGGCTCCGGTCAGTTTCGTTGGGTATCCAGACTCCGGTTATTACGTTAAGCGTTCAGGCTCAGGTCAGTTTCGTTTGGAATCCAGACTCCGGTTATTACGTTGAGCGTTCAGACTCCGGTCAGTTTCTTTGGGTATCCAGACTCCGGTTATTACGTTGAGCGTTCAGGCTCCGGTCAGTTTCGTTGGGTATCCAGACTCCGGTTATTTCGTTGAGCGTTCAGGCTACGGTCAATTTCGTTGTGTATCCAGACTCCGATTATTACGTTGATCGTTCAGGCTCCAGTCAATTTCGTTGGGTATCCAGACTCTAGTTATTACGTAGAGCGTTCAGGCTCCGGTAAGTTTCGTTTGGTATCCAGACTCCGGTTATTACGTTGAGCGTTCAGGCTCCGGTCAGTTTCTTTGGGTATCCAGACTCCGGTTATTATGTTGAGCGTTCAGGCTCCGGTCAGTTTCGTTTGGTATCCAGACTCTGGTTATTACGTAGAGCGTTCAGGCTCCGGTCAGTTTCGTTTGGTATCCAGACTCCGGTTATTACGTTGAGCGTTCAGGCTCCGGTCAGTTTCGTTGGGTATCCAGACTCTGGTTTTTACGTTGAGGGTTCAGGCTCCGGTCAGTTTTGTTGGGTATCCAGACTCCGGTTATTATGTTGAGGGTTCAGGCTCCTGTCAGTTTTGTTGGGTATCCAGACTCCGGTTATTACGTTGAGTGTTCAGGCTCCGGTCAGTTTCGTTGGGTATCCAGACTCGGGTTATTACGTTGAGCGTTTAGGCTCCGGTCAGTTTCTTTGGGTATCCAGACTCCGGTTATTACGTTGACCATTCAGGTACCGGTCAGTTTCGTTGTGTATCCAGACTCCGGTTATTATGTTGAGCGTTCAGGCTCCGGTCAGTTTCGTTGGGTATCCAGACTCCGGTTTTTTACGTTGAGCGTTCAGGTTCCGGTCAGTTTCGTTGGGTATCCAGACTCCGGTTATTACGTTGAGCGTTCAGGCTCCGGTCAGTTTCGTTGGGTATCCAGACTCCGGTTATTACGTTAAGCGTTCAGGCTCAGGTCAGTTTCGTTGGGAATCCAGACTCCGGTTATTACGTTGAGCGTTCAGGCTCCGGTCAGTTTCTTTGGGTATCCAGACTCCGTTTATTACGTTGAGCGTTCAGGCTCCGGTCAGTTTCGTTGGGTATCCAGACTTTGGTTATTACGTTGAGCGTTCAGGCTCCGGTCACTTTCGTTGGGTATCCAGACTCCGTTTATTACGTTGAACATTCAGACTCCGGTCAGTGTCGTTGGGTATCCAGTCTCCGGTTATTACGTTGAGCATTCAGGCTCCGGTCAGTTTCGTTGGGTATCCAGACTCTGGTTTTTTCGTTGAGCGTTCAGGCTCTGATCAGTTTCATTGGGTATCCAGACTCAGGTTATTACGTTGAGCTTTCAGGCACCGGTCAGTTTCGTTGTGTCTCCAGACTCCGGTTATTACGTTGATCGTTCAGGCTCCAGTCAATTTCATTGGGTATCCAGACTCCGGTTAATACGTAGGGCGTTCAGGCTCCGGTCAGTTTCGTTGGGTATCCAGACTCCGGTTATTACGTTGAGCGTTCAGGCTCTGGTCAGTTTCGTTGGGTATCCAGACTCCGGTTATTACGTTGAGCATTCAGGTTCCGGTCAGTTTCGTTGGGTATCCAGACTCAGGTTATTACGTTGAGCGTTTAGGCTCCGGTCAGTTTCGTTGGGTATCCAGACTCAGGTTATTACGTTGAGCGTTCAGGCACCGGTCAGTTTCCTTGTGTATCCAGACTCCGGTTATTACGTTGAGCGTTCAGGCTCCAGTCAGTTTTGTTGGGTATCCAGACTCCGGTTTTTACGTTGATGGTTCAGGCTCCGGTCAGTTTCGTTGGGTATCCAGACTCCGGTTATTACGTTGAGCGTTCAGGCTCCGGTCAGTTTCGTTGGGTATCCAGACTCCGGTTATTACGTTGAGCGTTCAGGCTCCGGTCAGTTTCTTTGGGTATACCAGACTCCGGTTATTACGTTGAGCGTTCAGGCTCCGGTAAGTTTCTTTGGGTATCCAGACTCCGGTTATTTTGTTGAGCATTCAGGCTCCGGTCAATTTCGTTGTGTATCCAGACTCTGGTTATTACGTTGATCGTTCAGGCTCCAGTCAATTTTATTGGGTATCCAGACTCCGGTTATTACGTAGAGCATTCAAGCTCCGGTCAGTTTCGTTGGGTATCCAGACTCCGGTTATTACGTTGAGCGTTCAGGCTCCGGTCAGTTTCGTTGGGTATCCAGACTCCGGTTTTTTACGTTGGGTGTTCATGTTCCGGTCAGTTTTGTTGGGTATCCAGACTCTGGCTATTACGTTGAGCGTTCAGGCTCCGGTCAGTTTCGTTGGGTATCCAGACTCCGGTTATTACGTTGAGCGTTCAGGCTCCGGTCAGTTTCTTTGGGTATCCAGACTCCGGTTATTACGTTGAGCGTTCAGGCTCCGGTCAGTTTGGTTGGGTATCCAGACTCCGGTTATTACGTTGAGCGTTTAGGCTCCGGTCAGTTTTGTTGGGTATCCAGACTCCGGTTTTTATGTTGAGCGTTAAGGCTCCGGTCAGTTTCGTTGGGTATCCAGACTCCGGTTATTACGTTGAGCGTTCAGGCTCCGGTCAGTTTCGTTGGGTATCCAGACTCAGGTTATTACGTTGAGCGTTCAGGCTCTGGTCAGTTTCTTTGGGTATCCAGAATCCGGTTATTACGTTGAGCGTTCAGGCACCGGTCAGTTTCGTTGTGTATCCAGACTCCGGTTATTATGTTGAACGTTCAGGCTCCGGTCAGTTTCGTTGGGTATCCAGACTCTGGTTTTTACGTTGAGCGTTCAGGCTCTGATCAGTTTCATTGGGTATCCAGACTCAGGTTATTACGTTGAGCTTTCAGGCACCGGTCAGTTTCGTTGTGTATCCAGACTCTGGTTATTACTTTGAGCGTTCAGGCTCCAGTCAATTTTGTTGGGTATCCAGACTCCGGTTTTTACGTTGAGGGTTCAGGCTCCGGTCAGTTTCGTTGGGTATCCAGACTCCGGTTATTACGTTGAGCGTTCAGGCTCCGGTCAGTTTCGTTGGGTATCCAGACTCCGGTAATTGCGTTGAGTATTCAGGCTCCGGTCAGTTTCGTTGGGTATCATGACTCAGGTTATTACGTTGAGTGTTTAGGCTCTGATCAGTTTCGTTGGGTATCCAGACTCAGGTTATTACGTTGAGCGTTCAGGCACCGGTCAGTTTCCTTGTGTATCCAGACTCCGGTTATTACGTTGAGCGTTCAGGCTCCAGTCAGTTTTGTTGGGTATCCAGACTCCGGTTTTTACGTTGATGGTTCAGGCTCCGGTCAGTTTCGTTGGGTATCCAGACTCCGGTTATTACGTTGAGCGTTCAGGCTCCGGTCAGTTTCGTTGGGTATCCAGACTCCGGTTATTACGTTGAGCGTTCAGGCTCCGGTCAGTTTCTTTGGGTATCCAGACTCCGGTTATTACGTTGAGCGTTCAGGCTCCGGTCAGTTTCATTGGGTATCCAGACTCCGGTTATTTTGTTGAGCATTCAGGCTCCGGTCAATTTCGTTGTGTATCCAGACTCTGGTTATTACGTTGATCGTTCAGGCTCCAGTCAATTTCATTGGGTATCCAGACTCCGGTTATTACGTAGAGCATTCAGGCTCCGGTCAGTTTCGTTGGGTATCCAGACTCCGGTTATTACGTTGAGCGTTCAGGCTCCGGTCAGTTTCGTTGGGTATCCAGACTCCGGTTTTTTACGTTGGGCGTTCATGTTCCGGTCAGTTTTGTTGGGTATCCAGACTCTGGCTATTACGTTGAGCGTTCAGGCTCCGGTCAGTTTCGTTGGGTATCCAGACTCCGGTTATTACGTTGAGCGTTCAGGCTCCGGTCAGTTTCTTTGGGTATCCAGACTCCGGTTATTACGTTGAGCGTTCAGGCTCCGGTCAGTTTGGTTGGGTATCCAGACTCCGGTTATTATGTTGAGCGTTTAGGCTCCGGTCAGTTTTGTTGGGTATCCAGACTCCGGTTTTTATGTTGAGCGTTAAGGCTCCGGTCAGTTTCGTTGGGTATCCAGACTCCGGTTATTACGTTGAGCGTTCAGGCTCCGGTCAGTTTCGTTGGGTATCCAGACTCAGGTTATTACGTTGAGCGTTCAGGCTCTGGTCAGTTTCTTTGGGTATCCAGAATCCGGTTATTACGTTGAGCGTTCAGGCACCGGTCAGTTTCGTTGTGTATCCAGACTCCGGTTATTATGTTGAACGTTCAGGCTCCGGTCAGTTTCGTTGGGTATCCAGACTCCGATTTTTTACGTTGAGCGTTCAGGTTCCTGTCAGTTTTGTTGGGTATCCAGACTCCGGTTATTACGTTGAGTGTTCAGGCTCCGGTCAGTTTCGTTGGGTATCCAGACTCCGGTTATTACGTTGAGCGTTCAGGCTCCGGTCAGTTTAGTTGGGTATCCAGATTCCGGTTTTTACGTTGAGCGTTCAGGCTCCGGTCAGTTTCGTTGGGTATCCAGACTCCGGTTATTACGTTAAGCGTTCAGGCTCAGGTCAGTTTCGTTGGGAATCCAGACTCCGGTTATTACGTTGAGCGTTCAGGCTCCGGTCAGTTTCTTTGGGTAT
Source organism: Lathyrus sativus (assembly GCA_963859935.3). Lineage (NCBI taxonomy): Eukaryota > Viridiplantae > Streptophyta > Magnoliopsida > Fabales > Fabaceae > Lathyrus > Lathyrus sativus. Next base: position 482,452 of record CAWUDS030000653.1, on the reverse strand, counting down.
CCAGACTCCGTTTATTACGTTGAGCGTTCAGGCTCCGGTCAGTTTCGTTGGGTATCCAGACTCCGGTTATTTCGTTGAGCGTTCAGGCTACGGTCAATTTCGTTGTGTATCCAGACTCCGATTATTACGTTGATCGTTCAGGCTCCAGTCAATTTCGTTGGGTATCCAGACTCTAGTTATTACGTAGAGCGTTCAGGCTCCGGTAAGTTTCGTTTGGTATCCAGACTCCGGTTATTACGTTGAGCGTTCAGGCTCCGGTCAGTTTCTTTGGGTATCCAGACTCCGGTTATTACGTTGAGCGTTCAGGCTCCGGTCAGTTTCGTTTGGTATCCAGACTTTGGTTATTACGTTGAGCGTTCAGGCTCCGGTCACTTTCGTTGGGTATCCAGACTCCGTTTATTACGTTGAACATTCAGACTCCGGTCAGTGTCGTTGGGTATCCAGTCTCCGGTTATTACGTTGAGCATTCAGGCTCCGGTCAGTTTCGTTGGGTATCCAGACTCTGGTTTTTTCGTTGAGCGTTCAGGCTCTGATCAGTTTCATTGGGTATCCAGACTCAGGTTATTACGTTGAGCTTTCAGGCACCGGTCAGTTTCGTTGTGTATCCAGACTCTGGTTATTACTTTGAGCGTTCAGGCTCCAGTCAATTTTGTTGGGTATCCAGACTCCGGTTTTTACGTTGAGGGTTCAGGCTCCGGTCAGTTTCGTTGGGTATCCAGACTCCGGTTATTACGTTGAGCGTTCAGGCTCCGGTCAGTTTCGTTGGGTATCCAGACTCCGGTAATTGCGTTGAGTATTCAGGCTCCGGTCAGTTTCGTTGGGTATCAAGACTCAGGTTATTACGTTGAGTGTTTAGGCTCTGATCAGTTTCGTTGGGTATCCAGACTCAGGTTATTACGTTGAGCGTTCAGGCACCGGTCAGTTTCCTTGTGTATCCAGACTCCGGTTATTACGTTGAGCGTTCAGGCTCCAGTCAGTTTTGTTGGGTATCCAGACTCCGGTTTTTACGTTGATGGTTCAGGCTCCGGTCAGTTTCGTTGGGTATCCAGACTCCGGTTATTACGTTGAGCGTTCAGGCTCCGGTCAGTTTCGTTGGGTATCCAGACTCCGGTTATTACGTTGAGCGTTCAGGCTCCGGTCAGTTTCTTTGGGTATCCAGACTCCGGTTATTACGTTGAGCGTTCAGGCTCCGGTCAGTTTCATTGGGTATCCAGACTCCGGTTATTTTGTTGAGCATTCAGGCTCCGGTCAATTTCGTTGTGTATCCAGACTCTGGTTATTACGTTGATCGTTCAGGCTCCAGTCAATTTTATTGGGTATCCAGACTCCGGTTATTACGTAGAGCATTCAAGCTCCGGTCAGTTTCGTTGGGTATCCAGACTCCGGTTATTACGTTGAGCGTTCAGGCTCCGGTCAGTTTCGTTGGGTATCCAGACTCCGGTTTTTTACGTTGGGTGTTCATGTTCCGGTCAGTTTTGTTGGGTATCCAGACTCTGGCTATTACGTTGAGCGTTCAGGCTCCGGTCAGTTTCGTTGGGTATCCAGACTCCGGTTATTACGTTGAGCGTTCAGGCTCCGGTCAGTTTCTTTGGGTATCCAGACTCCGGTTATTACGTTGAGCGTTCAGGCTCCGGTCAGTTTGGTTGGGTATCCAGACTCCGGTTATTACGTTGAGCGTTTAGGCTCCGGTCAGTTTTGTTGGGTATCCAGACTCCGGTTTTTATGTTGAGCGTTAAGGCTCCGGTCAGTTTCGTTGGGTATCCAGACTCCGGTTATTACGTTGAGCGTTCAGGCTCCGGTCAGTTTCGTTGGGTATCCAGACTCAGGTTATTACGTTGAGCGTTCAGGCTCTGGTCAGTTTCTTTGGGTATCCAGAATCCGGTTATTACGTTGAGCGTTCAGGCACCGGTCAGTTTCGTTGTGTATCCAGACTCCGGTTATTATGTTGAACGTTCAGGCTCCGGTCAGTTTCGTTGGGTATCCAGACTCCGATTTTTTACGTTGAGCGTTCAGGTTCCTGTCAGTTTTGTTGGGTATCCAGACTCCGGTTATTACGTTGAGTGTTCAGGCTCCGGTCAGTTTCGTTGGGTATCCAGACTCCGGTTATTACGTTGAGCGTTCAGGCTCCGGTCAGTTTAGTTGGGTATCCAGATTCTGGTTTTTACGTTGAGCGTTCAGGCTCCGGTCAGTTTCGTTGGGTATCCAGACTCCGGTTATTATGTTAAGCGTTCAGGCTCAGGTCAGTTTCGTTGGGAATCCAGACTCCGGTTATTACGTTGAGCGTTCAGGCTCCGGTCAGTTTCTTTGGGTATCCAGACTCCGTTTATTACGTTGAGCGTTCAGGCTCCGGTCAGTTTCGTTGGGTATCCAGACTCCGGTTATTTCGTTGAGCGTTCAGGCTACGGTCAATTTCGTTGTGTATCCAGACTCCGATTATTACGTTGATCGTTCAGGCTCCAGTCAATTTCGTTGGGTATCATGACTCTAGTTATTACGTAGAGCGTTCAGGCTCCGGTAAGTTTCTTTTGGTATCCAGACTCCGGTTATTACGTTGAGCGTTCAGGCTCCGGTCAGTTTCTTTGGGTATCCAGACTCCGGTTATTATGTTGAGCGTTCAGGCTCCGGTCAGTTTCGTTTGGTATCCAGACTCTGGTTATTACGTAGAGCGTTCAGGCTCCGGTCAGTTTCGTTTGGTATCCAGACTCCGGTTATTACGTTGAGCGTTCAGGCTCCGGTCAGTTTCGTTGGGTATCCAGACTCCGGTTATTACGTTGAGCGTTCAAGCTCCGGTCAGTTTCGTTGGGTATCCAGACTCTGGTTTTTACGTTGAGGGTTCAGGCTCCGGTCAGTTTTGTTGGGTATCCAGACTCCGGTTATTACGTTGAGTGTTCAGGCTCCGGTCAGTTTCGTTGGGTATCCAGACTCCGGTTATTACGTTAAGCGTTCAGGCTCAGGTCAGTTTCGTTGGGAATCCAGACTCCGGTTATTACGTTGAGCGTTCAGGCTCCGGTCAGTTTCTTTGGGTATCCAGACTCCGTTTATTACGTTGAGCGTTCAGGCTCCGGTCAGTTTCGTTGGGTATCTAGACTCCGGTTATTTCGTTGAGCGTTCAGGCTACGGTCAATTTCGTTGTGTATCCAGACTCCGATTATTACGTTGATCGTTCAGGCTCCAGTCAATTTCGTTGGGTATCCAGACTCTAGTTATTACGTAGAGCGTTCAGGCTCCGGTAAGTTTCGTTTGGTATCCAGACTCCGGTTATTACGTTGAGCGTTCAGGCTCCGGTCAGTTTCTTTGGGTATCCAGACTCCGGTTATTATGTTGAGCGTTCAGGCTCCGGTCAGTTTCATTTGGTATCCAGACTCTGGTTATTACGTAGAGCGTTCAGGCTCCGGTCAGTTTCGTTTGGTATCCAGACTCCGGTTATTACGTTGAGCGTTCAGGCTCCGGTCAGTTTCGTTGGGTATCCAGACTCTGGTTATTACGTTGAGCGTTCAAGCTCCGGTCAGTTTCGTTGGGTATCCAGACTCTGGTTTTTACGTTGAGGGTTCAGGCTCCGGTCAGTTTTGTTGGGTATCCAGACTCCGGTTATTACGTTGAGTGTTCAGGCTCCGGTCAGTTTCGTTGGGTATCCAGACTCGGGTTATTACGTTGAGCGTTTAGGCGCCGGTCAGTTTCTTTGGGTATCCAGACTCCGGTTATTACGTTGAGCGTTCAGGCACCGGTCAGTTTCGTTGTGTATCCAGACTCCGGTTATTATGTTGAGCGTTCAGGCTCCGGTCAGTTTCGTTGGGTATCCAGACTCCGGTTTTTTACGTTGGGCGTTCAGGTTCCGGTCAGTTTTGTTGGGTATCCAGACTCCAGTTATTACGTTGAGTATTCAGGCTCCGGTCAGTTTCGTTGGGTATCAAGACTCAGGTTATTACGTTGAGTGTTTAGGCTCTGATCAGTTTCGTTGGGTATCCAGACTCAGGTTATTACGTTGAGCGTTCAGGCACCGGTAAGTTTCCTTGTGTATCCAGACTCCGGTTATTACCTTGAGCGTTCAAGCTCCAGTCAGTTTTGTTGGGTATCCAGACTCCGGTTTTTACGTTGATGGTTCAGGCTCCGGTCAGTTTCGTTGGGTATCCAGACTCCGGTTATTACGTTGAGCGTTCAGGCTCCGGTCAGTTTCGTTGGGTATCCAGACTCCGGTTATTACGTTGAGTGTTCAGGCTCCGGTCAGTTTCTTTGGGTATCCAGACTCCGGTTATTACGTTGAGCGTCCAGGCTCCGGTCAGTTTCATTGGGTATCCAGACTCCGGTTATTTTGTTGAGCATTCAGGCTCCGGTCAATTTCGTTGTGTATCCAGACTCCGGTTATTACGTTGATCGTTCAGGCTCCAGTCAATTTCATTGGGTATCCAGACTCCGGTTAATACGTAGAGCGTTCAGGCTCCGGTCAGTTTCGTTTGGTATCCAGACTTCGGTTATTACGTTGAGCGTTCAGGCTCCGGTCAGTTTCGTTGGGTATCCAGACTCCGGTTATTACGTTGAGCATTCAGGCTCCGGTCAGTTTCGTTGGGTATCCAGACTCTGGTTTTTACGTTGAGCGTTTAGGCTCCGGTCAGTTTTGTTGGGTATCCAGACTCCGGTTATTATGTTGAGGGTTCAGGCTCCGGTCAGTTTCGTTGGGTATCCAGACTCCGGTTATTACATTGAGCGTTCAGGCTCCGGTAAGTTTCGTTGGGTATCCATACTCCGGTTATTACGTTGAGCGTTCAGGCTCCGGTCAATTTCTTTGGGTATCCAGACTCCGGTTATTACGTTGAGCGTTCAGGCTCCGGTCAGTTTCGTTGGGTATCCAGACTCCGGTTATTACGTTGAGCGTTCAGGCTCCGGTCAGTTTCTTTGGGTATACCAGACTCCGGTTATTACGTTGAGCGTTCAGGCTCCGGTAAGTTTCTTTGGGTATCCAGTCTCCGGTTATTACGTTGAGCGTTCAGGCTCCGGTCAGTTTCGTTGGGTATCCAGACTCCGTTTATTACGTTGAACGTTCAGGCTCCAGTCAGTTTCGTTGGGTATCCAGACTCCGGTTATTACGTTGAGCATTCAGGCTCCGGTCAGTTTCGTTGGGTATCCAGACTCTGGTTTTTACGTTGAGCGTTTAGGCTCAGGTCAATTTCGTTGTGTATCCAGACTCCGGTTATTATGTTGATCGTTCAGGCTCTAGTCAATTTCGTTGGGTATCCAGACTCCGGTTATTACATTGAGCGTTCAGGCTCCTGTCAGTTTCTTTGGGTATCCAGACTCCGGTTATTACGTTGAGCGTTCAGGCTCCGGTCAATTTCATTGGGTATCCACACTCCGGTTATATTGTTGAGCGTTCAGGCTCCGGTCGATTTCATTGTGTATCCAGACTCCGGTTATTACGTTGATCGTTCAGGCTCCAGTCAATTTCGTTAGGTATCCAGACTCCGGTTATTACGTAGAGCGTTCAGGCTCCGGTCAGTTTCTTTGGGTATCCAGACTCCTGTTATTACGTTGAGCGTTCAGGCTCCGGTCAGTTTCTTTGGGTATCCAGACTCCGGTTATTACGTTGAGCGTTCAGGCTCCGGTCAGTTTCGTTTGGTATCCAGACTTTGGTTATTACGTTGAGCGTTCAGGCTCCGGTCACTTTCGTTGGGTATCCAGACTCCGTTTATTACGTTGAACATTCAGACTCCGGTCAGTTTCGTTGGGTATCCAGTCTCCGGTTATTACGTTGAGCATTCAGGCTCCGGTCAGTTTCGTTGGGTATCCAGACTCTGGTTTTTACGTTGAGCGTTCAGGCTCTGATCAGTTTCATTGGGTATCCAGACTCAGGTTATTACATTGAGCTTTCAGGCACCGGTCAGTTTCGTTGTGTATCCAGACTCTGGTTATTACTTTGAGTGTTCAGGCTCCAGTCAATTTTGTTGGGTATCCAGACTCCGGTTTTTACGTTGAGGGTTCAGGCTCCGGTCAGTTTCGTTGGGTATCCAGACTCCGGTTATTACGTTGAGCGTTCAGGCTCCGGTCAGTTTCCTTGGGTATCCAGACTCCGGTTATTGCGTTGAGTATTCAGGCTCCGGTCAGTTTCGTTGGGTATCAAGACTCAGGTTATTACATTGAGTGTTTAGGCTCTGATCAGTTTCATTGGGTATCCAGACTCAGGTTATTACGTTGAGCGTTCAGGCACCGGTCAGTTTCCTTGTGTATCCAGAGTCCGGTTATTACGTTGAGCGTTCAGGCTCCAGTCAGTTTTGTTGGGTATCCAGACTCCGGTTTTTACGTTGATGGTTCAGGCTCCGGTCAGTTTTGTTGGGTATCCAGACTCCGGTAATTACGTTGAGCATTCAGGCTCCGGTCAGTTTCGTTGGGTATCCAGACTCCGGTTATTACGTTGAGCGTTCAGGCTCCGGTCAGTTTCTTTGGGTATCCAGACTCCGGTTATTACGTTGAGCGTTCAGGCTCCGGTCAGTTTCATTGGGTATCCAGACTCCGGTTATTTTGTTGAGCATTCAGGCTCCGGTCAATTTCGTTGTGTATCCAGACTCCGGTTATTACGTTGATCGTTCAGGCTCCAGTCAATTTCATTGGGTATCCAGACTCCGGTTATTACGTAGAGCATTCAGGCTCCGGTTAGTTTCGTTTGGTATCCAGACTTCGGTTATTACGTTGAGCGTTCAGGCTCCGGTCAGTTTCGTTTGGTATCCAGACTCCGGTTATTACGTTGAGCATTCAGGCTCCGGTCAATTTCGTTGGGTATCCAGACTCTGGGTTTTACGTTGAGCGTTTAGGCTCCGGTCAGTTTTGTTGGGTATCTAGACTCCGGTTATTATGTTGAGGGTTCAGGCTCCGGTCAGTTTCGTTGGGTATCCAGACTCCGGTTATTACATTGAGCGTTCAGGCTCCGGTAAGTTTCGTTGGGTATCCAGACTCCGGTTATTACGTTAAGCGTTCAGGCTCCGGTCAGTTTCTTTGGGTATCCAGACTCCGGTTATTACGTTGAGCGTTCAGGCTCCGGTCAGTTTCGTTGGGTATCCAGACTCCGGTTATTACGTTGAGCGTTCAGGCTCTGGTCAGTTTCTTGGGGTATACCAGACTCCGGTTATTACGTTGAGCGTTCAGGCTCCGGTAAGTTTCTTTGGGTATCCAGTCTCCGGTTATTACGTTGAGCGTTCAGGCTCCGGTTAGTTTCGTTGGGTATCCAGACTCCGTTTATTACGTTGAACGTTCAGGCTCCAGTCAGTTTCGTTGGGTATCCAGACTCCGGTTATTACGTTGAGCATTCAGGCTCCGGTCAGTTTCGTTGGGTATCCAGACTCTGGTTTTTACGTTGAGCATTTAGACTCCGGTCAATTTCGTTGTGTATCCAGACTCCGGTTATTATGTTGATCGTTCAGGCTCCAGTCAATTTCGTTGGGTATCCAGACTCCGGTTAATACGTAGAGTGTTCAGGCTCCGGTCAGTTTCGTTTGGTATCCAGACTTCGGTTATTACGTTGAGCGTTCAGGCTCCGGTCAGTTTCTTTGGGTATCCAGACTCCGTTTATTACGTTGAACGTTCAGGCTCCGGTCAGTTTCGTTGGGTATCCAGACTCCGGTTATTACGTTGAGCATTCAGGCTCCGATCAGTTTCGTTGGGTATCGAGACTCTGGTTTTTACGTTGAGCGTTTAGGCTCCGGTCAGTTTTGTTGGGTATCCAGACTCCGGTTATTACGTTGAGCGTTCAGGCTCCGGTCAGTTTCTTTGGGTATCCAGACTCCGGTTATTTTGTTGAGCGTTCAGGCTCCGGTCAGTTTCATTGGGTATCCAGACTCTGGTTATTTTGTTGAGCGTTCAGGCTCCGGTCAATTTCGTTGTGTATCCAGACTCCGGTAATTACGTTGATCGTTCTGGCTCCAGTCAATTTCGTTAGGTATCCAGACTCCGGTTATTACGTAGAGCGTTCAGGCTCCGGTCAGTTTCTTTGGGTATCCAGACTCCTGTTATTACGTTGAGCGTTCAGGCTCCGGTCAGTTTCTTTGGGTATCCAGACTCCGGTTATTACGTTGAGCGTTCAGGCTCCGGTCAGTTTCGTTTGGTATCCAGACTTTGGTTATTACGTTGAGCGTTCAGGCTCCGGTCACTTTCGTTGGGTATCCAGACTCCGTTTATTACGTTGAACATTCAGACTCCGGTCAGTTTCGTTGGGTATCCAGTCTCCGGTTATTACGTTGAGCATTCAGGCTCCGGTCAGTTTCGTTGGGTATCCAGACTCTGGTTTTTACGTTGAGCGTTCAGGCTCTGATCAGTTTCATTGGGTATCCAGACTCAGGTTATTACATTGAGCTTTCAGGCACCGGTCAGTTTCGTTGTGTATCCAGACTCTGGTTATTACTTTGAGTGTTCAGGCTCCAGTCAATTTTGTTGGGTATCCAGACTCCGGTTTTTACGTTGAGGGTTCAGGCTCCGGTCAGTTTCGTTGGGTATCCAGACTCCGGTTATTACGTTGAGCGTTCAGGCTCCGGTCAGTTTCCTTGGGTATCCAGACTCCGGTTATTGCGTTGAGTATTCAGGCTCCGGTCAGTTTCGTTGGGTATCAAGACTCAGGTTATTACATTGAGTGTTTAGGCTCTGATCAGTTTCATTGGGTATCCAGACTCAGGTTATTACGTTGAGCGTTCAGGCACCGGTCAGTTTCCTTGTGTATCCAGAGTCCGGTTATTACGTTGAGCGTTCAGGCTCCAGTCAGTTTTGTTGGGTATCCAGACTCCGGTTTTTACGTTGATGGTTCAGGCTCCGGTCAGTTTTGTTGGGTATCCAGACTCCGGTAATTACGTTGAGCATTCAGGCTCCGGTCAGTTTCGTTGGGTATCCAGACTCCGGTTATTACGTTGAGCGTTCAGGCTCCGGTCAGTTTCTTTGGGTATCCAGACTCCGGTTATTACGTTGAGCGTTCAGGCTCCGGTCAGTTTCATTGGGTATCCAGACTCCGGTTATTTTGTTGAGCATTCAGGCTCCGGTCAATTTCGTTGTGTATCCAGACTCCGGTTATTACGTTGATCGTTCAGGCTCCAGTCAATTTCATTGGGTATCCAGACTCCGGTTATTACGTAGAGCATTCAGGCTCCGGTTAGTTTCGTTTGGTATCCAGACTTCGGTTATTACGTTGAGCGTTCAGGCTCCGGTCAGTTTCGTTTGGTATCCAGACTCCGGTTATTACGTTGAGCATTCAGGCTCCGGTCAATTTCGTTGGGTATCCAGACTCTGGGTTTTACGTTGAGCGTTTAGGCTCCGGTCAGTTTTGTTGGGTATCTAGACTCCGGTTATTATGTTGAGGGTTCAGGCTCCGGTCAGTTTCGTTGGGTATCCAGACTCCGGTTATTACATTGAGCGTTCAGGCTCCGGTAAGTTTCGTTGGGTATCCAGACTCCGGTTATTACGTTAAGCGTTCAGGCTCCGGTCAGTTTCTTTGGGTATCCAGACTCCGGTTATTACGTTGAGCGTTCAGGCTCCGGTCAGTTTCGTTGGGTATCCAGACTCCGGTTATTACGTTGAGCGTTCAGGCTCTGGTCAGTTTCTTGGGGTATACCAGACTCCGGTTATTACGTTGAGCGTTCAGGCTCCGGTAAGTTTCTTTGGGTATCCAGTCTCCGGTTATTACGTTGAGCGTTCAGGCTCCGGTTAGTTTCGTTGGGTATCCAGACTCCGTTTATTACGTTGAACGTTCAGGCTCCAGTCAGTTTCGTTGGGTATCCAGACTCCGGTTATTACGTTGAGCATTCAGGCTCCGGTCAGTTTCGTTGGGTATCCAGACTCTGGTTTTTACGTTGAGCATTTAGACTCCGGTCAATTTCGTTGTGTATCCAGACTCCGGTTATTATGTTGATCGTTCAGGCTCCAGTCAATTTCGTTGGGTATCCAGACTCCGGTTAATACGTAGAGTGTTCAGGCTCCGGTCAGTTTCGTTTGGTATCCAGACTTCGGTTATTACGTTGAGCGTTCAGGCTCCGGTCAGTTTCTTTGGGTATCCAGACTCCGTTTATTACGTTGAACGTTCAGGCTCCGGTCAGTTTCGTTGGGTATCCAGACTCCGGTTATTACGTTGAGCATTCAGGCTCCGATCAGTTTCGTTGGGTATCGAGACTCTGGTTTTTACGTTGAGCGTTTAGGCTCCGGTCAGTTTTGTTGGGTATCCAGACTCCGGTTATTACGTTGAGCGTTCAGGCTCCGGTCAGTTTCTTTGGGTATCCAGACTCCGGTTATTTTGTTGAGCGTTCAGGCTCCGGTCAGTTTCATTGGGTATCCAGACTCTGGTTATTTTGTTGAGCGTTCAGGCTCCGGTCAATTTCGTTGTGTATCCAGACTCCGGTAATTACGTTGATCGTTCTGGCTCCAGTCAATTTCGTTAGGTATCCAGACTCCGGTTATTACGTAGAGCGTTCAGGCTCCGGTCAGTTTCTTTGGGTATCCAGACTCCGGTTATTACGTTGAGCGTTCAGGCTCCGGTCAGTTTCTTTGGGTATCCAGACTCCGGTTATTACGTTGAGCGTTCAGGCTCCGGTCAGTTTCGTTTGGTATCCAGACTTTGGTTATTACGTTGAGCGTTCAGGCTCCGGTCACATTCGTTGGGTATCCAGACTCCGTTTATTACGTTGAACATTCAGGCTCCGGTCAGTTTCGTTGGGTATCCAGTCTCCGGTTATTACGTTGAGCATTCAGGCTCCGGTCAGTTTCGTTGAGTATCCAGACTCTGGTTTTTACGTTGAGCGTTCAGGCTCTGATCAGTTTCATTGGGTATCCAGACTCAGGTTATTACGTTGAGCTTTCAGGCACCGGTCAGTTTCGTTGTGTATCCAGACTCTGGTTATTACTTTGAGCGTTCAGGCTCCAGTCAATTTTGTTGGGTATCCAGACTCCGGTTTTTACGTTGAGGGTTCAGGCTCCGGTCAGTTTCGTTGGGTATCCAGACTCTGGTTATTACATTGAGCGTTCAGGCTCCGGTCAGTTTCGTTGGGTATCCAGACTCCCGTTATTTCGTTGAGCGTTCAGGCTCCGGTCAATTTCGTTGTGTATCCAGACTCCGGTTATTATGTTGATCGTTCAGGCTCTAGTCAATTTTGTTGGGTATCCAGACTCCGGTTATTACGTAGAGCGTTCAGGCTCCGGTCAGTTTCGTTTGGTATCCAGACTTCGGTTATTACGTTGAGCGTTCAGGCTCCGGTCAGTTTCGTTGGGTATCCAGACTCCGTTTTTTACGTTGAACATTCAGGCTCCGGTCAGTTTTGTTGCGTATCCAGACTCCGGTTATTATGTTGAGCATTCAGGCTCCGGTCAGTTTCGTTGGGTATTCAGACTCTGGTTTTTACATTGAGCGTTTAGGCTCCGGTCAGTTTTGTTGGGTATCCAGACTCCGGTTATTATGTTGAGCATTCAGGCTCCGGTCAGTTTCGTTGGGTATCCAGACTCTGGTTTTTACATTGAGCGTTCAGGCTCTGATCCGTTTCGTTGGGTATCTAGACTCTGGTTATTACGTTGAGCTTTCAGGCAACGGTCAGTTTCGTTGTGTATCCAGACTCCGGTTATTACTTTGAGCGTTCAGGCTCTAGTCAGTTTTGTTGGGTATCTAGACTCTGGTTATTACGTTGAGCTTTCAGGCACCGGTCAGTTTCGTTGTGTATCCAGACTTTGGTTATTACTTTGAGCGTTCAGGCTCCGGTCAGTTTTGTTGGGTATCCAGACTCCGGTTATTATGTTGAGCATTCAGGCTCAGGTCAGTTTCGTTTGGTATCCAGACTCTGGTTTTTACGTTGAGTGTTCAGGCTCTGATCAGTTTCGTTGGGTATCTAGACTCTGGTTATTACGTTGAGCTTTCAGGCACCGGTCAGTTTCGTTGTGTATCCAGACTCCGGTTATTACTTTGAGCGTTCAGGCTCTAGTCAGTTTTGTTGGGTATCCAGACTCCGGTTTTTACGTTGAGGGTTCAGGCTCCGGTCATTTTCGTTGGGTATCCAGACTCCGGTTATTACGTTGAGCGTTCAGGCTCCGGTCAGTTTCGTTGGGTATCCAGACTCCGGTTATTTCGTTGATCGTTCAGGCTCCAGTCAATTTCGTTGGGTATCCAGACTCCGGTTATTACGTAGAGCGTTCAGGCTCCGGTCAGTTTCGTTTGGTATCCAGACTCCTGTTATTACGTTGAGCGTTCAGGCTCCGGTCAGTTTCTTTGGGTATCCAGACTCCGGTTATTACGTTGAGCGTTCAGGCTCCTGTCAGTTTCGTTTGGTATCCAGACTTTGGTTATTACGTTGAGCGTTCAGGCTCCGGTCACTTTCATTGGGTATCCAGACTCCGTTTATTACGTTGAACATTCAGACTCCGGTCAGTTTCGTTGGGTATCCAGTCTCCGGTTATTACGTTGAGCATTCAGGCTCCGGTCAGTTTCGTTGGGTATCCAGACTCTGGTTTTTATGTTGAGCGTTCAGGCTCTGATCAGTTTCATTGGGTATCCAGACTCAGGTTATTACATTGAGCTTTCAGGCACCGGTCAGTTTCGTTGTGTATCCAGACTCTGGTTATTACTTTGAGCGTTCAGGCTCCAGTCAATTTTGTTGGGTATCCAGACTCCGGTTTTTACGTTGAGGGTTCAGGCTCCGGTCAGTTTCGTTGGGTATCCAGACTCCGGTTATTAAGTTGAGCGTTCAGGCTCCGGTCAGTTTCCTTGGGTATCCAGACTCCGGTTATTGCGTTGAGTATTCAGGCTCCGGTCAGTTTCGTTGGGTATCAAGACTCAGGTTATTACATTGAGTGTTTAGGCTCTGATCAGTTTCGTTGGGTATCCAGACTCAGGTTATTACGTTGAGCGTTCAGGCACCGGTCAGTTTCCTTGTGTATCCAGAGTCCGGTTATTACGTTGAGCGTTCAGGCTCCAGTCAGTTTTGTTGGGTATCCAGACTCCGGTTTTTACGTTGATGGTTCAGGCTCCGGTCAGTTTCGTTGGGTATCCAGACTCCGGTTATTACGTTGAGCGTTCAGGCTCCGGTCAGTTTCGTTGGGTATCCAGACTCCGGTTATTACGTTGAGCGTTCAGGCTCCGGTCAGTTTCTTTGGGTATCCAGACTCCGGTTATTACGTTGAGCGTTCAGGCTCCGGTCAGTTTCATTGGGTATCCAGACTCCGGTTATTTTGTTGAGCATTCAGGCTCCGGTCAATTTTGTTGTGTATCCAGACTCCGGTTATTACGTTGATCGTTCAGGCTCCAGTCAATTTCATTGGGTATCCAGACTCCGGTTATTACGTAGAGCATTCAGGCTCCGGTTAGTTTCGTTTGGTATCCAGACTTCGGTTATTACGTTTTGCGTTCAAGCTCCAGTCAGTTTCGTTGGGTATCCAGACTCCGGTTATTACGTTGAGCATTCAGGCTCCGGTCAATTTCGTTGGGTATCCAGACTCTGGGTTTTACGTTGAGCGTTTAGGCTCCGGTCAGTTTTGTTGGGTATCCAGACTCCGGTTATTACATTGAGCGTTCAGGCTCCGGTAAGTTTCGTTGGGTATCCAGACTCCGGTTATTACGTTGAGCGTTCAGGCTCCGGTCAGTTTCTTTGGGTATCCAGACTCCGGTTATTACGTTGAGCATTCAGGCTCCGGTCAGTTTCGTTTGGTATCCAGACTCCAGTTATTACGTTGAGCGTTCAGGCTCTGGTCAGTTTCTTTGGGTATACCAGACTCCGGTTATTACGTTGAGCGTTCAGGCTCCGGTAAGTTTCTTTGGGTATCCAGTCTCCGGTTATTACGTTGAGCGTTCAGGCTCCGGTTAGTTTCGTTGGGTATCCAAACTCCGTTTATTACGTTGAACGTTCAGGCTCCAGTCAGTTTCGTTGGGTATCCAGACTCCGGTTATTACGTTGAGCATTCAGGCTCCGGTCAGTTTCGTTGGGTATCCAGACTCTGGTTTTTACGTTGAGCATTTAGACTCCGGTCAATTTCGTTGTGTATCCAGACTCCGGTTATTATGTTGATCGTTCAGGCTCCAGTCAATTTCGTTGGGTATCCAGACTCCGGTTAATACGTAGAGTGTTCAGGCTCCGGTCAGTTTCGTTTGGTATCCAGACTTCGGTTATTACGTTGAGCGTTCAGGCTCCGGTCAGTTTCTTTGGGTACCCAGACTCCGTTTATTACGTTGAACATTCAGGCTCCGGTCAGTTTCGTTGGGTATCCAGACTCCGGTTATTACGTTGAGCATTCAGGCTCCGGTCAGTTTCGTTTGGTATCCAGACTCCGGTTATTACGTTGAGCGTTCAGGCTCTGGTCAGTTTCTTTGGGTATACCAGACTCCGGTTATTACGTTGAGCGTTCAGGCTCTGGTAAGTTTCTTTGGGTATCCAGTCTCCGGTTATTACGTTGAGCGTTCAGGCTCCGGTTAGTTTCGTTGGGTATCCAAACTCCGTTTATTACGTTGAACGTTCAGGCTCCAGTCAGTTTCGTTGGGTATCCAGACTCCGGTTATTACGTTGAGCATTCAGGCTCCGGTCAGTTTCGTTGGGTATCCAGACTCTGGTTTTTACGTTGAGCATTTAGACTCCGGTCAATTTCGTTGTGTATCCAGACTCCGGTTATTATGTTGATCGTTCAGGCTCCAGTCAATTTCGTTGGGTATCCAGACTCCGGTTAATACGTAGAGTGTTCAGGCTCCGGTCAGTTTCGTTTGGTATCCAGACTTCGGTTATTACGTTGAGCGTTCAGGCTCAGGTCAGTTTCTTTGGGTACCCAGACTCCGTTTATTACGTTGAACATTCAGGCTCCGGTCAGTTTCGTTGGGTATCCAGACTCCGGTTATTACGTTGAGCATTCAGGCTCCGATCATTTTCGTTGGGTATCGAGACTCTGGTTTTTACGTTGAGCGTTTAGGCTCCGGTCAGTTTTGTTGGGTATCCAGACTCCGGTTTTTACGTTGATGGTTCAGGCTCCGGTCAGTTTCGTTGGGTATCCAGACTCCGGTTATTACGTTAAGCGTTCAGGCTCCGGTCAGTTTCGTTGGGTATCCAGACTCCGGTTATTACGTTGAGCGTTCAGGCTCCGGTCAGTTTCTTTGGGTATCCAGACTCCGGTTATTACGTTGAGCGTTCAGGCTCCGGTCAGTTTCATTGGGTATCCAGACTCCGGTTATTTTGTTGAGCATTCAGGCTCCGGTCAATTTTGTAGTGTATCCAGACTCCGGTTATTACGTTGATCGTTCAGGCTCCAGTCAATTTCATTGGGTATCCAGACTCCGGTTATTACGTAGAGCATTCAGGCTCCGGTTAGTTTCGTTTGGTATCCAGACTTCGGTTATTACGTTTTGCGTTCAAGCTCCAGTCAGTTTCGTTGGGTATCCAGACTCCGGTTATTACGTTGAGCATTCAGGCTCCGGTCAATTTCGTTGGGTATCCAGACTCTGGGTTTTACGTTGAGCGTTTAGGCTCCGGTCAGTTTTGTTGGGTATCCAGACTCCGGTTATTACATTGAGCGTTCAGGCTCCGGTAAGTTTCGTTGGGTATCCAGACTCCGGTTATTACGTTGAGCGTTCAGGCTCCGGTCAGTTTCTTTGGGTATCCAGACTCCGGTTATTACGTTGAGCATTAAGGCTCCGGTCAGTTTCGTTTGGTATCCAGACTCCGGTTATTACGTTGAGCGTTCAGGCTCTGGTCAGTTTCTTTGGGTATACCAGACTCCGGTTATTACGTTGAGCGTTCAGGCTCCGGTAAGTTTCTTTGGGTATCCAGTCTCCGATTATTACGTTGAGCGTTCAGGCTCCGGTTAGTTTCGTTGGGTATCCAAACTCCGTTTATTACGTTGAACGTTCAGGCTCCAGTCAGTTTCGTTGGGTATCCAGACTCCGGTTATTACGTTGAGCATTCAGGCTCCGGTCAGTTTCGTTGGGTATCCAGACTCTGGTTTTTACGTTGAGCATTTAGACTCCGGTCAATTTCGTTGTGTATCCAGACTCCGGTTATTATGTTGATCGTTCAGGCTCCAGTCAATTTCGTTGGGTATCCAGACTCCGGTTAATACGTAGAGTGTTCAGGCTCCGGTCAGTTTCGTTTGGTATCCAGACTTCGGTTATTACGTTGAGCGTTCAGGCTCCGGTCAGTTTCTTTGGGTACCCAGACTCCGTTTATTACGTTGAACATTCAGGCTCCGGTCAGTTTCGTTGGGTATCCAGACTCCGGTTATTACGTTGAGCATTCAGGCTCCGATCATTTTCGTTGGGTATCGAGACTCTGGTTTTTACGTTGAGCGTTTAGGCTCCGGTCAGTTTTGTTGGGTATCCAGACTCCGGTTTTTACGTTGATGGTTCAGGCTCCGGTCAGTTTCGTTGGGTATCCAGACTCCGGTTATTACGTTAAGCGTTCAGGCTCCGGTCAGTTTCGTTGGGTATCCAGACTCCGGTTATTACGTTGAGCGTTCAGGCTCCGGTCAGTTTCTTTGGGTATCCAGACTCCGGTTATTACGTTGAGCGTTCAGGCTCCGGTCAGTTTCATTGGGTATCCAGACTCCGGTTATTTTGTTGAGCATTCAGGCTCCGGTCAATTTTGTTGTGTATCCAGACTCCGGTTATTACGTTGATCGTTCAGGCTCCAGTCAATTTCATTGGGTATCCAGACTCCGGTTATTACGTAGAGCATTCAGGCTCCGGTTAGTTTCGTTTGGTATCCAGACTTCGGTTATTACGTTTTGCGTTCAAGCTCCAGTCAGTTTCGTTGGGTATCCAGACTCCGGTTATTACGTTGAGCATTCAGGCTCCGGTCAATTTCGTTGGGTATCCAGACTCTGGGTTTTACGTTGAGCGTTTAGGCTCCGGTCAGTTTTGTTGGGTATCCAGACTCCGGTTATTACATTGAGCGTTCAGGCTCCGGTAAGTTTCGTTGGGTATCCAGACTCCGGTTATTACGTTGAGCGTTCAGGCTCCGGTCAGTTTCTTTGGGTATCCAGACTCCGGTTATTACGTTGAGCATTAAGGCTCCGGTCAGTTTCGTTTGGTATCCAGACTCCGGTTATTACGTTGAGCATTCAGGCTCTGGTCAGTTTCTTTGGGTATACCAGACTCCGGTTATTACGTTGAGCGTTCAGGCTCCGGTAAGTTTCTTTGGGTATCCAGTCTCCGATTATTACGTTGAGCGTTCAGGCTCCGGTTAGTTTCGTTGGGTATCCAAACTCCGTTTATTACGTTGAACGTTCAGGCTCCAGTCAGTTTCGTTGGGTATCCAGACTCCGGTTATTACGTTGAGCATTCAGGCTCCGGTCAGTTTCGTTGGGTATCCAGACTCTGGTTTTTACGTTGAGCATTTAGACTCCGGTCAATTTCGTTGTGTATCCAGACTCCGGTTATTATGTTGATCGTTCAGGCTCCAGTCAATTTCGTTGGGTATCCAGACTCCGGTTAATACGTAGAGTGTTCAGGCTCCGGTCAGTTTCGTTTGGTATCCAGACTTCGGTTATTACGTTGAGCGTTCAGGCTCCGGTCAGTTTCTTTGGGTACCCAGACTCCGTTTATTACGTTGAACATTCAGGCTCCGGTCAGTTTCGTTGGGTATCCAGACTCCGGTTATTACGTTGAGCATTCAGGCTCCGGTCAGTTTCGTTTGGTATCCAGACTCCGGTTATTACGTTGAGCGTTCAGGCTCTGGTCAGTTTCTTTGGGTATACCAGACTCCGGTTATTACGTTGAGCGTTCAGGCTCCGGTAAGTTTCTTTGGGTATCCAGTCTCCGGTTATTACGTTGAGCGTTCAGGCTCCGGTTAGTTTCGTTGGGTATCCAAACTCCGTTTATTACGTTGAACGTTCAGGCTCCAGTCAGTTTCGTTGGGTATCCAGACTCCGGTTATTACGTTGAGCATTCAGGCTCCGGTCAGTTTCGTTGGGTATCCAGACTCTGGTTTTTACGTTGAGCATTTAGACTCCGGTCAATTTCGTTGTGTATCCAGACTCCGGTTATTATGTTGATCGTTCAGGCTCCAGTCAATTTCGTTGGGTATCCAGACTCCGGTTAATACGTAGAGTGTTCAGGCTCCGGTCAGTTTCGTTTGGTATCCAGACTTCGGTTATTACGTTGAGCGTTCAGGCTCCGGTCAGTTTCTTTGGGTACCCAGACTCCGTTTATTACGTTGAACATTCAGGCTCCGGTCAGTTTCGTTGGGTATCCAGACTCCGGTTATTACGTTGAGCATTCAGGCTCCGATCATTTTCGTTGGGTATCGAGACTCTGGTTTTTACGTTGAGCGTTTAGGCTCCGGTCAGTTTTGTTGGGTATCCAGACTCCGGTTATTACGTTGAGCGTTCAGGCTCCGGTCAGTTTCTTTGGGTATCCAGACTCCGGTTATTTTGTTGAGCGTTCAGGCTCCGGTCAGTTTCATTGGGTATCCAGACTCTGGTTATTTTGTTGAGCGTTCAGGCTCCGGTCAATTTCGTTGTGTATCCAGACTCCGGTAATTACGTTGATCGTTCAGGCTCCAGTCAATTTCGTTAGGTATCCAGACTCCGGTTATTACGTAGAGCGTTCAGGCTCCGGTCAGTTTCTTTGGGTATCCAGACTCCGGTTATTACGTTGAGCGTTCAGGCTCCGGTCAGTTTCTTTGGGTATCCAGACTCCGGTTATTACGTTGAGCGTTCAGGCTCCGGTCAGTTTCATTTGGTATCCAGACTTTAGTTATTACGTTGAGCGTTCAGGCTCCGGTCACATTCGTTGGGTATCCAGACTCCGTTTATTACGTTGAACATTGAGGCTCCGGTCAGTTTCGTTGGGTATCCAGTCTCCGGTTATTACGTTGAGCATTCAGGCTCCGGTCAGTTTCGTTGAGTATCCAGACTCTGGTTTTTACGTTGAGCGTTCAGGCACTGATCAGTTTCATTGGGTATCCAGACTCAGGTTATTACGTTGAGCTTTCAGGCACCGGTCAGTTTCGTTGTGTATCCAGACTCTGGTTATTACTTTGAGCGTTCAGGCTCCAGTGAATTTTGTTGGGTATCCAGACTCCGGTTTTTACGTTGAGGGTTCAGGCTCCGGTCAGTTTCGTTGGGTATCCAGACTCCGGTTATTACATTGAGCGTTCAGGCTCCGGTCAGTTTCGTTGGGTATCCAGACTCCCGTTATTTCGTTGAGCGTTCAGGCTCCGGTCAATTTCGTTGTGTATCCAGACTCCGGTTATTATGTTGATCGTTCAGGCTCTAGTCAATTTCGTTGGGTATCCAGACTCCGGTTATTACGTAGAGCGTTCAGGCTCCGGTCAGTTTCGTTTGGTATCCAGACTTCGGTTATTACGTTGAGCGTTCAGGCTCCGGTCAGTTTCGTTGGGTATCCAGACTCCGTTTATTACGTTGAACATTCAGGCTCCGGTCAGTTTTGTTGCGTATCCAGACTCCGGTTATTACGTTGAGCATTCAGGCTCCGGTCAGTTTCGTTGGGTATTCAGACTCTGGTTTTTACATTGAGCGTTTAGGCTCCGGTCAGTTTTGTTGGGTATCCAGACTCCGGTTATTATGTTGAGCATTCAGGCTCCGGTCAGTTTCGTTGGGTATCCAGACTCTGGTTTTTACGTTGAGCGTTCAGGCTCTGATCCGTTTCGTTGGGTATCTAGACTCTGGTTATTACGTTGAGCTTTCAGGCAACGGTCAGTTTCGTTGTGTATCCAGACTCCGGTTATTACTTTGAGCGTTCAGGCTCTAGTCAGTTTTGTTGGGTATCTAGACTCTGGTTATTACGTTGAGCTTTCAGGCACCGGTCAGTTTCGTTGTGTATCCAGACTTTGGTTATTACTTTGAGCGTTCAGGCTCCGGTCAGTTTTGTTGGGTATCCAGACTCCGGTTATTATGTTGAGCATTCAGGCTCCGGTCAGTTTCGTTGGGTATCCAGACTCTGGTTTTTACGTTGAGTGTTCAGGCTCTGATCAGTTTCGTTGGGTATCTAGACTCTGGTTATTACGTTGAGCTTTCAGCCACTGGTCAGTTTCGTTGTGTATCCAGACTCCGGTTATTACTTTGAGCGTTCAGGCTCTAGTCAGTTTTGTTGGGTATCCAGACTCCGGTTTTTACGTTGAGGGTTCAGGCTCCGGTCATTTTCGTTGGGTATCCAGACTCCGGTTATTATGTTGAGCGTTCAGGCTCCGGTCAGTTTCGTTGGGTATCCAGACTCCGGTTATTTCGTTGAGCGTTCAGGCTCCGGTCAATTTCGTTGTGTATCCAGACTCCGGTTATTGCGTTGATCGTTCAGGCTCCAGTCAATTTCGTTGGGTATCCAGACTCCGGTTATTACGTAGAGCGTTCAGGCTCCGGTCAGTTTCGTTTGGTATCCAGACTTCGGTTATTACGTTGAGCGTTCAGGCTCCGGTCAGTTTCGTTGGGTATCCAGACTCTGTTTATTACGTTGAACATTCAGGCTCCGGTCAGTTTTGTTGGGTATCCAGACTCCGGTTATTACGTTGAGCATTCAGGCTCCGGTCAGTTTCATTGGGTATTCAGACTCTGGTTTTTACATTGAGCGTTTAGGCTCCGGTCAGTTTTGTTGGGTATCCAGACTCCGGTTATTATGTTGAGGGTTCAGGCTCCGGTCAGTTTTGTTGGGTATCTAGACTCCGGTTATTGCGTTGAGTGTTCAGGCTCCGGTCAGTTTCGTTGGGTATCCAGACTCAGGTTATTACGTTGAGCGTTCAGGCTCCGGTCAGTTTCTTTGGGTATCCAGACTCTGGTTATTACGTTGAGCGTTCAGGCACCGGTCAGTTTCGTTGTGTATCCAGACTCCTGTTATTACGTTGCGCGTTCAGGCTCCGGTCAGTTTCGTTGGGTATCTAGACTCCGGTTTTTTACGTTGAGCATTCAGGTTCCGGTCAGTTTTGTTGGGTATCCAGACTCCAGTTATTACATTGAGTGTTCAGGCTCCGGTCAGTTTCGTTGGGTATCAAGACTCAGGTTATTACGTTGAGCGTTCAGGCTCTGATCAGTTTCGTTGGGTGTCCAGACTCAGGTTATTACGTTGAGCGTTCAGGCACCGG
The DNA here is from genome assembly GCA_963859935.3 of Lathyrus sativus. NCBI lineage: Eukaryota > Viridiplantae > Streptophyta > Magnoliopsida > Fabales > Fabaceae > Lathyrus > Lathyrus sativus. Next base: position 461,447 of record CAWUDS030000653.1, on the reverse strand, counting down.
TCAGTTTCGTTGTGTATCCAGACTCCGGTTATTGCGTTGAGCGTTCAGGCTCCAGTCAGTTTTGTTGGGTATCCAGACTCCGGTTTTTACGTTGAGGGTTCAGGCTCCCGTTAGTTTCGTTGGGTATCCAGACTCCGGTTATTACGTTGAGGGTTCAGGCTTCGGTCAATTTCGTTGTGTATCCAGACTCCGGTTATTACGTTGTTCATTCAGGCTCCAGTCAATTTCGTTGGGTATCCAGACTCCGGTTATTACGTAGAGCGTTTAGGCTCCGGTCAGTTTCGTTTGGTATCCAGACTTCGGTTATTACGTTGAGCGTTCAGGCTCCGGTCATTTTCGTTGGGTATCCAGACTCCGGTTATTATGTTGACTGTTCAGGCTCCGGTCAGTTTTGTTGGGTATCCAGACTCTGGTTTTTACGTTGAGTGTTCAGGCTCTGATCAGTTTCGTTGGGTATCTAGACTCTGGTTATTACGTTGAGCTTTCAGGCACCGGTCAGTTTCGTTGTGTATCCAGACTCCGGTTATTACTTTGAGCGTTCAGGCTCTAGTCAGTTTTTTTGGGTATCCAGACTCCAGTTATTACTTTGAGCGTTCAGGCTCCGGTCAGTTTTGTTGGGTATCCAGACTCCGGTTATTATGTTGAGCATTCAGGCTCCGGTCAGTTTCGTTGGGTATCCAGACTCTGGTTTTTACGTTGAGTGTTCAGGCTCTGATCAGTTTCGTTGGGTATCTAGAATCTGGTTATTACGTTGAGCTTTCAGGCACCGGTCAGTTTCGTTGTGTATCCAGACTCCGGTTATTACTTTGAGCGTTCAGGCTCTAGTCAGTTTTGTTGGGTATCCAGACTCCGGTTTTTACGTTGAGGGTTCAGGCTCCAGTCAGTTTCGTTGGGTATCCAGACTCCGGTTATTACGTTGAGCGTTCAGGCTCCGGTCAGTTTCGTTGGGTATCCAGACTCCGGTTATTTCGTTGAGCGTTCAGGCTCCGGTCAATTTCGTTGTGTATCCAGACTCCGGTTATTACGTTGATCGTTCAGGCTCCAGTCAATTTCGTTGGGTATCCAGACTCCGGTTATTACGTAGAGCGTTCAGGCTCCGGTCAGTTTCGTTTGGTATCCAGACTTCGGTTATTACGTTGAGCGTTCAGGCTCCGGTCAGTTTCGTTGGGTATCCAGACTCTGTTTATTACGTTGAACATTCAGGCTCCGGTCAGTTTTGTTGGGTATCCAGACTCCGGTTATTACGTTGAGCATTCAGGCTCCGGTCAGTTTCATTGGGTATTCAGACTCTGGTTTTTACATTGAGCGTTTAGGCTCCGGTCAGTTTTGTTGGGTATCCAGACTCCGGTTATTATGTTGAGGGTTCAGGCTCCGGTCAGTTTTGTTGGGTATCTAGACTCCGGTTATTGCGTTGAGTGTTCAGGCTCCGGTCAGTTTCGTTGGGTATCCAGACTCAGGTTATTACGTTGAGCGTTCAGGCTCCGGTCAGTTTCTTTGGGTATCCAGACTCTGGTTATTACGTTGAGCGTTCAGGCACCGGTCAGTTTCGTTGTGTATCCAGACTCCTGTTATTACGTTGCGCGTTCAGGCTCCGGTCAGTTTCGTTGGGTATCTAGACTCCGGTTTTTTACGTTGAGCATTCAGGTTCCGGTCAGTTTTGTTGGGTATCCAGACTCCAGTTATTACATTGAGTGTTCAGGCTCCGGTCAGTTTCGTTGGGTATCAAGACTCAGGTTATTACGTTGAGCGTTCAGGCTCTGATCAGTTTCGTTGGGTGTCCAGACTCAGGTTATTACGTTGAGCGTTCAGGCACCGGTCAGTTTCGTTGTGTATCCAGACTCCGGTTATTGCGTTGAGCGTTCAGGCTCCAGTCAGTTTTGTTGGGTATCCAGACTCCGGTTTTTACGTTGAGGGTTCAGGCTCCCGTTAGTTTCGTTGGGTATCCAGACTCCGGTTATTACGTTGAGGGTTCAGGCTTCGGTCAATTTCGTTGTGTATCCAGACTCCGGTTATTACGTTGTTCGTTCAGGCTCCAGTCAATTTCGTTGGGTATCCAGACTCCGGTTATTACGTAGAGCGTTTAGGCTCCGGTCAGTTTCGTTTGGTATCCAGACTTCGGTTATTACGTTGAGCGTTCAGGCTCCGGTCATTTTCGTTGGGTATCCAGACTCCGGTTATTATGTTGACTGTTCAGGCTCCGGTCAGTTTTGTTGGGTATCCAGACTCTGGTTTTTACGTTGAGTGTTCAGGCTCTGATCAGTTTCGTTGGGTATCTAGACTCTGGTTATTACGTTGAGCTTTCAGGCACCGGTCAGTTTCGTTGTGTATCCAGACTCCGGTTATTACTTTGAGCGTTCAGGCTCTAGTCAGTTTTTTTGGGTATCCAGACTCCAGTTATTACTTTGAGCGTTCAGGCTCCGGTCAGTTTTGTTGGGTATCCAGACTCCGGTTATTATGTTGAGCATTCAGGCTCCGGTCAGTTTCGTTGGGTATCCAGACTCTGGTTTTTACGTTGAGTGTTCAGGCTCTGATCAGTTTCGTTGGGTATCTAGAATCTGGTTATTACGTTGAGCTTTCAGGCACCGGTCAGTTTCGTTGTGTATCCAGACTCCGGTTATTACTTTGAGCGTTCAGGCTCTAGTCAGTTTTGTTGGGTATCCAGACTCCGGTTTTTACGTTGAGGGTTCAGGCTCCGGTCAGTTTCGTTGGGTATCCAGACTCCGGTTATTACGTTGAGCGTTCAGGCTCCGGTCAGTTTCGTTGGGTATCCAGACTCCGGTTATTTCGTTGAGCGTTCAGGCTCCGGTCAATTTCGTTGTGTATCCAGACCCCGGTTATTACGTTGATCGTTCAGGCTCCAGTCAATTTCGTTGGGTATCCAGACTCCGGTTATTACGTAGAGCGTTCAGGCTCCGGTCAGTTTCGTTTGGTATCCAGACTTCGGTTATTACGTTGAGCGTTCAGGCTCCGGTCAGTTTCGTTGGGTATCCAGACTCTGTTTATTACGTTGAACATTCAGGCTCCGGTCAGTTTTGTTGGGTATCCAGACTCCGGTTATTACGTTGAGCATTCAGGCTCCGGTCAGTTTCATTGGGTATTCAGACTCTGGTTTTTACATTGAGCGTTTAGGCTCCGGTCAGTTTTGTTGGGTATCCAGACTCCGGTTATTATGTTGAGGGTTCAGGCTCCGGTCAGTTTTGTTGGGTATCCAGACTCCAGTTATTGCGTTGAGTGTTCAGGCTCCGGTCAGTTTCGTTGGGTATCCAGACTCAGGTTATTACGTTGAGCGTTCAGGCTCCGGTCAGTTTCTTTGGGTATCCAGACTCTAGTTATTACGTTGAGCGTTCAGGCACCGGTCAGTTTCGTTGTGTATCCAGACTCCTGTTATTACGTTGCGCGTTCAGGCTCCGGTCAGTTTCATTGGGTATCTAGACTCCGGTTTTTTACGTTGAGCGTTCAGGTTCCGGTCAGTTTTGTTGGGTATCCAGACTCCAGTTATTACATTGAGTGTTCAGGCTCCGGTCAGTTTCGTTGGGTATCAAGACTCAGGTTATTACGTTGAGCGTTCAGGCTCTGATCAGTTTCGTTCGGTGTCCAGACTCAGGTTATTACGTTGAGCGTTCAGGCACCGGTCAGTTTCGTTGTGTATCCAGACTCCGGTTATTGCGTTGAGCGTTCAGGCTCCAGTCAGTTTTGTTGGGTATCCAGACTCCGGTTTTTACGTTGAGGGTTCAGGCTCCCGTTAGTTTCGTTGGGTATCCAGACTCCGGTTATTACGTTGAGGGTTCAGGCTTCGGTCAATTTCGTTGTGTATCCAGACTCCGGTTATTACGTTGTTCGTTCAGGCTCAAGTCAATTTCGTTGGGTATCCAAACTCCGGTTATTACGTAGAGCGTTTAGGCTCCGGTCAGTTTCGTTTGGTATCCAGACTTCGGTTATTACGTTGAGCGTTCAGGCTCCGGTCATTTTTGTTGGGTATCCAGACTCCGGTTATTATGTTGAATGTTCAGGCTCCGGTCAGTTTTGTTGGGTATCCAGACTCTGGTTTTTACGTTGAGTGTTCAGGCTCTGATCAGTTTCGTTGGGTATCTAGACTCTGGTTATTACGTTGAGCTTTCAGGCACCGGTCAGTTTCGTTGTGTATCCAGACTCCGGTTATTACTTTGAGCGTTACGGCTCTAGTCAGTTTTTTTGGGTATCCAGACTCCAGTTATTACTTTGAGCGTTCAGGCTCCGGTCAGTTTTGTTGGGTATCCAGACTCCGGTTATTATGTTGAGCATTCAGGCTCCGGTCAGTTTCGTTGGGTATCCAGACTCTGGTTTTTACGTTGAGTGTTCAGGCTCTGATCAGTTTCGTTGGGTATCTAGACTCTGGTTATTACGTTGAGCTTTCAGGCACCGGTCAGTTTCGTTGTGTATCCAGACTCCGGTTATTACTTTGAGCGTTCAGGCTCTAGTCAGTTTTGTTGGGTATCCAGACTCCGGTTTTTACGTTGAGGGTTCAGGCTCCGGTCAGTTTCGTTGGGTATCCAGACTCCGGTTATTACGTTGAGCGTTCAGGCTCCGGTCAGTTTCGTTGGGTATCCAGACTCCGGTTATTTCGTTGAGCGTTCAGGCTCCGGTCAATTTCGTTGTGTATCCAGACTCCGGTTATTACGTTGATCGTTCAGGCTCCAGTCAATTTCGTTGGGTATCCAGACTCCGGTTATTACATAGAGCGTTCAGGCTCCGGTCAGTTTCGTTTGGTATCCAGACTTCGGTTATTACGTTGAGCGTTCAGGCTCCGGTCTGTTTCGTTGGGTATCCAGACTCTGTTTATTACGTTGAACATTCAGGCTCCGGTCAGTTTTGTTGGGTATCCAGACTCCGGTTATTACATTGAGCATTCAGGCTCCGGTCAGTTTCATTGGGTATTCAGACTCTGGTTTTTACATTGAGCGTTTAGGCTCCGGTCAGTTTTGTTGGGTATCCAGACTCCGATTATTATGTTGAGGGTTCAGGCTCCAATCCGTTTTGTTGGGTATCCAGACTCCGGTTATTGCGTTGAGTGTTCAGGCTCCGGTCAGTTTCGTTGGGTATCCAAACTCAGGTTATTACGTTGAGCGTTCAGGCTCCGGTCAGTTTCTTTGGGTATCCAGACTCTGGTTATTACGTTGAGCGTTCAGGCACCGGTCAGTTTCGTTGTGTATCCAGACTCCTGTTATTACGTTGCGCGTTCAGGCTCCGGTCAGTTTCGTTGGGTATCTAGACTCCGGTTTTTTACGTTGAGCATTCAGGTTCCGGTCAGTTTTGTTGGGTATCCAGACTCCAGTTATTACATTGAGTGTTCAGGCTCCGGTCAGTTTCGTTGGGTATCAAGACTCAGGTTATTACGTTGAGCGTTCAGGCTCTGATCAGTTTCGTTGGGTGTCCAGACTCAGGTTATTACGTTGAGCGTTCAGGCACCGGTCAGTTTCGTTGTGTATCCAGACTCCGGTTATTGCGTTGAGCGTTCAGGCTCCAGTCAGTTTTGTTGGGTATCCAGACTCCGGTTTTTACGTTGAGGGTTCAGGCTCCCGTTAGTTTCGTTGGGTATCCAGACTCCGGTTATTACATTGAGGGTTCAGGCTTCGGTCAATTTCGTTCTGTATCCAGACTCCGGTTATTACGTTGTTCGTTCAGGCTCCAGTCAATTTCGTTGGGTATCCAGACTCCGGTTATTACGTAGAGCGTTTAGGCTCCGGTCAGTTTCGTTTGGTATCCAGACTTCGGTTATTACGTTGAGCGTTCAGGCTCCGGTCATTTTCGTTGGGTATCCAGACTCCAGTTATTATGTTGACTGTTCAGGCTCCGGTCAGTTTTGTTGGGTATCCAGACTCTGGTTTTTACGTTGAGTGTTCAGGCTCTGATCAGTTTCGTTGGGTATCTAGACTCTGGTTATTACGTTGAGCTTTCAGGCACCGGTCAGTTTCGTTGTGTATCCAGACTCCGGTTATTACTTTGAGCGTTTAGGCTCTAGTCAGTTTTTTTGGGTATCCAGACTCCAGTTATTACTTTGAGCGTTCAGGCTCCGGTCAGTTTTGTTGGGTATCCAGACTCCGGTTATTATGTTGAGCATTCAGGCTCCGGTCAGTTTCGTTGGGTATCCAGACTCTGGTTTTTACGTTGAGTGTTCAGGCTCTGATCAGTTTCGTTGGGTATCTAGAATCTGGTTATTACGTTGAGCTTTCAGGCACCGGTCAGTTTCGTTGTGTATCCAGACTCCGGTTATTACTTTGAGCGTTCAGGCTCTAGTCAGTTTTGTTGGGTATCCAGACTCCGGTTTTTACGTTGAGGGTTCAGGCTCCGGTCAGTTTCGTTGGGTATCCAGACTCCGGTTATTACGTTGAGCGTTCAGGCTCCGGTCAGTTTCGTTGGGTATCCAGACTCCGGTTATTTCGTTGAGCGTTCAGGCTCCGGTCAATTTCGTTGTGTATCCAGACTCCGGTTATTACGTTGATCGTTCAGGCTCCAGTCAATTTCGTTGGGTATCCAGACTCCGGTTATTACGTAGAGCGTTCAGGCTCCGGTCAGTTTCGTTTGGTATCCAGACTTCGGTTATTACGTTGAGCGTTCAGGCTCCGGTCAGTTTCGTTGGGTATCCAGACTCTGTTTATTACGTTGAACATTCAGGCTCCGGTCAGTTTTGTTGGGTATCCAGACTCCGGTTATTACGTTGAGCATTCAGGCTCCGGTCAGTTTCATTGGGTATTCAGACTCTGGTTTTTACATTGAGCGTTTAGGCTCCGGTCAGTTTTGTTGGGTATCCAGACTCCGGTTATTATGTTGAGGGTTCAGGCTCCGGTCAGTTTTGTTGGGTATCCAGACTCCGGTTATTGCGTTGAGTGTTCAGGCTCCGGTCAGTTTCGTTGGGTATCCAGACTCAGGTTATTACGTTGAGCGTTCAGGCTCCGGTCAGTTTCTTTGGGTATCCAGACTCTGGTTATTACGTTGAGCGTTCAGGCACCGGTCAGTTTCGTTGTGTATCCAGACTCCTGTTATTACGTTGCGCGTTCAGGCTCCGGTCAGTTTCATTGGGTATCTAGACTCCGGTTTTTTACGTTGAGCGTTCAGGTTCCGGTCAGTTTTGTTGGGTATCCAGACTCCAGTTATTACATTGAGTGTTCAGGCTCCGGTCAGTTTCGTTGGGTATCAAGACTCAGGTTATTACGTTGAGCGTTCAGGCTCTGATCAGTTTCGTTCGGTGTCCAGACTCAGGTTATTACGTTGAGCGTTCAGGCACCGGTCAGTTTCGTTGTGTATCCAGACTCCGGTTATTGCGTTGAGCGTTCAGGCTCCAGTCAGTTTTGTTGGGTATCCAGACTCCGGTTTTTACGTTGAGGGTTCAGGCTCCCGTTAGTTTCGTTGGGTATCCAGACTCCGGTTATTACGTTGAGGGTTCAGGCTTCGGTCAATTTCGTTGTGTATCCAGACTCCGGTTATTACGTTGTTCGTTCAGGCTCAAGTCAATTTCGTTGGGTATCCAAACTCCGGTTATTACGTAGAGCGTTTAGGCTCCGGTCAGTTTCGTTTGGTATCCAGACTTCGGTTATTACGTTGAGCGTTCAGGCTCCGGTCATTTTTGTTGGGTATCCAGACTCCGGTTATTATGTTGAATGTTCAGGCTCCGGTCAGTTTTGTTGGGTATCCAGACTCTGGTTTTTACGTTGAGTGTTCAGGCTCTGATCAGTTTCGTTGGGTATCTAGACTCTGGTTATTACGTTGAGCTTTCAGGCACCGGTCAGTTTCGTTGTGTATCCAGACTCCGGTTATTACTTTGAGCGTTCAGGCTCTAGTCAGTTTTTTTGGGTATCCAGACTCCAGTTATTACTTTGAGCGTTCAGGCTCCGGTCAGTTTTGTTGGGTATCCAGACTCCGGTTATTATGTTGAGCATTCAGGCTCCGGTCAGTTTCGTTGGGTATCCAGACTCTGGTTTTTACGTTGAGTGTTCAGGCTCTGATCAGTTTCGTTGGGTATCTAGACTCTGGTTATTACGTTGAGCTTTCAGGCACCGGTCAGTTTCGTTGTGTATCCAGACTCCGGTTATTACTTTGAGCGTTCAGGCTCTAGTCAGTTTTGTTGGGTATCCAGACTCCGGTTTTTACGTTGAGGGTTCAGGCTCCGGTCAGTTTCGTTGGGTATCCAGACTCCGGTTATTACGTTGAGCGTTCAGGCTCCGGTCAGTTTCGTTGGGTATCCAGACTCCGGTTATTTCGTTGAGCGTTCAGGCTCCGGTCAATTTCGTTGTGTATCCAGACTCCGGTTATTACGTTGATCGTTCAGGCTCCAGTCAATTTCGTTGGGTATCCAGACTCCGGTTATTACATAGAGCGTTCAGGCTCCGGTCAGTTTCGTTTGGTATCCAGACTTCGGTTATTACGTTGAGCGTTCAGGCTCCGGTCAGTTTCGTTGGGTATCCAGACTCTGTTTATTACGTTGAACATTCAGGCTCCGGTCAGTTTTGTTGGGTATCCAGACTCCGGTTATTACATTGAGCATTCAGGCTCCGGTCAGTTTCATTGGGTATTCAGACTCTGGTTTTTACATTGAGCGTTTAGGCTCCGGTCAGTTTTGTTGGGTATCCAGACTCCGATTATTATGTTGAGGGTTCAGGCTCCAATCCGTTTTGTTGGGTATCCAGACTCCGGTTATTGCGTTGAGTGTTCAGGCTCCGGTCAGTTTCGTTGGGTATCCAAACTCAGGTTATTACGTTGAGCGTTCAGGCTCCGGTCAGTTTCTTTGGGTATCCAGACTCTGGTTATTACGTTGAGCGTTCAGGCACCGGTCAGTTTCGTTGTGTATCCAGACTCCTGTTATTACGTTGCGCGTTCAGGGTTCGGTCAGTTTCGTTGGGTATCTAGACTCCGGTTTTTTACGTTGAGCGTTCAGGTTCCGGTCAGTTTTGTTGGGTATCCAGACTCCAGTTATTACATTGAGTGTTCAGGCTCCGGTCAGTTTCGTTGGGTATCAAGACTCAGGTTATTACGTTGAGCGTTCAGGCTCTGATCAGTTTCGTTGGGTGTCCAGACTCAGGTTATTACGTTGAGCGTTCAGGCACTGGTCAGTTTCGTTGTGTATCCAGACTCCGGTTATTGCGTTGAGCGTTCAGGCTCCAGTCAGTTTTGTTGGGTATCCAGACTCCGGTTTTTACGTTGAGGGTTCAGGCTCCCGTCAGTTTCGTTGGGTATCCAGACTCCGGTTATTACGTTGAGGGTTCAGGCTCCAGTCAATTTCGTTGTGTATCCAGACTCCGGTTATTACGTTGTTCGTTCAGGCTCCAGTCAATTTCGTTGGGTATCCAGACTCCGGTTATTACGTAGAGCGTTCAGGCTCCGGTCAGTTTCGTTTGGTATCCAGACTTCGGTTATTACGTTGAGCGTTCAGGCTCCGGTCATTTTCGTTGGGTATCCAGACTCTGGTTATTATGTTGAGTGTTCAGGCTCCGGTCAGTTTCGTTGGGTATCAAGACTCAGGTTATTACGTTGAGCGTTCAGGCTCTGATCAGTTTCGTTGGGTATCCAGACTCTGGTTATTACGTTGAGCTTTCAGGTACCGGTCAGTTTCGTTGTGTATCCAGACTCCGGTTTTTACTTTGAGCGTTCAGGCTCCAGTCAGTTTTGTTGGGTATCCAGACTCCGGTTTTTAGGTTGAGGGTTCAGGCTCCGGTCAGTTTCGTTGGGTATCCAGACTCCGGTTATTACGTTGAGCGTTCAGGCTCCGGTCAGTTTCGTTGGGTATCCAGACTCCGGTTATTTCGTTGAGCGTTCAGGCTCCGGTCAATTTCGTTGTGTATCCAGACTCCGGTTATTACGTTGATCGTTCAGGCTCTGGTCAGTTTCGTTTGGTATCCAGACTTCGGTTATTACGTTGAGCGTTCAGGCTCCGGTCAGTTTCGTTGGGTATCTAGACTCCGTTTATTACGTTGAACATTCAGGCTCCGGTCAGTTTCGTTGGGTATCCAGACTCCGGTTATTACGTTGAGCATTCAGGATCTGGTCAGTTTCGTTGGGTATTCAGACTCTGGTTTTTACGTTCAGCGTTTAGGCTCCGGTCAGTTTTGTTGGGTATCCAGACTCCGGTTATTATGTTGAGGGTTCAGGCTCCGGTCAGTTTTGTTGGGTATCCAGACTCCGGTTATTACGTTGAGTGTTCAGGCTCCGGTCAGTTTCGTTGGGTATCCAGACTCAGGTTATTACGTTGAGCGTTCAGGCTCTGGTCAGTTTCTTTGGGTATCCAGACTCCGGTTATTACGTTGAGCGTTCAGGCACCGGTCAGTTTCGTTGTGTATCCAGACTCCGGTTATTACGTTGAGCGTTCAGGCTCCGGTCAGTTTCGTTGGGTATCCAGACTCCGGTTATTTTGTTGAGCGTTCAGGCTCCGGTCAATTTCGTTGTGTATCCAGACTCCGGTTATTGCGTTGAGCGTTCAGGCTCCAATCAGTTTTGTTGGGTATCCAGACTCCGGTTTTTATGTTGAGGGTTCAGGCTCCGGTCAGTTTCGTTGGGTATCCAGATTCCGGTTATTACGTTGAGGGTTCAGGCTCCGGTCAATTTCGTTGTGTATCCAGACTCCGGTTATTACGTTGATCGTTCAGGCTCCAGTCAATTTCGTTGGGTATCCAGACTCCGGTTATTACGTAGAGCGTTCAGGCTCTGGTCAGTTTCGTTTGGTATCCAGACTTCGGTTATTACCTTGAGCGTTCAGGCTCCGGTCAGTTTCGTTGAGTATCTAAACTCCGTTTATTACGTTGAACATTCAGGCTCCGGTCAGTTTCGTTGGGTATCCAGACTCCGGTTATTACGTTGAGCATTCAGGATACGGTCAGTTTCGTTGGGTATTCAGACTCTGGTTTTTACGTTGAGCGTTTAGGCTCTGGTCAGTTTTGTTGGGTATCCAGACTCCGGTTATTATGTTGAGGGTTCAGGCTCCGTTCAGTTTTGTTGGGTATCCAGACTCCGGTTATTACATTGAGCATTCAGGCTCCGGTCAGTTTCATTGGGTATTCAGACTCTGGTTTTTACATTGAGCGTTTAGGCTCCGGTCAGTTTTGTTGGGTATCCAGACTCCGATTATTATGTTGAGGGTTCAGGCTCCGGTCAGTTTTGTTGGGTATCTAGACTCCGGTTATTGCGTTGAGTGTTCAGGCTCCGGTCAGTTTCGTTGGGTATCCAGACTCAGGTTATTACGTTGAGCGTTCAGGCTCCGGTCAGTTTCTTTGGGTATCCAGACTCTGGTTATTACGTTGAGCGTTCAGGCACCGGTCAGTTTCGTTGTGTATCCAGACTCCTGTTATTACGTTGCGCGTTCAGGCTTCGGTTAGTTTCGTTGGGTATCTAGACTCCGGTTTTTTACGTTGAGCGTTCAGGTTCCGGTCAGTTTTGTTGGGTATCCAGACTCCAGTTATTACATTGAGTGTTCAGGCTCCCGTCAGTTTCGTTGGGTATCCAGACTCCGGTTATTACGTTGAGGGTTCAGGCTCCAGTCAATTTCGTTGTGTATCCAGACTCCGGTTATTACGTTGTTCGTTCAGGCTCCAGTCAATTTCGTTGGGTATCCAGACTCCGGTTATTACGTAGAGCGTTCAGGCTCCGGTCAGTTTCGTTTGGTATCCAGACTTCGGTTATTACGTTGAGCGTTCAGGCTCCGGTCATTTTCGTTGGGTATCCAGACTCTGGTTATTATGTTGAGTGTTCAGGCTCCGGTCAGTTTCGTTGGGTATCAAGACTCAGGTTATTACGTTGAGCGTTCAGGCTCTGATCAGTTTCGTTGGGTATCCAGACTCTGGTTATTACGTTGAGCTTTCAGGTACCGGTCAGTTTCGTTGTGTATCCAGACTCCGGTTTTTACTTTGAGCGTTCAGGCTCCAGTCAGTTTTGTTGGGTATCCAGACTCCGGTTTTTAGGTTGAGGGTTCAGGCTCCGGTCAGTTTCGTTGGGTATCCAGACTCCGGTTATTACGTTGAGCGTTCAGGCTCCGGTCAGTTTCGTTGGGTATCCAGACTCCGGTTATTTCGTTGAGCGTTCAGGCTCCGGTCAATTTCGTTGTGTATCCAGACTCCGGTTATTACGTTGATCGTTCAGGCTCTGGTCAGTTTCGTTTGGTATCCAGACTTCGGTTATTACGTTGAGCGTTCAGGCTCCGGTCAGTTTCGTTGGGTATCTAGACTCCGTTTATTACGTTGAACATTCAGGCTCCGGTCAGTTTCGTTGGGTATCCAGACTCCGGTTATTACGTTGAGCATTCAGGATCTGGTCAGTTTCGTTGGGTATTCAGACTCTGGTTTTTACGTTCAGCGTTTAGGCTCCGGTCAGTTTTGTTGGGTATCCAGACTCCGGTTATTATGTTGAGGGTTCAGGCTCCGGTCAGTTTTGTTGGGTATCCAGACTCCGGTTATTACGTTGAGTGTTCAGGCTCCGGCCAGTTTCGTTGGGTATCCAGACTCAGGTTATTACGTTGAGCGTTCAGGCTCTGGTCAGTTTTTTTGGGTATCCAGACTCCGGTTATTACGTTGAGCGTTCAAGCACCGGTCAGTTTCGTTGTGTATCCAGACTCCGGTTATTACGTTGAGCGTTCAGGCTCCGGTCAGTTTCGTTGGGTATCCAGACTCCGGTTATTTTGTTGAGCGTTCAGGCTCTGGTCAATTTCGTTGTGTATCCAGACTCCGGTTATTGCGTTGAGCGTTCAGGCTCCAATCAGTTTTGTTGGGTATCCAGACTCCGGTTTTTATGTTGAGGGTTCAGGCTCCGGTCAGTTTCGTTGGGTATCCAGATTCCGGTTATTACGTTGAGGGTTCAGGCTCCGGTCAATTTCGTTGTGTATCCAGACTCCGGTTATTACGTTGATCGTTCAGGCTCCAGTCAATTTCGTTGGGTATCCAGACTCCGGTTATTACGTAGAGCGTTCAGGCTCTGGTCAGTTTCGTTTGGTATCCAGACTTCGGTTATTACCTTGAGCGTTCAGGCTCCGGTCAGTTTCGTTGAGTATCTAAACTCCGTTTATTACGTTGAACATTCAGGCTCCGGTCAGTTTCGTTGGGTATCCAGACTCTGGTTTTTACGTTGAGCATTTAGGCTCCGGTCAGTTTTGTTGGGTATCCAGACTCCGGTTATTATGTTGAGGGTTCAGGCTCCGTTCAGTTTTGTTGGGTATCCAGACTCCGGTTATTACATTGAGCATTCAGGCTCCGGTCAGTTTCATTGGGTATTCAGACTCTGGTTTTTACATTGAGCGTTTAGGCTCCGGTCAGTTTTGTTGGGTATCCAGACTCCGATTATTATGTTGAGGGTTCAGGCTCCGGTCAGTTTTGTTGGGTATCCAGACTCCGGTTATTGCGTTGAGTGTTCAGGCTCCGGTCAGTTTCGTTGGGTATCCAGACTCAGGTTATTACGTTGAGCGTTCAGGCTCCGGTCAGTTTCTTTGGGTATCCAGACTCTGGTTATTACGTTGAGCGTTCAGGCACCGGTCAGTTTCGTTGTGTATCCAGACTCCTGTTATTACGTTGCGCGTTCAGGCTTCGGTTAGTTTCGTTGGTATCTAGACTCCGGTTTTTTACGTTGAGCGTTCAGGTTCCGGTCAGTTTTGTTGGGTATCCAGACTCCAGTTATTACATTGAGTGTTCAGGCTCCGGTCAGTTTCGTTGGGTATCAAGACTCAGGTTATTACGTTGAGCGTTCAGGCTCTGATCAGTTTCGTTGGGTGTCCAGACTCAGGTTATTACGTTGAGCGTTCAGGCACCGGTCAGTTTCGTTGTGTATCCAGACTCCGGTTATTGCGTTGAGCGTTCAGGCTCCAGTCAGTCTTGTTGGGTATCCAGACTCCGGTTTTTACGTTGAGGGTTCAGGCTCCCGTCAGTTTCGTTGGGTATCCAGACTCCGGTTATTACGTTGAGGGTTCAGGCTCCGGTCAATTTCGTTGTGTATCCAGACTCCGGTTATTACGTTGTTCGTTCAGGCTCCAGTCAATTTCGTTGGGTATCCAGACTCCGGTTATTACGTAGAGCGTTCAGGCTCCGGTCAGTTTCGTTTGGTATCCAGACTTCGGTTATTACGTTGAGCGTTCAGGCTCCGGTCATTTTTGTTGGGTATCCAGACTCCGGTTATTATGTTGAGTGTTCAGGCTCCGGTCAGTTTCGTTGGGTATCAAGACTCAGGTTATTACGTCGAGCGTTCAGGCTCTGATCAGTTTCGTTGGGTATCCAGACTCTGGTTATTACGTTGAGCTTTCAGGTACCGGTCAGTTTCGTTGTGTATCCAGACTCCGGTTTTTACTTTGAGCGTTCAGGCTCCAGTCAGTTTTGTTGGGTATCCAGACTCCGGTTTTTAGGTTGATGGTTCAGGCTCCGGTCAGTTTCGTTGGGTATCCAGACTCCGGTTATTACGTTGAGCGTTCAGGCTCCGGTCAGTTTCGTTGGGTATCCAGACTCCGGTTATTGCGTTGAGCGTTCAGGCTCCAATCAGTTTTGTTGGGTATCCAGACTCCGGTTTTTATGTTGAGGGTTCAGGCTCCGGTCAGTTTCGTTGGGTATCCAGATTCCGGTTATTACGTTGAGGGTTCCGGCTCCGGTCAATTTCGTTGTGTATCCAGACTCCGGTTATTACGTTGATCGTTCAGGCTCCAGTCAATTTCGTTGGGTATCCAGACTCCGGTTATTACGTAGAGCGTTCAGGCTCTGGTCAGTTTCGTTTGGTATCCAGACTTCGGTTATTACCTTGAGCGTTCAGGCTCCGGTCAGTTTCGTTGAGTATCTAAACTCCGTTTATTACGTTGAACATTCAGGCTCCGGTCAGTTTCGTTGGGTATCCAGACTCCGGTTATTACGTTGAGCATTCAGGATACGGTCAGTTTCGTTGGGTATTCAGACTCTGGTTTTTACGTTGAGCGTTTAGGCTCCGGTCAGTTTTGTTGGGTATCCAGACTCCGGTTATTATGTTGAGGGTTCAGGCTCCGTTCAGTTTTGTTGGGTATCCAGACTCCGGTTATTACATTGAGCATTCAGGCTCCGGTCAGTTTCATTGGGTATTCAGACTCTGGTTTTTACATTGAGCGTTTATGCTCCGGTCAGTTTTGTTGGGTATCCAGACTCCGATTATTATGTTGAGGGTTCAGGCTCCGGTCAGTTTTGTTGGGTATCCAGACTCCGGTTATTACGTTGAGCGTTCAGGCTCCGGTCAGTTTCTTTGGGTATCCAGACTCTGGTTATTACGTTGAGCGTTCAGGCACCGGTCAGTTTCGTTGTGTATCCAGACTCCTGTTATTACGTTGCGCGTTCAGGCTTCGGTTAGTTTCGTTGGTATCTAGACTCCGGTTTTTTACGTTGAGCGTTCAGGTTCCGGTCAGTTTTGTTGGGTATCCAGACTCCAGTTATTACATTGAGTGTTCAGGCTCCGGTCAGTTTCGTTGGGTATCAAGACTCAGGTTATTACGTTGAGCGTTCAGGCTCTGATCAGTTTCGTTGGGTGTCCAGACTCAGGTTATTACGTTGAGCGTTCAGGCACCGGTCAGTTTCGTTGTGTATCCAGACTCCGGTTATTGCGTTGAGCGTTCAGGCTCCAGTCAGTCTTGTTGGGTATCCAGACTCCGGTTTTTACGTTGAGGGTTCAGGCTCCCGTCAGTTTCGTTGGGTATCCAGACTCCGGTTATTACGTTGAGGGTTCAGGCTCCGGTCAATTTCGTTGTGTATCCAGACTCCGGTTATTACGTTGTTCGTTCAGGCTCCAGTCAATTTCGTTGGGTATCCAGACTCCGGTTATTACGTAGAGCGTTCAGGCTCCGGTCAGTTTCGTTTGGTATCCAGACTTCGGTTATTACGTTGAGCGTTCAGGCTCCGGTCATTTTTGTTGGGTATCCAGACTCCGGTTATTATGTTGAGTGTTCAGGCTCCGGTCAGTTTCGTTGGGTATCAAGACTCAGGTTATTACGTCGAGCGTTCAGGCTCTGATCAGTTTCGTTGGGTATCCAGACTCTAGTTATTACGTTGAGTTTTCAGGTACCGGTCAGTTTCGTTGTGTATCCAGACTCCGGTTTTTACTTTGAGCGTTCAGGCTCCAGTCAGTTTTGTTGGGTATCCAGACTCCGGTTTTTAGGTTGATGGTTCAGGTTCCGGTCAGTTTCGTTGGGTATCCAGACTCCGGTTATTACGTTGAGCGTTCAGGCTCCGGTCAGTTTCGTTGGGTATCCAGACTCCGGTTATTGCGTTGAGCGTTCAGGCTCCAATCAGTTTTGTTGGGTATCCAGACTCCGGTTTTTATGTTGAGGGTTCAGGCTCCGGTCAGTTTCGTTGGGTATCCAGATTCCGGTTATTACGTTGAGGGTTCCGGCTCCGGTCAATTTCGTTGTGTATCCAGACTCCGGTTATTACGTTGATCGTTCAGGCTCCAGTCAATTTCGTTGGGTATCCAGACTCCGGTTATTACGTAGAGCGTTCAGGCTCTGGTCAGTTTCGTTTGGTATCCAGACTTCGGTTATTACCTTGAGCGTTCAGGCTCCGGTCAGTTTCGTTGAGTATCTAAACTCCGTTTATTACGTTGAACATTCAGGCTCCGGTCAGTTTCGTTGGGTATCCAGACTCCGGTTATTACGTTGAGCATTCAGGATACGGTCAGTTTCGTTGGGTATTCAGACTCTGGTTTTTACGTTGAGCGTTTAGGCTCCGGTCAGTTTTGTTGGGTATCCAGACTCCGGTTATTATGTTGAGGGTTCAGGCTCCGTTCAGTTTTGTTGGGTATCCAGACTCCGGTTATTACATTGAGCATTCAGGCTCCGGTCAGTTTCATTGGGTATTCAGACTCTGGTTTTTACATTGAGCGTTTATGCTCCGGTCAGTTTTGTTGGGTATCCAGACTCCGATTATTATGTTGAGGGTTCAGGCTCCGGTCAGTTTTGTTGGGTATCCTGACTCCGTTTATTGCATTGAGTGTTCAGGCTCCGATCAGTTTCGTTGGGTATCCAGACTCAGGTTATTACGTTGAGCGTTCAGGCTCCGGTCAGTTTCTTTGGGTATCCAGACTCTGGTTATTACGTTGAGCGTTCAGGCACCGGTCAGTTTCGTTGTGTATCCAGACTCCTGTTATTACGTTGCGCGTTCAGGCTTCGGTCAGTTTCGTTGGGTATCTTGACTCCGGTTTTTTACGTTGAGCGTTCAGGTTCCGGTCAGTTTTGTTGGGTATCCAGACTCCAGTTATTACATTGAGTGTTCAGGCTCCGGTCAGTTTCGTTGGGTATCAAGACTCAGGTTATTACGTTGAGCGTTCAGGCTCTGATCAGTTTCGTTGGGTGTCCAGACTCAGGTTATTACGTTGAGCGTTCAGGCACCGGTCAGTTTCGTTGTGTATCCAGACTCCGGTTATTGCGTTGAGCGTTCAGGCTCCAGTCAGTCTTGTTGGGTATCCAGACTCCGGTTTTTACGTTGAGGGTTCAGGCTCCCGTCAGTTTCGTTGGGTATCCAGACTCCGGTTATTACGTTGAGGGTTCAGGCTCCGGTTAATTTCGTTGTGTATCCAGACTCCGGTTATTACGTTGTTCGTTCAGGCTCCAGTCAATTTCGTTGGGTATCCAGACTCCGGTTATTACGTAGAGCGTTCAGGCTCCGGTCAGTTTCATTTGGTATCCAGACTTCGGTTATTACGTTGAGCGTTCAGGCTCCGGTCATTTTTGTTGGGTATCCAGACTCCGGTTATTATGTTGAGTGTTCAGGCTCCGGTCAGTTTCGTTGGGTATCAAGACTCAGGTTATTACGTCGAGCGTTCAGGCTCTGATCAGTTTCGTTGGGTATCCAGACTCTGGTTATTACGTTGAGCTTTCAGGTACCGGTCAGTTTCGTTGTGTATCCAGACTCCGGTTTTTACTTTGAGCGTTCAGGCTCCAGTCAGTTTTGTTGGGTATCCAGACTCCGGTTTTTAGGTTGATGGTTCAGGCTCCGGTCAGTTTCGTTGGGTATCCAGACTCCGGTTATTACGTTGAGCGTTCAGGCTCCGGTCAGTTTCGTTGGGTATCCAGACTCCGGTTATTGCGTTGAGCGTTCAGGCTCCAATCAGTTTTGTTGGGTATCCAGACTCCGGTTTTTATGTTGAGGGTTCAGGCTCCGGTCAGTTTCGTTGGGTATCCAGATTCCGGTTATTACGTTGAGGGTTCCGGCTCCGGTCAATTTCGTTGTGTATCCAGACTCCGGTTATTACGTTGATCGTTCAGGCTCCAGTCAATTTCGTTGGGTATCCAGACTCCGGTTATTACGTAGAGCGTTTAGGCTCTGGTCAGTTTCGTTTGGTATCCAGACTTCGGTTATTACCTTGAGCGTTCAGGCTCCGGTCAGTTTCGTTGAGTATCTAAACTCCGTTTATTACGTTGAACATTCAGGCTCCGGTCAGTTTCGTTGGGTATCCAGACTCCGGTTATTACGTTGTGCATTCAGGATACGGTCAGTTTCGTTGGGTATCCAGACTCTGGTTTTTACGTTGAGCGTTCAGGCTCCGGTCAGTTTTGTTGGGTATCCAGACTCCGGTTATTACGTTGAGCGTTCAGGCTCTGATCAGTTTCGTTGGGTATCAAGACTCAGGTTATTACGTCGAGCGTTCAGGCACCGGTCAGTTTCGTTGGGTATCCAGACTCCGGTTATTACGTTGAGCTTTCAGGTACCGGTCAGTTTCGTTGTGTATCCAGACTCCGGTTTTTACTTTGAGCGTTCAGGCTCCCGTCAGTTTCGTTGGGTATCCAGACTCCGGTTTTTAGGTTGATGGTTCAGGCTCCGGTCAGTTTCGTTGGGTATCCAGACTCCGGTTATTACGTTGAGCGTTCAGGCTCCGGTCAGTTTCGTTGGGTATCCAGACTCCGGTTATTGCGTTGAGCGTTCAGGCTCCGGTCAGTTTCGTTTGGTATCCAGACTTCGGTTATTACGTTGAGCGTTCAGGCTCCGGTCATTTTTGTTGGGTATCCAGACTCCGGTTATTATGTTGAGTGTTCAGGCTCCGGTCAGTTTCGTTGGGTATCAAGACTCAGGTTATTACGTTGAGCGTTCAGGCTCTGATCAGTTTCGTTGGGTATCCAGACTCTGGTTATTACGTTGAGCTTTCAGGTACCGGTCAGTTTCGTTGTGTATCCAGACTCCGGTTTTTACTTTGAGCGTTCAGGCTCCAGTCAGTTTTGTTGGGTATCCAGACTCCGGTTTTTAGGTTGAGGGTTCAGGCTCCGGTCAGTTTCGTTGGGTATCCAGACTCCGGTTATTACGTTGAGCGTTCAGGCTCCGGTCAGTTTCGTTGGGTATCCAGGCTCCGGTTATTTCGTTGAGCGTTCAGGCTCCGATCAATTTCGTTGAGCGTTCAGACTCCGGTTATTACGTTGATCGTTCAGGCTCTGGTCAGTTTCGTTTGGTATCCAGACTTCGGTTATTACGTTGATCGTTCAGGCTCCGGTCAGTTTCGTTGGGTATCTAGACTCCGTTTATTACGTTGAACATTCAGGCTCCGGTCAGTTTCGTTGGGTATCCAGACTCCGGTTATTATGTTGAGCATTCAGGATCCGGTCAGTTTCGTTGGGTATTCAGACTCTGGTTTTTACGTTCAGCGTTTAGGCTCCGGTCAGTTTTGTTGGGTATCCAGACTCCGGTTATTATGTTGAGGGTTCAGGCTCCGGTCAGTTTTGTTGGGTATCCAGACTCCGGTTATTACGTTGAGTGTTCAGGCTCCGGTCAGTTTCGTTGGGTATCCAGACTCAGGTTATTACGTTGAGCGTTCAGGCTCCGGTCAGTTTCTTTGGGTATCCAGACTCCGGTTATTACGTTGAGCGTTCAGGCACCGGTCAGTTTCGTTGTGTATCCAGACTCCGGTTATTACGTTGAGCGTTCAGGCTCCGGTCAGTTTCTTTGGGTATCCAGACTCCGGTTATTACGTTGAGCGTTCAGGCACCGGTCAGTTTCGTTGTGTATCCAGACTCCGGTTATTACGTTGAGCGTTCAGGCTCCGGTCAGTTTCGTTGGGTATCCAGACTCCGGTTATTTTGTTGAGCGTTCAGGCTCCGGTCAATTTCGTTGTGTATCCAGACTCCGGTTATTGCGTTGAGCGTTCAGGCTCCAATCAGTTTTGTTGGGTATCCATACTCCGGTTTTTACGTTGAGGGTTCAGGCTCCGGTCAGTTTCGTTGGGTATCCAGATTCCGGTTATCACGTTGAGGGTTCAGGCTCCGGTCAATTTCGTTGTGTATCCAGACTCCGGTTATTACGTTGATCGTTCAGGCTCCAGTCAATTTCGTTGGGTATCCAGACTCCGATTATTATGTTGAGGGTTCAGGCTCCGGTCAGTTTTGTTGGGTATCCAGACTCCGGTTATTGCGTTGAGTGTTCAGGCTCCGGTCAGTTTCGTTGGGTATCCAGACTCAGGTTATTACGTTGAGCGTTCAGGCTCCGGTCAGTTTCTTTGGGTATCCAGACTCTGGTTATTACGTTGAGCGTTCAGGCACCGGTCAGTTTCGTTGTGTATCCAGACTCCTGTTATTACGTTGCGCGTTCAGGCTTCGGTCAGTTTCGTTGGGTATCTAGACTCCGGTTTTTTACGTTGAGCGTTCAGGTTCCGGTCAGTTTTGTTGGGTATCCAGACTCCAGTTATTACATTGAGTGTTCAGGCTCCGGTCAGTTTCGTTGGGTATCAAGACTCAGGTTATTACGTTAAGCGTTCAGGCTCTGATCAGTTTCGTTGGGTGTCCAGACTCAGGTTATTACGTTGAGCGTTCAGGCACCGGTCAGTTTCGTTGTGTATCCAGACTCCGGTTATTGCGTTGAGCGTTCAGGCTCCAGTCAGTCTTGTTGGGTATCCAGACTCCGGTTTTTACGTTGAGGGTTCAGGCTCCCGTCAGTTTCGTTGCGTATCCAGACTCCGGTTATTACGTTGAGGGTTCAGGCTCCGGTCAATTTCGTTGTGTATCCAGACTCCGGTTATTACGTTGTTCGTTCAGGCTCCAGTCAATTTCGTTGGGTATCCAGACTCCGGTTATAACGTAGAGCGTTCAGGCTCCGGTCAGTTTCGTTTGGTATCCAGACTTCGGTTATTACGTTGAGCGTTCAGGCTCCGGTCATTTTTGTTGGGTATCCAGACTCCGGTTATTATGTTGAGTGTTCAGGCTCCGGTCAGTTTCGTTGGGTATCAAGACTCAGGTTATTACGTTGAGCGTTCAGGCTCTGATCAGTTTCGTTGGGTATCCAGACTCTGGTTATTACGTTGAGCTTTCAGGTACCGGTCAGTTTCGTTGTGTATCCAGACTCCGGTTTTTACTTTGAGTGTTCAGGCTCCAGTCAGTTTTGTTGGGTATCCAGACTCCGGTTTTTAGGTTGAGGGTTCATGCTCCGGTCAGTTTCGTTGGGTATCCAAACTCCGGTTATTACGTTGAGCGTTCAGGCTCCGGTCAGTTTCGTTGGGTATCCAGACTCCGGTTATTTCGTTGAGCGTTCAGGCTCCGGTCAATTTCGTTGTGTATCCAGACTCCGGTTATTACGTTGATCGTTCAGGCTCTGGTCAGTTTCGTTTGGTATCCAGACTTCGGTTATTACGTTGAGCGTTCAGGCTCCGGTTAGTTTCGTTGGGTATCTAGACCCCGTTTATTACGTTGAACATTCAGGCTCCGGTCAGTTTCGTTGGGTATCCAGACTCCGGTTATTACGTTGAGCATTCAGGATCCGGTCAGTTTCGTTGGGTATTCAGACTCTGGTTTTTACGTTCAGCGTTTAGGCTCCGGTCAGTTTTGTTGGGTATCCAGACTCCGGTTATTATGTTGAGGGTTCAGGCTCCGGTCAGTTTTGTTGGGTATCCAGACTCCGGTTATTACGTTGAGTGTTCAGGCTCCGGTCAGTTTCGTTGGGTATCCAGACTCAGGTTATTACGTTGAGCGTTCAGGCTCCGGTCAGTTTCTTTGGGTATCCAGACTCCGGTTATTACGTTGAGCGTTCAGGCACCGGTCAGTTTCGTTGTGTATCCAGACTCCGGTTATTACGTTGAGCGTTCAGGCTCCGGTCAGTTTCGTTGGGTATCCAGACTCCGGTTATTTTGTTGAGCGTTCAGGCTCCGGTCAATTTCGTTGTGTATCCAGACTCCGGTTATTGCGTTGAGCGTTCAGGCTCCAATCAGTTTTGTTGGGTATCCAGACTCCGGTTTTTACGTTGAGGGTTCAGGCTCCGGTCAGTTTCGTTGGGTATCCAGATTCCGGTTATTACGTTGAGGGTTCAGGCTCCGGTCAATTTCGTTGTGTATCCAGACTCCGGTTATTACGTTGATCGTTCAGGCTCCAGTCAATTTCGTTGGGTATCCATACTCCGATTATTATGTTGAGGGTTCAGGCTCCGGTCAGTTTTGTTGGGTATCCAGACTCCGGTTATTGCGTTGAGTGTTCAGGCTCCGGTCAGTTTCGTTGGGTATCCAGACTCAGGTTATTACGTTGAGCGTTCAGGCTCCGGTCAGTTTCTTTGGGTATCCAGACTCTGGTTATTACGTTGAGCGTTCAGGCACCGGTCAGTTTCGTTGTGTATCCAGACTCCTGTTATTACGTTGCGCGTTCAGGCTTCGGTCAGTTTCGTTGGGTATCTAGACTCCGGTTTTTTACGTTGAGCGTTCAGGTTCCGGTCAGTTTTGTTGGGTATCCAGACTCCAGTTATTACATTGAGTGTTCAGGCTCCGGTCAGTTTCGTTGGGTATCAAGACTCAGGTTATTACGTTAAGCGTTCAGGCTCTGATCAGTTTCGTTGGGTGTCCAGACTCAGGTTATTACGTTGAGCGTTCAGGCACCGGTCAGTTTCGTTGTGTATCCAGACTCCGGTTATTGCGTTGAGCGTTCAGGCTCCAGTCAGTCTTGTTGGGTATCCAGACTCCGGTTTTTACGTTGAGGGTTCAGGCTCCCGTCAGTTTCGTTGCGTATCCAGACTCCGGTTATTACGTTGAGGGTTCAGGCTCCGGTCAATTTCGTTGTGTATCCAGACTCCGGTTATTACGTTGTTCGTTCAGGCTCCAGTCAATTTCGTTGGGTATCCAGACTCCGGTTATTACGTAGAGCGTTCAGGCTCCGGTCAGTTTCGTTTGGTATCCAGACTTCGGTTATTACGTTGAGCGTTCAGGCTCCGGTCATTTTTGTTGGGTATCCAGACTCTGGTTATTATGTTGAGTGTTCAGGCTCCGGTCAGTTTCGTTGGGTATCAAGACTCAGGTTATTACGTTGAGCGTTCAGGCTCTGATCAGTTTCGTTGGGTATCCAGACTCTGGTTATTACGTTGAGCTTTCATGTACCGGTCAGTTTCGTTGTGTATCCAGACTCCGGTTTTTACTTTGAGCGTTCAGGCTCCAGTCAGTTTTGTTGGGTATCCAGACTCCGGTTTTTAGGTTGAGGGTTCATGCTCCGGTCAGTTTCGTTAGGTATCCAAACTCCGGTTATTATGTTGAGCGTTCAGGCTCCGGTCAGTTTCGTTGGGTATCCAGACTCCGGTTATTTCGTTGAGCGTTCAGGCTCCGGTCAATTTCGTTGTGTATCCAGACTCCGGTTATTACGTTGATCGTTCAGGCTCTGGTCAGTTTCGTTTGGTATCCAGACTTCGGTTATTACGTTGAGCGTTCAGGCTCCGGTCAGTTTCGTTGGGTATCTAGACCCCGTTTATTACGTTGAACATTCAGGCTCCGGTCAGTTTCGTTGGGTATCCAGACTCCGGTTATTACGTTGAGCATTCAGGATCCGGTCAGTTTCGTTGGGTATTCAGACTCTGGTTTTTACGTTCAGCGTTTAGGCTCCGGTCAGTTTTGTTGGGTATCCAGACTCCGGTTATTATGTTGAGGGTTCAGGCTCCGGTCAGTTTTGTTGGGTATCCAGACTCCGGTTATTACGTTGAGTGTTCAGGCTCCGGTCAGTTTCGTTGGGTATCCAGACTCAGGTTATTACGTTGAGCGTTCAGGCTCCGGTCAGTTTCTTTGGGTATCCAGACTCCGGTTATTACGTTGAGCGTTCAGGCACCGGTCAGTTTCGTTGTGTATCCAGACTCCGGTTATTACGTTGAGCGTTCAGGCTCCGGTCAGTTTCGTTGGGTATCCAGACTCCGGTTATTTTGTTGAGCGTTCAGGCTCCGGTCAATTTCGTTGTGTATCCAGACTCCGGTTATTGCGTTGAGCGTTCAGGCTCCAATCAGTTTTGTTGGGTATCCAGACTCCGGTTTTTACGTTGAGGGTTCAGGCTCCGGTCAGTTTCGTTGGGTATCCAGATTCCGGTTATTACGTTGAGGGTTCAGGCTCCGGTCAATTTCGTTGTGTATCCAGACTCCGGTTATTACGTTGATCGTTCAGGCTCCAGTCAATTTCGTTGGGTATCCAGACTCCGATTATTATGTTGAGGGTTCAGGCTCCGGTCAGTTTTGTTGGGTATCCAGACTCCGGTTATTGCGTTGAGTGTTCAGGCTCCGGTCAGTTTCGTTGGGTATCCAGACTCAGGTTATTACGTTGAGCGTTCAGGCTCCGGTCAGTTTCTTTGGGTATCCAGACTCTGGTTATTATGTTTAGCGTTCAGGCACCGGTCAGTTTCGTTGTGTATCCAGACTCCTGTTATTACGTTGCGCGTTCAGGCTTCGGTCAGTTTCGTTGGGTATCTAGACTCCGGTTTTTTACGTTGAGCGTTCAGGTTCCGGTCAGTTTTGTTGGGTATCCAGACTCCAGTTATTACGTTGAGTGTTCAGGCTCCGGTCAGTTTCGTTGGGTATCAAGACTCAGGTTATTATGTTGAGCGTTCAGGCTCTGATCAGTTTCGTTGGGTGTCCAGACTCAGGTTATTACGTTGAGCGTTCAGGCACCGGTCAGTTTCGTTGTGTATCCAGACTCCGGTTATTGCGTTGAGCGTTCAGGCTCCAGTCAGTCTTGTTGGGTATCCAGACTCCGGTTTTTACGTTGAGGGTTCAGGCTCCCGTCAGTTTCGTTGCGTATCCAGACTCCAGTTATTACGTTGAGGGTTCAGACTCCGGTCAATTTCGTTGTGTATCCAGACTCCGGTTATTACGTTGTTCGTTCAGGCTCCAGTCAATTTCGTTGGGTATCCAGACTCCGGTTATTACGTAGAGCGTTCAGGCTCCGGTCAGTTTCGTTTGGTATCCAGACTTCGGTTATTACGTTGAGCGTTCAGGCTCCGGTCATTTTTGTTGGGTATCCAGACTCCGGTTATTATGTTGAGTGTTTAGGCTCCGGTCAGTTTCGTTGGGTATCAAGACTCAGGTTATTACGTTGAGCGTTCAGGCTCTGATCAATTTCGTTGGGTATCCAGACTCTGGTTATTACGTTGAACTTTCAGGTACCGGTCAGTTTCGTTGTGTATCCAGACTCCGGTTTTTACTTTGAGCGTTCAGGCTCCAGTCAGTTTTGTTGGGTATCCAGACTCCGGTTTTTAGGTTGAGGGTTCAGGCTCCGGTCAGTTTCGTTGGGTATCCAGACTCCGGTTATTACGTTGAGCGTTTAGGCTCCGGTCAGTTTCGTTGGGTATCCAGACTCCGGTTATTTCGTTGAGCGTTCAGGCTCCGGTCAATTTCGTTGTGTATCCATACTCCGGTTATTACGTTGATCGTTCAGGCTCTGGTCAATTTCGTTTGGTATCCAGACTTCGGTTATTACGTTGAGCGTTCAGGCTCCGGTCAGTTTCGTTGGGTATCTAGACTCCGTTTATTACGTTGAACATTCAGGCTCCGGTCAGTTTCGTTGGGTATCCAGACTCCGGTTATTACGTTGAGCATTCAGGATCCGGTCAGTTTCGTTGGGTATTCAGACTCTGGTTTTTACGTTGAGCGTTTAGGCTCCGGTCAGTTTTGTTGGGTATCCAGACTCCGGTTATTATGTTGAGGGTTCAGGCTCCGGTCAGTTTTGTTGGGTATCCAGACTCCGGTTATTACGTTGAGTGTTCAGGCTCCGGTCAGTTTCGTTGGGTATCCAGACTCAGGTTATTACGTTGAGCGTTCAGGCTCCGGTCAGTTTCTTTGGGTATCCAGACTCCGGTTATTACGTTGAGCGTTCAGGCACCGGTCAGTTTCGTTGTGTATCCAGACTCCGGTTATTACTTTGAGCGTTCAGGCTCCGGTCAGGTTCGTTGGGTATCCAGACTCCGGTTATTTTGTTGAGCGTTCAGGCTCCGGTCAATTTCGTTGTGTATCCAGACTCCGGTTATTGCGTTGAGCGTTCAGGCTCCAATCAGTTTTGTTGGGTATCCAGACTCCGGTTTTTACGTTGAGGGTTCAGGCTCCGGTCAGTTTCGTTGGGTATCCAGATTCCGGTTATTACGTTGAGGGTTCAGGCTCCGGTCAATTTCGTTGTGTATCCAGACTCCGGTTATTACGTTGATCGTTCAGGCTCCAGTCAATTTCGTTTGGTATCCAGACTCCGGTTATTACGTAGAGCGTTCAGGCTATGGTCAGTTTCGTTTGGTATCCAGACTTCGGTTATTACGTTGAGCGTTCAGGCTCCGGTCAGTTTCGTTGAGTATCTAAACTCCGTTTATTACGTTGAACATTCAGGCTCCGGTCAGTTTCGTTGGGTATCCAGACTCCGGTTATTACGTTGAGCATTCAGGATACGGTCAGTTTCGTTGGGTATTCAGACTCTGGTTTTTACGTTGAGCGTTTAGGCTCCGGTCAGTTTTGTTGGGTATCCAGACTCCGGTTATTATGTTGAGGGTTCAGGCTCCGTTCAGTTTTGTTGGGTATCCAGACTCCGGTTATTACGTTGAGTGTTCAAGCTCCGGTCAGTTTCATTGGGTATCTAGACTCAGGTTATTACGTTGAGCGTTCAGGCTCCGGTCAGTTTCTTTGGGTATCCAGACTCCGGTTATTATGTTGAGCGTTCAGGCACCGGTCAGTTTCGTTGTGTATCCAGACTCCGGTTATTGCGTTGAGCGTTCAGGCTCCAGTCAGTCTTGTTGGGTATCTAGACTCCGGTTTTTACGTTGAGGGTTCAGGCTCCCGTCAGTTTCGTTGGGTATCCAGACTCTGGTTATTAAGTTGAGGGTTCAGGCTCCGGTCAATTTCGTTGTGTATCCAGACACCGGTTATTACGTTGTTCGTTCAGGCTCCAGTCAATTTCGTTGGGTATCCAGACTCCGGTTATTACGTAGAGCGTTCAGGCTCCGGTCAGTTTCGTTTGGTATCCAGACTTCGGTTATTACGTTGAGCGTTCAGGCTCCGGTCATTTTTGTTGGGTATCTAGACTCCGGTTATTATGTTGAGTGTTCAGGCTCCGGTCAGTTTCGTTGGGTATCAAGACTCAGGTTATTACGTTGAGCGTTCAGGCTCTGATCAGTTTCGTTGGGTATCCAGACTCTGGTTATTACGTTGAGCTTTCAGGTACCGGTCAGTTTCGTTGTGTATCCAGACTCCGGTTTTTACTTTGAGCGTTCAGGCTCCAGTCAGTTTTGTTGGGTATCCAGACTCCGGTTTTTAGGTTGAGGGTTCAGGCTCCGGTCAGTTTCGTTGGGTATCCAGACTCCGGTTATTACGTTGAGCGTTCAGGCTCCGGTTAGTTTCGTTGGGTATCCAGACTCCGGTTATTTCGTTGAGCGTTCAGGCTCCGGTCAATTTCGTTGTGTATCCAGGCTCCGGTTATTACGTTGATCGTTCAGGCTCTGGTCAGTTTCGTTTGGTATCCAGACTTCGGTTATTACGTTGAGCGTTCAGGCTCCGGTCAGTTTTGTTGGGTATCTAGACTCCGTTTATTACGTTGAACATTCAGGCTCCGGTCAGTTTCGTTGGGTATCCAGACTCCGGTTATTACGTTGAGCATTCAGGATCCGGTCAGTTTCGTTGGGTATTCAGACTCTGGTTTTTACGTTCAGCGTTTAGGCTCCGGTCAGTTTTGTTGGGTATCCAGACTCCGGTTATTATGTTGAGGGTTCAGGCTCCGGTCAGTTTGGTTGGGTATCCAGACTCCGGTTATTACGTTGAGTGTTCAGGCTCCGGTCAGTTTCGTTGGGTATCCAGACTCAGGTTATTACGTTGAGCGTTCAGGCTCCGATCAGTTTCTTTGGGTATCCAGACTCCGGTTATTACGTTGAGCGTTCAGGCACCGGTCAGTTTCGTTGTGTATCCAGACTCCGGTTATTACGTTGAACGTTCAGGCTCCGGTCAGTTTCGTTGGGTATCCAGACTCCGGTTATTTTGTTGAGCGTTCAGGCTCCGGTCAATTTCGTTGTGTATCCAGACTCCGGTTATTGCGTTGAGCGTTCAGGCTCCAATCAGTTTTGTTGGGTATCCAGACTCCGGTTTTTACGTTGAGGGTTCAGGCTCCGGTCAGTTTCGTTGGGTATCCAGATTCCAGTTATTACGTTGAGGGTTCAGGCTCCGGTCAATTTCGTTGTGTATCCAGACTCCGGTTATTACGTTGATCGTTCAGGCTCCAGTCAATTTCGTTGGGTATCCAGACTCCGGTTATTACTTAGAGCGTTCAGGCTCTGGTCAGTTTCGTTTGGTATCCAGACTTCGGTTATTACGTTGAGCGTTCAGGCTCTGGTCAGTTTCGTTGAGTATCTAAACTCCGTTTATTACGTTGAACATTCAGGCTCCGGTCAGTTTCGTTGGGTATCCAGACTCCGGTTATTACGTTGAGCATTCAGGATACGGTCAGTTTCGTTGGGTATTCAGACTCTGGTTTTTACGTTGAGCGTTTAGGCTCCGGTCAGTTTTGTTGGGTATCCAGACTCCGGTTATTATGTTGAGGGTTCAGGCTCCGTTCAGTTTTGTTGGGTATCCAGACTCCGGTTATTACGTTGAGTGTTCAGGCTCCGGTCAGTTTCGTTGGGTATCTAGACTCAGGTTATTACGTTGAGCGTTCAGGCTCCGGTCAGTTTCTTTGGGTATCCAGACTCCGGTTATTATGTTGAGCGTTCAGGCACCGGTCAGTTTCTTTGGGTATCCAGACTCTGGTTTTTACGTTGAGGGTTCAGGCTCCCGTCAGTTTCGTTGGGTATCCAGACTCCGGTTATTACGTTGAGGGTTCAGGCTCCGGTCAATTTCGTTGTGTATCGAGACTCCGGTTATTACGTTGATCGTTCAGACTCCAGTCAATTTCGTTGGGTATCCAGACTCCGGTTATTACGTAGAGCGTTCAGGCTCTGGTCAGTTTCGTTTGGTATCCAGACTTCGGTTATTACGTTGAGCGTTCAGGCTCCGGTCAGTTTCGTTGGGTATCCAGACTCAGGTTATTACGTTGAGCGTTCAGGCTCCGGTCAGTTTCTTTGGGTATCCAGACTCCGGTTATTACGTTGAGCATTCAGGCACCGGTCAGTTTCGTTGTGTATCCAGACTCCGGTTATTACGTTGAGCGTTCAGGCTCCGATCAGTTTCGTTGGGTATCCAGACTCCGGTTATTTTGTTGAGCGTTCAGGCTCCGGTCAATTTCGTTGTGTATCCAGACTCCGGTTATTGCGTTGAGCGTTCAGGCTCCAATCAGTTTTGTTGGGTATCCAGACTCCGGTTTTTACGTTGAGGGTTCAGGCTCCGGTCAGTTTCGTTGGGTATCCAGATTCCGGTTATTACGTTGAGGGTTCAGGCTCCGGTCAATTTCGTTGTGTATCCAGACTCCGGTTATTACGTTGATCGTTCAGGCTCCAGTCAATTTCGTTGGGTATCCAGACTCCGGTTATTACGTAGAGCGTTCAGGCTCTGGTCAGTTTCGTTTGGTATCCAGACTTCGGTTATTACGTTGAGCGTTCAGGCTCCGGTCAGTTTCGTTGAGTATCTAAACTCCGTTTATTACGTTGAACATTCAGGCTCCGGTCAGTTTCGTTGGGTATCCAGACTCCGGTTATTACGTTGAGCATTCAGGATACGGTCAGTTTCGTTGGGTATTCAGACTCTGGTTTTTACGTTGAGCGTTTAGGCTCCGGTCAGTTTTGTTGGGTATCCAGACTCCGGTTATTATGTTGAGGGTTCAGGCTCCGTTCAGTTTCATTGGGTATCCACACTCTGGTTATTACATTGAGCGTTCAGGCTCCGGTCAGTTTCGTTGGGTATCCAGACTCCGGTTATTACGTTGAGCGTTCAGGCTCCGGTCAGTTTCTTTGGGTATCCAGACTCCGGTTATTACGTTGAGCATTCAGGCACCGGTCAGTTTCGTTGTGTATCCAGACTCCGGTTATTACGTTGAGCGTTCAGGCTCCGGTCAGTTTCGTTGGGTATCCAGACTCCGGTTATTATGTTGAGGGTTCAGGCTCCGGTCAGTTTCTTTGGGTATCCAGACTCCGGTTATTACGTTGAGCGTTCAGGCTCCGGTCAATTTTGTTTGGTATCCAGACTCCGGTTATTACGTAGAGCGTTCAGGCTCTAGTCAGTTTCGTTTGGTATCCATACTTCGGTTATTACGTTGAGCGTTCAGGCTCCGGTCAGTTTCGTTGAGTATCTAGACTCCGTTTATTACGTTGAACATTCAGGCTCCGGTCAGTTTCGTTGGGTATCCAGACTCCGGTTATTACGTTGAGCATTCAGGATCCGGTCAGTTTCGTTGGGTATTCAGACTCTGGTTTTTACGTTGAGCGTTTAGGCTCCGGTCAGTTTTGTTGGGTATCCAGACTCCGGTTATTATGTTGAGGGTTCAGGCTCCGGTCAGTTTTGTTGGGTATCCAGACTCCGGTTATTACGTTGAGTGTTCAGGCTCCGGTCAGTTTCGTTGGGTATCCAGACTCAGGTTATTACGTTGAGCGTTCAGGCTCCGGTCAGTTTCTTTGGGTATCCAGACTCTGGTTATTTTGTTGAGCGTTCAGGCTCCAGTCAATTTCGTTGTGTATCCAGACTCCGGTTATTACGTTGATCGTTCAGGCTCCAGTCAATTTCGTTAGGTATCCAGACTCCGGTTATTACGTAGAGCGTTCAGGCTCCGGTCAGTTTCGTTTGGTATCCAGACTTCGGTTATTACGTTGAGCGTTCAGGCTCCGGTCAGTTTCGTTGGGTATCCAGACTCCGTTTATTAGGTTGAACGTTTAGGCTCTGGTCAGTTTCGTTGGGTATCCAGACTCCGGTTATTACGTTGAGCATTCAGGCTCCGGTCAGTTTCGTTGGGTATCCAGACTCTGGTTTTTACGTTGAGCGTTCAGGCTCCGGTCAGTTTTGTTGGGTATCCAGACTCCGGTTATTACGTTGAGCGTTCAGGCTCCGGTCAGTTTCTTTGGGTATCCAGACTCTGGTTTTTACGTTGAGGGTTCAGGCTCCCGTCAGTTTCGTTGGGTATCCAGACTCCGGTTATTACGTTGAGGGTTCAGGCTCCGGTCAATTTCGTTGTGTATCGAGACTCCGGTTATTACGTTGATCGTTCAGACTCCAGTCAATTTCGTTGGGTATCCAGACTCCGGTTATTACGTAGAGCGTTCAGGCTCTGGTCAGTTTCGTTTGGTATCCAGACTTCGGTTATTACGTTGAGCGTTCAGGCTCCGGTCAGTTTCGTTGGGTATCCAGACTCAGGTTATTACGTTGAGCGTTCAGGCTCCGGTCAGTTTCTTTGGGTATCCAGACTCCGGTTATTACGTTGAGCATTCAGGCACCGGTCAGTTTCGTTGTGTATCCAGACTCCGGTTATTACGTTGAGCGTTCAGGCTCCGATCAGTTTCGTTGGGTATCCAGACTCCGGTTATTTTGTTGAGCGTTCAGGCTCCGGTCAATTTCGTTGTGTATCCAGACTCCGGTTATTGCGTTGAGCGTTCAGGCTCCAATCAGTTTTGTTGGGTATCCAGACTCCGGTTTTTACGTTGAGGGTTCAGGCTCCGGTCAGTTTCGTTGGGTATCCAGATTCCGGTTATTACGTTGAGGGTTCAGGCTCCGGTCAATTTCGTTGTGTATCCAGACTCCGGTTATTACGTTGATCGTTCAGGCTCCAGTCAATTTCGTTGGGTATCCAGACTCCGGTTATTACGTAGAGCGTTCAGGCTCTGGTCAGTTTCGTTTGGTATCCAGACTTCGGTTATTACGTTGAGCGTTCAGGCTCCGGTCAGTTTCGTTGAGTATCTAAACTCCGTTTATTACGTTGAACATTCAGGCTCCGGTCAGTTTCGTTGGGTATCCAGACTCCGGTTATTACGTTGAGCATTCAGGATACGGTCAGTTTCGTTGGGTATTCAGACTCTGGTTTTTACGTTGAGCGTTTAGGCTCCGGTCAGTTTTGTTGGGTATCCAGACTCCGGTTATTATGTTGAGGGTTCAGGCTCCGTTCAGTTTCATTGGGTATCCACACTCTGGTTATTACATTGAGCGTTCAGGCTCCGGTCAGTTTCGTTGGGTATCCAGACTCCGGTTATTACGTTGAGCGTTCAGGCTCCGGTCAGTTTCTTTGGGTATCCAGACTCCGGTTATTACGTTGAGCATTCAGGCACCGGTCAGTTTCGTTGTGTATCCAGACTCCGGTTATTACGTTGAGCGTTCAGGCTCCGGTCAGTTTCGTTGGGTATCCAGACTCCGGTTATTATGTTGAGGGTTCAGGCTCCGGTCAGTTTCTTTGGGTATCCAGACTCCGGTTATTACGTTGAGCGTTCAGGCTCCGGTCAATTTTGTTTGGTATCCAGACTCCGATTATTACGTAGAGCGTTCAGGCTCTAGTCAGTTTCGTTTGGTATCCATACTTCGGTTATTACGTTGAGCGTTCAGGCTCCGGTCAGTTTCGTTGAGTATCTAGACTCCGTTTATTACGTTGAACATTCAGGCTCCGGTCAGTTTCGTTGGGTATCCAGACTCCGGTTATTACGTTGAGCATTCAGGATCCGGTCAGTTTCGTTGGGTATTCAGACTCTGGTTTTTACGTTGAGCGTTTAGGCTCCGGTCAGTTTTGTTGGGTATCCAGACTCCGGTTATTATGTTGAGGGTTCAGGCTCCGGTCAGTTTTGTTGGGTATCCAGACTCCGGTTATTACGTTGAGTGTTCAGGCTCCGGTCAGTTTCGTTGGGTATCCAGACTCAGGTTATTACGTTGAGCGTTCAGGCTCCGGTCAGTTTCTTTGGGTATCCAGACTCTGGTTATTTTGTTGAGCGTTCAGGCTCCAGTCAATTTCATTGTGTATCCAGACTCCGGTTATTACGTTGATCGTTCAGGCTCCAGTCAATTTCGTTAGGTATCCAGACTCCGGTTATTACGTAGAGCGTTCAGGCTCCGGTCAGTTTCGTTTGGTATCCAGACTTCGGTTATTACGTTGAGCGTTCAGGCTCCGGTCAGTTTCGTTGGGTATCCAGACTCCGTTTATTAGGTTGAACGTTTAGGCTCTGGTCAGTTTCGTTGGGTATCCAGACTCCGGTTATTACGTTGAGCATTCAGGCTCCGGTCAGTTTCGTTGGGTATCCAGACTCTGGTTTTTACGTTGAGCGTTCAAGCTCCGGTCAGTTTTGTTGGGTATCCAGACTCCGGTTATTACGTTGAGCGTTCAGGCTCCGGTCAGTTTCTTTGGGTATCCAGACTCTGGTTTTTACGTTGAGGGTTCAGGCTCCCGTCAGTTTCGTTGGGTATCCAGACTCCGGTTATTACGTTGAGGGTTCAGGCTCCGGTCAATTTCGTTGTGTATCGAGACTCCGGTTATTACGTTGATCGTTCAGACTCCAGTCAATTTCGTTGGGTATCCAGACTCCGGTTATTACGTAGAGCGTTCAGGCTCTGGTCAGTTTCGTTTGGTATCCAGACTTCGGTTATTACGTTGAGCGTTCAGGCTCCGGTCAGTTTCGTTGTGTATCTAGACTCCGTTTATTACGTTGAACATTCAGGCTCCGGTCAGTTTCGTTGGGTATCCAGACTCCGGTTATTACGTTGAGCATTCAGGATCCGGTCAGTTTCGTTGGGTATTCAGACTCTGGTTTTTACGTTGAGCGTTTAGGCTCCGGTCAGTTTTGTTGGGTATCCAGACTCCGGTTATTATGTTGAGGGTTCAGGCTCCGGTCAGTTTTGTTGGGTATCCAGACTCCGGTTATTACGTTGAGTGTTCAGGCTCCGGTCAGTTTTGTGGGTATCCAGACTCAGGTTATTACGTTGAGCGTTCAGGCTCCGGTCAGTTTCTTTGGGTATCCAGACTCCGGTTATTACGTTGAGCGTTCAGGCACCGGTCAGTTTCGTTGTGTATCCAGACTCCGGTTATTACGTTGAGCGTTCAGGCTCCGGTCAGTTTCGTTGGGTATCCAGACTCCGGTTATTTTGTTGAGCGTTCAGGCTCCGGTCAATTTCGTTGTGTATCCAGACTCCGGTTATTGCGTTGAGCGTTCAGGCTCCAATCAGTTTTGTTGGGTATCCAGACTCCGGTTTTTACGTTGAGGGTTCAGGCTTCAGTCAGTTTCGTTGGGTATCCAGACTCCGGTTATTACGTTGAGGGTTCAGGCTCCGGTCAATTTCGTTGTGTATCCAGACTCCGGTTATTACGTTGATCGTTCAGGCTCCAGTCAATTTCGTTGGGTATCCAGACTCCGGTTATTACGTAGAGCGTTCAGGCTCTGGTCAGTTTCGTTTGGTATCCATACTTCGGTTATTACGTTGAGCGTTCAGGCTCCGGTCAGTTTCGTTGAGTATCTAGACTCCGTTTATTACGTTGAACATTCAGGCTCCGGTCAGTTTCGTTGGGTATCCAGACTCCGGTTATTACGTTGAGCATTCAGGATCCGGTCAGTTTCGTTGGGTATTCAGACTCTGGTTTTTACGTTGAGCGTTTAGGCTCCGGTCAGTTTTGTTGGGTATCCAGACTCCGGTTATTATGTTGAGGGTTCAGGCTCCGGTCAGTTTTGTTGGGTATCCAGACTCCGGTTATTACGTTGAGTGTTCAGGCTCCGGTCAGTTTCGTTGGGTATCCAGACTCAGGTTATTACGTTGAGCGTTCAGGCTCCGGTCAGTTTCTTTGGGTATCCAGACTCTGGTTATTTTGTTGAGCGTTCAGGCTCCAGTCAATTTCGTTGTGTATCCAGACTCCGGTTATTACGTTGATCGTTCAGGCTCCAGTCAATTTCGTTAGGTATCCAGACTCCGGTTATTACGTAGAGCGTTCAGGCTCCGGTCAATTTCGTTTGGTATCCAGACTTCGGTTATTACGTTGAGCCTTCAGGCTCCGGTCAGTTTCGTTGGGTATCCAGACTTCGTTTATTAGGTTGAACGTTTAGGCTCTGGTCAGTTTCGTTGGGTATCCAGACTCCGGTTATTACGTTGAGCATTCAGGCTCCGGTCAGTTTCGTTGGATATCCAGACTCTGGTTTTTACGTTGAGCGTTCAGGCTCCGGTCAGTTTTGTTGGGTATCCAGACTCCGGTTATTACGTTGAGCGTTCAGGCTCCGGTCAGTTTCTTTGGGTATCCAGACTCTGGTTTTTACGTTGAGGGTTCAGGCTCCCGTCAGTTTCGTTGGGTATCCAGACTCCGGTTATTACGTTGAGGGTTCAGGCTCCGGTCAATTTCGTTGTGTATCCAGACTCCGGTTATTACGTTGATCGTTCAGACTCCAGTCAATTTCGTTGGGTATCCAGACTCCGGTTATTACGTAGAGCGTTCAGGCTCTGGTCAGTTTCGTTTGGTATCCAGACTTCGGTTATTACGTTGAGCGTTCAGGCTCCGGTCAGTTTCGTTGGGTATCTAGACTCCGTTTATTACGTTGAACATTCAGGCTCCGGTCAGTTTCGTTGGGTATCCAGACTCCGGTTATTACGTTGAGCATTCAGGATCCGGTCAGTTTCGTGGGGTATTCAGACTCTGGTTTTTACGTTGAGCGTTTAGGCTCCGGTCAGTTTTGTTGGGTATCCAGACTCCGGTTATTATGTTGAGGGTTCAGGCTCCGGTCAGTTTTGTTGGGTATCCAGACTCCGGTTATTACGTTGAGTGTTCAGGCTCCGGTCAGTTTTGTTGGGTATCCAGACTCAGGTTATTACGTTGAGCGTTCAGGCTCCGGTCAGTTTCTTTGGGTATCCAGACTCCAGTTATTACGTTGAGCGTTCAGGCACCGGTCAGTTTCGTTGTGTATCCAGACTCCGGTTATTACGTTGAGCGTTCAGGCTCCGTCAGTTTCGTTGGGTATCCAGACTCCGGTTATTTTGTTGAGCGTTCAGGCTCCGGTCAATTTCGTTGTGTATCCAGACTCCGGTTATTGCGTTGAGCGTTCAGGCTCCAATCAGTTTTGTTGGGTATCCAGACTCCGGTTTTTACGTTGAGGGTTCAGGCTTCGGTCAGTTTCGTTGGGTATCCAGACTCCGGTTATTACGTTGAGGGTTCAGGCTCCGGTCAATTTCGTTGTGTATCCAGACTCCGGTTATTACGTTGATCGTTCAGGCTCCAGTCAATTTCGTTGGGTATCCAGACTCCGGTTATTACGTAGAGCGTTCAGGCTTTGGTCAGTTTCGTTTGGTATCCATACTTCGGTTATTACGTTGAGCGTTCAGGCTCCGGTCAGTTTCGTTGAGTATCTAGACTCCGTTTATTACGTTGAACATTCAGGCTCCGGTCAGTTTCGTTGGGTATCCAGACTCCGGTTATTACGTTGAGCATTCAGGATCCGGTCAGTTTCGTTGGGTATTCAGACTATGGTTTTTACGTTGAGCGTTTAGGCTCCGGTCAGTTTTGTTGGGTATCCAGACTCCGGTTATTATGTTGAGGGTTCAGGCTCCGGTCAGTTTTGTTGGGTATCCAGACTCCGGTTATTACGTTGAGTGTTCAGGCTCCGGTCAGTTTCGTTGGGTATCAAGACTCAGGTTATTATGTTGAGCGTTCAGGCTCCGGTCAGTTTCTTTGGGTATCCAGACTCTGGTTATTTTGTTGAGCGTTCAGGCTCCAGTCAATTTCGTTGTGTATCCAGACTCCGGTTATTACGTTGATCGTTCAGGCTCCAGTCAATTTCGTTAGGTATCCAGACTCCGGTTATTACGTAGAGCGTTCAGGCTCCGGTCAGTTTCGTTTGGTATCCAGACTTCGGTTATTAAGTTGAGCGTTCAGGCTCCGGTCAGTTTCGTTGGGTATCCAGACTCCGTTTATTAGGTTGAACGTTTAGGCTCTGGTCAGTTTCGTTGGGTATCCAGACTCCGGTTATTACGTTGAGCATTCAGGCTCCGGTCAGTTTCGTTGGATATCCAGACTCTGGTTTTTACGTTGAGCGTTCAGGCTCCGGTCAGTTTTGTTGGGTATCCAGACTCCGGTTATTACGTTGAGCGTTCAGGCTCCGGTCAGTTTCTTTGGGTATCCAGACTCTGGTTTTTACGTTGAGGGTTCAGGCTCCCGTCAGTTTCGTTGGGTATCCAGACTCCGGTTATTACGTTGAGGGTTCAGGCTCCGGTCAATTTCGTTGTGTATCCAGACTCCGGTTATTACGTTGATCGTTCAGACTCCAGTCAATTTCGTTGGGTATCCAGACTCCGGTTATTACGTAGAGCGTTCAGGCTCTGGTCAGTTTCGTTTGGTATCCAGACTTCGGTTATTACGTTGAGCGTTCAGGCTTCGGTCAGTTTCGTTGGGTATCTAGACTCCGTTTATTACGTTGAACATTCAGGCTCTGGTCAGTTTCGTTGGGTATCCAGACTCCGGTTATTACGTTGAGCATTCATGATCCGGTCAGTTTCGTTGGGTATTCAGACTCTGGTTTTTACGTTGAGCGTTTAGGCTCCGGTCAGTTTTGTTGGGTATCCAGACTCCGGTTATTATGTTGAGGGTTCAGGCTCCGGTCAGTTTTGTTGGGTATCCAGACTCCGGTTATTACGTTGAGTGTTCAGGCTCCGGTCAGTTTTGTTGGGTATCCAGACTCAGGTTATTACGTTGAACGTTCAGGCTCCGGTCAGTTTCTTTGGGTATCCAGACTCCAGTTATTACGTTGAGCGTTCAGGCACCGGTCAGTTTCGTTGTGTATCCAGACTCCGGTTATTACGTTGAGCGTTCAGGCTCCGGTCAGTTTCGTTGGGTATCCAGACTCCTGTTATTTTGTTGAGCGTTCAGGCTCCGGTCAATTTCGTTGTGTATCCAGACTCCGGTTATTGCGTTGAGCGTTCAGGCTCCAATCAGTTTTGTTGGGTATCCAGACTCCGGTTTTTACGTTGAGGGTTCAGGCTTCGGTCAGTTTCGTTGGGTATCCAGACTCCGGTTATTACGTTGAGGGTTCAGGCTCCGGTCAATTTCGTTGTGTATCCAGACTCCGGTTATTACGTTGATCGTTCAGGCTCCAGTCAATTTCGTTGGGTATCCAGACTCCGGTTATTACGTAGAGCGTTCAGGCTCTGGTCAGTTTCGTTTGGTATCCATACTTCGGTTATTACGTTGAGCGTTCAGGCTCCGGTCAGTTTCGTTGAGTATCTAGACTCCGTTTATTACGTTGAACATTCAGGCTCCGGTCAGTTTCGTTGGGTATCCAGACTCTGGTTTTTACGTTGAGGGTTCAGGCTCCCGTCAGTTTCGTTGGGTATCCAGACTCCGGTTATTACGTTGAGGGTTCAGGCTCCGGTCAGTTTCGTTGTGTATCCAGACTCCGGTTATTACGTTGATCGTTCAGACTCCAGTCAATTTCGTTGGGTATCCAGACTCCGGTTATTACGTAGAGCGTTCAGGCTCTGGTCAGTTTCGTTTGGTATCCAGACTTCGGTTATTACGTTGAGCGTTCAGGCTCCGGTCAGTTTCGTTGGGTATCTAGACTCCGTTTATTACGTTGAACATTCAGGCTCCGGTCAGTTTCGTTGGGTATCCAGACTCCGGTTATTACGTTGAGCATTCAGGATCCGGTCAGTTTCGTGGGGTATTCAGACTCTGGTTTTTACGTTGAGCGTTTAGGCTCCGGTCAGTTTTGTTGGGTATCCAGACTCCGGTTATTATGTTGAGGGTTCAGGCTCCGGTCAGTTTTGTTGGGTATCCAGACTCCGGTTATTACGTTGAGTGTTCAGGCTCCGGTCAGTTTTGTTGGGTATCCAGACTCAGGTTATTACGTTGAGCGTTCAGGCTCCGGTCAGTTTCTTTGGGTATCCAGACTCCAGTTATTACGTTGAGCGTTCAGGCACCGGTCAGTTTCGTTGTGTATCCAGACTCCGGTTATTACGTTGAGCGTTCAGGCTCCGTCAGTTTCGTTGGGTATCCAGACTCCGGTTATTTTGTTGAGCGTTCAGGCTCCGGTCAATTTCGTTGTGTATCCAGACTCCGGTTATTGCGTTGAGCGTTCAGGCTCCAATCAGTTTTGTTGGGTATCCAGACTCCGGTTTTTACGTTGAGGGTTCAGGCTTCGGTCAGTTTCGTTGGGTATCCAGACTCCGGTTATTACGTTGAGGGTTCAGGCTCCGGTCAATTTCGTTGTGTATCCAGACTCCGGTTATTACGTTGATCGTTCAGGCTCCAGTCAATTTCGTTGGGTATCCAGACTCCGGTTATTACGTAGAGCGTTCAGGCTTTGGTCAGTTTCGTTTGGTATCCATACTTCGGTTATTACGTTGAGCGTTCAGGCTCCGGTCAGTTTCGTTGAGTATCTAGACTCCGTTTATTACGTTGAACATTCAGGCTCCGGTCAGTTTCGTTGGGTATCCAGACTCCGGTTATTACGTTGAGCATTCAGGATCCGGTCAGTTTCGTTGGGTATTCAGACTCTGGTTTTTACGTTGAGCGTTTAGGCTCCGGTCAGTTTTGTTGGGTATCCAGACTCCGGTTATTATGTTGAGGGTTCAGGCTCCGGTCAGTTTTGTTGGGTATCCAGACTCCGGTTATTACGTTGAGTGTTCAGGCTCCGGTCAGTTTCGTTGGGTATCAAGACTCAGGTTATTATGTTGAGCGTTCAGGCTCCGGTCAGTTTCTTTGGGTATCCAGACTCTGGTTATTTTGTTGAGCGTTCAGGCTCCAGTCAATTTCGTTGTGTATCCAGACTCCGGTTATTACGTTGATCGTTCAGGCTCCAGTCAATTTCGTTAGGTATCCAGACTCCGGTTATTACGTAGAGCGTTCAGGCTCCGGTCAGTTTCGTTTGGTATCCAGACTTCGGTTATTAAGTTGAGCGTTCAGGCTCCGGTCAGTTTCGTTGGGTATCCAGACTCCGTTTATTAGGTTGAACGTTTAGGCTCTGGTCAGTTTCGTTGGGTATCCAGACTCCGGTTATTACGTTGAGCATTCAGGCTCCGGTCAGTTTCGTTGGATATCCAGACTCTGGTTTTTACGTTGAGCGTTCAGGCTCC
This sequence comes from Lathyrus sativus, assembly GCA_963859935.3. Taxonomy (NCBI): domain Eukaryota; kingdom Viridiplantae; phylum Streptophyta; class Magnoliopsida; order Fabales; family Fabaceae; genus Lathyrus; species Lathyrus sativus. The sequence goes on along the minus strand of CAWUDS030000653.1, from coordinate 421,347 downwards.
GGTCAGTTTTGTTGGGTATCCAGACTCCGGTTATTACGTTGAGCGTTCAGGCTCCGGTCAGTTTCTTTGGGTATCCAGACTCTGGTTTTTACGTTGAGGGTTCAGGCTCCCGTCAGTTTCGTTGGGTATCCAGACTCCGGTTATTACGTTGAGGGTTCAGGCTCCGGTCAATTTCGTTGTGTATCCAGACTCCGGTTATTACGTTGATCGTTCAGACTCCATTTAATTTCGTTGGGTATCCAGACTCCGGTTATTACGTAGAGCGTTCAGGCTCTGGTCAGTTTCGTTTGGTATCCAGACTTCGGTTATTACGTTGAGCGTTCAGGCTTCGGTCAGTTTCGTTGGGTATCTAGACTCCGTTTATTACGTTGAACATTCAGGCTCTGGTCAGTTTCGTTGGGTATCCAGACTCCGGTTATTACGTTGAGCATTCATGATCCGGTCAGTTTCGTTGGGTATTCAGACTCTGGTTTTTACGTTGAGCGTTTAGGCTCCAGTCAGTTTTGTTGGGTATCCAGACTCCGGTTATTATGTTGAGGGTTCAGGCTCCGGTCAGTTTTGTTGGGTATCCAGACTCCGGTTATTACGTTGAGTGTTCAGGCTCCAGTCAGTTTTGTTGGGTATCCAGACTCAGGTTATTACGTTGAGCGTTCAGGCTCCGGTCAGTTTCTTTGGGTATCCAGACTCCAGTTATTACGTTGAGCGTTCAGGCACCGGTCAGTTTCGTTGTGTATCCAGACTCCGGTTATTACGTTGAGCGTTCAGGCTCCGGTCAGTTTCGTTGGGTATCCAGACTCCTGTTATTTTGTTGAGCGTTCAGGCTCCGGTCAATTTCGTTGTGTATCCAGACTCCGGTTATTGCGTTGAGCGTTCAGGCTCCAATCAGTTTTGTTGGGTATCCAGACTCCGGTTTTTACGTTGAGGGTTCAGGCTTCGGTCAGTTTCGTTGGGTATCTAGACTCCGGTTATTACGTTGAGGGTTCAGGCTCCGGTCAATTTCGTTGTGTATCCAGACTCCGGTTATTACGTTGATCGTTCAGGCTCCAGTCAATTTCGTTGGGTATCCAGACTCCGGTTATTACGTAGAGCGTTCAGGCTCTGGTCAGTTTCGTTTGGTATCCATACTTCGGTTATTACGTTGAGCGTTCAGGCTCCGGTCAGTTTCGTTGAGTATCTAGACTCCGTTTATTACGTTGAACATTGAGGCTCCGGTCAGTTTCGTTGGGTATCCAGACTCCGGTTATTACGTTGAGCATTCAGGATCCGGTCAGTTTCGTTGGGTATTCAGACTCTGGTTTTTACGTTGAGCGTTTAGGCTCCGGTCAGTTTTGTTGGGTATCCAGACTCCGGTTATTATGTTGAGGGATCAGGCTCCGGTCAGTTTTGTTGGGTATCCAGACTCCGGTTATTACGTTGAGTGTTCAGGCTCCGGTCAGTTTCGTTGGGTATCAAGACTCAGGTTATTATGTTGAGCGTTCAGGCTCCGGTCAGTTTCTTTGGGTATCCAGACTCTGGTTATTTTGTTGAGCGTTCAGGCTCCAGTTAATTTCGTTGTGTATCCAGACTCCGGTTATTACGTTGATCATTCAGGCTCCAGTCAATTTCGTTAGGTATCCAGACTCCGGTTATTACGTAGAGCGTTCAGGCTCCGGTCAGTTTCGTTTGGTATCCAGACTTCGGTTATTAAGTTGAGCGTTCAGGCTCCGGTCAGTTTCGTTGGGTATCCAGACTCCGTTTATTAGGTTGAACGTTTAGGCTCTGGTCAGTTTCGTTGGGTATCCAGACTCCGGTTATTACGTTGAGCATTCAGGCTCCGGTCAGTTTCGTTGGGTATCCAGACTCTGGTTTTTACGTTGAGCGTTTAGGCTCCGGTCAGTTTTGTTGGGTATCCAGACTCCGGTTATTATGTTGAGGGTTCAGGCTCCGGTCAGTTTCATTGGGTATCCAGACTCCGGTTATTACATTGAGCGTTCAGGCTCCGGTCAATTTCGTTGGGTATCCAGACTCCGGTTATTACGTTGAGCGTTCAGGCTCCGGTCAATTTGTTTGGGTATCTAGACTCCGGTTATTACGTTGAGCGTTCAGGCTCCAGTCAGTTTCGTTGGGTATCCAGACTCCGGTTATTACGTTGAGCGTTCAGGCTCCGGTCAGTTTCTTTGGGTATCCAGACTCCGGTTATTACGTTGAGGGTTCAGGCTCCGGTCAGTTTCGTTGGGTATCCAGACTCCGGTTATTACGTCGAGCGTTCAGCCTCCGGTCAGTTTCGTTGGGTATCCAGACTCCGGTTATTTTGTTGAGCGTTCAGGCTCCGGTCAATTTCGTTGTGTATCCAGACTCCGGTTATTACGTTGATCCTTCAGGATCCAGTCAATTTCGTTGGGTATCCAGACTCCGGTTATTACATAGCGCGTTCAGGCTCCGGTCAGTTTCGTTTGGTATCCCGACTTCGGTTATTAAGTTGAGCGTTCAGGCTCTGGTCAGTTTCGTTGGGTATCCAGACTCCGTTTATTACGTTGAACGTTTAGGCTCCGGTCAGTTTCGTTGGGTATTCAGACTCCGGTTATTACGTTGAGCATTCAGGCTCCGGTCAGTTTCGTTGGGTATCCAGACTCTGGTTTTTACGTTGAACGTTTAGGCTCCGGTCAGTTTTGTTGGGTATCCAGACTCCGGTTATTATGTTGAGGGTTCAGGCTCCGGTTAGTTTCATTGGGTATCCAGATTCCGGTTATTACATTGAGCGTTCAGCCTCCGGTCAGTTTCGTTGGGGATCCAGACTCCGGTTATTACGTTGAGCGTTCAGGCTCCGGTCAGTTTCTTTGGGTATCCAGACTCCGGTTATTACGTTGAGGGTTCAGGCTCCGGTCAGTTTCGTTGGGTATCCAGACTCCGGTTATTACGTTGAGGGTTCAGGCTCCGGTCAGTTTCGTTGGGTATCCAGACTCAGGTTATTACGTTGAGCGTTCAAGCTCCGGTCAGTTTCTTTGGGTATCCAGACTCTGGTTATTACGTTGAGCGCTCAGGCACCGGTCAGTTTCGTTGTGTATCCAGACTCCTGTTATTAAGTTGCGCGTTCAGGCTCCGGTCAGTTTCGTTGGGTATCTAGACTCCGGTTTTTTACGTTGAGCGTTCAGGTTCCGGTCAGTTTTGTTGGGTATCCAGACTCCAGTTATTACATTGAGTGTTCAGGCTCCGGTCAGTTTCGTTGGGTATCAAGACTCAGGTTATTACGTTGAGCGTTCAGGCTCTGATCAGTTTCGTTGGGTATCCAGACTCAGGTTATTACGTTGAGCGTTCAGGCACCGGTCAGTTTCGTTGTGTATCCAGACTCCGGTTATTGCGTTGAGCGTTCAGGCTCCAGTAGGTTTTGTTGGGTATCCAGACTCCGGTTTTTACGTTGAGGGTTTAGGCTCCCGTCAGTTTCGTTGGGTATCCAGACTCCGGTTATTACGTTGAGGGTTCAGGCTCCGGTCAATTTCGTTGTGTATCCAGACTCCGGTTATTACGTTGTTCGTTCAGGCTCCAGTCAATTTCGTTGGGTATCCAGACTCCGGTTATTACGTAGAGCGTTCAGGCTCCGGTCAGTTTCGTTTGGTATCCAGACTTCGGTTATTACGTTGAGCGTTCAGGCTCCGGTCAGTTTCGTTGGGTATCCAGACTCCGTTTATTAGGTTGAACGTTTAGGCTCTGGTCAGTTTCGTTGGGTATCCAGACTCCGGTTATTACGTTGAGCATTCAGGCTCCGGTCAGTTTCGTTGGGTATCCAGACTCTGGTTTTTACGTTGAGCGTTTAGGCTCCGGTCAGTTTTGTTGGGTATCCAGACTCCGGTTATTATGTTGAGGGTTCAGGCTCCGGTCAGTTTCATTGGGTATCCAGACTCCGGTTATTACATTGAGCGTTCAGGCTCCGGTCAATTTCGTTGGGTATCCAGACTCCGGTTATTACGTTGAGCGTTCAGGCTCCGGTCAATTTGTTTGGGTATCTAGACTCTGGTTATTACGTTGAGCGTTCAGGCTCCAGTCAGTTTCGTTGGGTATCCAGACTCCGGTTATTACGTTGAGCGTTCAGGCTCCGGTCAGTTTCTTTGGGTATCCAGACTCCAGTTATTACGTTGAGGGTTCAGGCTCCGGTCAGTTTCGTTGGGTATCCAGACTCCAGTTATTACGTTGAGCGTTCAGGCTCCGGTCAGTTTTGTTGGGTATCCAGACTCCGGTTATTACGTTGAGCGTTCAGGCTCCGGTCAGTTTCTTTGGGTATCCAGACTCCGGTTATTACGTTGAGCGTTCAGCCTCCGGTCAGTTTCCTTGGGTATCCAGACTCCGGTTATTTTGTTGAGCGTTCAGGCTCCGGTCAATTTCGTTGTGTATCCAGACTCCGGTTATTACGTTGATCCTTCAGGATCCAGTCAATTTCGTTGGGTATCCAGACTCCAGTTATTACATAGCGCGTTCAGGCTCCGGTCAGTTTCGTTTGGTATCCAGACTTCGGTTATTAAGTTGAGCGTTCAGGCTCCGGTCAGTTTCGTTGGGTATCCAGACTCCGTTTATTACGTTGAACGTTTAGGCTCCGGTCAGTTTCGTTGGGTATCCAGACTCCGGTTATTACGTTGAGCATTCAGGCTCCGGTCAGTTTCGTTGGGTATCCAGATTCTGGTTTTTACGTTGAACGTTTAGGCTCCGGTCAGTTTTGTTGGGTATCCAGACTCCGGTTATTATGTTGAGGGTTCAGGCTCCGGTTAGTTTCATTGGGTATCCAGACTCCGGTTATTACATTGAGCGTTCAGGCTCCGGTCAGTTTCGTTGGGGATCCAGACTCCGGTTATTACGTTGAGCGTTCAGGCTCCGGTCAGTTTCTTTGGGTATCCAGACTCCGGTTATTACGTTGAGGGTTCAGGCTCCGGTCAGTTTCGTTGGGTATCCAGACTCCGGTTATTACGTTGAGCGTTCAGGCTCCGGTCAGTTTCGTTGGGTATCCAGACTCAGGTTATTACGTTGAGCGTTCAAGCTCCGGTCAGTTTCTTTGGGTATCCAGACTCTGGTTATTACGTTGAGCGTTCAGGCACCGGTCAGTTTCGTTGTGTATCCAGACTCCTGTTATTACGTTGCGCGTTCAGGCTCCGGTCAGTTTCGTTGGGTATCTAGACTCCGGTTTTTTACGTTGAGCGTTCAGGTTCCGGTCAGTTTTGTTGGGTATCCAGACTCCAGTTATTACATTGAGTGTTCAGGCTCCGGTCAGTTTCGTTGGGTATCAAGACTCAGGTTATTACGTTGAGCGTTTAGGCTCTGATCAGTTTCGTTGGGTATCCAGACTCAGGTTATTACGTTGAGCGTTCAGGCACCGGTCAGTTTCGTTGTGTATCCAGACTCCGGTTATTGCGTTGAGCGTTCAGGCTCCAGTCAGTTTTGTTGGGTATCCAGACTCCGGTTTTTACGTTGAGGGTTTAGGCTCCCGTCAGTTTCGTTGGGTATCCAGACTCCGGTTATTACGTTGAGGGTTCAGGCTCCGGTCATTTTCGTTGTGTATCCAGACTCCGGTTATTACGTTGTTCGTTTAGGCTCCAGTCAATTTCGTTGGGTATCCAGACTCCGGTTATTACGTAGAGCGTTCAGGCTCCGGTCAGTTTTGTTTGGTATCCAGACTTCGGTTATTACGTTGAGCGTTCAGGCTCCGGTCAGTTTCGTTTGGTATCCAGACTTCGGTTATTATGTTGAGTGTTCAGGCTCCGGTCAGTTTCGTTGGGTATCAAGACTCAGGTTATTACATTGAGCGTTCAGGCTCTGATCAGTTTCGTTGGGTATCCAGACTCTGGTTATTACGTTGAGCTTTCAGGCACCGGTCAGTTTCGTTGTGTATCCAGACTCCGGTTTTTACTTTGAGCGTTCAGGCTCCAGTCAGTTTTGTTGGGTATCCAGACTCCGGTTTTTAGGTTGAGGGTTCAGGCTCCGGTCAGTTTCGTTGGGTATCCAGACTCCGGTTTTTTACTTTGAGCGTTCAGGCTCCGGTCAGTTTTGTTGGGTATCCAGACTCCGGTTATTACATTGAGTGTTCAGGCTCCGGTCAGTTTCGTTGGGTATCAAGACTCAGGTTAGTGCGTTGAGCGTTCAGGCTCTGATCAGTTTCGTTGGGTATCCAGACTCAGGTTATTCTGTTGAGCGTTGAGGCTCTGATCAGTTTTGTTGGGTATCCAGACTCAGGTTGTTACGTTGAGCGTTCAGGCTCCAGTCAGTTTTGTTGGGTATCCAGACTCCGGTTTTTACATTGAGGGTTCAGGCTCCGGTCAGTTTCGTTTGGTATCCAGACTCCGGTTATTACGTTGAGCGTTCAGGCTCCGGTCAGTTTCGTTGGGTATCTAGACTCCGGTTATTACGTTGATCGTTCAGGCTCCGGTCAGTTTTGTTGGGTATCCAGACTCCGGTTTTTACGTTGAGGGTTAAGGCTCCGATCAGTTTCGTTGGGTATTCAGACTCCGGTTATTACGTTGAGTGTTCAGGCTCCAGTTATTATGTTGAGGGTTCAGGCTCCGGTCAGTTTCGTTAGGTATCCAGACTCCGGTTATTACATTGAGCGTTCAGGCTCTGGTCAGTTTCGTTTGGTATCCAGACTCCGGTTATTACGTTGAGCGTTCAGGTTCCGGTCAGTTTCGTTGGGTATCCAGACTCCGGTTATTACGTTGAGTGTTCAGGCTCCGATCAGTTTCGTTGGGTATCAAGACTCAGGTTATTCTGTTGAGCGTTGAGGCTCTGATCAGTTTTGTTGGGTATCCAGACTCAGGTTGTTACGTTGAGCGTTCAGGCTCCAGTTAGTTTTGTTGGGTATCCAGACTCTGGTTTTTACGTTGAGGGTTCAGGCTCCGGTCAGTTTCGTTGGGTATCCAGACTCCGGTTATTACGTTGAGCGTTCAGGCTCCGGTCAGTTTCGTTGGGTATCTAGACTCCGGTTATTACGTTGATCGTTCAGGCTCCGGTCAGTTTTGTTGGGTATCCAGACTCCGGTTTTTACGTTGAGGGTTAAGGCTCCGATCAGTTTCGTTGGGTATCCAGACTCCGGTTATTTCGTTGAGCGTTCAGGCTACGGTCAATTTCGTTGTGTATCCAGACACCGGTTATTAAGTTGATCGTTCAGGCTCCAGTCAATTTCGTTGGGTATCCAGACTCCGGTTATTACGTAGAGCGTTCAGGCTCCGGTCAGTTTCGTTTGGTATCCAGACTTCGGTTATTATGTTGAGTGTTCAGGCTCCGGTCAGTTTCGTTGGGTATCAAGACTCAGGTTATTACATTGAGCGTTCAGGCTCTGATCAGTTTCGTTGGGTATCCAGACTCTGGTTATTACGTTGAGCTTTCAGGCACCGGTCAGTTTCGTTGTGTATCCAAACTCCGGTTTTTACTTTGAGCGTTCAGGCTCCAGTCAGTTTTGTTGGGTATCCAGACTCCGGTTTTTAGGTTGAGGGTTCAGGCTTCGGTCAGTTTCGTTGGGTATCCAGACTCCGGTTTTTTACTTTGAGCGTTCAGGCTCCAGTCAGTTTTGTTGGGTATCCAGACTCCGGTTATTACATTGAGTGTTCAGGCTCCGGTCAGTTTCGTTGGGTATCAAGACTCAGGTTAGTACGTTGAGCGTTCAGGCTCTGATCAGTTTCGTTGGGTATCCAGACTCAGGTTATTCTGTTGAGCGTTGAGGCTCTAATCAGTTTTGTTGGGTATCCAGACTCAGGTTATTACGTTGAGCGTTCAGGCTCCAGTCAGTTTTGTTGGGTATCCAGACTCCGGTTTTTACGTTGAGGGTTCAGGCTCCGGTCAGTTTCGTTGGGTATCCAGACTCCGGTTATTACGTTGAGCGTTCAGGCTCCGGTCAGTTTCGTTGGGTATCTAGACTCCGGTTATTACGTTGATCGTTCAGGCTCCGGTCAGTTTTGTTGGGTATCCAGACTCCGGTTTTTACGTTGAGGGTTAAGGCTCCGATCAGTTTCGTTGGGTATCCAAACTCCGGTTATTTCGTTGAGCGTTCAGGCTACGGTCAATTTCGTTGTGTATCCAGACACCGGTTATTAAGTTGATCGTTCAGGCTCCAGTCAATTTCGTTGGGTATCCAGACTCCGGTTATTACGTAGAGCGTTCAGGCTCCGGTCAGTTTCGTTTGGTATCCAGACTTCGGTTATTATGTTGAGTGTTCAGGCTCCGGTCAGTTTCGTTGGGTATCAAGACTCAGGTTATTACATTGAGCGTTCAGGCTCTGATCAGTTTCGTTGGGTATCCAGACTCTGGTTATTACGTTGAGCTTTCAGGCACCGGTCAGTTTCGTTGTGTATCCAGACTCCGGTTTTTACTTTGAGCGTTCAGGCTCCAGTCAGTTTTGTTGGGTATCCAGACTCCGGTTTTTAGGTTGAGGGTTCAGGCTCCGGTCAGTTTCGTTGGGTATCCAGACTCCGGTTTTTTACTTTGAGCGTTCAGGCTCCGGTCAGTTTTGTTGGGTATCCAGACTCCGGTTATTACATTGAGTGTTCAGGCTCCGGTCAGTTTCGTTGGGTATCAAGACTCAGGTTAGTACGTTGAGCGTTCAGGCTCTGATCAGTTTCGTTGGGTATCCAGACTCAGGTTATTCTGTTGAGCGTTGAGGCTCTGATCAGTTTTGTTGGGTATCCAGACTCAGGTTATTACGTTGAGCGTTCAGGCTCCAGTCAGTTTTGTTGGGTATCCAGAATCCGGTTTTTACGTTGAGGGTTCAGGCTCCGGTCAGTTTCGTTGGGTATCCAGACTCTGGTTATTACGTTGAGCGTTCAGGCTCCGGTCAGTTTCGTTGGGTATCCAGACTCCGGTTTTTTACTTTGAGCGTTCAGGTTCCGGTCAGTTTTGTTGGGTATCCAGACTCCGGTTATTACATTGAGTGTTCAGGCTCCGGTCAGTTTCGTTGGGTATCAAGACTCAGGTTAGTACGTTGAGCGTTCAGGCTCTGATCAGTTTCATTGGGTATCCAGACTCAGGTTATTACGTTGAGCGTTCAGGCACCGGTCAGTTTCGTTGTGTATCCAGACTCCGGTTATTACGTTGAGGGTTCAGGCTCTGGTCAGTTTCGTTGGGTATCCAGACTCCGGTTATTACGTTCAGCGTTTAGGCTCCGGTCAGTTTCATTGGGTATCCAGACTCCGGTTATTACGTTGAACGTTCAGGCTCCGATCAGTTTCTTTGGGTATCCAGACTCCGGTTATTGCGTTCAGCGTTCAGCCTCCGGTCAGTTTCGTTGGGTATCCAGACTCCGGTTATTTTGTTGAGCGTTCAAGCTCCGGTCAATTTCGTTGTGTATCCAGACTCCGGTTATTACGTTGATCGTTCAGGCTCCAGTCAATTTCGTTGGGTATCCAGACTCCGGTTATTACATAGAGCGTTTAGGCTCCGGTTAGTTTCGTTTGGTATCCAGACTTCGGTTATTACGTTGAGCGTTCAGGCTCCGGTCAGTTTCGTTGGGTATCCAGACTCCGTTTATTACGTTGAACATTCAGGCTCCGGTCAGTTTCGTTGGGTATCCAGACTCCGGTTATTACGTTGAGCATTCAGGCCTCGGTCAGTTTCGTTGGGTATTCAGACTCCGGTTATTACGTTGAGTGTTCAGGCTCCAGTTATTATGTTGAGGGTCCAGGCTCCGGTCAGTTTCGTTGGGTATCCAGACTCCGGTTATTACATTGAGCGTTCAGGCTCTGGTCAGTTTCGTTTGGTATCCAGACTCCGGTTATTACGTTGAGCGTTCAGGTTCCGGTCAGTTTCGTTGGGTATCCAGACTCCGGTTATTACGTTGAGCGTTCAGGCTCCGGTCAGTTTCGTTGGGTATCTAGACTCCGGTTATTACGTTGATCGTTCAGGCTCTGGTCAGTTTTGTTGGGTATCCAGACTCCGGTTTTTACGTTGAGGGTTAAGGCTCCGATCAGTTTCGTTGGGTATCCAGACTCCGGTTATTTCGTTGAGCGTTCAGGCTACGGTCAATTTCGTTGTGTATCCAGACACCGGTTATTAAGTTGATCGTTCAGGCTCCAGTCAATTTCGTTGGGTATCCAGACTCCGGTTATTACGTAGAGCGTTCAGGCTCCAGTCAGTTTCGTTTGGTATCCAGACTTCGGTTATTATGTTGAGTGTTCAGGCTCCGGTCAGTTTCGTTGGGTATCAAGACTCAGGTTATTACATTGAGCGTTCAGGCTCTGATCAGTTTCGTTGGGTATCCAGACTCTGGTTATTACGTTGAGCTTTCGGGCACCGGTCAGTTTCGTTGTGTATCCAGACTCCGGTTTTTACTTTGAGCGTTCAGGCTCCAGTCAGTTTTGTTGGGTATCCAGACTCCGGTTTTTAGGTTGAGGGTTCAGGCTCCGGTCAGTTTCGTTGGGTATCCAGACTCCGGTTTTTTACTTTGAGCGTTCAGGCTCCGGTCAGTTTTGTTGGGTATCCAGACTCCGGTTATTACATTGAGTGTTCAGGCTCCGGTCAGTTTCGTTGGGTATCAAGACTCAGGTTAGTACGTTGAGCGTTCAGGCTCTGATCAGTTTCGTTGGGTATCCAGACTCAGGTTATTCTGTTGAGCGTTGAGGCTCTGATCAGTTTTGTTGGGTATCCAGACTCAGGTTATTACGTTGAGCGTTCAGGCTCCAGTCAGTTTTGTTGGGTATCCAGAATCCGGTTTTTACGTTGAGGGTTCAGGCTCCGGTCAGTTTCGTTGGGTATCCAGACTCTGGTTATTACGTTGAGCGTTTAGGCTTCGGTCAGTTTCGTTGGGTATCCAGACTCCGGTTTTTTACTTTGAGCGTTCAGGTTCCGGTCAGTTTTGTTGGGTATCCAGACTCCGGTTATTACATTGAGTGTTCAGGCTCCGGTCAGTTTCGTTGGGTATCAAGACTCAGGTTAGTACGTTGAGCGTTCAGGCTCTGATCAGTTTCATTGGGTATCCAGACTCAGGTTATTACGTTGAGCGTTCAGGCACCGGTCAGTTTCGTTGTGTATCCAGACTCCGGTTATTACGTTGAGGGTTCAGGCTCTGGTCAGTTTCGTTGGGTATCCAGACTCCGGTTATTACATTGAGCGTTCAGGCTCCGGTCAGTTTCATTGGGTATCCAGACTCCGGTTATTACGTTGAACGTTCAGGCTCCGATCAGTTTCTTTGGGTATCCAGACTCCGGTTATTGCGTTCAGCGTTCAGCCTCCGGTCAGTTTCGTTGGGTATCCAGACTCCGGTTATTTTGTTGAGCGTTCAAGCTCCGGTCAATTTCGTTGTGTATCCAGACTCCGGTTATTACGTTGATCGTTCAGGCTCCAGTCAATTTCGTTGGGTATCCAGACTCCGGTTATTACATAGAGCGTTTAGGCTCCGGTCAGTTTCGTTTGGTATCCAGACTTCGGTTATTACGTTGAGCGTTCAGGCTCCGGTCAGTTTCGTTGGGTATCCAGACTCCGTTTATTACGTTGAACATTCAGGCTCCGGTCAGTTTCGTTGGGTATCGAGACTCCGGTTATTACGTTGAGCATTCAGGCCTCGGTCAGTTTCGTTGGGTATTCAGACTCCGGTTATTACGTTGAGTGTTCAGGCTCCAGTTATTATGTTGAGGGTTCAGGCTCCGGTCAGTTTCGTTGGGTATCCAGACTCCGGTTATTACATTGAGCGTTCAGGCTCTGGTCAGTTTCGTTTGGTATCCAGACTCCGGTTATTACGTTGAGCGTTCAGGTTCCGGTCAGTTTCGTTGGGTATCCAGACTCCGGTTATTACGTTGAGTGTTCAGGCTCCGATCAGTTTCGTTGGGTATCAAGACTCAGGTTATTCTGTTGAGCGTTGAGGCTCTGATCAGTTTTGTTGGGTATCCAGACTCAGGTTATTACGTTGAGCGTTCAGGCTCCAGTCAGTTTTGTTGGGTATCCAGACTCCGGTTTTTACGTTGAGGGTTCAGGCTCCGGTCAGTTTTGTTGGGTATCCAGACTCCGGTTATTACGTTGAGCGTTCAGGCTCCGGTCAGTTTCGTTGGGTATCTAGACTCCGGTTATTACGTTGATCGTTCAGGCTCCGGTCAGTTTTGTTGGGTATCCAGACTCCGGTTTTTACGTTGAGGGTTAAGGCTCCGATCAGTTTCGTTGGGTATCCAGACTCCGGTTATTTCGTTGAGCGTTTAGGCTACGATCAATTTCGTTGTGTATCCAGACACCGGTTATTAAGTTGATCGTTCAGGCTCCAGTCAATTTCGTTGGGTATCCAGACTCCGGTTATTACGTAGAGCGTTCAGGCTCCGGTCAGTTTCGTTTGGTATCCAGACTTCGGTTATTACGTTGAGCGTTCAGGCTCCGGTCATTTTCGTTCGGTATCCAGACTCCGTTTATTACGTTGAACATTCAGGCTCCGGTCAGTTTCGTTGGGTATCCAGACTCCGGTTATTACGTTGAGCATTCAGGCTCCGGTCAGTTTTGTTGGGTATTCAGACTCTGGTTTTTACGTTGAGCGTTTAGGCTCCGGTCAGTTTTGTTGGGTATCCAGACTCTGGTTAATATGTTGAGGGTTCAGGCTCCGGTCAGTTTTGTTGGGTATCCAGACTCCGGTTATTACGTTGAGTGTTCAGGCTCCGGTCAGTTTCGTTGGGTATCCAGACTCCGGTTATTACATTGAGTGTTCAGGCTCCGGTCAGTTTCGTTGGGTATCAAGACTCAGGTTAGTACGTTGAGCGTTCAGGCTCTGATCAGTTTCGTTGGGTATCCAGACTCAGGTTATTCTGTTGAGCGTTGAGGCTCTGATCAGTTTTGTTGGGTATCCAGACTCAGGTTATTACGTTGAGCGTTCAGGCTCCAGTCAGTTTTGTTGGGTATCCAGAATCCGGTTTTTACGTTGAGGGTTCAGGCTCCGGTCAGTTTCGTTGGGCATCCAGACTCTGGTTATTACGTTGAGCGTTCAGGCTCCGGTCAGTTTCGTTGGGTATCCAGACTCCGGTTTTTTACTTTGAGCGTTCAGGTTCCGGTCAGTTTTGTTGGGTATCCAGACTCCGGTTATTACATTGAGTGTTCAGGCTCCGGTCAGTTTCGTTGGGTATCAAGACTCAGGTTAGTACGTTGAGCGTTCAGGCTCCGGTCAGTTTCGTTGGGTATCCAGACTCCGGTTATTACGTTGAGCGTTCAGGCTCCGGTCAGTTTCTTTGGGTATCCAGACTCCGGTTATTACGTTGAGCATTCAGCCTCCGGTCAGTTTCGTTGGGTATCCAGACTCCGGTTATTTTGTTGAGCGTTCAAGCTCCGGTCAATTTTGTTGTGTATCCAGACTCCGGTTATTACGTTGATCGTTCAGGCTCCAGTCAGTTTCGTTGGGTATCCAGACTCCGGTTATTACTTAGAGCGTTCAGGCTCCGGTCAGTTTCGTTTGGTATCAAGACTTCGGTTATTACGTTGAGCGTTCAGGCTCCGGTCTGTTTCGTTGGGTATCCAGACTCCGTTTATTACGTTGAACGTTCAGGCTCCGGTCAGTTTCGTTGGGTACCCAGACTCCGGTTATTACGTTGAGCATTCAGGCACCGGTCAGTTTCGTTGTGTATCCAGACTCCGGTTATTACATTGAGCATTCAGGCACCGGTCAATTTCGTTGGGTATCCAGACTCCGGTTATTACGTTGAGCGTTCAGGCTCCGGTCAGTTTCGTTGGGTATCCAGACTTCGGTTATTACGTTGAGCGTTCAGGCTCCGGTCAGTTTCATTGGGTATCCAGACTCCGTTTAGTACGTTGAACATTCAGGCTCCGGTCAGTTTCGTTGGGTATCCAGACTTCGGTTATTACGTTGAACATTCAGGCTCCGGTCAGTTTCGTTGGGTATCCAGACTTCGGTTATTACGTTGAGCGTTCAGGCTCCGGTCAGTTTCGTTGGGTATCCAGACTCCGTTTATTACGTTGAACATTCAGGCTCCGGTCAGTTTCGTTGGGTATCCAGACTCCGGTTATTACGTTGAGCATTCAGGCACCGGTCAGTTTCGTTGTGTATCCAGACTCCGGTTATTACATTGAGCGTTCAGGCACCGGTCAATTTCGTTGGGTATCCAGACTTCGGTTATTACGTTGAGCATTCAGGCTCCGGTCAGTTTCGTTGGGTATCCAGACTCCGGTTATTACGTTGAGCGTTCAGGCTCCGGTCAGTTTCGTTGGGTATCCTGACTCCGGTTATTACGTTGAGCATTCAGGCCTCGGTCAGTTTCGTTGGGTATTCAGACTCCGGTTATTACGTTGAGTGTTCAGGCTCTGATCAGTTTCGTTGGGTATCCAGACTCAGGTTATTACGTTGAGCGTTCAGGCACCTGTCAGTTTCGTTGTGTATCCAGACTTCGGTTATTACGTTGAGCGTTCTGGCTCCAGTCAGTTTTGTTGGGTATCCAGACTCCGGTTTTTACGTTGAGGGTTCAGGCTCCAGTCAGTTTCGTTGGGTATCCAGACTCCGGTTATTACGTTGAGCGTTCAGGCTCCGGTCAGTTTCGTTGGGTATCCAGACTCCGGTTATTACATTGAGCGTTCAGGCTCCGTTCAGTTTCATTGGGTATCCAGACTCCGGTTATTTCGTTGAGCGTTCAGGCTCCGGTCAGATTCGTTGGGTATCAAGACTCAGGTTATTACGTTGAGCGTTGAGGCTCTGATCAGTTTCATTGGGTATCCAGACTCAAGTTATTACGTTGAGCGTTCAGGCACCGGTAAGTTTCGTTATGTATCCAGATTCCGGTTATTACGTTGAGCGTTCAGGCTCCGATCAGTTTTGTTGGGTATCCAGACTCTGGGTTTTACGTTGAGGGTTCAGGCTCCGGTCAGTTTCGTTGGGTATCCAGACTCCGGCTATTACGTTGAGCGTTCAGGCTCCGGTCAGTTTTGTTGGGTATCCAGACTCCGGTTTTTTACTGAGCGTTTAGGTTTCGGTCAGTTTTGTTGGGTATCCAGACTCCGATTATTTTGTTGAGCGTTCAGGCTCCGCTCAGTTTCGTTGGGTATCAAGACTCAGGTTATTACGTTGAGCGTTCAGGCTCTGATCAGTTTCGTTGGGTATCCAGACTCAGGTTATTACATTGAGCGTTCAGGCACCGATCAGTTTCGTTGTGTATCCAGACTCCGGTTATTACGTTGAGGGTTCAGGCTCTGGTCAGTTTCGTTGGGTATCCAGACTCCGGTTATTACGTTGAGCGTTCAGGCTCCGGTCAGTTTCTTTGGGTATCCAGACTCCAGTTATTACGTTGAGCGTTCAGCCTCCGGTCAGTTTTGTTGGGTATCCAGACTCCGGTTATTTTGTTGAGCGTTCAAGCTCCGGTCAATTTCGTTGTGTATCCAGACTCCGGTTATTACGTTGATCGCTCAGGCTCCAGTCAATTTCGTTGGGTATCCAGACTCCGGTTATTACGTTGAGCGTTTAGGCTCCGGTCAGTTTCGTTTGGTATCCAGACTTCGGTTATTACGTTGAGCGTTCAGGCTCCGGTCAGTTTCGTTGGGTATCCAGACTTCGTTTATTACGTTGAACGTTCAGGCTCCGGTCAGTTTCGTTGCGTATCCAGACTCCGGTTAATACGTTGAGCATTCAGGCTCCGGTCAGTTTCGTTGGGTATCCAGACTCCGGTTATTACGTTGAGCATTCAGGCACCGGTCAGTTTCGTTGTGTATCCAGACTTTGGTTATTACGTTGAGCGTTCAGGCACCGGTCAATTTCGTTGGGTATCCAGACTTTGGTTATTACGTTGAGCGTTCAGGCTCCGGTCAGTTTCGTTGGGTATCCAGACTCCGGTTATTACATTGAGTGTTCAGGCTCCGGTCAGTTTCGTTGGGTATCAAGACTCAGGTTATTACGTTGAGCGTTGAGGCTCTGATCAGTTTCGTTGGGTATCCAGACTCAGGTTATTACGTTGAGCGTTCAGGCACCTGTCCGTTTCGTTGTGTATCCAGACTCCGGTTATTACGTTGAACGTTCAGGCTCCAGTCAGTTTTGTTGGGTATCCAGACTCTGGTTAATATGTTGAGGGTTCAGGCTCCGGTCAGTTTTGTTGGGTATCCAGACTCCGGCTATTACGTTGAGCGTTCAGGCTCCGGTCAGTTTCGTTGGGTATCCAGACTCCGGTTATTACATTGAGTGTTCAGGCTCCGGTCAGTTTCGTTGGGTATCAAGACTCAGGTTATTACGTTGAGCGTTGAGGCTCTGATCAGTTTCGTTGGGTATCCAGACTCAGGTTATTACGTTGAGCGTTCAGGCACCGGTCAGTTTCGTTGTGTATCCAGACTCCGGTTATTACGTTGAGCGTTCAGGCTCCAGTCAATTTTGTTGGGTATCCAGACTCCGGTTATTACGTTGAGCGTTCAGGCTCCGGTCAGTTTCGTTGGGTATCCAGACTCCGGTTATTACGTTGAGCGTTCAGGCTCCGGTCAGTTTCTTTGGGTATCCAGACTCCGGTTATTACGTTGAGCGTTCAGCCTCCGGTCAGTTTCGTTGGGTATCCAGACTCCGGTTATTTTGTTGAGCGTTCAAGCTCCGGTCAATTTCGTTGTGTATCCAGACTCCGGTTATTACGTTGATCGTTCAGGCTCCAGTCAATTTCGTTGGGTATCCAGACTCCGGTTATTACGTAGAGCGTTCAGGCTCCGGTCAGTTTCGTTTGGTATCCAGACTTCGGTTATTACGTTGAGCGTTCAGGCTCCGGTCTATTTCGTTGGGTATCCAGACTCCGTTTATTACGTTGAACGTTCAGGCTCCGGTCAGTTTCGTTGGGTATCCAGACTCCGGTTATTACGTTGAGCATTCAGGCACCGGTCAGTTTCGTTGTGTATCCAGACTCCGGTTATTACATTGAGCGTTCAGGCACCGGTCAATTTCGTTGGGTATCCAGACTCCGGTTATTACGTTGAGCGTTCAGGCTCCGGTCAGTTTCGTTGGGTATCCTGACTCCGGTTATTACATTGAGTGTTCAGGCTCCGGTCAGTTTCGTTGGGTATCAAGACTCAGGTTATTACGTTGAGCGTTGAGGCTCTGATCAGTTTCGTTGGGTATCCAGACTCAGGTTATTACGTTGAGCGTTCAGGCACCGGTCAGTTTCGTTGTGTATCCAGACTCCGGTTATTACGTTGAGCGTTCAGGCTCCAGTCAATTTTGTTGGGTATCCAGACTCCGGTTATTACGTTGAGCGTTCAGGCTCCGGTCAGTTTCGTTGGGTATCCAGACTCCGGTTATTACGTTGAGCGTTCAGGCTCCGGTCAGTTTCTTTGGGTATCCAGACTCCGGTTATTACGTTGAGCGTTCAGCCTCCGGTCAGTTTCGTTGGGTATCCAGACTCCGGTTATTTTGTTGAGCGTTCAAGCTCCGGTCAATTTCGTTGTGTATCCAGACTCCGGTTATTACGTTGATCGTTCAGGCTCCAGTCAATTTCGTTGGGTATCCAGACTCCGGTTATTACGTAGAGCGTTCAGGCTCCGGTCAGTTTCGTTTGGTATCCAGACTTCGGTTATTACGTTGAGCGTTCAGGCTCCGGTCTATTTCGTTGGGTATCCAGACTCCGTTTATTACGTTGAACGTTCAGGCTCCGGTCAGTTTCGTTGGGTATCCAGACTCCGGTTATTACGTTGAGCATTCAGGCACCGGTCAGTTTCGTTGTGTATCCAGACTCCGGTTATTACATTGAGCGTTCAGGCACCGGTCAATTTCGTTGGGTATCCAGACTCCGGTTATTACGTTGAGCGTTCAGGCTCCGGTCAGTTTCGTTGGGTATCCTGACTCCGGTTATTACATTGAGTGTTCAGGCTCCGGTCAGTTTCGTTGGGTATCAAGACTCAGGTTATTACGTTGAGCGTTGAGGCTCTGATCAGTTTCGTTGGGTATCCAGACTCAGGTTATTACGTTGAGCGTTCAGGCACCTGTCAGTTTCGTTGTGTATCCAGACTTCGGTTATTACGTTGAGCGTTCAGGCTCCAGTCAGTTTTGTTGGGTATCCAGACTCCGGTTTTTACGTTGAGGGTTCAGGCTCCGGTCAGTTTCGTTGGGTATCCAGACTCCGATTATTACGTTGAGCGTTCTGGCTCCGGTCAGTTTCGTTGGGTATCCAGACTCCGGTTATTACGTTGAGCGTTCAGGCTCCGGTCAGTTTCGTTGGGTATCCAGACTCCGGTTATTACGTTGATCGTTCAGGCTCCGGTCAGTTTTGTTGGTTATCCAGACTCCGGTTTTTACGTTGAGGGTTAAGGCTCCGGTCAGTTTCGTTGGGTATCCAGACTCCGGTTATTTCGTTGAGCGTTCAGGCTCCGGTCAGATTCGTTGGGTATCAAGACTCAGGTTATTACGTTGAGTGTTGAGGCTCTGATCAGTTTCATTTGGTATCCAGACTCAGGTTATTACGTTGAGCGTTCAGGCACCGGTAAGTTTCGTTGTGTATCCAGATTTCGGTTATTACGTTGAGCGTTCAGGCTCCGGTCAGTTTTGTTGGGTATCCAAACTCCGGTTTTTACGTTGAGGGTTCAGGCTCCGGTCAGTTTCGTTGGGTATCCAGACTCCGGCTATTACGTTGAGCGTTCAGGCTCCGGTCAGTTTCATTGGGTATCCAGACTCCGGTTTTTTACTTTGAGCGTTTAGGTTCCGGTCAGTTTTGTTGGGTATCCAGACTCCGGTTATTACATTGAGTGTTCAGGCTCCGGTCAATTTCGTTGGGTATCAAGACTCAGGTTATTACGTTGAGCGTTCAGGCTCTGATCAGTTTCGTTGGGTATCCAGACTCAGGTTATTACGTTGAGCGTTCACGCACCGGTCAGTTTCGTTGTGTATCCAGACTCCGGTTATTACGTTGAGGGTTCAGGTACCGGTCAGTTTCGTTGGGTATCCAGACTCTGGTTATTACGTTGAGCGTTCAGGCTCCGGTCAGTTTCGTTGGGTATCCTGACTCCGGTTATTACATTGAGTGTTCAGGCTCCGGTCAGTTTCGTTGGGTATCAAGACTCAGGTTATTACATTGAGCGTTGAGGCTCTGATCAGTTTCGTTGGGTATCCAGACTCAGGTTATTACATTGAGCGTTCAGGCACCTGTCAGTTTCGTTGTGTATCCAGACTTCGGTTATTACGTTGAGCGTTCAGGCTCCAGTCAGTTTTGTTGGGTATCCAGACTCCGGTTTTTACGTTGAGGGTTCAGGCTCCGGTCAGTTTCGTTGGGTATCCAGACTCCGGTTATTACGTTGAGCGTTCAGGCTCCGGTCAGTTTCGTTGGGTATCCAGACTCCGGTTATTACATTGAGCGTTCAGGCTCCGGTCAGTTTCGTTGGGTATCCAGACTCCGGTTATTACGTTGATCGTTCAGGCTCCGGTCAGTTTTGTTGGTTATCCAGACTCCGGTTTTTACGTTGAGGGTTAAGGCTCCGGTCATTTTCATTGGTTATCCAGACTCCGGTTATTTCGTTGAGCGTTCAGGCTCCGGTCAGATTCGTTGGGTATCAAGACTCAGGTTATTACGTTGAGCGTTGAGGCTCTGATCAGTTTCATTGGGTATCCAGACTCAGGTTATTACGTTGAGCGTTCAGGCACCGGTAAGTTTCGTTGTGTATCCAGATTCCGGTTATTACGTTGAGCGTTCAGGCTCCTGTCAGTTTTGTTGGGTATCCAGACTCCGGTTTTTACGTTGAGGGTTCAGGCTCCGGTCAGTTTCGTTGGGTATCCAGACTCCGGCTATTACGTTGAGCGTTCAGGCTCCGGTCAGTTTTGTTGGTATCCAGACTCCGGTTTTTTACTTTGAGCGTTTAAGTTTCGGTCAGTTTTGTTGGGTATCCAGACTACGGTTATTACGTTGAGCGTTCAGGCTCCGGTCAGTTTCGTTGTGTATCCAGACTCCGGGTATTACGTTGAGGGTTCAGGTATCGGTCAGTTTCGTTGGGTATCCAGACTCTGGTTATTACGTTGAGCGTTCAGGCTCCGGTCAGTTTCGTTGGGTATCCTGACTCCGGTTATTACATTGAGTGTTCAGGCTCCGGTCAGTTTCGTTGGGTATCAAGACTCAGGTTATTACATTGAGCGTTGAGGCTCTGATCAGTTTCGTTGGGTATCCAGACTCAGGTTATTACATTGAGCGTTCAGGCACCTGTCAGTTTCGTTGTGTATCCAGACTTCGGTTATTACGTTGAGCGTTCAGGCTCCAGTCAGTTTTGTTGGGTATCCAGACTCCGGTTTTTACGTTGAGGGTTCAGGCTCCGGTCAGTTTCGTTGGGTATCCAGACTCCGGTTATTACGTTGAGCGTTCAGGCTCCGGTCAGTTTCGTTGGGTATCCAGACTCCGGTTATTACATTGAGCGTTCAGGCTCCGGTCAGTTTCGTTGGGTATCCAGACTCCGGTTATTACGTTGATCGTTCAGGCTCCGGTCAGTTTTGTTGGTTATCCAGACTCCGGTTTTTACGTTGAGGGTTAAGGCTCCGGTCAGTTTCATTGGTTATCCAGACTCCGGTTATTTCGTTGAGCGTTCAGGCTCCGGTCAGATTCGTTGGGTATCAAGACTCAGGTTATTACGTTGAGCGTTGAGGCTCTGATCAGTTTCATTGGGTATCCAGACTCAGGTTATTACGTTGAGCGTTCAGGCACCGGTAAGTTTCGTTGTGTATCCAGATTCCGGTTATTACGTTGAGCGTTCAGGCTCCTGTCAGTTTTGTTGGGTATCCAGACTCCGGTTTTTACGTTGAGGGTTCAGGCTCCGGTCAGTTTTGTTGGGTATCCAGACTCCGGCTATTACGTTGAGCGTTCAGGCTCCGGTCAGTTTTGTTGGTATCCAGACTCCGGTTTTTTACTTTGAGCGTTTAGGTTTCGGTCA
This sequence comes from Lathyrus sativus, assembly GCA_963859935.3. Lineage (NCBI taxonomy): Eukaryota > Viridiplantae > Streptophyta > Magnoliopsida > Fabales > Fabaceae > Lathyrus > Lathyrus sativus. Next base: position 400,572 of record CAWUDS030000653.1, on the reverse strand, counting down.
GTTTTGTTGGGTATCCAGACTACGGTTATTACGTTGAGCGTTCAGGCTCCGGTCAGTTTCGTTGGGTATCAAGACTCAGGTTATTACGTTGAGCGTTCAGGCTCTGATCAGTTTCGTTGGGTATCCAGACTCAGGTTATTACGTTGAGCGTTCAGGCACCGGTCAGTTTCGTTGTGTATCCAGACTCCGGTTATTACGTTGAGGGTTCAGGCTCTGGTCAGTTTCGTTGGGTATCCAGACTCCGGTTATTACGTTGGGCGTTCAGGCTCCGGTCAGTTTCTTTGGGTATCCAGACTCCGGTTATTACGTTGAGCGTTCAGCCTCCGGTCAGTTTCGTTGGGTATCCAGACTCCGGTTATTTTGTTGAGCGTTCAAGCTCCGGTCAATTTCGTTGTGTATCCAGACTCCGGTTATTACGTTGATCGTTCAGGCTCCAGTCAATTTCGTTGGGTATCCAGACTCCGGTTATTACGTTGAGCGTTTAGGCTCCGGTCAGTTTCGTTTGGTATCCAGACTTCGGTTATTACGTTGAGCGTTCAGGCTCCGGTCAGTTTCGTTGGGTATCCAGACTCCGTTTATTACGTTGAACGTTCAGGCTCCGGTCAGTTTCGTTGGGTATCCAGACTCCGGTTAATACGTTGAGCATTCAGGCTCCGGTCAGTTTCGTTGGGTATCCAGACTCCGGTTATTACGTTGAGCATTCAGGCTCCGGTCAGTTTCGTTGGGTATTCAGACTCTGGTTTTTACGTTGAGCGTTTAGGCTCCGGTCAGTTTTGTTGGGTATCCAGACTCCGGTTATTATGTTGAGGGTTCAGGCTCCGGTCAGTTTTGTTGGGTATCCAGACTCCGGTTATTACATTGAGTGTTCAGGCTCCGGTCAGTTTCGTTGGGTATCAAGACTCAGGTTATTACGTTGAGCGTTGAGGCTCTGATCAGTTTCGTTGGGTATCCAGACTCAGGTTATTACGTTGAGCGTTCAGGCACCGGTAAGTTTCGTTGTGTATCCAGATTCCGGTTATTACGTTGAGCGTTCAGGCTCCGGTCAGTTTTGTTGGGTATCCAGACTCCGGTTTTTACGTTGAGGGTTCAGGCTCCGGTCAGTTTCGTTGGGTATCCAGACTCCGGCTATTACGTTGAGCGTTCAGGCTCCGGTCAGTTTCGTTGGGTATCCAGACTCCGGTTATTACGTTGATCGTTCAGGCTCCGGTCAGTTTTGTTGGTTATCCAGACTCCGGTTTTTACGTTGAGGGTTAAGGCTCCGGTCAGTTTCATTGGTTATCCAGACTCCGGTTATTTCGTTGAGCGTTCAGGCTCCGGTCAGATTCGTTGGGTATCAAGACTCAGGTTATTACGTTGAGCGTTGAGGCTCTGATCAGTTTCATTGGGTATCCAGACTCAGGTTATTACGTTGAGCGTTCAGGCACCGGTAAGTTTCGTTGTGTATCCATATTCCGGTTATTACGTTGAGCGTTCAGGCTCCTGTCAGTTTTGTTGGGTATCCAGACTCCGGTTTTTACGTTGAGGGTTCAGGCTCCGGTCAGTTTTGTTGGGTATCCAGACTCCGGCTATTACGTTGAGCGTTCAGGCTCCGGTCAGTTTTGTTGGTATCCAGACTCCGGTTTTTTACTTTGAGCGTTTAGGTTTCGGTCAGTTTTGTTGGGTATCCAGACTACGGTTATTACGTTGAGCGTTCAGGCTCCGGTCAGTTTCGTTGGGTATCAAGACTCAGGTTATTACGTTGAGCGTTCAGGCTCTGATCAGTTTCGTTGGGTATCCAGACTCAGGTTATTACGTTGAGCGTTCAGGCACCGGTCAGTTTCGTTGTGTATCCAGACTCCGGTTATTACGTTGAGGGTTCAGGCTCTGGTCAGTTTCGTTGGGTATCCAGACTCCGGTTATTACGTTGGGCGTTCAGGCTCCGGTCAGTTTCTTTGGGTATCCAGACTCCGGTTATTACGTTGAGCGTTCAGCCTCCGGTCAGTTTCGTTGGGTATCCAGACTCCGGTTATTTTGTTGAGCGTTCAAGCTCCGGTCAATTTCGTTGTGTATCCAGACTCCGGTTATTACGTTGATCGTTCAGGCTCCAGTCAATTTCGTTGGGTATCCAGACTCCGGTTATTACGTTGAGCGTTTAGGCTCCGGTCAGTTTCGTTTGGTATCCAGACTTCGGTTATTACGTTGAGCGTTCAGGCTCCGGTCAGTTTCGTTGGGTATCCAGACTCCGTTTATTACGTTGAACGTTCAGGCTCCGGTCAGTTTCGTTGGGTATCCAGACTCCGGTTAATACGTTGAGCATTCAGGCTCCGGTCAGTTTCGTTGGGTATCCAGACTCCGGTTATTACGTTGAGCATTCAGGCTCCGGTCAGTTTCGTTGGGTATTCAGACTCTGGTTTTTACGTTGAGCGTTTAGGCTCCGGTCAGTTTTGTTGGGTATCCAGACTCCGGTTATTATGTTGAGGGTTCAGGCTCCGGTCAGTTTTGTTGGGTATCCAGACTCCGGTTATTACATTGAGTGTTCAGGCTCCGGTCAGTTTCGTTGGGTATCAAGACTCAGGTTATTACGTTGAGCGTTGAGGCTCTGATCAGTTTCGTTGGGTATCCAGACTCAGGTTATTACGTTGAGCGTTCAGGCACCGGTAAGTTTCGTTGTGTATCCAGATTCCGGTTATTACGTTGAGCGTTCAGGCTCCGGTCAGTTTTGTTGGGTATCCAGACTCCGGTTTTTACGTTGAGGGTTCAGGCTCCGGTCAGTTTCGTTGGGTATCCAGACTCCGGCTATTACGTTGAGCGTTCAGGCTCCGGTCAGTTTCGTTGGGTATCCAGACTCCGGTTATTACATTGAGTGTTCAGGCTCCGGTCAGTTTCGTTGGGTATCAAGACTCAGGTTATTACGTTGAGCGTTGAGGCTCTGATCAGTTTCGTTGGGTATCCAGACTCAGGTTATTACGTTGAGCGTTCAGGCACCGGTCAGTTTCGTTGTGTATCCAGACTCCGGTTATTACGTTGAGCGTTCAGGCTCCAGTCAATTTTGTTGGGTATCCAGACTCCGGTTATTACGTTGAGCGTTCAGGCTCCGGTCAGTTTCGTTGGGTATCCAGACTCCGGTTATTACGTTGAGCGTTCAGGCTCCGGTCAGTTTCTTTGGGTATCCAGACTCCGATTATTACGTTGAGCGTTCAGCCTCCGGTCAGTTTCGTTGGGTATCCAGACTCCGGTTATTTTGTTGAGCGTTCAAGCTCCGGTCAATTTCGTTGTGTATCCAGACTCCGGTTATTACGTTGATCGTTCAGGCTCCAGTCAATTTCGTTGGGTATCCAGACTCCGGTTATTACGTAGAGCGTTCAGGCTCCGGTCAGTTTCGTTTGGTATCCAGACTTCGGTTATTACGTTGAGCGTTCAGGCTCCGGTCTATTTCGTTGGGTATCCAGACTCCGTTTATTACGTTGAACGTTCAGGCTCCGGTCAGTTTCGTTGGGTATCCAGACTCCGGTTATTACGTTGAGCATTCAGGCACCGGTCAGTTTCGTTGTGTATCCAGACTCTGGTTATTACATTGAGCGTTCAGGCACCGGTCAATTTCGTTGGGTATCCAGACTCCGGTTATTACGTTGAGCGTTCAGGCTCCGGTCAGTTTCGTTGGGTATCCTGACTCCGGTTATTACATTGAGTGTTCAGGCTCCGGTCAGTTTCGTTGGGTATCAAGACTCAGGTTATTACGTTGAGCGTTGAGGCTCTGATCAGTTTCGTTGGGTATCCAGACTCAGGTTATTACGTTGAGCGTTCAGGCACCGGTCAGTTTCGTTGTGTATCCAGACTCCGGTTATTACGTTGAGCGTTCAGGCTCCAGTCAATTTTGTTGGGTATCCAGACTCCGGTTATTACGTTGAGCGTTCAGGCTCCGGTCAGTTTCGTTGGGTATCCAGACTCCGGTTATTACGTTGAGCGTTCAGGCTCCGGTCAGTTTCTTTGGGTATCCAGACTCCGGTTATTACGTTGAGCGTTCAGCCTCCGGTCAGTTTCGTTGGGTATCCAGACTCCGGTTATTTTGTTGAGCGTTCAAGCTCCGGTCAATTTCGTTGTGTATCCAGACTCCGGTTATTACGTTGATCGTTCAGGCTCAAGTCAATTTCGTTGGGTAACCAGACTCCGGTTATTACGTAGAGCGTTCAGGCTCCGGTCAGTTTCGTTTGGTATCCAGACTTCGGTTATTACGTTGAGCGTTCAGGCTCCGGTCTATTTCGTTGGGTATCCAGACTCCGTTTATTACGTTGAACGTTCAGGCTCCGGTCAGTTTCGTTGGGTATCCAGACTCCGGTTATTACGTTGAGCATTCAGGCACCGGTCAGTTTCGTTGTGTATCCAGACTCCGGTTATTACATTGAGCGTTCAGGCACCGGTCAATTTCGTTGGGTATCCAGACTCCGGTTATTACGTTGAGCGTTCAGGCTCCGGTCAGTTTCGTTGGGTATCCTGACTCCGGTTATTACATTGAGTGTTCAGGCTCCGGTCAGTTTCGTTGGGTATCAAGACTCAGGTTATTACGTTGAGCGTTGAGGCTCTGATCAGTTTCGTTGGGTATCCAGACTCAGGTTATTACGTTGAGCGTTCAGGCACCTGTCAGTTTCGTTGTGTATCCAGACTTCGGTTATTACGTTGAGCGTTCAGGCTCCAGTCAGTTTTGTTGGGTATCCAGACTCCGGTTTTTACGTTGAGGGTTCAGGCTCCGGTCAGTTTCGTTGGGTATCCAGACTCCGATTATTACGTTGAGCGTTCTGGCTCCGGTCAGTTTCGTTGGATATCCAGACTCCGGTTATTACGTTGAGCGTTCAGGCTCCGGTCAGTTTCGTTGGGTATCCAGACTCCGGTTATTACGTTGATCGTTCAGGCTCCGGTCAGTTTTGTTGGTTATCCAGACTCCGGTTTTTACGTTGAGGGTTAAGGCTCCGGTTAGTTTCGTTGGGTATCCAGACTCCGGTTATTTCGTTGAGCGTTCAGGCTCCGGTCAGATTCGTTGGGTATCAAGACTCAGGTTATTACGTTGAGTGTTGAGGCTCTGATCAGTTTCATTTGGTATCCAGACTCAGGTTATTACGTTGAGCGTTCAGGCACCGGTAAGTTTCGTTGTGTATCCAGATTCCGGTTATTACGTTGAGCGTTCAGGCTCCGGTCAGTTTTGTTGGGTATCCAAACTCCGGTTTTTACGTTGAGGGTTCAGGCTCCGGTCAGTTTCGTTGGGTATCCAGACTCCGGCTATTACGTTGAGCGTTCAGGCTCCGGTCAGTTTCATTGGGTATCCAGACTCCGGTTTTTTACTTTGAGCGTTTAGGTTCCGGTCAGTTTTGTTGGGTATCCAGACTCCGGTTATTACATTGAGTGTTCAGGCTCCGGTCAATTTCGTTGGGTATCAAGACTCAGGTTATTACGTTGAGCGTTCAGGCTCTGATCAGTTTCGTTGGGTATCCAGACTCAGGTTATTACGTTGAGCGTTCAGGCACCGGTCAGTTTCGTTGTGTATCCAGACTCCGGTTATTACGTTGAGGGTTCAGGTACCGGTCAGTTTCGTTGGGTATCCAGACTCTGGTTATTACGTTGAGCGTTCAGGATCCGGTCAGTTTCGTTGGGTATCCTGACTCCGGTTATTACATTGAGTGTTCAGGCTCCGGTCAGTTTCGTTGGGTATCAAGACTCAGGTTATTACGTTGAGCGTTGAGGCTCTGATCAGTTTCGTTGGGTATCCAGACTCAGGTTATTACATTGAGCGTTCAGGAACCTGTCAGTTTCGTTGTGTATCCAGACTTCGGTTATTACGTTGAGCGTTCAGGCTCCAGTCAGTTTTGTTGGGTATCCAGACTCCGGTTTTTACGTTGAGGGTTCAGGCTCCGGTCAGTTTCGTTGGGTATCCAGACTCCGGTTATTACGTTGAGCGTTCAGGCTCCGGTCAGTTTCGTTGGGTATCCAGACTCCGGTTATTACATTGAGCGTTCAGGCTCCGGTCAGTTTCGTTGGGTATCCAGACTCCGGTTATTACGTTGATCGTTCAGGCTCCGGTCAGTTTTGTTGGTTATCCAGACTCCGGTTTTTACGTTGAGGGTTAAGGCTCCGGTCAGTTTCATTGGTTATCCAGACTCCGGTTATTTCGTTGAGCGTTCAGGCTCCGGTCAGATTCGTTGGGTATCAAGACTCAGGTTATTACGTTGAGCGTTGAGGCTCTGATCAGTTTCATTGGGTATCCAGACTCAGGTTATTACGTTGAGCGTTCAGGCACCGGTAAGTTTCGTTGTGTATCCAGATTCTGGTTATTACGTTGAGCGTTCAGGCTCCTGTCAGTTTTGTTGGGTATCCAGACTCCGGTTTTTACGTTGAGGGTTCAGGCTCCGGTCAGTTTCGTTGGGTATCCAGACTCCGGCTATTACGTTGAGCGTTCAGGCTCCGGTCAGTTTTGTTGGTATCCAGACTCCGGTTTTTTACTTTGAGCGTTTAGGTTTCGGTCAGTTTTGTTGGGTATCCAGACTACGGTTATTACGTTGAGCGTTCAGGCTCCGGTCAGTTTCGTTTGGTATCAAGACTCAGGTTATTACGTTGAGCGTTCAGGCTCTGATCAGTTTCGTTGGGTATCCAGACTCAGGTTATTACGTTGAGCGTTCAGGCACCGGTCAGTTTCGTTGTGTATCCAGACTCCGGTTATTACGTTGAGGGTTCAGGCTCTGGTCAGTTTCGTTGGGTATCCAGACTCCGGTTATTACGTTGGGCGTTCAGGCTCCGGTCAGTTTCTTTGGGTATCCAGACTCCGGTTATTACGTTGAGCGTTCAGCCTCCGGTCAGTTTCGTTGGGTATCCAGACTCCGGTTATTTTGTTGAGCGTTCAAGCTCCGGTCAATTTCGTTGTGTATCCAGATTCCGGTTATTACGTTGATCGTTAAGGTCCAGTCAATTTCGTTGGGTATCCAGACTCCGGTTATTACGTTGAGCGTTTAGGCTCCGGTCAGTTTCGTTTGGTATCCAGACTTCGGTTATTACGTTGAGCGTTCAGGCTCCGGTCAGTTTCGTTGGGTATCCAGACTCCGTTTATTACGTTGAACGTTCAGGCTCCGGTCAGTTTCGTTGGGTATCCAGACTCTGGTTAATACGTTGAGCATTCAGGCTCCGGTCAGTTTCGTTGGGTATCCAGACTCCGGTTATTACGTTGAGCATTCAGGCTCCGGTCAGTTTCGTTGGGTATTCAGACTCTGGTTTTTACGTTGAGCGTTTAGGCTCCGGTCAGTTTTGTTGGGTATCCAGACTCCGGTTATTATGTTGAGGGTTCAGGCTCCGGTCAGTTTTGTTGGGTATCCAGACTCCGGTTATTACATTGAGTGTTCAGGCTCCGGTCAGTTTCGTTGGGTATCAAGACTCAGGTTATTACGTTGAGCGTTGAGGCTCTGATCAGTTTCGTTGGGTATCCAGACTCAGGTTATTACGTTGAGCATTCAGGCACCTGTCAGTTTCGTTGTGTATCCAGACTTCGGTTATTACGTTTAGCGTTCAGGCTCCAGTCAGTTTTGTTGGGTATCCAGACTCCGGTTTTTACGTTGAGGGTTCAGGCTCCGGTCAGTTTCGTTGGGTATCCAGACTCCGGTTATTACGTTGAGCGTTCAGGCTCCGGTCAGTTTCGTTGGGTATCCAGACTCCGGTTATTACGTTGAGCGTTCAGGCTCCGGTCAGTTTCGTTGGGTATCCAGACTCCGGTTATTACGTTGATCGTTCAGGCTCCGGTCAGTTTTGTTGGTTATCCAGACTCCGGTTTTTACGTTGAAGGTTAAGGCTCCGGTCAGTTTCGTTGGGTATCCAGACTCCAGTTATTTCGTTGAGCGTTCAGGCTCCGGTCAGATTCGTTGGGTATCAAGACTCAGGTTATTACGTTGAGCGTTGAGGCTCTGATCAGTTTCATTGGGTATCCAGACTCAGGTTATTACGTTGAGCGTTCAGGCACCGGTAAGTTTCGCTGTGTATCCAGATTCCGGTTATTACGTTGAGCGTTCAGGCTCCGGTCAGTTTTGTTGGGTATCCAGACTGCAGTTTTTACGTTGAGGGTTCAGGCTCCGGTCAGTTTCGTTGGGTATCCAGACTCCGGCTATTACGTTGAGCGTTCAGGCTCCGGTCAGTTTTGTTGGGTATCCAGACTCAGGTTATTACGTTGAGCGTTCAGGCTCTGATCAGTTTCGTTGGGTATCCAGACTCAGGTTATTACGTTGAGCGTTCAGGCACCGGTCAGTTTCGTTGTGTATCCAGACTCCGGTTATTACGTTGAGCATTCAGGCACCGGTCAGTTTCGTTGTGTATCCAGACTCCGGTTATTACATTGAGCGTTCAGGCACCGGTCAATTTCGTTGGGTATCCAGACTTTGGTTATTACGTTGAGCGTTCAGGCTCTGATCAGTTTCGTTGGGTATCCAGACTCCGGTTATTACGTTGAGCGTTCAGGCTCCGGTCAGTTTCGTTGGGTATCAAGACTCAGGTTATTACGTTGAGCGTTCAGGCTCTAATCAGTTTCGTTGGGTATCCAGACTCAGGTTATTACGTTGAGCGTTCAGGCACCGGTCAGTTTCGTTGTGTATCCAGACTCCGGTTATTACGTTGAGGGTTCAGGCTCTGGTCAGTTTCGTTGGGTATCCAGACTCCGGTTATTACGTTGGGCGTTCAGGCTCCGGTCAGTTTCTTTGGGTATCCAGACTCCGTTTATTACGTTGAGCGTTCAGCCTCCGGTCAGTTTCGTTGGGTATCCAGACTCCGGTTATTTTGTTGAGCGTTCAAGCTCCAGTCAATTTCGTTGTGTATCCAGACTCCGGTTATTACGTTGATCGTTCAGGCTCCAGTCAATTTCGTTGGGTATCCAGACTCCGGTTATTACGTTGAGCGTTTAGGCTCCGGTCAGTTTCGTTTGGTATCCAGACTTCGGTTATTACGTTGAGCGTTCAGGCTCCGGTCAGTTTCGTTGGGTATCCAGACTCCGTTTATTACGTTGAACGTTCAGGCTCCGGTCAGTTTCGTTGGGTATCCAGACTCCGGTTAATACGTTGAGCATTCAGGCTCCGGTCAGTTTCGTTGGGTATCCAGACTCCGGTTATTACGTTGAGCATTCAGGCTCCGGTCAGTTTCGTTGGGTATCCAGACTCCGGTTATTACGTTGGGCGTTCAGGCTCCGGTCAGTTTCTTTGGGTATCCAGACTCCGGTTATTACGTTGAGCGTTCAGCCTCCGGTCAGTTTCGTTGGGTATCCAGACTCCGGTTATTTTGTTGAGCGTTCAAGCTCCGGTCAATTTCGTTGTGTATCCAGATTCCGGTTATTACGTTGATCGTTAAGGTCCAGTCAATTTCGTTGGGTATCCAGACTCCGGTTATTACGTTGAGCGTTTAGGCTCCGGTCAGTTTCGTTTGGTATCCAGACTTCGGTTATTACGTTGAGCGTTCAGGCTCCGGTCAGTTTCGTTGGGTATCCAGACTCCGTTTATTACGTTGAACGTTCAGGCTCCGGTCAGTTTCGTTGGGTATCCAGACTCTGGTTAATACGTTGAGCATTCAGGCTCCGGTCAGTTTCGTTGGGTATCCAGACTCCGGTTATTACGTTGAGCATTCAGGCTCCGGTCAGTTTCGTTGGGTATTCAGACTCTGGTTTTTACGTTGAGCGTTTAGGCTCCGGTCAGTTTTGTTGGGTATCCAGACTCCGGTTATTATGTTGAGGGTTCAGGCTCCGGTCAGTTTTGTTGGGTATCCAGACTCCGGTTATTACATTGAGTGTTCAGGCTCCGGTCAGTTTCGTTGGGTATCAAGACTCAGGTTATTACGTTGAGCGTTGAGGCTCTGATCAGTTTCGTTGGGTATCCAGACTCAGGTTATTACGTTGAGCATTCAGGCACCTGTCAGTTTCGTTGTGTATCCAGACTTCGGTTATTACGTTTAGCGTTCAGGCTCCAGTCAGTTTTGTTGGGTATCCAGACTCCGGTTTTTACGTTGAGGGTTCAGGCTCCGGTCAGTTTCGTTGGGTATCCAGACTCCGGTTATTACGTTGAGCGTTCAGGCTCCGGTCAGTTTCGTTGGGTATCCAGACTCCGGTTATTACGTTGAGCGTTCAGGCTCCGGTCAGTTTCGTTGGGTATCCAGACTCCGGTTATTACGTTGATCGTTCAGGCTCCGGTCAGTTTTGTTGGTTATCCAGACTCCGGTTTTTACGTTGAAGGTTAAGGCTCCGGTCAGTTTCGTTGGGTATCCAGACTCCAGTTATTTCGTTGAGCGTTCAGGCTCCGGTCAGATTCGTTGGGTATCAAGACTCAGGTTATTACGTTGAGCGTTGAGGCTCTGATCAGTTTCATTGGGTATCCAGACTCAGGTTATTACGTTGAGCGTTCAGGCACCGGTAAGTTTCGCTGTGTATCCAGATTCCGGTTATTACGTTGAGCGTTCAGGCTCCGGTCAGTTTTGTTGGGTATCCAGACTGCAGTTTTTACGTTGAGGGTTCAGGCTCCGGTCAGTTTCGGTGGGTATCCAGACTCCGGCTATTACGTTGAGCGTTCAGGCTCCGGTCAGTTTTGTTGGGTATCCAGACTCAGGTTATTACGTTGAGCGTTCAGGCTCTGATCAGTTTCGTTGGGTATCCAGACTCAGGTTATTACGTTGAGCGTTCAGGCACCGGTCAGTTTCGTTGTGTATCCAGACTCCGGTTATTACGTTGAGCATTCAGGCACCGGTCAGTTTCGTTGTGTATCCAGACTCCGGTTATTACATTGAGCGTTCAGGCACCGGTCAATTTCGTTGGGTATCCAGACTTTGGTTATTACGTTGAGCGTTCAGGCTCTGATCAGTTTCGTTGGGTATCCAGACTCCGGTTATTACGTTGAGCGTTCAGGCTCCGGTCAGTTTCGTTGGGTATCAAGACTCAGGTTATTACGTTGAGCGTTCAGGCTCTAATCAGTTTCGTTGGGTATCCAGACTCAGGTTATTACGTTGAGCGTTCAGGCACCGGTCAGTTTCGTTGTGTATCCAGACTCCGGTTATTACGTTGAGGGTTCAGGCTCTGGTCAGTTTCGTTGGGTATCCAGACTCCGGTTATTACGTTGGGCGTTCAGGCTCCGGTCAGTTTCTTTGGGTATCCAGACTCCGTTTATTACGTTGAGCGTTCAGCCTCCGGTCAGTTTCGTTGGGTATCCAGACTCCGGTTATTTTGTTGAGCGTTCAAGCTCCAGTCAATTTCGTTGTGTATCCAGACTCCGGTTATTACGTTGATCGTTCAGGCTCCAGTCAATTTCGTTGGGTATCCAGACTCCGGTTATTACGTTGAGCGTTTAGGCTCCGGTCAGTTTCGTTTGGTATCCAGACTTCGGTTATTACGTTGAGCGTTCAGGCTCCGGTCAGTTTCGTTGGGTATCCAGACTCCGTTTATTACGTTGAACGTTCAGGCTCCGGTCAGTTTCGTTGGGTATCCAGACTCCGGTTAATACGTTGAGCATTCAGGCTCCGGTCAGTTTCGTTGGGTATCCAGACTCCGGTTATTACGTTGAGCATTCAGGCTCCGGTCAGTTTCGTTGGGTATTCAGACTCTGGTTTTTACGTTGAGCGTTTAGGCTCCGGTCAGTTTTGTTGGGTATCCAGACTCCGGTTATTATGTTGAGGGTTCAGGCTCCGGTCAGTTTTGTTGGGCATCCAGACTCCGGTTATTACATTGAGTGTTCAGGCTCCGGTCAGTTTCGTTGGGTATCAAGACTCAGGTTATTACGTTGAGCGTTGAGGCTCTGATCAGTTTCGTTGGGTATCCAGACTCAGGTTATTACGTTGAGCGTTCAGGCACCTGTCAGTTTCGTTGTGTATCCAGACTTCGGTTATTACGTTGAGCGTTCAGGCTCCAGTCAGTTTTGTTGGGTATCCAGACTCCGGTTTTTACGTTGAGGGTTCAGGCTCCGGTCAGTTTCGTTGGGTATCCAGACTCCGGTTATTACGTTGAGCGTTCAGGCTCCGGTCAGTTTCGTTGGGTATCCAGACTCCGGTTATTACGTTGAGCGTTCAGGCTCCGGTCAGTTTCGTTGGGTATCCAGACTCCGGTTATTACGTTGATCGTTCAGGCTCCGGTCAGTTTTGTTGGTTATCCAGACTCCGGTTTTTACGTTGAAGGTTAAGGCTCCGGTCAGTTTCGTTGGGTATCCAGACTCCGTTCATTTCGTTGAGCGTTCAGGCTCCGGTCAGATTCGTTGGGTATCAAGACTCAGGTTATTACGTTGAGCGTTGAGGCTCTGATCAGTTTCATTGGGTATCCAGACTCAGGTTATTACGTTGAGCGTTCAGGCACCGGTAAGTTTCGCTGTGTATCCAGATTCCGGTTATTACGTTGAGCGTTCAGGCTCCGGTCAGTTTTGTTGGGTATCCAGACTCTAGTTTTTACGTTGAGGGTTCATGCTCCGGTCAGTTTCGTTGGGTATCCAGACTCCGGCTATTACGTTGAGCGTTCAGGCTCCGGTCAGTTTTGTTGGGTATCCAGACTCAGGTTATTACGTTGAGCGTTCAGGCTCTGATCAGTTTCGTTGGGTATTTAGACTCAGGTTATTACGTTGAGCATTCAGGCACCGGTCAGTTTCGTTGTGTATCCAGACTCCGGTTATTACGTTGAGCATTCAGGCACCGATCAGTTTCGTTGTGTATCCAGACTCCGGTTATTACATTGAGCGTTCAGGCACCGGTCAATTTCGTTGGGTATCCAGACTTTGGTTATTACGTTGAGCATTCAGGCTCCGGTCAGTTTCGTTGGGTATCCAGACTCCGGTTATTACATTGAGTGTTCAGGCTCCGGTCAGTTTCGTTGGGTATCAAGACTCAGGTTATTACGTTGAGCGTTGAGGCTCTGATCAGTTTCGTTGGGTATCCAGACTCAGGTTATTACGTTGAGCGTTCAGGCACCTGTCAGTTTCGTTGTGTATCCAGACTCCGGTTATTACGTTGAGCGTTCAGGCTCCGGTCAGTTTTGTTGGGTATCCAGACTCCGGTTTTTACGTTGAGGGTTCAGGCTCCGGTCAGTTTCGTTGGGTATCCAGACTCCGGTTATTACGTTGAGCGTTCAGGCTCCGGTCAGTTTCGTTGGGTATCCAGACTCCGGTTATTACGTTGATCGTTCAGGCTATGGTCAGTTTTGTTGGTTATCCAGACTCCGGTTTTTACGTTGAAGGTTAAGGCTCCGGTCAGTTTCGTTGGGTATCCAGACTCCGGTTATTTCGTTGAGCGTTCAGGCTCCGGTCAGATTCGTTGGGTATCAAGACTCAGGTTATTACGTTGAGCGTTGAGGCTCTGATCAGTTTCATTGGGTATCCAGACTCAGGTTATTACGTTGAGCGTTCAGGCACCGGTAAGTTTCGCTGTGTATCCAGATTCCGGTTATTACGTTGAGCGTTCAGGCTCCGGTCAGTTTTGTTGGGTATCCAGACTCTAGTTTTTACGTTGAGGGTTCATGCTCCGGTCAGTTTCGTTGGGTATCCAGACTCCGGCTATTACGTTGAGCGTTCAGGCTCCGGTCAGTTTTGTTGGGTATCCAGACTCAGGTTATTACGTTGAGCGTTCAGGCTCTGATCAGTTTCGTTGGGTATTTAGACTCAGGTTATTACGTTGAGCATTCAGGCACCGGTCAGTTTCGTTGTGTATCCAGACTCCGGTTATTACGTTGAGCATTCAGGCACCGATCAGTTTCGTTGTGTATCCAGACTCCGGTTATTACATTGAGCGTTCAGGCACCGGTCAATTTCGTTGGGTATCCAGACTTTGGTTATTACGTTGAGCATTCAGGCTCCGGTCAGTTTCGTTGGGTATCCAGACTCCGGTTATTACATTGAGTGTTCAGGCTCCGGTCAGTTTCGTTGGGTATCAAGACTCAGGTTATTACGTTGAGCGTTGAGGCTCTGATCAGTTTCGTTGGGTATCCAGACTCAGGTTATTACGTTGAGCGTTCAGGCACCTGTCAGTTTCGTTGTGTATCCAGACTCCGGTTATTACGTTGAGCGTTCAGGCTCCGGTCAGTTTTGTTGGGTATCCAGACTCCGGTTTTTACGTTGAGGGTTCAGGCTCCGGTCAGTTTCGTTGGGTATCCAGACTCCGGTTATTACGTTGAGCGTTCAGGCTCCGGTCAGTTTCGTTGGGTATCCAGACTCCGGTTATTACGTTGATCGTTCAGGCTATGGTCAGTTTTGTTGGTTATCCAGACTCCGGTTTTTACGTTGAAGGTTAAGGCTCCGGTCAGTTTCGTTGGGTATCCAGACTCCGGTTATTTCGTTGAGCGTTCAGGCTCCGGTCAGATTCGTTGGGTATCAAGACTCAGGTTATTACGTTGAGCGTTGAGGCTCTGATCAGTTTCATTGGGTATCCAGACTCAGGTTATTACGTTGAGCGTTCAGGCACCGGTAAGTTTCGCTGTGTATCCAGATTCCGGTTATTACGTTGAGCGTTCAGGCTCCGGTCAGTTTTGTTGGGTATCCAGACTCCAGTTTTTACGTTGAGGGTTCAGGCTCCGGTCAGTTTCGTTGGGTATCCAGACTCCGGCTATTACGTTGAGCGTTCAGGCTCCGGTCAGTTTTGTTGGGTATCCAGACTCAGGTTATTACGTTGAGCGTTCTGGCTCTGATCAGTTTCGTTGGGTATCCAGACTCAGGTTATTACGTTGAGCGTTCAGGCACCGGTCAGTTTCGTTGTGTATCCAGACTCCGGTTATTACGTTGAGCATTCAGGCACCGGTCAGTTTCGTTGTGTATCCAGACTCCGGTTATTACATTGAGCGTTCAGGCACCGGTCAATTTCGTTGGGTATCCAGACTTTGGTTATTACGTTGAGCGTTCAGGCTCCGGTCAGTTTCGTTGGGTATCCAGACTCCGGTTATTACATTGAGTGTTCAGGCTCCGGTCAGTTTCCTTGGGTATCAAGACTCAGGTTATTACGTTGAGCGTTGAGGCTCTGATCAGTTTCGTTGGGTATCCAGACTCAGGTTATTACGTTGAGCGTTCAGGCACCTGTCAGTTTCGTTGTGTATCCAGACTCTGGTTATTACGTTGAGCGTTCAGGCTCCAGTCAGTTTTGTTGGGTATCCAGACTCCGGTTTTTACGTTGAGGGTTCAGGCTCCGGTCAGTTTCGTTGGGTATCCAGACTCCGGTTATTACGTTGAGCGTTCAGGCTCCGGTCAGTTTCGTTGGGTATCCAGACTCCGGTTGTTACGTTGAGCGTTCAGGCTCCGGTCAGTTTCGTTGGGTATCCAGACTCCGGTTATTACGTTGATCGTTCAGGCTCCGGTCAGTTTTGTTGGGTATCCAGACTCCGGTTTTTACGTTGAGGGTTAAGGCTCCGGTCAGTTTCGTTAGGTATCCAGACTCCGGTTATTTCGTTGAGCGTTCAGGCTCCGGTCAGTTTCGTTGGGTATCAAGACTCAGGTTATTACGTTGAGCGTTGAGGCTCTGATCAGTTTCGTTGGGTATCCAGACTCAGGTTATTACGTTGAGCGTTCAGGCACCGGTAAGTTTCGTTGTGTATCCAGATTCCGGTTATTACGTTGAGCGTTCAGGCTCCGGTCAGTTTTGTTGGGTATCCAGACTCCGGTTTTTACGTTGAGGGTTCAGGCTCCGGTCAGTTTCGTTGGGTATCAAGACTCCGGCTATTACGTTGAGCGTTCAGGCTCCGGTCAGTTTCGTTGGGTATCCAGACTCCGGTTTTTTACTTTGAGCGTTTAGGTTCCGGTCAGTTTTGTTGGGTATCCAGACTCCGGTTATTACATTGAGTGTTCAGGCTCCGGTCAGTTTCGTTGGGTATCAAGACTCAGGTTATTACGTTGAGCGTTCAGGCTCTGATCAGTTTCGTTGGGTATCCAGACTCAGGTTATTACGTTGAGCGTTCAGGCACCAGTAAGTTTCGTTGTGTATCCAGACTCCGATTATTACGTTGAGGGTTCAGGCTCTGGTCAGTTTCGTTGGGTATCCAGACTCCGGTTATTACGTTGAGCGTTTAGGCTCCGGTCGATTTCGTTGGGTATCCAGACTCCGGTTATTACGTTGAGCGTTCAGGCTCCGGTCAATTTCTTTGGGTATCCAGACTCCGGTTATTACGTTGAGCGTTCAGCCTCCGGTCAGTTTCGTTGGGTATCCAGACTCCGGTTATTTTGTTGAGCGTTCAAGCTCCGGTCAATTTCGTTGTGTATCCAGACTCCGGTTATTACGTTGATCGTTCAGGCTCCAGTCAATTTCGTTGGGTATCCAGACTCCGGTTATTACGTAGAGCGTTTAGGCTCCGGTCAGTTTCGTTTGGTATCCAGACTTCGGTTATTACGTTGAGCGTTCAGGCTCCGGTCAGTTTCGTTGGGTATCCAGACTCCGTTTATTACGTTGAACGTTCAGGCTCCGGTCAGTTTCGTTGGGTATCCAGACTCAGGTTATTACGTTGAGCATTCAGGCTCCGGTCAGTTTCGTTGGGTATCCAGACTCTGGTTTTTACATTGAGCGTTTAGGCTCCGGTCAGTTTTGTTGGGTATCCAGACTCCGGTTATTATGTTGAGGGTTCAGGCTCCGGTCAGTTTCGTTGGGTATCTATACTCCGGTTATTACATTGAGTGTTCAGGCTCCGGTCAGTTTCGTTTGGTATCCAGACTCCGGTTATTACGTTGAGCGTTCAGGCTCCGGTCAGTTTCGTTGGGTATCCAGACTCCGGTTATTACGTTGAGTGTTCAGGCTCCGGTCAGTTTCGTTGGGTATCAAGACTCAGGTTATTCTGTTGAGCGTTGAGGCTCTGATCAGTTTTGTTGGGTATCCAGACTCAGGTTATTACGTTGAGCGTTCAGGCTTCGGTCAGTTTCGTTGTGTATCCAGACTCCGGTTATTACGTTGAGCGTTCAGGCTCCAGTCAGTTTCGTTGGGTATCCAGACTCCGGTTTTTACGTTGAGGGTTCAGGCTCCGGTCAGTTTCGTTGGGTATCCAGACTCCGGTTATTACGTTGAGCGTTCAGGCTCCGGTCAGTTTCGTTGGGTATCCAGACTCCGGTTATTATGTTGATCGTTCAGGCTCCGGTCAGTTTTGTTGGTTATCCAGACTCCGGTTTTTACGTTGAAGGTTAAGGCTCCGGTCAGTTTCGTTGGGTATCCAGACTCCGGTTATTTCGTTGAGCGTTCAGGCTCCGGTCAGATTCGTTGGGTATCAAGACTCAGGTTATTACGTTGAGCGTTGAGGCTCTGATCAGTTTCATTGGGTATCCAGACTCAGGTTATTACGTTGAGCGTTCAGGCACCGGTAAGTTTCGCTGTGTATCCAGATTCCGGTTATTACGTTTTGCGTTCAGGCTCCGGTCAGTTTTGTTGGGTATCCAGACTCCAGTTCTTACGTTGAGGGTTCAGGCTCCGGTCAGTTTCGTTGGGTATCCGGACTCCGGCTATTACGTTGAGCGTTCAGGCTCCGGTCAGTTTTGTTGGGTATCCAGACTCAGGTTATTACGTTGAGCGTTCAGGCTCTGATCAGTTTCGTTGGGTATCCAGACTCAGGTTATTACGTTGAGCGTTAAGGCACCGGTCAGTTTCGTTGTGTATCCAGACTCCGGTTATTACGTTGAGCATTCAGGCACCGGTCAGTTTCGTTGTGTATCCAGACTCCGGTTATTACATTGAGCGTTCAGGCTCCGGTCAGTTTCGTTGGGTATCCAGACTTTGGTTATTACGTTGAGCGTTCAGGCTCCGGTCAGTTTCGTTGGGTATCCAGACTCCGGTTATTACATTGAGTGTTCAGGCTCCGGTCAGTTTCGTTGGGTATCAAGACTCAGGTTATTACGTTGAGCGTTGAGGCTCTGATCAGTTTCGTTGGGTATCTAGACTCAGGTTATTACGTTGAGCGTTCAGGCACCTGTCAGTTTCGTTGTGTATCCAGACTCTGGTTATTACGTTGAGCGTTCAGGCTCCAGTCAGTTTTGTTGGGTATCCAGACTCCGGTTTTTACGTTGAGGGTTCAGGCTCCGGTCAGTTTCGTTGGGTATCCAGACTCCGGTTATTACGTTGAGCGTTCAGGCTCCGGTCAGTTTCGTTGGGTATCCAGACTCCGGTTATTACGTTGAGCGTTCAGGCTCCGGTCAGTTTCGTTGGGTATCCAGATTCCGGTTATTACGTTGAGCGTTCAGGCTCCGGTCAGTTTTGTTGGGTATCCAGACTCCGGTTTTTACGTTGAGGGTTCAGGCTCCGGTCAGTTTCGTTGGGTATCAAGACTCCGGCTATTACGTTGAGCGTTCAGGCTCCGGTCAGTTTCGTTGGGTATCCAGACTCCGGTTTTTTACTTTGAGCGTTTAGGTTCCGGTCAGTTTTGTTGGGTATCCAGACTCCGGTTATTACATTGAGTGTTCAGGCTCCGGTCAGTTTCGTTGGGTATCAAGACTCAGGTTATTACGTTGAGCGTTCAGGCTCTGATCAGTTTCGTTGGGTATCCAGATTCAGGTTATTACGTTGAGCGTTCAGGCACCAGTAAGTTTCGTTGTGTATCCAGACTCCGATTATTACGTTGAGGGTTCAGGCTCTGGTCAGTTTCGTTGGGTATCCAGACTCCGGTTATTACGTTGAGCGTTTAGGCTCCGGTCAGTTTCGTTGGGTATCCAGACTCCGGTTATTACGTTGAGCGTTCAGGCTCCGGTCAATTTCTTTGGGTATCCAGACTCCGGTTATTACGTTGAGCGTTCAGCCTCCGGTCAGTTTCGTTGGGTATCCAGACTCCGGTTATTTTGTTGAGCGTTCAAGCTCCGGTCAATTTCGTTGTGTATCCAGACTCCGGTTATTACGTTGATCGTTCAGGCTCCAGCCAATTTCGTTGGGTATCCAGACTCCGGTTATTACGTAGAGCGTTTAGGCTCCGGTCAGTTTCGTTTGGTATCCAGACTTCGGTTATTACGTTGAGCGTTCAGGCTCCGGTCAGTTTCGTTGGGTATCCAGACTCCGTTTATTACGTTGAACGTTCAGGCTCCGGTCAGTTTCGTTGGGTATCCAGACTCCGGTTATTACGTTGAGCATTCAGGCTCCGGTCAGTTTCGTTGGGTATCCAGACTCTGGTTTTTACATTGAGCGTTTAGGCTCCGGTCAGTTTTGTTGGGTATCCAGACTCCGGTTATTATGTTGAGGGTTCAGGCTCCGGTCAGTTTCGTTGGGTATCCATACTCCGGTTATTACATTGAGTGTTCAGGCTCCGGTCAGTTTCGTTTGGTATCCAGACTCCGGTTATTACGTTGAGCGTTCAGGCTCCGGTCAGTTTCGTTGGGTATCCAGACTCCGGTTATTACGTTGAGTGTTCAGGCTCCGGTCAGTTTCGTTGGGTATCAAGACTCAGGTTATTCTGTTGAGCGTTGAGGCTCTGATCAGTTTTGTTGGGTATCCAGACTCAAGTTATTACGTTGAGCGTTCAGGCTTCGGTCAGTTTCGTTGTGTATCCAGACTCCGGTTATTACGTTGAGCGTTCAGGCTCCAGTCAGTTTTGTTGGGTATCCAGACTCCGGTTTTTACGTTGAGGGTTCAGGCTCCGGTCAGTTTCGTTGGGTATCCAGACTCCGGCTATTACGTTGAGCGTTCAGGCTCCGGTCAGTTTTGTTGGGTATCCAGACTCAGGTTATTACGTTGAGCGTTCAGGCTCTGATCAGTTTCGTTGGGTATCCAGACTCAGGTTATTACGTTGAGCGTTCAGGCACCGGTCAGTTTCGTTGTGTATCCAGACTCCGGTTATTACGTTGAGCATTCAGGCATCGGTCAGTTTCGTTGTGTATCCAGACTCCGGTTATTACATTGAGCGTTCAGGCACCGGTAAATTTCGTTGGGTATCCAGACTTTGGTTATTACGTTGAGCGTTCAGGCTCCGGTCAGTTTCGTTGGGTATCCTGACTCCGGTTATTACATTGAGTGTTCAGGCTCCGGTCAGTTTCATTGGGTATCAAGACTCAGGTTATTACGTTGAGCGTTGAGGCTCCGATCAGTTTCGTTGGGTATCCAGACTCAGGTTATTACGTTGAGCGTTCAGGCACCTGTCAGTTTCGTTGTGTATCCAGACTCCGGTTATTACGTTAAGCGTTCAGGCTCCAGTCAGTTTTGTTGGGTATCCAGACTTCGGTTTTTACGTTGAGGGTTCAGGCTCCGGTCAGTTTCGTTGGGTATCCAGACTCCGGTTATTACGTTGAGCGTTCAGGCTCCAGTCAGTTTTGTTGGGTATCCAGACTCCGGTTATTACGTTGAGCGTTCAGGCTCCGGTCAGTTTCGTTGGGTATCCAGACTCCGGTTATTACGTTGATCGTTCAGGCTCCGGTCAGTTTTGTTGGGTATCCAGACTCCGGTTTTTACGTTGAGGGTTAAGGCTCCGGTCAGTTTCGTTGGGTATCCAGACTCCGGTTATTTCGTTCAGCGTTCAGGCTCCGGTCAGTTTCGTTGGGTATCAAGACTCAGGTTATTACGTTGAGCGTTGAGGCTCTGATCAGTTTCGTTGGGTATCCAGACTCAGGTTATTACGTTGAGCGTTCAGGCACCGGTAAGTTTCGTTGTGTATCCAGATTCCAGTTATTACGTTGAGCGTTGAGGCTCCGGTCAGTTTTGTTGGGTATCCAGACTCCGGTTTTTACGTTGAGGGTTCAGGCTCCGTTCAGTTTCGTTGGGTATCAAGACTCCGGCTATTACGTTGAGCGTTCAGGCACCGGTCAGTTTCGTTGTGTATCCATACTCCGGTTATTACGTTGAGCGTTCAGGCTCCGGTCAGTTTCGTTGGGTATCCAGACTCCGGTTATTACGTTGAGTGTTTAGGCTCCGGTCAGTTTCGTTGGGTATCAAGACTCAGGTTATTCTGTTGAGCGTTGAGGCTCTGATCAGTTTTGTTGGGTATCCAGACTCAAGTTATTACGTTGAGCGTTCAGGCTTCGGTCAGTTTCGTTGTGTATCCAGACTCCGGTTATTACGTTGAGCGTTCAGGCTCCAGTCAGTTTTGTTGGGTATCCAGACTCCGGTTTTTACGTTGAGGGTTCAGGCTCCGGTCAGTTTCGTTGGGTATCCAGACTCCGGCTATTACGTTGAGCGTTCAGGCTCCGGTCAGTTTTGTTGGGTATCCAGACTCAGGTTATTACGTTGAGCGTTCAGGCTCTGATCAGTTTCGTTGGGTATCCAGACTCAGGTTATTACGTTGAGCGTTCAGGCACCGGTCAGTTTCGTTGTGTATCCAGACTCCGGTTATTACGTTGAGCATTCAGGCATCGGTCAGTTTCGTTGTGTATCCAGACTCCGGTTATTACATTGAGCGTTCAGGCACCGGTAAATTTCGTTGGGTATCCAGACTTTGGTTATTACGTTGAGCGTTCAGGCTCCGGTCAGTTTCGTTGGGTATCCTGACTCCGGTTATTACATTGAGTGTTCAGGCTCCGGTCAGTTTCATTGGGTATCAAGACTCAGGTTATTACGTTGAGCGTTGAGGCTCCGATCAGTTTCGTTGGGTATCCAGACTCAGGTTATTACGTTGAGCGTTCAGGCACCTGTCAGTTTCGTTGTGTATCCAGACTCCGGTTATTACGTTAAGCGTTCAGGCTCCAGTCAGTTTTGTTGGGTATCCAGACTTCGGTTTTTACGTTGAGGGTTCAGGCTCCGGTCAGTTTCGTTGGGTATCCAGACTCCGGTTATTACGTTGAGCGTTCAGGCTCCAGTCAGTTTTGTTGGGTATCCAGACTCCGGTTATTACGTTGAGCGTTCAGGCTCCGGTCAGTTTCGTTGGGTATCCAGACTCCGGTTATTACGTTGATCGTTCAGGCTCCGGTCAGTTTTGTTGGGTATCCAGACTCCGGTTTTTACGTTGAGGGTTAAGGCTCCGGTCAGTTTCGTTGGGTATCCAGACTCCGGTTATTTCGTTCAGCGTTCAGGCTCCGGTCAGTTTCGTTGGGTATCAAGACTCAGGTTATTACGTTGAGCGTTGAGGCTCTGATCAGTTTCGTTGGGTATCCAGACTCAGGTTATTACGTTGAGCGTTCAGGCACCGGTAAGTTTCGTTGTGTATCCAGATTCCAGTTATTACGTTGAGCGTTGAGGCTCCGGTCAGTTTTGTTTGGTATCCAGACTCCGGTTTTTACGTTGAGGGTTCAGGCTCCGTTCAGTTTCGTTGGGTATCAAGACTCCGGCTATTACGTTGAGCGTTCAGGCACCGGTCAGTTTCGTTGTGTATCCATACTCCGGTTATTACGTTGAGCGTTCAGGCTCCGGTAAGTTTCGTTGGGTATCCAGACTCCGGTTATTACGTTGAGCGTTCAGGCTCCGGTCAGTTTCGTTTGGTATCCAGACTCCGGTTATTACGTTGAGCGTTCAGGCTCCGGTCAGTTTCGTTGGGTATCCAGACTCAGGTTATTACGTTGAGCGTTCAGGCACCGGTAAGTTTCGTTGTGTATCCAGACTCCGGTTATTACGTTGAGGGTTCAGGCTCTGGTCAGTTTCGTTGGGTATCCAGACTCCGGTTATTACTTTGAGCGTTCAGGCTCCGGTCAGTTTCGTTGGGTATCCAGACTCCGGTTATTACGTTGAGCGTTCAGACTCCGGTCAATTTCTTTGGGTATCCAGACTCCGGTTATTACGTTGAGCGTTCAGCCTCCGGTCAGTTTCGTTGGGTATCCAGACTCCGGTTTTTACGTTGAGGGTTAAGGCTCCGGTCAGTTTCGTTGGGTATCCAGACTCCGGTTATTTCGTTCAGCGTTCAGGCTCCGGTCAGTTTCGTTGGGTATCAAGACTCAGGTTATTACGTTGAGCGTTGAGGCTCTGATCAGTTTCGTTGGGTATCCAGACTCAGGTTATTACGTTGAGCGTTCAGGCACCGGTAAGTTTCGTTGTGTATCCAGATTCCAGTTATTACGTTGAGCGTTGAGGCTCCGGTCAGTTTTGTTGGGTATCCAGACTCCGGTTTTTACGTTGAGGGTTCAGGCTCCGTTCAGTTTCGTTGGGTATCAAGACTCCGGCTATTACGTTGAGCGTTCAGGCACCGGTCAGTTTCGTTGTGTATCCATACTCCGGTTATTACGTTGAGCGTTCAGGCTCCGGTAAGTTTCGTTGGGTATCCAGACTCCGGTTATTACGTTGAGCGTTCAGGCTCCGGTCAGTTTCGTTTGGTATCCAGACTCCGGTTATTACGTTGAGCGTTCAGGCTCCGGTCAGTTTCGTTGGGTATCCAGACTCAGGTTATTACGTTGAGCGTTCAGGCACCGGTAAGTTTCGTTGTGTATCCAGACTCCGGTTATTACGTTGAGGGTTCAGGCTCTGGTCAGTTTCGTTGGGTATCCAGACTCCGGTTATTACTTTGAGCGTTCAGGCTCCGGTCAGTTTCGTTGGGTATCCAGACTCCGGTTATTACGTTGAGCATTCAGACTCCGGTCAATTTCTTTGGGTATCCAGACTCCGGTTATTACGTTGAGCGTTCAGCCTCCGGTCAGTTTCGTTGGGTATCCAGACTCCGGTTTTTACGTTGAGGGTTAAGGCTCCGGTCAGTTTCGTTGGGTATCCAGACTCCGGTTATTTCGTTCAGCGTTCAGGCTCCGGTCAGTTTCGTTGGGTATCAAGACTCAGGTTATTACGTTGAGCGTTGAGGCTCTGATCAGTTTCGTTGGGTATCCAGACTCAGGTTATTACGTTGAGCGTTCAGGCACCGGTAAGTTTCGTTGTGTATCCAGATTCCAGTTATTACGTTGAGCGTTGAGGCTCCGGTCAGTTTTGTTGGGTATCCAGACTCCGGTTTTTACGTTGAGGGTTCAGGCTCCGTTCAGTTTCGTTGGGTATCAAGACTCCGGCTATTACGTTGAGCGTTCAGGCACCGGTCAGTTTCGTTGTGTATCCATACTCCGGTTATTACGTTGAGCGTTCAGGCTCCGGTAAGTTTCGTTGGGTATCCAGACTCCGGTTATTACGTTGAGCGTTCAGGCTCCGGTCAGTTTCGTTTGGTATCCAGACTCCGGTTATTACGTTGAGCGTTCAGGCTCCGGTCAGTTTCGTTGGGTATCCAGACTCAGGTTATTACGTTGAGCGTTCAGGCACCGGTAAGTTTCGTTGTGTATCCAGACTCCGGTTATTACGTTGAGGGTTCAGGCTCTGGTCAGTTTCGTTGGGTATCCAGACTCCGGTTATTACGTTGAGCGTTCAGGCTCCGGTCAGTTTCGTTGGGTATCCAGACTCCGGTTATTACGTTGAGCGTTCAGACTCCAGTCAATTTCTTTGGGTATCCAGACTCCGGTTATTACGTTGAGCGTTCAGCCTCCGGTCAGTTTCGTTGGGTATCCAGACTCCGGTTTTTACGTTGAGGGTTAAGGCTCCGGTCAGTTTCGTTGGGTATCCAGACTCCGGTTATTTCGTTCAGCGTTCAGGCTCCGGTCAGTTTCGTTGGGTATCAAGACTCAGGTTATTACGTTGAGCGTTGAGGCTCTGATTAGTTTCGTTGGGTATCCAGACTCAGGTTATTACGTTGAGCGTTCAGGCACCGGTAAGTTTCGTTGTGTATCCAGATTCCAGTTATTACGTTGAGCGTTGAGGCTCCGGTCAGTTTTGTTGGGTATCCAGACTCCGGTTTTTACGTTGAGGGTTCAGGCTCCGTTCAGTTTCGTTGGGTATCAAGACTCTGGCTATTACGTTGAGCGTTCAGGCACCGGTCAGTTTCGTTGTGTATCCATACTCCGGTTATTACGTTGAGCGTTCAGGCTCCGGTAAGTTTCGTTGGGTATCCAGACTCCGGTTATTACGTTGAGCGTTCAGGCTCCGGTCAGTTTCGTTTGGTATCCAGACTCCGGTTATTACGTTGAGCGTTCAGGCTCCGGTCAGTTTCGTTGGGTATCCAGACTCAGGTTATTACGTTGAGCGTTCAGGCACCGGTAAGTTTCGTTGTGTATCCAGACTCCGGTTATTACGTTGAGGGTTCAGGCTCTGGTCAGTTTCGTTGGGTATCCAGACTCCGGTTATTACGTTGAGCGTTCAGGCTCCGGTCAGTTTCGTTGGGTATCCAGACTCCGGTTATTACGTTGAGCGTTCAGACTCCGGTCAATTTCTTTGGGTATCCAGACTCCGGTTATTTTGTTGAGCGTTCAAGCTCCGGTCACTTTCGTTGTGTATCCAGACTCCGGTTATTACGTTGATCGTTCAGGCTCCAGTCAATTTCGTTGGGTATCCAGACTCCGGTTATTACGTAGAGCGTTTAGGCTCCGGTCAGTTTCGTTTGGTATCCAGACTTCGGTTATTACGTTGAGCGTTCAGGCTCCGGTCAGTTTCGTTGGGTATCCAGACTCCGTTTATTACGTTGAACGTTCAGGCTCCGGTCAGTTTCGTTGGGTATCCAGACTCCGGTTATTACGTTGAGCATTCAGGCTCCGGTCAGTTTCGTTGGGTATCCTGACTCTGGTTTTTACATTGAGCGTTTAGGCTCCGGTCAGTTTTGTTGGGTATCCAGACTCCGGTTATTATGTTGAGGGTTCAGGCTCCGGTCAGTTTCGTTGGGTATCCATACTCCGGTTATTACATTGAGTGTTCAGGCTCCGGTCAGTTTCGTTTGGTATCCAGACTCCGGTTATTACGTTGAGCGTTCAGGCTCCGGTCAGTTTCGTTGGGTATCCAGACTCCGGTTATTACGTTCAGTGTTCAGGCTCCGGTCAGTTTCGTTGGGTATCAAGACTCAGGTTATTCTGTTGAGTGTTGAGGCTCTGATCAGTTTTGTTGGGTATCCAGACTCAGGTTATTACGTTGAGCGTTCAGGCTTCGGTCAGTTTCGTTGTGTATCCAGACTCCGGTTATTACGTTGAACGTTCAGGCTCCAGTCAGTTTTGTTGGGTATCCAGACTCCGGTTTTTACGTTGAGGGTTCAGGCTCCGGTCAGTTTCGTTGGGTATCCAAACTCCGGTTATTACGTTGAGCGTTCAGGCTCCGATCAGTTTCGTTGGGTATCCAGACTCCGGTTATTACGTTGATCGTTCAGGCTCCGGTCAGTTTTGTTGGGTATCCAGACTCCGGTTTTTACATTGAGGGTTAAGGCTCCGATCAGTTTCGTTGTGTATCCAGACTCCGGTTATTTCGTTGAGCATTCAGGCTCCGGTCAATTTTGTTGTGTATCCAGACACCGGTTATTAAGTTGATCGTTCAGGCTCCAGTCAATTTCGTTGGGTATCCACACTCCGATTATTACGTAGAGCGTTCAGGCTCCGGTCAGTTTCGTTTGGTATCCAGACTTCGGTTATTACGTTGAGCGTTCAGGCTCCGGTCATTTTCGTTGGGTATCCAGACTCCGTTTATTACGTTGAACATTCAGGCTCCGGTCAGTTTCGTTGGGTATCCAGACTCCGGTTATTACGTTGAGCATTCAGGCTCCGGTCAGTTTCGTTGGGTATTCAGACTCAGGTTATTACGTTGAGCGTTCAGGCACCTGTCAGTTTCTTTGGGTATCCAGACTCCGGTTATTACGTTGAGCGTTCAGGCACCGGTCAGTTTCGTTGTGTATCCATACTCCGGTTATTACGTTGAGCGTTCAGGCTCCGGTAAGTTTCGTTGGGTATCCAGACTCCGGTTATTACGTTGAGCGTTCAGGCTCCGGTCAGTTTCTTTGGGTTTCCAGACTCCGGTTATTACGTTGAGCGTTCAGGCTCCGGTCAGTTTCGTTGGGTATCCAGACTCCGGTTATTACGTTGAGCGTTCAGGCTCCGGTCAGTTTCGTTGGGTATCCAGACTCCGGTTATTACGTTGATCGTTCAGGCTCCGGTCAGTTTTGTTGGGTATCCAGACTAGGGTTTTTACGTTGAGGGTTAAGGCTCCGGTCAGTTTCGTTGGATATCCAGACTCCGGTTATTTCGTTGAGCGTTCAGGCTCCGGTCAGTTTCGTTGGGTATCAAGACTCAGGTTATTACGTTGAGCGTTGAGGCTCTTATCAGTTTCGTTGGGTATCCGGACTCAGGTTATTACGTTGAGCGTTCAGGCACCGGTAAGTTTCGTTGTGTATCCAGATTCCGGTTATTACGTTGAGCGTTCAAGCTCCGGTCAGTTATGTTGGGTATCCAGACTCCGGTTTTTATGTTGAGGGTTCAGGCTCCGGTCAGTTTCGTTGGGTATCCAGACTCTGGCTATTACGTTGAGCGTTCAGGCTCCGGTCAGTTTCGTTGGGTATCCAGACTCCGGTTTTTTACTTTGAGCGTTTAGGTTCCGGTCAGTTTTGTTGGGTATCCAGAATCCGGTTATTACATTGAGTGTTCAGGCTCCAGTCAGTTTCGTTGGGTATCAAGACTCAGGTTATTACGTTGAGCGTTCAGGCTCTGATCAGTTTCGTTGGGTATCCAGACTCAGGTTATTACGTTGAGCGTTCAGGCACCGGTCAATTTCGTTGTGTATCCAGACTCCGGTTATTACGTTGAGGGTTCAGGCTCTGGTCAGTTTCGTTGGGTATCCAGACTCCGGTTATTACGTTGAGCGGTCAGGCTCCGGTCAGTTTCGTTGGGTATCCAGACTCCGGTTATTACATTGAGCGTTCAGGCTCCGGTCAGTTTCTTTGGGTATCCAGACTCCGGTTATTACGTTGAGCGTTCAGCCTCCGGTCAGTTTCGTTGGGTATCCAGACTCCGGTTATTTTGTTGAGCGTTCAAGCTCCGGTCAATTTCGTTGTGTATCCAGACTCCGGTTATTACGTTGATCGTTCAGGCTCCAGTCAATTTCGTTGGGTATCCAGACTCCGGTTTTTACATTGAGGCTTAAGGCTCCGATCAGTTTCGTTGTGTATCCAGACTCCGGTTATTTCGTTGAGCGTTCAGGCTCCGGTCAATTTCGTTGTGTATCCAGACACCGGTTATTAAGTTGATCGTTTAGGCTCCAGTCAATTTCGTTTGGTATCCAGACTCCGATTATTACGTAGAGCATTCAGGCTCCAGTCAGTTTCGTTTGGTATCCAGACTTCGGTTATTACGTTGAGCGTTCAGGCTCCGGTCATTTTCGTTGGGTATCCAGACTCCGTTTATTACGTTGAACATTCAGGCTCCGGTCAGTTTCGTTGGGTATACAGACTCCGGTTATTACGTTGAGCATTCAGGCTCCGGTCAGTTTCGTTGGGTATTCAGACTCAGGTTATTACGTTGAGCGTTCAGGCACCTGTCAGTTTCTTTGGGTATCCAGACTCCGGTTATTACGTTGAGCGTTCAGGCACCGGTCAGTTTCGTTGTGTATCCATACTCCGGTTATTACGTTGAGCGTTCAGGCTCCGGTAAGTTTCGTTGGGTATCCAGACTCCGGTTATTACGTTGAGCGTTCAGGCTCCGGTCAGTTTCGTTGGGTATCCAGACTCCGGTTATTACGTTGAGCGTTCAGGCTCCGGTCAGTTTCGTTGGGTATCCAGACTCCGGTTATTACGTTGATCGTTCAGGCTCCGGTCAGTTTTGTTGGGTATCCAGACTAGGGTTTTTACGTTGAGGGTTAAGGCTCCGGTCAGTTTCGTTGGATATCCAGACTCCGGTTATTACGTTGAGCGTTCAGGCACCGGTAAGTTTCGTTGTGTATCCAGATTCCGGTTATTACGTTGAGCGTTCAAGCTCCGGTCAGTTATGTTGGGTATCCAGACTCCGGTTTTTATGTTGAGGGTTCAGGCTCCGGTCAGTTTCGTTGGGTATCCAGACTCTGGCTATTACGTTGAGCGTTCAGGCTCCGGTCAGTTTCGTTGGGTATCCAGACTCCGATTTTTTACTTTGAGCGTTTAGGTTCCGGTCAGTTTTGTTGGGTATCCAGACTCCGGTTATTACATTGAGTGTTCAGGCTCCAGTCAGTTTCGTTGGGTATCAAGACTCAGGTTATTACGTTGAGCGTTCAGGCTCTGATCAGTTTCGTTGGGTATCCAGACTCAGGTTATTACGTTGAGCGTTCAGGCACCGGTCAATTTCGTTGTGTATCCAGACTCCGGTTATTACGTTGAGGGTTCAGGCTCTGGTCAGTTTCGTTGGGTATCCAGACTCCGGTTATTACGTTGAGCGTTCAGGCTCCGGTCAGTTTCGTTGGGTATCCAGACTCCGGTTATTACATTGAGCGTTCAGGCTCCGGTCAGTTTCTTTGGGTATCCAGACTCCGGTTATTACGTTGAGCGTTCAGCCTCCGGTCAGTTTCGTTGGGTATCCAGACTCCGGTTATTTTGTTGAGCGTTCAAGCTCCGGTCAATTTCGTTGTGTATCCAGACTCCGGTTATTACGTTGATCGTTCAGGCTCCAGTCAATTTCGTTGGGTATCCAGACTCCGGTTTTTACATTGAGGGTTAAGGCTCCGATCAGTTTCGTTGTGTATCCAGACTCCGGTTATTTCGTTGAGCGTTCAGGCTCCGGTCAATTTCGTTGTGTATCCAGACACCGGTTATTAAGTTGATCGTTCAGGCTCCATGTCAATTTCGTTGGGTATCCAGACTCCGATTATTACGTAGAGCATTCAGGCTCCAGTCAGTTTCGTTTGGTATCCAGACTTCGGTTATTACGTTGAGCGTTCAGGCTCCGGTCATTTTCGTTGGGTATCCAGACTCCGTTTATTACGTTGAACATTCAGGCTCCGGTCAGTTTCGTTGGGTATCCAGACTCCGGTTATTACGTTGAGCATTCAGGCTCCGGTCAGTTTCGTTGGGTATTCAGACTCCGGTTATTACGTTGAGCGTTTAGCCTCCGGTCAGTTTTGTTGGGTATACAGACTCCGGTTATTATGTTGAGGGTTCATGCTCCGGTCAGTTTTGTTGGGTATCCAGACTCCGGTTATTACGTTGAGTGTTCAGGCTCCGGTCAGTTTCGTTGGGTATCCAGACTCAGGTTATTACGTTGAGCGTTCAGGCACCTGTCAGTTTCTTTGGGTATCTAGACTCCGGTTATTACGTTGAGCGTTCAGGCACCGGTCAGTTTCGTTGTGTATCCATACTCCGGTTATTACTGTCGCTACTGCGAATATCGGCGCCGGCTTGACAGGAGAGTCGCCACCGTGCGTTATTTATCCCTCAGAGCGGGAAAGGAAACGCTCGAAGTAAACCTCGCAAAGACGGGAAAAGGTATGGTCATCGCAACCAAAACCTGGATTCGGGAGTCGGTTACGCAAGGGGAAGGTATTAGCACCCCTCACGTCCATCGTACTCGATGGGATCCACGCTTGATGTTTATAGGTAAAAGGGTGTGTTATCTATCTACGCTAATGGTTGGTCTGAAAAGAAATAAAAGGACAGGACTCGACAGAACATAGGGTGTTCTGGGCCTACGTATTCCCTCGTGCAATGGGAAAGTCAGAGTCAACGTAGTTCGACTTCCTACGTCTAAACGGGGGAAAGGTTGCTCGCCAGGACATCGCGTCCTGTGCCTACGTACTTTCATCTGGTATGAAAGATCAGAGCAAACGTAGTTCGACTAACTACGGGTAAACAGGGGGCTCTCACACAGCAGTGAGAAAACAAACTGATCCTAAAGGTTCGGGGACCTACAACTACGACCTGGTCTCAAATGCGCTCGGGCGAGAGAAAGGGATAACAATTAGTCGTTAGCGGGAAAGTCTCGATCGCACAGCCGCGAGAGAACAAAAGGTTAGTCGTTAGTGTGCTCGCTAGGATATCGCATCCTATGCCTACATATCTTCGTCCGGTACAAAGAATCAGAGCAGCTGTAGTTCAGCTAACCACGGGTCAAGCTACTCAAAAAGCTCCTACAGAAAGAAAAGGGAAACCCTAGAACTATAGCTGAGAAACAGGGGAATCTACCTACTGCTATCACATCTGGTTGACCATCCTAATGTCTATCATAACAACTCCGCAGCGGAGAAGTCAGAGCTCCTAAGGGATCATGGCAACAGGACTAAACTACAAACAAGAAACTGCAAAGTAAAGGAATACTGAAAATATGCATGAATGCGACGACTAAACAAACAAGGCACAGAGGCCGCAAACCACAAAGGCAAGGGAGCTCAGCTCTACCAAATACCAACAAGCAAAGCCACGCAATAACAAACAAGCAGAAGGAGGACCACCTCAACTTCTCATGCACACAGAGTCTACTTCTAAGATGCACCTACTCAGAATTATCTAGATGAATACCTAAGTCTAATGCAATCACAACACCATACAAGTCAAACAACACAAAGAGACTAACCCTGAGCAGGGCCTCTATCTACAAAACAGGAAACTACTCCTGGGCAAGGCCCCTAACAAACCTGAAACAATCTCCTAATATATCTCTAAACAGAACTCTATGACAATACCCTAAGCAAAGATCTAAGCAAAAATTCTAATCAAAACCCTAAGCAAGAGGAATCAATCCCAGCCTCCAAGCTTCAGAACAAGCTTACCAGAGAAAAGGAGCTAAGCAGACAAACTCATAGTGCCTTCCTCAGGAAAGTACCAGGAGGTTACTACTCAGGAGTCATATCCTATGCGGCTCGACAACTGTGGTCAGTTTACATTCCTCCTCAGGAGAAATTAAACTCACATGAAGGCTCCGGCATCACTGGATACTTGAGAAACCTATATGCACTAAAGGAACTAAGTGAGCAGACCCATAGGACCTTCCTCAGGAAAGTACTAGGAGGCTGACACTTAGGAATCGTATCCTACGTGGCTCAACAACTGTGATCAGTTTACATTCCTCCTTAGGAGAAATTAAACTCACAAGTTGGCTCCAACATCACTGGATACTTGAGAAATCCTAGACAAACTAATGGAATTAAGTGAATAGACCCATAGGACCTTCCTCAGGCAAGTACTAGGGGGCTTCCACTTAGGAATCGTATCCCATGTGGCTCAACAACATGTGATCAGTTTACATCCCTCCTCAGGAGGAATTAAACTCACAAGTTGGCTCCAACATCATTGGATACTTACGAAAGAGGTGAGAAGAAAGAATGAAAGTCATTCATAGTGCCTTCCTCAGGAAAGTACCATAAACTCCCTTCAAACTTCAGGATTTCGAACCTCACAAACAGACAACAAGCTCCTAGACTAAGCCTCAATCCACTGCATCCTTGCAAGCTCCCACAGGACTGCAACCAGCTCCTATCCTTGAGAAGAACCCACAGGCCAACAAACCACAAGAGACTATCTCTGAAGTTCAACCACAGTTGAACTTCAAAGTCAGAAGTCGTCAAGACTTCTCCTATCTTCAGGCTCAGACAAATCATATCAGAACATCCTACAAAAATCTAACAAAAATCTATGGGAAACCTACATGGCTCTAAGACAACATACTGAAAAATCAGAACAAAATTCAATACCAGATGAAAGAACTAAAATCAGCAACACAGACATATCCATAAACCAGTTATTCAATATCCCTGACAATACAAAAAAATGCAATTAAAATGAAAATGCATGATTAAGCTAATGTTTCTATACTATAAAATTCTACACTGAATTACGAGCCTACAGAAAAAAGAACGGGATTATTTGACTAAATCTACTATTTTCCATGAATTTTCTAACAACATGTATGCACTAAAGAATATTAAAAAAGTCAATTAAATGGAAAAAAAATATCAAACAAAAATAAAATGGCATTTTTATTTTTATTTAATTTTCTAGACATTATGATGAAATGGTAGAAAAAAGAAGAATTAAAAAAATCACTTATTCACATTTTATTATGAATTTTCTAATGCAAGAAAATATTAAAAAGAAATTAACAAAACAAAATTGAAATAAACTGGAGGGGGGTGCAGACTAGCAATTCTCAGTTATTAATGCATTGGGCTTACGCCCAGGGGGGGTGCGAAAAGCACTGGGGCGCAGGGCCCAGTGAGTCAGAAAAAAATAAAACAAAAAAGTTAGAATGAACGCAGGGGGTGCAGCGCTAGCAGGTTTTGCAGTTATTTTTCATTGGGCTTACGCCCAGGGGGTGCTGTTAGCAATTGGGCATAAGGCCCACACTAATTCACTCTGGTTTCTCACACAGGGGGGGGGGGGGAATTGAGCAAATGGGGGGT
The DNA here is from genome assembly GCA_963859935.3 of Lathyrus sativus. Classification (NCBI taxonomy): domain Eukaryota; kingdom Viridiplantae; phylum Streptophyta; class Magnoliopsida; order Fabales; family Fabaceae; genus Lathyrus; species Lathyrus sativus. The sequence continues at coordinate 367,647 of CAWUDS030000653.1, read as the reverse complement.
GCTTCCCAGCAATACGCGCTTGGGCTTAGCCCAATACCCTAACCCTAACCCAATTATTCTCTAAACAAAACCTAATCCCTTCTCCCCAACTCAGGTTACTGTTCACTTACCTCTAACCCTAGCCGCCTTCAACCTTCGTCTCCCTCACCCTCTCTGAGAAAACCTCCCACAACAACTACTCAAATTCTCCACGAATCTCAAACAGAAACCCTTACTCCACTCAAATCCACTCACCTAATCTGAACCTAAGACGTAATTAAAACCTCACAGCTATCAACAAGAAAACCCAACCAAATCAAGGACGTGTACCTGGTTATGGAGCACAATTGAATTCTTGAAGCTTCTGGAATTTGACGAGGATCGATGGAGTTTCTTGGACGTTCCTGAGCGTTCTGGGGATTTTGGAGACGTTCACGATCTGGAAAACCTGGGGGGAAAACTCTTAGCAGACGACGATGTTCTTGAGTTTGTTGAAGGAGGAGCTTTGTGGAAGTTCTTGCTTGAAGATCTCTGGGAAATCTGGAAAGAGTTTAGGAGAAGTGTTATGCGTTGATGAGCTTAGATCTGGAGACTCATGAAGATCCACGGATGTGGATGAAGGTTCTTGAAGAACGAATCATGAAGGTGATGAACGAATTCTGGAAGAAAGAAGACGAACTGACGCGAGCTTGGATGACGAATCTGGAAATTGATGGTTGAATCTGGGCGCGAATGATGAGTTTTCCGGCGGTGGTTAGTTTTTCCGGCGAGGTGATGATGAATATTGACGGAGGAACAAGATGGAGATCGGAGGTGTTTGGAAGATTCTGCAATTTTTGCAGATTCCGGCGAGGCTGGTGGCGTTAAGGGCGGCCGGACGGAGTTTGCATGCCGGCCGGTGGCTTCTCCGGCGTCGCGTGTGGTGATGACAGGTGGTAGAGGGAATGGTGCAGGGAGGAGACACGTGTGAGGACCAGTGGCAGCAGAGAGAGAGAGTGAGCTTTTGGGACGCGTGGCGTGGATTGGGGGAGTCTGAGTGTGTGGTGGCGTGATTCCACAGCGTAACGTGGGTCCTCTCTCTTTCCTACACGTGGCCACGAAGCTTTTAAAGCTCTGAGACTTGCTGGGAGCTTCTAGAATGCGCTGGAAGTTGCTGGGAAATGCTGGACTTTTTTGCTGAACTTCTGAATTGCAACCTGGACAAAAAACACAGACTGGGCCTTGCATGACTTTGGGCCCAATACGAAAAATGGCCAAAAAACATAAAAAAAACTGAATTGGATTAAAAATATTAAACCAATTAAAATTCTGATTAACCCAAACTAAACTCAATTAAACTAATTCTGAAATAAATCTATATTATTTACAAATGAAAAAAAAGAAAAATCTATTTATTTATTAAAAAATGAAAAATCTATATTATATTCTAAAATTTTATTAAATTCTATTTAAAAAATCTAAAAACTATATTACTCTATATTAACCTAATTAAATCTAAAAATGATTAAGATCTAATTGACTCTAAATTTCTACTAATTCTATTAAAATTCTACCATTATTTAAAACTAGTAAATCTATTTAAGACTATAATATTTCCTATATTATCTAAAACAACTATTTAATTTCTATTAACTCTAATTTGTATCATTCTATTTAATATGCTAAGAAAAATTCACTAATATTCTAAAAATGATAAAAGCTATTTAAATTCTATTAAAAATTCTACAAATGATTAAAATCTATTTAAAAGATTCTATAAAATTCTAAAAAGAGAATTAAGCTATTTAAAAAACAAAAACCCTATTTAAATTCCAGAAAAATCTATAAAGCCTATCTAAAATTCACAAAAGTCTATTAAAATCCTAAAAATGCAGATGAATGCAAATGACCCCTATGAAAGAGCGCATGAGACCAGATCGAATCGAACAGAGAACCCCGGGCATCAGAATATCCTCAAAATCCCTATGCAAGCTAAAGATCACCGAGGAGCGCACAGTTTTCCGAAAATGAAACCCTGGTGATCTGGACTGGATCTGCCATATCTAATAGACGAAAATCAAGCTGTAAACTCTGATATCCTCCGTTTGTGCACAAATATCATATGTCTGATTTGCGAATATGAATTTAAATCACGAGTCAGATAGGAGAACCGGTTGGTCAAATTTTAGGGTGCAACAGCTGCCCCTATTCAAGCGTCTTGGACCTGAAGGGTTTGAAGAGCGCTCAGCCTTCAAACATTCGGAGGTACGAGACGGTTGAATACAAATAAAACCCGAAAATTTGCCAACCGTGAGCATATACTGTAAACTGCTTGGGGAATAAACTCCAGAGAACCGAGTCCAGTCATTACGGCACCAAACTGATCAATCATCTGATAAAGGACTCCTGACTTGAATACCCGTTGCTTGTGATACCCTATGTAACAAAACTCGAGGGCTGCAACAAAATACCTGATCCTTTCACATTGCCTATTGATAGGCAGGAAGAGAAACATACTCACATCGTCCAAAGATGGACGGGAAGACATCCTGATTGACTACTCACCTCGTCTAAGGATAGACGGAAAGACAACATTAATCTCCCAATTCACATCGTCTACGGATAGACGGGATCATCCTGATCGATGAAACAAATCAATTCACATCGTCTAAGGATAGACGGGAACAAAGCCTGATCGCATACTCACATCGTCTAAAGATAGACGGGAAGAAGTAATCTCCGTACTTGCATCGTCTAAGGGTAGACGGAAAGACACCATTAATCTCCATATGCACATCGTCTAAGGGTAGACGGGATCATCCTGATTGATGAAACAAAAACAATTCACATCGTCTAAGAGTAGACGGGAAGAAAGCCTGATCTCCATACTCACATCGTCTAAAGATAGACGGAAAGACACCATTAATCTCCCAATTCACATCGTCTACGGATAGACGGGATCATCCTGATCGATGAAACAAATCAATTCACATCGTCTAAGGATAGACGGGAACAAAGCCTGATCGCATACTCACATTGTCTAAAGATAGACGGGAAGAAGTAATCTCCGTACTTGCATCGTCTAAGGGTAGACGGAAAGACACCATTAATCTCCATATGCACATCGTCTAAGGGTAGACGGGATCATCCTGATTGATGAAACAAAAACAATTCACATCGTCTAAGAGTAGACGGGAAGAAAGCCTGATCTCCATACTCACATCGTCTAAAGATAGACGGAAAGACACCATTAATCTCCATATTCACATCGTCTAAGGATAGACGGCATCATCCTGGTCGATGAACAAATCAATATTCACATCGTCTAAGAGTAGACGGGAAGAAAGCCTGATCGCATACTCACATCGTCTAAGGATAGACGGAAAGACACCATTACGCAATTCAACATCATCCCTCGAATTTCAGAATCCTTCTGTCTACGGGAATTGATGGAAAGAAAAATATCCTTGAAGGGGCCACATCGTCAGTATGGACCGACGGTAAGAAAAACCACCTTTTAAAGAACCACGTCGTCAATAAGAATCGACGATCACGAAAACTGAACATTCTTCGAAGAGCCTCGACATCAATAAGAATTGACAGCCAGAAAAGTACCTCTTGAAACGTCATCTCATCCAATAAACAGAAAGAAAACCAATATCCAAAATCGTTTTGAAACCCCTCAACAACCAAGGATAGCCGGAGAAGACTCGTTGGGGAAACACCTCATCATACGTACGATCTGGCAATAAGAAACCCGCTGAACAGTAACTCGAAACTTCACATCGTCTGCTGACAGACGGAAAGAAAAGCCACTTGCTGGAGAAACTCCTTCTTGAAACCTTACTGTGATCACCCGCAACTTCACATCGTCTAAGGATAGACGGAAAGAAAACCACATTCGTACTCAAGACGTCTAATGGTAGACGGAGAAATCCACTTACCGAAGGAACACATCGTCAATATGAATTGACGGGAAGAAAAGTCTGTCGATATCAGATGACTGCTCGATCAAAGCATAATTGTTGTCTGATCTGAGATACAAATAATCCGCTGAATCGTCTGAATACTGCTGCTGGATAAATGCCACCTGAACTGATCACAGAGTAATTCACGCGCCATATGAGGCTGATAGAAAACCTGACTTATGCTTCGTATGCATATGTGTATGCTTTAATCTTTCTATGGCGTAATGCTCCACTCTAGATGGAAATGCTACGCATTTTGACGATGATATGCAAGTATGATGCAAATATGATAAGGCATGCAATATGCCAATGCAGGCTCGAGCTGCCGGAGAGAGCTGGGTACAGAACCACTTCAGCAAAATAAATGCTGAAGGCGAGGCCAACTCTGCTGGGGATAAACTGGATATCACTGAATTATCCCAGCAAAATAAATGCTGGGAGAGTGAAATCAACTCCACTGGGGATATTGGGAACTTAACCGAACACCTTAATGAAGTAATACCCTGCCGGGGAATATGACTCCGCTGTGAAATAGCAGATGCGCCAAGTGTGATTGGACTTCTCTGGGGGTAGCTTACCCATACCGACAAATTGGACTTTGCTGGAAAAATGGAGGGAGTCTTCCCGCGTGCTGATGAAGCTCGGATCTGGAAACTGATGCGCCAACACGGATGGGCTTCACAGCAATCGCAAACATGGATTTGAGCTCTTAAGCTTATCTTACTGGGTCAGGTACAACTGACGCTGGAAAATATTCTTCCTGAATACACAGCCTTTTAGTGAAGAGTCAAGGGATAGTGACACGACTTCCCGCATTCATCTCGCTCTCGAAAATCGACTGCATCTGCTCGAATAACTCTGAAATGGCCTTGCTGGTACGGAGAAGACCAATCCTTTCTCTTCTGATATGCCCCAGCCTACGGGACCCTTGTGGGGATAGTCCTTGAAAGGAAATGTGCAAATCTGAGCCTTGATGGTTTGATATAGCATGCCCCAGCATTCTGAGCTTCGGAAAGATACTTCACGTCAAATGCTCCTCGAATAAAGAACAAACTCCACGCTCTTAAGACAGCCTGCCCCTGACTGCAATGACCTTGTCCCGATTATCTGATTTAGAGTAGTGCCCCTGACTACTAGACATTTGCCTGAATCTCAACCTGATTGCCCCAAGATAGCTGACCTCGAAAAGCTGACCTGACTGGGGATCACAATAAAAGCTTGCCCCTGCTCTCGGGACATTCGGGCGTTCTGCATTCTATCTTGACCATACTTTCCACCGTAGGAAACTTTTCTGCTGTCCAGCGCTTACTCGCAAGTAAAACAAGTTGTTCTGCATAAAAGACATATTAATGCAACACATATGACAGCTTTGACATCCAATCTGTTCACTGGGAAAAGGAAAAAAACAGTTTATGGCATATCATGCACAAAACATTTATCAACATTAGTATCAACATGGTAAGAGGAACCCTTTTAAGAGTCAGAATCGACGCGACCTTTACCGGAGTATGCTTTCAAAACAACCTGCTTCAATTAGGACTTTTGAAGGTTGTAACGTGGTCAGGTTCATGGTTTTGAAAGAAAGGATAAAGGCTCAAAGTTTACTTTAACCCACCCATTCTCCTTGATGTTCTCCCATCCTACGTTCAGCTAATTCGACCTTGGCGCTCACCTCTCGGAGGTTGAAAGATAGGAGTGATAGCTCGAGAAACTTTCGGCTCTTGGAGTGACAACCACTCACTTTTCGTCTTTGACACTTGAAGTCACACGACTCGTATTTCCATCGAGGATTTTTCTTTTGATCCTTTTCTTCTTTTCTTTCCATATCCCTAACTTTTGCCTGGACTAACTCCTTTTGAGTTTCTTTTGATTTTTTAAGTCCAGCGGGATGCCCTCATTTTTGCCTAAGTCATTTGTTTCGAAGTTTTCTTGACTTAGCGGGCTTTTGATTTCTTTTTTCGTTTTTTGCGGACGAGTCGTGTGACACTGGTTGCCTGACCTTTTGGGAAACGATGTGACCGTCACACTCTTGATTGAACCATTGTGGTCTTTTAGGCACGACCTCTAGGGACGTGATTGATCCTCGAACGGACACTCCTTTTGCAATTTGGATGCTTGGTCAAATTAGCTAACACCTACCCTGCCCCAGGTTAAAGATCGAGGGTTTTTCATTCACAGAAAGAAACTCCTACTACAAGGCTCAAAGGGGTTGACAAGGGATTATCTTCCTTATACCTCCGGTGTTTGGGGATTTGAAACAATTCCTGTACATCATCAACAGGTTTTATCTCAAAAGCATACAATATCGGTAGTTGCATGTCGGTCATTTTCGTCATCCTCCCCAAATTCTTCTTAACCAAGCGTTGGACATTTGCAAAAAACATGTTAGTGAACACGAATGGACCAAAACATGCATATTTATTTCATTATCATCCATTGAATGAAAATAACAAGTTTTACAAACAAGATTACAAATTCAAACAGGAAAGCAACTACAAATGTAAAGAAATGACAAGCTAAAACAAAGAAAATATGCTAGCTTCCGAGAACCGGGCTTTCACATCTGCCCTGCTGCTGAACCAGTTATCTTTATTAGAGACAATTCGCTGCTGTCCTGATCTGCTTTCAACGACTCAACCAAATTATAGAGCCCTTCCTCCTTCATTCAGATGATTCTAGGACCTCCCGGCCCGAAGCTGATTGCTGCACTATCAAGCAGATCCTGCACTTTGTGCTTAAAAGCTTTACAATTCTCAACCGTATGGCCTGGTGCCCCAGTATGGAACTCACAAGTAGCATTGGCATCATACCCCAGTGGTGGTGGTCCCGTTAAGGGAGTCATTGTCCTTTTATGAACCAATTGGAGCTGAAGTAGCGTTTGCAGAAGCTGTGCATACAGCATAGGAGGAGTTTCCAAATGACGATTTGCCAAAGGACCCCGATTCTGATATCTTTTATACCCCTGCTGGCTCTGCTGCTGAGGCTGCTGCTGATGGTATCGGGTTGACCCTTGAACACCCTTTGTATCAAATGCAACGTCGGTTTCTTGACCTTCAATGTATTGATTAATGCCCTCCTTATGCTTAGCCATTTTCTTTCTCAGGTCTGCCCCAGGAATAGGCAACAGTTGTGGACCTGGAGATTCTGACACCATGGAGTCCAGGATACGCTTCTGACCCACTGCAGCTTTAGAAACATCTGTCATCTTAGCATCGATCGAGATAGGAGCAATACGCATAGCTACGCCGCTCGGCGTGAATTCAATATCGTGCGAGTCAATCAGGTCTTGAACATTGTGCTTAAAAGCATGACAGCCCTCGATGTCATGTCCGAATGCCCCAGAATGAAACTCACATTGCTTGCTGGCATCGTACCCATGAGGAAACACTCTCGTTGACGGTTCCAACGTTCTTTTCTCAACCAGATTAAACCTCAATAAAGCCTGCAAGAGCTCAGCATATGTTATAGGCGGTGCCTCAAATATTCTCTTTGGCTTCCCTTCCTGGATCCTCCGTTGAGCCAGATGCATCTTCTGTTGCTGCTGCTCAGGTTCCACATGCACAGGTGGCGCGAGCTTCTTCATTGCGGCTTCAAATAGCTGATCGTCTTCTTTCCTAAGCACATTCTTGACTACCTCCATGATCAAGCTCATTTGGGTCTTCAGCTGACTGTTCTCCTCTTTGAGAATCTTCTGCTCCAGACGCATCTCTTGCATGTCTCTCATCATCTGCTCCAGCTGGCTTTGGACTTCAATCAATTCAAACTGATTCTGTTCCATATCTCTGAAGGAATTCCTGCAACAAACTGGAGGATGAGGTATAAGACTCACAGTTCTGATATACCTGTGAAATCATAATGCAATGCGGAAAGCAAACACACATTCATAACGAGACAAAGAAAAACTCAAGCTATAAGCATACAGACAAACATCTCCCACATATGTACAACCAACAAAATCAGCAGGTGAGCACAAATGAGTATGAATATAACGACCCCAGCCAACAACCCTGGTGGTGGTCGGCAGACCCTAGTGCACAAAAGCTAAACGGATTAAGCAGAGAAAACAGATGCGACATCCGGCGCAAAAACCTCTAGAAATTTCTCCCACACAACTGAACTCTCTGATTGACAATCTTCAGAGCACACACTTCCTGTGGAGTCTTCCATGACATTAACTGACGAACCCACACAACTGGAGGATGGAAAATCATTAATCTGAATAAAACCCTGAGGAGTGATGCAAATACGGTTAGAGTCTAACAGATCCTGAATCTGGCTTCTAAGCACTTTACAATCATTTGTTGAATGACCCTGTGCCCCAACATGGTACTCACAGCGGGCGCTGGCATCAAAACCTGGAGGATACGGTGGAATCACCGGCTTAGTCTCTTTCGGCACTATCAATCCACTTCTGACCAGATCTGGCAACAACTGACTGTACGACACTGGTAGTTGAGTAAACTGCCTTTCAGGTTTCCTTGGTCTTCGTGGGACGTGCTGACGCGATCGGCGGTAAGATGATCGCTGACTTGAAGTGTCTGAAAACTGATCCTGAGATGCTAAAGATTCTGAGGTGGCGTCATCTCCTTCCCACTCTTCTTGAGAACTGACAACTGACTCAATCTTATCAACTAGGACGTAAGGAACATCTCGAAACCTTCCACTGAGTCCTCTCTCAACAATCTCTCCCAGCCTCATCAGGCCCACAAAGTTTGTGCAACTGAACAATTTGTCAAAATAATGGCCTTTCAGAGTACCCAAGAAGATGTCAACCAGTTCTCTTTCCGGAAGCGGTGGTTGAACACTAGCAGCCAATTCTTTCCATCTTCGCAAATATCCTCTGAATGATTCATTCTCCGCCTGAGATAATTCTTGCAGATCTATGAGACTAGGAGTCAAATCCAGGTTGTAATCGTACTGCTTCATGAAAGCTCTGGCTAAATCCACCCAGGATCGAATCCGATTACTCTCTAACTGCACATACCACCTCAGGGATGCCCCAGTCAGGCTATACTGGAAGCAATGAATCATTAGTTGGTCATTTCTCACAAACGAAGTCATCCTTCGACAGAACATCATCAAATGCAGCTTTGGACAGCTATCTCCCGTGTATTTTTCAAATTCCGGCATTTTGAACTTGTACGGCAACACCAGGTCAGGAACCAAACACATGGCTACAGCATCCAGGTTAACGGCATCTTTCGCTTCCAAGGCTTTCATTTGCTCTTCCAATGCTCGGAGTCTTCTACCATCGTCAAGAGCTCTTGGATCTACTAACCCGGTCACTGGAATATCTCTTCGGTAATTTATCACAGGGAAAGCAACATTTTGATTATTAACAGGAGGATGACGTTCATTTCGGGCAACGAACTGCTCATGCCGATCTCGGTTCTCAACAGCAGGCTGCACAACTTGGGCTGCAGTAAGACTGTTCGCTTGCGGGAAGCCTTCCATAGAGTCATACCGATGGTTGGACGCCATAGTAAACCCCGCCAGGGTGTTAGGAACCTGGAAATTGCCTTCAGACATAGCCACCAATTACCTGTAACCGACTATGCTGCTTGGTTCTGCTCAAATCTGCTTCAGCCCCTTGGTCGTCTCCACTCTTGCCTCAAACAAATCCCCGAGAATCACTTTCTGGTGAAAACAAAGGCTGGATAAGTGCTCTGACCTGCTAGAGAAATGCTATGCAGTATGATTTATGCAAACAGAAATACAAAAATGCTAACGTGCATGTGTGCATTGGAGATATTTCCCCTCCAATTCCAGTGTCAGTGGTAGCAAGACGAGATAAACCATAAAGACAATATTTGGAAAAACCCTCATATATTGATTAGAATAACAGTCTTGTCAAGAGGTTACACAACTATGCTCCATACAACTGATATGACAAAGAGGATCCCAGCCAACATGCCTGGTGGTGATCTCAACATACAGAATACAAGAGAGAAATCAAGTACGGGTACGGTTGCGGAAGTCCTCGACCATCTTCTTCGTCTCTGCATGATCTGGTTGATAAATCAAACCTTCTATCAGCCGATCCCTCTTCCTGACCGTTCCCTGGATGTCTCTGACAAAGTCTTCCCAAGCCTTATCATTGGCACCGCCCCCAGGTTTGGGTCTCTTGGCATCTGCTCTATGCTGGAAATCTTCCAAATTCTTCATGGCATCTGTCAACTTGCGCTCGGCCTCGTATCGGCGGCAGGCTTCCTCTTCAAGCTCTTCATTCTTCACTTTGACCTGTTCTTCTAACTGAGCAATCTGTGTCTTCAGCTCTTCTTCCCGCTCTTTGCGCTTGGTCATAGTGAGATCCCAGTGTTCTCTGAACTTGGCTAGCTTTGTGTAGGCCCTTTCCAGCTCTTGCTTCTTGGTGGCCAACACACTACTAACTGAGTCCACATCTAACTCCAGACGCTTCTTGGTTTCAGTCAATTCCAATAGCGTAGTCTTCAGATGTTTCAGAGTTTCAGTCTGTTGCTTAGAAACATATCCTGTTTCAATCTTTTCATGCCGAAGCTGGGCATTCTCCTGCTCTAAAGCCTCTTTAGCCCTTGCTAGCTCTTCTTTCTCCGCCATCAGCTGCTTGTAGACCTGCATGTCCACTGTGGTAGGTTCCTCCACCGGAGGAGGATGCAATGGCTGAACCGCTGGATAAGGCATCAGGAACTTCACAGCTCGCTCACGAATCCACTCCACATATGGGCCAGGAACTCGAGTATCCCCTCTGCTACCTGAAAGCTTCCCTCTCTTGTGCAAGTTTTTCCAGGCTTTCTCAAGTTTGGTCAGCATCTCTTTCCCAATTGCCCCGGTGAGATACAGAGATTCCTGTATCTCCTCGGGCTTTGGCGCTCCTTGAGGTACATACCCAAATTGCCTGATCAATAAGGAAGGGTTGTAGTTGACACACCCCTTCCTTCCCACTAAAGGAACATTCGGGAATCCTTCGCCTTTGAGTATGACTTCAGCTCCAAATACCTCTTTAGTGACCCATACCACGTTCTCAGCAGTCAATCCCATTAAGCGCTCGGGCCATCCTAGAGAATTGATAGAGGTGACAAAAGGGCCTGACTTAGGCATATGACTGGTGAACCACCTGCATAGGAGAGGTACACAGCAAGACACATTCCTTCCTCGTCGCTTTTCATTCTGATAATGAGTTGAATGGTGGATATCTCCCAGCAAAGTAGGAACTGGGTTCTTCGCAGCCAAAATATAGAAGGCATCAGAATCAACAAAATCAGGAATGTTCGGGAACAACACGATGCCATAAACACATACAGCAAGGATGACGTCAAAAACACCCCAGCTACCCTTCTGGGCATATTCCCGAGCCTTCTCCACCAAGACATCCAACGGAAATCCCCATACGTCTCCTCTTTTGATCATCTTCCCAGACAGCTCGGACTCTTTCAAGCACAGGATGGCAGAAAGCTCAGCCAGCTTAGGCTCAGCGTCCGTACGATAGAAAGGCATCTGCTCGCGGATCGGTATATCCAGAAGTGCAGAATACTCCTCCAGGGTAGGAGCCAAAACAAAGTCGGGGAATACAAAACACCTGAGCTCCGCGTCGTAGAACTGTAACAGAGTATAGATGCCGCTGGTCTCGTAGGCAGATGGCTGATAAACGTAGGTCAGAATCCTCCCATATCTCTTTCTGAAGTCACCCATTCCCCTCTTCTTAGCAATAGCAATCAACTCTAACAATAGACTGATATTCGGCGACGGAAACTTATAGGGCAATACTCTCTTCAGGTTTTCCATGTCTTGCTAGGAACGAACACCAGAACTGGAAGGGAAAATATGTACCTGCAATACACACACGTTAGTTGAATGCAGATGGTAATGATGCAATATGATAAATAATGCAATTTGCGAACACAGGGGCTATGCTGTAGCCTGAAGAGGAACATCTCTGTGATCGAGAACAGAAAACCAACACGGTCACCAAAATCTCATGCCACTAACTATCATCTGATACTCAAAATATCAATCCCCTGGTAAGAAAACCATCTGAACCTCTGTATCTGACGAGAATACCATCTGATAATAGCATCAACCTCAGATAAGAAACCCATCTGACCCAGACAACACACCTGGAGATGAATCAAGAACACCATCTGATAAAGGTACTGAATCATGGTTTCTGAAGGCCAGTTTTCCTGCAATAACCCAGTCCCTCTCACAGGTAGGATAGGCCTAATCCACGGACAAAGGTACGGCATCCTATGCGGTCATCAGCGTCACAGACTTTCATGAGTGACGATACGATTCCCAGAAGGAGTGGCATCATCAAATCATGAAGAGGCCTCACTTAGCTGACTTCCAAATGATCGGTCCCCAGAGTCGACAACCCTCACGTCTGGACTCCCCTCAGATCCTCAGGACCGGAAAGGAGCACCTCTGCAAGAATCTCGTCTGAGCGCAGATTTTCGTAGGGAACTGTGCCTGCTCAGCAGACAGGTTCGTCTACTACTTCTCCGCAACTATATCTAGGTGTGTACTCAAGCCCAGGTCCGGCTTTTCACTCACAGTAACCTCCCTTTGCCCACAGCAATAATCATAATAATATAATGCTGGAAAATAAATGCGGAAAGGTAAAGGTACAGAAAAGTAAAGTGCAGAAAAAATAAAACACAATATGCACAACACTCAACAAATAAACACCCAAGCGCTAGGATTGACTCGCGTAGGGGATGGGAAACGGTCCCAGCATAAGGGATGGGAAAAGTCCCTAGATGCTATAATTCCCCAGCAGAGTCGCCAGCTGTCGCTACTGCGAAAATCGGCGCCGGCTTGACAGGAGAGTCGCCACCGTGCGTTATTTATCCCTCAGAGCGGGAAAGGAAACGCTCGAAGTAAACCTCGCAAAGACGGGAAAAGGTATGGTCATCGCAACCAAAACCTGGATTCGGGAGTCGGTTACGCAAGGGGAAGGTATTAGCACCCCTCACTTCCATCGTACTCGATGGGATCCACGCTTGATGTTTATAGGTAAAAGGGTGTGTTATCTATCTACGCTAATGGTTGGTCTGAAAAGAAATAAAAGGACAGGACTCGACAGAACATACGGTGTTCTGGGCCTACGTATTCCCTCGTGCAATGGGAAAGTCAGAGTCAACGTAGTTCGACTTCCTACGTCTAAACGGGGGAAAGGTTGCTCGCCAGGACATCGCGTCCTGTGCCTACGTACTTTCATCTGGTATGAAAGATCAGAGCAAACGTAGTTCGACTAACTACGGGTAAACAGGGGGCTCTCACACAGCAGTGAGAAAACAAACTGATCCTAAAGGTTCGGGGACCTACAACTACGACCTGGTCTCAAATGCGCTCGGGCGAGAGAAAGGGATAACAATTAGTCGTTAGCGGGAAAGTCTCGATCGCACAGCCGCGAGAGAACAAAAGGTTAGTCGTTAGTGTGCTCGCTAGGATATCGCATCCTATGCCTACATATCTTCGTCCGGTACAAAGAATCAGAGCAGCTGTAGTTCAGCTAACCACGGGTCAAGCTACTCAAAAAGCTCCTACAGAAAGAAAAGGGAAACCCTAGAACTATAGCTGAGAAACAGGGGAATCTACCTACTGCTATCACACCTGGTTGACCATCCTAATGTCTATCATAACAACTCCGCAGCGGAGAAGTCAGAGCTCCTAAGGGATCATGGCAACAGGACTAAACTACAAACAAGAAACTGCAAAGTAAAGGAATACTGAAAATATGCATGAATGCGACGACTAAACAAACAAGGCACAGAGGCCGCAAACCACAAAGGCAAGGGAGCTCAGCTCTACCAAATACCAACAAGCAAAGCCACGCAATAACAAACAAGCAGAAGGAGGACCACCTCAACTTCTCATGCACACAGAGTCTACTTCTAAGATGCACCTACTCAGAATTATCTAGATGAATACCTAAGTCTAATGCAATCACAACACCATACAAGTCAAACAACACAAAGAGACTAACCCTGAGCAGGGCCTCTATCTACAAAACAGGAAACTACTCCTGGGCAAGGCCCCTAACAAACCTGAAACAATCTCCTAATATATCTCTAAACAGAACTCTATGACAATACCCTAAGCAAAGATCTAAGCAAAAATTCTAATCAAAACCCTAAGCAAGAGGAATCAATCCCAGCCTCCAAGCTTCAGAACAAGCTTACCAGAGAAAAGGAGCTAAGCAGACAAACTCATAGTGCCTTCCTCAGGAAAGTACCAGGAGGTTACTACTCAGGAGTCATATCCTATGCGGCTCGACAACTGTGGTCAGTTTACATTCCTCCTCAGGAGAAATTAAACTCACATGAAGGCTCCGGCATCACTGGATACTTGAGAAACCTATATGCACTAAAGGAACTAAGTGAGCAGACCCATAGGACCTTCCTCAGGAAAGTACTAGGAGGCTGACACTTAGGAATCGTATCCTACGTGGCTCAACAACTGTGATCAGTTTACATTCCTCCTTAGGAGAAATTAAACTCACAAGTTGGCTCCAACATCACTGGATACTTGAGAAATCCTAGACAAACTAATGGAACTAAGTGAATAGACCCATAGGACCTTCCTCAGGCAAGTACTAGGGGGCTTCCACTTAGGAATCGTATCCCATGTGGCTCAACAACATGTGATCAGTTTACATCCCTCCTCAGGAGGAATTAAACTCACAAGTTGGCTCCAACATCATTGGATACTTACGAAAGAGGTGAGAAGAAAGAATGAAAGTCATTCATAGTGCCTTCCTCAGGAAAGTACCATAAACTCCCTTCAAACTTCAGGATCTCGAACCTCACAAACAGACAACAAGCTCCTAGACTAAGCCTCAATCCACTGCATCCTTGCAAGCTCCCACAGGACTGCAACCAGCTCCTATCCTTGAGAAGAACCCACAGGCCAACAAACCACAAGAGACTATCTCTGAAGTTCAACCACAGTTGAACTTCAAAGTCAGAAGTCGTCAAGACTTCTCCTATCTTCAGGCTCAGACAAATCATATCAGAACATCCTACAAAAATCTAACAAAAATCTATGGGAAACCTACATGGCTCTAAGACAACATACTGAAAAATCAGAACAAAATTCAATACCAGATGAAAGAACTAAAATCAGCAACACAGACATATCCACAAACCAGTTATTCAATATCCCTGACAATACAAAAAAATGCAATTAAAATGAAAATGCATGATTAAGCTAATGTTTCTATACTATAAAATTTTACACTGAATTACGAGCCTACAGAAAAAAGAACGGGATTATTTGACTAAATCTACTATTTTCCATGAATTTTCTAACAACATGTATGCACTAAAGAATATTAAAAAAGTCAATTAAATGGAAAAAAAATATCAAACAAAAATAAAATGGCATTTTTATTTTTATTTAATTTTCTAGACATTATGATGAAATGGTAGAAAAAAGAAGAATTAAAAAAATCACTTATTCACATTTTATTATGAATTTTCTAATGCAAGAAAATATTAAAAAGAAATTAACAAAACAAAATTGAAATAAACTGGAGGGGGGTGCAGACTAGCAATTCTCAGTTATTAATGCATTGGGCTTACGCCCAGGGGGGTGCGAAAAGCACTGGGGCGCAGGGCCCAGTGAGTCAGAAAAAAATAAAACAAAAAAGTTAGAATGAACGCAGGGGGTGCAGCGCTAGCAGGTTTTGCAGTTATTTTTCATTGGGCTTACGCCCAGGGGGGTGCTGTTAGCAATTGGGCATAAGGCCCACACTAATTCACTCTGGTTTCTCACACAAGGGGGGGGGGGAATTGAGCAAATGGGGGGTGCTTCCCAGCAATACGCGCTTGGGCTTAGCCCAATACCCTAACCCTAACCCAATTATTCTCTAAACAAAACCTAATCCCTTCTCCCCAACTCAGGTTACTGTTCACTTACCTCTAACCCTAGCCGCCTTCAACCTTCGTCTCCCTCACCCTCTCTGAGAAAACCTCCCACAACAACTACTCAAATTCTCCACGAATCTCAAACAGAAACCCTTACTCCACTCAAATCCACTCACCTAATCTGAACCTAAGACGTAATTAAAACCTCACAGCTATCAACAAGAAAACCCAACCAAATCAAGGACGTGTACCTGGTTATGGAGCGCAATTGAATTCTTGAAGCTTCTGGAATTTGACGAGGATCGATGGAGTTGCTTGGACGTTCCTGAGCGTTCTGGGGATTTTGGAGACGTTCACGATCTGGAAAACCTGGGGGGAAAACTCTTAGCAGACGACGATGTTCTTGAGTTTGTTGAAGGAGGAGCTTTGTGGAAGTTCTTGCTTGAAGATCTCTGGGAAATCTGGAAAGAGTTTAGGAGAAGTGTTATGCGTTGATGAGCTTAGATCTGGAGACTCATGAAGATCCATGGATGTGGATGAAGGTTCTTGAAGAACGAATCATGAAGGTGATGAACGAATTCTGGAAGAAAGAAGACGAACTGACGCGAGCTTGGATGACGAATCTGGAAATTGATGGTTGAATCTGGGCGCGAATGATGAGTTTTCCGGCGGTGGTTAGTTTTTCCGGCGAGGTGATGATGAATATTGACGGAGGAACAAGATGGAGATCGGAGGTGTTTGGAAGATTCTGCAATTTTTGCAGATTCCGGCGAGGCTGGTGGCGTTAAGGGCGGCCGGACGGAGTTTGCATGCCGGCCGGTGGCTTCTCCGGCGTCGCGTGTGGTGATGACAGGTGGTAGAGGGAATGGTGCAGGGAGGAGACACGTGTGAGGACCGGTGGCAGCAGAGAGAGAGAGTGAGCTTTTGGGACGCGTGGCGTGGATTGGGGGAGTCTGAGTGTGTGGTGGCGTGATTCCACAGCGTAACGTGGGTCCTCTCTCTTTCCTACACGTGGCCACGAAGCTTTTAAAGCTCTGAGACTTGCTGGGAGCTTCTAGAATGCGCTGGAAGTTGCTGGGAAATGCTGGACTTTTTTGCTGAACTTCTGAATTGCAACCTGGACAAAAAACACAGACTGGGCCTTGCATGACTTTGGGCCCAATACGAAAAATGGCCAAAAAACTTAAAAAAAACTGAATTGGATTAAAAACATTAAACCAATTAAAATTCTGATTAACCCAAACTAAACTCAATTAAACTAATTCTGAAATAAATCTATATTATTTACAAATGAAAAAAAAGAAAAATCTATTTATTTATTAAAAAATGAAAAATCTATATTATATTCTAAAATTTTATTAAATTCTATTTAAAAAATCTAAAAACTATATTACTCTATATTAACCTAATTAAATCTAAAAATGATTAAGATCTAATTGACTCTAAATTTCTACTAATTCTATTAAAATTCTACCATTATTTAAAACTAGTAAATCTATTTAAGACTATAATATTTCCTATATTATCTAAAACAACTATTTAATTTCTATTAACTCTAATTTGTATCATTCTATTTAATATGCTAAGAAAAATTCACTAATATTCTAAAAATGATAAAAGCTATTTAAATTCTATTAAAAATTCTACAAATGATTAAAATCTATTTAAAAGATTCTATAAAATTCTAAAAAGAGAATTAAGCTATTTAAAAAACAAAAACCCTATTTAAATTCCAGAAAAATCTATAAAGCCTATCTAAAATTCACAAAAGTCTATTAAAATCCTAAAAATGCAGATGAATGCAAATGACCCCTATGAAAGAGCGCATGAGACCAGATCGAATCGAACAGAGAACCCCGGGCATCAGAATATCCTCAAAATCCCTATGCAAGCTAAAGATCACCGAGGAGCGCACAGTTTTCCGAAAATGAAACCCTGGTGATCTGGACTGGATCTGCCATATCTGATAGACGAAAATCAAGCTGTAAACTCTGATATCCTCCGTTTGTGCACAAATATCATATGTCTGATTTGCGAATATGAATTTAAATCACGAGTCAGATAGGAGAACCGGTTGGTCAAATTTTAGGGTGCAACAATTACGTTGAGCGTTCAGGCTCCGGTAAGTTTCGTTGGGTATCCAGACTCCGGTTATTACGTTGAGCGTTCAGGCTCCGGTCAGTTTCGTTGGGTATCCAGACTCCGGTTATTACGTTGAGCGTTCAGCCTCCGGTCAGTTTCGTTGGGTATCCAGACTCCGGTTATTACGTTGATCGTTCAGGCTCCGGTCAGTTTTGTTGGGTATCCAGACTAGGGTTTTTACGTTGAGGGTTAAGGCTCCGGTCAGTTTCGTTGGGTATCCAGACTCCGGTTATTTCGTTGAGCGTTCAGGCTCCGGTCAGTTTCGTTGGGTATCAAGACTCAGGTTATTACGTTGAGCGTTGAGGCTCTGATCAGTTTCGTTGGGTATCCGGACTCAGGTTATTACGTTGAGCGTTCAGGCACCGGTAAGTTTCGTTGTGTATCCAGATTCCGGTTATTACGTTGAGCGTTCAAGCTCCGGTCAGTTTTGTTGGGTATCCAGACTCCGGTTTTTACGTTGAGGGTTCAGGCTCCGGTCAGTTTCGTTGGGTATCCAGACTCTGGCTATTACGTTGAGCGTTCAGGCTCCGGTCAGTTTCGTTGGGTATCCAGACTCCGGTTTTTTACTTTGAGCGTTTAGGTTCCGGTCAGTTTTGTTGGGTATCCAGACTCCGGTTATTACATTGAGTGTTCAGGCTCCAGTCAGTTTCGTTGGGTATCAAGACTCAGGTTATTACGTTGAGCGTTCAGGCTCTGATCAGTTTCGTTGGGTATCCAGACTCAGGTTATTACGTTGAGCGTTCAGGCACCGGTCAATTTCGTTGTGTATCCAGACTCCGGTTATTACGTTGAGGGTTCAGGCTCTGGTCAGTTTCGTTGGGTATCCAGACTCTGGTTATTACGTTGAGCGTTCAGGCTCCGGTCAGTTTCGTTGGGTATCCAGACTCCGGTTATTACGTTGAGCGTTCAGGCTCCGGTCAGTTTCTTTGGGTATCCAGACTCCGGTTATTACGTTGAGCGTTCAGCCTCCGGTCAGTTTCGTTGGGTATCCAGACTCCGGTTATTTTGTTGAGCGTTCAAGCTCCGGTCAATTTCATTGTGTATCCAGACTCCGGTTATTACGTTGATCGTTCAGGCTCCAGTCAATTTCGTTGGGTATCCAGACTCCGGTTATTACGTAGAGCGTTTAGGCTCCGGTCAGTTTCGTTTGGTATCCAGACTTCGGTTATTACGTTGAGCGTTCAGGCTCTGGTCAGTTTCGTTGGGTATCCAGACTCCGTTTATTACGTTGAACGTTCAGGCTCCGGTCAGTTTCGTTGGGTATCCAGACTCCGGTTATTATGTTGAGCATTCAGGCTCCGGTCAGTTTCGTTGGGTATCTAGACTCTGGTTTTTACATTGAGCGTTTAGGCTCCGGTCAGTTTCGTTGGGTATCCAGACTCCGGTTATTATGTTGAGGGTTCAGGCTCCGGTCAGTTTCGTTGGGTATCCAGACTCCGGTTATTACATTGAGCGTTCAGGCTCCGGTCAGTTTCTTTTGGTATCCAGACTCCGGTTATTACGTTGAGCGTTCAGGCTCCGATCAGTTTCGTTGGGTATCCAGACTCCGGTTATTACGTTGATCGTTCAGGCTCCGGTCAGTTTTGTTGGGTATCCAGACTCCGGTTTTTACGTTGAGGGTTAAGGCTCCGATCAGTTTCGTTGGGTATCCAGACTCCGGTTATTTCGTTGAGCGTTCAGGCTCCGGTCAATTTCGTTGTGTATCCAGACACCGGTTATTAAGTTGATCGTTCAGGCTCCAGTCAATTTCGTTGGGTATCCAGACTCCGGTTATTACGTAGAGCGTTCAGGCTCCGGTCAGTTTCGTTTGGTATCCAGACTTCGGTTATTACGTTGAGCGTTCAGGCTCCGGTCATTTTCGTTGGGTATCCAGACTCCGTTTATTACGTTGAACATTCAGGCTCCGGTCAGTTTCGTTGGGTATCCAGACTCCGGTTATTACGTTGAGCATTCAGGCTCCGGTCAGTTTCGTTGGGTATTCAGACTCTGGTTTTTACGTTGAACGTTTAGGCTCCGGTCAGTTTTGTTGGGTATCCAGACTCCGGTTATTATGTTGAGGGTTCAGGCTCCGGTCAGTTTTGTTGGGTATCCAGACTCCGGTTATTACATTGAGTGTTCAGGCTCCGGTCAGTTTCGTTGGGTATCCAGACTCAGGTTATTACGTTGAGCGTTCAGGCTCCGGTCAGTTTCTTTGGGTATCCAGACCCCAGTTATTACGTTGAGCGTTCAGGCACCGGTCAGTTTCGTTGTGTATCCAGACTCCGGTTATTACGTTGAGCGTTCAGGCTCCGGTAAGTTTCGTTGGGTATCCAGACTCCGGTTTTTTACGTTGAGCGTTCAGGTTCCGGTCAGTTTTGTTGGGTATCCAGACTCCGGTTAGTACATTGAGTGTTCAGGCTCCGGTCAGTTTCGTTGGGTATCAAGATTTAGGTTATTACGTTGAGCGTTCAGGCTCTGATCAGTTTCGTTGGGTATCCAGACTCAGGTTATTACGTTGAGCGTTCAGGCACCGGTCAGTTTCGTTGTGTATCCAGACTCCGGTTATTACGTTGAGGGTTCAGGCTCTGGTCAGTTTCGTTGGGTATCCAGACTCCGGTTATTACGTTGAGGGTTCAGGCTCTGGTCAGATTCGTTGGGTATCCAGACTCCGGTTATTACGTTGAGCGTTCAGGCTCCGGTCAGTTTCTTTGGGTATCTAGACTCCGGTTATTACGTTGAGCGTTCAGGCTCCGGTCAGTTTCGTTGGGTATCCAGACTCCGGTTATTTTGTTGAGCGTTCAAGCTCCGGTCAGTTTCGTTGTGTATCCAGACTCCGGTTATTACGTTGATCGTTCAGGCTCCAGTCAATTTCGTTGGGTATCAAGACTCCGGTTATTACGTAGAGCGTTCAGGCTCCGGTCAGTTTCGTTTGGTATCCAGACTTCGATTATTACGTTGAGCGTTCAGGCTCCGGTCAGTTTCGTTGGGTATCCAGACTCCGTTTATTACATTGAACGTTCATGCTCCGGTCAGTTTCGTTGGGTATCTAGACTCCGGTTATTACGTTGAGCATTCAGGCTCCGGTCAGTTTCGTTGGGTATCCAGACTCTAGTTTTTACATTGAGCGTTTAGGCTCCGGTCAGTTTTGTTGGGTATCCAGACTCCGGTTATTATGTTGAGGGTTCAGGCTCCGGTCAGTTTCGTTGGGTATCCAGACTCCCGTTATTACATTGAGCGTTCAGGCTCCGGTCAGTTTCTTTGGGTATCCAGACCCCAGTTATTACATTGAGCGTTCAGGCACCGGTCAGTTTCGTTGTGTATCCAGACTCCGGTTATTACGTTGAGCGTTCAGGCTCCGGTAAGTTTCGTTGGGTATCCAGACTCCGGTTTTTTACGTTGAGCGTTCAGGTTCCGGTCAGTTTTGTTGGGTATCCAGACTCCAGTTATTACATTGAGTGTTCAGGCTCCGGTCAGTTTTGTTGGGTATCAAGATTGAGGTTATTACGTTGAGCGTTCAGGCTCTGATCAGTTTCGTTGGGTATCCAGACTCAGGTTATTACGTTGAGCGTTCAGGCACCGGTCAGTTTCGTTGTGTATCCAGACTCCGGTTATTACGTTGAGGGTTCAGGCTCTGGTCAGTTTCGTTGGATATCCAGACTCCGGTTATTACGTTGAGGGTTCAGGCTCTGGTCAGATTCGTTGGGTATCCAGACTCCGGTTATTACGTTGAGCGTTCAGGCTCCGGTCAGTTTCTTTGGGTATCCAGACTCCGGTTATTACGTTGAGCGTTCAGGCTCCGGTCAGTTTCGTTGGGTATCCAGACTCCGGTTATTTTGTTGAGCGTTCAAGCTCCGGTCAGTTTCGTTGTGTATCCAGACTCTGGTTATTACGTTGATCGTTCAGGCTCCAGTCAATTTCGTTGGGTATCAAGACTCCGGTTATTACGTAGAGCGTTCAGGCTCCGGTCAGTTTCGTTTGGTATCCAAACTTCGATTATTACGTTGAGCGTTCAGGCTCCGGTCAGTTTCGTTGGGTATCCAGACTCTGTTTATTACGTTGAACGTTCATGCTCCGGTCAGTTTCGTTGGGTATCCAGACTCCGGTTATTACGTTGAGCATTCAGGCTCCGGTCAGTTTCGTTGGGTATCCAGACTCTGGTTTTTACATTGAGCGTTTAGGCTCCGGTCAGTTTTGTTGGGTATCCAGACTCCGGTTATTATGTTGAGGGTTCAGGCTCCGGTCAGTTTCGTTGGGTATCCAGACTCCCGTTATTACATTGAGCGTTCAGGCTCCAGTCAGTTTCTTTGGGTATCCAGACCCCAGTTATTACGTTGAGCGTTCAGGCACCGGTCAATTTCGTTGTGTATCCAGACTCCGGTTATTACGTTGAGCGTTCAGGCTCCGGTAAGTTTCGTTGGGTATCCAGACTCCGGTTTTTTACGTTGAGGGTTCAGGTTCCGGTCAGTTTTGTTGGGTATCCAGACTCCGGTTATTACATTGAGTGTTCAGGCTCCGGTCAGTTTCGTTGGGTATCAAGATTTAGGTTATTACGTTGAGCGTTCTGCCTCTGATCAGTTTCGTTGGGTATCCAGACTTAGGTTATTACGTTGAGCGTTCAGGCACTGGTCAGTTTCGTTGTGTATCCAGACTCCGGTTATTACGTTGAGGGTTCAGGCTCTGGTCAGTTTCGTTGGATATCTAGACTCCGGTTATTACGTTGAGGGTTCAGGCTCTGGTCAGATTCGTTGGGTATCCAGACTCCGGTTATTACGTTGAGCGTTCAGGCTCCGGTCAGTTTCGTTGGGTATCCAGACTCCGGTTATTACATTGAGTGTTCAGGCTCCGGTCAGTTTTGTTGGGTATCAAGACTCAGGTTATTACGTTGAGCGTTGAGGCTTTGATCAGTTTCGTTGGGTATCCAGACTCAGGTTATTACGTTGAGCGTTCAGGCACCGGTCAGTTTCGTTGTGTATCCAGACTCCGGTTATTACGTTGAGCGTTCAGGCTCCAGTCAGTTTTGTTGGGTATCCAGACTCCAGTTTTTACATTGAGGGTCCAGGCTCCGGTCAGTTTCGTTGGGTATCCAGACTCCGATTATTACATTGAGCGTTCAGGCTCCGGTCAGTTTCGTTGGGTATCCAGACTCCGGTTTTTTACGTTGAGCGTTCAGGTTCCGGTCAGTTTTGTTGGGTATCCAGACTCCGGTTATTACATTGAGTGTTCAGGCTCCGGTCAGTTTCGTTGGGTATCAAGACTCAGGTTATTACATTGAGCGTTCAGGCTCTGATCAGTTTCGTTCGATATCCAGACTCAGGTTATTACATTGAGCGTTCAGGCACCGGTCAGTTTCGTTGTGTATCCAAACTCCGGTTATTACGTTGAGGGTTCAGGCTCTGGTCAGTTTCGTTGGGTATCCAGACTCCGGTTATTACGTTGAGCGTTCAGGCTCCGGTCAGTTTCGTTGGGTATCCAGACTCCGGATATTACGTTGAGCGTTCAGGCTCCGATCAGTTTCTTTGGGTATCCAGACTCTGGTGATTACGTTGAGCGTTCAGCCTCGGGTCTGTTTCGTTGGGTATCAAGACTCCGGTTATTTTGTTGAGCGTTCAAGCTCTGGTCAATTTCGTTGTGTATCCAGACTCCGGTTATTACGTTGATCGTTCAGGCTCCAGTCAATTTCGTTGGGTATCCAGACTCCGGTTATTACGTAGAGCGTTTAGGCTCCGGTCAGTTTCGTTTGGTATCCAGACTTCGGTTATTACGTTGAGCATTCAGGCTCCGGTCAGTTTCGTTGGGTATCCAGACTTCGTTTATTACGTTGAACGTTCAGGCTCTGGTCAGTTTCGTTGGGTATCCAGACTCCGGTTATTACGTTGAGCATTCAGGCTCCGGTCAGTTTCGTTGGGTATCCAGACTCTGGTTTTTACATTGAGCGTTTAGGCTCCGGTCAGTTTTTTTGGGTATCCAGAATTCGGTTGTTATGTTGAGGGTTCAGGCTCCGGTCAGTTTCGTTGGGTATCCAGACTCCGGTTATTACGTTGAGCGTTCAGGCTCCGGTCAGTTTCGTTGGGTATCCAGACTCCGGTTATTACATTGAGTGTTCAGGCTCCGGTCAGTTTCGTTGGGTATCAAGACTCAGGTTATTACGTTGAGCGTTGAGGCTCTGATCAGTTTCGTTGGGTATCCAGACTCAGGTTATTACGTTGAGCGTTCATGCACCGGTCAGTTTCGTTGTGTATCCAGACTCCGGTTATTACGTTGAGCGTTCAGGCTCCAGTCAGTTTTGTTGGGTATCTAGACTCCGGTTTTTACGTTGAGGGTTCAGGCTCCGGTCAGTTTCGTTGGGTATCCAGACTCCGGTTATTACGTTGATCGTTCAGGCTCCAGTCAGTTTTGTTGGGTATCCAGACTTCGGTTTTTACGTTGAGGGTTCAGGCTCCGGTCAGTTTCGTTGGGTATCCAGACTCGGGTTATTTCGTTGACGTTCAGGCTCCGGTCAATTTTGTTGTGTATCCAGACTCTGGTTATTACGTTGATCGTTCAGGCTCCAGTCAATTTCGTTGGGTATCCAGACTCCGGTTATTACGTAGAGCGTTCAGGCTCCGGTCAATTTCGTTTGGTATCCAGACTTCGGTTATTACGTTGAGCGTTCAGGCTCCGGTCAGTTTCTTTGGGTATCCAGACTCCGTTTATTACGTTGAACATTCAGGCTCCGGTCAGTTTCGTTGGGTATCCAGACTCCGGTTATTACGTTAAGCATTCAGGCTCCGGTCAGTTTCGTTGGGTATTCAGACTCTGGTTTTTACGTTGAGCGTTTAGGCTCCGGTCAGTTTTGTTGGGTATCCAGACTCCGGTTATTACGTTGATCGTTCAGGCTCCAGTCAGTTTTTTTGGGTATCCAGACTTCGGTTTTTACGTTGAGGGTTCAGGCTCCGGTCAGTTTCGTTGGGTATCCAGACTCCGGTTATTTCGTTGACGTTCAGGCTCCGGTCAATTTTGTTGTGTATCCAGACTCTGGTTATTACGTTGATCGTTCAGGCTCCAGTCAATTTCGTTGGGTATCCAGACTTCGGTTATTACGTTGAGCGTTCAGGCTCCGGTCAGTTTCGTTGGGTATCCAGACTCCGTTTATTACGTTGAACGTTCAGGCTCCGGATAGTTTCGTTGGGTATCCAGACTCCGGTTATTACGTTGAGCATTCAGGCTCCGGTCAGTTTCGTTGGGTATCCAGACTCTGGTTTTTACATTGAGCGTTTAGGCTCCAGTCAGTTTTGTTGGGTATCCAGACTCCGGTTATTATGTTGAGGGTTCAGGCTCCGGTCAGTATCGTTGGGTATCCAGACTCCGGTTATTACGTTGAGCGTTCAGGCTCCGGTCAGTTTCTTTGGGTATCCAGACTCCGGTTATTACGTTGAGCGTTCAGGCTCCGATCAGTTTCGTTGGGTATCCAGACTCCGGTTATTAAGTTGAGCGTTCAGGCTCCGGTCAGTTTCTTTTGGTATCCAGACTCCGGTTATTACGTTGAGCGTTTAGGCTCCAGTCAGTTTCGTTGGGTATCCAGACTCCGGTTATTTTGTTGAGCGTTCAGGCTCCGGTCAATTTCGTTGTGTATCCAGACTCCGGTTATTACTTTGATCGTTCAGGCTCTTGTCAATTTCGTTGGGTATCCAGACTCCGGTT
Source organism: Lathyrus sativus (assembly GCA_963859935.3). NCBI lineage: Eukaryota > Viridiplantae > Streptophyta > Magnoliopsida > Fabales > Fabaceae > Lathyrus > Lathyrus sativus. The sequence continues at coordinate 342,074 of CAWUDS030000653.1, read as the reverse complement.
ATTACGTAGAGCGTTCAGGCTCCGGTCAGTTTCGTTGGGTATCCAGACTCCGGTTATTTTGTTGAGCGTTCAGGCTCCGGTCAGTTTTGTTGGGTATCCAGACTCCGTTTATTACGTTGAACGTTCAGGCTCCGGTCAGTTTCGTTGGTTATCCAGACTCCGGTTATTACGTTGAGCATTCAGGCTCGGTCAGTTTCGTTGGGTATCCAGACTCTGGTTTTTACATTGAGCGTTTAGGCTCCGGTCAGTTTTGTTGGGTATCCAGACTCCGGTTATTATGTTGTGGGTTCAGGCTCTTGTCAGTTTCGTTGGGTATCCAAACTCAGGTTATTACATTGAGCGTTCGGGCTTCGGTCAGTTTCGTTGGGTATCCAGACTCCGGTTATTACGTTGAGCGTTCAGGCTCCGGTCAGTTTCTTTGGGTATCCAGACTCCGGTTATTACGTTGAGCGTTCAGGCTCCGATCAGTTTCGTGGGGTATCCAGACTCCGGTTATTAAGTTGAACGTTCAGGCTCCGGTCAGTTTCTTTTGGTATCCAGACTCCGGTTATTACGTTGAGCGTTCAGGCTCCGGTCAGTTTCGTTGGGTATCCAGACTCCGGTTATTTTGTTGAGCATTCAGGCTCCAGTCAGTTTTGTTGGGTATCTAGACTCCGGTTTTTACGTTGAGGGTTCAGGCTTCGGTCAGTTTCGTTGGGTATCCAGACTCCGGTTATTACGTTGAGCGTTCAGGCTCCGGTCAGTTTCGTTGGGTATCCAGACTCCGGTTATTACGTTGATCGTTCAGGCTCCAGTCAGTTTTGTAGGGTATCCAGACTTCGGTTTTTACGTTGAGGGTTCAGGCTCCGGTCAGTTTCGTTGGGTATCCAGACTCCGGTTATTACGTTGAACATTCAGGCTCCAGTCAGTTTCGTTGGGTATCCAGACTCCGGTTATTACGTTGAGCATTCAGGCTCCGGTCAGTTTCGTTGGGTATTCAGACTCTGGTTTTTACGTTGAGCGTTTAGGCTCCGGTCAGTTTTGTTGGGTATCCAGACTCCGGTTATTATGTTGAGGGTTCAGGCTCCGGTCAGTTTTGTTGGGTATCCAGACTCCGGTTATTACGTTGAGTGTTCAGGCTCCGGTCAGTTTCGTTGGGTATCCAGACTCAGGTTATTACGTTGAGCGTTCAGGCTCCGGTCAGTTTCTTTGGGTATCCAGACCCCAGTTATTACGTTGAGCGTTCAGGCACCGGTCAGTTTCGTTGTGTATCCAGACTCCGGTTATTACGTTGAGCGTTCAGGCTCCGGTAAGTTTCGTTGGGTATCCAGACTCCGGTTTTTTACGTTGAGCGTTCAGGTTCCGGTCAGTTTTGTTGGGTATCCAGACTCCGGTTAGTACATTGAGTGTTCAGGCTCCGGTCAGTTTCGTTGGGTATCAAGATTTAGGTTATTACGTTGAGCGTTCAGGCTCTGATCAGTTTCGTTGGGTATCCAGACTCAGGTTATTACGTTGAGCGTTCAGGCACCGGTCAGTTTCGTTGTGTATCCAGACTCCGGTTATTACGTTGAGGGTTCAGGCTCTGGTCAGTTTCGTTGGGTATCCAGACTCCGGTTATTACGTTGAGGGTTCAGGCTCTGGTCAGATTCGTTGGGTATCCAGACTCCGGTTATTACGTTGAGCGTTCAGGCTCCGGTCAGTTTCTTTGGGTATCTAGACTCCGGTTATTACGTTGAGCGTTCAGGCTCCGGTCAGTTTCGTTGGGTATCCAGACTCCGGTTATTTTGTTGAGCGTTCAAGCTCCGGTCAGTTTCGTTGTGTATCCAGACTCCGGTTATTACGTTGATCGTTCAGGCTCCAGTCAATTTCGTTGGGTATCAAGACTCCGGTTATTACGTAGAGCGTTCAGGCTCCGGTCAGTTTCGTTTGGTATCCAGACTTCGATTATTACGTTGAGCGTTCAGGCTCCGGTCAGTTTCGTTGGGTATCCAGACTCCGTTTATTACATTGAACGTTCATGCTCCGGTCAGTTTCGTTGGGTATCTAGACTCCGGTTATTACGTTGAGCATTCAGGCTCCGGTCAGTTTCGTTGGGTATCCAGACTCTGGTTTTTACATTGAGCGTTTAGGCTCCGGTCAGTTTTGTTGGGTATCCAGACTCCGGTTATTATGTTGAGGGTTCAGGCTCCGGTCAGTTTCGTTGGGTATCCAGACTCCCGTTATTACATTGAGCGTTCAGGCTCCGGTCAGTTTCTTTGGGTATCCAGACCCCAGTTATTACATTGAGCGTTCAGGCACCAGTCAGTTTCGTTGTGTATCCAGACTCCGGTTATTACGTTGAGCGTTCAGGCTCCGGTAAGTTTCGTTGGGTATCCAGACTCCGGTTTTTTACGTTGAGCGTTCAGGTTCCGGTCAGTTTTGTTGGGTATCCAGACTCCAGTTATTACATTGAGTGTTCAGGCTCCGGTCAGTTTTGTTGGGTATCAAGATTGAGGTTATTACGTTGAGCGTTCAGGCTCTGATCAGTTTCGTTGGGTATCCAGACTCAGGTTATTACGTTGAGCGTTCAGGCACCGGTCAGTTTCGTTGTGTATCCAGACTCCGGTTATTACGTTGAGGGTTCAGGCTCTGGTCAGTTTCGTTGGATATCCAGACTCCGGTTATTACGTTGAGGGTTCAGGCTCTGGTCAGATTCGTTGGGTATCCAGACTCCGGTTATTACGTTGAGCGTTCAGGCTCCGGTCAGTTTCTTTGGGTATCCAGACTCCGGTTATTACGTTGAGCGTTCAGGCTCCGGTCAGTTTCGTTGGGTATCCAGACTCCGGTTATTTTGTTGAGCGTTCAAGCTCCGGTCAGTTTCGTTGTGTATCCAGACTCTGGTTATTACGTTGATCGTTCAGGCTCCAGTCAATTTCGTTGGGTATCAAGACTCCGGTTATTACGTAGAGCGTTCAGGCTCCGGTCAGTTTCGTTTGGTATCCAAACTTCGATTATTACGTTGAGCGTTCAGGCTCCGGTCAGTTTCGTTGGGTATCCAGACTCTGTTTATTACGTTGAACGTTCATGCTCCGGTCAGTTTCGTTGGGTATCCAGACTCCGGTTATTACGTTGAGCATTCAGGCTCCGGTCAGTTTCGTTGGGTATCCAGACTCTGGTTTTTACATTGAGCGTTTAGGCTCCGGTCAGTTTTGTTGGGTATCCAGACTCCGGTTATTATGTTGAGGGTTCAGGCTCCGGTCAGTTTCGTTGGGTATCCAGACTCCCGTTATTACATTGAGCGTTCAGGCTCCAGTCAGTTTCTTTGGGTATCCAGACCCCAGTTATTACGTTGAGCGTTCAGGCACCGGTCAATTTCGTTGTGTATCCAGACTCCGGTTATTACGTTGAGCGTTCAGGCTCCGGTAAGTTTCGTTGGGTATCCAGACTCCGGTTTTTTACGTTGAGGGTTCAGGTTCCGGTCAGTTTTGTTGGGTATCCAGACTCCGGTTATTACATTGAGTGTTCAGGCTCCGGTCAGTTTCGTTGGGTATCAAGATTTAGGTTATTACGTTGAGCGTTCTGCCTCTGATCAGTTTCGTTGGGTATCCAGACTTAGGTTATTACGTTGAGCGTTCAGGCACTGGTCAGTTTCGTTGTGTATCCAGACTCCGGTTATTACGTTGAGGGTTCAGGCTCTGGTCAGTTTCGTTGGATATCTAGACTCCGGTTATTACGTTGAGGGTTCAGGCTCTGGTCAGATTCGTTGGGTATCCAGACTCCGGTTATTACGTTGAGCGTTCAGGCTCCGGTCAGTTTCGTTGGGTATCCAGACTCCGGTTATTACATTGAGTGTTCAGGCTCCGGTCAGTTTTGTTGGGTATCAAGACTCAGGTTATTACGTTGAGCGTTGAGGCTTTGATCAGTTTCGTTGGGTATCCAGACTCAGGTTATTACGTTGAGCGTTCAGGCACCGGTCAGTTTCGTTGTGTATCCAGACTCCGGTTATTACGTTGAGCGTTCAGGCTCCAGTCAGTTTTGTTGGGTATCCAGACTCCAGTTTTTACATTGAGGGTCCAGGCTCCGGTCAGTTTCGTTGGGTATCCAGACTCCGATTATTACATTGAGCGTTCAGGCTCCGGTCAGTTTCGTTGGGTATCCAGACTCCGGTTTTTTACGTTGAGCGTTCAGGTTCCGGTCAGTTTTGTTGGGTATCCAGACTCCGGTTATTACATTGAGTGTTCAGGCTCCGGTCAGTTTCGTTGGGTATCAAGACTCAGGTTATTACATTGAGCGTTCAGGCTCTGATCAGTTTCGTTCGATATCCAGACTCAGGTTATTACATTGAGCGTTCAGGCACCGGTCAGTTTCGTTGTGTATCCAAACTCCGGTTATTACGTTGAGGGTTCAGGCTCTGGTCAGTTTCGTTGGGTATCCAGACTCCGGTTATTACGTTGAGCGTTCAGGCTCCGGTCAGTTTCGTTGGGTATCCAGACTCCGGATATTACGTTGAGCGTTCAGGCTCCGATCAGTTTCTTTGGGTATCCAGACTCTGGTGATTACGTTGAGCGTTCAGCCTCGGGTCTGTTTCGTTGGGTATCAAGACTCCGGTTATTTTGTTGAGCGTTCAAGCTCCGGTCAATTTCGTTGTGTATCCAGACTCCGGTTATTACGTTGATCGTTCAGGCTCCAGTCAATTTCGTTGGGTATCCAGACTCCGGTTATTACGTAGAGCGTTTAGGCTCCGGTCAGTTTCGTTTGGTATCCAGACTTCGGTTATTACGTTGAGCATTCAGGCTCCGGTCAGTTTCGTTGGGTATCCAGACTTCGTTTATTACGTTGAACGTTCAGGCTCTGGTCAGTTTCGTTGGGTATCCAGACTCCGGTTATTACGTTGAGCATTCAGGCTCCGGTCAGTTTCGTTGGGTATCCAGACTCTGGTTTTTACATTGAGCGTTTAGGCTCCGGTCAGTTTTTTTGGGTATCCAGAATTCGGTTGTTATGTTGAGGGTTCAGGCTCCGGTCAGTTTCGTTGGGTATCCAGACTCCGGTTATTACGTTGAGCGTTCAGGCTCCGGTCAGTTTCGTTGGGTATCCAGACTCCGGTTATTACATTGAGTGTTCAGGCTCCGGTCAGTTTCGTTGGGTATCAAGACTCAGGTTATTACGTTGAGCGTTGAGGCTCTGATCAGTTTCGTTGGGTATCCAGACTCAGGTTATTACGTTGAGCGTTCATGCACCGGTCAGTTTCGTTGTGTATCCAGACTCCGGTTATTACGTTGAGCGTTCAGGCTCCAGTCAGTTTTGTTGGGTATCTAGACTCCGGTTTTTACGTTGAGGGTTCAGGCTCCGGTCAGTTTCGTTGGGTATCCAGACTCCGGTTATTACGTTGATCGTTCAGGCTCCAGTCAGTTTTGTTGGGTATCCAGACTTCGGTTTTTACGTTGAGGGTTCAGGCTCCGGTCAGTTTCGTTGGGTATCCAGACTCGGGTTATTTCGTTGACGTTCAGGCTCCGGTCAATTTTGTTGTGTATCCAGACTCTGGTTATTACGTTGATCGTTCAGGCTCCAGTCAATTTCGTTGGGTATCCAGACTCCGGTTATTACGTAGAGCGTTCAGGCTCCGGTCAATTTCGTTTGGTATCCAGACTTCGGTTATTACGTTGAGCGTTCAGGCTCCGGTCAGTTTCTTTGGGTATCCAGACTCCGTTTATTACGTTGAACATTCAGGCTCCGGTCAGTTTCGTTGGGTATCCAGACTCCGGTTATTACGTTAAGCATTCAGGCTCCGGTCAGTTTCGTTGGGTATTCAGACTCTGGTTTTTACGTTGAGCGTTTAGGCTCCGGTCAGTTTTGTTGGGTATCCAGACTCCGGTTATTACGTTGATCGTTCAGGCTCCAGTCAGTTTTTTTGGGTATCCAGACTTCGGTTTTTACGTTGAGGGTTCAGGCTCCGGTCAGTTTCGTTGGGTATCCAGACTCCGGTTATTTCGTTGACGTTCAGGCTCCGGTCAATTTTGTTGTGTATCCAGACTCTGGTTATTACGTTGATCATTCAGGCTCCAGTCAATTTCGTTGGGTATCCAGACTTCGGTTATTACGTTGAGCGTTCAGGCTCCGGTCAGTTTCGTTGGGTATCCAGACTCCGTTTATTACGTTGAACGTTCAGGCTCCGGATAGTTTCGTTGGGTATCCAGACTCCGGTTATTACGTTGAGCATTCAGGCTCCGGTCAGTTTCGTTGGGTATCCAGACTCTGGTTTTTACATTGAGCGTTTAGGCTCCAGTCAGTTTTGTTGGGTATCCAGACTCCGGTTATTATGTTGAGGGTTCAGGCTCCGGTCAGTATCGTTGGGTATCCAGACTCCGGTTATTACGTTGAGCGTTCAGGCTCCGGTCAGTTTCTTTGGGTATCCAGACTCCGGTTATTACGTTGAGCGTTCAGGCTCCGATCAGTTTCGTTGGGTATCCAGACTCCGGTTATTAAGTTGAGCGTTCAGGCTCCGGTCAGTTTCTTTTGGTATCCAGACTCCGGTTATTACGTTGAGCGTTTAGGCTCCAGTCAGTTTCGTTGGGTATCCAGACTCCGGTTATTTTGTTGAGCGTTCAGGCTCCGGTCAATTTCGTTGTGTATCCAGACTCCGGTTATTACTTTGATCGTTCAGGCTCCTGTCAATTTCGTTGGGTATCCAGACTCCGGTTATTACGTAGAGCGTTCAGGCTCCGGTCAGTTTCGTTGGGTATCCAGACTCCGGTTATTTTGTTGAGCGTTCAGGCTCCGGTCAGTTTTGTTGGGTATCCAGACTCCGTTTATTACGTTGAACGTTCAGGCTCCGGTCAGTTTCGTTGGTTATCCAGACTCCGGTTATTACGTTGAGCATTCAGGCTCGGTCAGTTTCGTTGGGTATCCAGACTCTGGTTTTTACATTGAGCGTTTAGGCTCCGGTCAGTTTTGTTGGGTATCCAGACTCCGGTTATTATGTTGTGGGTTCAGGCTCTTGTCAGTTTCGTTGGGTATCCAAACTCAGGTTATTACATTGAGCGTTCGGGCTTCGGTCAGTTTCGTTGGGTATCCAGACTCCGGTTATTACGTTGAGCGTTCAGGCTCCGGTCAGTTTCTTTGGGTATCCAGACTCCGGTTATTACGTTGAGCGTTCAGGCTCCGATCAGTTTCGTGGGGTATCCAGACTCCGGTTATTAAGTTGAACGTTCAGGCTCCGGTCAGTTTCTTTTGGTATCCAGACTCCGGTTATTACGTTGAGCGTTCAGGCTCCGGTCAGTTTCGTTGGGTATCCAGACTCCGGTTATTTTGTTGAGCATTCAGGCTCCAGTCAGTTTTGTTGGGTATCTAGACTCCGGTTTTTACGTTGAGGGTTCAGGCTTCGGTCAGTTTCGTTGGGTATCCAGACTCCGGTTATTACGTTGAGCGTTCAGGCTCCGGTCAGTTTCGTTGGGTATCCAGACTCCGGTTATTACGTTGATCGTTCAGGCTCCAGTCAGTTTTGTAGGGTATCCAGACTTCGGTTTTTACGTTGAGGGTTCAGGCTCCGGTCAGTTTCGTTGGGTATCCAGACTCCGGTTATTACGTTGAACATTCAGGCTCCAGTCAGTTTCGTTGGGTATCCAGACTCCGGTTATTATGTTGAGCATTCAGGCTCCGGTCAGTTTCGTTGGGTATTCAGACTCTGGTTTTTACGTTGAGCGTTTAGGCTCCGGTCAGTTTTGTTGGGTATCCAGACTCCGGTTATTATGTTGAGGGTTCAGGCTCCGGTCAGTTTTGTTGGGTATCCAGACTCCGGTTATTACGTTGAGTGTTCAGGCTCCGGTCAGTTTCGTTGGGTATCCAGACTCAGGTTATTACGTTGAGCGTTCAGGCTCCGGTCAGTTTCTTTGGGTATCCAGACTCCGGTTATTACGTTGAGCGTTCAGGCACCGGTCAGTCTCGTTGTGTATCCAGACTCCGGTTATTACGTTGAGCGTTCAGGCTCCGGTAAGTTTCGTTGGGTATCCAGACTCCGGTTTTTTACGTTGAGCGTTCAGGCTCCGGTCAGCTTCGTTGGGTATCCAGACCCTGGTTATTACGTTGAGCGTTCAGGCTCCGGTCAGTTTCGTTGGGTATCCAGACTCCGGTTATTACGTTGAGCGTTCAGGCTCTTATCAGTTTCATTGGGTATCCAGACTCAGGTTATTACGTTGAGCGTTCAGGCACCGGTCAGTTTCGTTGTGTATCCAGACTCCGGTTATTACGTTGAGCGTTCAGGCTCCGGTCAGTTTCGTTGGGTATCCAGACTCCGGATATTACGTTGAGCGTTCAGGCTCCGATCAGTTTCTTTGGGTATCCAGACTCTGGTGATTACGTTGAGCGTTCAGCCTCCGGTCTGTTTCGTTGGGTATCAAGACTCCGGTTATTTTGTTGAGCGTTCAAGCTCCGGTCAATTTCGTTGTGTATCCAGACTCCGGTTATTACGTTGATCGTTCAGGCTCCAGTCAATTTCGTTGGGTATCCAGACTCCGGTTATTACGTAGAGCGTTCAGGCTCCGGTCAATTTCGTTTGGTATCCAGACTTCGGTTATTACGTTGAGCGTTCAGGCTCCGGTCAGTTTCTTTGGGTATCCAGACTCCGTTTATTACGTTGAACATTCAGGCTCCGGTCAGTTTCGTTGGGTATCCAGACTCCGGTTATTACGTTAAGCATTCAGGCTCCGGTCAGTTTCGTTGGGTATTCAGACTCTGGTTTTTACGTTGAGCGTTTAGGCTCCGGTCAGTTTTGTTGGGTATCCAGACTCCGGTTATTACGTTGATCGTTCAGGCTCCAGTCAGTTTTTTTGGGTATCCAGACTTCGGTTTTTACGTTGAGGGTTCAGGCTCCGGTCAGTTTCGTTGGGTATCCAGACTCCGGTTATTTCGTTGACGTTCAGGCTCCGGTCAATTTTGTTGTGTATCCAGACTCTGGTTATTACGTTGATCATTCAGGCTCCAGTCAATTTCGTTGGGTATCCAGACTTCGGTTATTACGTTGAGCGTTCAGGCTCCGGTCAGTTTCGTTGGGTATCCAGACTCCGTTTATTACGTTGAACGTTCAGGCTCCGGATAGTTTCGTTGGGTATCCAGACTCCGGTTATTACGTTGAGCATTCAGGCTCCGGTCAGTTTCGTTGGGTATCCAGACTCTGGTTTTTACATTGAGCGTTTAGGCTCCAGTCAGTTTTGTTGGGTATCCAGACTCCGGTTATTATGTTGAGGGTTCAGGCTCCGGTCAGTATCGTTGGGTATCCAGACTCCGGTTATTACGTTGAGCGTTCAGGCTCCGGTCAGTTTCTTTGGGTATCCAGACTCCGGTTATTACGTTGAGCGTTCAGGCTCCGATCAGTTTCGTTGGGTATCCAGACTCCGGTTATTAAGTTGAGCGTTCAGGCTCCGGTCAGTTTCTTTTGGTATCCAGACTCCGGTTATTACGTTGAGCGTTTAGGCTCCAGTCAGTTTCGTTGGGTATCCAGACTCCGGTTATTTTGTTGAGCGTTCAGGCTCCGGTCAATTTCGTTGTGTATCCAGACTCCGGTTATTACTTTGATCGTTCAGGCTCCTGTCAATTTCGTTGGGTATCCAGACTCCGGTTATTACGTAGAGCGTTCAGGCTCCGGTCAGTTTCGTTGGGTATCCAGACTCCGGTTATTTTGTTGAGCGTTCAGGCTCCGGTCAGTTTTGTTGGGTATCCAGACTCCGTTTATTACGTTGAACGTTCAGGCTCCGGTCAGTTTCGTTGGTTATCCAGACTCCGGTTATTACGTTGAGCATTCAGGCTCGGTCAGTTTCGTTGGGTATCCAGACTCTGGTTTTTACATTGAGCGTTTAGGCTCCGGTCAGTTTTGTTGGGTATCCAGACTCCGGTTATTATGTTGTGGGTTCAGGCTCTTGTCAGTTTCGTTGGGTATCCAAACTCAGGTTATTACATTGAGCGTTCGGGCTTCGGTCAGTTTCGTTGGGTATCCAGACTCCGGTTATTACGTTGAGCGTTCAGGCTCCGGTCAGTTTCTTTGGGTATCCAGACTCCGGTTATTACGTTGAGCGTTCAGGCTCCGATCAGTTTCGTGGGGTATCCAGACTCCGGTTATTAAGTTGAACGTTCAGGCTCCGGTCAGTTTCTTTTGGTATCCAGACTCCGGTTATTACGTTGAGCGTTCAGGCTCCGGTCAGTTTCGTTGGGTATCCAGACTCCGGTTATTTTGTTGAGCATTCAGGCTCCAGTCAGTTTTGTTGGGTATCTAGACTCCGGTTTTTACGTTGAGGGTTCAGGCTTCGGTCAGTTTCGTTGGGTATCCAGACTCCGGTTATTACGTTGAGCGTTCAGGCTCCGGTCAGTTTCGTTGGGTATCCAGACTCCGGTTATTACGTTGATCGTTCAGGCTCCAGTCAGTTTTGTAGGGTATCCAGACTTCGGTTTTTACGTTGAGGGTTCAGGCTCCGGTCAGTTTCGTTGGGTATCCAGACTCCGGTTATTACGTTGAACATTCAGGCTCCAGTCAGTTTCGTTGGGTATCCAGACTCCGGTTATTATGTTGAGCATTCAGGCTCCGGTCAGTTTCGTTGGGTATTCAGACTCTGGTTTTTACGTTGAGCGTTTAGGCTCCGGTCAGTTTTGTTGGGTATCCAGACTCCGGTTATTATGTTGAGGGTTCAGGCTCCGGTCAGTTTTGTTGGGTATCCAGACTCCGGTTATTACGTTGAGTGTTCAGGCTCCGGTCAGTTTCGTTGGGTATCCAGACTCAGGTTATTACGTTGAGCGTTCAGGCTCCGGTCAGTTTCTTTGGGTATCCAGACTCCGGTTATTACGTTGAGCGTTCAGGCACCGGTCAGTCTCGTTGTGTATCCAGACTCCGGTTATTACGTTGAGCGTTCAGGCTCCGGTAAGTTTCGTTGGGTATCCAGACTCCGGTTTTTTACGTTGAGCGTTCAGGCTCCGGTCAGCTTCGTTGGGTATCCAGACCCTGGTTATTACGTTGAGCGTTCAGGCTCCGGTCAGTTTCGTTGGGTATCCAGACTCCGGTTATTACGTTGAGCGTTCAGGCTCTTATCAGTTTCATTGGGTATCCAGACTCAGGTTATTACGTTGAGCGTTCAGGCACCGGTCAGTTTCGTTGTGTATCCAGACTCCGGTTATTACGTTGAGCGTTCAGGCTCCGGTCAGTTTCGTTGGGTATCCAGACTCCGGATATTACGTTGAGCGTTCAGGCTCCGATCAGTTTCTTTGGGTATCCAGACTCTGGTGATTACGTTGAGCGTTCAGCCTCCGGTCTGTTTCGTTGGGTATCAAGACTCCGGTTATTTTGTTGAGCGTTCAAGCTCCGGTCAATTTCGTTGTGTATCTAGACTCCGGTTATTACGTTGATCGTTCAGGCTCCAGTCAATTTCGTTGGGTATCCAGACTCCGATTATTACGTAGAGCGTTTAGGCTCCGGTCAGTTTCGTTTGGTATCCAGACTTCGGTTATTACGTTGAGCATTCAGGCTCCGGTCAGTTTCGTTGGGTATCCAGACTTCGTTTATTACGTTGAACGTTCAGGCTCTGGTCAGTTTCGTTGGGTATCCAGACTCCGGTTATTACGTTGAGCATTCAGGCTCCGGTCAGTTTCGTTGGGTATCCAGACTCTGGTTTTTACATTGAGCGTTTAGGCTCCGGTCAGTTTTGTTGGGTATCCAGAATTCGGTTGTTATTTTGAGGGTTCAGGCTCCGGTCAGTTTCGTTGGGTATCCAGACTCCGGTTATTACGTTGAGCGTTCAGGCTCCGGTCAGTTTCGTTGGGTATCCAGACTCCGGTTATTACATTGAGTGTTCAGGCTCCGGTCAGTTTCGTTGGGTATCAAGACTCAGGTTATTACGTTGAGCGTTGAGGCTCTGATCAGTTTCGTTGGGTATCCAGACTCAGGTTATTACGTTGAGCGTTCATGCACCGGTCAGTTTCGTTGTGTATCCAGACTCCGGTTATTACGTTGAGCGTTCAGGCTCCAGTCAGTTTTGTTGGGTATCTAGACTCCGGTTTTTACGTTGAGGGTTCAGGCTCCGGTCAGTTTCGTTGGGTATCCAGACTCCGGTTATTACGTTGAGCGTTCAGGCTCCGGTCAGTTTCGTTGGGTATCCAGACTCCGGTTATTACGTTGATCGTTCAGGCTCCAGTCAGTTTTGTTGGGTATCCAGACTTCGGTTTTTACGTTGAGGGTTCAGGCTCCGGTCAGTTTCGTTGGGTATCCAGACTCGGGTTATTTCGTTGACGTTCAGGCTCCGGTCAATTTTGTTGTGTATCCAGACTCTGGTTATTACGTTGATCGTTCAGGCTCCAGTCAATTTCGTTGGGTATCCAGACTCCGGTTATTACGTAGAGCGTTCAGGCTCCGGTCAATTTCGTTTGGTATCCAGACTTCGGTTATTACGTTGAGCGTTCAGGCTCCGGTCAGTTTCTTTGGGTATCCAGACTCCGTTTATTACGTTGAACATTCAGGCTCCGGTCAGTTTCGTTGGGTATCCAGACTCCGGTTATTACGTTAAGCATTCAGGCTCCGGTCAGTTTCGTTGGGTATTCAGACTCTGGTTTTTACGTTGAGCGTTTAGGCTCCGGTCAGTTTTGTTGGATATCCAGACTCCGGTTATTACGTTGATCGTTCAGGCTCCAGTCAGTTTTGTTGGGTATCCAGACTTCGGTTTTTACGTTGAGGGTTCAGGCTCCGGTCAGTTTCGTTGGGTATCCAGACTCCGGTTATTTCGTTGACGTTCAGGCTCCGGTCAATTTTGTTGTGTATCCAGACTCTGGTTATTACGTTGATCGTTCAGGCTCCAGTCAATTTCGTTGGGTATCCAGACTTCGGTTATTACGTTGAGCGTTCAGGCTCCGGTCAGTTTCGTTGGGTATCCAGACTCCGTTTATTACGTTGAACGTTCAGGCTCCGGTCAGTTTCGTTGGGTATCCAGACTCCGGTTATTACGTTGAGCATTCAGGCTCCGGTCAGTTTCGTTGGGTATCCAGACTCTGGTTTTTACATTGAGCGTTTAGGCTCTAGTCAGTTTTGTTGGGTATCCAGACTCCGGTTATTATGTTGAGGGTTCAGGCTCCGGTCAGTATCGTTGGGTATCCAGACTCCGGTTATTACGTTGAGCGTTCAGGCTCCGGTCAGTTTCTTTGGGTATCCAGACTCCGGTTATTACGTTGAGCGTTCAGGCTCCGATCAGTTTCGTTGGGTATCCAGACTCCGGTTATTAAGTTGAGTGTTCAGGCTCCGGTCAGTTTCTTTTGGTATCCAGACTCCGGTTATTACGTTGAGCGTTTAGGCTCCAGTCAGTTTCGTTGGGTATCCAGACTCCGGTTATTTTGTTGAGCGTTCAGGCTCCGGTCAATTTCGTTGTGTATCCAGACTCCGGTTATTACTTTGATCGTTCAGGCTCCTGTCAATTTCGTTGGGTATCCAGACTCCGGTTATTACGTAGAGCGTTCAGGCTCCGGTCAGTTTCGTTGGGTATCCAGACTCCGGTTATTTTGTTGAGCGTTCAGGCTCCGGTCAGTTTTGTTGGGTATCCAGACTCCGTTTATTACGTTGAACGTTCAGGCTCCGGTCAGTTTCGTTGGTTATCCAGACTCCGGTTATTACGTTGAGCATTCAGGCTCGGTCAGTTTCGTTGGGTATCCAGACTCTGGTTTTTACATTGAGCGTTTAGGCTCCGGTCAGTTTTGTTGGGTATCCAGACTCCGGTTATTATGTTGTGGGTTCAGGCTCTTGTCAGTTTCGTTGGGTATCCAAACTCAGGTTATTACATTGAGCGTTCGGGCTTCGGTCAGTTTCGTTGGGTATCCAGACTCCGGTTATTACGTTGAGCGTTCAGGCCCCGGTCAGTTTCTTTGGGTATCCAGACTCCGGTTATTACGTTGAGCGTTCAGGCTCCGATCAGTTTCGTGGGGTATCCAGACTCCGGTTATTAAGTTGAACGTTCAGGCTCCGGTCAGTTTCTTTTGGTATCCAGACTCCGGTTATTACGTTGAGCGTTCAGGCTCCGGTCAGTTTCGTTGGGTATCCAGACTCCGGTTATTTTGTTGAGCATTCAGGCTCCAGTCAGTTTTGTTGGGTATCTAGACTCCGGTTTTTACGTTGAGGGTTCAGGCTTCGGTCAGTTTCGTTGGGTATCCAGACTCCGGTTATTACGTTGAGCGTTCAGGCTCCGGTCAGTTTCGTTGGGTATCCAGACTCCGGTTATTACGTTGATCGTTCAGGCTCCAGTCAGTTTTGTAGGGTATCCAGACTTCGGTTTTTACGTTGAGGGTTCAGGCTCCGGTCAGTTTCGTTGGGTATCCAGACTCCGGTTATTACGTTGAACATTCAGGCTCCAGTCAGTTTCGTTGGGTATCCAGACTCCGGTTATTACGTTGAGCATTCAGGCTCCGGTCAGTTTCGTTGGGTATTCAGACTCTGGTTTTTACGTTGAGCGTTTAGGCTCCGGTCAGTTTTGTTGGGTATCCAGACTCCGGTTATTATGTTGAGGGTTCAGGCTCCGGTCAGTTTTGTTGGGTATCCAGACTCCGGTTATTACGTTGAGTGTTCAGGCTCCGGTCAGTTTCGTTGGGTATCCAGACTCATGTTATTACGTTGAGCGTTCAGGCTCCGGTCAGTTTCTTTGGGTATCCAGACTCCGGTTATTACGTTGAGCGTTCAGGCACCGGTCAATCTCGTTGTGTATCCAGACTCCGGTTATTACGTTGAGCTTTCAGGCTCCGGTAAGTTTCGTTGGGTATCCAGACTCCGGTTTTTTACGTTGAGCGTTCAGGCTCCGGTCAGCTTCGTTGGGTATCCAGACTCCGGTTATTACGTTGAGCGTTCAGGCTCCGGTCAGTTTCGTTGGGTATCCAGACTCCGGTTATTACGTTGAGCGTTCAGGCTCTTATCAGTTTCATTGGGTATCCAGACTCAGGTTATTACGTTGAGCGTTCAGGCACCGGTCAGTTTCGTTGTGTATCCAGACTCCGGTTATTACGTTGAGCGTTCAGGCTCTAGTTAGTTTTGTTGGGTATCCAGACTCCGGTTTTTACGTTAAGGGTTCAGGCTCTGGTCAGATTCGTTGGGTATCCAGACTCCGGTTATTAAGTTAAGCGTTCAGGATCCGGTTAGTTTCGTTAGGTATCCAGACTCCGGTTATTACGTTGAGCGTTCAGGCTCCGGTCAGTTTCTTTGGGTATCCAGACTCCGGTTATTACGTTGAGCGTTCATCCTCCTGTCAGTTTCGTTGGGTATCCAGACTCCGGTTATTTTGTTGAGCGTTCAGGCTCCGGTCAATTTTGTTGTGTATCCAGACTCCGGTTATTACGTTGATCGTTCAGGCTCCAGTCAATTTCGTTGGGTATCCAGACTCCGGTGATTACGTAGAGCGTTCAGGCTCTGGTCAGTTTCGTTTGGTATCCAGACTTCGGTTATTACGTTGAGCGTTCAGGCTCCGGTCAGTTTCGTTGGGTATCCAGACTCCGTTTATTACGTTGAACGTTCAGGCTCCGGTCAGTTTCGTTGGGTATCCAGACTCCGTTTATTACGTTGAGCGTTCAGGCTCCGGTCAGTTTCTTTGGGTATCCAGACTCCGGTTATTACGTTGAGCGTTCAGGCTCCGGTCAGTTTCGTTGGGTATCCAGACTCCGGTTATTTTGTTGAGCGTTCAGGCTCCAGTCAGTTTTGTTGGGTATCTAGACTCCGGTTTTTACGTTGAGGGTTCAGGCTTCGGTCAGTTTCGTTGGGTATCCAGACTCCGGTTATTACGTTGAGCGTTCAGGCTCCGGTCAGTTTCGTTGGGTATCTAGACTCCGGTTATTACGTTGATCGTTCAGGCTCCAGTCAGTTTTGTTGGGTATCCAGACTTCGGTTTTTACGTTGAGGGTTCAGGCTCCGGTCAGTTTCGTTGGGTATCCAGACTCCGGTTATTTCGTTGACGTTTAGGCTCCGGTCAATTTCGTTGTGTATCCAGACTCCGGTTATTACGTTGATCGTTCAGGCTCCAGTCAATTTTGTTGGGTATCCAGACTCCGGTTATTACGTATAGCGTTCAGGCTCCAGTCAGTTTCATTTGGTATCCAGAGTTCGGTTATTACGTTGAGGGTTCAGGCTCCGGTCAGTTTCGTTGGGTATCCAGACTCCGTTTATTACGTTGAACATTCAGGCTCCGGTCAGTTTCGTTGGGTATCCAGACTCCGGTTATTACGTTGAGCATTCAGGCTCCGGTCAAATTCGTTGGGTATTCAGACTCTGGTTTTTACGTTGAGCGTTTAGGCTCCGGTCAGTTTTGTTGGGTATCCAGACTCCGGTTATTATGTTGAGGGTTCAGGCTCCGGTCAGTTTTGTTGGGTATCCAGACTCCGGTTATTACGTTGAGTGTTCAGGCTCCGGTCAGTTTCGTTGGGTATCCAGACTCAGGTTATTACGTTGAGCGTTCAGGCTCCGGTCAGTTTCTTTGGGTATCCAGACTCCGGTTATTACGTTGAGCGTTCAGGCACCGGTCAGTCTCGTTGTGTATCCAGACTCCGGTTATTACGTTGAGCGTTCAGGCTCCGGTAAGTTTCGTTGGGTATCCAGACTCCGGTTTTTTACGTTGAGCGTTCAGTCTCCGGTCAGCTTCGTTGGGTATCCAGACTCCGGTTATTACGTTGAGCGTTCAGGCTCCGGTCAGTTTCGTTGGGTATCCAGACTCCGGTTATTACGTTGAGCGTTCAGGCTCTTATCAGTTTCATTGGGTATCAAGACTCAGGTTATTACGTTGAGCGTTCAGGCACCGGTCAGTTTCGTTGTGTATCCAGACTCCGGTTATTACGTTGAGCGTTCAGGCTCTAGTTAGTTTTGTTGGGTATCCAGACTCCGGTTTTTACGTTAAGAGTTCAGGCTCTGGTCAGATTCGTTAGGTATCCAGACTCCGGTTATTACGTTAAGCGTTCAGGATCAGGTTAGTTTCGTTAGGTATCTAGACTCCGGTTATTACGTTGAGCGTTCAGGCTCCGGTCAGTTTCTTTGGGTATCCAGACTCCGGTTATTACGTTGAGCGTTCATCCTCCTGTCAGTTTCGTTGGGTATCCAGACTCCGGTTATTTTGTTGAGCGTTCAGGCTCCAGTCAATTTCGTTGGGTATCCAGACTCCGGTGATTACGTTGAGCGTTCAGGCTCTGGTCAGTTTCGTTTGGTATCCAGACTTCGGTTATTACGTTGAGCGTTCAGGCTCCGGTCAGTTTCGTTGGGTATCCAGACTCCGTTTATTACGTTGAACATTCAGGCTCCGGTCAGTTTCGTTGGGTATCCAGACTCCGGTTATTACGTTGAGCATTCAGGCTCCGGTCAGTTTCGTTGGGTATCCAGACTCTGATTTTTACATTGAGCGTTTAGGCTCCGGTCAGTTTTGTTGGGTATCCAGACTCCGGTTATTATGTTGAGGGTTCAGGCTCCGGTCAGTTTCGTTGGGTATCCAGACTCCGGTTATTACGTTGAGCGTTCAAGCTCCGATCAGTTTCTTTGTGTATCCAGACTCCGGTTATTACGTTGAGCGTTCAGGCTCCGATCAGTTTCGTTGGGTATCCAGACTCCGGTTATTAAGTTGAGCGTTCAGGCTCCGGTCAGTTTCTTTTGGTATCCAGACTCCGGTTATTACGTTGAGCGTTTAGGCTCCGGTCAGTTTCGTTGGGTATCCAGACTCCGGTTATTTTGTTGAGCGTTCAGGCTCCGGTCAATTTCGTTGTGTATCCAGACTCCGGTTGTTACGTTGAGCGTTCAGGCTCCGGTCAGTTTCGTTGGGTATCCAGACTCCGGTTATTACGTTGAGCGTTCAAGCTCCGGTCAGTTTCTTTGGGTATCCAGACTCCGGTTATTACGTTGAGCGTTCAGCCTCCGGTCAGTTTCGTTGGGTATCCAGACTCCGGTTATTTTGTTGAGCGTTCAGGCTCCGGTCAATTTCGTTGTGTATCCAGACTCCGGTTATTACGTTGATCGTTCAGGCTCCAGTCAATTTCGTTGGGTATCCAGACTCCGGTTATTACATAGAGCGTTCAGGCTCCGGTCAGTTTCGTTGGGTATCCAGACTCCGTTTATTACGTTGAACGTTGAGGCTCCGGTCAGTTTCGTTGGGTATCCAGACTCCGGTTATTACGTTGAGCATTCGGGCTCTGGTCAGTTTCGTTGGGTATCCAGACTCTGGTTTTTACATTGAGCGTTTAGGCTCCGGTCAGTTTTGTTGGGTATCCAGACTCCGGTTATTATGTTGAGGGTTCAGGCTCCGGTCAGTTTCGTTGGGTATCCAGACTCCGGTTATTACGTTGAGCGTTCAGGCTCCGGTCAGTTTCTTTGGGTATCCAGACTCCGGTTATTACGTTGAGCGTTCAGGCTCCGATCAGTTTCGTAGGGTATCCAGACTCCGGTTATTAAGTTGAGCGTTCAGGCTCCGGTCAGTTTCTTTTGGTATCCAGACTCCGGTTATTACGTTGAGCGTTTAGGCTCCGGTCAGTTTCGTTGGGTATCCAGACTCTGGTTATTTTGTTGAACGTTCAGGCTCCGGTCAATTTCGTTGTGTATCCAGACTCCGGTTGTTACGTTGAGCGTTCAGGCTCCGGTCAGTTTCGTTGGGTATCCAGACTCCGGTTATTACGTTGAACGTTCAAGCTCCGGTCAGTTTCTTTGGGTATCCAGACTCCGGTTATTGCGTTGAGCGTTCAGGCTCCGGTTATTGCGTTGAGCGTTCAGGCTCCGGTCAATTTCGTTTGGTATCCAGACTTCGGTTATTACGTTGAGCGTTCAGGCTCCGGTCAATTTTGTTGTGTATCCAGACTCTGGTTATTACGTTGATCGTTCAGGCTCCAGTCAATTTCGTTGGGTATCCAGACTTCGGTTATTACGTTGAGCGTTCAGGCTCCGGTCAGTTTCGTTGGGTATCCAGACTCCGTTTATTACGTTGAACGTTCAGGCTCCGGTCAGTTTCGTTGGGTATCCAGACTCCGGTTATTACGTTGAGCATTCAGGCTCCGGTCAGTTTCGTTGGGTATCCAGACTCTGGTTTTTACATTGAGCGTTTAGGCTCTAGTCAGTTTTGTTGGGTATCCAGACTCCGGTTATTATGTTGAGGGTTCAGGCTCCGGTCAGTATCGTTGGGTATCCAGACTCCGGTTATTACGTTGAGCGTTCAGGCTCCGGTCAGTTTCTTTGGGTATCCAGACTCCGGTTATTACGTTGAGCGTTCAAGCTCCGATCAGTTTCGTTGGGTATCCAGACTCCGGTTATTAAGTTGAGTGTTCAGGCTCCGGTCAGTTTCTTTTGGTATCCAGACTCCGGTTATTACGTTGAGCGTTTAGGCTCCAGTCAGTTTCGTTGGGTATCCAGACTCCGGTTATTTTGTTGAGCGTTCAGGCTCCGGTCAATTTCGTTGTGTATCCAGACTCCGGTTATTACTTTGATCGTTCAGGCTCCTGTCAATTTCGTTGGGTATCCAGACTCCGGTTATTACGTAGAGCGTTCAGGCTCCGGTCAGTTTCGTTGGGTATCCAGACTCCGGTTATTTTGTTGAGCGTTCAGGCTCCGGTCAGTTTTGTTGGGTATCCAGACTCCGTTTATTACGTTGAACGTTCAGGCTCCGGTCAGTTTCGTTGGTTATCCAGACTCCGGTTATTACGTTGAGCATTCAGGCTCGGTCAGTTTCGTTGGGTATCCAGACTCTGGTTTTTACATTGAGCGTTTAGGCTCCGGTCAGTTTTGTTGGGTATCCAGACTCCGGTTATTATGTTGTGGGTTCAGGCTCTTGTCAGTTTCGTTGGGTATCCAAACTCAGGTTATTACATTGAGCGTTCGGGCTTCGGTCAGTTTCGTTGGGTATCCAGACTCCGGTTATTACGTTGAGCGTTCAGGCCCCGGTCAGTTTCTTTGGGTATCCAGACTCCGGTTATTACGTTGAGCGTTCAGGCTCCGATCAGTTTCGTGGGGTATCCAGACTCCGGTTATTAAGTTGAACGTTCAGGCTCCGGTCAGTTTCTTTTGGTATCCAGACTCCGGTTATTACGTTGAGCGTTCAGGCTCCGGTCAGTTTCGTTGGGTATCCAGACTCCGGTTATTTTGTTGAGCATTCAGGCTCCAGTCAGTTTTGTTGGGTATCTAGACTCCGGTTTTTACGTTGAGGGTTCAGGCTTCGGTCAGTTTCGTTGGGTATCCAGACTCCGGTTATTACGTTGAGCGTTCAGGCTCCGGTCAGTTTCGTTGGGTATCCAGACTCCGGTTATTACGTTGATCGTTCAGGCTCCAGTCAGTTTTGTAGGGTATCCAGACTTCGGTTTTTACGTTGAGGGTTCAGGCTCCGGTCAGTTTCGTTGGGTATCCAGACTCCGGTTATTACGTTGAACATTCAGGCTCCAGTCAGTTTCGTTGGGTATCCAGACTCCGGTTATTACGTTGAGCATTCAGGCTCCGGTCAGTTTCGTTGGGTATTCAGACTCTGGTTTTTACGTTGAGCGTTTAGGCTCCGGTCAGTTTTGTTGGGTATCCAGACTCCGGTTATTATGTTGAGGGTTCAGGCTCCGGTCAGTTTTGTTGGGTATCCAGACTCCGGTTATTACGTTGAGTGTTCAGGCTCCGGTCAGTTTCGTTGGGTATCCAGACTCAGGTTATTACGTTGAGCGTTCAGGCTCCGGTCAGTTTCTTTGGGTATCCAGACTCCGGTTATTACGTTGAGCGTTCAGGCACCGGTCAATCTCGTTGTGTATCCAGACTCCGGTTATTACGTTGAGCTTTCAGGCTCCGGTAAGTTTCGTTGGGTATCCAGACTCCGGTTTTTTACGTTGAGCGTTCAGGCTCCGGTCAGCTTCGTTGGGTATCCAGACTCCGGTTATTACGTTGAGCGTTCAGGCTCCGGTCAGTTTCGTTGGGTATCCAGACTCCGGTTATTACGTTGAGCGTTCAGGCTCTTATCAGTTTCATTGGGTATCCAGACTCAGGTTATTACGTTGAGCGTTCAGGCACCGGTCAGTTTCGTTGTGTATCCAGACTCCGGTTATTACGTTGAGCGTTCAGGCTCTAGTTAGTTTTGTTGGGTATCCAGACTCCGGTTTTTACGTTAAGGGTTCAGGCTCTGGTCAGATTCGTTGGGTATCCAGACTCCGGTTATTAAGTTAAGCGTTCAGGATCCGGTTAGTTTCGTTAGGTATCCAGACTCCGGTTATTACGTTGAGCGTTCAGGCTCCGGTCAGTTTCTTTGGGTATCCAGACTCCGGTTATTACGTTGAGCGTTCATCCTCCTGTCAGTTTCGTTGGGTATCCAGACTCCGGTTATTTTGTTGAGCGTTCAGGCTCCGGTCAATTTTGTTGTGTATCCAGACTCCGGTTATTACGTTGATCGTTCAGGCTCCAGTCAATTTCGTTGGGTATCCAGACTCCGGTGATTACGTAGAGCGTTCAGGCTCTGGTCAGTTTCGTTTGGTATCCAGACTTCGGTTATTACGTTGAGCGTTCAGGCTCCGGTCAGTTTCGTTGGGTATCCAGACTCCGTTTATTACGTTGAACGTTCAGGCTCCGGTCAGTTTCGTTGGGTATCCAGACTCCGTTTATTACGTTGAGCGTTCAGGCTCCGGTCAGTTTCTTTGGGTATCCAGACTCCGGTTATTACGTTGAGCGTTCAGGCTCCGGTCAGTTTCGTTGGGTATCCAGACTCCGGTTATTTTGTTGAGCGTTCAGGCTCCAGTCAGTTTTGTTGGGTATCTAGACTCCGGTTTTTACGTTGAGGGTTCAGGCTTCGGTCAGTTTCGTTGGGTATCCAGACTCCGGTTATTACGTTGAGCGTTCAGGCTCCGGTCAGTTTCGTTGGGTATCTAGACTCCGGTTATTACGTTGATCGTTCAGGCTCCAGTCAGTTTTGTTGGGTATCCAGACTTCGGTTTTTACGTTGAGGGTTCAGGCTCCGGTCAGTTTCGTTGGGTATCCAGACTCCGGTTATTTCGTTGACGTTTAGGCTCCGGTCAATTTCGTTGTGTATCCAGACTCCGGTTATTACGTTGATCGTTCAGGCTCCAGTCAATTTTGTTGGGTATCCAGACTCCGGTTATTACGTATAGCGTTCAGGCTCCAGTCAGTTTCATTTGGTATCCAGAGTTCGGTTATTACGTTGAGGGTTCAGGCTCCGGTCAGTTTCGTTGGGTATCCAGACTCCGTTTATTACGTTGAACATTCAGGCTCCGGTCAGTTTCGTTGGGTATCCAGACTCCGGTTATTACGTTGAGCATTCAGGCTCCGGTCAAATTCGTTGGGTATTCAGACTCTGGTTTTTACGTTGAGCGTTTAGGCTCCGGTCAGTTTTGTTGGGTATCCAGACTCCGGTTATTATGTTGAGGGTTCAGGCTCCGGTCAGTTTTGTTGGGTATCCAGACTCCGGTTATTACGTTGAGTGTTCAGGCTCCGGTCAGTTTCGTTGGGTATCCAGACTCAGGTTATTACGTTGAGCGTTCAGGCTCCGGTCAGTTTCTTTGGGTATCCAGACTCCGGTTATTACGTTGAGCGTTCAGGCACCGGTCAGTCTCGTTGTGTATCCAGACTCCGGTTATTACGTTGAGCGTTCAGGCTCCGGTAAGTTTCGTTGGGTATCCAGACTCCGGTTTTTTACGTTGAGCGTTCAGTCTCCGGTCAGCTTCGTTGGGTATCCAGACTCCGGTTATTACGTTGAGCGTTCAGGCTCCGGTCAGTTTCGTTGGGTATCCAGACTCCGGTTATTACGTTGAGCGTTCAGGCTCTTATCAGTTTCATTGGGTATCAAGACTCAGGTTATTACGTTGAGCGTTCAGGCACCGGTCAGTTTCGTTGTGTATCCAGACTCCGGTTATTACGTTGAGCGTTCAGGCTCTAGTTAGTTTTGTTGGGTATCCAGACTCCGGTTTTTACGTTAAGAGTTCAGGCTCTGGTCAGATTCGTTAGGTATCCAGACTCCGGTTATTACGTTAAGCGTTCAGGATCAGGTTAGTTTCGTTAGGTATCTAGACTCCGGTTATTACGTTGAGCGTTCAGGCTCCGGTCAGTTTCTTTGGGTATCCAGACTCCGGTTATTACGTTGAGCGTTCATCCTCCTGTCAGTTTCGTTGGGTATCCAGACTCCGGTTATTTTGTTGAGCGTTCAGGCTCCAGTCAATTTCGTTGGGTATCCAGACTCCGGTGATTACGTTGAGCGTTCAGGCTCTGGTCAGTTTCGTTTGGTATCCAGACTTCGGTTATTACGTTGAGCGTTCAGGCTCCGGTCAGTTTCGTTGGGTATCCAGACTCCGTTTATTACGTTGAACATTCAGGCTCCGGTCAGTTTCGTTGGGTATCCAGACTCCGGTTATTACGTTGAGCATTCAGGCTCCGGTCAGTTTCGTTGGGTATCCAGACTCTGATTTTTACATTGAGCGTTTAGGCTCCGGTCAGTTTTGTTGGGTATCCAGACTCCGGTTATTATGTTGAGGGTTCAGGCTCCGGTCAGTTTCGTTGGGTATCCAGACTCCGGTTATTACGTTGAGCGTTCAAGCTCCGATCAGTTTCTTTGTGTATCCAGACTCCGGTTATTACGTTGAGCGTTCAGGCTCCGATCAGTTTCGTTGGGTATCCAGACTCCGGTTATTAAGTTGAGCGTTCAGGCTCCGGTCAGTTTCTTTTGGTATCCAGACTCCGGTTATTACGTTGAGCGTTTAGGCTCCGGTCAGTTTCGTTGGGTATCCAGACTCCGGTTATTTTGTTGAGCGTTCAGGCTCCGGTCAATTTCGTTGTGTATCCAGACTCCGGTTGTTACGTTGAGCGT
The DNA here is from genome assembly GCA_963859935.3 of Lathyrus sativus. NCBI lineage: Eukaryota > Viridiplantae > Streptophyta > Magnoliopsida > Fabales > Fabaceae > Lathyrus > Lathyrus sativus. The sequence continues at coordinate 318,330 of CAWUDS030000653.1, read as the reverse complement.
TCAGGCTCCGGTCAGTTTCGTTGGGTATCCAGACTCCGGTTATTACGTTGAGCGTTCAAGCTCCGGTCAGTTTCTTTGGGTATCCAGACTCCGGTTATTACGTTGAGCGTTCAGCCTCCGGTCAGTTTCGTTGGGTATCCAGACTCCGGTTATTTTGTTGAGCGTTCAGGCTCCGGTCAATTTCGTTGTGTATCCAGACTCCGGTTATTACGTTGATCGTTCAGGCTCCAGTCAATTTCGTTGGGTATCCAGACTCCGGTTATTACATAGAGCGTTCAGGCTCCGGTCAGTTTCGTTGGGTATCCAGACTCCGTTTATTACGTTGAACGTTCAGGCTCCGGTCAGTTTCGTTGGGTATCCAGACTCCGGTTATTACGTTGAGCATTCGGGCTCTGGTCAGTTTCGTTGGGTATCCAGACTCTGGTTTTTACATTGAGCGTTTAGGCTCCGGTCAGTTTTGTTGGGTATCCAGACTCCGGTTATTATGTTGAGGGTTCAGGCTCCGGTCAGTTTCGTTGGGTATCCAGACTCCGGTTATTACGTTGAGCGTTCAGGCTCCGGTCAGTTTCTTTGGGTATCCAGACTCCGGTTATTACGTTGAGCGTTCAGGCTCCGATCAGTTTCGTAGGGTATCCAGACTCCGGTTATTAAGTTGAGCGTTCAGGCTCCGGTCAGTTTCTTTTGGTATCCAGACTCCGGTTATTACGTTGAGCGTTTAGGCTCCGGTCAGTTTCGTTGGGTATCCAGACTCTGGTTATTTTGTTGAACGTTCAGGCTCCGGTCAATTTCGTTGTGTATCCAGACTCCGGTTGTTACGTTGAGCGTTCAGGCTCCGGTCAGTTTCGTTGGGTATCCAGACTCCGGTTATTACGTTGAACGTTCAAGCTCCGGTCAGTTTCTTTGGGTATCCAGACTCCGGTTATTGCGTTGAGCGTTCAGGCTCCGGTTATTGCGTTGAGCGTTCAGGCTCCGGTCAATTTCGTTTGGTATCCAGACTTCGGTTATTACGTTGAGCGTTCAGGCTCCGGTCAGTTTCGTTGGGTATCCAGACTCCGTTTATTACGTTGAACGTTCAGGCTCCGGTCAGTTTCGTTGGTTATCCAGACTCCGGTTATTACGTTGAGCATTCAGGCTCCGGTCAGTTTCGTTGGGTATCCAGACTCTGGTTTGTACATTGAGCGTTTAGGCTCCGGCCAGTTTTGTTGGGTATCCAGACTCCGGTTATTATGTTGTGGGTTCAGGCTCCTGTCAGTTTCGTTGGGTATCCAAACTCAGGTTATTACATTGAGCGTTCAGGCTCCGGTCAGTTTCGTTGGGTATCCAGACTCCGGTTATTACGTTGAGCGTTCAGGCTCCGGTCAGTTTCTTTGGGTATCCAGACTCCGGTTATAACGTTGAACGTTCAGGCTCCGATCAGTTTCGTTGGGTATCCAGACTCCGGTTATTAAGTTGAGCGTTCAGGCTCCGGTCAGTTTCTTTTGGTATCCAGACTCCGGTTATTACGTTGAGCGTTCAGGCTCCGGTCAGTTTCGTTGGGTATCCAGACTCCGGTTATTTTGTTGAGCGTTCAGGCTCCGGTGAATTTCGTTGTGTATCCAGACTCCGGTTATTACGTTGATCGTTTAGGCTCCAGTCAATATCGTTGGGTATCCAGACTCCGGTTATTACGTAGAGCATTCAGGCTCCGATCAGTTTCGTTTGGTATCCAGACTTCGGTTATTACGTTGAGCGTTCAGGCTCCGGTCAGTTTCGTTGGGTATCCAGACTCCGTTTATTACGTTGAACGTTCAGGCTCCTGTCAGTTTCGTTGTGTATCCATACTCCGGTTATTACGTTGATCATTCAGGCTCCGGTCAGTTTCGTTGGGTATCCAGACTCCGGTTATTACGTAGATCATTCAGGCTCCGGTCAGTTTCGTTTGGTATCCAGACTTCGGTTATTACGTTGAGCGTTCAGGCTCCGGTCAGTTTCGTTGGGTATCCAGACTCCGTTTATTTCGTTAAACATTCAGGCTCCGGTCAGTTTCTTTGGTTATCCAGACTCCGGTTATTACGTTGAGTGTTCAGGCTCCTGTCAGTTTCTTTGGGTATCCAGACTCCGGTTATTACGTTGAGCGTTCAGGCTCCGGTCAGTTTCGTTGGGTATCCAGACTCCGGTTATTACGTTGAGCGTTCAGGCTCCAGTCAGTTTCTTTGGGTATCCAGACTCCGGTTATTACGTTGAGCATTCAGGCTCCGGTCAGTTTCTTTGGGTATCCAGACTCCGGTTATTACGTTGAGCGTTCAGGCTCCGGTCAGTTTCGTTTGGTATCCAGACTTTGGTTATTACGTTGAGCGTTCAGGCTCCGGTCAGTTTCGTTGGGTATCCAGACTCCGTTTATTACGTTGAACATTCAGGCTCCGGTCAGTTTCGTTGGGTATCCAGACTCCGGTTATTACGTTGAGCATTCAGGCTCCGGTCAGTTTCGTTGGGTATCCAGACTCTGGTTTTTACGTTGAGCGTTTAGGCTCCGGTCAGTTTTGTTGGGTATCCAGACTCCGGTTATTATGTTGAGGGTTCAGGCTCCGGTCAGTTTCGTTGGGTATCCAGACTCCGGTTCTTACTTGAGTGTTCAGGCTCCGGTCAGTTTCGTTGGGTATCCAGACTCAGGTTATTACGTTGAGCGTTTTGGCTCCGGTCAGTTTCTTTGGGTATCCAGACTCCGGTTATTACGTTGGGCTTTCAGGCACCGGTCAGTTTCGTTGTGTATCCAGACTCTGGTTATTACGTTGAGCGTCCAGGCTCCGGTCAGTTTCGTTGGGTATCCAGACTCCGGTTTTTTACGTTGAGCGTTAAGGCTCCAGTCAATTTCGTTGGGTATCCAGACTCCGGTTATTACGTAAAGCGTTCAGGCTCCGGTCAGTTTCGTTTGGTATCCAGACTTCGGTTATTACGTTGAGCGTTCAGGCTCCGGTCAGTTTCGTTGGGTATCCAGACTCCGTTTATTACGTTGAACATTCAGGCTCCGGTCAGTTTCGTTGGGTATCCAGACTCCGGTTATTACGTTAAGCATTCAGGCTCCGGTCAGTTTCGTTGGGTATCCAGACTCTGGTTTTTAGATTGAGCGTTTAGGCTCCGGTCAGTTTTGTTAGGGATCCAGACTTCGTTTATTATGTTGAGGGTTCAGGCTCCGGTCAGTTTCGTTGGGTATCCAGACTCCGGTTATTACGTTGAGCGTTCAGGCTCCGGTCAGTTTCTTTGTGTATCCAGACTCCGGTTATTACGTTGAGCGTTCAGGCTCCGATCAGTTTCGTTGGGTATCCTGACTCCGGTTATTAAGTTGAGCGTTCAGGCTCCGGTCAGTTTCTTTTGGTATCCAGACTCCGGTTATTACGTTGAGCATTTAGGCTCCGGTCAGTTTCGTTGGGTATCCAGACTCCGGTTATTTTGTTGAGCGTTCAGGCTCCGGTCAATTTCGTTGTGTATCCAGACTCCGGTTGTTACGTTGAGCGTTCAGGCTCCGGTCAGTTTCGTAGGGTATCCAGACTCCGGTTATTATGTTGAGCGTTCAGGCTCCGGTCAGTTTCGTTAGGTATCCAGACTTCGATTATTACGTTGAGCGTTCAAGCTCCGGTCAATTTATTGGGTATCCAGACTCCGGTTATTACGTTGAGCGTTCAGGCTCCGGTCAGTTTCGTAGGTTATCCAGACTCCGGTTATTATGTTGAGCGTTCAGGCTCCGGTCAGTTTCGTTAGGTATCCAGACTTCGATTATTACGTTGAGCATTCAAGCTCCGGTCAGTTTCGTTGGGTATCCAGACTCCGGTTATTACGTTGAGCGTTCATGCTCAGGTCAATTTCGTTGGGTATCCAGATTCCGGTTATTACGTTGAACGTTCAGGCTCCGGTCAATTTCGTTGGGTATCCTGACTCCGGTTTTTACGTTGAGCGTTCAGGCTCCGGTCAGTTTTGTTGGGTATCCAGACTCCGGTTATTATGTTGAGCGTTCAGACTCTGGTCAGTTTCGTAGGGTATCCAGACTCCGGTTATTACGTTGAACGTTCAGGCTCCGGTTAGTTTCCTTGGGTGTCCAGACTTCGGTTATTACGTTGAGCGTTCAGGCTCCAGTCAGTTTCGTTGGGTATCCAGACTCCGGTTATTACGTTGAACGTTCAGGCTCCGGTCAGTTTCGTTGGGTATCCAGACTCCGGTTATTATGTTGAGCGTTCAGGCTCCGATCAGTTTCGTTGGGTATCCAGATTCCAGTTTTTACGTTGAGCGTTCAGGCTCCGGTCAATTTTGTTGGGTATCCAGACTCCGGTTATTACGTTGAGCGTTCAGGCTCCGGTCAGTTTCGTAGGGTATCCAGACTCCGGTTATTATGTTGAGCGTTCAGGCTCCGGTCAGTTTTGTTAGGTATCCAGACTTCGATTATTACGTTGAGCGTTCAAGCTCCGGTCAGTTTCGTTGGGTATCCAGACTCCGGTTATTACGTTGAGCGTTCAAGCTCCGGTCAGTTTCTTTGGGTATCCAGACTCCGGTTATTACGTTGAGCGTTCAGCCTCCGGTCAGTTTTGTTGGGTATCCAGACTCCGGTTATTTTGTTGAGCGTTCAGGCTCCGGTCAATTTCGTTGTGTATCCAGACTCCGGTTATTACGTTGATCGTTCAGGCTCCCGTCAATTTCGTTGGGTATCCAGACTCCGGTTATTACATAGAGCGTTCAGGCTCCGGTCAGTTTCGTTGGGTATCCAGACTCCGTTTATTACGTTGAACGTTCAGGCTCCAGTCAGTTTCGTTGGGTATCCAGACTAAGGTTATTACGTTGAGCATTCAGGCTACGGTCAGTTTCGTTGGGTATCCAGACTCTGGTTTTTACATTGAGCGTTTAGGCTCCGGTCAGTTTTGTTGGGTATCCAGACTCCGATTATTATGTTGAGGGTTCAGGCTCCGGTCAGTTTCGTTGGGTATCCAGACTCCGGTTATTACGTTGAGCGTTCAGGCTCCGGTCAGTTTCTTTGGGTATCCAGACTCCGGTTATTACGTTGAGCGTTCAGGCTCCGATCAGTTTCGTAGGGTATCCAGACTCCGGTTATTAAGATGAGCGTTCAGGCTCCGGTCAGTTTCTTTTGGTATCCAGACTCCGGTTATTACGTTGAGCGTTTAGGCTCCGGTCAGTTTCGTTGGGTATCCAGACTCCGGTTATTTTGTTGAGCGTTCAGGCTCCGGTCAATTTCGTTGTGTATCCAGACTCCGGTTGTTACGTTGAGCGTTCAGGCTCCGGTCAGTTTCGTAGGGTATCCAGACTCCGGTTATTATGTTGAGCGTTCAGGCTCCGGTCAGTTTCGTTAGGTATCCAGACTTCGATTATTACGTTGAGCGTTCAAGCTCCGGTCAATTTTGTTGGGTATCCAGACTCCGGTTATTACGTTGAGCGTTCAGGCTCCGGTCAGTTTCGTAGGTTATCCAGACTCCGGTTATTATGTTGAGCGTTCAGGCTCCGGTCAGTTTCGTTAGGTATCCAGACTTCGATTATTACGTTGAGCATTCAAGCTCCGGTCAGTTTCGTTGGGTATCCAGACTCCGGTTATTACGTTGAGCGTTCAGGCTCCGGTCAATTTCGTTGGGTATCCAGATTCCGGTTATTACGTTGAACGTTCAGGCTCCGGTCAATTTCGTTGGGTATCCTGACTCCGGTTTTTACGTTGAGCGTTCAGGCTCCGGTCAGTTTTGTTGGGTATCCAGACTCCGGTTATTATGTTGAGCGTTCAGACTCCGGTCAGTTTCGTAGGGTATCCAGACTCCGGTTATTACGTTGAACGTTCAGGCTCCGGTTAGTTTCCTTGGGTGTCCAGACTTCGGTTATTACGTTGAGCGTTCAGGCTCCAGTCAGTTTCGTTGGGTATCCAGACTCCGGTTATTACGTTGAACGTTCAGGCTCCGGTCAGTTTCGTTGGGTATCCAGACTCCGGTTATTATGTTGAGCGTTCAGGCTCCGATCAGTTTCGTTAGGTATCCAGATTCCAGTTTTTACGTTGAGCGTTCAGGCTCCGGTCAATTTTGTTGGGTATCCAGACTCCGGTTATTACGTTGAGCGTTCAGGCTCCGGTCAGTTTCGTAGGGTATCCAGACTCCGGTTATTATGTTGAGCGTTCAGGCTCCGGTCAGTTTCGTTAGGTATCCAGACTTCGATTATTACGTTGAGCGTTCAAGCTCCGGTCAGTTTCGTTGGGTATCCAGACTCCGGTTATTACGTTGAGCGTTCAAGCTCCGGTCAGTTTCTTTGGGTATCCAGACTCCGGTTATTGCGTTGAGCGTTCAGGCTCCGGTCAATTTCGTTTGGTATCCAAACTTCGGTTATTACGTTGAGCGTTCAGGCTCCGGTCAATTTCGTTGTGTATCCAGACTCCGGTTATTACGTTGATCGTTCAGGCTCTAGTCAATTTCGTTGGGTATCCAGACTCCGGTTATTACATAGAGCGTTCAAGCTCCGGTCAGTTTCTTTGGGTATCCAGACTCCGGTTATTACGTTGAGCGTTCAGCCTCCGGTCAGTTTTGTTGGGTATCTAGACTCCGGTTATTTTGTTGAGCGTTCAGGCTCCGGTCAATTTCGTTGTGTATCCAGACTCCGGTTATTACGTTGATCGTTCAGGCTCCAGTCAATTTCGTTGGGTATCCAGACTCCGGTTATTACATAGAGCGTTCAGGCTCCGGTCAGTTTCGTTGGGTATCCAGACTCCGTTTATTACGTTGAACGTTCAGGCTCCGGTCAGTTTCGTTGGGTATCCAGACTAAGGTTATTACGTTGAGCATTCAGGCTACGGTCAGTTTCGTTGGGTATCCAGACTCTGGTTTTTACATTGAGCGTTTAGGCTCCGGTCAGTTTTGTTGGGTATCCAGACTCCGGTTATTATGTTGAGGGTTCAGGCTCCGGTCAGTTTCGTTGGGTATCCAGACTCCGGTTATTACGTTGAGCGTTCAGGCTCCGGTCAGTTTCTTTGGGTATCCTGACTCCGGTTATTACGTTGAGCGTTCAGGCTCCGATCAGTTTCGTAGGGTATCCAGACTCCGGTTATTAAGTTGAGCGTTCAGGCTCCGGTCAGTTTCTTTTGGTATCCAGACTCCGGTTATTACGTTGAGCGTTTAGGCTCCGGTCAGTTTCGTTGTGTATCCAGACTCCGGTTGTTACGTTGAGCGTTCAGGCTCCGGTCAGTTTCGTAGGGTATCCAGACTCCAGTTATTATGTTGAGCGTTCAGGCTCCGGTCAGTTTCGTTAGGTATCCAGACTTCGATTATTACGTTGAGCGTTCAAGCTCCGGTCAATTTTGTTGGGTATCCAGACTCCGGTTATTACGTTGAGCGTTCAGGCTCCGGTCAGTTTCGTAGGTTATCCAGACTCCGGTTATTATGTTGAGCGTTCAGGCTCCGGTCAGTTTCGTTAGGTATCCAGACTTCGATTATTACGTTGAGCATTCAAGCTCCGGTCAGTTTCGTTGGGTATCCAGACTCCGGTTATTACGTTGAGCGTTCAGGCTCCGGTCAATTTCGTTGGGTATCCAGATTCCGGTTATTACGTTGAACGTTCAGGCTCCGGTCAATTTCGTTGGGTATCCTGACTCCGGTTTTTACGTTGAGCGTTCAGGCTCCGGTCAGTTTTGTTGGGTATCCAGACTCCGGTTATTATGTTGAGCGTTCAGACTCCGGTCAGTTTCGTAGGGTATCCAGACTCCGGTTATTACGTTGAACGTTCAGGCTCCGGTTAGTTTCCTTGGGTGTCCAGACTTCGGTTATTACGTTGAGCGTTCAGGCTCCAGTCAGTTTCGTTGGGTATCCAGACTCCGGTTATTACGTTGAACGTTCAGGCTCCGGTCAGTTTCGTTGGGTATCCAGACTCCGGTTATTATGTTGAGCGTTCAGGCTCCGATCAGTTTCGTTGGGTATCCAGATTCCAGTTTTTACGTTGAGCGTTCAGGCTCCGGTCAATTTTGTTGGGTATCCAGACTCCGGTTATTACGTTGAGCGTTCAGGCTCCGGTCAGTTTCGTAGGGTATCCAGACTCCGGTTATTATGTTGAGCGTTCAGGCTCCGGTCAGTTTCGTTAGGTATCCAGACTTCGATTATTACGTTGAGCGTTCAAGCTCCGGTCAGTTTCGTTGGGTATCCAGACTCCGGTTATTACGTTGAGCGTTCAAGCTCCGGTCAGTTTCTTTGGGTATCCAGACTCCGGTTATTGCGTTGAGCGTTCAGCCTCCGGTCAGTTTTGTTGGGTATCTAGACTCCGGTTATTTTGTTGAGCGTTCAGGCTCCGGTCAATTTCGTTGTGTATCCAGACTCCGGTTATTACGTTGATCGTTCAGGCTCCAGTCAATTTCGTTGGGTATCCAGACTCCGGTTATTACATAGAGCGTTCAGGCTCCGGTCAGTTTCGTTGGGTATCCAGACTCCGTTTATTACGTTGAACGTTCAGGCTCCGGTCAGTTTCGTTGGGTATCCAGACTAAGGTTATTACGTTGAGCATTCAGGCTACGGTCAGTTTCGTTGGGTATCCAGACTCTGGTTTTTACATTGAGCGTTTAGGCTCCGGTCAGTTTTGTTGGGTATCCAGACTCCGGTTATTATGTTGAGGGTTCAGGCTCCGGTCAGTTTCGTTGGGTATCCAGACTCCGGTTATTACGTTGAGCGTTCAGGCTCCGGTCAGTTTCTTTGGGTATCCTGACTCCGGTTATTACGTTGAGCGTTCAGGCTCCGATCAGTTTCGTAGGGTATCCAGACTCCGGTTATTAAGTTGAGCGTTCAGGCTCCGGTCAGTTTCTTTTGGTATCCAGACTCCGGTTATTACGTTGAGCGTTTAGGCTCCGGTCAGTTTCGTTGTGTATCCAGACTCCGGTTGTTACGTTGAGCGTTCAGGCTCCGGTCAGTTTCGTAGGGTATCCAGACTCCAGTTATTATGTTGAGCGTTCAGGCTCCGGTCAGTTTCGTTAGGTATCCAGACTTCGATTATTACGTTGAGCGTTCAAGCTCCGGTCAATTTTGTTGGGTATCCAGACTCCGGTTATTACGTTGAGCGTTCAGGCTCCGGTCAGTTTCGTAGGTTATCCAGACTCCGGTTATTATGTTGAGCGTTCAGGCTCCGGTCAGTTTCGTTAGGTATCCAGACTTCGATTATTACGTTGAGCATTCAAGCTCCGGTTAGTTTTGTTGGGTATCCAGACTCCGGTTATTACGTTGAGCGTTCAGGCTCCGGTCAATTTCGTTGGGTATCCAGATTCCGGTTATTACGTTGAACGTTCAGGCTCCGGTCAATTTCGTTGGGTATCCTGACTCCGGTTTTTACGTTGAGCATTCAGGCTCCGGTCAGTTTTGTTGGGTATCCAGACTCCGGTTATTATGTTGAGCGTTCAGACTCCGGTCAGTTTCGTAGGGTATCCAGACTCCGGTTATTACGTTGAACGTTCAGGCTCCGGTTAGTTTCCTTGGGTGTCCAGACTTCGGTTATTACGTTGAGCGTTCAGGCTCCAGTCAGTTTCGTTGGGTATCCAGACTCCGGTTATTACGTTGAACGTTCAGGCTCCGGTCAGTTTCGTTGGGTATCCAGACTCCGGTTATTATGTTGAGCGTTCAGGCTCCGATCAGTTTCGTTGGGTATCCAGATTCCAGTTTTTACGTTGAGCGTTCAGGCTCCGGTCAATTTTGTTGGGTATCCAGACTCCGGTTATTACGTTGAGCGTTCAGGCTCCGGTCAGTTTCGTAGGGTATCCAGACTCCGGTTATTATGTTGAGCGTTCAGGCTCCGGTCAGTTTCGTTAGGTATCCAGACTTCGATTATTACGTTGAGCGTTCAAGCTCCGGTCAGTTTCGTTGGGTATCCAGACTCCGGTTATTACGTTGAGCGTTCAAGCTCCGGTCAGTTTCTTTGGGTATCCAGACTCCGGTTATTGCGTTGAGCGTTCAGGCTCCGGTCAATTTCGTTTGGTATCCAAACTTCGGTTATTACGTTGAGCGTTCAGGCTCCGGTCAATTTCGTTGTGTATCCAGACTCCGGTTATTACGTTGATCGTTCAGGCTCCAGTCAATTTCGTTGGGTATCCAGACTCCGGTTATTACATAGAGCGTTCAAGCTCCGGTCAGTTTCTTTGGGTATCCAGACTCCGGTTATTACGTTGAGCGTTCAGCCTCCGGTCAGTTTTGTTGGGTATCCAGACTCCGGTTATTTTGTTGAGCGTTCAGGCTCCGGTCAATTTCGTTGTGTATCCAGACTCCGGTTATTACGTTGATCGTTCAGGCTCCAGTCAATTTTGTTGGGTATCCAGACTCCGGTTATTACATAGAGCGTTCAGGCTCCGGTCAGTTTCGTTGGGTATCCAGACTCCGTTTATTACGTTGAACGTTCAGGCTCCGGTCAGTTTCGTTGGGTATCCAGACTAAGGTTATTACGTTGAGCATTCAGGCTACGGTCAGTTTCGTTGGGTATCCAGACTCTGGTTTTTACATTGAGCGTTTAGGCTCCGGTCAGTTTTGTTGGGTATCCAGACTCCGGTTATTATGTTGAGGGTTCAGGCTCCGGTCAGTTTCGTTGGGTATCCAGACTCCGGTTATTACGTTGAGCGTTCAGGCTCCGGTCAGTTTCTTTGGGTATCCAGACTCCGGTTATTACGTTGAGCGTTCAGGCTCCGATCAGTTTCGTAGGGTATCCAGACTCCGGTTATTAAGTTGAGCGTTCAGGCTCCGGTCAGTTTCTTTTGGTATCCAGACTCCGGTTATTACGTTGAGCGTTTAGGCTCCGGTCAGTTTCGTTGGGTATCCAGACTCCGGTTATTTTGTTGAGCGTTCAGGCTCCGGTCAATTTCGTTGTGTATCCAGACTCCGGTTGTTACGTTGAGCGTTCAGGCTCCGGTCAGTTTCGTAGGGGATCCAGACTCCGGTTATTATGTTGAGCGTTCAGGCTCCGGTCAGTTTCGTTAGGTATCCAGACTTCGATTATTACGTTGAGCGTTCAAGCTCCGGTCAATTTTGTTCGGTATCCAGACTCCGGTTATTACGTTGAGCGTTCAGGCTCCGGTCAGTTTCGTAGGTTATCCAGACTCCGGTTATTATGTTGAGCGTTCAGGCTCCGGTCAGTTTCGTTAGGTATCCAGACTTCGATTATTACGTTGAGCATTCAAGCTCCGGTCAGTTTCGTTGGGTATCCAGACTCCGGTTATTACGTTGAGCGTTCAGGCTCCGGTCAATTTTGTTGGGTATCCAGATTCCGGTTATTACGTTGAACATTCATGCTCCGGTCAGTTTCGTTGGGTATCCTGACTCCGGTTTTTACGTTGAGCGTTCAGGCTCCGGTCAGTTTTGTTGGGTATCCAGACTCCGGTTATTATGTTGAGCGTTCAGACTCCGGTCAGTTTCGTAGGGTATCCAGACTCCGGTTATTACGTTGAACGTTCAGGCTCCGGTTAGTTTCCTTGGGTGTCCAGACTTCGGTTATTACGTTGAGCGTTCAGGCTCCAGTCAGTTTCCTTGGGTATCCAGACTCCGGTTAGTACGTTGAACGTTCAGGCTCCGGTCAGTTTCGTTGGGTATCCAGACTCCGGTTATTATGTTGAGCGTTCAGGCTCCGATCAGTTTCGTTGGGTATCCAGATTCCGGTTTTTACGTTGAGCGTTCAGGCTCCGGTCAATTTTGTTGGGTATCCAGACTCCGGTTATTACGTTGAGCGTTCAGGCTCCGGTCAGTTTCGTAGGGTATCCAGACTCCGGTTATTATGTTGAGCGTTTAGGCTCCGGTCAGTTTCGTTAGGTATCCAGACTTCGATTATTACATTGAGCGTTCAAGCTCCGGTCAGTTTCGTTGGGTATCCAGACTCCGGTTATTACGTTGAGCGTTCAAGCTCCGGTCAGTTTCTTTGGGTATCCAGACTCCGGTTATTGCGTTGAGCGTTCAGGCTCCGGTCAATTTCGTTTGGTATCCAAACTTCGGTTATTACGTTGAGCGTTCAGGCTCCGGTCAATTTCGTTGTGTATTCAGGCTCCGGTTATTACGTTGATCGTTCAGGCTCCAGTCAATTTCGTTGGGTATTCAGACTCCGGTTATTACATAGAGCGTTCAGGCTCCGGTCAGTTTCGTTGGGTATCCAGACTTCGTTTATTACGTTGAACGTTCAGGCTCCGGTCAGTTTCGTTGGGTATCCAGACTAAAGTTATTACGTTGAGCATTCAGGCTCCGGTCAGTTTCGTTGGGTATCCAGACTCTGGTTTTTACATTGAGCGTTTAGGCTCCGGTCAGTTTTGTTGGGTATCCAGACTCCGGTTATTATGTTGAGGGTTCAGGTTCCGGTCAGTTTCGTTGGGTATCCAGACTCCGGTTATTACGTTGAGCGTTCAGGCTCCGGTCAGTTTCTTTGGGTATCCAGACTCCGGTTATTACGTTGAGCGTTCAGGCTCCGATCAGTTTCGTAGGGTATCCAGACTCCGGTTATTAAGTTGAGCGTTCAGGCTCCGGTCAGTTTCTTTTGGTATCCAGACTCCGGTTATTACGTTGAGCGTTTAGGCTCCGGTCAGTTTCGTTGGGTATCCAGAATCCGGTTATTTTGTTGAGCGTTCAGGCTCCGGTCAATTTCGTTGTGTATCCAGACTCCGGTTGTTATGTTGAGCGTTCAGGCTCCGGTCAGTTTCGTAGGGTATCCAGACTCCGGTTATTATGTTGAGCGTTCAGGCTCCGGTCAGTTTCGTTAGGTATCCAGACTTCGATTATTACGTTGAGCGTTCAAGCTCCAGTCAATTTTGTTGGGTATCCAGACTCCGGTTATTACGTTGAGCATTCAGGCTCCGGTCAGTTTCGTAGGTTATCCAGACTCCGGTTATTATGTTGAGCGTTCAGGCTCCGGTCAGTTTCGTTAGGTATCCAGACTTCGATTATTACGTTGAGCATTCAAGCTCCGGTCAGTTTCGTTGGGTATCCAGACTCCGGTTATTACGTTGAGCGTTCAGGCTCCGGTCAATTTCGTTGGGTATCCAGATTCCGGTTATTACGTTGAACGTTCAGGCTCCGGTCAATTTCGTTGGGTATCCTGACTCCGGTTTTTACGTTGAGCGTTCAGGCTCCGGTCAGTTTTGTTGGGTATCCAGACTCCGGTTATTATGTTGAGCGTTCAGACTCCGGTCAGTTTCGTAGGGTATCTAGACTCCGGTTATTACGTTGAACGTTCAGGCTCCGGTTAGTTTCCTTCGGTGTCCAGACTTCGGTTATTACGTTGAGCGTTCAGGCTCCAGTCAGTTTCATTGGGTATCCAGACTCCGGTTATTACGTTGAACGTTCAGGCTCCGGTCAGTTTCGTTGGGTATCCAGACTCCGGTTATTATGTTGAGCGTTCAGGCTCCGATCAGTTTCGTTGGGTATCCAGATTCCGGTTTTTACGTTGAGCGTTCAGGCTCCGGTCAATTTTGTTGGGTATCCAGACTCCGGTTATTACGTTGAGCGTTCAGGCTCCGGTCAGTTTCGTAGGGTATCCAGACTCCGTTTATGATGTTGAGCGTTCAGGCTCCGGTCAGTTTCGTTAGATATCCAGACTTCGATTATTACGTTGAGCGTTCAAGCTCCGGTCAGTTTCGTTGGGTATCCAGACTCCGGTTATTACATTGAGCGTTCAAGCTCCGGTCAGTTTCTTTGGGTATCCAGACTCCGGTTATTGCGTTGAGCGTTCAGGCTCCGGTCAATTTCGTTTGGTATCCAAACTTCGGTTATTACGTTGAGCGTTCAGGCTCCGGTCAGTTTTGTTGGGTATCCAGACTCCGTTTATTACGTTGAAAGTTCAGGCTCCGGTCAGTTTCGTTGGTTATCCAGACTCCGGTTATTACGTTGAGCATTCAGGCTCCGGTCAGTTTCGTTGGGTATCCAGACTCTGGTTTTTACATTGAGCGTTTAGGCTCCGGTCAGTTTTGTTGGGTATCCAGACTCCGGTTATTATGTTGTGGGTTCAGGCTCTTGTCAGTTTCGTTGGGTATCCAAACTCAGGTTATTACATTGAGCGTTCATGCTCCGGTCAGTTTTTTTTGGTATCTAGACTCCGGTTATTACGTTGAGCGTTCAGGCTCCGGTCAGTTTCTTTGGGTATCCAGACTCCGGTTATTACGTTGAACGTTCAGGCTCCGATCAGTTTCGTTGGGTATCCAGACTCCGGTTATTAAGTTGAGCGTTCAGGCTCCGGTCAGTTTCTTTTGGTATCCAGACTCCGGTTATTACGTTGAGCGTTCAGGCTCCGGTCAGTTTCGTTGGGTATCCAGACTCCGGTTATTTTGTTGAGCGTTCAGGCTCCGGTCAATTTCGTTGTGTATCCAGACTCCGGTTATTACGTTGATCGTTCAGGCTCTAGTCAATTTCGTTAGGTATCCAGACTCCGGTTATTATGTAGAGCATTCAGGCTCCGGTCAGTTTCATTTGGTATCCAGACTTCGGTTATTACGTTGAGCGTTCAGGCTCCGGTCAGTTTCGTTGGGTATCCAGACTCCGTTTATTACGTTGAACGCTCAGGCTCCGGTCAGTTTCGTTGTGTATCCAGACTCCGGTTATTACGTTGATCATTCAGGCTCCGGTCAGTTTCGTTGGGTATCCAGACTCCGGTTATTACGTAGATCATTCAGGCTCCGGTCAGTTTCGTTCGGTATCCAGACTTCGGTTATTACGTTGAGCATTCAGGCTCCGGTCAGTTTCGTTGGGTATCCAGACTCCGTTTATTACGTTAAACATTCAGGCTCCGGTCAGTTTCTTTGGTTATCCAGACTCTGGTTATTACGTTGAGCGTTCAGGCTCCTGTCAGTTTCTTTGGGTATCCATACTCCGGTTATTACGTTGAGCGTTCAGGCTCCGGTCAGTTTCGTTGGGTATCCAGACTCCGGTTATTACGTTGAGCGTTCAGGCTCCGGTCAGTTTCTTTGGGTATCCAGACTCCGGTTATTACGTAGAGCGTTCAGGCTCCGGTCAATTTCGTTGGGTATCCAGACTTCGGTTATTACGTTGAGCATTCAGGCTCCGGTCAGTTTCTTTGAGTATCCAGACTACGGTTATTACGTTGAGCGTTCAGGCTCCGGTCAGTTTCTTTGAGTATCCAGACTCCGGTTATTACGTTGAGCGTTTAGGCTCCGGTCAGTTTCATTGGGTATCCAGACTCCGGTTATTATGTTGAGCGTTCAGGCTCCGGTCAGTTTCGTTTGGTATCCAGACTTCAGTTATTACGTTGAGCGTTCAGGCTCCATTCAGTTTCGTTGGGTATCCAGACTTCGGTTATTACGTTGAGCGTTCAGGCTCCGGTCAGTTTCTTTGGGTATCCAGACTCCGGTTATTACCTTGAGCGTTCAGGCTCTGGTCAGTTTCGTTGGGTATCCAGACTCCGGTTATTACGTTGAGCATTCAGGCTCCGGTCAGGTTCGTTGGATATCCAGACTTCGGTTATTACATTGAGCGTTCAGGCTCCGGTCAGTTTCGTTGGGTATCCAGACTCCGGTTATTACGTTGAGCGTTCAGGCTCCGGTCAATTTCTTTGGGTATCCAGACTCCGGTTATTACGTTGAGCGTTCAGGCTCCGGTCAGTTTCGTTGGGTATCCAGACTTCGGTTATTACGTTGAGCGTTCAGGCTCCGGTCAGTTTCTTTGAGTATCCAGACTCCGGTTATTACGTTGAGCGTTCAGGCTCCGGTCAGTTTAGTTGGGTATCCAGACTCCGGTTATTACGTTGAGCGTTCAGGCTCCGGTCAGTTTCGTTGGGTATCCAGACTCCGGTTATTACGTTGAGTGTTCAGGCTCCGGTCAGTTTCTTTGAGTATCCAGACTCCGGTTATTACGTTGAGCGTTCAGGCTCTGGTCAGTTTCGTTGGGTATCCAGACTCTGGTTATTACGTTGAGCGTTCAGGCTTCGGTCAGTTTCGTTTGGTATCCAGACTTCGGTTATTACGTTGAGCGTTCAGGCTCCGGTCAGTTTCGTTCGGTATCCAGACTCCGGTTTTTCGTTGAGCGTTCAGGCTCCGGTCAGTTTTGTTGGGTATCCAGACTCCGGTTTTTATGTTGAGCGTTCAGGCTCCGGTCAGTTTTGTTGGGTATCCAGACTCCGGTTATTACGTTGAGATAGCAGGCTCCGGTCAGTTTCGTTGGGTATCCAGACATCGGTTATTACGTTGAGCGTTCAGGCTCCGGTCAGTTTCGTTGGGTAACCAGACTCCGGTTATTTCATTGAGCGTTTAGGCTCCGGTCAGTTTCTTTGGGTATCCAGACTCCGGTTATTACGTTGAGCGTTCAGGCTCCGGTCAGTTTCGTTGGATATCCGGACTTCGGTTATTACATTGAGCGTTCAGGCTCCGGTCAGTTTCGTTGGGTATCCAGACTCCGGTTGTTACGTTGAGCGTTCAGGCTCCGGTCAGTTTCTTTGGGTATCCAGACTCCGGTTATTACGTTGAGCGTTCAGGCTCCGGTCAGTTTCATTGGGTATCCAGACTTCGGTTATTACGTTGAGCGTTCAGGCTCCGGTCAGTTTCTTTGGGTATCCAGACTCCGGTTATTACCTTGAGCGTTCAGGCTCTGGTCAGTTTCGTTGGGTATCCAGACTCCGGTTATTACGTTGAGCATTCAGGCTCCTGTCAGGTTCGTTGGATATCCAGACTTCGGTTATTACATTGAGCGTTCAGGCTCCGGTCAGTTTCGTTGGGTATCCAGACTCCGATTATTACGTTGAGCGTTCAGGCTCCGGTCAATTTCTTTGGGTATCCAGACTCCGGTTATTACGTTGAGCGTTCAGGCTCCGGTCAATTTCGCTGGGTATCCAGACTTCGGTTATTACGTTGAGCGTTCAGGCTCCGGTCAGTTTCTTTGAGTATCCAGACTACGGTTATTACGTTGAGCGTTCAGGCTCCGGTCAGTTTAGTTGGGTATCCAGACTCCGGTTATTACGTTGAGCGTTCAGGCTCCGGTCAGTTTCGTTGGGTATCCAGACTCTGGTTATTACGTTGAGTGTTCAGGCTCCGGTCAGTTTCTTTGAGTATCCAGACTCCGGTTATTACGTTGAGCGTTCAGGCTCCGGTCAGTTTCGTTGGGTATCCAGACTCTGGTTATTACGTTGAGCGTTCAGGCTTCGGTCAGTTTCGTTTGGTATCCAGACTTCGGTTATTACGTTGAGCGTTCAGGCTCCGGTCAGTTTCGTTCGGTATCCAGACTCCGGTTTTTCGTTGAGCGTTCAGGCTCCGGTCAGTTTTGTTGGGTATCCAGACTCCGGTTTTTACGTTGAGCGTTCAGGCTCCGGTCAGTTTTGATGGGTATCCAGACTACGGTTATTACGTTGAGATAGCAGGCTCCGGTAAGTTTCGTTGGGTATCCAGACACCGGTTATTACGTTGAGCGTTCAGGCTCCGGTCAGTTTCTTTGGGTATCTAAACTCTGGTTATTACGTTGAGCGTTCAGGCTCCGGTCAGTTTCTTTGGGTATCCAGACTCCGGTTATTACGTTGAGCGTTCAGGCTCCGGTCAGTTTTTTGAGTATCCAGACTTCGGTTATTACGTTGAGCGTCCAGGCTCCGGTCAGTTTCTTTGGGTATCCAGACTCCGGTTATTACGTTGAGCATTCAGGCTCCGGTCAGTTTCGTTGGGTATCCAGACTCCGGTTATTACGTTGAGCGTTCAGGCTCCGATCAGTTTCGTTGGGTATCCAGACTCCGGTTATTACGTTGAGCGTTCAGGCTCCGGTCAGTTTCTTTGAGTATCCAGACTCCGGTTATTACGTTGAGCGTTCAGGCTCCGGTCAGTTTCGTTGGGTATCCAGACTCCGGTTATTACGTTGAGCGTTCAGGCTCCGGTCAGTTTCGTTCAGTATCCAGACTTCGGTTATGACGTTGAACGTTCAGGCTCCGGTCAGTTTTGTTGGGTATCCAGACTCCGGTTTTTACGTTGAGCGTTCAGGCTCCGGTCAGTTTTGATGGGTATCCAGACTACGGTTATTACGTTGAGATAGCAGGCTCCGGTCAGTTTCGTTGGGTATCCAGACACCGGTTATTACGTTGAGCGTTCAGGCTCCGGTCAGTTTCGTTGGGTAACCAGACTCCGGTTATTTCGTTGAGCGTTCAGGCTCCGATCAGTTTCTTTGGGTATCTAGACTCCGGTTATTACGTTGAGCGTTCAGGCTCCGGTCAGTTTCGTTGGGTATCCAGACTTCGGTTATTACATTGAGCGTTCAGGCTCCTGTCAGTTTCGTTGGGTATCCAGACTCCGGTTATTACGTTGAGCGTTCAGGCTCCGGTCAGTTTCGTTGGGTATCCAGGGTTCGGTTATTACGTTGAGCATTCAGGATCCGGTCAGTTTCGTTGGATATCCAGACTTCGGTTATTACGTTGAGCGTTCAGGCTCCGGTCAGTTTCGTTGGGTATCCAGACTCCGGTTATTACGTTGAGAGTTCAGGCTCCGGTCAGTTTCGTTGGGTATCCAGACTCCGGTTTTTACGTTGAGCGTTCAGGCTCCGGTCAGTTTTGTTCGGTATCCAGACTCCTGTTATTATGTTGAGCGTTCAGGCTCCAGTCAGTTTCGTTGGGTATCCAGACTTCGGTTATTATGTTGAGCGTTCAGGCTCCGGTCAGTTTCGTTGGGTATCCAGACTTCGGTTATTACGTTGAGCGTTCAGGCTCCGGTCAGTTTTGTTGGGTATCCAGACTCCGGTTTTTACGTTGAGCGTTCAGGCTCCGGTCAGTTTTGTTGGGTATCCAGACTCCGGTTATTACGTTGAGATAGCAGGCTCCGGTCAGTTTCGTTGGGTATCCAGACACCGGTTATTACGTTGAGCGTTCAGGCTCCGGGCAGTTTCGTTGGGTATCCAGACTTCGGTTATTACGTTGAGCGTTCAGGCTCCGGTCAGTTTCTTTGGGTATCAAAACTCCGGTTATTACGTTGAGCGTTCAGGCTCCGGTCAGTTTCATTGGGTATCCAGACTTCGGTTATTACGTTGAGCGTTCAGGCTCCAGTCAGTTTCTTTGGGTATCCAGACTCCGGTTATTACCTTGAGCGTTCAGGCTCTGGTCAGTTTCGTTGGGTATCCAGACTCCGGTTATTACGTTGAGCGTTCAGGCTCCTGTCAGGTTCGTTGGATATCCAGACTTCGGTTATTACATTGAGCGTTCAGGCTCCGGTCAGTTTCGTTGGGTATCCAGACTCCGGTTATTACGTTGAGCGTTCAGGCTCCGGTCAATTTCTTTGGGTATCCAGACTCCGGTTATTACGTTGAGCGTTCAGGCTCCGGTCAATTTCGTTGGGTATCCAGACTTCGGTTATTACGTTGAGCGTTCAGGCTCCGGTCAGTTTCTTTGAGTATCCAGACTCCGGTTATTACGTTGAGCGTTCAGGCTCCGGTCAGTTTCGTTGGGTATCCAGACTCCGGTTATTACGTTGAGCGTTCAGGCTCCGGTCAGTTTCGTTGGGTATCCAGACTCCGGTTATTACGTTGAGCGTTCAGGCTCCGGTCAGTTTCTTTGAGTATCCAGACTCCGGTTATTACGTTGAGCGTTCAGGCTCCGGTCAGTTTCGTTGGGTATCCAGACTCCGGTTATTATGTTGAGCGTTCAGGCTTCGGTCAGTTTCTTTGAGTATCCAGACTCCGGTTATTACGTTGAGCGTTCAGGCTCCGGTCAGTTTCGTTGGGTATCCAGACTCCGGTTATTACGTTGAGCGTTCAGGCTCCGGTCAGTTTCGTTTGGTATCCAGACTTCGGTTATTACGTTGAGCGTTCAGGCTCCGGTCAGTTTCGTTGGGTATCCAGACTCCGGTTATTACGTTGAGCGTTCAGGCTCCGGTCAGTTTCTTTGAGTATCCAGACTCCGGTTATTACGTTGAGCGTTCAGGCTCCGGTCAGTTTCGTTGGGTATCCAGACTCCGGTTATTACGTTGAGCGTTCAGGCTCCGGTCAGTTTCGTTCAGTATCCAGACTTCGGTTATGACGTTGAACGTTCAGGCTCCGGTCAGTTTTGTTGGGTATCCAGACTCCGGTTTTTACGTTGAGCGTTCAGGCTCCGGTCAGTTTTGATGGGTATCCAGACTACGGTTATTACGTTGAGATAGCAGGCTCCGGTCAGTTTCGTTGGGTATCCAGACACCGGTTATTACGTTGAGCGTTCAGGCTCCGGTCAGTTTCGTTGGGTAACCAGACTCCGGTTATTTCGTTGAGCGTTCAGGCTCCGATCAGTTTCTTTGGGTATCTAGACTCCGGTTATTACGTTGAGCGTTCAGGCTCCGGTCAGTTTCGTTGGGTATCCAGACTTCGGTTATTACATTGAGCGTTCAGGCTCCTGTCAGTTTCGTTGGGTATCCAGACTCCGGTTATTACGTTGAGCGTTCAGGCTCCGGTCAGTTTCGTTGGGTATCCAGGGTTCGGTTATTACGTTGAGCATTCAGGATCCGGTCAGTTTCGTTGGATATCCAGACTTCGGTTATTACGTTGAGCGTTCAGGCTCCGGTCAGTTTCGTTGGGTATCCAGACTCTGGTTATTACGTTGAGAGTTCAGGCTCCGGTCAGTTTCGTTGGGTATCCAGACTCCGGTTTTTACGTTGAGCGTTCAGGCTCCGGTCAGTTTTGTTCGGTATCCAGACTCCTGTTATTATGTTGAGCGTTCAGGCTCCAGTCAGTTTCGTTGGGTATCCAGACTTCGGTTATTACGTTGAGCGTTCAGGCTCCGGTCAGTTTCGTTGGGTATCCAGACTTCGGTTATTACGTTGAGCGTTCAGGCTCCGGTCAGTTTTGTTGGGTATCCAGACTCCGGTTTTTACGTTGAGCGTTCAGGCTCCGGTCAGTTTTGTTGGGTATCCAGACTCCGGTTATTACGTTGAGATAGCAGGCTCCGGTCAGTTTCGTTGGGTATCCAGACACCGGTTATTACGTTGAGCGTTCAGGCTCCGGGCAGTTTCGTTGGGTATCCAGACTTCGGTTATTACGTTGAGCGTTCAGGCTCCGGTCAGTTTCTTTGGGTATCAAAACTCCGGTTATTACGTTGAGCGTTCAGGCTCCGGTCAGTTTCATTGGGTATCCAGACTTCGGTTATTACGTTGAGCGTTCAGGCTCCGGTCAGTTTCTTTGGGTATCCAGACTCCGGTTATTACCTTGAGCGTTCAGGCTCTGGTCAGTTTCGTTGGGTATCCAGACTCCGGTTATTACGTTGAGCGTTCAGGCTCCTGTCAGGTTCGTTGGATATCCAGACTTCGGTTATTACATTGAGCGTTCAGGCTCCGGTCAGTTTCGTTGGGTATCCAGACTCCGGTTATTACGTTGAGCGTTCAGGCTCCGGTCAATTTCTTTGGGTATCCAGACTCCGGTTATTACGTTGAGCGTTCAGGCTCCGGTCAATTTCGTTGGGTATCCAGACTTCGGTTATTACGTTGAGCGTTCAGGCTCCGGTCAGTTTCTTTGAGTATCCAGACTCCGGTTATTACGTTGAGCGTTCAGGCTCCGGTCAGTTTCGTTGCGTATCCAGACTCCGGTTATTACGTTGAGCGTTCAGGCTCCGGTCAGTTTCGTTGGGTATCCAGACTCCGGTTATTACGTTGAGCGTTCAGGCTCCGGTCAGTTTCTTTGAGTATCCAGACTCCGGTTATTACGTTGAGCGTTCAGGCTCCGGTCAGTTTCGTTGGGTATCCAGACTCCGGTTATTACGTTGAGCGTTCAGGCTTCGGTCAGTTTCTTTGAGTATCCAGACTCCGGTTATTACGTTGAGCGTTCAGGCTTCGGTCAGTTTCGTTGGGTATCCAGACTCCGGTTATTACGTTGAGCGTTCAGGCTCCGGTCAGTTTCGTTTGGTATCCAGACTTCGGTTATTACGTTGAGCGTTCAGGCTCCGGTCAGTTTCGTTGGGTATCCAGACTTCGGTTTTTCGTTGAGCGTTCAGGCTCCGGTCAGTTTTGTTAGGTATCCAGACTCCGGTTTTTACGTTGAGCGTTCAGGCTCCGGTCAGTTTTGTTGGGTATCCAGACTCCAGTTATTACGTTGAGATAGCAGGCTCCGGTCAGTTTCGTTGGGTATCCAGACACTGGTTATTACGTTGAGCGTTCAGGCTCCGGTCAATTTCGTTGGGTATCCAGACTTCGGTTATTACGATGAGCGTTCAGGCTCCGGTCAGTTTCTTTGAGTATCCAGACTCCGGTTATTACGTTGAGCGTTCAGGCTCCGGTCAGTTTCGTTGGGTATCCAGACTCCGGTTATTACGTTGAGCGTTCAGGCTCCGGTCAGTTTCGTTGGGTATCCAGACTCCGGTTATTACGTTGAGCGTTCAGGCTCCGGTCAGTTTCTTTGAGTATCCAGACTCCGGTTATTACGTTGAGCGTTCAGGCTCCGGTCAGTTTCGTTGGGTATCCAGACTCCGGTTATTACGTTGAGCGTTCAGGCTCCGGGTAGTTTCTTTGGGTATCCAGACTCCGGTTATTACGTTGACCGTTCAGGCTCCGGTCAGTTTCTTTGGGTATCCAGACTCCGGTTATTACGTTGAGCGTTCAGGCTCCGGTTAGTTTCGTTTGGTATCCAGACTTCGGTTATTACGTTGAGCGTTGAGGCTCCGGTCAGTTTCGTTGGGTATCCAGACTCCGGTTTTTCGTTGAGCGTTCAGGCTCCGGTCAGTTTTGTTAAGTATCCAGACTCCGGTTTTTACGTTGAGCGTTCAGGCTCCGGTCAGTTTTGTTGGGTATCCAGACTCCAGTTATTACGTTGAGATAGCAGGCTCCGGTCAGTTTCGTTGGGTATCCAGACTCCGGTTATTACGTTGAGCGTTCAGGCTCCGGTCAGTTTCGTTGGGTATCCAGGGTTCGGTTATTACGTTGAGCATTCAGGATCCGGTCAGTTTCGTTGGATATCCAGACTTCGGTTATTACGTTGAGCGTTCAGGCTCCGGTCAGTTTCGTTGGGTATCCAGACTCTGGTTATTACGTTGAGAGTTCAGGCTCCGGTCAGTTTCGTTGGGTATCCAGACTCCGGTTTTTACGTTGAGCGTTCAGGCTCCGGTCAGTTTTGTTCGGTATCCAGACTCCTGTTATTATGTTGAGCGTTCAGGCTCCAGTCAGTTTCGTTGGGTATCCAGACTTCGGTTATTACGTTGAGCGTTCAGGCTCCGGTCAGTTTCGTTGGGTATCCAGACTTCGGTTATTACGTTGAGCGTTCAGGCTCCGGTCAGTTTTGTTGGGTATCCAGACTCCGGTTTTTACGTTGAGCGTTCAGGCTCCGGTCAGTTTTGTTGGGTATCCAGACTCCGGTTATTACGTTGAGATAGCAGGCTCCGGTCAGTTTCGTTGGGTATCCAGACACCGGTTATTACGTTGAGCGTTCAGGCTCCGGGCAGTTTCGTTGGGTATCCAGACTTCGGTTATTACGTTGAGCGTTCAGGCTCCGGTCAGTTTCTTTGGGTATCAAAACTCCGGTTATTACGTTGAGCGTTCAGGCTCCGGTCAGTTTCATTGGGTATCCAGACTTCGGTTATTACGTTGAGCGTTCAGGCTCCGGTCAGTTTCTTTGGGTATCCAGACTCCGGTTATTACCTTGAGCGTTCAGGCTCTGGTCAGTTTCGTTGGGTATCCAGACTCCGGTTATTACGTTGAGCGTTCAGGCTCCTGTCAGGTTCGTTGGATATCCAGACTTCGGTTATTACATTGAGCGTTCAGGCTCCGGTCAGTTTCGTTGGGTATCCAGACTCCGGTTATTACGTTGAGCGTTCAGGCTCCGGTCAATTTCTTTGGGTATCCAGACTCCGGTTATTACGTTGAGCGTTCAGGCTCCGGTCAATTTCGTTGGGTATCCAGACTTCGGTTATTACGTTGAGCGTTCAGGCTCCGGTCAGTTTCTTTGAGTATCCAGACTCCGGTTATTACGTTGAGCGTTCAGGCTCCGGTCAGTTTCGTTGCGTATCCAGACTCCGGTTATTACGTTGAGCGTTCAGGCTCCGGTCAGTTTCGTTGGGTATCCAGACTCCGGTTATTACGTTGAGCGTTCAGGCTCCGGTCAGTTTCTTTGAGTATCCAGACTCCGGTTATTACGTTGAGCGTTCAGGCTCCGGTCAGTTTCGTTGGGTATCCAGACTCCGGTTATTACGTTGAGCGTTCAGGCTTCGGTCAGTTTCTTTGAGTATCCAGACTCCGGTTATTACGTTGAGCGTTCAGGCTTCGGTCAGTTTCGTTGGGTATCCAGACTCCGGTTATTACGTTGAGCGTTCAGGCTCCGGTCAGTTTCGTTTGGTATCCAGACTTCGGTTATTACGTTGAGCGTTCAGGCTCCGGTCAGTTTCGTTGGGTATCCAGACTTCGGTTTTTCGTTGAGCGTTCAGGCTCCGGTCAGTTTTGTTAGGTATCCAGACTCCGGTTTTTACGTTGAGCGTTCAGGCTCCGGTCAGTTTTGTTGGGTATCCAGACTCCAGTTATTACGTTGAGATAGCAGGCTCCGGTCAGTTTCGTTGGGTATCCAGACACTGGTTATTACGTTGAGCGTTCAGGCTCCGGTCAATTTCGTTGGGTATCCAGACTTCGGTTATTACGATGAGCGTTCAGGCTCCGGTCAGTTTCTTTGAGTATCCAGACTCCGGTTATTACGTTGAGCGTTCAGGCTCCGGTCAGTTTCGTTGGGTATCCAGACTCCGGTTATTACGTTGAGCGTTCAGGCTCCGGTCAGTTTCGTTGGGTATCCAGACTCCGGTTATTACGTTGAGCGTTCAGGCTCCGGTCAGTTTCTTTGAGTATCCAGACTCCGGTTATTACGTTGAGCGTTCAGGCTCCGGTCAGTTTCGTTGGGTATCCAGACTCCGGTTATTACGTTGAGCGTTCAGGCTCCGGGTAGTTTCTTTGGGTATCCAGACTCCGGTTATTACGTTGACCGTTCAGGCTCCGGTCAGTTTCTTTGGGTATCCAGACTCCGGTTATTACGTTGAGCGTTCAGGCTCCGGTTAGTTTCGTTTGGTATCCAGACTTCGGTTATTACGTTGAGCGTTGAGGCTCCGGTCAGTTTCGTTGGGTATCCAGACTCCGGTTTTTCGTTGAGCGTTCAGGCTCCGGTCAGTTTTGTTAAGTATCCAGACTCCGGTTTTTACGTTGAGCGTTCAGGCTCCGGTCAGTTTTGTTGGGTATCCAGACTCCAGTTATTACGTTGAGATAGCAGGCTCCGGTCAGTTTCGTTGGGTATCCAGACACCGGTTATTACGTTGAGCGTTCAGGCTCCGGTCAGTTTCGTTGGGTAACCAGACTCCGGTTATTTCATTGAGCGTTTAGGCTCCGGTCAGTTTCTTTGGGTATCCAGACTCCGGTTATTACGTTGAGCGTTCAGGCTCCGGTCAGTTTCGTTGGATATCCGGACTTCGTTTATTACATTGAGCGTTCAGGCTCCGGTCAGTTTCGTTGGGTATCCAGACTCCGGTTATTACGTTGAGCGTTCAGGCTCTGGTCAGTTTCTTTGGGTATCCAGACTCCGGTTATTACGTTGAGCGTTCAGGCTCCGGTCAGTTTCATTGGGTATCCAGACTTCGGTTATTACGTTGAGCGTTCAGGCTCCGGTCAGTTTCTTTGGGTATCCAGACTCCGGTTATTACCTTGAGCGTTCAGGCTCTGGTCAGTTTCGTTGGGTATCCAGACTCCGGTTATTACGTTGAGCGTTCAGGCTCCTGTCAGGTTCATTGGATATCCAGACTTCGGTTATTACATTGAGCGTTCAGGCTCCGGTCAGTTTCGTTGGGTATCCAGACTCCGGTTATTACGTTGAGCGTTCAGGCTCCGGTCAATTTCTTTGGGTATCCAGACTCCGGTTATTACGTTGAGCGTTCAGGCTCCGGTGAATTTCGTTGGGTATCCAGACTTCGGTTATTACGTTGAGCGTTCAGGCTCCGGTCAGTTTCTTTGAGTATCCAGACTCCGGTTATTACCTTGAGCGTTCAGGCTCCGGTCAGTTTCGTTGGGTATCCAGACTCCGGTTATTACGTTGAGCGTTCAGGCTCCGGTCAGTTTCGTTGGGTATCCAGACTTCGGTTATTACGTTGAGTGTTCAGGCTCCGGTCAGTTTCTTTGAGTATCCAGACTCCGGTTATTACGTTGAGCGTTCAGGCTCCGGTCAGTTTCGTTGGGTATTCAGACTCCGGTTATTACATTGAGCGTTCAGGCTTCGGTCAGTTTCGTTTGGTATCCAGACTTCGGTTATTACGTTGAGCGTTCAGGCTCCGGTCAGTTTCGTTGGGTATCCAGACTCCGGTTTTTCGTTGAGCGTTCAGGCTCCGGTCAGTTTTGTTGGGTATCCAGACTCCGGTTTTTACGTTGAGCGTTCAGGCTCCGGTCAGTTTTGATGGGTATCCAGACTACGGTTATTACGTTGAGATAGCAGGCTCCGGTCAGTTTCGTTGGGTATCCAGACACCGGTTATTACGTTGAGCGTTCAGGCTCCGGTCAGTTTCGTTGGGTAACCAGACTCCGGTTATTTCGTTGAGCGTTCAGGCTCCGGTCAATTTTGTTGGGTATCCAGACTCCGGTTATTACGTTGAGATAGCAGGCTCCGGTAAGTTTCGTATGGTATCCAGACACCGGTTATTACGTTGAGCGTTCAGGCTCCGGTCAGTTTCTTTGGGTATCCAGACTCTGGTTATTACGTTGAGCGTTCAGGGTCCGGTCAGTTTCTTTGGGTATCCAGACTCCAGTTATTACATTGAGCGTTCAGGCTCCAGTCAGTTTTTTGAGTATCCAGACTTCGGTTATTACGTTGAACGTCCAGGCTCCGGTCAGTTTCTTTGGGTATCCAGACTCCGGTTATTACGTTGAGCATTCAGGCTCCGGTCAGTTTCGTTGGGTATCCAGACTCTGGTTATTACATTGAGCGTTCAGGCTCCGATCAGTTTCGTTGGGTATCCAGACTCCGGTTATTACGTTGAGCGTTCAGGCTCCGGTCAGTTTCTTTGAGTATCCAGACTCCGGTTATTACGTTGAGCGTTCAGGCTCCGGTCAGTTTCGTTGGGTATCCAGACTCCGGTTATTACGTTGAGCGTTCAGGCTCCGGTTAGTTTCGTTCGGTATCCAGACTCCGGTTTTTCGTTGAGCGTTCAGGCTCCGGTCAGTTTTGTTGGGTATCCAGACACCGGTTATTACGTTGAGCGTTCAGGCTCCGGTCAGTTTCGTTGGGTAACCAGACTCCGGTTATTTCATTGAGCGTTTAGGCTCCGGTCAGTTTCTTTGGGTATCCAGACTCCGGTTATTACGTTGAGCGTTCAGGCTCCGGTCAGTTTCGTTGGATATCCGGACTTCGTTTATTACATTGAGCGTTCAGGCTCCGGTCAGTTTCGTTGGGTATCCAGACTCCGGTTATTACGTTGAGCGTTCAGGCTCTGGTCAGTTTCTTTGGGTATCCAGACTCCGGTTATTACGTTGAGCGTTCAGGCTCCGGTCAGTTTCATTGGGTATCCAGACTTCGGTTATTACGTTGAGCGTTCAGGCTCCGGTCAGTTTCTTTGGGTATCCAGACTCCGGTTATTACCTTGAGCGTTCAGGCTCTGGTCAGTTTCGTTGGGTATCCAGACTCCGGTTATTACGTTGAGCGTTCAGGCTCCTGTCAGGTTCATTGGATATCCAGACTTCGGTTATTACATTGAGCGTTCAGGCTCCGGTCAGTTTCGTTGGGTATCCAGACTCCGGTTATTACGTTGAGCGTTCAGGCTCCGGTCAATTTCTTTGGGTATCCAGACTCCGGTTATTACGTTGAGCGTTCAGGCTCCGGTCAATTTCGTTGGGTATCCAGACTTCGGTTATTACGTTGAGCGTTCAGGCTCCGGTCAGTTTCTTTGAGTATCCAGACTCCGGTTATTACCTTGAGCGTTCAGGCTCCGGTCAGTTTCGTTGGGTATCCAGACTCCGGTTATTACGTTGAGCGTTCAGGCTCCGGTCAGTTTCGTTGGGTATCCAGACTTCGGTTATTACGTTGAGTGTTCAGGCTCCGGTCAGTTTCTTTGAGTATCCAGACTCCGGTTATTACGTTGAGCGTTCAGGCTCCGGTCAGTTTCGTTGGGTATTCAGACTCCGGTTATTACATTGAGCGTTCAGGCTTCGGTCAGTTTCGTTTGGTATCCAGACTTCGGTTATTACGTTGAGCGTTCAGGCTCCGGTCAGTTTCGTTGGGTATCCAGACTCCGGTTTTTCGTTGAGCGTTCAGGCTCCGGTCAGTTTTGTTGGGTATCCAGACTCCGGTTTTTACGTTGAGCGTTCAGGCTCCGGTCAGTTTTGATGGGTATCCAGACTACGGTTATTACGTTGAGATAGCAGGCTCCGGTCAGTTTCGTTGGGTATCCAGACACCGGTTATTACGTTGAGCGTTCAGGCTCCGGTCAGTTTCGTTGGGTAACCAGACTCCGGTTATTTCGTTGAGCGTTCAGGCTCCGGTCAATTTTGTTGGGTATCCAGACTCCGGTTATTACGTTGAGATAGCAGGCTCCGGTAAGTTTCGTATGGTATCCAGACACCGGTTATTACGTTGAGCGTTCAGGCTCCGGTCAGTTTCTTTGGGTATCCAGACTCTGGTTATTACGTTGAGCGTTCAGGGTCCGGTCAGTTTCTTTGGGTATCCAGACTCCAGTTATTACATTGAGCGTTCAGGCTCCAGTCAGTTTTTTGACTATCCAGACTTCGGTTATTACGTTGAACGTCCAGGCTCCGGTCAGTTTCTTTGGGTATCCAGACTCTGGTTATTACGTTGAGCATTCAGGCTCCGGTCAGTTTCGTTGGGTATCCAGACTCTGGTTATTACATTGAGCGTTCAGGCTCCGATCAGTTTCGTTGGGTATCCAGACTCCGGTTATTACGTTGAGCGTTCAGGCTCCGGTCAGTTTCTTTGAGTATCCAGACTCCGGTTATTACGTTGAGCGTTCAGGCTCCGGTCAGTTTCGTTGGGTATCCAGACTCCGGTTATTACGTTGAGCGTTCAGGCTCCGGTCAGTTTCTTTGGGTATCCAGACTCCGGTTATTACCTTGAGCGTTCAGGCTCTGGTCAGTTTCGTTGGGTATCCAGACTCCGGTTATTACGTTGAGCGTTCAGGCTCCTGTCAGGTTCATTGGATATCCAGACTTCGGTTATTACATTGAGCGTTCAGGCTCCGGTCAGTTTCGTTGGGTATCCAGACTCCGGTTATTACGTTGAGCGTTCAGGCTCCGGTCAATTTCTTTGGGTATCCAGACTCCGGTTATTACGTTGAGCGTTCAGGCTCCGGTCAATTTCGTTGGGTATCCAGACTTCGGTTATTACGTTGAGCGTTCAGGCTCCGGTCAGTTTCTTTGAGTATCCAGACTCCGGTTATTACCTTGAGCGTTCAGGCTCCGGTCAGTTTCGTTGGGTATCCAGACTCCGGTTATTACGTTGAGCGTTCAGGCTCCGGTCAGTTTCGTTGGGTATCCAGACTTCGGTTATTACGTTGAGTGTTCAGGCTCCGGTCAGTTTCTTTGAGTATCCAGACTCCGGTTATTACGTTGAGCGTTCAGGCTCCGGTCAGTTTCGTTGGGTATTCAGACTCCGGTTATTACATTGAGCGTTCAGGCTTCGGTCAGTTTCGTTTGGTATCCAGACTTCGGTTATTACGTTGAGCGTTCAGGCTCCGGTCAGTTTCGTTGGGTATCCAGACTCCGGTTTTTCGTTGAGCGTTCAGGCTCCGGTCAGTTTTGTTGGGTATCCAGACTCCGGTTTTTACGTTGAGCGTTCAGGCTCCGGTCAGTTTTGATGGGTATCCAGACTACGGTTATTACGTTGAGATAGCAGGCTCCGGTCAGTTTCGTTGGGTATCCAGACACCGGTTATTACGTTGAGCGTTCAGGCTCCGGTCAGTTTCGTTGGGTAACCAGACTCCGGTTATTTCGTTGAGCGTTCAGGCTCCGGTCAATTTTGTTGGGTATCCAGACTCCGGTTATTACGTTGAGATAGCAGGCTCCGGTAAGTTTCGTATGGTATCCAGACACCGGTTATTACGTTGAGCGTTCAGGCTCCGGTCAGTTTCTTTGGGTATCCAGACTCTGGTTATTACGTTGAGCGTTCAGGGTCCGGTCAGTTTCTTTGGGTATCCAGACTCCAGTTATTACATTGAGCGTTCAGGCTCCAGTCAGTTTTTTGAGTATCCAGACTTCGGTTATTACGTTGAACGTCCAGGCTCCGGTCAGTTTCTTTGGGTATCCAGACTCCGGTTATTACGTTGAGCATTCAGGCTCCGGTCAGTTTCGTTGGGTATCCAGACTCTGGTTATTACATTGAGCGTTCAGGCTCCGATCAGTTTCGTTGGGTATCCAGACTCCGGTTATTACGTTGAGCGTTCAGGCTCCGGTCAGTTTCTTTGAGTATCCAGACTCCGGTTATTACGTTGAGCGTTCAGGCTCCGGTCAGTTTCGTTGGGTATCCAGACTCCGGTTATTACGTTGAGCGTTCAGGCTCCGGTTAGTTTCGTTCGGTATCCAGACTCCGGTTTTTCGTTGAGCGTTCAGGCTCCGGTCAGTTTTGTTGGGTATCCAGACACCGGTTATTACGTTGAGCGTTCAGGCTCCGGTCAGTTTCGTTGGGTAACCAGACTCCGGTTATTTCATTGAGCGTTTAGGCTCCGGTCAGTTTCTTTGGGTATCCAGACTCCGGTTATTACGTTGAGCGTTCAGGCTCCGGTCAGTTTCGTTGGATATCCGGACTTCGTTTATTACATTGAGCGTTCAGGCTCCGGTCAGTTTCGTTGGGTATCCAGACTCCGGTTATTACGTTGAGCGTTCAGGCTCTGGTCAGTTTCTTTGGGTATCCAGACTCCGGTTATTACGTTGAGCGTTCAGGCTCCGGTCAGTTTCATTGGGTATCCAGACTTCGGTTATTACGTTGAGCGTTCAGGCTCCGGTCAGTTTCTTTGGGTATCCAGACTCCGGTTATTACCTTGAGCGTTCAGGCTCTGGTCAGTTTCGTTGGGTATCCAGACTCCGGTTATTACGTTGAGCGTTCAGGCTCCTGTCAGGTTCATTGGATATCCAGACTTCGGTTATTACATTGAGCGTTCAGGCTCCGGTCAGTTTCGTTGGGTATCCAGACTCCGGTTATTACGTTGAGCGTTCAGGCTCCGGTCAATTTCTTTGGGTATCCAGACTCCGGTTATTACGTTGAGCGTTCAGGCTCCGGTCAATTTCGTTGGGTATCCAGACTTCGGTTATTACGTTGAGCGTTCAGGCTCCGGTCAGTTTCTTTGAGTATCCAGACTCCGGTTATTACCTTGAGCGTTCAGGCTCCGGTCAGTTTCGTTGGGTATCCAGACTCCGGTTATTACGTTGAGCGTTCAGGCTCCGGTCAGTTTCGTTGGGTATCCAGACTTCGGTTATTACGTTGAGTGTTCAGGCTCCGGTCAGTTTCTTTGAGTATCCAGACTCCGGTTATTACGTTGAGCGTTCAGGCTCCGGTCAGTTTCGTTGGGTATTCAGACTCCGGTTATTACATTGAGCGTTCAGGCTTCGGTCAGTTTCGTTTGGTATCCAGACTTCGGTTATTACGTTGAGCGTTCAGGCTCCGGTCAGTTTCGTTGGGTATCCAGACTCCGGTTTTTCGTTGAGCGTTCAGGCTCCGGTCAGTTTTGTTGGGTATCCAGACTCCGGTTTTTACGTTGAGCGTTCAGGCTCTGGTCAGTTTTGATGGGTATCCAGACTACGGTTATTACGTTGAGATAGCAGGCTCCGGTCAGTTTCGTTGGGTATCCAGACACCGGTTATTACGTTGAGCGTTCAGGCTCCGGTCAGTTTCGTTGGGTAACCAGACTCCGGTTATTTCGTTGAGCGTTCAGGCTCCGGTCAATTTTGTTGGGTATCCAGACTCCGGTTATTACGTTGAGATAGCAGGCTCCGGTAAGTTTCGTATGGTATCCAGACACCGGTTATTACGTTGAGCGTTCAGGCTCCGGTCAGTTTCTTTGGGTATCCAGACTCTGGTTATTACGTTGAGCGTTCAGGGTCCGGTCAGTTTCTTTGGGTATCCAGACTCCAGTTATTACATTGAGCGTTCAGGCTCCAGTCAGTTTTTTGACTATCCAGACTTCGGTTATTACGTTGAACGTCCAGGCTCCGGTCAGTTTCTTTGGGTATCCAGACTCCGGTTATTACGTTGAGCATTCAGGCTCCGGTCAGTTTCGTTGGGTATCCAGACTCTGGTTATTACATTGAGCGTTCAGGCTCCGATCAGTTTCGTTGGGTATCCAGACTCCGGTTATTACGTTGAGCGTTCAGGCTCCGGTCAGTTTCTTTGAGTATCCAGACTCCGGTTATTACGTTGAGCGTTCAGGCTCCGGTCAGTTTCGTTGGGTATCCAGACTCCGGTTATTACGTTGAGCGTTCAGGCTCCGGTTAGTTTCGTTCGGTATCCAGACTCCGGTTTTTCGTTGAGCGTTCAGGCTCCGGTCAGTTTTGTTGGGTATCCAGACTCCGGTTTTTACGTTGAGCGTTCAGGCTCCGGTCAGTTTTGATGGGTATCCAGACTACGGTTATTACGTTGAGATAGCAGGCTCCGGTGAGTTTCGTTGGGTATCCAGACACCGGTTATTACGTTGAGCGTTCAGGCTCCGGTCAGTTTCGTTGGGTAACCAGACTCCGGTTATTTCGTTGAGCGTTCAGGCTCTGGTCAGTTTCTTTGGGTATCCAGACTCCGGTTATTACGTTGAGCGTTCAGGCTCTGGTCAGTTTCGTTGGGTATCCAGACTTCGGTTATTACGTTGAGCGTTCAGGCTCCGGTCAGTTTCGTTGGGTATCCAGACTCCGGTTATTACGTTGAGCGTTCAGGCTCCGGTCAGTTTCGTTGGGTATCCAGGGATCGGTTATTACGTTGAGCGTTCAGGATCCGGTCAGTTTCGTTGGATATCCAGACTTCGGTTATTACGTTGAGCGTTCAGGCTCCGGTCAGTTTCGTTGGGTATCCAGACTCCGGTTATTACGTTGAGCGTTCAGGCTCCGGTCAGTTTCGTTGGGTATCCAGACTCCGGTTTTTACGTTGAGCGTTCAGGCTCTGGTCAGTTTTGTTCGGTATCCAGACTCCTGTTATTATGTTGAGCATTCACGCT
This sequence comes from Lathyrus sativus, assembly GCA_963859935.3. Classification (NCBI taxonomy): domain Eukaryota; kingdom Viridiplantae; phylum Streptophyta; class Magnoliopsida; order Fabales; family Fabaceae; genus Lathyrus; species Lathyrus sativus. The sequence continues at coordinate 285,315 of CAWUDS030000653.1, read as the reverse complement.
CCAGTCAGTTTCGTTGGGTATCCAGACTTCGGTTATTACGTTGAGCGTTCAGGCTCCGGTCAGTTTCGTTGGGTATCCAGACTTCGGTTATTACGTTGAGCGTTCAGGCTCCGGTCAGTTTTGTTGGGTATCCAGACTCCGGTTTTTACGTTGAGCGTTCAGGCTCCGGTCAGTTTTGTTGGGTATCCAGACTCCGGTTATTACGTTGAGATAGCAGGCTCCGGTCAGTTTCGTTGGGTATCCAGACACCGGTTATTACGTTGAGCGTTCAGGCTCCGGGCAGTTTCGTTGGGTAACCAGACTCCAGTTATTTCATTGAGCGTTTAGGCTCCGGTCAGTTTCTTTGGGTATCCAGACTCCGGTTATTACGTTGAGCGTTCAGGCTCCGGTCAGTTTCGTTGGATATCCGGACTTCGGTTATTACATAGAGCGTTCAGGCTCCGGTCAGTTTCGTTGGGTATCCAGACTCCGGTTATTACGTTGAGCGTTCAGGCTCCAGTCAGTTTCTTTGGGTATCCAGACTCCGGTTATTACGTTGAGCGTTCAGGCTCCGGTCAGTTTCATTGGGTATCCAGACTTCGGTTATTACGTTGAGCGTTCAGGCTCCGGTCAGTTTCTTTGGGTATCCAGACTCCGGTTATTACCTTGAGCGTTCAGGCTCTGGTCAGTTTCGTTGGGTATCCAGACTCCGGTTATTACGTTGAGCGTTCAGGCTCCTGTCAGGTTCGTTGGATATCCAGACTTCGGTTATTACATTGAGCGTTCAGGCTCCGGTCAGTTTCGTTGGGTATCCAGACTCCGGTTATTACGTTGAGCGTTCAGGCTCCGGTCAATTTCTTTGGGTATCCAAACTCCGGTTATTACGTTGAGCGTTCAGGCTCCGGTCAATTTCGTTCGGTATCCAGACTTCGGTTATTACGTTGAGTGTTCAGGCTCCGGTCAGTTTCTTTGAGTATCCAGACTCCGGTTATTACGTTGAGCGTTCAGGCTCCGGTCAGTTTCGTTGGGTATCCAGACTCCGGTTATTACGTTGAGCGTTCAGGCTCCGGTCAGTTTCGTTGGGTATCCAGACTCCGGTTATTACATTGAGCGTTCAGGCTCCGGTCAGTTTCTTTGAGTATCCAGACTCCGGTTATTACGTTGAGTGTTCAGGCTCCGGTCAGTTTCGTTGGGTATCCAGACTCCGGTTATTACGTTGAGCGTTCAGGCTTCGGTCAGTTTCGTTTGGTATCCAGACTTCGGTTATTACGTTGAGCGTTCAGGCTCCGATCAGTTTCGTTGGGTATCCAGACTCCGGTTATTACGTTGAGCGTTCAGGCTCCGGTCAGTTTCTTTGAGTATCCAGACTCCGGTTATTACGTTGAGCGTTCAGGCTCCGGTCAGTTTCGTTGGGTATCCAGACTCCGGTTATTACGTTGAGCGTTCAGGCTCCGGTTAGTTTCGTTCGGTATCCAGACTCCGGTTTTTCGTTGAGCGTTCAGGCTCCGGTCAGTTTTGTTGGGTATCCAGACTCCGGTTTTTACGTTGAGCGTTCAGGCTCCGGTCAGTTTTGATGGGTATCCAGACTACGGTTATTACGTTGAGATAGCAGGCTCCGGTGAGTTTCGTTGGGTATCCAGACACCGGTTATTACGTTGAGCGTTCAGGCTCCGGTCAGTTTCGTTGGGTAACCAGACTCCGGTTATTTCGTTGAGCGTTCAGGCTCTGGTCAGTTTCTTTGGGTATCCAGACTCCGGTTATTACGTTGAGCGTTCAGGCTCTGGTCAGTTTCGTTGGGTATCCAGACTTCGGTTATTACGTTGAGCGTTCAGGCTCCGGTCAGTTTCGTTGGGTATCCAGACTCCGGTTATTACGTTGAGCGTTCAGGCTCCGGTCAGTTTCGTTGGGTATCCAGGGATCGGTTATTACGTTGAGCGTTCAGGATCCGGTCAGTTTCGTTGGATATCCAGACTTCGGTTATTACGTTGAGCGTTCAGGCTCCGGTCAGTTTCGTTGGGTATCCAGACTCCGGTTATTACGTTGAGCGTTCAGGCTCCGGTCAGTTTCGTTGGGTATCCAGACTCCGGTTTTTACGTTGAGCGTTCAGGCTCTGGTCAGTTTTGTTCGGTATCCAGACTCCTGTTATTATGTTGAGCATTCACGCTCCAGTCAGTTTCGTTGGGTATCCAGACTTCGGTTATTACGTTGAGCGTTCAGGCTCCGGTCAGTTTCGTTGGGTATCCAGACTTCGGTTATTACGTTGAGCGTTCAGGCTCCAGTCAGTTTTGTTGGGTATCCAGACTCCGGTTTTTACGTTGAGCGTTCAGGCTCCGGTCAGTTTTGTTGGGTATCCAGACTCCGGTTATTACGTTGAGATAGCAGGCTCCGGTCAGTTTCGTTGGGTATCCAGACACCGGTTATTACGTTGAGCGTTCAGGCTCCGGGCAGTTTCGTTGGGTAACCAGACTCCAGTTATTTCATTGAGCGTTTAGGCTCCGGTCAGTTTCTTTGGGTATCCAGACTCCGGTTATTACGTTGAGCGTTCAGGCTCCGGTCAGTTTCGTTGGATATCCGGACTTCGGTTATTACATTGAGCGTTCAGGCTCCGGTCAGTTTCGTTGGGTATCCAGACTCCGGTTATTACGTTGAGCGTTCAGGCTCCAGTCAGTTTCTTTGGGTATCCAGACTCCGGTTATTACGTTGAGCGTTCAGGCTCCGGTCAGTTTCATTGGGTATCCAGACTTCGGTTATTACGTTGAGCGTTCAGGCTCCGGTCAGTTTCTTTGGGTATCCAGACTCCGGTTATTACCTTGAGCGTTCAGGCTCTGGTCAGTTTCGTTGGGTATCCAGACTCCGGTTATTACGTTGAGCGTTCAGGCTCCTGTCAGGTTCGTTGGATATCCAGACTTCGGTTATTACATTGAGCGTTCAGGCTCCGGTCAGTTTCGTTGGGTATCCAGACTCTGGTTATTACGTTGAGCGTTCAGGCTCCGGTCAATTTCTTTGGGTATCCAAACTCCGGTTATTACGTTGAGCGTTCAGGCTCCGGTCAATTTCGTTCGGTATCCAGACTTCGGTTATTACGTTGAGTGTTCAGGCTCCGGTCAGTTTCTTTGAGTATCCAGACTCCGGTTATTACGTTGAGCGTTCAGGCTCCGGTCAGTTTCGTTGGGTATCCAGACTCCGGTTATTACGTTGAGCGTTCAGGCTCCGGTCAGTTTCGTTGGGTATCCAGACTCCGGTTATTACATTGAGCGTTCAGGCTCCGGTCAGTTTCTTTGAGTATCCAGACTCCGGTTATTACGTTGAGTGTTCAGGCTCCGGTCAGTTTCGTTGGGTATCCAGACTCCGGTTATTACGTTGAGCGTTCAGGCTTCGGTCAGTTTCGTTTGGTATCCAGACTTCGGTTATTATGTTGAGCGTTCAGTCTCCGGTCAGTTTCGTTGGGTATCCAGACTCCGGTTTTTCGTTGAGCGTTCAGGCTCCGGTCAGTTTTGTTGGGTATCCAGACTCCGGTTTTTACGTTGAGCGTTCAGGCTCTGGTCAGTTTTGATGGGTATCCAGACTACGATTATTACGTTGAGATAACAGGCTCCGGTCAGTTTCGTTGGGTATCCAGACACCGGTTATTACGTTGAGCGTTCAGGCTCCGGTCAGTTTCGTTGGGTAACCAGACTCCGGTTATTTCGTTGAGCGTTCAGGCTCCGGTCAGTTTTGTTGGGTATCCAGACTCCGGTTATTACGTTGAGATAGCAGGCTCTGGTAAGTTTCGTTGGGTATCCAGACACCGGTTATTACGTTGAGCGTTCAGGCTCCGGTCAGTTTCTTTGAGTATCCAGACTTCGGTTATTACGTTGAGCGTCCAGGCTCCGGTCAGTTTCTTTGGGTATCCAGACTCCGGTTATTACGTTGAGCATTCAGGCTCTGGTCAGTTTCGTTGGGTATCCAGACTCCGGTTATTACGTTGAGCGTTCAGGCTCCGATCAGTTTCGTTGGGTATCCAGACTCCGGTTATTACGTTGAGCGTTCAGGCTCCGGTCAGTTTCTTTGAGTATCCAGACTCCGGTTATTACGTTGAGCGTTCAGGCTCCGGTCAGTTTCGTTGGGTATCCAGACTCCGGTTATTACATTGAGCGTTCAGGCTCCGGTCAGTTTCGTTTGGTATCCAGAGTTCGGTTATTACGTTGAGCGTTCAGGCTCCGGTCTGTTTCGTTGGGTATCCAGACTCCGGTTTTTCGTTGAGCGTTCAGGCTCCGGTCAGTTTTGTTGGGTATCCAGACTCCGGTTTTTACGTTGAGCGTTCAGGCTCCGGTCAGTTTTGATGGGTATCCAGACTACGGTTATCACGTTGAGATAGCAGACTCCGGTCAGTTTCGTTGGGTATCCAGACACCGGTTATTTCGTTGAGCGTTCAGGCTCCGGTCAGTTTCGTTGGGTAACCAGACTCCGGTTATTTCGTTGAGCGTTCAGGCTCCGGTCAGTTTCTTTGGGTATCCAGACTCCGGTTATTACGTTGAGCGTTCAGGCTCTGGTCAGTTTGGTTGGTTACCCGGACTTCGGTTATTACATTGAGCGTTCAGGCTCCGGTCAGTTTTGTTGGGTATCCACACTCCGGTTATTACGTTGAGCGTTCAGGCTCCGGTCAGTTTCTTTGGGTATCCAGACTTCGGTTATTACGTTGAGCGTTCAGGCTCCGGTCAGTTTCGTTGGGTATCCAGACTTCGGTTATTACGTTGAGCGTTCAGGCTCCGGTCAGTTTCGTTGGGTATCCAGACTCCGGTTATTACGTTGAGCGTTCAGGCTCCTGTCAGGTTCGTTGGATATCCAGACTTCGATTATTACATTGAGCGTTCAGGCTCCGGTCAGTTTCGTTGGGTATCCAGACTCCGGTTATTACGTTGAGCGTTCAGGCTCCGGTCAATTTCTTTGGGTATCCAGACTCCGGTTATTACGTTGAGCGTTCAGGCTCCGGTCAATTTCGTTGGGTATCCAGACTTCGGTTATTACGTTGAGCGTTCAGGCTCCGGTCAGTTTCTTTGGGTATCCAGACTCCGGTTATTACGTTGAGCATTCAGGCTCTGGTCAGTTTCGTTGGGTATCCAGACTCCGGTTATTACGTTGAGCGTTCAGGCTCCGATCAGTTTCGTTGGGTATCCAGACTCCGGTTATTACGTTGAGCGTTCAGGCTCCGGTCAGTTTCTTTGAGTATCCAGACTCCGGTTATTACGTTGAGCGTTCAGGCTCCGGTCAGTTTCGTTGGGTATCCAGACTCCGGTTATTACGTTGAGCGTTCAGGCTCCGGTCAGTTTCGTTTGGTATCCAGAGTTCGGTTATTACGTTGAGCGTTCAGGCTCCGGTCAGTTTCGTTGGGTATCCAGACTCCGGTTTTTCGTTGAGCATTCAGGCTCCGGTCAGTTTTGTTGGGTATCCAGACTCCGGTTTTTACGTTGAGCGTTCAGGCTCCGGTCAGTTTTGATGGGTATCCAGACTACGGTTATTACGTTGAGATAGCAGGCTCCGGTCAGTTTCGTTGGGTATCCAGACACCGGTTATTACGTTGAGCGTTCAGGCTCCGGTCAGTTTCGTTGGGTAACCAGACTCCGGTTATTTCGTTGAGCGTTCAGGCACCGGTCAGTTTCTTTGGGTATCCAGACTCCGGTTATTACGTTGAGCGTTCAGGCTCTGGTCAGTTTCGTTGGTTACCCGGACTTCGGTTATCACATTGAGCGTTCAGGCTCCGGTCAGTTTCGTTGGGTATCCACACTCCGGTTATTACGTTGAGCGTTCAGGCTCCAGTCAGTTTCTTTGGGTATCCAGACTCCGGTTATTACGTTGAGCGTTCAGGCTCCGGTCAGTTTCGTTGGGTATCCAGACTTCGGTTATTACGTTGAGCGTTCAGGCTCCGGTCAGTTTCGTTGGGTATCCAGACTCCGGTTATTACGTTGAGCGTTCAGGCTCCTGTCAGTTTCTTTGGGTATCCAGACTTCGGTTATTACATTGAGCGTTCAGGCTCCGGTCAGTTTCGTTGGGTATCCAGACTCCGGTTATTACATTGAGCGTTCAGGCTCCGGTCAATTTCTTTGGGTATCCAGACTCCGATTATTACGTTGAGCGTTCAGGCTCCGGTCAATTTCGTTGGGTATCCAGACTTCGGTTATTACGTTGAGCGTTCAGGCTCCGGTCAGTTTCTTTGGGTATCCAGACTCCGGTTATTACGTTGAGCGTTTAGGCTCCGGTCAGTTTCATTGGGTATCCAGACTTCGGTTATTACGTTGAGCGTTCAGGCTCTGGTCAGTTTCGTTGGTTACCCGGACTCCGGTTATTACATTGAGCGTTCAGGCTCCGGTCAGTTTCGTTGGGTATCCACATTCCGGTTATTACGTTGAGCGTTCAGGCTCCTGTCAGTTTCTTTGGGTATCCAGACTTCGGTTATTACATTGAGCGTTCAGGCTCCGGTCAGTTTCGTTGGGTATCCAGACTCCGGTTATTACGTTGAGCGTTCAGGCTCCGGTCAATTTCTTTGGGTATCCAGACTCCGGTTATTACGTAGAGCGTTCAGGCTCCGGTCAATTTCGTTGGGTATCCAGACTTCGGTTATTACGTTGAGCGTTCAGGCTCCGGTCAGTTTCTTTGAGTATCCAGACTATGGTTATTACGTTGAGCGTTCAGGCTCCGGTCAGTTTCGTTGGGTATCCAGACTCCGGTTATTACGTTGAGCGTTCAGGCTCCGGTCAGTTTCGTTGGGTATCCAGACTTCGGTTATTACGTTGAGCGTTCAGGCTCCGGTCAGTTTCTTTGGGTATCCAGACTCCGGTTATTACGTTGAGCATTCAGGCTCTGGTCAGTTTCGTTGGGTATCCAGACTCCGGTTATTACGTTGAGCGTTCAGGCTCCGATCAGTTTCGTTGGGTATCCAGACTCCGGTTATTACGTTGAGCGTTCAGGCTCCGGTCAGTTTCTTTGAGTATCCAGACTCCGGTTATTACGTTGAGCGTTCAGGCTCCGGTCAGTTTCGTTGGGTATCCAGACTCCGGTTATTACGTTGAGCGTTCAGGCTCCGGTCAGTTTCGTTTGGTATCCAGAGTTCGGTTATTACGTTGAGCGTTCAGGCTCCGGTCAGTTTCGTTGGGTATCCAGACTCCGGTTTTTCGTTGAGCGTTCAGGCTCCGGTCAGTTTTGTTGGGTATCCAGACTCCGGTTTTTACGTTGAGCGTTCAGGCTCCGGTCAGTTTTGATGGGTATCCAGACTACGGTTATTACGTTGAGATAGCAGGCTCCGGTCAGTTTCGTTGGGTATCCAGACACCGGTTATTACGTTGAGCGTTCAGGCTCCGGTCAGTTTCGTTGGGTAACCAGACTCCAGTTATTTCGTTGAGCGTTCAGGCACCGGTCAGTTTCTTTGGGTATCCAGACTCCGGTTATTACGTTGAGCGTTCAGGCTCTGGTCAGTTTCGTTGGTTACCCGGACTTCGGTTATCACATTGAGCGTTCAGGCTCCGGTCAGTTTCGTTGGGTATCCACAACTCCGGTTATTACGTTGAGCGTTCAGGCTCCAGTCAGTTTCTTTGGGTATCCAGACTCCGGTTATTACGTTGAGCGTTCAGGCTCCGGTCAGTTTCGTTGGGTATCCAGACTTCGGTTATTACGTTGAGCGTTCAGGCTCCGGTCAGTTTCGTTGGGTATCCAGACTCCGGTTATTACGTTGAGCGTTCAGGCTCCTGTCAGTTTCTTTGGGTATCCAGACTTCGGTTATTACATTGAGCGTTCAGGCTCCGGTCAGTTTCGTTGGGTATCCAGACTCCGGTTATTACATTGAGCGTTCAGGCTCCGGTCAATTTCTTTGGGTATCCAGACTCCGATTATTACGTTGAGCGTTCAGGCTCCGGTCAATTTCGTTGGGTATCCAGACTTCGGTTATTACGTTGAGCGTTCAGGCTCCGGTCAGTTTCTTTGGGTATCCAGACTCCGGTTATTACGTTGAGCGTTTAGGCTCCGGTCAGTTTCATTGGGTATCCAGACTTCGGTTATTACGTTGAGCGTTCAGGCTCCGGTCAGTTTCTTTGGGTATCCAGACTCCGGTTATTACCTTGAGCATTCAGGCTCTGGTCAGTTTCGTTGGGTATCCAGACTCCGGTTATTACGTTGAGCGTTCAGGCTCCTGTCAGGTTCGTTGGATATCCAGACTTCGGTTATTACATTGAGCGTTCAGGCTCCGGTCAGTTTCGTTGGGTATCCAGACTCCGGTTATTACGTTGAGCGTTCAGGCTCCGGTCAATTTCTTTGGGTATCCAGACTCCGGTTATTACGTAGAGCGTTCAGGCTCCGGTCAATTTCGTTGGGTATCCAGACTTCGGTTATTACGTTGAGCGTTCAGGCTCCGGTCAGTTTCTTTGAGTATCCAGACTATGGTTATTACGTTGAGCGTTCAGGCTCCGGTCAGTTTCGTTGGGTATCCAGACTCCGGTTATTACGTTGAGCGTTCAGGCTCCGGTCAGTTTCGTTGGGTATCCAGACTTCGGTTATTACGTTGAGCGTTCAGGCTCCGGTCAGTTTCTTTGGGTATCCAGACTCCGGTTATTACGTTGAGCATTCAGGCTCTGGTCAGTTTCGTTGGGTATCCAGACTCCGGTTATTACGTTGAGCGTTCAGGCTCCGATCAGTTTCGTTGGGTATCCAGACTCCGGTTATTACGTTGAGCGTTCAGGCTCCGGTCAGTTTCTTTGAGTATCCAGACTCCGGTTATTACGTTGAGCGTTCAGGCTCCGGTCAGTTTCGTTGGGTATCCAGACTCCGGTTATTACGTTGAGCGTTCAGGCTCCGGTCAGTTTCGTTTGGTATCCAGAGTTCGGTTATTACGTTGAGCGTTCAGGCTCCGGTCAGTTTCGTTGGGTATCCAGACTCCGGTTTTTCGTTGAGCGTTCAGGCTCCGGTCAGTTTTGTTGGGTATCCAGACTCCGGTTTTTACGTTGAGCGTTCAGGCTCCGGTCAGTTTTGATGGGTATCCAGACTACGGTTATTACGTTGAGATAGCAGGCTCCGGTCAGTTTCGTTGGGTATCCAGACACCGGTTATTACGTTGAGCGTTCAGGCTCCGGTCAGTTTCGTTGGGTAACCAGACTCCGGTTATTTCGTTGAGCGTTCAGGCTCCGGTCAGTTTCTTTGGGTATCCAGACTCCGGTTATTACGTTGAGCGTTCAGGCTCTGGTCAGTTTCGTTGGTTACCCGGACTTCGGTTATCACATTGAGCGTTCAGGCTCCGGTCAGTTTCGTTGGGTATCCACACTCCGGTTATTACGTTGAGCGTTCAGGCTCCAGTCAGTTTCTTTGGGTATCCAGACTCCGGTTATTACGTTGAGCGTTCAGGCTCCGGTCAGTTTCGTTGGGTATCCAGACTTCGGTTATTACGTTGAGCGTTCAGGCTCCGGTCAGTTTCGTTGGGTATCCAGACTCCGGTTATTACGTTGAGCGTTCAGGCTCCTGTCAGTTTCTTTGGGTATCCAGACTTCGGTTATTACATTGAACGTTCAGGCTCCGGTCAGTTTCGTTGGGTATCCAGACTCCGGTTATTACATTGAGCGTTCAGGCTCCGGTCAATTTCTTTGGGTATCCAGACTCCGGTTATTACGTTGAGCGTTCAGGCTCCAAGCAATTTCGTTGGGTATCCAGACTTCGGTTATTACGTTGAGCGTTCAGGCTCCGGTCAGTTTCTTTGGGTATCCAGACTCCGGTTATTACGTTGAGCGTTTAGGCTCCGGTCAGTTTCATTGGGTATCCAGACTTCGGTTATTACGTTGAGCGTTCAGGCTCCGGTCAGTTTCTTTGGGTATCCAGACTCCGGTTATTACCTTGAGCGTTCAGGCTCTGGTCAGTTTCGTTGGGTATCCAGACTCCGGTTATTACGTTGAGCGTTCAGGCTCCTGTCAGGTTCGTTGGATATCCAGACTTCGGTTATTACATTGAGCGTTCAGGCTCCGGTCAGTTTCGTTGGGTATCCAGACTCCGGTTATTACGTTGAGCGTTCAGGCTCCGGTCAATTTCTTTGGGTATCCAGACTCCGGTTATTACGTAGAGCGTTCAGGCTCCGGTCAATTTCGTTGGGTATCCAGACTTCGGTTATTACGTTGAGCGTTCAGGCTCCGGTCAGTTTCTTTGAGTATCCAGACTATGGTTATTACGTTGAGCGTTCAGGCTCCGGTCAGTTTCGTTGGGTATCCAGACTCCGGTTATTACGTTGAGCGTTCAGGCTCCGGTCAGTTTCGTTGGGTATCCAGACTCCGGTTATTACGTTGAGCGTTCAGGCTCTGGTCAGTTTCTTTGAGATTCCAGACTCCGGTTATTACGTTGAGCGTTCAGGCTCCGGTCAGTTTCGTTGGGTATCCAGACTCCGGTTATTACGTTGAGCGTTCAGGCTTCGGTCAGTTTCGTTTGGTATCCAGACTTCGGTTATTACGTTGAGCGTTCAGGCTCCGGTCAGTTTCGTTGGGTATCCAGACTCCGGTTTTTCGTTGAGCGTTCAGGCTCCGGTCAGTTTTGTTGGGTATCCAGACTCCGGTTTTTACGTTGAGCGTTCAGGCTCCGGTCAGTTTTGATGGGTATCCAGACTACGGTTATTACGTTGAGGTAGCAGGATCCGGTCAGTTTCGTTGGGTATCCAGACACCGGTTATTACGTTGAGCGTTCAGGCTCCGGTCAGTTTCGTTGCGTAACCAGACTCCGGTTATTTCGTTGAGCGTTCAGGCTCCGGTCAGTTTTGTTGGGTATCCAGACTCCGGTTATTACGTTGAGATAGCAGGCTCTGGTAAGGTTCGTTGGGTATCCAGACACCGGTTATTACGTTGAGCGTTCAGGCTCCGGTCAGTTTCTTTGGGTATCCAGACTCCGGTTATTACGTTGAGCATTCAGGCTCCGGTCAGTTTCGTTGGGTATCCAGACTCCGGTTATTACGTTGAGCGTTCAGGCTCCGATCAGTTTCGTTGGGTATCCAGACTCCGGTTATTACGTTGAGCGTTCAGGCTCCGGTCAGTTTCTTTGAGTATCCAGACTCCGGTTATTACGTTGAGCGTTCAGGCTCCGGTCAGTTTCGTTGGGTATCCAGACTCCGGTTATTACGTTGAGCGTTCAGGCTCCGGTCAGTTTCGTTTGGTATCCAGAGTTCGGTTATTACGTTGAGCGTTCAGGCTCCGGTCAGTTTCGTTGGGTATCCAGACTCCGGTTTTTCGTTGAGCGTTCAGGCTCCGGTCAGTTTTGTTGGGTATCCAGACTCCGGTTTTTACGTTGAGCGTTCAGGCTCCGGTCAGTTTTGATGGGTATCCAGACTACGGTTATTACGTTGAGATAGCAGGCTCCGGTCAGTTTCGTTGGGTATCCAGACACCGGTTATTACGTTGAGCGTTCAGGCTCCGGTCAGTTTCGTTGGGTAACCAGACTCCGGTTATTTCGTTGAGCGTTCAGGCTCCGGTCAGTTTCTTTGGGTATCCAGACTCCGGTTATTACGTTGAGCGTTCAGGCTCCGGTCAGTTTCGTTGGTTACCCGGACTTCGGTTATTACATTGAGCGTTCAGGCTCCGGTCAGTTTCGTTGGGTATCCAGACTCCGGTTATTACGTTGAGCGTTCAGGCTCCTGTCAGGTTCGTTGGATATCCAGACTTCGGTTATTACATTGAGCGTTCAGGCTCCGGTCAGTTTCGTTGGGTATCCAGACTCCGGTTATTACGTTGAGCGTTCAGGCTCCGGTCAATTTCTTTGGGTATCCAGACTCCGGTTATTACGTTGAGCGTTCAGGCTCCGGTCAATTTTGTTGGGTATCCATACTTCGGTTATTACGTTGAGCGTTCAGGCTCCGGTCAGTTTCTTTGAGTATCCAGACTCCGGTTATTACGTTGAGCGTTCAGGCTCCGGTCAGTTTCGTTGGGTATCCAGACTCCGGTTTTTCGTTGAGCGTTCAGGCTCCGGTCAGTTTTGTTGGGTATCCAGACTCCGGTTTTTACGTTGAGCATTCAGGCTCCGGTCAGTTTTGATGGGTATCCAGACTACGGTTATTACGTTGAGATAGCAGGCTCCGGTCAGTTTCGTTGGGTATCCAGACACCGGTTATTACGTTGAGCGTTCAGGCTCCGGTCAGTTTCGTTGGGTAACCAGACTCCGGTTATTTCGTTGAGCGTTCAGGCTCCGGTCAGTTTCTTTGGGTATCCAGACTCCGGTTATTACGTTGAGCGTTCAGGCTCCGGTCAGTTTCGTTGGTTACCCGGACTTCGGTTATTACATTGAGCGTTCAGGCTCCGGTCAGTTTCGTTGGGTATCCAGACTCCGGTTATTACGTTGAGTGTTCAGGCTCCTGTCAGGTTCGTTGGATATCCAGACTTCGGTTATTACATTGAGCGTTCAGGCTCCGGTCAGTTTCGTTGGGTATCCAGACTCCGGTTATTACGTTGAGCGTTCAGGCTCCGGTCAATTTCTTTGGGTATCCAGACTCCGGTTATTACGTTGAGCGTTCAGGCTCCGGTCAATTTCGTTGGGTATCCATACTTCGGTTATTACGTTGAGCGTTCAGGCTCCGGTCAGTTTCTTTGAGTATCCAGACTCCGGTTATTACGTTGAGCGTTCAGGCTCCGGTCAGTTTCGTTGGGTATCCAGACTCCGGTTATTACGTTGAGCGTTCAGGCTCCGGTCAGTTTCGTTGGGTATCCAGACTCCGGTTATTACGTTGAGCGTTCAGGCTCCGGTCAGTTTCTTTGAGTATCTAGACTCCGGTTATTACGTTGAGCGTTCAGGCTCCGGTCAGTTTTGTTGGGTATCCAGACTCCGGTTATTACGTTGAGCGTTCAGGCTTCGGTCAGTTTTGTTTGGTATCCAGACTTCGGTTATTACGTTGAGCGTTCAGGCTCCGGTCAGTTTCGTTGGGTATCCAGACTCCGGTTTTTCGTTGAGCGTTCAGGCTCCGGTCAGTTTTGTTGGGTATCCAGACTCCTGTTTTTACTTTGAGCGTTCAGGCTCCGGTCAGTTTTGATGGGTATCCAGACTACGGTTATTACGTTGAGATAGCAGGCTCCGGTCAGTTTCGTTGGGTATCCAGACACTGGTTATTACGTTGAGCGTTCAGGCTCCGGTCAGTTTCGTTGGGTAACCAGACTCCGGTTATTTCGTTGAGCGTTCAGGCTCCGGTCAGTTTTGTTGGGTATCCAGACTCCGGTTATTACGTTGAGATAGCAGGCTCTGGTAAGTTTCGTTGGGTATCCAGACACCGGTTATTACGTTGAGCGTTCAGGCTCCGGTCAGTTTCTTTGAGTATCCAGACTTCGGTTATTACGTTGAGTGTCCAGGCTCCGGTCAGTTTCTTTGGGTATCCAGACTCCGGTTATTACGTTGAGCATTCAGGCTCCGGTCAGTTTCGTTGGGTATCCAGACTCCGGTTATTACGTTGAGCGTTCAGGCTCCGGTCAGTTTCGTTGGGTATCCAGACTCCGGTTATTACGTTGAGCGTTCAGGCTCCGGTCAGTTTCTTTGAGTATCCAGACTCCGGTTATTACGTTGAGCGTTCAGGCTCCGGTCAGTTTCGTTGGGTATCCAGACTCCGGTTATTACATTGAGCGTTCAGGCTCCGGTCAGTTTCGTTTGGTATCCAGAGTTCGGTTATTACGTTGAGCGTTCAGGCTCCGGTCAGTTTCGTTGGGTATCCAGACTCCGGTTTTTCGTTGAGCGTTCAGGCTCCGGTCAGTTTTGATGGGTATCCAGACTACGGTTATTACGTTGAGATAGCAGGCTCCGGTCAGTTTCGTTGGGTATCCAGACACCGGTTATTACGTTGAGCGTTCAGGCTCCGGTCAGTTTCGTTGGGTATTCAGACTCCGGTTATTTCGTTGAGCGTTCAGGCTCCGGTCAGTTTCTTTGGGTATCCAGACTCCGGTTATTACGTTGAGCGTTCAGGCTCTGGTCAGTTTCGTTGGTTACCCGGACTTCGGTTATTACATTGAGCGTTCAGGCTCCGGTCAGTTTCGTTGGGTATCCACACTCCGGTTATTACGTTGAGCGTTCAGGCTCCGGTCAGTTTCTTTGGGTATCCATACTCCGGTTATTACGTTGAGCGTTCAGGCTCCGGTCAGTTTCGTTGGGTATCCAGACTTCGGTTATTACGTTGAGCGTTTAGGCTCCGGTCAGTTTCGTTGGGTATCCAGACTCCGAATATTAGTTTGAGCGTTCAGGCTCCGGTCAGTTTCGTTGGGTATCCAGACTTCGGTTATTACGTTGAGCATTCAGGCTCCGGTCAGTTTCGTTGGATATCCAGACTTCGGTTATTTTGTTGAGCGTTCAGGCTCCGGTCAGTTTCGTTGGGTATCCAGACTCCGGTTATTACGTTGAGCGTTCAGGCTCCGGTCAGTTTCGTTGGGTATCCAGACTCTGGTTTTTACGTTGAGCGTTCAGGCTCCGGTCAGTTTTGTTCGGTATCCAGACTCCTGTTATTACGTTGAGCGTTCAGGCTCCAGTCAGTTTCGTTGGGTATCCAGACTTCGGTTATTACGTTGAGCGTTCAGGCTCCGGTCAGTTTCGTTGGGTATCCAGACTTCGGTTATTACGTTGAGCGTTCAGGCTCCGGTCAGTTTCTTTGGGTATCCAAACTCCGGTTATTACGTTGAGCGTTCAGGCTCCGGTCAGTTTCGTTGGGTATCCAGACTCCGGTTATTACGTTGAGCGTTCAGGCTCCGGTCAGTTTTGTTGGGTATCCAGACTCCGGTTATTACGTTGAGCGTTCAGGCTCTGGTCAGTTTCTTTGGGTATCCAGACTCCGGTTATTACGTTGAGTGTTCAGGCTCTGGTCAGTTTCGTTGGGTATCTAGACTCCGGTTATTACGTTGAGCGTTCAGGCTCCGGTCAGTTTCTTTGGGTATCCAGACTCCGGTTATTACGTTGAGCGTTCAGGCTCCGGTCAGTTTCGTTGGGTATCCAGACTTCGATTATTACGTTGAGCGTTCAGGCTCCGGTCAGTTTCTTTGGGTATCCAGACTCCGGTTATTACGTTGAGCGTTCAGGCTCTGGTCAGTTTCGTTGGGTATCCAGACTCCGGTTATTACGTTGAGCGTTCAGGCTCCGGTCAGTTTCGTTGGATATCCATACTTCGGTTATTACATTGAGCGTTCAGGCTCCGGTCAGTTTCGTTGGGTATCCAGACTCCGGTTATTACGTTGAGCGTTCAGGATCCATTCAATTTCGTTGGGTATCCAGACTCCGGTTATTACGTTGAACGTTCAGGTTCCGGTCAGTTTCGTTGGGTATCCAGACTCCGGTTATTACGTTGAGCGTTCAGGCTCCGGTCAGTTTTGTTGGGTATCCAGACTTCGGTTATTTTGTTGAGCGTTCAGGATCCGGTCAGTTTCGTTTGGTATCCAGACTTCGGTTATTACTTTGAGCGTTCAGGCTCCGGTCAGTTTCGATGGGTATCCAGACACCGGTTATTACGTTGAGCGTTCAGGCTCCGGTCAGTTTCGTTAGGTATCCAGACTCCGGTTATTACGTTGAGCGTTTAGGCTCCGGTCAGTTTTGTTGGGTATCCAGACTTCGGTTATTACGTTGAGTGTTCAGGCTCCGGTCAGTTTCTTTGGGTATCCAGACTCCGGTTATTACGTTGAGCGTTCAGGCTCCGATCAGTTTCGTTGGGTATCCAGACTCCGGTTATTACGTTGAGCGTTCAGGCTCCGGTCAGTTTCGTTGGGTATCCAGACTCCGGTTTTTCGTTGAGCGTTTAGGCTCCGGTCAGTTTTGTTGGGTATCCAGACTCCGGTTTTTACGTTGAGCATTCAGGCTCCAGTCAGTTTTGATGGGTATCCAGACTACGGTTATTACGTTGAGATAGCAGGCTCCGGTCAGTTTCGTTGGGTATCCAGACACAGGTTATTACGTTGAGCGTTCAGGCTCCGGTCAGTTTCGTTGGGTAACCAGACTCCGGTTATTTTGTTGAGCGTTCAGGCTCCGATCAGTTTTGTTGGGTATCCAGACTCCGGTTATTACGTTGAGATAGCAGGCTCTGGTAAGTTTCGTTGGGTATCTAGACACCGGTTATTACGTTGAGCGTTCAGGCTCTGGTCAGTTTCTTTGAGTATCCAGACTTCGGTTATTACGTTGAGCGTCCAGGCTCCGGTCAGTTTCTTTGGGTATCCAGACTCCGGTTATTACGTTGAACATTCAGGCTCCGGTCAGTTTCGTTGGGTATCCAGACTCCGGTTATTACGTTGAGCGTTCAGCCTCCGGTCAGTTTCGTTAGGTATCCAGACTCCGGTTATTACGTTGAGCGTTCAGGCTCCGGTCAGTTTCTTTGAGTATCCAGACTCCGGTTATTACGTTGAGCATTCAGGCTCCGGTCAGTTTCGTTGGGTATCCAGACTCCGGTTATTACATTGAGCGTTCAGGCTCCGGTCAGTTTCGTTTGGTATCCAGAGTTCGGTTATTACGTTGAGCGTTCAGGCTCTGGTCAGTTTCGTTGGGTATCCAGACTCCGGTTTTTCGTTGAGCGTTCAGGCTCCGGTCAGTTTTGATGGGTATCCAGACTACGGTTATTACGTTGAGATAGCAGGCTCCAGTCAGTTTCGTTGGGTATCCAGACACCGGTTATTACGTTGAGCGTTCATGCTCCGGTCAGTTTCGTTGGGTATTCAGACTCCGGTTATTTCGTTGAGCGTTCAGGCTCCGGTCAGTTTCTTTGGGTATCCAGACTCCGGTTATTACGTTGAGCATTCAGGCTCTGGTCAGTTTCGTTGGTTACCCGGACTTCGGTTATTACATTGAGCGTTTAGGCTCCGGTCAGTTTCGTTGGGTATCCACACTCCGGTTATTACGTTGAGCGTTCAGGCTCCGGTCAGTTTCTTTGGGTATCCAGACTCCGGTTATTACGTTGAGCGTTCAGGCTCCGGTCAGTTTCGTTGGGTATCCAGACTTCGGTTATTACCTTGAGCGTTTAGGCTCCGGTCAATTTCGTTGGGTATCCAGACTCCGGTTATTACGTTGAGCGTTCAGGCTCCGGTCAGTTTCGTTGGGTATCCAGACTTCGGTTATTACGTTGAGCATTCAGGCTCCGGTCAGTTTCGTTGGATATCCAGACATCGGTTATTACGTTGAGCGTTCAGGCTCCGGTCAGTTTCGTTGGGTATCCAGACTCCGGTTATTACGTTGAGCGTTCAGGCTCCGGTCAGTTTCGTTGGGTATCCAGACTCTGGTTTTTACGTTGAGCGTTCAGGCTCCGGTCAGTTTTGTTCGGTATCCAGACTCCTGTTATTACGTTGAGCGTTCAGGCTCCAGTCAGTTTCGTTGGGTATCCAGACTTCGGTTATTACGTTGAGCGTTCAGGCTCCGGTCAGTTTCGTTGGGTATCCAGACTTCGGTTATTATGTTGAGCGTTCAGGCTCCGGTCAGTTTCTTGGGGTATCCAGACTCCGGTTATTACGTTGAGCGTTCAGGCTCCGGTCAGTTTCGTTGGGTATCCAGACTCCGGTTATTACGTTGAGCGTTCAGGCTCCGGTCAGTTTCGTTGGGTATCCAGACTCCGGTTATTACGTTGAGCATTCAGGCTCTGGTCAGTTTCTTTGGGTATCCAGACTCCGGTTATTACGTTGAGTGTTCAGGCTCCGGTCAGTTTCGTTGGGTATCTAGACTCCGGTTATTACGTTGAGCGTTCAGGCTCCGGTCAGTTTCTTTGGGTATCCAGACTCCGGTTATTACGTTGAGCGTTCAGGCTCCGGTCAGTTTCGTTGGGTATCCAGACTTCGATTATTACGTTGAGCGTTCTGGCTCCGGTCAGTTTCTTTGGGTATCCAGACTCCGGTTATTACGTTGAGCGTTCAGGCTCTGGTCAGTTTCGTTGGGTATCCAGACTCCGGTTATTACGTTGAGCGTTCAGGCTCCGGTCAGTTTCGTTGGATATCCATACTTCGGTTATTACATTGAGCGTTCAGGCTCCGGTCAGTTTCGTTGGGTATCCAGACTCCGGTTATTACGTTGAGCGTTCAGGATCCATTCAATTTCGTTAGGTATCCAGACTCCGGTTATTACGTTGAACGTTCAGGCTCCGGTCAGTTTCGTTGGGTATCCAGACTCCGGTTATTACGTTGAGCGTTCAGGCTCCGGTCAGTTTCGTTGGGTATCCAGACTTCGGTTATTACGTTGAGCGTTTAGGCTCCGGTCAGTTTCGTTGGGTATCCAGACTCCGGTTATTAAGTTGAGAGTTCAGGCTCCGGTCAGTTTCGTTGGGTATCCATACTTCGGTTATTACGTTGAGCATTCAGGCCCCGGTCAGTTTCGTTGGATATCCAGACTTCGGTTATTACGTTGAGCGTTCAGGCTGCGGTCAGTTTCGTTGGGTATCCAGACTCTGGTTATTACGTTGAGCGTTCAGGCTCCGGTCAGTTTCGTTGGGTATCCAGACTCTGGTTTTTACGTTGAGCGTTCAGGCTCCGGTCAGTTTTGTTCGGTATCCAGACTCCTGTTATTACGTTGAGCGTTCAGGCTCCAATCAGTTTCGTTGGGTATCCAGACTTCGGTTATTACGTTGAGCGTTTAGGCTCCATTAAATTTCGTTGGGTATCCAGACTCTGGTTATTACGTTGAACATTCAGGCTCCGGTCAGTTTCGTTGGGTATCCAGTCTCTGGTTATTACGTTGAGCGTTTAGGCTCCGGTCAGTTTCGTTGGGTATCCAGACTCCTGTTATTACATTGAGCGTTCAGGCTCCAGTCAGTTTCGTTGGGTATCCAGACTCCGGTTATTACGTTGAGCGTTCAGGCTCCATTCAATTTCGTTGGGTATCCAGACTCCGGTTATTACGTTGAGCGTTCAGGCTCTGGTCAGTTTCGTTGGGTATCCAGACTCCGGTTATTACGTTGAGCGTTCAGGCTCCGGTCAGTTTCGTTGGATATCCAGACTTCGGTTATTACATTGAGCGTTCAGGCTCCGGTCAGTTTCGTTGGGTATCCAGACTCCGGTTATTACGTTGAGCGTTCAGGCTCCATTCAATTTCGTTGGGTATCCAGACTCCGGTTATTACGTTGAACGTTCAGGCTCCGGTCAGTTTCGTTGGATATCCAGACTCCGGTTATTACGTTGAGCGTTCAGGCTCCGGTCAGTTTCGTTGGGTATCCAGACTTCGGTTATTACGTTGAGCGTTCAGGCTCCGGTCAGTTTCGTTTGGTATCCAGACTTCGGTTATTACGTTGAGCGTTCAGGCTCCGGTCAGTTTCGTTGGGTATCCAGACTCCAGTTTTTCGTTGAGCGTTCAGGCTCCGGTCAGTTTTGTTGGGTATCCAGACTCCGGTTTTTACGTTGAGCGTTCAGGCTCCGGTCAGTTTTGTTGGGTATCCAGACTCCGGTTTTTACGTTGAGCGTTCAGGCTCCGGTAAGTTTTGTTGGGTATCCAGACTACGGTTATTACGTTGAGATAGCAGGCTCCGGTCAGTTTCGTTGGGTATTTAGACACCGATTATTACGTTGAGCGTTCAGGCTCCGGTCAGTTTCATTGGGTAACCAGACTCCGGTTATTTT
This sequence comes from Lathyrus sativus, assembly GCA_963859935.3. Taxonomy (NCBI): domain Eukaryota; kingdom Viridiplantae; phylum Streptophyta; class Magnoliopsida; order Fabales; family Fabaceae; genus Lathyrus; species Lathyrus sativus. Next base: position 265,819 of record CAWUDS030000653.1, on the reverse strand, counting down.
GTTGAGCATTCAGGCTCCGGTCAGTTTCTTTGGGTATCCAGACTCCGGTTATTACGTTGAGCGTTCAGGCTCCGGTCAGTTTCTTTGGATATCCAGACTCCGGTTATTACGTTGAGCGTTCAGGCTCCGGTCAGTTTCGTTGGGTATCTAGACTCCGGTTTTTCGTTGAGCGTTCAGGCTCCGGTCAGTTTTGTTGGGTATCCAGACTCCGGTTTTTACGTTGAGTGTTCAGGCTCCGGTCAGTTTTGATGGGTATCCAGACTACGGTTATTACGTTGAGCGTTCAGGCTCCGGTCAGTTTCTTTGGGTATCCGGACTCCGGTTATTACGTTGAGCGTTTAGGCTCCGGCCAGTTTCGTTGGGTATCCAGACTCCGGTTATTACGTTGAGCGTTCAGGCTCCGGTCAGTTTCGTTGGATATCCAGACTTCGGTTATTACGTTGAACGTTCAGGCTCCGGTCAGTTTCTTTGGGTATCCAGACTCCGGTTATTACGTTGAGCGTTCAGGCTCCGGTCAGTTTCTTTGGGTATCCAGACTCCGGTTATTACGTTGAGCGTTCAGGCTCCGGTTAGTTTCGTTGGGTATCCAGACTGCTGTTATTACGTGGAGTGTTCAGGCTCCGGTCAGTTTCTTTGGGTATCCAGACTCCGGTTATTACGTTGAGCGTTCAGACTCTGGTCAGTTTCGTTGGGTATCAAGACTCCGGTTATTACTTTGAGCGTTCAGGCTCCAGTCAGTTTCGTTGAGTATCCAGATTTCGGTTATTACGTTGAGCGTTCAGGCTCCATTCAATTTCGTTGGGTATCCAGACTCCGGTTATTACGTTGAACGTTCAGGCTCCGGTCAGTTTCGTTAGGTATCCAGACACTGGTTATTACGTTGAGCGTTTAGGCACCGGTCAGTTTCGTTGGGTATCCAGACTTCGGTTATTACGTTGAGCGTTCAGGCTCCAGTCAGTTTCTTTGGGTATCCAGACTCCGGTTATTACGTTGAGCGTTCAGGCTCCGGTCAGTTTCGTTGGGTATCCAGACTCCGGTTATTACGTTGAGCGTTCAGGCTCCGGTCAGTTTCGTTGGATATCCAGACTTCGGTTATTACATTGAGCGTTCAGGCTCCGGTCAGTTTCGTTGGGTATCCAGACTCCGGTTATTACGTTGAGCGTTCAGGCTCCGGTAAGTTTCTTTGGGTATCCAGACTCCGGTTATTACGTTGAGCGTTCAGGCTCCCGTCATTTTCGTTGGGTATCCAGACTCCGGTTACTACGTTGAGCGTTCAGGCTCCGGTCAGTTTCGTTTGGTATCCAGACTTCGGTTATTACGTTGGGCGCTCAGGCTCCGGTCAGTTTCGTTGGGTATCCAGACTCCGGTTTTTCGTTGAGCGTTTAGGCTCCAGTCAGTTTCGTTGGGTATCCAGACTCCGGTTTTTACGTTGAGCGTTCAGGCTCCGGTCAGTTTTATTGGGTATCCAGACTCCGGTTATTACGTTGAGACAGCAGGCTCCGGTCAGTTTCGTTGGGTATCCAGACACCGGTTATTACGTTGAGCGTTCAGGCTCCGGTCAGTTTCGTTAGGTATCCAGACTCCGGTTATTACGTTGAGCGTTCAGGCTCCGGTCAGTTTCTTTGGGTATCCAGACTCCGGTTATTACGTTGAGCGTTCAGGCTCCGGTCAGTTTCGTTGGGTATCCAGACTTCGGTTATTACGTTGAGCGTTCAGGCTCCGGTCAGTTTCTTTGGGTATCCGGACTCCGGTTATTACGTTGAGCGTTCAGGCTCTGGTCAGTTTCGTTGGGTATCCAGACTCCGGTTAGTACGTTGAGCGTTCAGGCTCCGGTCAGTTTCGTTGGATATCCAGACTTCGGTTATTACATTGAGCGTTCAGGCTCCGGTCAGTTTCGTTGGGTATCCAGACTCCAGTTATTACGTTGAGCGTTCAGGCTCCGGTCAGTTTCTTTGGGTATCCAGACTCCGGTTATTACGTTGAGCGTTCAGGCTCCGGTTAGTTTCGTTGGGTATCCAGACTTCGGTTATTACGTTGAGCGTTCAGGCTCCGGTCAGTTTCTTTGGGTATCCAGACTCCGGTTATTACGTTGAGCGTTCAGGCTCTGGTCAGTTTCGTTGGGTATCCAGACTCCGGTTATTATGTTGAGCTTTCCGGCTCCAGTCAGTTTCGTTAGGTATCCAGACACTGGTTATTACGTTGAGCGTTCAGGCTCCGGTCAGTTTCGTTTGGTATCCAGACTTCGGTATTACGTTGAGCGTTCAGGCTCCGGCCAGTTTCGTTGGGTATCCAGACTCCGGTTATTACGTTGAGCGTTCAGGCTCCATTTAACTTTGTTGGGTATCCAGATTCCGGTTAGTACGTTGAACGTTCAGGCTCCGGTCAGTTTTGTTGGGTATCCAGACTCCGGTTATTACGTTGAACGTTCAGGCTCCGGTCAGTTTCGTTGGGTATCCAGACTCCGGTTATTACGTTGAGCGTTCAGGCTCCGGTCAGTTTCTTTGGGTATCCAGACTCCGGTTATTACGTTGAGCGTTCAGGCTCCGGTCAGTTTCGTTGGGTATCCAGACTTCGGTTATTACGTTGAGCGTTCAGGCTCCGGTCAGTTTCTTTGGGTATCCAGACTCCGGTTATTACGTTGAGCGTTCAGACTCCGGTCAGTTTCGTTGGGTATCCAGACTCCGGTTATTACGTTGAGCGTTCAGGCTCCGGTCAGTTTCGTTGAGTATCCAGATTTCGGTTATTACGTTGAGCGTTCAGGCTCCATTCAATTTCTTTGGGTATCCAGACTCCTATTATTACGTTGAACGTTCAGGCTCCGGTCAGTTTCGTTGGGTATCCAGACACCGGTTATTACGTTGAGCGTTTAGGCACCGGTCAGTTTCGTTGGGTATCCAGACTCTGGTTATTACGTTGAGCGTTCAGGCTCCGGTCAGTTTCGTTGGGTATCCAGACTTCGGTTATTACGTTGAGCGTTCAGGCTCCGGTCAGTTTCTTTGGGCATCCAGACTCCGGTTATTACGTTGAGCGTTCAGGCTCTGGTCAGGTTCGTTGGGTATCCAGACTCCGGTTATTACATTTAGCGTTCAGGCTCCGGTCAGTTTCGTTGGATATCCAGACTTCGGTTATTACATTGAGCGTTCAGGCTCCGGTCAGTTTCGTTGGGTATCCAGACTCCGGTTATTACGTTGAGCGTTCAGGCTCCGGTAAGTTTCTTTGGGTATCCAGACTCCGGTTATTACGTTGAGCGTTCAGGCTCCCGTCATTTTCGTTGGGTATCCAGACTCCGGTTATTACGTTGAGCGTTCAGGCTCCGGTCAGTTTCGTTTGGTATCCATACTTCGGTTATTACGTTGGGCGCTCAGGCTCCGGTCAGTTTCGTTGGGTATCCAGACTCCGGTTTTTCGTTGAGCGTTCAGGCTCCAGTCAGTTTCGTTGGGTATCCAGACTCTGGTTTTTACGTTGAGCGTTCAGGCTCCGGTCAGTTTTTTTGGGTATCCAGACTCCGGTTATTACGTTGAGACAGCAGGCTCCGGTCAGTTTCGTTGGGTATCCAGACACCGGTTATTACGTTGAGCAATCAGGCTCCAGTCAGTTTCGTTAGGTATCCAGACTCCGGTTATTACGTTGAGCGTTCAGGCTCCGGTCAGTTTCTTTGGGTATCCAGACTCCGGTTATTACGTTGAGCGTTCAGGCTCCGGTCAGTTTCGTTGGGTATCCAGACTTCGGTTATTACGTTGAGCGTTCAGGCTCCGGTCAGTTTCTTTGGGTATCCAGACTCCGGTTATTACGTTGAGCGTTCAGACTCCGGTCAGTTTCGTTGGGTATCCAGACTCCGGTTATTATGTTGAGCGTTCAGGCTCCGGTCAGTTTCGTTGAGTATCCAGATTTCGGTTATTACGTTGAGCGTTCAGGCTCCATTCAATTTCGTTGGGTATCCAGACTCCGGTTATTACGTTGAACATTCAGGCTCCGGTCAGTTTCATTGGGTATCTAGACACCGGTTATTACATTGACCGTTTAGGCACCGGTCAGTTTCGTTGGGTATCCAGACTCTGGTTATTACGTTGAGCGTTCAGGCTCCGATCAGTTTCGTTGGGTATCCAGACTTCGGTTATTACGTTGAGCGTTCAGGCTCCGGTCAGTTTCTTTGGGTATCCAGACTCCGGTTATTACGTTGAGCGTTCAGGCTCTGGTCGGTTTCATTGGGTATCCAGACTCCGGTTATTACGTTGAGCGTTCAGGCTCCGGCCAGTTTCGTTGGATATCCAGACTTCGGTTATTACATTGAGCGTTCAGGCTCCGGTCAGTTTCGTTGGGTATCCAGACTCCGGTTATTACGTTGAGCGTTCAGGCTCCGGTAAGTTTCTTTGGGTATCCAGACTCCGGTTATTACGTTGAGCGTTCAGGCTCCGGTAAGTTTCGTTGGGTATCCAGACTTCGGTTATTACGTTGAGCGTTCAGGCTCCGGTCAGTTTCTTTGGGTATCCAGACTCCGGTTATTACGTTGAGCGTTCAGGCTCTGGTCAGTTTCGTTGGGTATCCAGACTCCGGTTATTATGTTGAGCGTTCCGGCTCCAGTCAGTTTCGTTAGGTATCCAGACACCGGTTATTACGTTGAGCGTTCAGGCTCCGGTCAGTTTCGTTTGGTATCCAGACTTCGGTATTACGTTGAGCGTTCAGGCTCCGGCCAGTTTCGTTGGGTATCCAGACTCCGGTTATTACGTTGAGCGTTCAGGCTCCATTCAATTTCGTTGGGTATCCAGACTCCGGTTATTACGTTGAACGTTCAGGCTCCGGTCAGTTTCGTTGGGTATCCAGACTCCGGTTATTACGTTGAGCGTTCAGGCTCCGGTCAGTTTCGTTGGATATCTAGACTTCGGTTATTACGTTGAGCGTTCAGGCTCCGGTCAGTTTCTTTGGGTATCTAGACTCCGGTTATTACGTTGAGCGTTCAGGGTCCGGTCAGTTTCGTTGGGTATCCAGACTCCGGTTATTACGTTGAGCGTTCAGGCTCCGGTCAGTTTTATTGAGTATCCAGATTCCGGTTATTACGTTGAGCGTTCAGGCTCCGGTCAGTTTCGTTGAGTATCCAGATTCCGGTTATTACGTTGAGCGTTCAGGCTCCGGTCAGTTTCTTTGGGTATCCAGACTCCGGTTATTACGTTGAGCGTTCAGGCTCCGGTTAGTTTCGTTGGGTATCCAGACTTCGGTTATTACGTTGAGCGTTCAGGCTCCGGTTAGTTTCTTTGGGTATCCAGACTCCGGTTATTACGTTGAGCGTTCAGGCTCTGGTCAGTTTCGTTGGGTATCCAGACTTCGGTTATTACGTTGAGCGTTCAGGCTCCGGTTAGTTTCTTTGGGTATCCAGACTCTGGTTATTACGTTGAGCGTTCAGGCTCTGGTCAGTTTCGTTGGGTATCCAGACTCCGGTTATTATGTTGAGCGTTCCGGCTCCAGTCAGTTTCGTTAGGTATCCAGACACCGGTTATTACGTTGAGCGTTCAGGCTCCGGTCAGTTTCGTTTGGTATCCAGACTTCGGTATTACGTTGAGCGTTCAGGCTCCGGCCAGTTTCGTTGGGTATCCAGACTCCAGTTATTACGTTGAGCGTTCAGGCTCCATTCAATTTTGTTGGGTATCCAGACTCCGGTTATTACGTTGAACGTTCAGGCTCCGTTCAGTTTCGTTGGGTATCCAGACTCCGGTTATTACGTTGAGCGTTCAGGCTCCGGTTAGTTTCGTTGGGTATCCAGACTTCGGTTATTACGTTGAGCGTTCAGGCTCCGGTCAGTTTCTTTGGGTATCCAGACACCGGTTATTACGTTGAGCGTTCAGGCTCCGGTCAGTTTCGTTAGGTATCCAGGCTCCGGTTATTACGTTGAGCGTTCAGGCTCCGGTCAGTTTCGTTGGGTATCTAGACTTCGGTTATTACGTTGAGCGTTCAGGCTCCGGTCAGTTTCTTTGGGTATCTAAACTCCGGTTATTACGTTGAGCGTTCAGGGTCCGGTCAGTTTCGTTGGGTATCCAGACTCCGGTTATTACGTTGAGCGTTCAGGCTCCGGTCAGTTTTATTGAGTATCCAGATTCCGGTTATTACGTTGAGCGTTCAGGCTCCGGTCAGTTTCGTTGAGTATCCAGATTTCGGTTATTACGTTGAGCGTTCAGGCTCCGGTCAGTTTCTTTGGGTATCCAGACTCCGGTTATTACGTTGAGCGTTCAGGCTCCGGTTAGTTTCGTTGGGTATCCAGACTTCGGTTATTACGTTGAGCGTTCAGGCTCCGGTTAGTTTCTTTGGGTATCCAGACTCCGGTTATTACGTTGAGCGTTCAGGCTCTGGTCAGTTTCGTTGGGTATCCAGACTTCGGTTATTACGTTGAGCGTTCAGGCTCCGGTTAGTTTCTTTGGGTATCCAGACTCTGGTTATTACGTTGAGCGTTCAGGCTCTGGTCAGTTTCGTTGGGTATCCAGACTCCGGTTATTATGTTGAGCGTTCCGGCTCCAGTCAGTTTCGTTAGGTATCCAGACACCGGTTATTACGTTGAGCGTTCAGGCTCCGGTCAGTTTCGTTTGGTATCCAGACTTCGGTATTACGTTGAGCGTTCAGGCTCCGGCCAGTTTCGTTGGGTATCCAGACTCCGGTTATTACGTTGAGCGTTCAGGCTCCATTCAATTTTGTTGGGTATCCAGACTCCGGTTATTACGTTGAACGTTCAGGCTCCGTTCAGTTTCGTTGGGTATCCAGACTCCGGTTATTACGTTGAGCGTTCAGGCTCCGGTTAGTTTCGTTGGGTATCCAGACTTCGGTTATTACGTTGAGCGTTCAGGCTCCGGTCAGTTTCTTTGGGTATCCAGACACCGGTTATTACGTTGAGTGTTCAGGCTCCGGTCAGTTTCGTTAGGTATCCAGGCTCCAGTTATTACGTTGAGCGTTCAGGCTCCGGTCAGTTTCTTTGGGTATCCAGACTCCGGTTATTACGTTGAGCGTTCAGGCTCCGGTCAGTTTCGTTGGGTATCCAGACTTCGGTTATTACGTTGAGCGTTCAGGCTCCGGTCAGTTTCTTTGGGTATCCAGACTCCGGTTATTACGTTGAGCGTTCAGGGTCCGGTCAGTTTCGTTGGGTATCCAGACTCCGGTTATTACGTTGAGCATTCAGGCTCCGGTCAGTTTTATTGAGTATCCAGATTCCGGTTATTAAGTTGAGCGTTCAGGCTCCGGTCAGTTTCGTTGAGTATCCAGATTCCGATTATTACGTTGAGCGTTCAGGCTCCGGTCAGTTTCTTTGGGTATCCAGACTCCGGTTATTACGTTGAGCGTTCAGGCTCCGGTTAGTTTCGTTGGGTATCCAAACTTCGGTTATTACGTTGAGCGTTCAGGCTCCGGTCAGTTTCTTTGGGTATCCAGACTCCGGTTATTACGTTGAGCGTTCAGGCTCTGGTCAGTTTCGTTGGGTATCCAGACTCCGGTTATTATGTTGAGCGTTCCGGCTCCAGTCAGTTTCATTAGGTATCCAGACACTAGTTATTACGTTGAGCGTTCAGGCTCCGGTCAGTTTCGTTTGGTATCCAGACTTCGGTATTACGTTGAGCGTTCAGGCTCCGGCCAGTTTCGTTGGGTATCCAGACTCCGGTTATTACGTTGAGCGTTCAGGCTCCGGTCAGTTTCTTTGGGTATCCAGACACCGGTTATTACGTTGAGCGTTCAGGCTCCGGTCAGTTTCGTTAGGTATCCAGGCTCCGGTTATTACGTTGAGCGTTCAGGCTCCGGTCAGTTTCGTTGGGTATCTAGACTTCGGTTATTACGTTGAGCGTTCAGGCTCCGGTCAGTTTCTTTGGGTATCTAAACTCCGGTTATTACGTTGAGCGTTCAGGGTCCGGTCAGTTTCGTTGGGTATCCAGACTCCGGTTATTACGTTGAGCGTTCAGGCTCCGGTCAGTTTTATTGAGTATCCAGATTCCGGTTATTACGTTGAGCGTTCAGGCTCCGGTCAGTTTCGTTGAGTATCCAAATTTCGGTTATTACGTTGAGCGTTCAGGCTCCGGTCAGTTTCTTTGGGTATCCAGACTCCGGTTATTACGTTGAGCGTTCAGGCTCCGGTTAGTTTCGTTGGGTATCCAGACTTCGGTTATTACGTTGAGCGTTCAGGCTCCGGTTAGTTTCTTTGGGTATCCAGACTCCGGTTATTACGTTGAGCGTTCAGGCTCTGGTCAGTTTCGTTGGGTATCCAGACTTCGGTTATTACGTTGAGCGTTCAGGCTCCGGTTAGTTTCTTTGGGTATCCAGACTCTGGTTATTACGTTGAGCGTTCAGGCTCTGGTCAGTTTCGTTGGGTATCCAGACTCCGGTTATTATGTTGAGCGTTCCGGCTCCAGTCAGTTTCGTTAGGTATCCAGACACCGGTTATTACGTTGAGCGTTCAGGCTCCGGTCAGTTTCGTTTGGTATCCAGACTTCGGTATTACGTTGAGCGTTCAGGCTCCGGCCAGTTTCGTTGGGTATCCAGACTCCGGTTATTACGTTGAGCGTTCAGGCTCCATTCATTTTTGTTGGGTATCCAGACTCCGGTTATTACGTTGAACGTTCAGGCTCCGTTCAGTTTCGTTGGGTATCCAGACTCCGGTTATTACGTTGAGCGTTCAGGCTCCGGTTAGTTTCGTTGGGTATCCAGACTTCGGTTATTACGTTGAGCGTTCAGGCTCCGGTCAGTTTCTTTGGGTATCCAGACACCGGTTATTACGTTGAGTGTTCAGGCTCCGGTCAGTTTCGTTAGGTATCCAGGCTCCAGTTATTACGTTGAGCGTTCAGGCTCCGGTCAGTTTCTTTGGGTATCCAGACTCCGGTTATTACGTTGAGCGTTCAGGCTCCGGTCAGTTTCGTTGGGTATCCAGACTTCGGTTATTACGTTGAGCGTTCAGGCTCCGGTCAGTTTCTTTGGGTATCCAGACTCCGGTTATTACGTTGAGCGTTCAGGGTCCGGTCAGTTTCGTTGGGTATCCAGACTCCGGTTATTACGTTGAGCATTCAGGCTCCGGTCAGTTTTATTGAGTATCCAGATTCCGGTTATTAAGTTGAGCGTTCAGGCTCCGGTCAGTTTCGTTGAGTATCCAGATTCCGATTATTACGTTGAGCGTTCAGGCTCCGGTCAGTTTCTTTGGGTATCCAGACTCCGGTTATTACGTTGAGCGTTCAGGCTCCGGTTAGTTTCGTTGGGTATCCAAACTTCGGTTATTACGTTGAGCGTTCAGGCTCCGGTCAGTTTCTTTGGGTATCCAGACTCCGGTTATTACGTTGAGCGTTCAGGCTCTGGTCAGTTTCGTTGGGTATCCAGACTCCGGTTATTATGTTGAGCGTTCCGGCTCCAGTCAGTTTCATTAGGTATCCAGACACTAGTTATTACGTTGAGCGTTCAGGCTCCGGTCAGTTTCGTTTGGTATCCAGACTTCGGTATTACGTTGAGCGTTCAGGCTCCGGCCAGTTTCGTTGGGTATCCAGACTCCGGTTATTACGTTGAGCGTTCAGGCTCCATTTAATTTCGTTGGGTATCCAGACTCCGGTTATTACGTTGAACGTTCAGGCTCCGGTCAGTTTCGTTGGGTATCCAGACTCCGGTTATTACGTTGAACGTTCAGGCTCCGGTCAGTTTCGTTGGGTATCCAGACTCCGGTTATTACGTTGAGCGTTCAGACTCCGGTCAGTTTCTTTGGGTATCCAGACTCCGGTTATTACGTTGAGCGTTCAGGCTCCGGTCAGTTTCGTTGGGTATCCAGACTTCGGTTATTACGTTGAGCGTTCAGGCTCCGGTCAGTTTCTTTGGGTATCTAGACTCCGGTTATTACGTTGAGCGTTCAGACTCCGGTCAGTTTCGTTGGGTATCCAGACTCCGGTTATTACATTGAGCGTTCAGGCTCCGGTCAGTTTTATTGAGTATCCAGATTCCGGTTATTACGTTGAGCGTTCAGGCTCCGGTCAGTTTCGTTGGGTATCCAGACTTCGGTTATTGCGTTGAGCGTTCAGGCTCCGGTCAGTTTCTTTGGGCATCCAGACTCCGGTTATTACGTTGAGCGTTCAGGCTCTGGTCAGTTTCGTTGGGTATCCAGACTCCGGTTATTACGTTGAGCGTTCAGGCTCCGGTCAGTTTCGTTGGATATCCAGACTTCGGTTATTACATTGAGCGTTCAGGCTCCGGTCAGTTTCTTTGGGTATCCAGACTCCGGTTATTACGTTGAGCGTTCAGGCTCCATTTAATTTCGTTGGGTATCCAGACTCCGGTTATTACGTTGAACGTTCAGGCTCCGGTCAGTTTCGTTGGGTATCCAGACTCCGGTTATTACGTTGAACGTTCAGGCTCCGGTCAGTTTCGTTGGGTATCCAGACTCCGGTTATTACGTTGAGCGTTCAGACTCCGGTCAGTTTCTTTGGGTATCCAGACTCCGGTTATTACGTTGAGCGTTCAGGCTCCGGTCAGTTTCGTTGGGTATCCAGACTTCGGTTATTACGTTGAGCGTTCAGGCTCCGGTCAGTTTCTTTGGGTATCTAGACTCCGGTTATTACGTTGAGCGTTCAGACTCCGGTCAGTTTCGTTGGGTATCCAGACTCCGGTTATTACATTGAGCGTTCAGGCTCCGGTCAGTTTTATTGAGTATCCAGATTCCGGTTATTACGTTGAGCGTTCAGGCTCCGGTCAGTTTCGTTGGGTATCCAGACTTCGGTTATTGCGTTGAGCGTTCAGGCTCCGGTCAGTTTCTTTGGGCATCCAGACTCCGGTTATTACGTTGAGCGTTCAGGCTCTGGTCAGTTTCGTTGGGTATCCAGACTCCGGTTATTACGTTGAGCGTTCAGGCTCCGGTCAGTTTCGTTGGATATCCAGACTTCGGTTATTACATTGAGCGTTCAGGCTCCGGTCAGTTTCTTTGGGTATCCAGACTCCGGTTATTACGTTGAGCGTTCAGACTCCGGTCAGTTTCGTTGGGTATCCAGACTCCGGTTATTACGTTGAGCGTTCAGGCTCCGGTCAGTTTCGTTGAGTATCCAGATTTCGGTTATTACGTTGAGCGTTCAGGCTCCATTCAATTTCGTTGGGTATCCAGACTCCGGTTATTACGTTGAACGTTCAGGCTCCGGTCAGTTTCATTGGGTATCCAGACACCGGTTATTACGTTGAGCGTTTAGGCACCGGTCAGTTTCGTTGGGTATCCAGACTCTGGTTATTACGTTGAGCGTTCAGGCTCCGGTCAGTTTCGTTGGGTATCCGGACTTCGGTTATTACGTTGAGCGTTCAGGCTCCGGTCAGTTTCTTTGGGTATCCAGACTCCGGTTATTACGTTGAGCGTTCAGGCTCTGGTCAGTTTCGTTGGGTATCCAGACTCCGGTTATTATGTTGAGCGTTCCGGCTCCAGTCAGTTTCATTAGGTATCCAGACACTAGTTATTACGTTGAGCGTTCAGGCTCCGGTCAGTTTCGTTTGGTATCCAGACTTCGGTATTACGTTGAGCGTTCAGGCTCCGGCCAGTTTCGTTGGGTATCCAGACTCCGGTTATTACGTTGAGCGTTCAGGCTCCATTTAATTTCGTTGGGTATCCAGACTCCGGTTATTACGTTGAACGTTCAGGCTCCGGTCAGTTTCGTTGGGTATCCAGACTCCGGTTATTACGTTGAACGTTCAGGCTCCGGTCAGTTTCGTTGGGTATCCAGACTCCGGTTATTACGTTGAGCGTTCAGACTCCGGTCAGTTTCTTTGGGTATCCAGACTCCGGTTATTACGTTGAGCGTTCAGGCTCCGGTCAGTTTCGTTGGGTATCCAGACTTCGGTTATTACGTTGAGCGTTCAGGCTCCGGTCAGTTTCTTTGGGTATCTAGACTCCGGTTATTACGTTGAGCGTTCAGACTCCGGTCAGTTTCGTTGGGTATCCAGACTCCGGTTATTACATTGAGCGTTCAGGCTCCGGTCAGTTTTATTGAGTATCCAGATTCCGGTTATTACGTTGAGCGTTCAGGCTCCGGTCAGTTTCGTTGGGTATCCAGACTTCGGTTATTGCGTTGAGCGTTCAGGCTCCGGTCAGTTTCTTTGGGCATCCAGACTCCGGTTATTACGTTGAGCGTTCAGGCTCTGGTCAGTTTCGTTGGGTATCCAGACTCCGGTTATTACGTTGAGCGTTCAGGCTCCGGTCAGTTTCGTTGGATATCCAGACTTCGGTTATTACATTGAGCGTTCAGGCTCCGGTCAGTTTCTTTGGGTATCCAGACTCCGGTTATTACGTTGAGCGTTCAGACTCCGGTCAGTTTCGTTGGGTATCCAGACTCCGGTTATTACGTTGAGCGTTCAGGCTCCGGTCAGTTTCGTTGAGTATCCAGATTTCGGTTATTACGTTGAGCGTTCAGGCTCCATTCAATTTCGTTGGGTATCCAGACTCCGGTTATTACGTTGAACGTTCAGGCTCCGGTCAGTTTCATTGGGTATCCAGACACCGGTTATTACGTTGAGCGTTTAGGCACCGGTCAGTTTCGTTGGGTATCCAGACTCTGGTTATTACGTTGAGCGTTCAGGCTCCGGTCAGTTTCGTTGGGTATCCAGACTTCGGTTATTACGTTGAGCGTTCAGGCTCCGGTCAGTTTCTTTGGGTATCCAGACTCCGGTTATTACGTTGAGCGTTCAGGCTCTGGTCGGTTTCATTGGGTATCCAGACTCCGGTTATTACGTTGAGCGTTCAGGCTCCGGTCAGTTTCTTTGGGTATCTAGACTCCGGTTATTACGTTGAGCGTTCAGACTCCGGTCAGTTTCGTTGGGTATCCAGACTCCGGTTATTACATTGAGCGTTCAGGCTCCGGTCAGTTTTATTGAGTATCCAGATTCCGGTTATTACGTTGAACGTTCAGGCTCCGGTCAGTTTCGTTGGGTATCCAGACTCCGGTTATTACGTTGAACGTTCAGGCTCCGGTCAGTTTCGTTGGGTATCCAGACTCCGGTTATTACGTTGAGCGTTCAGACTCCGGTCAGTTTCTTTGGGTATCCAGACTCCGGTTATTACGTTGAGCGTTCAGGCTCCGGTCAGTTTCGTTGGGTATCCAGACTTCGGTTATTACGTTGAGCGTTCAGGCTCCGGTCAGTTTCTTTGGGTATCTAGACTCCGGTTATTACGTTGAGCGTTCAGACTCCGGTCAGTTTCGTTGGGTATCCAGACTCCGGTTATTACATTGAGCGTTCAGGCTCCGGTCAGTTTTATTGAGTATCCAGATTCCGGTTATTACGTTGAGCGTTCAGGCTCCGGTCAGTTTCGTTGGGTATCCAGACTTCGGTTATTGCGTTGAGCGTTCAGGCTCCGGTCAGTTTCTTTGGGCATCCAGACTCCGGTTATTACGTTGAGCGTTCAGGCTCTGGTCAGTTTCGTTGGGTATCCAGACTCCGGTTATTACGTTGAGCGTTCAGGCTCCGGTCAGTTTCGTTGGATATCCAGACTTCGGTTATTACATTGAGCGTTCAGGCTCCGGTCAGTTTCTTTGGGTATCCAGACTCCGGTTATTACGTTGAGCGTTCAGACTCCGGTCAGTTTCGTTGGGTATCCAGACTCCGGTTATTACGTTGAGCGTTCAGGCTCCGGTCAGTTTCGTTGAGTATCCAGATTTCGGTTATTACGTTGAGCGTTCAGGCTCCATTCAATTTCGTTGGGTATCCAGACTCCGGTTATTACGTTGAACGTTCAGGCTCCGGTCAGTTTCATTGGGTATCCAGACACCGGTTATTACGTTGAGCGTTTAGGCACCGGTCAGTTTCGTTGGGTATCCAGACTCTGGTTATTACGTTGAGCGTTCAGGCTCCGGTCAGTTTCGTTGGGTATCCAGACTTCGGTTATTACGTTGAGCGTTCAGGCTCCGGTCAGTTTCTTTGGGTATCCAGACTCCGGTTATTACGTTGAGCGTTCAGGCTCTGGTCGGTTTCATTGGGTATCCAGACTCCGGTTATTACGTTGAGCGTTCAGGCTCCGGCCAGTTTCGTTGGATATCCAGACTTCGGTTATTACATTGAGCGTTCAGGCTCCGGTCAGTTTCGTTGGGTATCCAGACTCCGGTTATTACGTTGAGCGTTCAGGCTCCGGTAAGTTTCTTTGGGTATCCAGACTCCGGTTATTACGTTGAGCGTTCAGGCTCCGGTAAGTTTCGTTGGGTATCCAGACTTCGGGTATTACGTTGAGCGTTCAGGCTCCGGTCAGTTTCTTTGGGTATCCAGACTCCGGTTATTACGTTCAGCGTTCAGGCTCTGGTCAGTTTCGTTGGGTATCCAGACTCCGGTTATTATGTTGAGCGTTCCGGCTCCAGTCAGTTTCGTTAGGTATCCAGACACCGGTTATTACGTTGAGCGTTCAGGCTCCGGTCAGTTTCGTTTGGTATCCAGACTTCGGTATTACGTTGAGCGTTCAGGCTCCGGCCAGTTTCGTTGGGTATCCAGACTCCGGTTATTACGTTGAGCGTTCAGGCTCCATTCAATTTCGTTGGGTATCCAGACTCCGGTTATTACGTTGAACGTTCAGGCTCCGGTCAGTTTCGTTGGGTATCCAGACTCCGGTTATTACGTTGAGCGTTCAGGCTCCGGTCAGTTTCGTTGGGTATCTAGACTTCGGTTATTACGTTGAGCGTTCAGGCTCCGGTCAGTTTCTTTGGGTATCTAGACTCCGGTTATTACGTTGAGCGTTCAGGGTCCGGTCAGTTTCGTTGGGTATCCAGACTCCGGTTATTACGTTGAGCGTTCAGGCTCCGGTCAGTTTTATTGAGTATCCAGATTCCGATTATTACGTTGAGCGTTCAGGCTCCGGTCAGTTTCGTTGAGTATCCAGATTCCGGTTATTACGTTGAGCGTTCAGGCTCCGGTCAGTTTCTTTGGGTATCCAGACTCCGGTTATTACGTTGAGCGTTCAGGCTCCGGTTAGTTTCGTTGGGTACCCAGACTTCGGTTATTACGTTGAGCGTTCAGGCTCCGGTTAGTTTCTTTGGGTATCCAGACTCCGGTTATTACGTTGAGCGTTCAGGCTCTGGTCAGTTTCGTTGGGTATCCAGACTTCGGTTATTACGTTGAGCGTTCAGGCTCCGGTTAGTTTCTTTGGGTATCCAGACTCTGGTTATTACGTTGAGCGTTCAGGCTCTGGTCAATTTCGTTGGGTATCCAGACTCCGGTTATTATGTTGAGCGTTCCGGCTCCAGTCAGTTTCGTTAGGTATCCAGACACCGGTTATTACGTTGAGCGTTCAGGCTCCGGTCAGTTTCGTTTGGTATCCAGACTTCGGTTATTACGTTGAGCGTTCAGGCTCCATTCAATTTTGTTGGGTATCCAGACTCCGGTTATTACGTTGAACGTTCAGGCTCCGTTCAGTTTCGTTGGGTATCCAGACTCCGGTTATTACGTTGAGCGTTCAGGCTCCGGTTAGTTTCGTTGGGTATCCAGACTTCGGTTATTACGTTGAGCGTTCAGGCTCCGGTCAGTTTCTTTGGGTATCCAGACACCGGTTATTACGTTGAGCGTTCAGGCTCCGGTCAGTTTCGTTAGGTATCCAGACTCCGGTTATTACGTTGAGCGTTCAGGCTCCGGTCAGTTTCTTTGGGTATCCAGACTCCGGTTATTACGTTGAGCGTTCAGGCTCCGGTCAGTTTCGTTGGGTATCCAGACTTCGGTTATTACGTTGAGCGTTCAGGCTCCGGTCAGTTTCTTTGGGTATCCAGACTCCGGTTATTACGTTGAGCGTTCAGGGTCCGGTCAGTTTCGTTGGGTATCCAAACTCCGGTTATTACGTTGAGCGTTCAGGCTCCGGTCAGTTTTATTGAGTATCCAGATTCCGGTTATTAAGTTGAGCGTTCAGGCTCCGGTCAGTTTCGTTGAGTATCCAGATTCCGGTTATTACGTTGAGCGTTCAGGCTCCGGTCAGTTTCTTTGGGTATCCAGACTCCGGTTATTACGTTGAGCGTTCAGGCTCCGGTTAGTTTCGTTGGGTATCCAGACTTCGGTTATTACGTTGAGCGTTCAGGCTCCGGTCAGTTTCTTTGGGTATCCAGACTCCGGTTATTACGTTGAGCGTTCAGGCTCTGGTCAGTTTCGTTGGGTATCCAGACTCCGGTTATTATGTTGAGCGTTCCGGCTCCAGTCAGTTTCATTAGGTATCCAGACACTAGTTATTACGTTGAGCGTTCAGGCTCCGGTCAGTTTCGTTTGGTATCCAGACTTCGGTATTACGTTGAGCGTTCAGGCTCCGGCCAGTTTCGTTGGGTATCCAGACTCCGGTTATTACGTTGAGCATTCAGGCTCCATTTAATTTCGTTGGGTATCCAGACTCCGGTTATTACGTTGAACGTTCAGGCTCCGGTCAGTTTCGTTGGGTATCCAGACTCCGGTTATTACGTTGAACGTTCAGGCTCCGGTCAGTTTCGTTGGGTATCCAGACTCCGGTTATTACGTTGAGCGTTCAGGCTCCGGTCAGTTTCTTTGGGTATCCAGACTCCGGTTATTACGTTGAGCGTTCAGGCTCCGGTCAGTTTCGTTGGGTATCCAGACTTCGGTTATTACGTTGAGCGTTCAGGCTCCGGTCAGTTTCTTTGGGTATCTAGACTCCGGTTATTACGTTGAGCGTTCAGACTCCGGTCAGTTTCGTTGGGTATCCAGACTCCGGTTATTACATTGAGCGTTCAGGCTCCGGTCAGTTTTATTGAGTATCCAGATTCCGGTTATTACGTTGAGCGTTCAGGCTCCGGTCAGTTTCGTTGGGTATCCAGACTTCGGTTATTGCGTTGAGCGTTCAGGCTCCGGTCAGTTTCTTTTGGCATCCAGACTCCGGTTATTACGTTGAGCGTTCAGGCTCTGGTCAGTTTCGTTGGGTATCCAGACTCCGGTTATTACGTTGAGCGTTCAGGCTCCGGTCAGTTTCGTTGGATATCCAGACTTCGGTTATTACATTGAGCGTTCAGGCTCCGGTCAGTTTCGTTGGGTATCCAGACTCCGGTTATTACGTTGAGCGTTCAGGGTCCGGTCAGTTTCGTTGGGTATTCAGACTCCGGTTATTACGTTGAGCGTTCAGGCTCCGGTCAGTTTTATTGAGTATCCAGATTCCGGTTATTACGTTGAACGTTCAGGCTCCGGTCAGTTTCGTTGAGTATCCAGATTCCGGTTATTACGTTGAGCGTTCAGGCTCGGGTCAGTTTCTTTGGGTATCCAGACTCCGGTTATTACGTTGAGCGTTCAGGCTCCGGTTAGTATCGTTGGGTATCCAGACTTCGGTTATTACGTTGAGCATTCAGGCTCCGGTTAGTTTCTTTGGGTATCCAGACTCCGGTTATTACGTTGAGCGTTCAGGCTCTGGTCAGTTTCGTTGGGTATCCAGACTCCGGTTATTATGTTGAGCGTTCCGGCTCCAGTCAGTTTCGTTAGGTATCCAGACACCGGTTATTACGTTGAGCGTTCAGGCTCCGGTCAGTTTCGTTTGGTATCCAGACTTCGGTATTACGTTGAGCGTTCAGGCTCCGGCCAGTTTCGTTGGGTATCCAGACTCCGGTTATTACGTTGAGCGTTCAGGCTCCATTCAATTTCGTTGGGTATCCAGACTCCGGATATTACGTTGAACGTTCAGGCTCCGTTAAGTTTCGTTGGGTATCCAGACTCCGGTTATTACGTTGAGCGTTCAGGCTCCGGTCAGTTTCGTTGGGTATCCAGACTTCGGTTATTACGTTGAGCGTTCAGGCTCCGGTCAGTTTCTTTGGGTATCCAGACACCGGTTATTACGTTGAGCGTTCAGGCTCCGGTCAGTTTCGTTAGGTATCCAGACTCCGGTTATTACGTTGAGCGTTCAGGCTCCGGTCAGTTTCTTTGGGTATCCAGACTCCGGTTATTACGTTGAGCGTTCAGGCTCCGGTCAGTTTCGTTGGGTATCCAGACGTCGGTTATTACGTTGAGCGTTCAGGCTCCAGTCAGTTTCTTTGGGTATCCGGACTCCGGTTATTACGTTGAGCGTTCAGGCTCTGGTCAGTTTCGTTGGGTATCTAGACTCCGGTTATTACGTTGAGCGTTCAGGCTCTGGTCAGTTTCGTTGGATATCCAGACTTCGGTTATTACATTGAGCGTTCAGGCTCCGGTCAGTTTCGTTGGGTATCCAGACTCCAGTTATTACGTTGAGCGTTCAGGCTCCGGTCAGTTTCTTTGGGTATCCAGACTCCGGTTATTACGTTGAGCGTTCAGGCTCCGGTTAGTTTCGTTGGGTATCCAGACTTCGGTTATTACGTTGAGCGTTCAGGCTCCGGTCAATTTCTTTGGGTATCCAGACTCCGGTTATTACGTTGAGCGTTCAGGCTCTGGTCAGTTTCGTTGGGTATCCAGACTCCGGTTATTATGTTGAGCGTTCCGGCTCCAGTCAGTTTTGTTAGGTATCCAAACACTGGTTATTACGTTGAGCGTTCAGGCTCCGGTCAGTTTCGTTTGGTATGTAGACTTCGGTATTACGTTGAGCGTTCAGGATCCGGCCAGTTTCGTTGGGTATCCAGACTCCGGTTATTACGTTGAGCGTTCAGGCTCCATTTAATTTCGTTGGGTATCCAGACTCCGGTTATTACGTTGAACGTTCAGGCTCCGGTCAGTTTCGTTGGGTATCCAGACTCCGGTTATTACATTGAACGTTCAGGCTCCGGTCAGTTTCGTTGGGTATCCAGACTCCGGTTATTACGTTGAGCGTTCAGGCTCCGGTCAGTTTCTTTGGGTATCCAGACTCCGGTTATTACGTTGAGCGTTCAGGCTCCGGTCAGTTTCGTTGGGTATCCAGACTCCGGTTATTACGTTGAGCGTTCAGGGTCCGGTCAGTTTCGTTGGGTATTCAGAATCCGGTTATTACGTTGAGCGTTCAGGCTCCGGTCAGTTTTATTGAGTATCCAGATTCCGGTTATTACGTTGAGCGTTCAGGCTCCGGTCAGTTTCGTTGAGTATCCAGATTCCGGTTATTACGTTGAGCGTTCAGGCTCGGGTCAGTTTCTTTGGGTATCCAGACTCCGGTTATTACGTTGAGCGTTCAGGCTCCGGTTAGTATCGTTGGGTATCCAGACTTCGGTTATTACGTTGAGCGTTCAGGCTCCGGTTAGTTTCTTTGGGTATCCAGACTCCGGTTATTACGTTGAGCGTTCAGGCTCTGGTCAGTTTCGTTGGGTATCCAG
The DNA here is from genome assembly GCA_963859935.3 of Lathyrus sativus. Taxonomy (NCBI): domain Eukaryota; kingdom Viridiplantae; phylum Streptophyta; class Magnoliopsida; order Fabales; family Fabaceae; genus Lathyrus; species Lathyrus sativus. The sequence continues at coordinate 246,653 of CAWUDS030000653.1, read as the reverse complement.
ACTCCGGTTATTATGTTGAGCGTTCCGGCTCCAGTCAGTTTCGTTAGGTATCCAGACACCGGTTATTACGTTGAGCGTTCAGGCTCCGGTCAGTTTCGTTTGGTATCCAGACTTCGGTATTACGTTGAGCGTTCAGGCTCCGGCCAGTTTCGTTGGGTATCCAGACTCCGGTTATTACGTTGAGCGTTCAGGCTCCATTCAATTTCGTTGGGTATCCAGACTCCGGTTATTACGTTGAACGTTCAGGCTCCGTTCAGTTTCGTTGGGTATCCAGACTCCGGTTATTACGTTGAGCGTTCAGGCTCCGGTCAGTTTCGTTGGGTATCCAGACTTCGGTTATTACGTTGAGCGTTCAGGCTCCGGTCAGTTTCTTTGGGTATCCAGACACCGGTTATTACGTTGAGCGTTCAGGCTCCGGTCAGTTTCGTTAGGTATCCAGACCTCGGTTATTACGTTGAGCGTTCAGGCTCCGGTCAGTTTCTTTGGGTATCCAGACTCCGGTTATTACGTTGAGCGTTCAGGCTCCGGTCAGTTTCGTTGGGTATCCAGACGTCGGTTATTACGTTGAGCGTTCAGGCTCCAGTCAGTTTCTTTGGGTATCCGGACTCCGGTTATTACGTTGAGCGTTCAGGCTCTGGTCAGTTTCGTTGGGTATCTAGACTCCGGTTATTACGTTGAGCGTTCAGGCTCTGGTCAGTTTCGTTGGATATCCAGACTTCGGTTATTACATTGAGCGTTCAGGCTCCGGTCAGTTTCGTTGGGTATCCATACTCCAGTTATTACGTTGAGCGTTCAGGCTCCGGTCAGTTTCTTTGGGTATCCAGACTCCGGTTATTACGTTGAGCGTTCAGGCTCCGGTTAGTTTCGTTGGGTATCCAGACTTCGGTTATTACGTTGAGCGTTCAGGCTCCGGTCAATTTCTTTGGGTATCCAGACTCCGGTTATTACGTTGAGCGTTCAGGCTCTGGTCAGTTTCGTTGGGTATCCAGACTCCGGTTATTATGTTGAGCGTTCCGGCTCCAGTCAGTTTTGTTAGGTATCCAAACACTGGTTATTACGTTGAGCGTTCAGGCTCCGGTCAGTTTCGTTTGGTATGTAGACTTCGGTATTACGTTGAGCGTTCAGGATCCGGCCAGTTTCGTTGGGTATCCAGACTCCGGTTATTACGTTGAGCGTTCAGGCTCCATTTAATTTCGTTGGGTATCCAGACTCCGGTTATTACGTTGAACGTTCAGGCTCCGGTCAGTTTCGTTGGGTATCCAGACTCCGGTTATTACATTGAACGTTCAGGCTCCGGTCAGTTTCGTTGGGTATCCAGACTCCGGTTATTACGTTGAGCGTTCAGGCTCCGGTCAGTTTCTTTGGGTATCCAGACTCCGGTTATTACGTTGAGCGTTCAGGCTCCGGTCAGTTTCGTTGGGTATCCAGACTTCGGTTATTACGTTGAGCGCTCAGGCTCCGGTTAGTTTCTTTGGGTATCTAGACTCCGGTTATTACGTTGAGCGTTCAGACTCCGGTCAGTTTCGTTGGGTATCCAGACTCCGGTTATTACGTTGAGCGTTCAGGCTCCGGTCAGTTTCGTTGAGTATCCAGATTTCGGTTATTACGTTGAGCGTTCAGGCTCCATTCAATTTCTTTGGGTATCCAGACTCCGGTTCTTACGTTGAGCGTTCAGGCTCCGGTCAGTTTCTTTGGGTATCCGGACTCCGGTTATTACGTTGAGCGTTCAGGCTCTGGTCAGTTTCGTTGGGTATCCAGACTCCGGTTATTACGTTGAGCGTTCAGGCTCCGGTCAGTTTCGTTGGATATCCAGACTTCGGTTATTACATTGAGCGTTCAGGCTCCGGTCAGTTTCGTTGGGTATCCAGACTCCAGTTATTACGTTGAGCGTTCAGGCTCCGGTCAGTTTCTTTGGGTATCCAGACTCCGGTTATTACGTTGAGCGTTCAGGCTCCGGTTAGTTTCGTTGGGTATCCAGACTTCGGTTATTACGTTGAGCGTTCAGGCTCCGGTCAGTTTCTTTGGGTATCCAGACTCCGGTTATTACGTTGAGCGTTCAGGCTCTGGTCAGTTTCATTGGGTATCCAGACTCCGGTTATTATGTTGAGCGTTCCGGCTCCAGTCAGTTTCGTTAGGTATCCAGACACTGTTTATTACGTTGAGCGTTCAGGCTCCGGTCAGTTTCGTTTGGTATCCAGACTTCGGTATTACGTTGAGCGTTCAGGCTCCGGCCAGTTTCGTTGGGTATCCAGACTCCGGTTATTACGTTGAGCGTTCAGGCTCCATTTAATTTCGTTTGGTATGCAGACTCCGGTTATTACGTTGAACGTTCAGGCTCCGGTCAGTTTCGTTGGGTATCCAGACTCCGGTTATTACGTGAACGTTCAGGCTCCGGTCAGTTTCGTTGGGTATCCAGACTCCGGTTATTACGTTGAGCGTTCAGGCTCCGGTCAGTTTCTTTGGGTATCCAGACTCCGGTTATTACGTTGAGCGTTCAGGCTCCGGTCAGTTTCGTTGGGTATCCAGACTCCGGTTATTACGTTGAGCGTTCAGGGTCCGGTCAGTTTCGTTGGGTATTCAGAATCCGGTTATTACGTTGAGCGTTCAGGCTCCGGTCAGTTTTATTGAGTATCCAGATTCCGGTTATTACGTTGAGCGTTCAGGCTCCGGTCAGTTTCGTTGAGTATCCAGATTCCGGTTATTACGTTGAGCGTTCAGGCTCGGGTCAGTTTCTTTGGGTATCCAGACTCCGGTTATTACGTTGAGCGTTCAGGCTCCGGTTAGTATCGTTGGGTATCCAGACTTCGGTTATTACGTTGAGCGTTCAGGCTCCGGTTAGTTTCTTTGGGTATCCAGACTCCGGTTATTACGTTGAGCGTTCAGGCTCTGGTCAGTTTCGTTGGGTATCCAGACTCCGGTTATTATGTTGAGCGTTCCGGCTCCAGTCAGTTTCGTTAGGTATCCAGACACCGGTTATTACGTTGAGCGTTCAGGCTCCGGTCAGTTTCGTTTGGTATCCAGACTTCGGTATTACGTTGAGCGTTCAGGCTCCGGCCAGTTTCGTTGGGTATCCAGACTCCGGTTATTACGTTGAGCGTTCAGGCTCCATTCAATTTCGTTGGGTATCCAGACTCCGGTTATTACGTTGAACGTTCAGGCTCCGTTCAGTTTCGTTGGGTATCCAGACTCCGGTTATTACGTTGAGCGTTCAGGCTCCGGTCAGTTTCGTTGGGTATCCAGACTTCGGTTATTACGTTGAGCGTTCAGGCTCCGGTCAGTTTCTTTGGGTATCCAGACACCGGTTATTACGTTGAGCGTTCAGGCTCCGGTCAGTTTCGTTAGGTATCCAGACCTCGGTTATTACGTTGAGCGTTCAGGCTCCGGTCAGTTTCTTTGGGTATCCAGACTCCGGTTATTACGTTGAGCGTTCAGGCTCCGGTCAGTTTCGTTGGGTATCCAGACGTCGGTTATTACGTTGAGCGTTCAGGCTCCAGTCAGTTTCTTTGGGTATCCGGACTCCGGTTATTACGTTGAGCGTTCAGGCTCTGGTCAGTTTCGTTGGGTATCTAGACTCCGGTTATTACGTTGAGCGTTCAGGCTCTGGTCAGTTTCGTTGGATATCCAGACTTCGGTTATTACATTGAGCGTTCAGGCTCCGGTCAGTTTCGTTGGGTATCCATACTCCAGTTATTACGTTGAGCGTTCAGGCTCCGGTCAGTTTCTTTGGGTATCCAGACTCCGGTTATTACGTTGAGCGTTCAGGCTCCGGTTAGTTTCGTTGGGTATCCAGACTTCGGTTATTACGTTGAGCGTTCAGGCTCCGGTCAATTTCTTTGGGTATCCAGACTCCGGTTATTACGTTGAGCGTTCAGGCTCTGGTCAGTTTCGTTGGGTATCCAGACTCCGGTTATTATGTTGAGCGTTCCGGCTCCAGTCAGTTTTGTTAGGTATCCAAACACTGGTTATTACGTTGAGCGTTCAGGCTCCGGTCAGTTTCGTTTGGTATGTAGACTTCGGTATTACGTTGAGCGTTCAGGATCCGGCCAGTTTCGTTGGGTATCCAGACTCCGGTTATTACGTTGAGCGTTCAGGCTCCATTTAATTTCGTTGGGTATCCAGACTCCGGTTATTACGTTGAACGTTCAGGCTCCGGTCAGTTTCGTTGGGTATCCAGACTCCGGTTATTACATTGAACGTTCAGGCTCCGGTCAGTTTCGTTGGGTATCCAGACTCCGGTTATTACGTTGAGCGTTCAGGCTCCGGTCAGTTTCTTTGGGTATCCAGACTCCGGTTATTACGTTGAGCGTTCAGGCTCCGGTCAGTTTCGTTGGGTATCCAGACTTCGGTTATTACGTTGAGCGCTCAGGCTCCGGTTAGTTTCTTTGGGTATCTAGACTCCGGTTATTACGTTGAGCGTTCAGACTCCGGTCAGTTTCGTTGGGTATCCAGACTCCGGTTATTACGTTGAGCGTTCAGGCTCCGGTCAGTTTCGTTGAGTATCCAGATTTCGGTTATTACGTTGAGCGTTCAGGCTCCATTCAATTTCTTTGGGTATCCAGACTCCGGTTCTTACGTTGAGCGTTCAGGCTCCGGTCAGTTTCTTTGGGTATCCGGACTCCGGTTATTACGTTGAGCGTTCAGGCTCTGGTCAGTTTCGTTGGGTATCCAGACTCCGGTTATTACGTTGAGCGTTCAGGCTCCGGTCAGTTTCGTTGGATATCCAGACTTCGGTTATTACATTGAGCGTTCAGGCTCCGGTCAGTTTCGTTGGGTATCCAGACTCCAGTTATTACGTTGAGCGTTCAGGCTCCGGTCAGTTTCTTTGGGTATCCAGACTCCGGTTATTACGTTGAGCGTTCAGGCTCCGGTTAGTTTCGTTGGGTATCCAGACTTCGGTTATTACGTTGAGCGTTCAGGCTCCGGTCAGTTTCTTTGGGTATCCAGACTCCGGTTATTACGTTGAGCGTTCAGGCTCTAGTCAGTTTCATTGGGTATCCAGACTCCGGTTATTATGTTGAGCGTTCCGGCTCCAGTCAGTTTCGTTAGGTATCCAGACACTGTTTATTACGTTGAGCGTTCAGGCTCCGGTCAGTTTCGTTTGGTATCCAGACTTCGGTATTACGTTGAGCGTTCAGGCTCCGGCCAGTTTCGTTGGGTATCCAGACTCCGGTTATTACGTTGAGCGTTCAGGCTCCATTTAATTTCGTTTGGTATGCAGACTCCGGTTATTACGTTGAACGTTCAGGCTCCGGTCAGTTTCGTTGGGTATCCAGACTCCGGTTATTACGTGAACGTTCAGGCTCCGGTCAGTTTCGTTGGGTATCCAGACTCCGGTTATTACGTTGAGCGTTCAGGCTCCGGTCAGTTTCTTTGGGTATCCAGACTACGGTTATTACGTTGAGCGTTCAGGCTCCGGTCAGTTTCGTTGGGTATCCAGACTTCGGTTATTACGTTGAGCGCTCAGGCTCCGGTCAGTTTCTTTGGGTATCTAGACTCCGGTTATTACGTTAAGCGTTCAGACTCCGGTCAGTTTCGTTGGGTATCCAGACTCCGGTTATTACGTTGAGCGTTCAGGCTCCGGTCAGTTTCGTTGAGTATCCAGATTTCGGTTATTACGTTGAGCGTTCAGGCTCCATTCAATTTCTTTGGGTATCCAGACTCCGGTTATTACGTTGAACGTTCAGGCTCCGGTCAGTTTCGTTGGGTATCCAGACACCGGTTATTACGTTGAGCGTTTAGGCATCGGTCAGTTTCGTTGGGTATCCAGACTCTGGTTATTACGTTGAGCGTTCAGGCTCCGGTCAGTTTCGTTGGGTATCCAGACTTCGGTTATTGCGTTGAGCGTTCAGGCTCCGGTCAGTTTCTTTGGGCATCCAGACTCCGGTTAATACGTTGAGCGTTCAGGCTCTGGTCAGTTTCGTTGGGTATCCAGACTCCGGTTATTACGTTGAGCGTTCAGGCTCCGGTCAGTTTCGTTGGATATCCAGACTTCGGTTATTACATTGAGCGTTCAGGCTCCGGTCAGTTTCGTTGGGTATCCATACTCCGGTTATTACGTTGAGCGTTCAGGCTCCGATAAGTTTCTTTGGGTATCCAGACTCCGGTTATTACGTTGAGCGTTCAGGCTCCCGTCATTTTCGTTGGGTATCCAGACTCCGGTTATTACGTTGAGCGTTCAGGCTCCGGTCAGTTTCGTTTGGTATCCATACTTCGGTTATTACGTTGGGCGCTCAGGCTCCGGTCAGTTTCGTTGGGTATCCAGACTCCGGTTTTTCGTTGAGCGTTCAGGCTCCAGTCAGTTTCGTTGGGTATCCAGACTCCGGTTATTACGTTGAGCGTTCAGGCTCCGGTCAGTTTCTTTGGGTATCCAGACTCCGGTTATTACGTTGAGCGTTCAGGCTCTGGTCAGTTTTGTTGGGTATCCAGACTCCGGTTATTACGTTGAGAGTTCAGGCTCCGGTCAGTTTCGTTGGGTATCCAGACTGCGGTTATTACATTGAGCGTTCAGGCTCCGGTCAGTTTCTTTGGGTATCCAGACTCCGGTTATTACGTTGAGCGTTCAGGGTCCGGTCAGTTTCGTTGGGTATCCAGACTCCGGTTATTACGTTGAGCATTCAGGCTCCGGTCAGTTTTATTGAGTATCCAGATTCCGGTTATTACGTTGAGCGTTCAGGCTCCGGTCAGTTTCGTTGACTATCCAGATTCCGGTTATTACGTTGAGCGTTCAGGCTCCGGTCAGTTTCTTTGGGTATCCAGACTCCGGTTATTACGTTGAGCGTTCAGGCTCCGGTTAGTTTCGTTGGGTATCCAGACTTCGGTTATTACGTTGAGCGTTCAGGCTCCGGTCAGTTTCTTTGGGTATCCAGACTCCGGTTATTACGTTGAGCGTTCAGGCTCCAGTCAGTTTCGTTGAGTATCCAGACTCTGGTTATTACGTTGAGCGTTCAGGCTCCGGTCAGTTTCGTTGAGTATCCAGATTCCGGTTATTACGTTGAGCGTTCAGGCTCTGGTCAGTTTCGTTGGGTATCCAGACTTCGGTTATTACATTGAGCGTTCAGGCTCCGGTCAGTTTCGTTGGGTATCCAGACTCCGGTTATTACGTTGAGCGTTCAGGCTCCGATAAGTTTCTTTGGGTATCCAGACTCCGGTTATTACGTTGAGCGTTCAGGCTCCCGTCATTTTCGTTGGGTATCCAGACTCCGGTTATTACGTTGAGCATTCAGGCTCCGGTCAGTTTCGTTTGGTATCCATACTTCGGTTATTACGTTGGGCGCTCTGGCTCGGGTCAGTTTCGTTGGGTATCCAGACTCCGGTTTTTCGTTGAGCGTTCAGGCTCCAGTCAGTTTCGTTGGGTATCCAGACTCTGGTTTTTACGTTGAGCGTTCAGGCTCCGGTCAGTTTTTTTGGGTATCCAGACTCCGGTTATTACGTTGAGACAGCAGGCTCTGGTCAGTTTCGTTGGGTATCCAGACACCGGTTATTACGTTGAGTGTTCAGGCTCCATTCAGTTTCGTTAGGTATCCAGACTCCGGTTATTACGTTGAGCGTTCAGGCTCCGGTCAGTTTCTTTGGGTATCCAGACTCCGGTTATTACGTTGAGCGTTCAGGCTCCGGTCAGTTTCGTTGGGTATCCAGACTTCGGTTATTACGTTGAGCGTTCAGGCTCCGGTCAGTTTCTTTGGGTATCCAGACTCCGGTTATTACGTTGAGCGTTCAGGCTCTGGTCAGTTTCGTTGGGTATCCAGACTCCGGTTATTATGTTGAGCGTTCCGGCTCCAGTCAGTTTCGTTAGGTATCCAGACACCGGTTATTACGTTGAGCGTTCAGGCTCCGGTCAGTTTCGTTTGGTATCCAGACTTCGGTATTACGTTGAGCGTTCAGGCTCCGGCCAGTTTCGTTGGGTATCCAGACTCCGGTTATTACGTTGAGCGTTCAGGCTCCGGTCAGTTTCGTTGGATATCCAGACTTCGGTTATTACATTGAGCGTTCAGGCTCCGGTCAGTTTCGTTGGGTATCCAGACTCCGGTTATTACGTTGAGCGTTCAGGCTCCGATAAGTTTCTTTGGGTATCCAGACTCCGGTTATTACGTTGAGCGTTCAGGCTCCCGTCATTTTCGTTGGGTATCCAGACTCCGGTTATTACGTTGAGCGTTCAGGCTCCGGTCAGTTTCGTTTGGTATCCATACTTCGGTTATTACGTTGGGCGCTCAGGCTCCGGTCAGTTTCGTTGGGTATCCAGACTCCGGTTTTTCGTTGAGCGTTCAGGCTCCGGTCAGTTTCGTTGGGTATCCAGACTCTGGTTTTTACGTTGAGCGTTCAGGCTCCGGTCAGTTTTTTTGGGTATCCAGACTCCGGTTATTACGTTGAGACAGCAGGCTCTGGTCAGTTTCGTTGGGTATCCAGACACCGGTTATTACGTTGAGTGTTCAGGCTCGAGTCAGTTTCGTTAGGTATCCAGACTCCGGTTATTACGTTGATCGTTCAGGCTCCGGTCAGTTTCTTTGGGTATCCAGACTCCGGTTATTACGTTTAGCGTTCAGGCTCCGGTCAGTTTCGTTGGGTATCCAGACTTCGGTTATTACGTTGAGCGTTCAGGCTCCGGTCAGTTTCGTTGGGTATCCACACACCGGTTATTACGTTGAGGGTTCAGGCTCCAGTCAGTTTCGTTAGGTATCCAGACTCCGGTTATTACGTTGAGCGTTCAGACTCCGGTCAGTTTCGTTGGGTATCCAGACTCCGGTTATTACGTTGAGCGTTCAGGCTCCGGTCAGTTTCGTTGAGTATCCAGATTTCGGTTATTACGTTGAGCGTTCAGGCTCCATTCAATTTCGTTGGGTATCCAGACTCCGGTTATTACGTTGAACGTTCAGGCTCCGGTCAGTTTCGCTGGGTATGCAGACACCGATTATTATGTTGAGCGTTTAGGCACCGGTCAGTTTCGTTGGGTATCCAGACTCTGGTTATTACGTTGAGCGTTCAGGCTCCGGTCAGTTTCGTTGGGTATCCAGACTTCGGTTATTACGTTGAGCGTTCAGGCTGCGGTCAGTTTCTTTGGGTATCCAGACTCCGGTTATTACGTTGAGCGTTCAGGCTCTGGTCAGTTTCGTTGGGTATCCAGACTCCGGTTATTACGTTGAGCGTTCAGGCTCCGGCCAGTTTCGTTGGATATCCAGACTCTGGTTATTACGTTGAGCGTTCAGGCTCCGGTAAGTTTCTTTGGGTATCCAGACTCCGGTTATTACGTTGAGCGTTCAGGCTCCCGTCATTTTCGTTGGGTATCCAGACTCCGGTTATTACGTTGAGCGTTCAGGCTCCGGTCAGTTTCGTTTGGTATCCAGACTTCGGTTATTACGTTGGGCGCTCTGGCTCCGGTCAGTTTCGTTGGGTATCCAGACTCCGGTTTTTCGTTGAGCGTTCAGGCTCCAGTCAGTTTCGTTGGGTATCTAGACTCTGGTTTTTACGTTGAGCGTTCAGGCTCCGGTCAGTTTTTTTGGGTATCCAGACTCCGGTTATTACGTTGAGACAGCAGGCTCCGGTCAGTTTCGTTGGGTATCCAGACACCGGTTATTACGTTGAGCGTTCAGGCTCCGGTCAGTTTCGTTAGGTATCCAGACTCCGGTTATTACGTTGAGCGTTCAGGCTCCGGTCAGTTTCTTTGGGTATCCAGACTCCGGTTATTACGTTATGCGTTCAGGCTCCGGTCAGTTTCGTTGGGTATCCGGACTTCGGTTATTACGTTGAGCGTTCAGGCTCCGGTCAGTTTCTTTGGGTATCCGGACTCCGGTTATTAGGTTGAGCGTTCAGGCTCTGTTCAGTTTCGTTGGGTATCTAGACTCCGGTTATTACGTTGAGCGTTCAGGCTCCGGTCAGTTTCGTTTGGCATCCATACTTCGGTTATTACGTTGGGCGCTCAGGCTCCGGTCAGTTTCGTTGGGTATCCAGACTCCGGTTTTTCGTTGAGCGTTCAGGCTCCAGTCAGTTTCGTTGGGTATCCAGACTCTGGTTTTTACGTTGAGCGTTCAGGCTCCGGTCAGTTTTTTTGGGTATCCAGACTCCGGTTATTACGTTGAGACAGCAGGCTCTGGTCAGTTTCGTTGGGTATCCAGACACCGGTTATTACGTTGAGTGTTCAGGCTCCAGTCAGTTTCGTTAGGTATCCAGACTCCGGTTATTACGTTGATCGTTCAGGCTCCGGTCAGTTTCTTTGGGTATCCAGACTCCGGTTATTACGTTTAGCGTTCAGGCTCCGGTCAGTTTCGTTGGGTATCCAGACTTCGGTTATTACGTTGAGCGTTCAGGCTCCGGTCAGTTTCGTTGGGTATCCAGACACCGGTTATTACGTTGAGTGTTCAGGCTCCAGTCAGTTTCGTTAGGTATCCAGACTCCGGTTATTACGTTGAGCGTTCAGACTCCGGTCAGTTTCGTTGGGTATCCAGACTCCGGTTATTACGTTGAGCGTTCAGGCTCCGGTCAGTTTCGTTGAGTATCCAGATTTCGGTTATTACGTTGAGCGTTCAGGCTCCATTCAATTTCGTTGGGTATCCAGACTCCGGTTATTACGTTGAACGTTCAGGCTCCGGTCAGTTTCGCTGGGTATGCAGACACCGATTATTATGTTGAGCGTTTAGGCACCGGTCAGTTTCGTTGGGTATCCAGACTCTGGTTATTACGTTGAGCGTTCAGGCTCCGGTCAGTTTCATTGGGTATCCAGACTTCGGTTATTACGTTGAGCGTTCAGGCTCCGGTCAGTTTCTTTGGGTATCCAGACTCCGGTTATTACGTTGAGCGTTCAGGCTCTGGTCAGTTTCGTTGGGTATCCAGACTCCGGTTATTACGTTGAGCGTTCAGGCTCCGGCCAGTTTCGTTGGATATCCAGACTTCGGTTATTACATTGAGCGTTCAGGCTCCGGTCAGTTTCGTTGGGTATCCAGACTCCGGTTATTACGTTGAGCGTTCAGGCTCCGGTAAGTTTCTTTGGGTATCCAGACTCCGGTTATTACGTTGAGCGTTCAAGCTCCCGTCATTTTCGTTGGGTATCCAGACTCCGGTTATTACGTTGAGCGTTCAGGCTCCGGTCAGTTTCGTTTGGTATCCAGACTTCGGTTATTACGTTGAGCGTTCAGGCTCCGGTCAGTTTTATTGAGTATCCAGATTCCGGTTATTACGTTGAGCGTTCAGGCTCCGGTCAGTTTCGTTGAGTATCCAGATTCCGGTTATTACGTTGAGCGTTCAGGCTCCGGTCAGTTTCTTTGGGTATCCAGACTCCGGTTATTACGTTGAGCGTTCAGGCTCCGGTTAGTTTCGTTGGGTATCCAGACTTCGGTTATTACGTTGAGCGTTCAGGCTCCGGTCAGTTTCTTTGGGTATCCAGACTCCGGTTATTACGTTGAGCGTTCAGGCTCCAGTCAGTTTCGTTGAGTATCCAGACTCTGGTTATTACGTTGAGCGTTCAGGCTCCGGTCAGTTTCGTTGAGTATCCAGATTCCGGTTATTACGTTGAGCGTTCAGGCTCTGGTCAGTTTCGTTGGGTATCCAGACTTCGGTTATTACATTGAGCGTTCAGGCTCCGGTCAGTTTCGTTGGGTATCCAGACTCCGGTTATTACGTTGAGCGTTCAGGCTCCGATAAGTTTCTTTGGGTATCCAGACTCCGGTTATTACGTTGAGCGTTCAGGCTCCCGTCATTTTCGTTGGGTATCCAGACTCCGGTTATTACGTTGAGCATTCAGGCTCCGGTCAGTTTCGTTTGGTATCCATACTTCGGTTATTACGTTGGGCGCTCTGGCTCGGGTCAGTTTCGTTGGGTATCCAGACTCCGGTTTTTCGTTGAGCGTTCAGGCTCCAGTCAGTTTCGTTGGGTATCCAGACTCTGGTTTTTACGTTGAGCGTTCAGGCTCCGGTCAGTTTTTTTGGGTATCCAGACTCCGGTTATTACGTTGAGACAGCAGGCTCTGGTCAGTTTCGTTGGGTATCCAGACACTGGTTATTACGTTGAGTGTTCAGGCTCCATTCAGTTTCGTTAGGTATCCAGACTCCGGTTATTACGTTGAGCGTTCAGGCTCCGGTCAGTTTCTTTGGGTATCCAGACTCCGGTTATTACGTTGAGCGTTCAGGCTCCGGTCAGTTTCGTTGGGTATCCAGACTTCGGTTATTACGTTGAGCGTTCAGGCTCCGGTCAGTTTCTTTGGGTATCCAGACTCCGGTTATTACGTTGAGCGTTCAGGCTCTGGTCAGTTTCGTTGGGTATCCAGACTCCGGTTATTATGTTGAGCGTTCCGGCTCCAGTCAGTTTCGTTAGGTATCCAGACACCGGTTATTACGTTGAGCGTTCAGGCTCCGGTCAGTTTCGTTTGGTATCCAGACTTCGGTATTACGTTGAGCGTTCAGGCTCCGGCCAGTTTCGTTGGGTATCCAGACTCCGGTTATTACGTTGAGCGTTCAGGCTCCGGTCAGTTTCGTTGGATATCCAGACTTCGGTTATTACATTGAGCGTTCAGGCTCCGGTCAGTTTCGTTGGGTATCCAGACTCCGGTTATTACGTTGAGCGTTCAGGCTCCGATAAGTTTCTTTGGGTATCCAGACTCCGGTTATTACGTTGAGCGTTCAGGCTCCCGTCATTTTCGTTGGGTATCCAGACTCCGGTTATTACGTTGAGCGTTCAGGCTCCGGTCAGTTTCGTTTGGTATCCATACTTCGGTTATTACGTTGGGCGCTCAGGCTCCGGTCAGTTTCGTTGGGTATCCAGACTCCGGTTTTTCGTTGAGCGTTCAGGCTCCGGTCAGTTTCGTTGGGTATCCAGACTCTGGTTTTTACGTTGAGCGTTCAGGCTCCGGTCAGTTTTTTTGGGTATCCAGACTCCGGTTATTACGTTGAGACAGCAGGCTCTGGTCAGTTTCGTTGGGTATCCAGACACCGGTTATTACGTTGAGTGTTCAGGCTCCAGTCAGTTTCGTTAGGTATCCAGACTCCGGTTATTACGTTGATCGTTCAGGCTCCGGTCAGTTTCTTTGGGTATCCAGACTCCGGTTATTACGTTTAGCGTTCAGGCTCCGGTCAGTTTCGTTGGGTATCCAGACTTCGGTTATTACGTTGAGCGTTCAGGCTCCGGTCAGTTTCGTTGGGTATCCACACACCGGTTATTACGTTGAGGGTTCAGGCTCCAGTCAGTTTCGTTAGGTATCCAGACTCCGGTTATTACGTTGAGCGTTCAGACTCCGGTCAGTTTCGTTGGGTATCCAGACTCCGGTTATTACGTTGAGCGTTCAGGCTCCGGTCAGTTTCGTTGAGTATCCAGATTTCGGTTATTACGTTGAGCGTTCAGGCTCCATTCAATTTCGTTGGGTATCCAGACTCCGGTTATTACGTTGAACGTTCAGGCTCCGGTCAGTTTCGCTGGGTATGCAGACACCGATTATTATGTTGAGCGTTTAGGCACCGGTCAGTTTCGTTGGGTATCCAGACTCTGGTTATTACGTTGAGCGTTCAGGCTCCGGTCAGTTTCGTTGGGTATCCAGACTTCGGTTATTACGTTGAGCGTTCAGGCTGCGGTCAGTTTCTTTGGGTATCCAGACTCCGGTTATTACGTTGAGCGTTCAGGCTCTGGTCAGTTTCGTTGGGTATCCAGACTCCGGTTATTACGTTGAGCGTTCAGGCTCCGGCCAGTTTCGTTGGATATCCAGACTCTGGTTATTACGTTGAGCGTTCAGGCTCCGGTAAGTTTCTTTGGGTATCCAGACTCCGGTTATTACGTTGAGCGTTCAGGCTCCCGTCATTTTCGTTGGGTATCCAGACTCCGGTTATTACGTTGAGCGTTCAGGCTCCGGTCAGTTTCGTTTGGTATCCAGACTTCGGTTATTACGTTGGGCGCTCTGGCTCCGGTCAGTTTCGTTGGGTATCCAGACTCCGGTTTTTCGTTGAGCGTTCAGGCTCCAGTCAGTTTCGTTGGGTATCTAGACTCTGGTTTTTACGTTGAGCGTTCAGGCTCCGGTCAGTTTTTTTGGGTATCCAGACTCCGGTTATTACGTTGAGACAGCAGGCTCCGGTCAGTTTCGTTGGGTATCCAGACACCGGTTATTACGTTGAGCGTTCAGGCTCCGGTCAGTTTCGTTAGGTATCCAGACTCCGGTTATTACGTTGAGCGTTCAGGCTCCGGTCAGTTTCTTTGGGTATCCAGACTCCGGTTATTACGTTATGCGTTCAGGCTCCGGTCAGTTTCGTTGGGTATCCGGACTTCGGTTATTACGTTGAGCGTTCAGGCTCCGGTCAGTTTCTTTGGGTATCCGGACTCCGGTTATTAGGTTGAGCGTTCAGGCTCTGTTCAGTTTCGTTGGGTATCTAGACTCCGGTTATTACGTTGAGCGTTCAGGCTCCGGTCAGTTTCGTTTGGCATCCATACTTCGGTTATTACGTTGGGCGCTCAGGCTCCGGTCAGTTTCGTTGGGTATCCAGACTCCGGTTTTTCGTTGAGCGTTCAGGCTCCAGTCAGTTTCGTTGGGTATCCAGACTCTGGTTTTTACGTTGAGCGTTCAGGCTCCGGTCAGTTTTTTTGGGTATCCAGACTCCGGTTATTACGTTGAGACAGCAGGCTCTGGTCAGTTTCGTTGGGTATCCAGACACCGGTTATTACGTTGAGTGTTCAGGCTCCAGTCAGTTTCGTTAGGTATCCAGACTCCGGTTATTACGTTGATCGTTCAGGCTCCGGTCAGTTTCTTTGGGTATCCAGACTCCGGTTATTACGTTTAGCGTTCAGGCTCCGGTCAGTTTCGTTGGGTATCCAGACTTCGGTTATTACGTTGAGCGTTCAGGCTCCGGTCAGTTTCGTTGGGTATCCAGACACCGGTTATTACGTTGAGTGTTCAGGCTCCAGTCAGTTTCGTTAGGTATCCAGACTCCGGTTATTACGTTGAGCGTTCAGACTCCGGTCAGTTTCGTTGGGTATCCAGACTCCGGTTATTACGTTGAGCGTTCAGGCTCCGGTCAGTTTCGTTGAGTATCCAGATTTCGGTTATTACGTTGAGCGTTCAGGCTCCATTCAATTTCGTTGGGTATCCAGACTCCGGTTATTACGTTGAACGTTCAGGCTCCGGTCAGTTTCGCTGGGTATGCAGACACCGATTATTATGTTGAGCGTTTAGGCACCGGTCAGTTTCGTTGGGTATCCAGACTCTGGTTATTACGTTGAGCGTTCAGGCTCCGGTCAGTTTCATTGGGTATCCAGACTTCGGTTATTACGTTGAGCGTTCAGGCTCCGGTCAGTTTCTTTGGGTATCCAGACTCCGGTTATTACGTTGAGCGTTCAGGCTCTGGTCAGTTTCGTTGGGTATCCAGACTCCGGTTATTACGTTGAGCGTTCAGGCTCCGGCCAGTTTCGTTGGATATCCAGACTTCGGTTATTACATTGAGCGTTCAGGCTCCGGTCAGTTTCGTTGGGTATCCAGACTCCGGTTATTACGTTGAGCGTTCAGGCTCCGGTAAGTTTCTTTGGGTATCCAGACTCCGGTTATTACGTTGAGCGTTCAGGCTCCCGTCATTTTCGTTGGGTATCCAGACTCCGGTTATTACGTTGAGCGTTCAGGCTCCGGTCAGTTTCGTTTGGTATCCAGACTTCGGTTATTACGTTGGGCGCTCTGGCTCCGGTCAGTTTCGTTGGGTATCCAGACTCCGGTTTTTCGTTGAGCGTTCAGGCTCCAGTCAGTTTCGTTGGGTATCTAGACTCTGGTTTTTACGTTGAGCGTTCAGGCTCCGGTCAGTTTTTTTGGGTATCCAGACTCCGGTTATTACGTTGAGACAGCAGGCTCCGGTCAGTTTCGTTGGGTATCCAGACACCGGTTATTACGTTGAGCGTTCAGGCTCCAGTCAGTTTCGTTAGGTATCCAGACTCCGGTTATTACGTTGAGCGTTCAGGCTCCGGTCAGTTTTTTTGGGTATCCAGACTCCGGTTATTACGTTGAGACAGCAGGCTCCGGTCAGTTTCGTTGGGTATCCAGACACCGGTTATTACGTTGAGCGTTCAGGCTCCGGTCAGTTTCGTTAGGTATCCAGACTCCGGTTATTACGTTGAGCGTTCAGGCTCCGGTCAGTTTCTTTGGGTATCCAGACTCCGGTTATTACGTTATGCGTTCAGGCTCCGGTCAGTTTCGTTGGGTATCCGGACTTCGGTTATTACGTTGAGCGTTCAGGCTCCGGTCAGTTTCTTTGGGTATCCGGACTCCGGTTATTAGGTTGAGCGTTCAGGCTCTGTTCAGTTTCGTTGGGTATCTAGACTCCGGTTATTACGTTGAGCGTTCAGGCTCCGGTCAGTTTCGTTTGGCATCCATACTTCGGTTATTACGTTGGGCGCTCAGGCTCCGGTCAGTTTCGTTGGGTATCCAGACTCCGGTTTTTCGTTGAGCGTTCAGGCTCCAGTCAGTTTCGTTGGGTATCCAGACTCTGGTTTTTACGTTGAGCGTTCAGGCTCCGGTCAGTTTTTTTGGGTATCCAGACTCCGGTTATTACGTTGAGACAGCAGGCTCTGGTCAGTTTCGTTGGGTATCCAGACACCGGTTATTACGTTGAGTGTTCAGGCTCCAGTCAGTTTCGTTAGGTATCCAGACTCCGGTTATTACGTTGATCGTTCAGGCTCCGGTCAGTTTCTTTGGGTATCCAGACTCCGGTTATTACGTTTAGCGTTCAGGCTCCGGTCAGTTTCGTTGGGTATCCAGACTTCGGTTATTACGTTGAGCGTTCAGGCTCCGGTCAGTTTCGTTGGGTATCCAGACACCGGTTATTACGTTGAGTGTTCAGGCTCCAGTCAGTTTCGTTAGGTATCCAGACTCCGGTTATTACGTTGAGCGTTCAGACTCCGGTCAGTTTCGTTGGGTATCCAGACTCCGGTTATTACGTTGAGCGTTCAGGCTCCGGTCAGTTTCGTTGAGTATCCAGATTTCGGTTATTACGTTGAGCGTTCAGGCTCCATTCAATTTCGTTGGGTATCCAGACTCCGGTTATTACGTTGAACGTTCAGGCTCCGGTCAGTTTCGCTGGGTATGCAGACACCGATTATTATGTTGAGCGTTTAGGCACCGGTCAGTTTCGTTGGGTATCCAGACTCTGGTTATTACGTTGAGCGTTCAGGCTCCGGTCAGTTTCATTGGGTATCCAGACTTCGGTTATTACGTTGAGCGTTCAGGCTCCGGTCAGTTTCTTTGGGTATCCAGACTCCGGTTATTACGTTGAGCGTTCAGGCTCTGGTCAGTTTCGTTGGGTATCCAGACTCCGGTTATTACGTTGAGCGTTCAGGCTCCGGCCAGTTTCGTTGGATATCCAGACTTCGGTTATTACATTGAGCGTTCAGGCTCCGGTCAGTTTCGTTGGGTATCCAGACTCCGGTTATTACGTTGAGCATTCAGGCTCCGGTAAGTTTCTTTGGGTATCCAGACTCCGGTTATTACGTTGAGCGTTCAGGCTCCCGTCATTTTCGTTGGGTATCCAGACTCCGGTTATTACGTTGAGCGTTCAGGCTCCGGTCAGTTTCGTTTGGTATCCAGACTTCGGTTATTACGTTGGGCGCTCTGGCTCCGGTCAGTTTCGTTGGGTATCCAGACTCCGGTTTTTCGTTGAGCGTTCAGGCTCCAGTCAGTTTCGTTGGGTATCTAGACTCTGGTTTTTACGTTGAGCGTTCAGGCTCCGGTCAGTTTTTTTGGGTATCCAGACTCCGGTTATTACGTTGAGACAGCAGGCTCCGGTCAGTTTCGTTGGGTATCCAGACTTCGGTTATTACGTTGAGCGTTCAGGCTCCAGTCAGTTTCGTTAGGTATCCAGACTCCGGTTATTACGTTGAGCGTTCAGGCTCCGGTCAGTTTCTTTGGGTATCCAGACTCCGGTTATTACGTTATGCGTTCAGGCTCCGGTCAGTTTCGTTGGGTATCCGGACTTCGGTTATTACGTTGAGCGTTCAGGCTCCGGTCAGTTTCTTTGGGTATCCGGACTCCGGTTATTAGGTTGAGCTTCAGGCTCTGTTCAGTTTCGTTGGGTATCTAGACTCCGGTTATTACGTTGAGCGTTCAGGCTCCGGTCAGTTTCGTTGGATATCCAGACTTCGGTTATTACATTGAGCATTCAGGCTCCGGTCAGTTTCGTTGGGTATCCAGACTCCGGTTATTACGTTGAGCGTTCAGGCTCCGGTCAGTTTCTTTGGGTATCCAGACTCCGGTTATTACGTTGAGCGTTCAGGCTCCGGTAAGTTTCGTTGGGTATCCAGACTCCGGTTATTATGTTGAGCGTTCCGGCTCCAGTCAGTTTCGTTAGGTATCCAGACACCGGTTATTACGTTGAGCGTTCAGGCTCCGGTCAGTTTCGTTTGGTATCCAGACTTCGGTATTACGTTGAGCGTTCAGGCTCCGGCCATTTTCGTTGGGTATCCAGACTCCGGTTATTACGTTGAGCGTTCAGGCTCCATTCAATTTCGTTGGGTATCCAGACTCCGGTTATTACGTTGAGCGTTCAGGCTCCGGTCAGTTTCGTTGGGTATCCAGACTCCGGTTATTACGTTGAGCGTTCAGGCTCCGGTCAGTTTCGTTGGGTATCCAGACTTCGGTTATTACGTTGAGCGTTCAGGCTCCGGTCAGTTTCTTTGGGTATCCAGACTCCGGTTATTACGTTGAGCGTTCAGGCTCCGGTCAGTTTCGTTGGGTATCCAGACTCCGGTTATTACGTTGAGCGTTCAGGCTCCGGTCAGTTTCTTTGGGTATCCAGACTCTGGTTATTACGTTGAGCGTTCAGGCTCTGGTCAGTTTCGTTGGGTATCCAGACTCCGGTTATTACGTTGAGCGTTCACGCTCCGGTCAGTTTCGTTGGGTATCCAGACTGCGGTTATTACATTGAGCGTTCAGGCTCCGGTCAGTTTCTTTGGGTATCCAGACTCCGGTTATTACGTTGAGCGTTCAGGCTCCGGTCAGTTTTATTGAGTATCCAGATTCCGGTTATTACGTTGAGCGTTCAGGCTCCGGTCAGTTTCGTTGAGTATCCAGATTTCGGTTATTACGTTGAGCGTTCAGGCTCCATTCAATTTCGTTGGGTATCCAGACTCCGGTTATTACGTTGAACGTTCAGGCTCCGGTCAGTTTCGTTGGGTATCCAGACACCGGTTATTACGTTGAGCGTTTAGGCACCGGTCAGTTTCGTTGGGTATCCAGACTCTGGTTATTACGTTGAGCGTTCAGGCTCCGGTCAGTTTCGTTGGGTATCCAGACTTCGGTTATTACGTTGAGCGTTCAGGCTCTGGTCAGTTTCTTTGGGTATCCAGACTCCGGTTATTACGTTGAGCGTTCAGGCTCTGGTCAGTTTCGTTGGGTATCCAGACTCCGGTTATTACGTTGAGCGTTCAGGCTCCGGCCAGTTTCGTTGGATATCCAGACTTCGGTTATTACATTGAGCGTTCAGGCTCCGGTCAGTTTCGTTGGGTATCCAGACTCCGGTTATTACGTTGAGCGTTCAGGCTCCGGTCAGTTTCGTTGGGTATCCAGACTCTGGTTTTTACGTTGAGCGTTCAGGCTCCGGTCAGTTTTTTTGGGTATCCAGACTCCGGTTATTACGTTGAGACAGCAGGCTCCGGTCAGTTTCGTTGGGTATCCAGACACCGGTTATTACGTTGAGCGTTCAGGCTCCGGTCAGTTTCGTTAGGTATCCAGACTCCGGTTATTACGTTGAGCGTTCAGGCTCCGGTCAGTTTCTTTGGGTATCCATACTCCGGTTATTACGTTAAGCGTTCAGGCTCCGGTCAGTTTCGTTGGGTATCCGGACTTCGGTTATTACGTTGAGCGTTCAGGCTCCGGTCAGTTTCTTTGGGTATCCGGACTCCGGTTATTAGGTTGAGCGTTCAGGCTCTGTTCAGTTTCGTTGGGTATCTAGACTCCGGTTATTACGTTGAGCGTTCAGGCTCCGGTCAGTTTCGTTGGATATCCAGACTTCGGTTATTACATTGAGCGTTCAGGCTCCGGTCAGTTTCGTTGGGTATCCAGACTCCGGTTATTACGTTGAGCGTTCAGGCTCCGGTCAGTTTCGTTGGGTATCCAGACTTCGGTTATTACGTTGAGCGTTCAGGCTCCGGTCAGTTTCTTTGGGTATCCAGACTCCGGTTATTACGTTGAGCGTTCAGGCTCCGGTCAGTTTCGTTGGGTATCCAGACTCCGGTTATTACGTTGAGCGTTCAGGCTCCGGTCAGTTTCTTTGGGTATCCAGACTCTGGTTATTACGTTGAGCGTTCAGGCTCTGGTCAGTTTCGTTGGGTATCCAGACTCCGGTTATTACGTTGAGCGTTCACGCTCCGGTCAGTTTCGTTGGGTATCCAGACTGCGGTTATTACATTGAGCGTTCAGGCTCCGGTCAGTTTCTTTGGGTATCCAGACTCCGGTTATTACGTTGAGCGTTCAGGCTCCGGTCAGTTTTATTGAGTATCCAGATTCCGGTTATTACGTTGAGCGTTCAGGCTCCGGTCAGTTTCGTTGAGTATCCAGATTTCAGTTATTACGTTGAGCGTTCAGGCTCCATTCAATTTCGTTGGGTATCCAGACTCCGGTTATTACGTTGAACGTTCAGGCTCCGGTCAGTTTCGTTGGGTATCCAGACACCGGTTATTACGTTGAGCGTTTAGGCACCGGTCAGTTTCGTTGGGTATCCAGACTCTGGTTATTACGTTGAGCGTTCAGGCTCCGGTCAGTTTCGTTGGGTATCCAGACACCGGTTATTACGTTGAGCGTTTAGGCACCGGTCAGTTTCGTTGGGTATCCAGACTCTGGTTATTACGTTGAGCGTTCAGGCTCCGGTCAGTTTCGTTGGGTATCCAGACTTCGGTTATTACGTTGAGCGTTCAGGCTCTGGTCAGTTTCTTTGGGTATCCAGACTCCGGTTATTACGTTGAGCGTTCAGGCTCTGGTCAGTTTCGTTGGGTATCCAGACTCCGGTTATTACGTTGAGCGTTCAGGCTCCGGCCAGTTTCGTTGGATATCCAGACTTCGGTTATTACATTGAGCGTTCAGGCTCCGGTCAGTTTCGTTGGGTATCCAGACTCCGGTTATTACGTTGAGCGTTCAGGCTCCGGTCAGTTTCGTTGGGTATCCAGACTCTGGTTTTTACGTTGAGCGTTCAGGCTCCGGTCAGTTTTTTTGGGTATCCAGACTCCGGTTATTACGTTGAGACAGCAGGCTCCGGTCAGTTTCGTTGGGTATCCAGACACCGGTTATTACGTTGAGCGTTCAGGCTCCGGTCAGTTTCGTTAGGTATCCAGACTCCGGTTATTACGTTGAGCGTTCAGGCTCCGGTCAGTTTCTTTGGGTATCCATACTCCGGTTATTACGTTAAGCGTTCAGGCTCCGGTCAGTTTCGTTGGGTATCCGGACTTCGGTTATTACGTTGAGCGTTCAGGCTCCGGTCAGTTTCTTTGGGTATCCGGACTCCGGTTATTAGGTTGAGCGTTCAGGCTCTGTTCAGTTTCGTTGGGTATCTAGACTCCGGTTATTACGTTGAGCGTTCAGGCTCCGGTCAGTTTCGTTGGATATCCAGACTTCGGTTATTACATTGAGCGTTCAGGCTCCGGTCAGTTTCGTTGGGTATCCAGACTCCGGTTATTACGTTGAGCGTTCAGGCTCCGGTCAGTTTCTTTGGGTATCCAGACTCCGGTTTTTACGTTGAGCGTTCAGGCTCCGGTAAGTTTCGTTGGGTATCCAGACTTCGGTTATTACGTTGAGCGTTCAGGCTCCGGTCAGTTTCTTTGGGTATCCAGACTCCGGTTATTACGTTGAGCGTTCAGGCTCTGGTCAGTTTCGTTGGGTATCCAGACTCCGGTTATTATGTTGAGCGTTCCGGCTCCAGTCAGTTTCGTTAGGTATCCAGACACCGGTTATTACGTTGAGCGTTCAGGCTCCGGTCAGTTTCGTTTGGTATCCAGACTTCGGTATTACGTTGAGCGTTCAGGCTCCGGCCATTTTCGTTTGGTATCCAGACTCCGGTTATTACGTTGAGCGTTCAGGCTCCATTCAATTTCGTTGGGTATCCAGACTCCGGTTATTACGTTGAGCGTTCAGGCTCCGGTCAGTTTCGTTGGGTATCCAGACTCCGGTTATTACGTTGAGCGTTCAGGCTCCGGTCAGTTTTGTTGGGTATCCAGACTTCGGTTATTACGTTGAGCGTTCAGGCTCCGGTCAGTTTCTTTGGGTATCCAGACTCCGGTTATTACGTTGAGCGTTCAGGCTCCCGTCATTTTCGTTGGGTATCCAGACTCCGGTTATTACGTTGAGCGTTCAGGCTCCGGTCAGTTTCGTTTGGTATCCAGACTTCGGTTATTACGTTGGGCGCTCTGTCTCCGGTCAGTTTCGTTGGGTATCCAGACTCCGGTTTTTCGTTGAGCGTTCAGGCTCCGGTCAGTTTTGATGGGTATCCAGACTCTGGTTTTTACGTTGAGCGTTCAGGCTCCGGTCAGTTTTTTTGGGTATCCAGACTCCGGTTATTACGTTGAGATAGCAGGCTCCGGTCAGTTTCGTTGGGTATCCAGACACCGGTTATTACGTTGAGCGTTCAGGCTCCGGTCAGTTTCGTTAGGTATCCAGACTCCGGTTATTACGTTGAGCGTTCAGGCTCCGTTTAGTTTCTTTGGGTATCCAGACTCCGGTTATTACGTTATGCGTTCAGGCTCCGGTCAGTTTCGTTGGGTATCCGGACTTCGGTTATTACGTTGAGCGTTCAGGCTCCGGTCAGTTTCTTTGGGTATCCGGACTCCGGTTATTAGGTTGAGCGTTCAGGCTCTGTTCAGTTTCGTTGGGTATCTAGACTCCGGTTATTACGTTGAGCGTTCAGGCTCCGGTCAGTTTCGTTGGATATCCAGACTTCGGTTATTACATTGAGCATTCAGGCTCCGGTCAGTTTCGTTGGGTATCCAGACTCCGGTTATTACGTTGAGCGTTCAGGCTCCGGTGAGTTTCTTTGGGTATCCAGACTCCGGTTATTACGTTGAGCGTTCAGGCTCTGGTCAGTTTCGTTGGGTATCCAGACTCCGGTTATTATGTTGAGCGTTCCGGCTCCAGTCAGTTTCGTTAGGTATCCAAACACCGGTTTTTACGTTGAGCGTTCAGGCTCCGGTCAGTTTCGTTTGGTATCCAGACTTCGGTATTACGTTGAGCGTTCAGGCTCCGGCCATTTTCGTTGGGTATCCAGACTCCGGTTATTACGTTGAGCGTTCAGGCTCCATTCAATTTCGTTGGGTATCCAGACTCCGGTTATTACGTTGAGCGTTCAGGCTCCGGTCAGTTTCGTTGGGTATCCAGACTCCGGTTATTACGTTGAGCGTTCAGGCTCCGGTCAGTTTCGTTGGGTATCCAGACTTCGGTTATTACGTTGAGCGTTCAGGCTCCGGTCAGTTTCTTTGGGTATCCAGACTCCGGTTATTACGTTGAGCGTTCAGGCTCCGGTCAGTTTCGTTGGGTATCCAGACTCCGGTTATTACGTTGAGCGTTCAGGCTCCGGTCAGTTTCTTTGGGTATCCAGACTCTGGTTATTACGTTGAGCGTTCAGGCTCTGGTCAGTTTCGTTGGGTATCCAGACTCCGGTTATTACGTTGAGCGTTCAGGCTCCGGTCAGTTTCGTTGGGTATCCAGACTGCGGTTATTACATTGAGCGTTCAGGCTCCGGTCAGTTTCTTTGGGTATCCAGACTCCGGTTATTACGTTGAGCGTTCAGGCTCCGGTCAGTTTTATTGAGTATCCAGATTCCGGTTATTACGTTGAGCGTTCAGGCTCCGGTCAGTTTCGTTGAGTATCCAGATTTCGGTTATTACGTTGAGCGTTCAGGCTCCATTCAATTTCGTTGGGTATCCAGACTCCGGTTATTACGTTGAACGTTCAGGCTCCGGTCAGTTTCGTTGGGTATCCAGACACCGGTTATTACGTTGAGCGTTTAGGCACCGGTCAGTTTCGTTGGGTATCCAGACTCTGTTTATTACGTTGAGCGTTCAGGCTCCGGTCAGTTTCGTTGGGTATCCAGACTTCGGTTATTACGTTGAGCGTTCAGGCTCTGGTCAGTTTCTTTGGGTATCCAGACTCCGGTTATTACGTTGAGCGTTCAGGCTCTGGTCAGTTTCGTTGGGTATCCAGACTCCGGTTATTACGTTGAGCGTTCAGGCTCCGGCCAGTTTCGTTGGATATCCAGACTTCGGTTATTACATTGATCGTTCAGGCTCCGGTCAGTTTCGTTGGGTATCCAGACTCCGGTTATTACGTTGAGCGTTCAGGCTCCGGTCAGTTTCTTTGGGTATCCAGACTCTGGTTATTACGTTGAGCGTTCAGGCTCTGGTCAGTTTCGTTGGGTATCCAGACTCCGGTTATTACGTTGAGCGTTCAGGCTCCGGTCAGTTTCGTTGGGTATCCAGACTGCGGTTATTACATTGAGCGTTCAGGCTCCGGTCAGTTTCTTTGGGTATCCAGACTCCGGTTAATACGTTGAGCGTTCAGGCTCCGGTCAGTTTTATTGAGTATCCAGATTCCGGTTATTACGTTGAGCGTTCAGGCTCCGGTCAGTTTCGTTGAGTATCCAGATTTCGGTTATTACGTTGAGCGTTCAGGCTCCATTCAATTTCGTTGGGTATCCAGACTCCGGTTATTACGTTGAACGTTCAGGCTCCGGTCAGTTTCGTTGGGTATCCAGACACCGGTTATTACGTTGAGCGTTTAGGCACCGGTCAGTTTCGTTGGGTATCCAGACTCTGGTTATTACGTTGAGCGTTCAGGCTCCGGTCAGTTTCGTTGGGTATCCAGACTTCGGTTATTACGTTGAGCGTTCAGGCTCTGGTCAGTTTCTTTGGGTATCCAGACTCCGGTTATTACGTTGAGCGTTCAGGCTCTGGTCAGTTTCGTTGGGTATCCAGACTCCGGTTATTACGTTGAGCGTTCAGGCTCCGGCCAGTTTCGTTGGATATCCAGACTTCGGTTATTACATTGAGTGTTCAGGCTCCGGTCAGTTTCGTTGGGTATCCAGACTCCGGTTATTACGTTGAGCGTTCAGGCTCCGGTCAGTTTCGTTGGGTATCCAGACTCTGGTTTTTACGTTGAGCGTTCAGGCTCCGGTCAGTTTTTTTGGGTATCCAGACTCCGGTTATTACGTTGAGACAGCAGGCTCCGGTCAGTTTCGTTGGGTATCCAGACACCGGTTATTACGTTGAGCGTTCAGGCTCCGGTCAGTTTCGTTAGGTATCCAGACTCCGGTTATTACGTTGAGCGTTCAGGCTCCGGTCAGTTTCTTTGGGTATCCAGACTCCGGTTATTACGTTAAGCGTTCAGGCTCCGGTCAGTTTCGTTGGGTATCCGGACTTCGGTTATTACGTTGAGCGTTCAGGCTCCGGTCAGTTTCTTTGGGTATCCGGACTCCGGTTATTAGGTTGAGCGTTCAGGCTCTGTTCAGTTTCGTTGGGTATCCAGACTCCGGTTATTACGTTGAGCGTTCAGGCTCCGGTCAGTTTCGTTGGATATCCAGACTTCGGTTATTACATTGAGCGTTCAGGCTCCGGTCAGTTTCGTTGGGTATCCAGACTCCGGTTATTACGTTGAGCGTTCAGGCTCCGGTCAGTTTCTTTGGGTATCCAGACTCCGGTTTTTACGTTGAGCGTTCAGGCTCCGGTAAGTTTCGTTGGGTATCCAGACTTCGGTTATTACGTTGAGCGTTCAGGCTCCGGTCAAATTCTTTGGGTATCCAGACTCCGGTTATTACGTTGAGCGTTCAGGCTCTGGTCAGTTTCGTTGGGTATCCAGACTCCGGTTATTATGTTGAGCGTTCCGGCTCCAGTCAGTTTCGTTAGGTATCCAGACACCGGTTATTACGTTGAGCGTTCAGGCTCCGGTCAGTTTCGTTTGGTATCCAGACTTCGGTATTACGTTGAGCGTTCAGGCTCCGGCCATTTTCGTTGGGTATCCAGACTCCGGTTATTACGTTGAGCGTTCAGGCTCCATTCAATTTCGTTGGGTATCCAGACTCCGGTTATTACGTTGAGCGTTCAGGCTCCGGTCAGTTTCGTTGGGTATCCAGACTCCGGTTATTACGTTGAGCGTTCAGGCTCCGGTCAGTTTCGTTGGGTATCCAGACTTCGGTTATTACGTTGAGCGTTCAGGCTCCGGTCAGTTTCTTTGGGTATCCAGACTCCGGTTATTACGTTGAGCGTTCAGGCTCCGGTCAGTTTCGTTGGGTATCCAGACTCCGGTTATTACGTTGAACGTTCAGGCTCCGGTCAGTTTCTTTGGGTATCCAGACTCCGGTTATTACGTTGAGCGTTCAGGCTCTAGTCAGTTTCGTTGGGTATCCAGACTCCGGTTATTACGTTGAGCGTTCAGGCTCCGGTCAGTTTCGTTGGGTATCCAGACTGCGGTTATTACATTGAGCGTTCAGGCTCCGGTCAGTTTCTTTGGGTATCCAGACTCCGGTTATTACGTTGAGCGTTCAGGGTCCGGTCAGTTTCGTTGGGTATCCAGACTCCGGTTATTACGTTGAGCGTTCAGGCTCCGGTCAGTTTTATTGAGTATCCAGATTCCAGTTATTACGTTGAGCGTTCAGGCTCCGGTCAGTTTCGTTGAGTATCTAGATTCCGGTTATTACGTTGAGCGTTCAGGCTCCGGTCAGTTTCTTTGGGTATCCAGACTCCGGTTATTACGTTGAGCGTTCAGGCTCCGGTTAGTTTCATTGGGTATCCAGACTTCGGTTATTACGTTGAGCGTTCAGGCTCCGGTTAGTTTCTTTGGGTATCCAGACTCCGGTTATTACGTTGAGCGTTCAGGCTCTGGTCAGTTTCGTTGGGTATCCAGACTCCGGTTATTATGTTGAGCGTTCCGGCTCCAGTCAGTTTCGTTAGGTATCCAGACACCGGTTATTACGTTGAGCGTTCAGGCTCCGGTCAGTTTCGTTTGGTATCCAGACTTCGGTATTACGTTGAGCGTTCAGGCTCCGGCCAGTTTCGTTGGGTATCCAGACTCCGGTTATTACGTTGAGCGTTCAGGCTCCATTCAATTTCGTTGGGTATCCAGACTCCGGTTATTACGTTGAACGTTGAGGCTCCGTTCAGTTTCGTTGGGTATCCAGACTCCGGTTATTACGTTGAGCGTTCAGGCTCCGGTCAGTTTTATTGAGTATCCAGATTCCGGTTATTACGTTGAGCGTTCAGGCTCCGGTCAGTTTCGTTGAGTATCCAGATTCCGGTTATTACGTTGAGCGTTCAGGCTCCGGTCAGTTTCGTTTGGTATCCAGACTTCGGTTATTACGTTGAGCGTTCAGGCTCCGGTCAGTTTCTTTGGGTATCCAGACTCCGGTTTTTCGTTGAGCGTTCAGGCTCCGGTCAGTTTTGTTGGGTATCCAGACTCCGGTTTTTAAGTTGAGCGTTCAGGCTCCGGTCAGTTTTGTTGGGTATCCAGACTCCGGTTATTACGTTGAGATAGCAGGCTCCGGTCAGTTTCGTTGGGTATCCAGACACCGGTTATTACGTTGAGCGTTCAGGCTCCGGTCAGTTTCGTTAGGTATCCAGACTCCGGTTATTACGTTGAGCGTTTAGGCTCCGGTCAGTTTCTTTGGGTATCCAGACTCCGGTTATTACGTTGAGCGTTCAGGCACCGGTCAGTTTCGTTGGGTATCCAGACTTCGATTATTACGTTGAGCGTTCAGGCTCCGGTCAGTTTCTTTGGGTATCCAGACTCCGGTTATTACGTTGAGCGTTCAGGCTCTGGTCAGTTTCGTTGGGTATCCAGACTCCGGTTATTACGTTGAGCGTTCAGGCTCCGGTCAGTTTTGTTGGGTATCCAGACTGCGGTTATTACGTTGAGTGTTCAGGCTCCGGTCAGTTTCTTTGGGTATCCAGACTCCGGTTATTACGTTGAGCGTCCAAGCTTCGGTCAGTTTCGTTGGGTATCCAGACTCCGGTTATTACGTTGAACGTTCAGGCTCCGGTCAGTTTCTTTGGGTATCCAGACTCCGGTTATTACGTTGAGCGTTCAGGCTCTAGTCAGTTTCGTTGGGTATCCAGACTCCGGTTATTACGTTGAGCGTTCAGGCTCCGGTCAGTTTCGTTGGGTATCCAGACTGCGGTTATTACATTGAGCGTTCAGGCTCCGGTCAGTTTCTTTGGGTATCCAGACTCCGGTTATTACGTTGAGCGTTCAGGGTCCGGTCAGTTTCGTTGGGTATCCAGACTCCGGTTATTACGTTGAGCGTTCAGGCTCCGGTCAGTTTTATTGAGTATCCAGATTCCAGTTATTACGTTGAGCGTTCAGGCTCCGGTCAGTTTCGTTGAGTATCTAGATTCCGGTTATTACGTTGAGCGTTCAGGCTCCGGTCAGTTTCTTTGGGTATCCAGACTCCGGTTATTACGTTGAGCGTTCAGGCTCCGGTTAGTTTCATTGGGTATCCAGACTTCGGTTATTACGTTGAGCGTTCAGGCTCCGGTTAGTTTCTTTGGGTATCCAGACTCCGGTTATTACGTTGAGCGTTCAGGCTCTGGTCAGTTTCGTTGGGTATCCAGACTCCGGTTATTATGTTGAGCGTTCCGGCTCCAGTCAGTTTCGTTAGGTATCCAGACACCGGTTATTACGTTGAGCGTTCAGGCTCCGGTCAGTTTCGTTTGGTATCCAGACTTCGGTATTACGTTGAGCGTTCAGGCTCCGGCCAGTTTCGTTGGGTATCCAGACTCCGGTTATTACGTTGAGCGTTCAGGCTCCATTCAATTTCGTTGGGTATCCAGACTCCGGTTATTACGTTGAACGTTGAGGCTCCGTTCAGTTTCGTTGGGTATCCAGACTCCGGTTATTACGTTGAGCGTTCAGGCTCCGGTCAGTTTTATTGAGTATCCAGATTCCGGTTATTACGTTGAGCGTTCAGGCTCCGGTCAGTTTCGTTGAGTATCCAGATTCCGGTTATTACGTTGAGCGTTCAGGCTCCGGTCAGTTTCGTTTGGTATCCAGACTTCGGTTATTACGTTGAGCGTTCAGGCTCCGGTCAGTTTCTTTGGGTATCCAGACTCCGGTTTTTCGTTGAGCGTTCAGGCTCCGGTCAGTTTTGTTGGGTATCCAGACTCCGGTTTTTAAGTTGAGCGTTCAGGCTCCGGTCAGTTTTGTTGGGTATCCAGACTCCGGTTATTACGTTGAGATAGCAGGCTCCGGTCAGTTTCGTTGGGTATCCAGACACCGGTTATTACGTTGAGCGTTCAGGCTCCGGTCAGTTTCGTTAGGTATCCAGACTCCGGTTATTACGTTGAGCGTTTAGGCTCCGGTCAGTTTCTTTGGGTATCCAGACTCCGGTTATTACGTTGAGCGTTCAGGCACCGGTCAGTTTCGTTGGGTATCCAGACTTCGATTATTACGTTGAGCGTTCAGGCTCCGGTCAGTTTCTTTGGGTATCCAGACTCCGGTTATTACGTTGAGCGTTCAGGCTCTGGTCAGTTTCGTTGGGTATCCAGACTCCGGTTATTACGTTGAGCGTTCAGGCTCCGGTCAGTTTTGTTGGGTATCCAGACTGCGGTTATTACGTTGAGTGTTCAGGCTCCGGTCAGTTTCTTTGGGTATCCAGACTCCGGTTATTACGTTGAGCGTCCAAGCTTCGGTCAGTTTCGTTGGGTATCCAGACTCCGGTTATTACGTTGAACGTTCAGGCTCCGGTCAGTTTCTTTGGGTATCCAGACTCCGGTTATTACGTTGAGCGTTCAGGCTCTAGTCAGTTTCGTTGGGTATCCAGACTCCGGTTATTACGTTGAGCGTTCAGGCTCCGGTCAGTTTCGTTGGGTATCCAGACTGCGGTTATTACATTGAGCGTTCAGGCTCCGGTCAGTTTCTTTGGGTATCCAGACTCCGGTTATTACGTTGAGCGTTCAGGGTCCGGTCAGTTTCGTTGGGTATCCAGACTCCGGTTATTACGTTGAGCGTTCAGGCTCCGGTCAGTTTTATTGAGTATCCAGATTCCAGTTATTACGTTGAGCGTTCAGGCTCCGGTCAGTTTCGTTGAGTATCTAGATTCCGGTTATTACGTTGAGCGTTCAGGCTCCGGTCAGTTTCTTTGGGTATCCAGACTCCGGTTATTACGTTGAGCGTTCAGGCTCCGGTTAGTTTCATTGGGTATCCAGACTTCGGTTATTACGTTGAGCGTTCAGGCTCCGGTTAGTTTCTTTGGGTATCCAGACTCCGGTTATTACGTTGAGCGTTCAGGCTCTGGTCAGTTTCGTTGGGTATCCAGACTCCGGTTATTATGTTGAGCGTTCCGGCTCCAGTCAGTTTCGTTAGGTATCCAGACACCGGTTATTACGTTGAGCGTTCAGGCTCCGGTCAGTTTCGTTTGGTATCCAGACTTCGGTATTACGTTGAGCGTTCAGGCTCCGGCCAGTTTCGTTGGGTATCCAGACTCCGGTTATTACGTTGAGCGTTCAGGCTCCATTCAATTTCGTTGGGTATCCAGACTCCGGTTATTACGTTGAACGTTGAGGCTCCGTTCAGTTTCGTTGGGTATCCAGACTCCGGTTATTACGTTGAGCGTTCAGGCTCCGGTCAGTTTTATTGAGTATCCAGATTCCGGTTATTACGTTGAGCGTTCAGGCTCCGGTCAGTTTCGTTGAGTATCCAGATTCCGGTTATTACGTTGAGCGTTCAGGCTCCGGTCAGTTTCGTTTGGTATCCAGACTTCGGTTATTACGTTGAGCGTTCAGGCTCCGGTCAGTTTCTTTGGGTATCCAGACTCCGGTTTTTCGTTGAGCGTTCAGGCTCCGGTCAGTTTTGTTGGGTATCCAGACTCCGGTTTTTAAGTTGAGCGTTCAGGCTCCGGTCAGTTTTGTTGGGTATCCAGACTCCGGTTATTACGTTGAGATAGCAGGCTCCGGTCAGTTTCGTTGGGTATCCAGACACCGGTTATTACGTTGAGCGTTCAGGCTCCGGTCAGTTTCGTTAGGTATCCAGACTCCGGTTATTACGTTGAGCGTTTAGGCTCCGGTCAGTTTCTTTGGGTATCCAGACTCCGGTTATTACGTTGAGCGTTCAGGCACCGGTCAGTTTCGTTGGGTATCCAGACTTCGATTATTACGTTGAGCGTTCAGGCTCCGGTCAGTTTCTTTGGGTATCCAGACTCCGGTTATTACGTTGAGCGTTCAGGCTCTGGTCAGTTTCGTTGGGTATCCAGACTCCGGTTATTACGTTGAGCGTTCAGGCTCCGGTCAGTTTTGTTGGGTATCCAGACTGCGGTTATTACGTTGAGTGTTCAGGCTCCGGTCAGTTTCTTTGGGTATCCAGACTCCGGTTATTACGTTGAGCGTCCAAGCTTCGGTCAGTTTCGTTGGGTATCCAGACTCCGGTTATTACGTTGAGCGTTCAGGCTCCGGTCAGTTTCGTTGAGTATCCAGATTCCGGTTATTACGTTGAGCGTTCAGGCTCCATTCAATTTCGTTGGGTATCCAGACTCTGGTTATTACGTTAAACATTCAGGCTCCGGTCAGTTTCGTTGGGTATCCAGACTCCGGTTATTACGTTGAGCGTTTAGGCTCCGGTCAGTTTCGTTGGGTATCCAGACTCCTATTATTACGTTGAGCATTCAGGCTCCAGTCAGTTTCGTTGGGTATCCAGACTTCGGTTATTACGTTGAACGTTCAGGCTCCGTTCAGTTTCGTTGGGTATCCAGACTCCGGTTATTACGTTGAGCGTTCAGGCTCCGGTCAGTTTCGTTGGGTATCCAGACTTCGGTTATTACGTTGAGCGTTCAGGCTCCGGTCAGTTTCTTTGGGTATCTAGACTCCGGTTATTACGTTGAGCGTTCAGGCTCCGGTCAGTTTCGTTGGGTATCCAGACTTCGGTTATTACGTTGAGCGTTCAGGCTCCGGTCAGTTTCTTTGGGTATCCAGACTCCGGTTATTACGTTGAGCGTTCAGGCTCTGGTCAGTTTCGTTGGGTATCCAGACTCCGGTTATTACGTTGCGTGTTCAGGCTCCGGTTAGTTTCGTTGGGTATCCAGACTGCGGTTATTACGTTGAGCGTTCAGGCTCCGGTCAGTTTCTTTGGGTATCCAGACTCCGGTTATTACGTTGAGCGTTCAGGGTCCGATCAGTTTCGTTGGGTATCCAGACTCCGGTTATTACGTTGAACGTTCAGGCTCCGGTCAGTTTCGTTGGGTATCCAGACTCCGGTTATTACGTTGAGCGTTTAGGCTCCAGTCAGTTTCGTTGGGTATCCAGACTTCGGTTATTACGTTGAGCGTTCAGGCTCCGGTCAGTTTCGTTTGGTATCCAGACTTCGGTTATTACGTTGAGCGTTCAGGCTCGGGTCAGTTTCGTTGGGTATCCAGACACCGGTTATTACGTTGAGCGTTCAGGCTCCGGTCAGTTTCGTTGGATATCCAGACTCCGGTTTTTACGTTGAGCGTTCAGGCTCCGGTCAGTTTTGTTGGGTATCCAGACTCCGGTTATTACGTTGAGATAGCAGGCTCCGGTCAGTTTCGTTGGGTATCCAGACACCGGTTATTACGTTGAGCGTTCAGGCTCCGGTCAGTTTCGTTAGGTATCCAGACTCCGGTTATTACGTTGAGCGTTTAGGCTCCGGTCAGTTTCTTTGGGTATCCAGACTCCGGTTATTACGTTGAGCGTTCAGGCTCCGGTCAGTTTCGTTGGGTATCCAGACTTCGATTATTACGTTGAGCGTTCAGGCTCCGGTCAGTTTCTTTGGGTATCCAGACTCCGGTTATTACGTTGAGCATTCAGGCTCTGGTCAGTTTCGTTGGGTATCCAGACTCCGGTTATTACGTTGAGCGTTCAGGCTCCGGTCAGTTTTGTTGGGTATCCAGACTGCGGTTATTACGTTGAGTGTTCAGGCTCCGGTCAGTTTCTTTGGGTATCCAGACTCCGGTTATTACGTTGAGCGTTCAGGCTCCGGTCAGTTTCGTTGGGTATCCAGACTCCGGTTATTACGTTGAGCGTTCAGGCTCCGGTCAGTTTCGTTGAGTATCCAGATTCCGGTTATTACGTTGAGCGTTCAGGCTCCATTCAATTTCGTTGGGTATCCAGACTCTGGTTATTACGTTAAACATTCAGGCATCGGTCAGTTTCGTTGGGTATCCAGACTCCGGTTATTACGTTGAGCGTTTAGGCTCCCGTCAGTTTCGTTGGGTATCCAGACTCCTATTATTACGTTGAGCGTTCAGGCTGCAGTCAGTTTCGTTGGGTATCCAGACTTCGGTTATTACATTGAGCGTTCAGGCTCCGGTTAGTTTCTTTGGGTATCCAGACTCCGGTTATTACGTTGAGCGTTCAGGCTCTGGTCAGTTTCGTTGGGTATCCAGACTCCGGTTATTACGTTGAGCGTTCAGGCTCCGGTCAGTTTCGTCTGATATCCAGACTTCGGTTATTACATTGAGCGTTCAGGCTCCGGTCAGTTTCGTTGGGTATCCAGACTCCGGTTATTACGTTGAGCGTTCAGGCTCCATTCAATTTCGTTGGGTATCCAGACTCCGGTTATTACGTTGAACGTTCAGGCTCCGGTCAGTTTCGTTGGGTATCCAGACTTCGGTTATTACGTTGAGTGTTCAGGCTCCGGTCAGTTTCGTTTGGTATCCAGACTTCGGTTATTACGTTGAGCGTTCAGGCTCCGGTCAGTTTCGTTGGGTATCCAGACTCCGGTTTTTCGTTGAGCGTTCAGGCTCCGGTCAGTTTTGTTGGGTATCCAGACTCCGGTTTTTACGTTGAGCGTTCAGGCTCCGGTCAGTTTTGTTCGGTATCCAGACTCCTGTTATTACGTTGAGCGTTCAGGCTCCAGTCAGTTTCGTTGGGTATCCAGACTTCGGTTATTACGTTGAGCATTCAGGCTCCCGTCAGTTTCTTTGGGTATCCAAACTCCGGTTATTACGTTGAGCGTTCAGGCTCTGGTCAGTTTCGTTGGGTATCCAGACTCCGGTTATTACGTTGAGCGTTCAGGCTCCGGTCAGTTTCGTTGGATATCCAGACTTCGGTTATTACATTGAGCGTTCAGGCTCCGGTCAGTTTCGTTGGGTATCCAGACTCCGATTATTACGTTGAGCGTTCAGGCTCCATTCAATTTCGTTGGGTATCCAGACTCCGGTTATTACGTTGAACGTTCAGGCTCCGGTCAGTTTCGTTGGGTATCCAGACTCCGGTTATTATGTTGAGCGTTCAGGCTCCGGTCAGTTTCGTTGGGTATCCAGACTTCGGTTATTACGTTGAGCGTTCAGGCTCCGGTTAGTTTCGTTTAGTATCCAGACTTCGGTTATTACGTTGAGCGTTCAGGCTCCGGTCAGTTTCATTGGGTATCCAGACTCCGGTTTTTCGTTGAGCGTTCAGGCTCCGGTCGGTTTTGTTGGGTATCCGGACTCCGGTTTTTATGTTAAGCGTTCAGGCTCCGGTCAGTTTCGTTGGGTATCCAGACTTCGGTTATTACGTTGAGCGTTCAGGCTCCGGTCAGTTTCTTTGGGTATCCAGACTCCGGTTATTACGTTCAGCGTTCAGGCTCTGGTCAGTTTCGTTGGGTATCCAGACTCCGGTTATTACGTTGAGCGTTCAGGCTCCGGTCAGTTTCGTTGGATATCCATACTTCGGTTATTACATTGAGCGTTCAGGCTCCGGTCAGTTTCGTTGGGTATCCAGACTCCGGTTATTACGTTGAGCGTTCAGGCTCCATTCAATTTCGTTGGGTATCCAGACTCCGGTTATTACGTTGAACGTTCAGGCTCCGGTCAGTTTCGTTGGGTATCCAGACTCCGGTTATTACGTTGAGCGTTTAGGCTCCAGTCAGTTTCGTTGGGTATCCAGACTTCGGTTATTACGTTGAGCGTTCAGGCTCCGGTCAGTTTCGTTTGGTATCCAGACTTCGGTTATTACGTTGAGCGTTCAGGCTCGGGTCAGTTTCGTTGGGTATCCAGACACCGGTTATTACGTTGAGCGTTCAGGCTCCGGTCAGTTTCGTTGGATATCCAGACTCCGGTTATTACGTTGAGCGTTCAGGCTCCGGTCAGTTTCGTTGGGTATCCAGACTTCGGTTATTACGTTGAGCGTTCAGGCTCCGATCAGTTTCGTTTGGTATCCAGACTTCGGTTATTACGTTGAGCGTTCAGGCTCCGGTCAGTTTCGTTGGGTATCCAGACTCCGGTTTTTCGTTGAGCGTTCAGGCTCCGGTCAGTTTTGTTGGGTATCCAGACTCCGGTTTTTACTTTGAGCGTTCAGGCTCCGGTCAGTTTTGTTGGGTATCCAGACTCCGGTTATTACGTTGAGATAGCAGGCTCCGGTCTGTTTCGTTGGGTATCCAGACACCGGTTATTACGTTGAGCGTTCAGCCTCCAGTCAGTTTCGTTCGGTATCCAGACTCTTGTTATTACGTTGAGCGTTCAGGCTCCGGTCAGTTTCGTTGTGTATCCAGACTCCGGTTATTACGTTGAGCAATGAGGCTCCGGTCAATTTCGTTGTGTATCCAGACTCCGGTTATTACGTTGATCGTTCTGGCTCCAGTCAGTTTCTTTGAGTATCCAGACTCTGGTTATTACGTTGAGCGTTCACGCTCCGGTCAGTTTCGTTGGGTATCCAGACACCGGTTATTACGTTGAGCGTTCAGGCTCTGGTCAGTTTCGTTAGGTATCCAGACTCCGGTTATTACGTTGAGCGTTCAGGCTCCGGTCAGTTTCGTTGGGTATCCAGACTCCGGATATTACGTTGAACGTTCAGGCTCCGGTCAGTTTCTTTGGGTATCCAGACTCCGGTTATTACGTTGAGCGTTCAGGCTCTGGTCAGTTTCGTTGGGTATCCAGACTCCGGTTATTACGTTGAGCGTTCAGGCTCCGGTCAGTTTCTTTGGGTATCCAGACTCCGGTTATTACGTTGAGCGTTCAGGCTCCAGTCAGTTTCATTGGGTATCCAGACTCCGGTTTTTACGTTGAGCGTTCAGGCTCCGGTCAGTTTCGTTGGGTATTCAGACTTCGGTTATTACGTTGAGCGTTCAGGCTATGGTCAATTTTGTTGGCTATCCAGACTCCGGTTTTTACGTTGAGCGTTCAGGCTCCGGTCAGTTTTGTTGGGTATCCAGACTCCGGTTATTATGTTGAGCGTTCAGACTCCGGTCAGTTTCGTAGGGTATCCAGAATCCGGTTTTTACGTTGAGCGTTCAGACTCCGGTCAGTTTTGTAGGGTATCCAGAATCCGGTTATTACGTTGAGCAATGAGGCTCCGGTCAATTTCGTTGTGTATCCAGACTCCGGTTATTACGTTGATCGTTCAGGCTCCAGTCAGTTTCGTTGAGTATCCAGACTCTGGTTATTACGTTGAGCGTTCAGGCTCTGGTCAGTTTCGTTGAGTATCCAGATTCCGGTTATTACGTTGAGCGTTCAGGCTCCTTTCAATTTCGTTGGGTATCCAAACTCCGGTTATTACGTTGAACGTTCAGGCTCCAGTCAGTTTCTTTGGGTATCCAGACTCCGGTTATTACGTTGAGCGTTCAGGCTCCGGACAGTTTCGTTGGGTATCCAGACTCCGGTTATTACGTTGAGCGTTCAGGCTCCGGTCAGTTTCTTTGGGTATCCAGACTCCGGTTATTACGTTGAGCGTTCAGGCTCTGGTCAGTTTCGTTGGGTATCCAGACTCCGGTTTTTACGTTGAGCGTTCAGGCTCCGGTCAGTTTCGTTGGATATTCAGACTTCGGTTATTACGTTGAGCGTTCAGGCTATGGTCAATTTTGTTGGGTATCCAGACTCCAGTTTTTATGTTGAGCGTTCAGGCTCCGGTCAGTTTTGTTGGGTATCCAGACTCCGGTTATTATGTTGAGCGTTCAGACTCCGGTCAGTTTCGTAGGGTTTCTAGAATTCGGTTATTATGTTGAGCATTCAGGCTCCGGTCAGTTTCGTAGGGTATCCAGACTCCGATTATTACGTTGAGCGTTCAGGCTCCGGTCAGTTTCGTTGTGTATCCAGACTCCGGTTATTACGTTAAGCAATGAGGCTTCGGTCAATTTCGTTGTGTATCCAGACTCCGGTTATTACGTTGATCGTATAGGCTCTAGTCAGTTTCGTTGAGTATCCAGACTCTGGTTATTACGTTGAGCGTTCAGGCTCCGGTCGGTTTCGTTGAGTATCCAGATTCCGGTTATTACGTTGATCGTTCAGGCTCCATTCAATTTCGTTGGGTATCCAAACTCCGGTTATTACGTTGAACGTTGAGGCTCCGGTCAGTTTCGTTGGGTATCCAGACTCCGGTTATTACGTTGAGCGTTCAGGCTCCGGTCAGTTTCGTTGGGTATCCAGACTCCGGTTATTACGTTGAGCGTTCAGGCTCCGGTCAATTTCGTTGGGTATCCAGACTTCGGTTATTACGTTGAGCGTTCAGTCTCCGGTCAGTTTCTTTGGGTATCCAGACTCCGGTTATTACGTTGAGCGTTCAGGCTCCGGTCAGTTTCGTTGGGTATCCAGACTCCGGTTTTTACGTTGAGCGTTCAGGCTCCGGTCAGTTTCGTTGGGTATTCAGACTTCGGTTATTACGTTGAGCGTTCAGGCTATGGTCAATTTCGTTGGGTATCCAGACTCCGGTTTTTACGTTGAGCATTCAGGCTCCGGTCAGTTTTGATGGGTATCCAGACTCCGGTTATTATATTGAGCGTTCAGACTCCGGTCAGTTTCGTAGGGTATCCAGAATCCGGTTGTTACGTTGAGCATTCAGGCTCCGGTCAGTTTCGTAGGGTATCCAGACTCCGATTATTACGTTGAGCGTTCAAGCTCCGGTCAGTTTCGTTGTGTATCCAGACTTCGGTTATTACGTTGAGCAATGAGGCTCCGGTCAATTTCGTTGTGTATCCAGACTTCGGTTATTACGTTGATCGTTCAGGTTCCAGTCAGTTTTTTTGGGTATCCAGACTCCGATTTTTCATTGAGCGTTCAGGCTCCGGTCAGTTTCGTTGGGTATCCAGACTCCGGTTTTTACGTTGAGCGTTCAGCCTCCGGTCAGTTTCGTTGGGTATCCAGACTCCGGTTATTACGTTGAGCATTCAGGCTCCGGTCAGTTTCGTTGGGTATCCAGACTCCGATTTTTCGTTGAGCGTTCAGGCTCCGGTCAGTTTCGTTGGGTATCCAGACTCCGGTTTTTACGTTAGGCGTTCAGCCTCCGGTCAGTTTCGTTGGGTATCCAGACTCCGGTTATTACGTTGAGATAGCAGGCTCCGATCAGTTTCGTTGGGTATCCAGACACCGGTTATTACGTTGAGCGTTCAGCCTCCGGTCAGTTTCGTTGGGTATCCAGACTCTGGTTATTAGGTTGAGCGTTCAGGCTCCGGTCAGTTTCGTTTTGTATCCAGATTCCGGTTATTACGTTGAGCAATCAGGCTCCGGTCAATTTCTTTGTGTATCCAGACTCTGGTTAATACGTTGAGCGTTCTGGCTCCGGTCAGTTTCGTTGTGTATCCAGACTCCGGTTATTACGTTGAGCAATGAGGCTCCGGTCAATTTCGTTGTGTATCCAGACTCCGGTTATTACGTTGATCGTTCAGGCTCCAGTCAGTTTCGTTGAGTATCCAGACTCTGGTTATTACGTTGAGCGTTGAGGCTCCGGTCAGTTTCGTGTAGTATCCAGATTCCGGTTATTACGTTGAACGTTCAGGCTCCGGTCAGTTTCGTTGGGTATCCATACTTCGGTTATTACGTTGAGCGTTCAGGCTCCGGTCAGTTTCGTTGGGTCTCCAGACTCCGGTTATTACATTGAGCGTTCAAGCTCCGGTCAGTTTCGTTGGGTATCCAGACTTCGGTTATTACGTTGAGCGTTCAGGCTCCGGTCAGTTTCTTTGGGTATCCAGACTCCGGTTTTTACGTTATTACGTTGAGCATTCAGGCTACGGTCAATTTCGTTGGGTATC
Organism: Lathyrus sativus; assembly: GCA_963859935.3. NCBI lineage: Eukaryota > Viridiplantae > Streptophyta > Magnoliopsida > Fabales > Fabaceae > Lathyrus > Lathyrus sativus. The sequence continues at coordinate 207,802 of CAWUDS030000653.1, read as the reverse complement.
CAGACTCCGGTTTTTACGTTGAGCGTTCAGGCTCCGGTCAGTTTTGTTGGGTATCCAGACTCCGGTTATTATGTTGAGCGTTCAGACTCCGGTCAGTTTCGTAGGGTATCTAGACTCCGATTATTACATTGAGCGTTCAGGCTCCGGTCAGTTTCGTAGGGTATCTAGACTCCGATTATTACATTGAGCGTTCAGGCTCCGTTCAGTTTCATTGTGTATCCAGACTTCGGTTATTACATTGAGCAATGAGGCTCCGGTCAATTTCGTTGTGTATCCAGACTCCGGTTATTACGTTGATCGTTCAGGCTCCAGTCAGTTTCGTTTAGTATCCAGACTCTGGTTATTACGTTGAGCGTTCAGGCTCCGGTCAGTTTCGTTGTGTATCCAGACTTCGGTTATTACGTTGAGCGTTCAGGCTCCGGTCAGTTTTGTTGGGTATCCAGGCTCCGGTTATTATGTTAAGCGTTCAGGCTCCGGTCAGTTTCATTGGGTATCCAGACTCCGGTTATTACGTTGAGCGTTCAGGCTCCGGTCAGTTTCGTTGGGTATCCAGACTCCGATTTTTCGTTGAGCGTTCAAGCTCCGGTCAGTTTTGTTGGGTATCCAGACTCCGGTTTTTACGTTGAGCGTTCAGCCTCCGGTCAGTTTCGTTGGGTATCCAGACTCCAGTTATTACGTTGAGATAGCAGGCTCCGATCAGTTTCGTTGGGTATCCAGACACCGGTTATTACGTTGAGCGTTCAGCCTCCGGTCAGTTTCGTTGGGTATCCAGACTCTGGTTATTACGTTGAGCGTTCAGGCTCCGGTCAGTTTCGTTTTGTATCCAGACTCCGGTTATTACGTTGAGCAATCAGGCTCCGGTCAATTTCTTTGTGTATCCAGACTCTGGTTATTACGTTGAGCGTTCTGGCTCCGGTCAGTTTCGTTGTGTATCCAGACTCCGGTTACTACGTTGAGCAATGAGGCTCCGGTCAATTTCGTTGTGTACCCAGACTCCGGTTATCACGTTGATTGTTCAGGCTCCAGTCAGTTTCGTTGAGTATCCAGACTCTGGTTATTACGTTGAGCGTTGAGGCTCCGGTCAGTTTCGTTGAGTATCCAGATTCCGGTTATTACGTTGAACGTTCAGGCTCCGGTCAGTTTCGTTGGGTATCCATACTTCGGTTATTACGTTGAGCGTTCAGGCTCTGGTCAGTTTCGTTGGGTCTCCAGACTCCGGTTATTACATTGAGCGTTCAGGCTCCGGTCAGTTTCGTTGGGTATCCAGACTTCGGTTATTACGTTGAGCGTTCAGGCTCCGGTCAGTTTCTTTGGGTATCCAGACTCCGGTTTTTACGTTGAGCGTTCAGACTCCGGTCAGTTTCGTTGGGTATCCAGACTCCGGTTTTTACGTTGAGCGTTCAGGCTCCGGTCAGTTTCGTTGGGTATTCAGACTTCGGTTATTACGTTGAGCATTCAGGCCACGGTCAATTTCGTTGGGTATCTAGACTCCGGTTTTTACGTTGAGCGTTCAGGCTCCGGTCAGTTTTGTTGGGTATCCAGACTCCGGTTATTATGTTGAGCGTTCAGACTCCGGTCAGTTTCGTAGGGTATCCAGAATCTGGTTATTACGTTGAGCATTCAGGCTCTGGTCAGTTTCGTAGGGTATCTAGACTCCGATTATTACGTTGAGCGTTCAGGCTCCGGTCAGTTTCATTGTGTATCCAGACTTCGGTTATTACGTTGAGCAATGAGGCTCCAGTCAATTTCGTTGTGTATCCAGACTCCGGTTATTACATTGATTGTTCAGGCTCCAATCAGTTTTGTTGAGTATCCAGACTCTGGTTATTACGTTGAGCGTTCAGGCTCCGGTCAGTTTCGTTGTGTATCCAGACTTCGGTTATTACGTTGAGCGTTCAGGCTCCGGTCAGTTTTGTTAGGTATCCAGGCTCCGGTTATTATGTTAAGCGTTCAGGCTCCGGTCAGTTTCATTGGGTATCCAGACTTCGGTTATTACGTTGAGCGTTCAGGCTCCGGTCAGTTTCGTTGGGTATCCAGACTCCGATTTTTCGTTGAACGTTCTGGCTCCGGTCAGTTTTGTTGGGTATCCAGACTCCGGTTTTTACGTTGAGCGTTCAGCCTCCGGTCAGTTTCGTTGGGTATCCTGACTCCGGTTATTACGTTGAGATAGCAGGCTCCGATCAGTTTCGTTGGGTATCCAGACACCGGTTATTACGTTGAGCGTTCAGCCTCCGGTCAGTTTCGTTGGGTATCCAGACTCTGGTTATTACGTTGAGCGTTCAGGCTCCGGTCAGTTTCGTTTTGTATCCAGACTCCGGTTATTACGTTGAGCAATCAGGCTCCGGTCAATTTCTTTGTGTATCCAGACTCTGGTTATTACGTTGAGCGTTCTGGCTCCGGTCAGTTTCGTTGTGTATCCAGACTCCGGTTACTACGTTGAGCAATGAGGCTCCGGTCAATTTCGTTGTGTACCCAGACTCCGGTTATCACGTTGATTGTTCAGGCTCCAGTCAGTTTCGTTGAGTATCCAGACTCTGGTTATTACGTTGAGCGTTGAGGCTCCGGTCAGTTTCGTTGAGTATCCAGATTCCGGTTATTACGTTGAACGTTCAGGCTCCGGTCAGTTTCGTTGGGTATCCATACTTCGGTTATTACGTTGAGCGTTCAGGCTCTGGTCAGTTTCGTTGGGTCTCCAGACTCCGGTTATTACATTGAGCGTTCAGGCTCCGGTCAGTTTCGTTGGGTATCCAGACTTCGGTTATTACGTTGAGCGTTCAGGCTCCGGTCAGTTTCTTTGGGTATCCAGACTCCGGTTTTTACGTTGAGCGTTCAGACTCCGGTCAGTTTCGTTGGGTATCCAGACTCCGGTTTTTACGTTGAGCGTTCAGGCTCCGGTCAGTTTCGTTGGGTATTCAGACTTCGGTTATTACGTTGAGCATTCAGGCCACGGTCAATTTCGTTGGGTATCTAGACTCCGGTTTTTACGTTGAGCGTTCAGGCTCCGGTCAGTTTTGTTGGGTATCCAGACTCCGGTTATTATGTTGAGCGTTCAGACTCCGGTCAGTTTCGTAGGGTATCCAGAATCTGGTTATTACGTTGAGCATTCAGGCTCTGGTCAGTTTCGTAGGGTATCTAGACTCCGATTATTACGTTGAGCGTTCAGGCTCCGGTCAGTTTCATTGTGTATCCAGACTTCGGTTATTACGTTGAGCAATGAGGCTCCAGTCAATTTCGTTGTGTATCCAGACTCCGGTTATTACATTGATTGTTCAGGCTCCAATCAGTTTTGTTGAGTATCCAGACTCTGGTTATTACGTTGAGCGTTCAGGCTCCGGTCAGTTTCGTTGTGTATCCAGACTTCGGTTATTACGTTGAGCGTTCAGGCTCCGGTCAGTTTTGTTAGGTATCCAGGCTCCGGTTATTATGTTAAGCGTTCAGGCTCCGGTCAGTTTCATTGGGTATCCAGACTTCGGTTATTACGTTGAGCGTTCAGGCTCCGGTCAGTTTCGTTGGGTATCCAGACTCCGATTTTTCGTTGAACGTTCTGGCTCCGGTCAGTTTTGTTGGGTATCCAGACTCCGGTTTTTACGTTGAGCGTTCAGCCTCCGGTCAGTTTCGTTGGGTATCCTGACTCCGGTTATTACGTTGAGATAGCAGGCTCCGATCAGTTTCGTTGGGTATCCAGACACCGGTTATTACGTTGAGCGTTCAGCCTCCGGTCAGTTTCGTTGGGTATCCAGACTCTGGTTATTACGTTGAGCGTTCAGGCTCCGGTCAGTTTCGTTTTGTATCCAGACTCCGGTTATTACGTTGAGCAATCAGGCTCCGGTCAATTTCTTTGTGTATCCAGACTCTGGTTATTACGTTGAGCGTTCTGGCTCCGGTCAGTTTCGTTGTGTATCCAGACTCCGGTTACTACGTTGAGCAATGAGGCTCCGGTCAATTTCGTTGTGTACCCAGACTCCGGTTATCACGTTGATTGTTCAGGCTCCAGTCAGTTTCGTTGAGTATCCAGACTCTGGTTATTACGTTGAGCGTTGAGGCTCCGGTCAGTTTCGTTGAGTATCCAGATTCCGGTTATTACGTTGAACGTTCAGGCTCCGGTCAGTTTCGTTGGGTATCCATACTTCGGTTATTACGTTGAGCGTTCAGGCTCTGGTCAGTTTCGTTGGGTCTCCAGACTCCGGTTATTACATTGAGCGTTCAGGCTCCGGTCAGTTTCGTTGGGTATCCAGACTTCGGTTATTACGTTGAGCGTTCAGGCTCCGGTCAGTTTCTTTGGGTATCCAGACTCCGGTTTTTACGTTGAGCGTTCAGACTCCGGTCAGTTTCGTTGGGTATCCAGACTCCGGTTTTTACGTTGAGCGTTCAGGCTCCGGTCAGTTTCGTTGGGTATTCAGACTTCGGTTATTACGTTGAGCATTCAGGCCACGGTCAATTTCGTTGGGTATCTAGACTCCGGTTTTTACGTTGAGCGTTCAGGCTCCGGTCAGTTTTGTTGGGTATCCAGACTCCGGTTATTATGTTGAGCGTTCAGACTCCGGTCAGTTTCGTAGGGTATCCAGAATCTGGTTATTACGTTGAGCATTCAGGCTCTGGTCAGTTTCGTAGGGTATCTAGACTCCGATTATTACGTTGAGCGTTCAGGCTCCGGTCAGTTTCATTGTGTATCCAGACTTCGGTTATTACGTTGAGCAATGAGGCTCCAGTCAATTTCGTTGTGTATCCAGACTCCGGTTATTACATTGATTGTTCAGGCTCCAATCAGTTTTGTTGAGTATCCAGACTCTGGTTATTACGTTGAGCGTTCAGGCTCCGGTCAGTTTCGTTGTGTATCCAGACTTCGGTTATTACGTTGAGCGTTCAGGCTCCGGTCAGTTTTGTTAGGTATCCAGGCTCCGGTTATTATGTTAAGCGTTCAGGCTCCGGTCAGTTTCATTGGGTATCCAGACTTCGGTTATTACGTTGAGCGTTCAGGCTCCGGTCAGTTTCGTTGGGTATCCAGACTCCGATTTTTCGTTGAACGTTCTGGCTCCGGTCAGTTTTGTTGGGTATCCAGACTCCGGTTTTTACGTTGAGCGTTCAGCCTCCGGTCAGTTTCGTTGGGTATCCTGACTCCGGTTATTACGTTGAGATAGCAGGCTCCGATCAGTTTCGTTGGGTATCCAGACACCGGTTATTACGTTGAGCGTTCAGCCTCCGGTCAGTTTCGTTGGGTATCCAGACTCTGGTTATTACGTTGAGCGTTCAGGCTCCGGTCAGTTTCGTTTTGTATCCAGACTCCGGTTATTACGTTGAGCAATCAGGCTCCGGTCAATTTCTTTGTGTATCCAGACTCTGGTTATTACGTTGAGCGTTCTGGCTCCGGTCAGTTTCGTTGTGTATCCAGACTCCGGTTACTACGTTGAGCAATGAGGCTCCGGTCAATTTCGTTGTGTACCCAGACTCCGGTTATCACGTTGATTGTTCAGGCTCCAGTCAGTTTCGTTGAGTATCCAGACTCTGGTTATTACGTTGAGCGTTGAGGCTCCGGTCAGTTTCGTTGAGTATCCAGATTCCGGTTATTACGTTGAACGTTCAGGCTCCGGTCAGTTTCGTTGGGTATCCATACTTCGGTTATTACGTTGAGCGTTCAGGCTCTGGTCAGTTTCGTTGGGTCTCCAGACTCCGGTTATTACATTGAGCGTTCAGGCTCCGGTCAGTTTCGTTGGGTATCCAGACTTCGGTTATTACGTTGAGCGTTCAGGCTCCGGTCAGTTTCTTTGGGTATCCAGACTCCGGTTTTTACGTTGAGCGTTCAGACTCCGGTCAGTTTCGTTGGGTATCCAGACTCCGGTTTTTACGTTGAGCGTTCAGGCTCCGGTCAGTTTCGTTGGGTATTCAGACTTCGGTTATTACGTTGAGCATTCAGGCCACGGTCAATTTCGTTGGGTATCTAGACTCCGGTTTTTACGTTGAGCGTTCAGGCTCCGGTCAGTTTTGTTGGGTATCCAGACTCCGGTTATTATGTTGAGCGTTCAGACTCCGGTCAGTTTCGTAGGGTATCCAGAATCTGGTTATTACGTTGAGCATTCAGGCTCTGGTCAGTTTCGTAGGGTATCTAGACTCCGATTATTACGTTGAGCGTTCAGGCTCCGGTCAGTTTCATTGTGTATCCAGACTTCGGTTATTACGTTGAGCAATGAGGCTCCAGTCAATTTCGTTGTGTATCCAGACTCCGGTTATTACATTGATTGTTCAGGCTCCAATCAGTTTTGTTGAGTATCCAGACTCTGGTTATTACGTTGAGCGTTCAGGCTCCGGTCAGTTTCGTTGTGTATCCAGACTTCGGTTATTACGTTGAGCGTTCAGGCTCCGGTCAGTTTTGTTAGGTATCCAGGCTCCGGTTATTATGTTAAGCGTTCAGGCTCCGGTCAGTTTCATTGGGTATCCAGACTTCGGTTATTACGTTGAGCGTTCAGGCTCCGGTCAGTTTCGTTGGGTATCCAGACTCCGATTTTTCGTTGAACGTTCTGGCTCCGGTCAGTTTTGTTGGGTATCCAGACTCCGGTTTTTACGTTGAGCGTTCAGCCTCCGGTCAGTTTCGTTGGGTATCCTGACTCCGGTTATTACGTTGAGATAGCAGGCTCCGATCAGTTTCGTTGGGTATCCAGACACCGGTTATTACGTTGAGCGTTCAGCCTCCGGTCAGTTTCGTTGGGTATCCAGACTCTGGTTATTACGTTGAGCGTTCAGGCTCCGGTCAGTTTCGTTTTGTATCCAGACTCCGGTTATTACTGTCGCTACTGCGAAAATCGGCGCCGGCTTGACAGGAGAGTCGCCACCGTGCGTTATTTATCCCAACGGAGGGAAAGGAAACGCTCGAAGTAAACCTCGCAAAGACGGGAAAAGGTATGGTCATCGCAACCAAAACCTGGATTCTGGAGTCGGTTACGCAAGGGGAAGGTATTAGCACCCCTCACGTCCATCGTACTCGATGGGATCCACGCTTGGTGTTTATAAGGAAAAGGGTGTGTTTATATCTACGCTAATGGTCAGTCTGAAAAGAAAATAAAAGGACAGGACTCGACAGAACATAAGGTGTTCTGGGCCTACGTACTCCCTCGTGCAATGGGAAAGTCAGAGTCAACGTAGTTCGACTACCTACGGCTAAACGGGGAAAAGGTTGCTCGCCAGGACATCGCATCCTGTGCCTACGTACTTCCACACAACATGGAAGATCAGAGCAAACGTAGTTCGACTAATCTACGGCTAAACAGGGGGCTCTCATACAGCAGTGAGAAAATAACTGGTCTCAAAGGTTCGGGGACCTACAACTACGATCTAGTCTCAAATGCACTCGAGCAAGAGAAAAGGGTAACAATCAGTCGTCAGCGGGAAAGTCTCGATCGCACAGCCACGAGAGAACAAAAGGTTAGTTGTTAGTGTGCTCGCTAGGATATCGCATCCTATGCCTACATATCCTCATCTGGTACGAGGAATCAGAGTAGTTGTAGTTCGGCTAACTACGACACAAGCTACTCAAAAGCTCCTACTTGCTGAGAACGGGAAAAGACATCCTAAAACTATGACTAAAGAGGGGAATCTACCTATTGGTATCATGCCTGGTTGACCATCCTAACGTCTATCATAACGACTCCGCAGCGGAGAAGTCAGAGCTCCTAAGGGATCATGGCAACAGGACTAAACAGCAAACATGAATCAACTGCAAAGTAAAGAAATATTGGAAATATGTATGAATGCAACAACTAAATAATCAAAGCGCAAAGGCCGCAAACCACAGAGGTAAGGGAGCTCAGCTCTACCAAATACCAACAAGCAAAGCCACTCAATAACAAACAAGCAGAAGGAGGACCACCTCAACTTCTCATGCACACAAAGCCTACTTCTAAGATGCACCTAACTCAGAACTATCTAGATGAACCCCTAAATCTAATGCAGCACAACACCACACAAGTTAACAACACAAAGATAAGGCAAACCAGCCTGACAAGCCTCTATCCAAAGCTTAAACAGAAACACTGAGCAAGACCCTTAACAAACCTGAAACAAACTTCTGATCTATCCCTGAACAAAGCTCTATGCAAAGCCCTAAACAAAACTCTAAGCAAAACTCTAATCAAAACCCTAAGCAAGAGGAATCAATCCCAGTCTCCAAGCTTCAGAACAAGCTTACCAAAGAAAGGGAGCTAAGCAGACAAACTCATAGTGCCTTCCTCAGGAAAGTGCCAGGAGGTTACCACTCAGGAATCATATCCTATGCGGCTCGACAACTGTGGACGGTTTACATTCCTCCTCGGGAGAAACTAAACTCACATGAAGGCTCCAACATCATTGGATATTTAAGAAAGCCTATATGAACTAAGGGAACTAAGTGAGCAGACCCCTAGGACCTTCCTCAGGAAAGTACTAGGAGGCTGCCACTTAGGAATCGTATCCTATGTGGCTCAACAGCTGTGATCAGTTTACATTCCTCCTCAGGAGAAATTAAACTCACAAGTTGGCTCCAACATCATTGGATACTTAAGAAATCCTAGATGAACTAGAGGAACTAAGTGAGGAGACCCACAGGACCTTCCTCAGGAAAGTACTAGGAGGCTGCCACTTAGGAATCGTATCCTATGTGGCTCAACAACTGTGATCAGTTTACGTTCCTCCTCAGGAGAAATTAAACTCACAAGTTGGCTCCAACATCATTGGATACTTAAGAAAGAGGTGAGAAGAAAGAATGAAAGTCATTCATAGTGCCTTCCTCAGGAAAGTACCATGAATTCCCCTCAAACTTCAGGATCTCAAACCTCCCAGACAGGGAATAAGCTCCAAGCTCTGGGTCTCTGAGTCTTGATTTTCAATCCTCTCCTTCATCATGCTCCTTCAAAAAGCTCTTCAAAACAAACTAAGCCCCACAACAAATTCCCAACAATAAACCCCAGAGACAGACAAATAACCCCAGAACAGTCAAAACCATCAGCCAACTTCAGAAAATACCTAAAAATACTAAAGCAAGAGGGAAAAATCTAACAATTATTCACAAGGGTCTATAACATCTACCCATAACATCCCTACATACCCCTACCCAAAAATCAAATCAAAACTCTCCACAGAAAATGAATTGTTTCACCTATGCATCCTTAAACCCTAATTATGGTACCCTAATGCTAACCTAATTAAACTAATCAAATCTTAACCTAAAAAATCAAGAATTAAATCCTATGGGGAACTATGATTCAGTATCTAATCTCACCAAAAAGAATGAATTAAAAAGACTAAGGGAAGGTCCTAAAGAAATTCTACAAAATGGAGTACAAACTAAACCAATTAAAATGCTATTTAAATGGACAATATACTAAAAATATGAAACTAAAAATAAAATGGAATTTTTATTTTTATTAATTTTCTAGACAAAATTATAAACCTATAGAAAAAACAAGAATTGAAAAATATTAATTTTTCTATTTTCTATGAATTTTATAAGATGCAAAAAAATATAAAGGAAATGAAAAATAAAAGAAATTAAGTAAAGAGAATGGGGGGTGAGAACAGCAAATACCCAAGTTCTAACTCTGGATGGACTCTGATCCTGGGGTGCATTTAGCAAGTGGGTGCAAGGCCCAGCCCAATGATCCCATTCAGCTCTCACGCAGGGGGGTGCAATCAGCAGGTTTTTCAGTTCGTTTTAAACTGGGCTCACGCTATGGGGGGCGCGAATAGCATCAAGGGCCTAAGGCCCAATCCAAGAATTCTATCTCCTCTCTCACAGGGGGGGAGTACTGAGCAAAACGGGGGTGACGCCTCAGCAAACGAGATTGGGCTTTGACCCAATCCCTAATCCTAACCCAATTAACCAACGAACAAAAACCTATCCCCCTTCTCAACTCTCTGGCCACTGTTCACCACACAGAAACCCTAGCATCGTTCATCTTCGACCTCTCATCCTCTCTGAACAATCTCAAACCTTACGCACACTCTCACAAAAATCCTCAACTCAACCCTAACCTCAAATCTAGATCTCACCAAATTCTCCCTCCGTTTAAACTATCAAGAACCTAAACCTAAATACCAACACAACTCCTAATAGATTCATAATCCAAAACATTTACAAGAAGAGTTGGAAGAAAACAAGAACCTGGAGGTGTGATGCGATTCGATGAACCCTGGGTCTACTGACGAATAATGAAGAACGTGGAAATCTTGAAGCTGTTGAGGGCGAATCCAGAACTGGACGAAGATTCCTGAAGATGACGAGGACGATCTGGGATTTCTTGAAGGTGTTGATGGCGACGAACGGTGTTGTAACGTTCTTGAAGGACCGGTTGGCTTGCGATGAAGGCGCTTCTTCGCGTTTTGGAAATTTCTGGGCGAATCGTATGGCTTGGTGAAGAACCTTGTTCTGGTTGATGAAGATTCTGGGGAATCCACGAAGAACAGGTGAAGTTCTTGATGATCGATGATGAGAAATGATGATGTTCTGGGGAGAGATTGAAGAACACTGAAGCCTTGCTGATTTTCTGTGTGATTGTTCTTGACAAACGATGAAAATGGATGAGTTCTGGAAAGCTGTTCTTGAAGTTTCCGGCGGTGGTAGATTTTCCGATGAGGTGAAGATGAAGTTGGATGGAGGAAGAAGGGGGAGATCGGAGGATCTCTGGGGATTCTGAGCTTTTTGCAGTTTTCGGCGACCTTACCGGTCTCCGGCGACTGTTACGGTGGAGGGGAGCGGTTCGGCCGGCGGATGCATGGCCGGCGATGAGGGTCCGGTGATGCTCCGGTGAAGGTCTGTGGTGGTGACAAGTGGTGAGAGGTGCCGGTTGGGAGAGACACGTGTGAGATGCGCTGGCAGAGGGAGAGGGTAGTGGGACACGTGTCCGTGAGTGGGGTCTGCAGAATTGTGTGGTGGTCACCTCTGAGTGCAACATGTGTCATCACTTTTATAGTGACAAGTGTCACTTTCTATGGACAAAACGGACAAAAACGGATTGAACTCTGGGCCTCCGAAAATTCTCTTCTGGGCCCATACGAAATAAAGGCCAAAAACCCTAAAAAACTGAAAAAGCTGATTAATATGAAAATTGATTAAAAACCTGATTAAGTCTAATTAAAGCTAATCAAACCCTAATTAACTAATTAACCTGACTAATCCAAAAATTAAACTATCTTAATCCTAATTAGACCTAAACATGATTAAAATCCTAATTAACCTGATTAAACCTAAAAAACAGAATTAACACCTAACTAAATTCTATATTAAACTAATTACCCTAATTAAATCTAAAAAAATGATTAAAAATCTAATTACCTCTATTAAAGTTCTATTTAACTCCTATTCTATAAAATGCCTATTAAAATTCTACACTATTATTTATAATGTCTATTTAAAAGAAAGACTATATTAAAACATGCCCTATTTATTTCTATTTCAACTATTAAAAATCACTATTAACATAAAAGAAAAATCTATAATATTTTCTATATTATCTAAAACAATTAAAAACAATTTTAAAATCTATTATGTTCTAAAATGATAAAAAAAACTATTAAATCTATTTAAAAATCTATATAAAATTCTAAAAAGAGATTTAAACTATTTAAAAAAGTAAAAATCTATTTAAATCCTAAAAAAAATGATTAAAAGCCTATTTAAAATCCACAAAAGTCTATTAAACCCTAAAAATGCAGACAAGTACAAATGACCACCACAAAAGAGCGCGCGAGACCAGATCGAATTGAACAGAGAACCCCGGGCATCAGAATATCCCAAAAATCACTATGCAAGCTAAGAATCACCGAGGAGCGCACAATTTCCCGAAAATAAAACCCTGATGATCTAGACTGGATCTGCCATAGTTAGTAAATGAAACCCAAGCTGTAACTCTGATATCCTCTGCCTGTGCACAAATGTCACGCATCTGATATGCGAATATGAATTTAAACCACGAGTCAGATAGGAGAATCGGTTGGTCAAATTTTAGGGTGCAACAGCTGCCCCTATTCAAGCGACTTGGACCTGAAGGATTGAAGAGCGCTCAGCCTTCAAACATTCGGAGGTACGAGACGGTTGAATACAAATAAAACCCGAAAATTTGCCAACCGCGAAAATATACTGTAAACTGCTTGGGGAATAAAACCCAGAACCGAGCCCAGTCATTACGGCAACAAACTGATCAATCATCTGATAAGGAACTCCTGATTTTAATGCCAATTACCGGTGATACCCCCATATAACAAAACCTGAGGGTTGCCACAAAACACCTGATCCTTTCGCATTGCCTACTAATAGGCAGGAAGAGAAATATACTCACATCGTCCAAAGATGGACGGGAAGAAACCCTGAATGGAGGAAACGCCAATACTCACATCGTCTAAGGGTAGACAGGACCATCCTGATTGATGAAACAAATCAATATTCACATCGTCTAAGGATAGACGGGATCATCCTGATTGATGAAACAAATCAGTATTCACATCGTCTAAAGATAGACGGGAAGAAAGCATTAATCTCCATACTCACATCGTCTAAGGATAGACGGGATCATCCTGATTGATGAAACAAATCAATATTCACATCGTCTAAAGTTAGACGGGAAGAAATAATCTCCATACTCACATCGTCTAAGGATAGACGGGAAGAAAGCATTAATCTCCATACTCACATCGTCTAAGGATAGACGGGAAGACATTCATAATCTCCATACTCACATCGTCTAAGGGTAGACGGGAAGACATCCATACGCAATTCAACACCATCCCTCGAATTTCAGAATCCTTCTGTCTACGGGAATTGATGGAAAGATTAATATCCTTGAAGGGGCCACATCGTCAGTATGGACCGACGGGAAGAAAACCACCTTTAAAGAACCATGTCGTCAATAAGAATCGACAATCACGAAAACTGAACATTCTTCGAAGAGCCTCGACATTAATAAGGATTGACGGTTAGAAAAGTCCCTCTGGAAACGTCATCTCATCCACATAACAGAAAGAAAACCACTATCCGAAATATCGTTTTGAAACCCCTCAACAATCAAAGATAGCCGGAGAAGACTCGTTGGGGAAACACCCCATCTGTATGATCTGACAATAAGAAACCCGCTGAACAATAACCTGAAACTTCACATCGTCTACTGATAGACGGAAAGAAAAGCCACTTGCTAGAGAAACCCCGTCTTGAACCCCACTGAAAATCACCCGCAACTTCACATCGTCTACTGATAGACGGAAAGAAAACCACGTTCAAAACTCAAGACGTCTAATGATAGACGGAGAAATCCACTTATTGGAGGAACACATCGTCAATATGAATTGACGGGAAGAAACGTCTGCCGATACCAGATGACTGACTGATCAAAGCATAATTGTTGTATGATCTGAAATACAAATAAACCGCTGAATCGTCTGAACACTGCCGCTGGGTAAATGCCCCTGTACTGATCACAGAGTAACTCGCGCGCCATATGAGGCTGGTAGAAAACCTGACTTATGCTTCGTATGCATATGCATATGTTCGAATCTTTCTATGGCGTAATGCTCCATTCAGGATGGAAATGCTACGCATTTTGACAATGACATGCAAGTATGATGCAAATATGATAATGCATGCAATATGCTAATGCAGGCTCGAGCTGCCGGAGAAAGCTGGGTACAGAAAACCACTTTGGCAACATAAATGCTGAAGACGAAGCCAACTCCGCTGGGGATAAACCGGATATCACAGGATTATCCCAGCAAAATAAATGCTGGGAGAGTGAAATCCACTCCGCTGGGGATATTGGGAACTTAACCGAACACCTCGACGAAGTAATACCCTGCTGGGGAATATAACTCTGCTGTGAGATAGCGGATGCGCCAAGTGTGATTGGACTTCCCTGGGGATAGCCTACCCGTACCAACGACGAATTGGACTTTGCTGGAGAAAAATAGACGGAGCCCTCCTGCGTACTGATGAAGCTCGGATCTGGAAACTGATGCGCCAACACGGATGGGCCTCACAGTGATTGCCAACACGGATCTATGCTTTTAGGCTATCTGTGATGGGTCAGGTACACCTGACGCTGGAAAACACTATGTCTGAATACGCAGCCTTTTAGTTGAAAAGTCAAGGGATAGTGACACGACTTCCCGCATTCGCCCTGCTCTTGAAAATCGACTGAATCTGCTCGAATAACTCTGAATGACCTTGCTGATACGGAGAAGACCAATCCTTTCGCTTCTGATATGCCCCAGCCTACGGGATCTCCGTGAGGATAGTCCTCGAAAGGAAATCTGCAAATCTGTTCCCTGATGGTCTGATATGACATGCCCCAGCGTTCTGAACTTCGGAGAGATGCTTCACATCAAATTCTCCTCGAATAAAGAACAACCTCTGCACTCTTAAGATGGCTTGCCCCTGACTGCAATGACCTTGCCCCTGATTAGCTGATCTAGAGCAGTACCTCCTGACTACGACGTACTCACCGGATCTCAACCTGATTGCCCCCAGGATAACTGACTTCGAAAGGTTGACTTGACTGGGGATCACAATAATAGCTTGCCCCTGCTCTCGGAACATTCGGGCATTCTGCATTCTATCCTGACCATACCCTCCATGGTAGAAAACTTTCCTGCTGTCAAGCTCTTACTTGCAAGCAAAACAAGTTGTTCTGCATAAAAGATATACTAATGCAACACATATGACAGCTTTGACATCCGATCTGTTCACTGGGAAAAGGAAAAAACAGTTTATGGCATATAATGCACAAAACATTTATCAAGAATATCAACATCAGTACCAACATGGTAAGAGGAACCCTTTTAGGAGTCAGAATCGACGCGACCTTTACCGAAGTATGCTTTCGAAACAACCTGCTTCAATTAGGACTTTTGAAGGTTGTAACGTGGTCAGGTTCACGGTTTTGAAGGAAAGGATAAAGGCTCAAAGTTTGTTTTAACCCACCCACTCTCCTTGATGTTCTCCCATCCTACGTTCAGCTAATTCGACCTTAGCGCTCACCTCTCAGAGGACGAAAGATAGGAGTGATAGTTCGAGAAACTTTTGGATTTTAGAGTGACAGCCACACACCTTTCGTCTTTGACACTTGAGGTCACACGACTCGTATTTCCTTTGAGGATTTTTCTTTTGATCCTTTTCATCTTTTCTTTTCATATCCCTAACTTTTGCCTGGACTGACTCTTTTGAGTTTCTTTTGATTTTTTTAAGTCCAGCGGGATGCCCTCATTTTTTGCCTAAGTCAATTGTTTTCTTTCTTTGACTTAGCGGGCTTTTGATTTCTTTTTTCTCTCTTTTTTCCGAACAAGTCGTGTGACACTGGTTGTCTGACTCTTTGGGGAATGATGTGACTGCCCCACTCTTGATTGAACCATTGTGGTCTTTTAGGCACGACCTCTAGGGGTGTGATTGATCCTCGAACGGACACTCCTTTTGCAATTTGGACGCTCGGTCAAATTAGCTAACACCTACCTTGCCCCAGGTTAAGGATCGAGGGTTTTTCATTCACAGAAAGAAACTCCTACTACAAGGCTCAAAGGGGTTAACAAGGGATTATCTTCCTTATATCTCCGGTGTTTAGGGATTTGAAACAATGCCTGTACATCATCAGCAGGTTTTATTTCAAAAGCATACAATCGGAATTTTGCATGTCGTTCATTTTCGTCATCCTCCCCAGATCCTTCTTAACCAAGCGTTGTACATTTGTGAAAACAATTAGTGAACACGACTGGATTTAATCAAAACATGCATATTTATTTCATTATCCTCAATTGAATGAAAACAACAAGTTTTACAAACAAGCTTGCAATTTAAACAGGAAAGAAACTACAAATGTAAAGAAATGACAAGATAAAACAAAGAAAAATGCTAGCTTCCGAGAACTGGGCTTTCACATCTGTCCTGCTGCTGAACCAGCTATCTTCACAATCAGTTATTAGAGACAATTTGATGCTGTCCTGATCTGCTTTCAACGACTCAACCAAATTATAGAGCCCCTTCCCCTCATTCAGATGATTTTGGGACCTTCCTGCCCGAAGCTGATTGCTGCACTATCAAGTAAGTCCTGCACTTTGTGCTTGAAGGCCAGACAATCTTCAATGTTGTGCCCTTGTGCTCCTGAATGAAACTCACATTGCTCCTTGTTATCATAACCTGCTGGAGGCGTCCCTGTCAGCGGAGCTAACTTTCTCTTCTCAACCAACTGCAATCGTAGCAACACCTGAAGAAGTTCGGCATACGGCATCGGAGGCACCTTAAATACCCTCAATGGCTTCTGATTTTGAGCTTTTCGCTGATCGGGATACTGCTGTCTTTTCCACTGTTGAGATCGTTGCTGTTGTTGCTGGTATCGGGTTGACTCTTGAACACCCTTCGTAGCAAATACAACATCGGTTTCTTGACTTTCACTGTACTGATCAAGACACTCTTTATGCTTAGCCATTTTATTTCTCAGATCTGCCCCAGGAATAGGCAACAGTTGTGGGCATGGAGATTCTGACACCATGGAGTCCAGGATACGTTTCTGACCTACTGCAGCTTTAGAAACATCCACCATCTTAGCATCAATTGGGATAGGAGCAATACGTACAGCTACGCCGCTCGGCGAGAATTCAATATCTTTCGAGTCAATCAGGTCTTAAACATTGTGCTTAAAAGCATGACAACCCTCGATGTCGTGTCCGAATGCCCCAGAATGAAACTCACATTGCTTACTGGCATCGTACCCGTGAGGACGCGCTCCTGCTGGTGGTTCCAACGTTCTCTTTTCAACCAGATTAAACCTCAATAAAGTCTGCAAGAGCTCAGCATACGTCGTAGGCGGCGCCTCAAATATTCTCTTTGGCTTCCCCTCCTGGATCCTCCGTTGAGCCAGATGCACCCTCTGTTGCTGCTGCTCAGGTTCCACAGGCACAGACGGCACGAGCTTCTTCATTGCGGCTTCAAATAGCTGATCATCCTCTTTCCTAAGCACATTCTTGACTACTTCCATGATCAAGCTCATTTGGGTCTTCAGCTGACGGTTCTCCTCTTTGAGAATCTTCTATTCCAGACGCATCTCTTGATCATGGAGGAGAACCGTCAGCTGAAGACCCAAATGAGCTTGATCATGGAAGTAGTCAAGAATGTGACACAAAAGCTAAGCGGGCGAGGCGGAGAAAACAGATGCGACACCCGGCGCAGAAACCTCTAGAAGTTTCTCTCATACTCAAATGAACTCTCGGTTTGACAATCTTCAGAGCACACACTTCCTGTGGAGTCTTCCATGACATTAATTGACGAACCCACACAACTGGATGACGGATAATCATTAATCTGAACACAACCCTGAGGCGTGATGCAAATCCGGCTAGAGTCTAACAGATCCTGAATCTGGCTTCTAAGCACCTTACAATCATTGGTTGAATGCCCCTGTGCCCCAACATGGTACTCACAGCGGGCGCTGGCATCAAAACCTGGAGGATACGGTGGAATCACCAACTTAGTCTCTTTCGGTACTATCAATCCGCTCCTGATCAGATCTGGCAACAACTGACTGTACGACACCGGTAGCTGAGTAAACTACCTTTCAGGCTTCCTTGGTCTTCGTGGGGCGTGCTGACGCGATCGACGGTAGGATGATCGTTGACTTGAAGTGTCTGAAAACCGATCCTGAGATGCTAGAGATTCTGCGACGACGCCATTTCCTTCTTCCCACTCTTCTTGAGAACTGACAACCGACTCGTTCTTATTAACTGGGAAATGAGGAACATCTCGAAACTTTCCACTCTTGAGTCCTCTCTCAACAAGCTCACCCATTCTCATCAGGCCCACAAAGTTTGTGCAACCGAACAATTTGTCAAAATAATGGCCTTTCAGAGTTCCCAAGAAGATGTCAACCATTTCTCTTGCCGGAAGCGGTGGTTGAACACTAGCAGCCAATTCTTTCCATCTTCGCAAATACCCTCTGAATGATTCATTCTCCGCCTGAGATAATTCTTGCAGATGCACGAGACTAGGAGCCAAATCCAGGTTGTAATCGTACTGCTTCATGAAAGTTCTGGCTAAATCCACCCATGATCGAATCTGATTACTCCCTAATTGCACATACCACCTCAAGGATGCCCCAGTCAGGCTATATTGAAAGTAATGGATCATCAATTTGTCATTTCGCACAAACGAAGTCATCCTTCGACAGAACATCATCAAATGCAGCTTCGGACAGCTATCTCCCGTGTACTTTTCGAACTTCGGTACTTTGAACTTGTAAGGCAACACCAGGTCAGGAACCAAACACATGCCTACAGCATCCAGGTTAACAGCATCTTTCACTTTCAAGGCTTTTATTCCTTCTTCCAACGCTCGGAGTCTTCTATCATTTTCGAGAGCTCTTAGATCTACCATCCCGGCCATTGGAATACCTCTTCGGTAATTCATCACAGGGAAAGCAACACCTTGATTGTTAGCAGGAGGATGAAGTTCATTTCGGGCAACAAACTGCTCATGTCGATCTCGGTTCTGGACAGTAGGCTGTACAACTTGGTCTGCAGTAAGGTTGTGCGGGAAGCCTTCCATAGAATCATACTGAGGGTGGGACGTCATAGTAAACCCTGTCAAGGTGTTAGGAGCCTGGAAATTGCCTTCAGATATAGCTACCGATTACCTGTAACTGACTACACTGCTTGATTCTGCTCAAATCTGCTTCAGCCCCTTGGTCGTCTTCAACACTCCACTCTTGCCTCAAACAATCCCCCGAGAATCACCCTCTGGTGAAAACAAAGGCTGGATAAGTGCTCTGGCCTGTTAGAGTAATGCTATGCAATATGATTTATGCAGACAAAAATACAAAAAAATGCTAACGTGCATGTGTGCATTGGAGATATTTCCCCTCCAATTCCAGTGTCAGTGGTAGCAAGACGAGATAAACCATAAAGACAATATTTAGAAAAACCCTCATATATTTATTAGAATAACAGTCTTGTCAAGATGTTACACAATTATGTTCCATACAACTGAGATGATAAAGGAGGATCCCGACCAACATGCCTGGTGGTGATCTCAACACAACAGAATACAAGAGAGAAATCAAATGCGGGTATGGTTGCGGAAATCCTCAACCAGCTTCTTCGTCTCTGCGTGATCCGGTCGATGAATCAAGCCTTCTATCAACTGATCCCTCTTTCTGACCGTTCCCTGGATATCTCTGACAAAGTCTTCCCAAGCCTTATCCTGAGCACCATCCCCAGGTTTGGGTCTCTTAGCGTCTGCTCTATGCTGAAAATCTTCCAAATTCTTCATGGCATCAATCAGTTTGCGCTCGGCCTCGTATCGGCGGCATGCTTCTTCTTCAAGTTCTTCAGTCTTCACTTTGACCTGTTCTTCTAACTGAGCAACCTGTGTCTTTAGCTCTTCTTCCCGTCCTTTACGCTTGGCCATAGTGAGATCCCAGTGCTCTCTGAACTTAGCTAGCTTCGTGTAGGCCCTTTCCAGCTCCTGCTTCTTAGTAGCCAGTACACTGCTAACTGAGTCTACATCTAACTCCAGACGCTTCTTGGTTTCAGTCAACTCCAATAACGTAGTCTTCAGATGTTTCAGAGTTTCAGCCTGTTGCTTAGAAAAATATCCTGTTTCAATCTTTTCATGACGAAGCTGGGCATTCTCCTTCTCTAAAGCCTCTTTAGCCTTTGCTAGCTCTTCTTTCTCCGCCATCAGCTGCTTGTATACCTGTATGTCCACTGTGGTAGGCTCCTCCACCGGAGAAGGATGCAATGGTTGAACCGCTGGATAAGGCATAAGGAATTTCGTAGCTCGCTCACGAATCCATTCCACATACGGGCCAGGAACTCGAGTATCCCCTCTGCTACCTGAAGGCTTCCCTCTCCTATGCAAGTTCTTCCATGCCTTCTCAAGCTTGGTCAACATCTCTTTCCCTATTGCCCCGGTGAGATACAGAGATTCCTGTATCTCCTCGGGCTTCGGCGCTCCCTGAGGTACATACCCAAATTGGCTGATCAATAAGGAAGGGTTGTAATTGACACACCCTTTCCTTCCTATTAACGGAACATTCGGGAATCCTTCGCATTTGAGTATGACCTCAAATCCGAATACCTCTTCGTTGACCCACACCACATTCTCGGCAGTCAAACCCATCAAGCGCTCCGGCCATCCTAGAGAATCAATAGAGGTGACAAAAGGGCCTGACTTAGGCATATGACTCGTTGAGCGTTCAACCTCCGGTCAGTTTCGTTGGGTATCCAGACTCTGGTTATTATGTTGAGCGTTCAAGCTCCGGTCAGTTTCGTTTTGTATCCAGACTCCGGTTATTACATTGAGCAATCAGGCTCCGGTCAATTTCTTTGTGTATCCAGACTCTGGTTATTACGTTGAGCGTTCTGGCTCCGGTCAGTTTCATTGTGTATCCAGACTCCGGTTATTACGTTGAGCAATGAGGCTCCGGTCAATTTCGTTGTGTATCCAGACTCCGGTTATTACGTTGATTGTTCAGGCTCCAGTCATTTTCGTTGAGTATCCAGACTCTGGTTATTACGTTGAGCGTTGAGGCTCCGATCAGTTTCGTTGAGTATCCAGATTTCGGTTATTACGTTGAGCGTTCAGGCTCCATTCAATTTCGTTGGGTATCCAGACTCCGGTTATTACGTTGAACGTTCAGGCTCCGGTCAGTTTCGTTGGGTATCCATACTTCGGTTATTACGTTGAGCGTTCAGGCTCCGGTCAGTTTCGTTGGGTCTCCAGACTCTGGTTATTACGTTGAGCGTTCAGGCTCCGGTCAGTTTCGTTGGGTATCCAGACTCCGGTTATTACGTAGAGCGTTCAGGCTCCGGTCAGTTTCTTTGGGTATCCAGACTCCGGTTATTACGTTGAGCGTTCAGGCTCCGGTCAGTTTCGTTGGGTATCCAGACTCCGGTTTCTACGTTGAGTGTTCAGGCTACGGTCAATTTCGTTGGGTATTCAGACTTCGGTTATTACGTTGAGCATTCAGGCTACGGTCAATTTCGTTGGGTATCCAGACTCCGGTTTTTACGTTGAGCGTTCAGGCTCCGGTCAGTTTTGTTGGGTATCCAGACTCCGGTTATTATGTTGAGCGTTTAGACTCCGGTCAGTTTCGTAGGGTATCCAGAATCCGGTTATTACGTTGAGCATTCAGGCTCCGGTCAGTTTCGTAGGGTATCCAGACTCCGATTATTACGTTGAGCGTTCAGGCTCCGGTCAGTTTCGTTGTGTATCCAGACTTCGGTTGTTACGTTGAGCAATGAGGCTCCGGTCAAATTTCGTTGTGTATCCAGACTCCGGTTATTACGTTGATCGTTCAGGCTCCAGTCAATTTCGTTGAGTATCCAGACTCTGGTTATTACGTTGAGCGTTCAGGCTCCGGTCAGTTTCGTTGTGTATCCAGACTTCGGTTATTACGTTGAGTGTTCAGATTCCGTTCAGTTTTGTTGGGTATCCAAGCTCCGGTTATTATGTTAAGCATTCAGGCTCCGGTCAGTTTCATTGGGTATCCAGACTCCGGTTATTACGTTGAGCGTTCAGGCTCCGGTCAATTTCGTTGGGTATCCAGACTCCGATTTTTCGTTGAGCGTTCAGGCTCCGGTCAGTTTTGTTGGGTATCCAGACTCCGGTTATTACGTTGAGATAGCAGGCTCCGATCAGTTTCGTTGGGTATCCAGAGACCGGTTATTACGTTGAGCGTTCAGCCTCCGGTCAGTTTCGTTTGGTATCCAGACTCTGGTTATTACGTTGAGCGTTCAGGCTCCGGTCAGATTCGTTTTGTATCCAGACTCTGGTTATTACGTTGAGCAATCAGGCTCCGGTCAATTTCTTTGTGTATCCAGACTCTGGTTATTACGTTGAGCGTTCTGGCTCCGGTCAGTTTGGTTGTGTATCTAGACTCCGGTTATTACGTTGAGCAATGAGGCTCCGGTCAATTTCGTTGTGTATCCAGACTCCGGTTATTACGTTGATCGTTCAGGCTCCAGTCATTTTCATTGAGTATCCAGACTCTGGTTATTACGTTGAGCGTTGAGGCTCCGGTCAGCTTCGTTGAGTATCCAGATTCTAGTTATTACGTTGAGCGTTCAGGCTCCATTCAATTTCGTTGGGTATTCAGACTCCGGTTATTACGTTGAACGTTCAGGCTCCGGTCAGTTTCGTTGGGTATCCATACTTCGGTTATTACGTTGAGCGTTCAGGCTCCGGTCAGTTTCGTTGGGTCTCCAGACTCCGGTTATTACAATGAGCGTTCAGGCTCCGGTCAGTTTCGTTGGGTATCCAGACTTCGGTTATTACGTAGAGCGTTCAGGCTCCGGTCAGTTTCTTTGGGTATCCAGACTCCGGTTATTACGTTGAGCGTTCAGGCTCCGGTCAGTTTCGTTGGGTATCCAGACTCCGGTTTTTACGTTGAGCGTTCAGGCTCCGGTCAGTTTCGTTGGGTATTCAGACTTCGGTTATTACGTTGAGCATTCAGGCTATGGTCAATTTCGTTGGGTATCCAGACTCCGGTTTTTACGTTGAGCGTTCAGGCTCCGGTCAGTTTCGTTGGGTATTCAGACTTCGGTCATTACGTTGAGCATTCAGGCTACGGTCAATTTCGTTGGGTATCCAGACTCCGGTTTTTACGTTGAGCGTTCAGGCTCCGGTCAGTTTTGTTGGGTATCCAGACTTCGGTTATTATGTTGAGCGTTCAGACTCCGGTCAGTTTCGTAGGGTATCCAGAATCCGGTTATTACGTTGAGCATTCAGGCTCCGGTCAGTTTCGTAGGGTATCCAGACTCCGATTATTACGTTGAGCGTTCAGGCTCTGGTCAGTTTCGTTGTGTATCCAGACTTCGGTTATTAAGTTGAGCAATGAGGCTCCGGTCAAATTTCGTTGTGTATCCAGACTCCGGTTATTACGTTGATCATTCAGGCTCCAGTCAGTTTCGTTGAGTATCCAGACTCTGGTTATTACGTTGAGCGTTCAGGCTCCGGTCAGTTTCGTTGTGTATCCAGACTTCGGTTATTACGTTGAGCGTTCAGGCTCCGGTCAGTTTTGTTGGGTATCAAGGCTTCGGTTATTATGTTAAGCGTTCAGGCTCCGGTCAGTTTCATTGGGTATCCAGACTCCGGTTATTACGTTGAGCGTTCAGGCTCCGGTCAGTTTCGTTGGGTATCCAGACTCCGATTTTTCGTTGAGCGTTCAGGCTCCGGTCAGTTTTGTTGGGTATCCAGACTCCGGTTATTACGTTGAGATAGCAGGCTCCGATCAGTTTCGTTGGGTATCCAGACACCGGTTATTACGTTGAGCGTTCAGCCTCCGGTCAGTTTCGTTTGGTATCCAGACTCTGGTTATTACGTTGAGCGTTCAGGCTCCGGTCAGATTCGTTTTGTATCCAGACTCTGGTTATTACATTGAGCAATCAGGTTCGGTCAATTTCTTTGTGTATCCAGACTCTGGTTATTACGTTGAGCGTTCTGGCTCCGGTCAATTTGGTTGTGTATCTAGACTCCGGTTATTACGTTGAGCAATGAGGCTCCGGTCAATTTCGTTGTGTATCCAGACTCCGGTTATTACGTTGATCGTTCAGGCTCCAGTCAGTTTCGTTGAGTATCCAGACTCTGGTTATTACGTTGAGCGTTCAGGCTCCGGTCAGTTTCGTTGTGTATCCAGACTTCGGTTATTACGTTGAGCGTTCAGGCTCTGGTCAGTTTTGTTGGGTATCCAGGCTCCGGTTATTATGTTAAGCGTTCAGGCTCCGGTCAGTTTCGTTTGGTATCCAGACTCCGATTTTTCGTTGAGCGTTCAGGCTCCGGTCAGTTTTGTTGGGTATCCAGACTCCGGTTTTTACGTTGAGCGTTCAGCCTCCGGTCAGTTTCGTTGGGTATCCAGACTC
This sequence comes from Lathyrus sativus, assembly GCA_963859935.3. Lineage (NCBI taxonomy): Eukaryota > Viridiplantae > Streptophyta > Magnoliopsida > Fabales > Fabaceae > Lathyrus > Lathyrus sativus. Next base: position 183,952 of record CAWUDS030000653.1, on the reverse strand, counting down.
TGGTTATTACGTTGAGATAGCAGGCTCCGATCAGTTTCGTTGGGTATCCAGACACCGGTTATTACGTTGAGCGTTCAGCCTCCGGTAATTTTCGTTGGGTATCCAGACTCTGGTTATTACGTTGAGCGTTCAGGCTCCGGTCAGTTTTGTTTTGTATCCAGACTCCGGTTATTACGTTGAGCAATCTGGCTCCGGTCAATTTCTTTGTGTATCCAGACTCTGGTTATTACGTTGAGCGTTCTGGCTCCGGTCAGTTTGGTTGTGTATCCAGACTCCGGTTATTACATTGAGCAATGAGGCTCCGGTCAATTTCGTTGTGTATCCAGACTCCGGTTATTACGTTGATCGTTCAGGCTCCAGTCATTTTCGTTGAGTATCCAGACTCTGGTTATTACGTTGAGCGTTGAGGCTCCGGTCAGTTTCGTTGAGTATCCAGATTCCAGTTATTACGTTGAGCGTTCAGGCTCCATTCAATTTCGTTGGGTATCCAGACTCCGGTTATTACGTTGAACGTTCAGGCTTCGGTCAGTTTCGTTGGGTATCCATAGTTCGGTTATTACGTTGAGCATTCAGGCTCCGGTCAGTTTCGTTGGGTTTCTACACTCCGGTTATTACGTTGAGCGTTCAGGCTCCGGTCAGTTTCGTTGGGTATCCAGACTTCGGTTATTACGTAGAGCGTTCAGGCTCCGGTCAGTTTCGTTGGGTATCCAGACTCCGGTTTTTACGTTGAGCGTTCAGGCTACGGTCAATTTCGTTGGGTATTCAGACTTCGGTTATTATGTTGAGCATTCAGGCTACGGTCAATTTCGTTGGGTATCCAGACTCCGGTTTTTACGTTGAGCGTTCAGGCTCCGGTCAGTTTTGTTGGGTATCCAGACTCCGGTTATTATGTTGAGCGTTCAGACTCCGGTCAGTTTCGTAGGGTATCCAGAATCTGGTTATTACGTTGAGCATTCAGGCTCCGGTCAGTTTCGTAGGGTATCCAGACTCCGATTATTACGTTGAGCGTTCAGGCTCCGATCAGTTTCGTTGTGTATCCAGACTTCGGTTATTAAGTTGAGCAATGAGGCTCCGGTCAATTTCGTTGTGTATCCAGACTCCGGTTATTACGTTGATCGTTCAGGCTCCAGTCAGTTTCGTTGAGTATCCAGACTCTGGTTATTACGTTGAGCGTTCAGGCTCCAGTCAGTTTCGTTGTGTATCCAGACTTCGGTTATTACGTTGAGCGTTCAGGCTCCGGTCAGTTTTGTTGGGTATCCAGGCTCCGGTTATTATGTTAAGCGTTCAGGCTCCGGTCAGTTTCATTGGGTATCCAGACTCCGGTTATTACGTTGAGCGTTCAGGCTCCGGTCAGTTTCGTTGGGTATCCAGATTCCGATTTTTCGTTGAGCGTTCAGGCTCCGGTCAGTTTTGTTGGGTATCCAGAGTCCGGTTTTTACGTTGAGCGTTCAGCCTCCGGTCAGTTTCGTTGGGTATCCAGACTCCGGTTATTACGTTGAGATAGCAGGCTCCGATCAGTTTCGTTGGGTATCCAGACACCGGTTATTACGTTGAGCGTTCAGCCTCCGGTCAGTTTCGTTGGGTATCTAGACTCTGGTATTACGTTGAGCGTTCAGGCTCCTGTCAGTTTCGTTTTGTATCCAGACTCCGGTTATTACGTTGAGCAATCAGGCTCCGGTCAATTTCTTTGTGTATCCAGACTCTGGTTATTACGTTGAGCGTTCTGGCTCCGGTCAGTTTGGTTGTGTATCCAGACTCCGGTTATTACGTTGAGCAATGAGGCTCCGGTCAATTTCGTTAAAAATCCAGACTCCGGTTATTACGTTGATCGTTCAGGCTCCAGTCAGTTTCGTTGAGTATCCAGACTCTGGTTATTACGTTGAGCGTTGAGGCTCCGGTCAGTTTCGTTGTGTATCCAGACTTCGGTTATTACGTTGAGCGTTCAGGCTCCGGTCAGTTTTGTTGGGTATCCAGGCTCCGGTTATTATGTTAAGCGTTCAGGCTCTGGTCAGTTTCATTGGGTATCCAGACTCCGGTTATTACGTTGAGCGTTCAGGCTCCGGTCAGTTTCGTTGGGTATCCAGACTCCGATTTTTCGTTGAGCGTTCAGGCTCCGGTCAGTTTCGTTGGGTATCCAGACTCCGGTTATTACGTAGAGCGTTCAGGCTCCGGTCAGTTTCGTTGGGTATCCAGATTCCAGTTATTACGTTGAGCGTTCAGGCTCCATTCAATTTCGTTGGGTATCCAGACTCCGGTTATTACGTTGAGCATTCAGGCTCCGGTCAGTTTCGTTGGGTATCCAGACTCCGGTTATTACGTTGAGCGTTCAGGCTCCGGTCAGTTTTGTTGGGTATCCAGACTCCGGTTATTATGTTGAGCGTTCAGACTCCGGTCAGTTTCGTAGGGTATCCAGAATCCGGTTATTATGTTGAGCATTCAGGCTCCGGTCAGTTTCGTAGGGTATCCAGACTCCGATTATTACGTTGAGCGTTCAGGCTCCGGTCAGTTTCGTTGTGTATCCAGACTTCGGTTATTACGTTGAGCAATGAGGCTCCGGTCAATTTCGTTATGTATCCAGACTCCGGTTATTACGTTGATCGTTCAGGCTCCAGTCAGTTTCGTTGAGTATCCAGACTCTGGTTATTACGTTGAGCATTCAGGCTCCAGTCAGTTTCGTTGTGTATCCAGACTTCGGTTATTACGTTGAGCATTCAGGCTCCGGTCAGTTTTGTTGGGTATCCAGGCTCCGGTTATTATGTTAAGCGTTCAGGCTCTGGTCAGTTTCATTGGGTATCCAGACTCCGATTATTACGTTGAGCTTTCAGGCTCCGGTCAGTTTCGTTGGGTATCCAGACTCCGATTTTTCGTTGAGCGTTCAGGCTCCGGTCAGTTTTGTTGGGTATCCAGAGTCCGGTTTTTACGTTGAGCGTTCAGCCTCCGGTCAGTTTCGTTGGGTTTCCAGACTCCGGTTATTACGTTGAGATAGCAGGCTCCGATCAGTTTCGTTGGGTATCCAGACACCAGTTATTACGTTGAGCGTTCAGCCTCCGGTCAGTTTCGTTGGGTATCCAGACTCTGGTATTACGTTAAGCGTTCAGGCTCCGGTCAGTTTCGTTTTGTATCCAGACTCCGGTTATTACGTTGAGCAATCAGGCTCCGGTCAATTTCTTTGTGTATCCAGACTCTGGTTATTACGTTGAGCGTTCTGGCTCCGGTCAGTTTGGTTGTGTATCCAGACTCCGGTTATTACGTTGAGCGTTGAGGCTCCGGTCAGTTTGGTTGAGTATCCAGATTCCAGTTATTACGTTGAGCAATGAGGCTCCGGTCAATTTCGTTGTGTATCCAGACTCCGGTTATTACGTTGATCGTTCAGGCTCCAGTCATTTTCGTTGAGTATCCAGACTCTGGTTATTACGTTGAGCGTTGAGGCTCCGGTCAGTTTCGTTGAGTATCCAGATTCCAGTTATTACGTTGAGCGTTCAGGCTCCATTCAATTTCGTTGGGTATCCAGACTCCGGTTATTACGTTGAACGTTCAGGCTTCGGTCAGTTTCGTTGGGTATCCATAGTTCGGTTATTACGTTGAGCATTCAGGCTCCGGTCAGTTTCGTTGGGTTTCTACACTCCGGTTATTACGTTGAGCGTTCAGGCTCCGGTCAGTTTCGTTGGGTATCCAGACTTCGGTTATTACGTAGAGCGTTCAGGCTCCGGTCAGTTTCTTTGGGTATCCAGACTCCGGTTATTACGTTGAGCGTTCAGGCTCCGGTCAGTTTCGTTGGGTATCCAGACTCCGGTTTTTACGTTGAGCGTTCAGGCTACGGTCAATTTCGTTGGGTATTCAGACTTCGGTTATTATGTTGAGCATTCAGGCTACGGTCAATTTCGTTGGGTATCCAGACTCCGGTTTTTACGTTGAGCGTTCAGGCTCCGGTCAGTTTTGTTGGGTATCCAGACTCCGGTTATTATGTTGAGCGTTCAGACTCCGGTCAGTTTCGTAGGGTATCCAGAATCTGGTTATTACGTTGAGCATTTAGGCTCCGGTCAGTTTCGTAGGGTATCCAGACTCCGATTATTACGTTGAGCGTTCAGGCTCCGATCAGTTTCGTTGTGTATCCAGACTTCGGTTATTAAGTTGAGCAATGAGGCTCCGGTCAATTTCGTTGTGTATCCAGACTCCGGTTATTACGTTGATCGTTCAGGCTCCAGTCAGTTTCGTTGAGTATCCAGACTCTGGTTATTACGTTGAGCGTTCAGGCTCCAGTCAGTTTCGTTGTGTATCCAGACTTCGGTTATTACGTTGAGCGTTCAGGCTCCGGTCAGTTTTGTTGGGTATCCAGGCTCCGGTTATTATGTTAAGCGTTCAGGCTCCGGTCAGTTTCATTGGGTATCCAGACTCCGGTTATTACGTTGAGCGTTCAGGCTCCGGTCAGTTTCGTTGGGTATCCAGATTCCGATTTTTCGTTGAGCGTTCAGGCTCCGGTCAGTTTTGTTGGGTATCCAGAGTCCGGTTTTTACGTTGAGCGTTCAGCCTCCGGTCAGTTTCGTTGGGTATCCAGACTCCGGTTATTACGTTGAGATAGCAGGCTCCGATCAGTTTCGTTGGGTATCCAGACACCGGTTATTTCGTTGAGCGTTCAGCCTCCGGTCAGTTTCGTTGGGTATCTAGACTCTGGTATTACGTTGAGCGTTCAGGCTCCTGTCAGTTTCGTTTTGTATCCAGACTCCGGTTATTACGTTGAGCAATCAGGCTCCGGTCAATTTCTTTGTGTATCCAGACTCTGGTTATTACGTTGAGCGTTCTGGCTCCGGTCAGTTTGGTTGTGTATCTAGACTCCGGTTATTACGTTGAGCAATGAGGCTCCGGTCAATTTCGTTAAAAATCCAGACTCCGGTTATTACGTTGATCGTTCAGGCTCCAGTCAGTTTCGTTGAGTATCCAGACTCTGGTTATTACGTTGAGCGTTGAGGCTCCGGTCAGTTTCGTTGTGTATCCAGACTTCGGTTATTACGTTGAGCGTTCAGGCTCCGGTCAGTTTTGTTGGGTATCCAGGCTCCGGTTATTATGTTAAGCGTTCAGGCTCTGGTCAGTTTCATTGGGTATCCAGACTCCGGTTATTACGTTGAGCGTTTAGGCTCCGGTCAGTTTCGTTGGGTATCCAGACTCCGATTTTTCGTTGAGCGTTCAGGCTCCAGTCAGTTTCGTTGGGTATCCAGACTCCGGTTATTACGTAGAGCGTTCTGGCTCCGGTCAGTTTCGTTGGGTATCCAGATTCCAGTTATTACGTTGAGCGTTCAGGCTCCATTCAATTTCGTTGGGTATCCAGACTCCGGTTATTACGTTGAGCATTCAGGCTCCGGTCAGTTTCGTTGGGTATCCAGACTCCGGTTATTACGTTGAGCGTTCAGGCTCCGGTCAGTTTTGTTGGGTATCCAAACTCCGGTTATTATGTTGAGCGTTCAGACTCCGGTCAGTTTCGTAGGGTATCCAGAATCCGGTTATTATGTTGAGCATTCAGGCTCCGGTCAGTTTCGTAGGGTATCCAGACTCCGATTATTACGTTGAGCGTTCAGGCTCCGGTCAGTTTCGTTGTGTATCCAGACTTCGGTTATTACGTTGAGCAATGAGGCTCCGGTCAATTTCGTTATGTATCCAGACTCCGGTTATTACGTTGATCGTTCAGGCTCCAGTCAGTTTCGTTGAGTATCCAGACTCTGGTTATTACGTTGAGCATTCAGGCTCCAGTCAGTTTCGTTGTGTATCCAGACTTCGGTTATTACGTTGAGCATTCAGGCTCCGGTCAGTTTTGTTGGGTATCCAGGCTCCGGTTATTATGTTAAGCGTTCAGGCTCTGGTCAGTTTCATTGGGTATCCAGACTCCGATTATTACGTTGAGCGTTCAGGCTCCGGTCAGTTTCGTTGGGTATCCAGACTCCGATTTTTCGTTGAGCGTTCAGGCTCCGGTCAGTTTTGTTGGGTATCCAGAGTCCGGTTTTTACGTTGAGCGTTCAGCCTCCGGTCAGTTTCGTTGGGTTTCCAGACTCCGGTTATTACGTTGAGATAGCAGGCTCCGATCAGTTTCGTTGGGTATCCAGACACCGGTTATTACGTTGAGCGTTCAGCCTCCGGTCAGTTTCGTTGGGTATCCAGACTCTGGTATTACGTTAAGCGTTCAGGCTCCGGTCAGTTTCGTTTTGTATCCAGACTCCGGTTATTACGTTGAGCAATCAGGCTCCGGTCAATTTCTTTGTGTATCCAGACTCTGGTTATTACGTTGAGCGTTCTGGCTCCGGTCAGTTTGGTTGTGTATCCAGACTCCGGTTATTACGTTGAGCGTTGAGGCTCCGGTCAGTTTGGTTGAGTATCCAGATTCCAGTTATTACGTTGAGCAATGAGGCTCCGGTCAATTTCGTTGTGTATCCAGACTCCGGTTATTACGTTGATCGTTCAGGCTCCAGTCATTTTCGTTGAGTATCCAGACTCTGGTTATTACGTTGAGCGTTGAGGCTCCGGTCAGTTTCGTTGAGTATCCAGATTCCATTATTACGTTGAGCGTTCAGGCTCCATTCAATTTCATTGGGTATCCAGACTCCGGTTATTACGTTGAACGTTCAGGCTCCGGTCAGTTTCGTTGGGTATCCATACTTCGGTTATTACGTTGAGCGTTCAGGCTCCGGTCAGTTTCGTTGGGTCTCCAGACTCCGGTTATTACGTTGAGCGTTCAGGCTCCGGTCAGTTTCGTTGGGTATCCAGACTTCGGTTATTACGTAGAGCGTTCAGGCTCCGGTCAGTTTCTTTGGGTATCCAGACTCCGGTTATTACGTTGAGCGTTCAGGCTCCGGTCAGTTTCGTTGGGTATCCAGACTCCGGTTTTTACGTTGAGCGTTCAGGCTCCGGTCAGTTTCGTTGGGTATTCAGACTTCGGTTATTACGTTGAGCATCCAGGCAACGGTCAATTTCGTTGGGTATCCAGACTCCGGTTTTTACGTTGAGCGTTTAGGCTCCGGTCAGTTTTGTTGGGTATCCAGACTCCGGTTATTATGTTGAGCGTTCAGACTCCGGTCAGTTTTGTAGGGTATCCAGAATCCGGTTATTACTTTGAGCATTCAGGCTCCGGTCAGTTTCGTAGGGTATACAGAATCCGATTATTACGTTGAGCGTTCAGGCTCCGGTCAATTTCGTTGTGTATCCAGACTCCGGTTTTTACGTTGAGCGTTTAGGCTCCGGTCAGTTTTGTTGGGTATCCAGACTTCGGTTATTATGTTGAGCGTTCAGACTCCGGTCAGTTTTGTAGGGTATCCAGAATCCGGTTATTACATTGAGCATTCAGGCTCCGGTCAGTTTCGTAGGGTATCCAGACTCCGATTATTACGTTGAGCGTTCAGGCTCCGGTCAATATCGTTGTGTATCCAGACTCCGGTTATTACGTTGATCGTTCAGGCTCCAGTCATTTTCGTTGAGTATCCAGACTCTGGTTATTACGTTGAGCGTTGAGGCTCCGGTCAGTTTCGTTGAGTATCCAGATTCCAGTTATTACGTTGAGCGTTCAGGCTCCATTCAATTTCGTTGGGTATCCAGACTCCGGTTATTACGTTGAACTATTAGGCTCTGGTCAGTTTCGTTGGGTATCCATAGTTCGGTTATTACGTTGAGCGTTCAGGCTCCGGTCAGTTTCGTTGGGTTCCTACACTCCGGTTATTACGTTGAGCGTTCAGGCTCCGGTCAGTTTCGTTGGGTATTCAGACTTCGGTTATTACGTTGAGCATCCAGGCTACGGTCAATTTCGTTGGGTATCCAGACTCCGGTTTTTACGTTGAGCGTTTAGGCTCCGGTCAGTTTTGTTGGGTATCCAGACTCCGGTTATTATGTTGAGCGTTCAGACTCCGGTCAGTTTTGTAGGGTATCCAGAATCCGGTTATTACATTGAGCATTCAGGCTCCGGTCAGTTTCGTAGGGTATCCAGACTCCGATTATTACGTTGAGCGTTCAGGCTCCGGTCAATTTCGTTGTGTATCCAGACTCCGGTTATTACGTTGATCGTTCAGGCTCCAGTCATTTTCGTTGAGTATCCAGACTCTGGTTATTACGTTGAGCATTGAGGCTCCGGTCAGTTTCGTTGAGTATCCAGATTCCAGTTATTACGTTGAGCGTTCAGGCTCCATTCAATTTCGTTGGGTATCCAGACTCTGGTTATTACGTTGAGCGTTGAGGCTCCGGTCAGTTTCGTTGAGTATCCAGATTCCAGTTATTACGTTGAGCGTTCAGGCTCCATTCAATTTTGTTGGGTATCCAGACTCCGGTTATTACGTTGAACGTTCAGGCTCCGGTCAGTTTCGTTGGGTATCCATACTTCGGTTATTATGTTGAGCGTTCAGGCTCCGGTCAGTTTCGTTGGGTTTCCAGACTCCGGTTATTACGTTGAGCGTTCAGGCTCCGGTCAGTTTCGTTGGGTATCCAGACTCCGGTTATTACGTAGAGCGTTCAGGCTCCGGTCAGTTTCGTTGGGTATCCATAGTTCGGTTATTACGTTTAGCGTTCAGGCTCCGGTCAGTTTCGTTGGGTATCCAGACTCCGGTTTTTACGTTGAGCGTTCAGGCTCCGGTCAGTTTCGTTGGGTATTCAGACTTCGGTTATTACGTTGAGCGTTCAGGCTCCAGTCAGTTTTGTTGGGTATCCAGACTCCGGTTATTATGTTGAGCGTTCAGACTCCGGTCAGTTTCGTAGGGTATCCAAAATCCGGTTATTACGTTGAGCATTCAGGCTCCGGTCAGTTTCGTTGGGTATCCAGACTCCGGTTTTTACGTTGAGCGTTAAGGCTCCGGTCAGTTTCGTTGTGTATCCAGACTTCGGTTATTACGTTGAGCAATGAGGCTCCGGTCAATTTCGTTGTGTATCCAGACTCCGGTTATTACGTTGATCGTTCAGGCTCCGGTCAATTTCGTTGAGTATCCAGACTCTGGTTATTACGTTGAGCGTTCAGGCTCCAGTCAGTTTCGTTGTGTATCCAGACTTCGGTTATTACGTTGAGCGTTCAGGCTCCGGTCAGTTTTGTTGGGTATCCAGGCTCCGGTTATTATGTTAAGCGTTCAGGCTCCGGTTAGTTTCATTGGGTATCCAGACTCCGGTTATTACGTTGAGCGTTCAGGCTCCGGTCAGTTTCGTTGGGTATCCAGACTCCGATTTTTCGTTAAGCGTTCAGGCTCCGGTCAGTTTTGTTGGGTATCCAGAGTCCGGTTTTTACGTTGAGCGTTCAGCCTCCGGTCAGTTTCGTTGGGTATCCAGACTCCGGTTATTACGTTGAGATAGCAGGCTCCGATCAGTTTCGTTGGGTATCCAGACACCGGTTATTACGTTGAGCGTTCAGCCTCCGGTCAGTTTCGTTGGGTATCCAGACTCTGGTATTACGTTAAGCGTTCTGGCTCCGGTCAGTTTCGTTTTGTATCCAGACTCCGGTTATTACGTTGAGCAATCAGGCTCCGGTCAATTTCTTTGTGTATCCAGACTCTGGTTATTACGTTGAGCGTTCTGGCTCCGGTCAGTTTGGTTGTGTATCCAGACTCCGGTTATTACGTTGAGCAATGAGGCTCCGGTCAATTTCGTTGTGTATCCAGACTCCGGTTATTACGTTGATCGTTCAGGCTCCAGTCATTTTCGTTGAGTATCCAGACTCTGGTTATTACGTTGAGCGTTGAGGCTCCGGTCAGTTTCGTTGAGTATCCAGATTCCATTATTACGTTGAGCGTTCAGGCTCCATTCAATTTCATTGGGTATCCAGACTCCGGTTATTACGTTGAACGTTCAGGCTCCGGTCAGTTTCGTTGGGTATCCATACTTCGGTTATTACGTTGAGCGTTCAGGCTCCGGTCAGTTTCGTTGGGTCTCCAGACTCCGGTTATTACGTTGAGCGTTCAGGCTCCAGTCAGTTTCGTTGGGTATCCAGACTTCGGTTATTACGTAGAGCGTTCAGGCTCCGGTCAGTTTCTTTGGGTATCCAGACTCCGATTATTACGTTGAGCGTTCAGGCTCCGGTCAGTTTCGTTGGGTATCCAGACTCCGGTTTTTACGTTGAGCGTTCAGGCTCCGGTCATCTTCGTTTGGGTATTTAGACTTCGGTTATTACGTTGAGCATCCAGGCTACGGTCAATTTCGTTGGGTATCCAGACTCCGGTTTTTACGTTGAGCGTTTAGGCTCCGGTCAGTTTTGTTGGGTATCCAGACTCCGGTTATTATGTTGAGCGTTCAGACTCCGGTCAGTTTTGTAGGGTATCCAGAATCCGGTTATTACATTGAGCATTCAGGCTCCGGTCAGTTTCGTAGGGTATCCAGACTCCGATTATTACGTTGAGCGTTCAGGCTCCGGTCAGTTTCGTAGGGTATCCAGACTCCGATTATTACGTTGAGCGTTCAGGCTCCGGTCTGTTTCGTTGTGTATCCAGACTCCGGTTATTATGTTGAGCGTTCAGGCTCCGGTCAGTTTCATTGGGTATCCAGACTCCGGTTATTACGTTGAGCGTTCAGGCTCCGGTCAATTTCGTTTGGTATCCAGACTTCGGTTATTACGTTGAGCGTTCAGGCTCCGGTCAGTTTCGTTGTGTATCCAGACTCAGGTTATTACGTTGAACGTTCACGCTCCGGTCAGTTTCGTTGGGTATCCATACTTCGGTTATTACGTTGAGCGTTCAGGCTCCGGTCAGTTTCGTTGGGTATCCAGACTCCGATTTTTCGTTGAGCGTTCAGGCTCCGGTCAGTTTTGTTGGGTATCCAGACTCCGGTTTTTACGTTGAGCGTTCAGCCTCCGGTCAGTTTCGTTGGGTATCCAGACTCCGGTTATTACGTTGAACGTTCAGGCTCCGGTCAGTTTCGTTGGGTATCCATACTTCGGTTATTACGTTGAGCGTTCAGGCTCCGGTCAGTTTCGTTGGGTCTCCAGACTCAGGTTATTACGTTGAGCATTCAGGCTCCGGTCAGCTTTGTTGGGTATCCAGACTTCGGTTATTACATTGAGCGTTCAGGCTCCGGTCAGTTTCTTTAGGTATCCAGACTCCGGTTATTACGTTGAGCGTTCAGGCTCCGGTCAGTTTCGTTGGGTATCCAGACTCCGGTTTTTACGTTGAGCGTTAAGGCTCCGGTCAGTTTCGTTGTGTATCCAGACTTCGGTTATTACGTTGAGCAATGAGGCTCCGGTCAATTTTGTTGTGTATCCAGACTCCGGTTATTACGTCGATCGTACAGGCTCCAGTCAGTTTCGTTGAGTATCCAGACTCTGGTTATTACGTTGAGCGTTCAGGCTCCGGTCAGTTTTGTTGGGTATCCAGGCTTCGGTTATTACGTTGAGCGTTCAGGCTCCGGTCAGTTTTGTTGGGTATCCAGGCTCCGGTTATTATGTTAAGCGTTCAGGCTCCGGTTAGTTTCATTGGGTATCCAGACTCCGGTTATTACGTTGAGCGTTCAGGCTCCGGTCAGTTTCGTTGGGTATCCAGACTCCGATTTTTCGTTGAGCGTTCAGGCTCCGGTCAGTTTTGTTGGGTATCCAGAGTCCGGTTTTTACGTTGAGCGTTCAGCATCCGGCCAGTTTCGTTGGGTATCCAGACTCCGGTTATTACGTTGAGATAGCAGGCTCCGATCAGTTTCGTTGGGTATCCAGACACCGGTTATTACGTTGAGCGTTCAGCCTCCGGTCAGTTTCGTTGGGTATCCAGACTCTGGTATTACGTTAAGCGTTCAGGCTCCAGTCAGTTTCGTTTTGTATCCAGACTCCGGTTATTACGTTGAGCAATCAGGCTCCGGTCAATTTCTTTGTGTATCCAGACTCTGGTTATTACGTTGAGCGTTCTGGCTCCGGTCAGTTTGGTTGTGTATCCAGACTCCGGTTATTACGTTGAGCAATGAGGCTCCGGTCAATTTCGTTGTGTATCCAGACTCCGGTTATTACGTTGATCGTTCAGGCTCCAGTCAGTTTCGTTGAGTATCCAGACTTTGGTTATTACGTTGAGCGTTCAGGCTCCGGTCAGTTTCGTTGTGTATCCAAACTTCGGTTATTACGTTGAGCAATGAGGCTCCGGTCAATTTCGTTGTGTATCCAGACTCCGGTTATTACGTTGATCGTTCAGGCTCCAGTCAGTTTCGTTGAGTATCCAGACTCTGGTTATTACGTTGAGCGTTCAGGCTCCGGTCAGTTTCGTTGAGTATCAAGATTCCGGTTATTACGTTGAGCGTTCAGGCTCCATTCAATTTCGTTGGGTATCCAGACTCCGGTTATTACGTTAAACGTTCAGGCTCCGGTCAGTTTTGTTGGGTATCCAGACTCTGGTTATTACGTTGAGCGTTCAGGCTCCGGTCAGTTTCGTTTTGTATCCAGACTCCGGTTATTACGTTGAGCAATCAGGCTCCGGTCAATTTCTTTGTGTATCCAGACTCTGGTTATTACGTTGAGCGTTCTGGCTCCGGTCAGTTTCGTTGTGTATCCAGACTCCGGTTATTACGTTGAGCAATGAGGCTCTGGTCAATTTTGTTGTGTATCCAGACTCCGGTTATTATGTTGATCGTTCAGGCTCCAGTCATTTTCATTGAGTATCCAGACTCTGGTTATTACGTTGAGCGTTGAGGCTCCGGTCAGTTTCGTTGAGTATCCAGATTCCGGTTATTACGTTGTGCGTTCAGGCTCCATTCAATTTCGTTGGGTATCCAGACTCCGGTTATTACGTTGAATGTTCAGGCTCCGGTCAGTTTCGTTGGGTATCCATACTTCGGTTATTACGTTGAGCGTTCAGGCTCCGGTCAGTTTCGTTGGGTCTCCAGACTCCGGTTATTACGTTGAGCGTTCAGGCTCCGGTCAGTTTCGTTGGGTATCCAGACTTCGGTTATTATGTTGAGCGTTCAGGCTCCGGTCAGTTTCTTTGGGTATCCAGACTCCGGTTATTACGTTGAGCGTTCAGGCTCCGGTCAGTTTCGTTGGGTATCCAGACTCCGGTTTTTACGTTGAGCGTTCAGGCTCTGGTCAGTTTCGTTGGGTATTCAGACTTCGGTTATTACGTTGAGCATTCAGGCTACGGTCAATTACGTTGGGTATCCAGACTCCGGTTTTTACGTTGATCGTTCAGGCTCCGGTCAGTTTTGTTGGGTATCCAGACTACGGTTATTATGTTGAGCGTTCAGACTCCGGTCAGTTTCATAGGGTATCCAGAATCCGGTTATTACGTTGAGCATTCAGGCTCCGGTCAGTTTCGTAGGGTATCCAGACTCCGATTATTACGTTGAGCGTTCAGGCTCCGGTCAGTTTCGTTGTGTATCCAGACTTCGGTTATTACGTTGAGCAATGAGGCTCCGGTGAATTTCGTTGTGTATCCAGACTCCGGTTATTACGTTGATCGTTCAGGCTCCAGTCAGTTTCGTTGAGTATCCAGACTCTGGTTATTACGTTGAGCGTTCAGGCTCCGGTCAGTTTCGTTGTGTATCCAAACTTCGGTTATTACGTTGAGCAATGAGGCTCCGGTCAATTTCATTGTGTATCCAGACTCCGGTTATTACGTTGATCGTTCAGGCTCCAGTCAGTTTCGTTGAGTATCCAGACTCTGGTTATTACGTTGAGCGTTGAGGCTCCGGTCAGTTTCTTTGAGTATTCAGATTCCGGTTATTACGTTGAGCGTTCAGGCTCCATTCAATTTCGTTGGGTATCCAGACTCCGGTTATTACGTTGAACGTTCAGGCTCCGGTCAGTTTCGTTGGGTATCCATACTTCGGTTATTACGTTGAGCGTTCAGGCTCCGGTCAGTTTCGTTGGGTCTCCAGACTCCGGTGATTACGTTGAGCATTCAGGCTCCGGTCAGTTTCGTTGGGTATCCAGACTTCGGTTATTACGTAGAGCGTTCAGGCTCCGGTCAGTTTCTTTGGGTATCCAGACTCCGGTTATTACGTTGAGCGTTCAGGCTCCGGTCAGTTTCGTTGGGTATCCAGACTCCGGTTTTTACGTTGAGCGTTCAGGCTCCGGTCAGTTTCGTTGGGTATTTAGACTTCGGTTATTACGTTGAGCATTCAGGCTACGGTCAATTTTGTTGGGTATCCAGACTCCGGTTTTTACGTTGAGCGTTTAGGCTCCGGTCAGTTTTGTTGGGTATCCAGATTCCGGTTATTATGTTGATCGTTCAGGCTCCAGTCAGTTTCGTAGGGTATCCAGAATCCGGTTATTACGTTGAGCATTTAGGCTCCGGTCAGTTTCGTAGGGTATCCAGACTCCGATTATTACGTTGAGCGTTCAGGCTCCGGTCAGTTTCGTAGGGTATCCAGACTCCGATTATTACGTTGAGCGTTCAGGCTCCGGTCTGTTTCGTTGTGTATCCAGACTCCGGTTATTATGTTGAGCGTTCAGGCTCCGGTCAGTTTCATTGGGTATCCAGACTCCGGTTATTACGTTGAGCGTTCAGGCTCCGGTCAATTTCGTTTGGTATCCAGACTTCGGTTATTACGTTGAGCGTCCAGGCTCCGGTCAGTTTCGTTGTGTATCCAGACTCCGGTTATTACGTTGAACGTTCAGGCTCCGGTCAGTTTCGTTGGGTATCCATACTTCGGTTATTACGTTGAGCGTTCAGGCTCCGGTCAGTTTCGTTGTGTATCCAGACTTTGGTTATTACGTTGAGCAATGAGGCTCCGGTCAATTTCGTTGTGTATCCAGACTCCGGTTATTACGTTGATCGTTCAGGCTCCAGTCAGTTTCGTTGAGTATCCAGACTTTGGTTATTACGTTGAGCGTTCAGGCTCCGGTCAGTTTCGTTATGTATCCAAACTTCGGTTATTACGTTGAGCAATGAGGCTCCGGTCAATTTCGTTGTGTATCCAGACTCCGGTTATTACGTTGATCGTTCAGGCTCCCGTCAGTTTCGTTGAGTATCCAGACTCTGGTTATTACGTTGAGCGTTCAGGCTCCGGTCAGTTTCGTTGAGTATCAAGATTCCGGTTATTACGTTGAGCGTTCAGGCTCCATTCAATTTCGTTGGGTATCCAGACTCCGGTTATTACGTTAAACGTTCAGGCTCCGGTCAGTTTTGTTGGGTATCCAGACTCTGGTTATTACGTTGAGCGTTCAGGCTCCGGTCAGTTTCGTTTTGTATCCAGACTCCGGTTATTACGTTGAGCAATCAGGCTCCGGTCAATTTCTTTGTGTATCCAGACTCTGGTTATTACGTTGAGCGTTCTGGCTCCGGTCAGTTTCGTTGTGTATCCAGACTCCGGTTATTACGTTGAGCAATGAGGCTCCGGTCAATTTTGTTGTGTATCCAGACTCCGGTTATTACGTTGATCGTTCAGGCTCCAGTCATTTTCATTGAGTATCCAGACTCTGGTTATTACGTTGAGCGTTGAGGCTCCGGTCAGTTTCGTTGAGTATCCAGATTCCGGTTATTACGTTGTGCGTTCAGGCTCCATTCAATTTCGTTGGGTATCCAGACTCCGGTTATTACGTTGAATGTTCAGGCTCCGGTCAGTTTCGTTGGGTATCCATACTTCGGTTATTACGTTGAGCGTTCAGGCTCCAGTCAGTTTCGTTGGGTCTCCAGACTCCGGTTATTACGTTGAGCGTTCAGGCTCCGGTCAGTTTCGTTGGGTATCCAGACTTCGGTTATTATGTTGAGCGTTCAGGCTCCGGTCAGTTTCTTTGGGTATCCAGACTCCGGTTATTACGTTGAGCGTTCAGGCTCCGGTCAGTTTCGTTGGGTATCCAGACTCCGGTTTTTACGTTGAGCGTTCAGGCTCTGGTCAGTTTCGTTGGGTATTCAGACTTCGGTTATTACGTTGAGCATTCAGGCTACGGTCAATTACGTTGGGTATCCAGACTCCGGTTTTTACGTTGATCGTTCAGGCTCCGGTCAGTTTTGTTGGGTATCCAGACTACGGTTATTATGTTGAGCGTTCAGACTCCGGTCAGTTTCATAGGGTATCCAGAATCCGGTTATTACGTTGAGCATTCAGGCTCCGGTCAGTTTCGTAGGGTATCCAGACTCCGATTATTACGTTGAGCGTTCAGGCTCCGGTCAGTTTCGTTGTGTATCCAGACTTCGGTTATTACGTTGAGCAATGAGGCTCCGGTGAATTTCGTTGTGTATCAAGACTCCGGTTATTACGTTGATCGTTCAGGCTCCAGTCAGTTTCGTTGAGTATCCAGACTCTGGTTATTACGTTGAGCGTTCAGGCTCCGGTCAGTTTCGTTGTGTATCCAAACTTCGGTTATTACGTTGAGCAATGAGGCTCCGGTCAATTTCATTGTGTATCCAGACTCCGGTTATTACGTTGATCGTTGAGGCTCCAGTCAGTTTCGTTGAGTATCCAGACTCTGGTTATTACGTTGAGCGTTGAGGCTCCGGTCAGTTTCTTTGAGTATTCAGATTCCGGTTATTACGTTGAGCGTTCAGGCTCCATTCAATTTCGTTGGGTATCCAGACTCCGGTTATTACGTTGAACGTTCAGGCTCCGGTCAGTTTCGTTGGGTATCCATACTTCGGTTATTACGTTGAGCGTTCAGGCTCCGGTCAGTTTCGTTGGGTCTCCAGACTCCGGTGATTACGTTGAGCATTCAGGCTCCGGTCAGTTTCGTTGGGTATCCAGACTTCGGTTATTACGTAGAGCGTTCAGGCTCCGGTCAGTTTCTTTGGGTATCCAGACTCCGGTTATTACGTTGAGCGTTCAGGCTCCGGTCAGTTTCGTTGGGTATCCAGACTCCGGTTTTTACGTTGAGCGTTCAGGCTCCGGTCAGTTTCGTTGGGTATTTAGACTTCGGTTATTACGTTGAGCATTCAGGCTACGGTCAATTTTGTTGGGTATCCAGACTCCGGTTTTTACGTTGAGCGTTTAGGCTCCGGTCAGTTTTGTTGGGTATCCAGATTCCGGTTATTATGTTGATCGTTCAGGCTCCAGTCAGTTTCGTAGGGTATCCAGAATCCGGTTATTACGTTGAGCATTTAGGCTCCGGTCAGTTTCGTAGGGTATCCAGACTCCGATTATTACGTTGAGCGTTCAGGCTCCGGTCAGTTTCGTAGGGTATCCAGACTCCGATTATTACGTTGAGCGTTCAGGCTCCGGTCTGTTTCGTTGTGTATCCAGACTCCGGTTATTATGTTGAGCGTTCAGGCTCCGGTCAGTTTCATTGGGTATCCAGACTCCGGTTATTACGTTGAGCGTTCAGGCTCCGGTCAATTTCGTTTGGTATCCAGACTTCGGTTATTACGTTGAGCGTCCAGGCTCCGGTCAGTTTCGTTGTGTATCCAGACTCCGGTTATTACGTTGAACGTTCAGGCTCCGGTCAGTTTCGTTGGGTATCCATACTTCGGTTATTACGTTGAGCGTTCAGGCTCCGGTCAGTTTCGTTGGGTCTCCAGACTCCGATTTTTCGTTGAGCGTTCAGGCTCCGGTCAGTTTTGTTGGGTATCCAGACTTCGGTTTTTACGTTGAGCGTTCAGCCTCCGGTCAGTTTCGTTGGGTATCCAGACTCCGGTTATTACGTTGAACATTCAGGCTCCGGTCAGTTTCGTTGGGTATCCATACTTCGGTTATTACGTTGAGCGTTCAGGCTCCGGTCAGTTTCGTTGGGTCTCCAGACTCAGTTTATTACGTTGAGCGTTCAGGCTCCGGTCAGCTTCGTTGGGTATCCAGACTTCGGTTATTACATTGAGCGTTCAGGCTCCGGTCAGTTTCTTTAGGTATCCAGACTCCGGTTATTACGTTGAGCGTTAAGGCTCCGGTCAGTTCCGTTGGGTATCCAGACTCCGGTTTTTACGTTGAGCGTTCAGGCTCCGGTCAGTTTCGTTGGGTATTCAGACTTCGGTTATTACGTTGAGCATTCAGGCTACTGTCAATTTCGTTGGGTATCCAGACTCCGGTTTTTACGTTGAGCGTTCAGGCTCCGGTCAGTTTTGTTGGGTATCCAGACTCCGGTTATTATGTTGAGCGTTCAGACTCCGGTCAGTTTCGTAGGGTATCCAGAATCCGGTTATTACGTTGAGCATTCAGGCTCCGGTCAGTTTCGTAGGGTATCCAGACTCTGATTATTACGTTGAGCGTTCAGGCTCCGGTCAGTTTCGTTGTGTATCCAGACTTTGGTTATTACGTTGAGCAATGAGGCTCCGGTCAATTTCGTTGTGTATCCAGACTCCGGTTATTACGTTGATCGTTCAGGCTCCAGTCAGTTTCGTTGAGTATCCAGACTTTGGTTATTACGTTGAGCGTTCAGGCTCCGGTCAGTTTCGTTGTGTATCCAAACTTCGGTTATTACGTTGAGCAATGAGGCTCCGGTCAATTTCGTTGTGTATCCAGACTCCGGTTATTACGTTGATCGTTCAGGCTCCAGTCAGTTTCGTTGAGTATCCAGACTCTGGTTATTACGTTGAGCGTTCAGGCTCCGGTCAGTTTCGTTGAGTATCAAGATTCCGGTTATTACGTTGAGCGTTCTGGCTCCATTCAATTTCGTTGGGTATCCAGACTCCGGTTATTACGTTAAACGTTCAGGCTCCAATCAGTTTTGTTGGGTATCCAAACTCTGGTTATTACGTTGAGCGTTCAGGCTCCGGTCAGTTTCGTTTTGTATCCAGACTCCGGTTATTACGTTGAGCAATCAGGCTCCGGTCAATTTCTTTGTGTATCCAGACTCTGGTTATTACGTTGAGCGTTCTGGCTCCGGTCAGTTTCGTTGTGTATCCAGACTCCGGTTATTACGTTGAGCAATGAGGCTCCGGTCAATTTTGTTGTGTATCCGGACTCCGGTTATTACGTTGATCGTTCAGGCTCCAGTCATTTTCGTTGAGTATCCAGACTCTGGTTATTACGTTGAGCGTTGAGGCTCCGGTCAGTTTCGTTGAGTATCCAGATTCCGGTTATTACGTTGTGCGTTCAGGCTCCATTCAACTTCGTTGGGTATCCAGACTCCGGTTATTACGTTGAACGTTCAGGCTCCGGTCAGTTTCGTTGGGTATCCATACTTCGGTTATTACGTTGAGCGTTCAGGCTCCGGTCAGTTTCGTTGGGTCTCCAGACTCCGATTTTTCGTTGAGCGTTCAGGCTCCGGTCAGTTTCGTTGGGTATCCAGACTTCGGTTATTATGTTGAGCGTTCAGGCTCCGGTCAGTTTCTTTGGGTATCCAGACTCCGGTTATTACGTTGAGCGTTCAGGCTCCGGTCAGTTTCGTTGGGTATCCAGACTCCAGTTTTTACGTTGAGCGTTCAGGCTCCGGTCAGTTTCGTTGGGTATTCAGACTTCGGTTATTACGTTGAGCATTCAGGCTACGGTCAATTACGTTGGGTATCCAGACTCCGGTTTTTACGTTGATCGTTCAGGCTCCGGTCAGTTTTGTTGGGTATCCAGACTCCGGTTATTATGTTGAGCGTTCAGACTCCGGTCAGTTTCATAGGGTATCCAGAATCCGGTTATTACGTTGAGCATTCAGGCTCCGGTCAGTTTCGTAGGGTATCCAGACTCCGATTATTACGTTGAGCGTTCAGGCTCCAGTCAGTTTCGTTATGTATCCAGACTTCGGTTATTACGTTGAGCAATGAGGCTCCGGTCAATTTCATTGTGTATCCAGACTCCGGTTATTACGTTGATCGTTCAGGCTCCAGTCAGTTTCGTTGAGTATCCAGACTCTGGTTATTACGTTGAGCGTTCAGGCTCCGGTCAGTTTCGTTGAGTATCAAGATTCCGGTTATTATGTTGAGCGTTCAGGCTCCATTAAATTTCGTTGGGTATCCAGACTCTGGTTATTACGTTGAGCGTTCAGGCTCCGGTCAGTTTCGTTGAGTATCAAGATTCCGGTTATTATGTTGAGCGTTCAGGCTCCATTAAATTTCGTTGGGTATCCAGACTCCGGTTATTACGTTGAACGTTCAGGCTCCGGTCAGTTTCGTTGGGTATCCAGACTCCGGTTATTACGTTGAGCGTTCAGGCTCCGGTCAGTTTCTTTGGGTATCCAGACTCCGGTTATTACGTTGAGCGTTCAGGCTCCGGTCAGTTTCGTTTGGTATCTAGACTCCGGTTATTACGTTGAGCGTTCAGGCTCCGGTCAATTTCGTTTGGTATCCAGACTTCGGTTATTACGTTGAGCGTTCAGGCTCCGGTCAGTTTCGTTGGGTATCCAGACTCCAATTTTTCGTTGAGCGTTCAGGCTCCGGTCAGTTTTGTTGGGTATCCAGACTCCGGTTATTATGTTGAGATAGCAGGCTCCGGTCAGTTTCGTTTGGTATCCAAACACCAGTTATTACGTTGAGCGTTCAGCCTCCGGTCAGTTTCGTTGGGTATCCAGACATTGGTTATTACGTTGAGCGTTCAGGCTCCGGTCAATTTCGTTGTGTATCCAGACTCCGGTTATTACGTTGAGCATTCAGGCTCCGGTCAGTTTCGTAGGGTCTCCAGACTCCGGTTATTATGTTGAGCGTTCAGGCTCCGGTCAGTTTCGTTGGGTATCCAGACTTCGGTTATTACGTTGAGCGTTCAGGCTCCGGTCAGTTTCGTAGGGTATCCAGACTCCGATTATTACGTTGAGCGTTCAGGCTCCGGTCAGTTTCGTTGGGTATCCAGACTCCGGTTATTACGTTGAGCGTTCAGGATCCGGTCAGTTTCGTAGGGTATCCAGACTTCAGTTATTACGTTGATCGTTCAGGCTCCAGTCAGTTTCGTTGGGTATCCAGACTCCGGTTTTTACGTTGAGCGTTCAGGCTCCGGTCAGTTTCGTTGGGTATCCAGGCTTCAGTTATTATGTTGAGCGTTCAGGCTCCGGTCAGTTTCATTGAGTATCCAGACTCCGGTTATTACGTTGAGCGTTCAGGCTCCGGTCAATTTCGTTTGGTATCCAGACTTCGGTTATTACGTTGAGCGTTCAGGCTCCGGTCAGTTTCGTTGTGTATCCAGACTCCGATTATTACGTTGAACGTTCAGGCTCCGGTCAGTTTCGTTGGGTATCCATACTTCGGTTATTACGTTGAGCGTTCAGGCTCCGGTCAGTTTTGTTGGGTATCCAGACTCCGGTTATTATGTTGAGCGTTCAGACTCTGGTCAGTTTCGTAGGGTATCCAGAATCCGGTTATTACGTTGAGCATTCAGGCTCCGGTCAGTTTCGTAGGGTATCCAGACTCTGATTATTACGTTGAGCGTTCAGGCTCCGGTCAGTTTCGTTGTGTATCCAGACTTTGGTTATTACGTTGAGCAATGAGGCTCCGGTCAATTTCGTTGTGTATCCAGACTCCGGTTATTACGTTGATCGTTCAGGCTCCAGTCAGTTTCGTTGAGTATCCAGACTTTGGTTATTACGTTAAGCGTTCAGGCTCCGGTCAGTTTCGTTGTGTATCCAAACTTTGGTTATTACGTTGAGCAATGAGGCTCCGGTCAATTTCGTTGTGTATCCAGACTCCGGTTATTACGTTGATCGTTTAGGCTCCAGTCAGTTTCGTTGAGTATCCAGACTCTGGTTATTACGTTGAGCGTTCAGGCTCCGGTCAGTTTCGTTGAGTATCAAGATTCCGGTTATTACGTTGAGCGTTCTGGCTCCATTCAATTTCGTTGGGTATCCAGACTCCGGTTATTACGTTAAACGTTCAGGCTCCGGTCAGTTTTGTTGGGTATCCAAACTCTGGTTATTACGTTGAGCGTTCAGGCTCCGGTCAGTTTCGTTTTGTATCCAGACTCCGGTTATTACGTTGAGCAATCAGGCTCCGGTCAATTTCTTTGTGTATCCAGACTCTGGTTATTACGTTGAGCGTTCTGGCTCCGGTCAGTTTCGTTGTGTATCCAGACTCCGGTTATTACGTTGAGCAATGAGGCTCCGGTCAATTTTGTTGTGTATCCAGACTCCAGTTATTACGTTGATCGTTCAGGCTCCAGTCATTTTCGTTGAGTATCCAGACTCTGGTTATTACGTTGAGCGTTGAGGCTCCGGTCAGTTTCGTTGAGTATCCAGATTCCGGTTATTACGTTGTGCGTTCAGGCTCCATTCAATTTCGTTGGGTATCCAGACTCCGGTTATTACGTTGAACGTTCAGGCTCCGGTCAGTTTCGTTGGGTATCCATACTTCGGTTATTACGTTGAGCGTTCAGGCTCCGGTCAGTTTCGTTGGGCATCCAGACTCCAGTTTTTACGTTGAGCGTTCAGGCTCCGGTCAGTTTCGTTGGGTATTCAGACTTCGGTTATTACGTTGAGCATTCAGGCTACGGTCAATTACGTTGGGTATCCAGACTCCGGTTTTTACGTTGATCGTTCAGGCTCCGGTCAGTTTTGTTGGGTATCCAGACTCCGGTTATTATGTTGAGCGTTCAGACTCCGGTCAGTTTCATAGGGTATCCAGAATCCGGTTATTACGTTGAGCATTCAGGCTCCGGTCAGTTTCGTAGGGTATCCAGACTCCGATTATTACGTTGAGCGTTCAGGCTCCGGTCAGTTTCGTTATGTATCCAGACTTCGGTTATTACGTTGAGCAATGAGGCTCCGGTCAATTTCATTGTGTATCCAGACTCCGGTTATTACGTTGATCGTTCAGGCTCCAGTCAGTTTCGTTGAGTATCCAGACTCTGGTTATTACGTTGAGCGTTCAGGCTCCGGTCAGTTTCGTTGAGTATCAAGATTCCGGTTATTATGTTGAGCGTTCAGGCTCCATTAAATTTCGTTGGGTATCCAGACTCCGGTTATTACGTTGAACGTTCAGGCTCCGGTCAGTTTCGTTGGGTATCCAGACTCCGGTTATTACGTTGAGCGTTCAGGCTCCGGTCAGTTTCTTTGGGTATCCAGACTCCGGTTATTACGTTGAGCGTTCAGGCTCCGGTCAGTTTCGTTGGGTATCTAGACTCCGGTTATTACGTTGAGCGTTCAGGCTCCGGTCAATTTCGTTTGGTATCCAGACTTCGGTTATTACGTTGAGCGTTCAGGCTCCGGTCAGTTTCGTTGGGTATCCAGACTCCAATTTTTCGTTGAGCGTTCAGGCTCCGGTCAGTTTTGTTGGGTATCCAGACTCCGGTTATTATGTTGAGATAGCAGGCTCCGGTCAGTTTCGTTTGGTATCCAAACACCAGTTATTACGTTGAGCGTTCAGCCTCCGGTCAGTTTCGTTGGGTATCCAGACATTGGTTATTACGTTGAGCGTTCAGGCCCCGGTCAATTTCGTTGTGTATCCAGACTCCGGTTATTACGTTGAGCATTCAGGCTCCGGTCAGTTTCGTAGGGTCTCCAGACTCCGGTTATTATGTTGAGCGTTCAGGCTCCGGTCAGTTTCGTTGGGTATCCAGACTTCGGTTATTACGTTGAGCGTTCAGGCTCCGGTCAGTTTCGTAGGGTATCCAGACTCCGATTATTACGTTGAGCGTTCAGGCTCCGGTCAGTTTCGTTGGGTATCCAGACTCCGGTTATTACGTTGAGAGTTCAGGATCCGGTCAGTTTCGTAGGGTATCCAGACTTCAGTTATTACGTTGATCGTTCAGGCTCCGGTCAGTTTCGTTGGGTATCCAGACTCCGGTTTTTACGTTGAGCGTTCAGGCTCCGGTCAGTTTCGTTGGGTATCCAGGCTTCAGTTATTATGTTGAGCGTTCAGGCTCCGGTCAGTTTCATTGAGTATCCAGACTCCGGTTATTACGTTGAGCGTTCAGGCTCCGGTCAATTTCGTTTGGTATCCAGACTTCGGTTATTACGTTGAGCGTTCAGGCTCCGGTCAGTTTCGTTGTGTATCCAGACTCCGGTTATTACGTTGAACGTTCAGGCTCCGGTCAGTTTCGTTGGGTATCCATACTTCGGTTATTACGTTGAGCGTTCAGGCTCCGGTCAGTTTTGTTGGGTATCCAGACTCCGGTTATTATGTTGAGCGTTCAGACTCCGGTCAGTTTCGTAGGGTATCCAGAATCCGGTTATTACGTTGAGCATTCAGGCTCCGGTCAGTTTCGTAGGGTATCCAGACTCTGATTATTACGTTGAGCGTTCAGGCTCCGGTCAGTTTCGTTGTGTATCCAGACTTTGGTTATTACGTTGAGCAATGAGGCTCCGGTCAATTTCGTTGTGTATCCAGACTCCGGTTATTACGTTGATCGTTCAGGCTCCAGTCAGTTTCGTTGAGTATCCAGACTTTGGTTATTACGTTAAGCGTTCAGGATCCGGTCAGTTTCGTTGTGTATCCAAACTTTGGTTATTACGTTGAGCAATGAGGCTCCGGTCAATTTCGTTGTGTATCCAGACTCCGGTTATTACGTTGATCGTTTAGGCTCCAGTCAGTTTCGTTGAGTATTTAGACTCTGGTTATTACGTTGAGCGTTCAGGCTCCGGTCAGTTTCGTTGAGTATCAAGATTCCGGTTATTACGTTGAGCGTTCAGGCTCCATTCAATTTCGTTGGGTATCCAGACTCCGGTTATTATGTTAAACGTTCAGGCTCCGGTCAGTTTTGTTGGGTATCCAGACTCTGGTTATTACGTTGAGCGTTCAGGCTCCGGTCAGTTTCGTTTTGTATCCAGACTCCGGTTATTACGTTGAGCATTCAGGCTCCGGTCAATTTCTTTGTGTATCCAGACTCTGGTTATTACGTTGAGCGTTCTGGCTCCGGTCAGTTTCGTTGTGTATCCAGACTCCGGTTATTACGTTGAGCAATGAGGCTCCGGTCAATTTTGTTGTGTATCCAGACTCCGGTTATTACGTTGATCGTTCAGGCTCCAGTCATTTTCGTTGAGTATCCAGACTCTGGTTATTACGTTGAGCGTTGAGGCTCCGGTCAGTTTCGTTGAGTATCCAGATTCCGGTTATTACGTTGTGCGTTCAGGCTCCATTCAATTTCGTTGGGTATCCAGACTCCGGTTTTACGTTGAACGTTCAGGCTCCGGTCAGTTTCGTTGGGTATCCATACTTCGGTTATTACGTTGAGCGTTCAGGCTCCGGTCAGTTTCGTTGGGTCTCCAGACTCCGGTTATTACGTTGAGCGTTCAGGCTCCGGTCAGTTTCGTTGGGTATCCAGCCTTCGGTTATTATGTTGAGCGTTCAGGCTCCGGTCAGTTTCTTTGGGTATCCAGACTCCAGTTATTACGTTGAGCGTTCAGGCTCCGGTCAGTTTCGTTGGGTATCCAGACTCCGGTTTTTACGTTGAGCGTTCAGGCTCCGGTCAGTTTCGTTGGGTATTCAGACTTCGGTTATTACGTTGAGCATTCAGGCTACGGTCAATTACGTTGGGTATCCAGACTCCGGTTTTTACGTTGATCGTTCAGGCTCCGGTCAGTTTTGTTGGGTATCCAGACTCCGGTTATTATGTTGAGCGTTCAGACTCCGGTCAGTTTCATAGGGTATCCAGAATCCGGTTATTACGTTGAGCATTCAGGCTCCGGTCAGTTTCGTAGGGTATCCAGACTCCGATTATTACGTTGAGCGTTCAGGCTCCGGTCAGTTTCGTTGTGTATCCAGACTTCGGTTATTACGTTGAGCAATAAGGCTCCGGTCAATTTCATTATGTATCCAGACTCCGGTTATTACGTTGATCGTTCAGGCTCCAGTCAGTTTCGTTGAGTATCCAGACTCTGGTTATTACGTTGAGCGTTCAGGCTCCGGTCAGTTTCGTTGAGTATCAAGATTCCGGTTATTATGTTGAGCGTTCAGGCTCCATTAAATTTCGTTGGGTATCCAGACTCTGGTTATTACGTTGAGCGTTCAGGCTCTGGTCAGTTTCGTTGAGTATCAAGATTCCGATTATTATGTTGAGCGTTCAGGCTCCATTAAATTTCGTTAGGTATCCAGACTCCGGTTATTACGTTGAACGTTCAGGCTCCGGTCAGTTTCGTTGGGTATCCAGACTCCGGTTATTACGTTGAGCGTTCAGGCTCCGGTCAGTTTCGTTGGGTATCCAGACTCCGGTTATTACGTTGAGCGTTCAGGCTCCGGTCAGTTTCGTTGGGTATCCAGACTCCGGTTATTACGTTGAGCGTTCAGGCTCCGGTCAATTTCGTTTGGTATCCAGACTTCGGTTATTACGTTGAGCGTTCAGGCTCCGGTCAGTTTCGTTGGGTATCCAGACTCCAATTTTTCGTTGAGCGTTCAGGCTCCGGTCAGTTTTGTTGGGTATCCAGACTCCGGTTATTATGTTGAGATAGCAGGCTCCGGTCAGTTCCGTTTGGTATCCAAACACCAGTTATTACGTTGAGCGTTCAGCCTCCGGTCAGTTTCGTTGGGTATCCAGACTTTGGTTATTACGTTGAGCGTTCAGGCTCCGGTCAATTTCGTTGTGTATCCAGACTCCGGTTATTATGTTGAGCATTCAGGCTCCGGTCAGTTTCGTAGGGTCTCCAGACTCCGGTTATTATGTTGAGCGTTCAGGCTCTGGTCAGTTTCGTTGGGTATCCAGACTTCGGTTATTACGTTGAGCGTTCAGGCTCCGGTCAGTTTCGTAGGGTATCCAGACTCCGATTATTACGTTGAGCGTTCAGGCTCCGGTCAGTTTCGTTGGGTATCCAGACTCCGGTTATTATGTTGAACGTTCAGGCTCCGGTCAGTTTCGTTGGGTATCCATACTTCGGTTAGTACGTTGAGCGTTCAGGCTCCGGTCAGTTTCGTTGGGTATCCTGACTCCGGTTTTACGTTGAACGTTCAGGCTCCGGTCAGTTTCGTTGGGTATCCAGGCTTCAGTTATTATGTTGAGCGTTCAGGCTCCGGTCAGTTTCATTGGGTATCCAGACTCCGGTTATTACGTTGAGCGTTCAGGCTCCGGTCAATTTCGTTTGGTATCCAGACTTCGATTATTACGTTGAGCGTTCAGGCTCCGGTCAGTTTCGTTGTGTATCCAGACTCCGGTTATTATGTTGAACGTTCAGGCTCCGGTCAGTTTCGTTGGGTATCCATACTTCGGTTAGTACGTTGAGCGTTCAGGCTCCGGTCAGTTTCGTTGGGTCTCCAGACTCCGGTTATTACGTTGAGCGTTCAGGCTCCGATCAGTTTCGTTGGGTATCCAGACTTCGGTTATTACGTTGAGCGTTCAGGCTCCGGTCAGTTTCTTTAGGTATCCAGACTTCGGTTATTACGTTGAGCGTTCAGGCTCCGGTCAGTTTCGTTGGGTATCCAGACTCCGGTTTTTACGTTGAGCGTTCAGGCTCCGGTCAGTTTCGTTGGGTATTCAGACTTCGGTTATTACGTTGAGCATTCAGGCTACGGTCAATTTCGTTGGGTATCCAGACTCCGGTTTTTACGTTGAGCGTTCAGGCTCCGGTCAGTTTTGTTGGGTATCCAGACTCCGGTTATTATGTTGAGCGTTCAGACTCCGGTCAGTTTCGTAGGGTATCCAGAATCCGGTTATTACGTTGAGCATTCAGGCTCCGGTCAGTTTCGTAGGGTATCCAGACTCCGATTATTACATTGAGCGTTCAGGCTCCGGTCAGTTTCGTTGTGTATCCAGACTTCGGTTATTACGTTGAGCAATGAGGCTCCGGTCAATTTCGTTGTGTATCCAGACTCCGGTTATTACGTTGATCGTTCAGGCTCCAATCAGTTTCGTTGAGTATCCAGACTCTGGTTATTACGTTGAGCGTTCAGGCTCCGGTCAGTTTCGTTGTGTATCCAAACTTCGGTTATTACATTGAGCAATGAGGCTCCGGTCAATTTCGTTGTGTATCCAGACTCCGGTTATTACGTTGATCGTTCAGGCTCCAGTCAGTTTCGTTGAGTATCCAGACTCTGGTTATTACGTTGAGCGTTCAGGCTCCGGTCAGTTTCGTTGAGGATCAAGATTCCGGTTATTACGTTGAGCGTTCAGGCTCCATTAAATTTTGTTGGGTACCCAGACTCCGGTTATTACGTTGAACGTTCAGGCTCCGGTCAGTTTCGTTGGGTATCCAGACTCCGGTTATTACGTTGAGCGTTCAGGCTCCGGTCAGTTTCGTTGGGTATCCAGACTCCGGTTATTACGTTGAGCGTTCAGGCTCCGGTCAGTTTCGTTGGGTATCCAGACTCCGGTTATTACATTGAGCGTTCAGGCTCCGGTCAATTTCGTTTGGTATCCAGACTTCGGTTATTACGTTGAGCGTTCAGGCTCCGGTCAGTTTCGTTGGGTATCCAGACTTAGGTTTTTCGTTGAGCGTTCAGGCTCCGGTCAGTTTTGTTGGGTATCCAGACTCCGGTTATTACGTTGAGATAGCAGGCTCCGGTCAGTTTCGTTTGGTATCCAAACACCAGTTATTACGTTGAGCGTTCAACCTCCGGTCAGTTTCGTTGGGTATCCAGACTTTGGTTATTACGTTGAGCGTTCAGGCTCCGGTCAATTTCGTTGTGTATCCAGACTCCGGTTATTACGTTGAGCATTCAGGCTCCGGTCAGTTTCGTTGGGTATCCAGACTCCGGTTTTTACGTTGAGCGTTCAGGCTCCGGTCAGTTTTGTTGGGTATCCAGGCTTCAGTTATTATGTTGAGCGTTCAGGCTCCGGTCAGTTTCATTGGGTATCCAGAATCCGGTTATTACGTTGAGCGTTTAGGCTCCGGTCAATTTCGTTTGGTATCCAGACTTCGGTTATTACGTTGAGCGTTCAGGCTCCGGTCAGTTTCGTTGTGTATCCAGACTCCGGTTATTACGTTGAACGTTCAGGCTCCGGTCAGTTTCGTTGGGTATCCATACTTCGGTTATTACGTTGAGCGTTCAGGCTCCAGTCAGTTTCGTTGGGTCTCCAGACTCCGGTTATTACGTTGAGCGTTCAGGCTCCGGTCAATTTCTTTAGGTATCCAGACTCCGGTTATTACGTTGAGCGTTCAGGCTCTGGTCAGTTTCGTTGGGTATCCAGACTCCGGTTTTTACGTTGAGCGTTCAGGCTCCGGTCAGTTTCGTTGGGTATCCAGACTCCGGTTATTACGTTGAGCGTTCAGGCTCCGGTCAGTTTCGTTGGGTATCCAGACTCCGGTTATTACGTTGAGCGTTCAGGCTCCGGTCAATTTCGTTTGGTATCCAGACTTCGGTTATTACGTTGAGCGTTCAGGCTCCGGTCAGTTTCGTTGGGTATTCAGACTCCAATTTTTCGTTGAGCGTTCAGGCTCCGGTCAGTTTTGTTGGGTATCCAGACTCCGGTTATTACGTTGAGATAACAGGCTCCGGTGAGTTTCGTTTGGTATCCAAACACCAGTTATTACGTTGAGCGTTCAGCCTCCGGTCAGTTTCGTTGGGTATCCAGACTCCGGTTATTACGTTGAGTGTTCTGGCTCCGGTCAGTTTCGTTGGGTATCCAGACTCCGGTTATTACGTTGAGCGTTCAGGCTCCGGTCAATTTCGTTTGGTATCCAGACTTCGGTTATTACGTTGAGCGTTCAGGCTCCGGTCAGTTTCGTTGGGTATTCAGACTCCAATTTTTCGTTGAGCGTTCAGGCTCCGGTCAGTTTTGTTGGGTATCCAGACTCCGGTTATTACGTTGAGATAACAGGCTCCGGTGAGTTTCGTTTGGTATCCAAACACCAGTTATTACGTTGAGCGTTCAGCCTCCGGTCAGTTTCGTTGGGTATCCAGACTTTGGTTATTACGTTGAGCGTTCAGGCTCCGGTCAGTTTCGTTGTGTATCCAGACTCTGGTTATTACGTTAAGCCTTCAGGCTCCGGTCAGTTTCGTAGGGTCTCCTGACACCGGTTATTATGTTGAGCGTTCAGGCTCCGGTCAGTTTCGTTGGGTATCCAGACTTCGGTTATTACGTTGAGCGTTCAGGCTCCGGTCAGTTTCGTAGGGTATCCAGACTCCGATTATTACGTTGGGCGTTCAGGCTCCGGTCAGTTTCGTTGGGTATCCAGACTCCGGTTATTACGTTGAGCGTTCAGGATCCGGTCAGTTTCGTAGGGTATCCAGACTTCGATTATTACGTTGATCGTTCAGGCTCCGGTCAGTTTCGTTGGGTATCCAGACTCCGGTTTTTACGTTGAGCGTTCAGGCTCCGGTCAGTTTCGTTGGGTATCCAGACTCCGGTTATTACGTTGAGCGTTCAGGATCCGGTCAGTTTCGTAGGGTATCCAGACTTCAGTTATTACGTTGATCGTTCAGGCTCCGGTCAGTTTCGTTGGGTATCCAGACTCCGGTTTTTACGTTGAGCGTTCAGGCTCCGGTCAGTTTCGTTGGGTATCCAGGCTTCAGTTATTATGTTGAGCGTTCAGGCTCCGGTCAGTTTCATTGAGTATCCAGACTCCGGTTATTACGTTGAGCGTTCAGGCTCCGGTCAATTTCGTTTGGTATCCAGACTTCGGTTATTACGTTGAGCGTTCAGGCTCCGGTCAGTTTCGTTGTGTATCCAGACTCCGGTTATTACGTTGAACGTTCAGGCTCCGGTCAGTTTCGTTGGGTATCCAGACTCCGATTTTTACGTTGAGCGTTTAGGCTCCGGTCAGTTTTGTTGGGTATCCAGACTCCGGTTATTATGTTGAGCGTTCAGACTCCGGTCAGTTTCGTAGGGTATCCAGAATCCGGTTATTACGTTGAGCATTTAGGCTCCGGTCAGTTTTGTAGGGTATCCAGACTCCGATTATTACATTGAGCGTTCAGGCTCCGGTCAGTTTCGTTGTGTATCCAGACTTCGGTTATTACGTTGAGCAATGAGGCTCCGGTCAATTTCGTTGTGTATCCAGACTCCGGTTATTACGTTGATCGTTCAGGCTCCAGTTAGTTTCGTTGAGTATCCAGACTCTGGTTATTATGTTGAACGTTCAGGCTCCGGTCAGTTTCGTTGTGTATCCAAACTTCGGTTATTACATTGAGCAATGAGGCTCCGGTCAATTTCGTTGTGTATCCAGACTCCGGTTATTACGTTGATCGTTCAGGCTCCAGTCAGTTTCGTTGAGTATCCAGACTCTGGTTATTACGTTGAGCGTTCAGGCTCCGGTCAGTTTCGTTGAGTATCAAGATTCCGGTTATTACGTTGAGCGTTCAGGCTCCATTAAATTTCGTTGGGTATCCAGACTCCGGTTATTACGTTGAACGTTCAGGCTCCGGTCAGTTTCGTTGGGTATCCAGACTCCGGTTATTACGTTGAGCGTTCAGGCTCCGGTCAGTTTCGTTGGGTATCCAGACTCCGGTTATTACGTTGAGCGTTCAGGCTCCGGTCAGTTTCGTTGGGTATCCAGACTCCGGTTATTACGTTGAGCGTTCAGGCTCCGGTCAATTTCGTTTGGTATCCAGACTTCGGTTATTACGTTGAGCGTTCAGGCTCCGGTCAGTTTCGTTGGGTATCCAGACTCTAATTTTTCGTTGAGCGTTCAGGCTCCGGTCAGTTTTGTTGGGGATCCAGACTCCGGTTATTACGTTGAGATAGCAGGCTCCGGTGAGTTTCGTTTGGTATCCAAACACCAGTTATTACGTTGAGCGTTCAGCCTCCGGTCAGTTTCGTTGGGTATCCAGACTTTGGTTATTACGTTGAGCATTCAGGCTCCGGTCAGTTTCGTTGTGTATCCAGACTCCGGTTATTACGTTGAGCATTCAGGCTCCGGTCAGTTTCGTTGGGTCTCCAGACTCCGGTTATTATGTTGAGCGTTCAGGCTCCGGTCAGTTTCGTTGGGTATCCAGACTTCGGTTATTACGTTGAGCGTTCAGGCTCCTGTCAGTTTCGTAGGGTATCCAGACTCCGATTATTACGTTGGGCGTTCAGGCTCCGGTCAGTTTCGTTGGGTATCTAGACTCCGGTTATTACGTTGAGCGTTCAGGATCCGGTCAGTTTCGTAGGGTATCCAGACTTCGATTATTACGTTGATCGTTCAGGCTCCGGTCAGTTTCGTTGGGTATCCAGACTCCGGTTTTTACGTTGAGCGTTCAGGCTCCGGTCAGTTTTGTTGGGTATCCAGGCTTCAGTTATTATGTTGAGCGTTCAGGCTCCGGTCAGTTTCATTGGGTATCCAGAATCCGGTTATTACGTTGAGCGTTTAGGCTCCGGTCAATTTCGTTTGGTATCCAGACTTCGGTTATTACGTTGAGCGTTCAGGCTCCGGTCAGTTTCGTTGTGTATCCAGACTCCGGTTATTACGTTGAACGTTCAGGCTCCGGTCAGTTTCGTTGGGTATCCATACTTCGGTTATTACGTTGAGCGTTCAGGCTCCAGTCAGTTTCGTTGGGTCTCCAGACTCCGGTTATTACGTTGAGCGTTCAGGCTCCGGTCAATTTCTTTAGGTATCCAGACTCCGGTTATTACGTTGAGCGTTCAGGCTCTGGTCAGTTTCGTTGGGTATCCAGACTCCGGTTTTTACGTTGAGCGTTCAGGCTCCGGTCAGTTTCGTTGGGTATCCAGACTCCGGTTATTACGTTGAGCGTTCAGGCTCCGGTCAGTTTCGTTGGGTATCCAGACTCCGGTTATTACGTTGAGCGTTCAGGCTCCGGTCAATTTCGTTTTTGTATCCAGACTTCGGTTATTACGTTGAGCGTTCAGGCTCCGGTCAGTTTCGTTGGGTATTCAGACTCCAATTTTTCGTTGAGCGTTCAGGCTCCGGTCAGTTTTGTTGGGTATCCAGACTCCGGTTATTACGTTGAGATAACAGGCTCCGGTGAGTTTCGTTTGGTATCCAAACACCAGTTATTACGTTGAGCGTTCAGCCTCCGGTCAGTTTCGTTGGATATCCAGACTTTGGTTATTACGTTGAGCGTTCAGGCTCCGGTCAGTTTCGTTGTGTATCCAGACTCTGGTTATTACGTTAAGCCTTCAGGCTCCGGTCAGTTTCGTAGGGTCTCCAGACACCGGTTATTATGTTGAGCGTTCAGGCTCCGGTCAGTTTCGTTGGGTATCCAGACTTCGGTTATTACGTTGAGCGTTCAGGCTCCGGTCAGTTTCGTAGGGTATCCAGACTCCGATTATTACGTTGGGCGTTCAGGCTCCGGTCAGTTTCGTTGGGTATCCAGACTCCGGTTATTACGTTGAGCGTTCAGGATCCGGTCAGTTTCGTAGGGTATCCAGACTTCGATTATTACGTTGATCGTTCAGGCTCCGGTCAGTTTCGTTGGGTATCCAGACTCCGGTTTTTACGTTGAGCGTTCAGGCTCCGGTCAGTTTCGTTGGGTATCCAGACTCCGGTTATTACGTTGAGCGTTCAGGATCCGGTCAGTTTCGTAGGGTATCCAGACTTCAGTTATTACGTTGATCGTTCAGGCTCCGGTCAGTTTCGTTGGGTATCCAGACTCCGGTTTTTACGTTGAGCGTTCAGGCTCCGGTCAGTTTCGTTGGGTATCCAGGCTTCAGTTATTATGTTGAGCGTTCAGGCTCCGGTCAGTTTCATTGAGTATCCAGACTCCGGTTATTACGTTGAGCGTTCAGGCTCCGGTCAATTTCGTTTGGTATCCAGACTTCGGTTATTACGTTGAGCGTTCAGGCTCCGGTCAGTTTCGTTGTGTATCCAGACTCCGGTTATTACGTTGAACGTTCAGGCTCCGGTCAGTTTCGTTGGGTATCCAGACTCCGATTTTTACGTTGAGCGTTTAGGCTCCGGTCAGTTTTGTTGGGTATCCAGACTCCGGTTATTATGTTGAGCGTTCAGACTCCGGTCAGTTTCGTAGGGTATCCAGAATCCGGTTATTACGTTGAGCATTTAGGCTC
The DNA here is from genome assembly GCA_963859935.3 of Lathyrus sativus. Lineage (NCBI taxonomy): Eukaryota > Viridiplantae > Streptophyta > Magnoliopsida > Fabales > Fabaceae > Lathyrus > Lathyrus sativus. The sequence goes on along the minus strand of CAWUDS030000653.1, from coordinate 150,457 downwards.
CGGTCAGTTTTGTAGGGTATCCAGACTCCGATTATTACATTGAGCGTTCAGGCTCCGGTCAGTTTCGTTGTGTATCCAGACTTCGGTTATTACGTTGAGCAATGAGGCTCCGGTCAATTTCGTTGTGTATCCAGACTCCGGTTATTACGTTGATCGTTCAGGCTCCAGTTAGTTTCGTTGAGTATCCAGACTCTGGTTATTATGTTGAACGTTCAGGCTCCGGTCAGTTTCGTTGTGTATCCAAACTTCGGTTATTACATTGAGCAATGAGGCTCCGGTCAATTTCGTTGTGTATCCAGACTCCGGTTATTACGTTGATCGTTCAGGCTCCAGTCAGTTTCGTTGAGTATCCAGACTCTGGTTATTACGTTGAGCGTTCAGGCTCCGGTCAGTTTCGTTGAGTATCAAGATTCCGGTTATTACGTTGAGCGTTCAGGCTCCATTAAATTTCGTTGGGTATCCAGACTCCGGTTATTACGTTGAACGTTCAGGCTCCGGTCAGTTTCGTTGGGTATCCAGACTCCGGTTATTACGTTGAGCGTTCAGGCTCCGGTCAGTTTCGTTGGGTATCCAGACTCCGGTTATTACGTTGAGCGTTCAGGCTCCGGTCAGTTTCGTTGGGTATCCAGACTCCGGTTATTACGTTGAGCGTTCAGGCTCCGGTCAATTTTGTTTGGTATCCAGACTTCGGTTATTATGTTGAGCGTTCAGGCTCCGGTCAGTTTCGTTGGGTATCCAGACTCTAATTTTTCGTTGAGCGTTCAGGCTCCGGTCAGTTTTGTTGGGGATCCAGACTCCGGTTATTACGTTGAGATTGCAGGCTCCGGTGAGTTTCGTTTGGTATCCAAACACCAGTTATTACGTTGAGCGTTCAGCCTCCGGTCAGTTTCGTTGGGTATCCAGACTTTGGTTATTACGTTGAGCATTCAGGCTCCGGTCAGTTTCGTTGTGTATCCGGACTCCGGTTATTACGTTGAGCATTCAGGCTCCGGTCAGTTTCGTTGGGTCTCCAGACTCCGGTTATTATGTTGAGCGTTCAGGCTCCGGTCAGTTTCGTTGGGTATCCAGACTTCGGTTATTACGTTGAGCGTTCAGGCTCCGGTCAGTTTCGTAGGGTATCCAGACTCCGATTATTACGTTGGGCGTTCAGGCTCCGGTCAGTTTCGTTGGGTATCTAGACTCCGGTTATTACGTTGAGCGTTCAGGATCCGGTCAGTTTCGTAGGGTATCCAGACTTCGATTATTACGTTGATCGTTCAGGCTCCGGTCAGTTTCGTTGGGTATCCAGACTCCGGTTTTTACGTTGAGCGTTCAGGCTCCGGTCAGTTTTGTTGGGTATCCAGGCTTCAGTTATTATGTTGAGCGTTCAGGCTCCGGTCAGTTTCATTGGGTATCCATAATCCGGTTATTACGTTGAGTGTTTAGGCTCCGGTCAATTTCGTTTGGTATCCAGACTTCGGTTATTACGTTGAGCGTTCAGGCTCCGGTCAGTTTCGTTGTGTATCCAGACTCCGGTTATTACGTTGAACGTTCAGGCTCCGGCAGTTTCGTTGGGTATCCATACTTCGGTTATTATGTTGAGCGTTCAGGCTCCGGTCAGTTTCGTTGGGTCTCCAGACTCCGGTTATTACGTTGAGCGTTCAGGCTCCGGTCAGTTTCTTTAGGTATCCAGACTCCGGTTATTACGTTGAGCGTTCAGGCTCCGGTCAGTTTCGTTGGGTATCCAGACTCCGATTTTTACGTTGAGCGTTTAGGCTCCGGTCAGTTTTGTTGGGTATCCAGACTCCGGTTATTATGTTGAGCGTTCAGACTCCGGTCAGTTTCGTAGGGTATCCAGAATCCGGTTATTACGTTGAGCTTTCAGGCTCCGGTCAGTTTTGTAGGGTATCCAGACTCCGATCATTACATTGAGCGTTCAGGCTCCGGTCAGTTTCGTTGTGTATCCAGACTTCGGTTATTACGTTGAGCAATGAGGCTCCGGTCAATTTCGTTGTGTATCCAGACTCCGGTTATTACGTTGATCGTTCAGGCTCCAGTCAGTTTCGTTGAGTATCCAGACTCTGGTTATTACGTTGAGCGTTCAGGCTCCGGTCAGTTTCGTTGTGTATCAGAACTTCGGTTATTACATTGAGCAATGAGGCTCCGGTCAATTTCGTTGTGTATCCAGACTCCGGTTATTACGTTGATCGTTCAGGCTCCAGTCAGTTTCGTTGAGTATCCAGACTCTGGTTATTACGTTGAGCGTTCAGGCTCCGGTCAGTTTCGTTGAGTATCAAGATTCCGGTTATTACGTTGAGCGTTCAGGCTCCATTAAATTTCGTTGGGTATCCAGACTCCGGTTATTACGTTGAACGTTCAGGCTCCGGTCAGTTTCGTTGGGTATCCAGACTCCGGTTATTACGTTGAGCGTTCAGGCTCCGGTCAGTTTCGTTGGGTATCCAGACTCCGGTTATTACGTTGAGCGTTCAGGCTCCGGTCAGTTTCGTTGGGTATCCAGACTCCGGTTATTACGTTGAGCGTTCAGGCTCCGGTCAATTTCGTTTGGTATCCAGACTTCGGTTATTACGTTGAGCGTTCAGGCTCCGGTCAGTTTCGTTGGGTATCCAGACTCCAATTTTTCGTTGAGCGTTCAGGCTCCGGTCAGTTTTGTTGGGTATCCAGACTCCGGTTATTACGTTGAGATAGCAGGCTCCGGTGAGTTTCGTTTGGTATCCAAACACCAGTTATTACGTTGAGCGTTCAGCCTCCGGTCAGTTTAGTTGGGTATCCAGACTTTGGTTATTATGTTGAACGTTCAGGCTCCGGTCAGTTTCGTTGTGTATCCAGACTCCGGTTATTACGTTGAGCATTCAAGCTCCGGTCAGTTTCGTAGGGTCTCCAGACTCCGGTTATTATGTTGAGCGTTCAGGCTCCGGTCAGTTTCGTTGGGTATCCAGACTTAGGTTATTACGTTGAGCGTTCAGGCTCCGGTCAGTTTCGTAGGGTATCCAGACTCCGATTATTACGTTGGGCGTTCAGGCTCCGGTCAGTTTCGTTGGGTATCCAGACTCCGGTTATTACGTTGAGCGTTCAGGATCCGGTCAGTTTCGTAGGGTATCCAGACTTCGATTATTACGTTGATCGTTCAGGCTCCGGTCAGTTTCGTTGGGTATCCAGACTCCGGTTTTTACGTTGAGCGTTCAGGCTCCGGTCAGTTTTGTTGGGTATCCAGGCTTCAGTTATTATGTTGAGGGTTCAGGCTCCGGTCAGTTTCATTGGGTATCCAGAATCCGGTTATTACGTTGAGCGTTTAGGCTCCGGTCAATTTCGTTTGGTATCCAGACTTCGGTTATTACGTTGAGCGTTCAGGCTCCAGTCAGTTTCGTTGTGTATCCAAACTCCGGTTATTACGTTGAACGTTCAGGCTCCGGTCAGTTTCGTTGGGTATCCATACTTCGGTTATTACGTTGAGCGTTCAGGCTCCGGTCAGTTTCGTTGGGTCTCCAGACTCCGGTTATTACGTTGAGCGTTCAGGCTCCAGTCAGTTTCTTTAGGTATCTAGACTCCGGTTATTACGTTGAGCATTCAGGCTCCGGTCAGTTTCGTAGGGTCTCCAGACTCCGGTTTTTACGTTGAGCGTTCAGGCTCCGGTCAGTTTTGTTGGGTATCCAGGCTTCAGTTATTATATTGAGCGTTCAGGCTCCAGTCAGTTTCATTGGGTATCCAAACTCCGGTTTTTACGTTGAGCGTTCAGGCTCCGGTCAGTTTTGTTGGGTATCCAGACTCCGGTTATTATGTTGAGCGTTCAGACTCCGGTCAGTTTCGTAGGGTATCCAGAATCCGGTTATTACGTTGAGCATTCAGACTCCGGTCAGTTTCGTAGGGTATCCAGACTCCGATTTTTACATTGAGTGTTCAGGCTCCGGTCAGTTTCGTTGTGTATCCAAACTTCGGTTATTATGTTGAGCAATGAGGATCCGGTTAATTTCGTTGGGTATCCAGACTCCGGTTATTACGTTGATCGTTCAGGCTCCAGTCAGTTTCGTTGAGTATCCAGACTTTGGTTATTACGTTGAGCGTTCAGGCTCCGGTCAGTTTCGTTGTGTATCCAAACTTCGGTTATTAAGTTGAGCAATGAGGCTCCGGTCAATTTCGTTGTGTATCCAGACTCCGGTTATTACGTTGATCGTTCAGGCTCCAGTCAGTTTCGTTGAGTATCCAGACTCTGGTTATTACGTTGAGCGTTCAGGCTCCGGTCAGTTCCGTTGAGTATCAAGATTCCGGTTATTACGTTGAGCGTTCAGGCTCCATTCAATTTCGTTGGGTATCCAGACTCCGGTTATTACGTTAAACGTTCAGGCTCCGGTCAGTTTTGTTGGGTATCCAGACTCTGGTTATTACGTTGAGCGTTCAGGCTCCGGTCAGTTTCGTTTTGTATCCAGACTCCGGTTATTACGTTGAGCAATCAGGCTCCGGTCAATTTCTTTGTGTATCCAGACTCTGGTTATTACGTTGAGCGTTCCGGCTCCGGTCAGTTTCGTTGTGTATCCAGACTCCGGTTATTACGTTGAGCAATGAGGCTCCGGTCAATTTTGTTGTGTATCCAGACTCCGGTTATTACGTTGATCGTTCAGGCTCCAGTCATTTTCGTTGAGTATCCAGACCCTGGTTATTACGTTGAGCTTTAAGGCTCCGGTCAGTTTCGTTGAGTATCCAGATTCCGGTTATTACGTTGTGCGTTCAGGCTCCATTCAATTTCGTTGGGTATCCAGACTCCGGTTATTACGTTGAACGTTCAGGCTCCGGTCAGTTTCGTTGGGTATCCATACTTCGGTTATTACGTTGAGCGTTCAGGCTCCGGTCAGTTTCGTTGGGTATCCATACTTCGGTTATTACGTTGAGCGTTCAGGCTCCGGTCAGTTTCGTTGGGTCTCCAGACTCCGGTTATTATGTTGAGCGTTCAGGCTCCGGTCAGTTTCTTTGGGTATCCAGACTCCGGTTATTACGTTGAGCGTTCAGGCTCCGGTCAGTTTCGTTGGGTATCCAGACTCCGGTTTTTACGTTGAGCGTTCAGGCTCCGGTCAGTTTCGTTGGGTATTCAGACTTCGGTTATTACGTTGAGCATTCAGGCTACGGTCAATTACGTTGGGTATCCAGACTCCGGTTTTTACGTTGATCGTTCAGGCTCCGGTCAGTTTTGTTGGGTATCCAGACTCCGGTTATTATGTTGAGCGTTCAGACTCCGGTCAGTTTCATAGGGTATCCAGAATCCGGTTATTACGTTGAGCATTCAGGCTCCGGTCAGTTTCGTAGGGTATCCAGACTCCGATTATTATGTTGAGCGTTCAGGCTCCGGTCAGTTTCGTTGTGTATCCAGACTTCGGTTATTACGTTGAACAATGAGGCTCCGGTGAATTTCGTTGTGTATCCAGACTCCGGTTATTACGTTGATCGTTCAGGCTCCAGTCAGTTTCGTTGAGTATCCAGACTCTGGTTGTTACGTTGAGTGTTCAGGCTCCTGTCAGTTTCGTTGTGTATCCAAACTTCGGTTATTACGTTGAGCAATGAGGCTCCGGTCAATTTCATTGTGTATCCAGACTCCGGTTATTACGTTGATCGTTCAGGCTCCAGTCAGTTTCGTTGACTATCCAGACTCTAGTTATTACGTTGAGCGTTCAGGCTCCGGTCAGTTTCGTTGAGTATCAAGATTCCGGTTATTATGTTGAGCGTTCAGGCTCCATTAAATTTCGTTGGGTATCCAGACTCCGGTTATTACGTTGAACGTTCAGGCTCCGGTCAGTTTCGTTGGGTATCCAGACTCCGGTTATTACGTTGAGCGTTCAGGCTCCGATCAGTTTCGTTGGGTATCCAGACTCCGGTTATTAAGTTGAGCTTTCAGGCTCCGGTCAGTTTCGTTGGGTATCCAGACTCCGGTTATTACGTTGAGCGTTCAGGCTCCGGTCAATTTCGTTTGGTATCCAGACTTCGGTTATTACGTTGAGCGTTCAGGCTCCGGTCAGTTTCGTTGGGTATCCAGACTCCAATTTTTCGTTGAGCGTTCAGGCTCCGGTCAGTTTTGTTGGGTATCCAGACTTCGGTTATTATGTTGAGATAGCAGGCTCCGGTCAGTTTCGTTTGGTATCCAAACACCAGTTATTACGTTGAGCGTTCAGCCTCCGGTCAGTTTCGTTGGGTATCCAGACTTTGGTTATTACGTTGAGCGTTCAGGCTCCGGTCAATTTCGTTGTGTATCCAGACTCCGGTTATTACGTTGAGCATTCAGGCTCCGGTCAGTTTCGTAGGGTCTCCAGACTCCGGTTATTATGTTGAGCGTTCAGGCTCCGGTCAGTTTCGTTGGGTATCCAGACTTCGGTTATTACGTTGAGCGTTCAGGCTCCGGTCAGTTTCTTAGGGTATCCAGACTCCGATTATTACGTTGAGCGTTCAGGCTCCGGTCAGTTTCGTTGGGTATCCAGACTCCGGTTACTACGTTGAGCGTTCAGGATCCGGTCAGTTTCGTAGGGTATCCAGACTTCAGTTATTACGTTGATCGTTCAGGCTCCGGTCAGTTTCGTTGGGTATCCAGACTTAGGTTATTACGTTGAGTGTTCAGGCTCCGGTCATTTCGTAGGGTATCCAGACTCCGATTATTACGTTGGGCGTTCAGGCTCCGGTCAGTTTCGTTGGGTATCCAGACTCCGGTTATTACGTTGAGCGTTCAGGATCCGGTCAGTTTCGTAGGGTATCCAGACTTCGATTATTACGTTGATCGTTCAGGCTCCGGTCAGTTTCGTTGGGTATCCAGACTCCGGTTTTTACGTTGAGCGTTCAGGCTCCGGTCAGTTTTGTTGGGTATCCAGGCTTGAGTTATTATGTTGAGCGTTCAGGCTCCGGTCAGTTTCATTGGGTATCCAGAATCCGGTTATTACGTTGAGCGTTTAGGCTCCGGTCAATTTCGTTTGGTATCCAGACTTCGGTTATTACGTTGAGCGTTCAGGCTCCGGTCAGTTTCGTTGTGGATCCAAACTCCGGTAATTACGTTGAACGTTCAGGCTCCGGTCAGTTTCGTTGGGTATCCATACTTCGGTTATTACGTTGAGCGTTCAGGCTCCGGTCAGTTTCGTTGGGTCTCCAGACTCCGGTTATTACGTTGAGCGTTCAGGCTCCAGTCAGTTTCTTTAGGTATCCAGACTCCGGTTATTACGTTGAGCGTTCAGGCTCCGGTCAGTTTCGTTGGGTATCCAGACTCCGGTTTTTACGTTGAACGTTCAGGCTCCGGTCAGTTTCGTTGGGTATTCAGACTTCGGTTATTACGTTGAGCATTCAGGCTACGGTCAATTTCGTTGGGTATCCAAACTCCGGTTTTTACATTGAGCGTTCAGGCTCCTGTCAGTTTTGTTGGGTATCCAGACTCCGGTTATTATGTTGAGCGTTCAGACTCCGGTCAGTTTCGTAGGGTATCCAGAATCCGGTTATTACGTTGAGCATTCAGACTCCGGTCAGTTTCGTAGGGTATCCAGACTCCGATTATTACATTGAGCGTTCAGGCTCCGGTCAGTTTCGTTGTGTATCCAGACTTCGGTTATTACGTTGAGCAATGAGGCTCCGGTCAATTTCGTTGTGTATCCAGACTCCGGTTATTACGTTGATCGTTCAGGCTCCAGTCAGTTTCGTTGAGTATCCAGACTCTGGTTATTACGTTGAGCGTTCAGGCTCCTGTCAGTTTCGTTGTGTATGCAAACTTCGGTTATTACGTTGAGCAATGAGGCTCCGGTCAATTTCATTGTGTATCCAGACTCCGGTTATTACGTTGATCGTTCAGGCTCCAGTCAGTTTCGTTGAGTATCCAGACTCTAGTTATTACGTTGAGCGTTCAGGCTCCGGTCAGTTTCGTTGAGTATCAAGATTCCGGTTATTATGTTGAGCGTTCAGGCTCCATTAAATTTCGTTGGGTATCCAGACTCCGGTTATTACGTTGAACGTTCAGGCTCCGGTCAGTTTCGTTGGGTATCCAGACTCCGGTTATTACGTTGAGCGTTCAGGCTCCGGTCAGTTTCGTTGGGTATCCAGACTCCGGTTATTACGTTGAGCGTTCAGGCTCCGGTCAGTTTCGTTGGGTCTCCAGACTCCGGTTATTACGTTGAGCGTTCAGGCTCCGGTCAGTTTCGTTGGGTATCCAGACTCCGGTTATTACGTTGAGCGTTCAGGCTCCGGTCAGTTTCGTTGGGTATCCAGACTCCGGTTATTACGTTGAGCGTTTAGGCTCCGGTCAGTTTCGTTGGGTATCCAGACTCCGGTTATTACGTTGAGCGTTCAGGCTCCAGTCAATTTCGTTTGGTATCCAGACTTCGGTTATTACGTTGAGCGTTCAAGCTCCGGTCAGTTTCGTTGGGTATCCAGACTCCAATTTTTTGTTGAGCGTTCAGGCTCCGGTCAGTTTTGTTGGGTATCCAGACTCCGGTTATTATGTTGAGATAGCAGGCTCCGGTCAGTTTCGTTTGGTATCCAAACACCAGTTATTACGTTGAGCGTTCAGCCTCCGGTCAGTTTCGTTGGGTATCCAGACTTTGGTTATTACGTTATGCGTTCAGGCTCCGGTTAATTTCGTTGTGTATCCAGACTCCGGTTATTACGTTGAGCATTCAGGCTCCGGTCAGTTTCGTAGGGTCTCCAGACTCCGGTTATTATGTTGAGCGTTCAGGCTCCGGTCAGTTTCGTTGGGTATCCAGACTTCGGTTATTACGTTGAGCGTTCAGGCTCCGGTCAGTTTCGTAGGGTATCCAGACTCCGATTATTACGTTGAGCGTTCAGGCTCCGGTCAGTTTCGTTGGGTATCCAGACTCCGGTTATTACGTTGAGCGTTCAGGATCCGGTCAGTTTCGTAGGGTATCCAGACTTCAGTTATTACGTTGATCGTTCAGGCTCCGGTCAGTTTCGTTGGGTATCCAGACTCCGGTTTTTACGTTGAGCGTTCAGGCTCCGGTCAATTTCGTTGTGTATCCAGACTCCGGTTATTACGTTGAGCATTCAGGCTCCGGTCAGTTTCATTGGGTATCCAGACTCCAATTTTTCGTTGAGCGTTCAGGCTCCGGTCAGTTTTGTTGGGTTTCCAGACTCCGGTTATTACGTTGAGATAGCAGGCTCCGGTGAGTTTCGTTTGGTATCCAAACACCAGTTATTACGTTGAGCGTTCAGCCTCCGGTCAGTTTCGTTGGGTATCCAGACTTTGGTTATTACGTTGAGCGTTCAGGCTCCGGTCAGTTTCGTTGTGTATCCAGACTCCGGTTATTACGTTGAGCATTCAGGCTCCGGTCAGTTTCGTTGGGTATCCAGACTTCGGTTATTACGTTGAGCGTTCAGGCTCCGGTCAGTTTCGTAGGGTATCCAGACTCCGATTATTACGTTGGGCGTTCAGGCTCCGGTCAGTTTCGTTGGGTATCCAGACTCCGGTTATTACGTTGAGCGTTCAGGATCCGGTCAGTTTCGTAGGGTATCCAGACTTCGATTATTACGTTGATCGTTCAGGCTCCGGTCAGTTTCGTTGGGTATCCAGACTCCGGTTTTTACGTTGAGCGTTCAGGCTCCGGTCAGTTTTGTTGGGTATCCAGGCTTCAGTTATTATGTTGAGCGTTCAGGCTCCAGTCAGTTTCATTGGGTATCTAGAATCCGGTTATTACGTTGAGCGTTTAGGCTCCGGTCAATTTCGTTTGGTATCCAGCCTTCGGTTATTACGTTGAGCGTTCAGGCTCCGGTCAGTTTCGTTGTGTATCCAGACTCCGGTTATTACGTTGAACGTTCAGGCTCCGGTCAGTTTCGTTGGGTATCCATACTTCGGTTATTACGTTGAGCGTTCAGGCTCCGGTCAGTTTCGTTGGGTCTCCAGACTCCGGTTATTACGTTGAGCGTTCAGGCTCCGGTCAGTTTCTTTAGGTATCCAGACTCCGGTTATTACGTTGAGCGTTCAGGCTCCGGTCAGTTTCGTTGGGTATCCAGACTCCGGTTTTTACGTTGAGCGTTCAGGCTCCGGTCAGTTTCGTTGGGTATTCAGACTTCGGTTATTACGTTGAGCATTCAGGCTACGGTCAATTTCATTGGGTATCCAGACTCCGGTTTTTACGTTGAGCGTTCAGGCTCCGGTCAGTTTTGTTGGGTATCCAGACTCCGGTTATTATGTTGAGCGTTCAGACTCCGATCAGTTTCGTAGGGTATTCAGAATCCAGTTATTACGTTGAGCATTCAGACTCCGGTCAGTTTCGTAGAGTATCCAGACTCCGATTATTACGTTGAGCGTTCAGGCTCCGGTCAGTTTCGTTGTGTATCCAGACTTCGGTTATTACGTTGAGCAATGAGGCTCCGGTCAATTTCGTTGTGTATCCAGACTCTGGTTATTACGTTGATCGTTCAGGCTCCAGTCAGTTTCGTTGAGTATCCAGACTCTGGTTATTACGTTGAGCGTTCAGGCTCCGGTCAGTTTCGTTGTGTATCCAAACTTCGGTTATTACGTTGAGCAATGAGGCTCCGGTCAATTTCGTTGTGTATCCTGACTCCGGTTATTACGTTGATCGTTCAGGCTCCAGTCAGTTTCGTTGAGTATCCAGACTCTGGTTATTACGTTGAGCGTTCAGGCTCCGGTCAGTTTCTTTGAGTATCAGGATTCCGGTTATTACGTTGAGCTTTCAGGCTCCATTCAATTTCGTTGGGTATCCAGACTCCGGTTATTACGTTGAACGTTCAGGCTCCGGTCAGTTTCGTTGGGTATCCATACTTCGGTTATTACGTTGAGCGTTCAGGCTTCGGTCAGTATCGTTGGGTCTCCAGACTCCGGTTATTACGTTGAGCGTTCAGGCTTCGGTCAGTTTCGTTGGGTATCCAGACTTCGGTTATTACGTTGAGCGTTCAGGCTCCGGTCAATTTCGTTGGGTATCCAGACTCCGGTTTTTACGTTGAACGTTCAGGCTCCGGTCAGTTTCGTTGGGTATCCAGACTCCGGTTTTTACGTTGAGCGTTCAGGCTCCGGTCAGTTTCGTTGGGTATTCAGACTTCGATTATTACGTTGAGCATTCAGGCTACGGTCAATTTCGTTGGGTATCCAGACTCCGGTTTTTACGTTGAGCGTTCAGGCTCCAGTCAGTTTTGTTGGGTATCCAGACTCCGGTTATTATGTTGAGCGTTCAGACTCCGGTCAGTTTCGTAGGGTATCCAGAATCCGGTTATTACGTTGAGCATTCAGGCTCCGGTCAGTTTCGTAGGGTATCCAGACTCCGATTATTACGTTGAGCGTTCAGGTTCCGGTCAGTTTCGTTGTGTATCCGGACTTCGGTTATTACGTTGAGCAATGAGGCTTCGGTCAATTTCGTTGTGTATCCAGACTCCGGTTATTACGTTGATCGTTCAGGCTCCAGTCAGTTTCGTTGAGTATCCAGACTCTGGTTATTACGTTGAGCGTTCAGGCTCCGGTCAGTTTCATTGTGTATCCGAACTTCGGTTATTACGTTGAGCAATGAGGCTCCGGTCAATTTCGTTGTGTATCCAGACTCCGGTTATTACGTTGATCGTTCAGGCTCCAGTCAGTTTCGTTGAGTATCCAGACTCTGGTTATTACGTTGAGCGTTCAGGCTCCGGTCAGTTTCGTTGAGTATCAAGATTCTGGTTATTACGTTGAGCGTTCAGGCTCCATTAAATTTCGTTGGGTATCCAGACTCCGGTTATTACGTTGAACGTTCAGGCTCTGGTCAGTTTTGTTGGGTATCCAGACTCCGGTTATTACGTTGAGCGTTTAGGCTCCGGTCAGTTTCGTTGGGTATCCAGACTCCGGTTATTACGTTGAGCGTTCAGGCTCCGGTCAGTTTCGTTGGGTATCCAGACTCCAGTTATTACGTTGAGCGTTCAGGCTCCGGTCAATTTCGTTTGGTATCCAGACTTCGGTTATTACGTTGAGCGTTCAGGTTCCGGTCAGTTACGTTGGATATCCAGACTCCAATTTTTCGTTGAGCGTTCAGGCTCCGGTCAGTTTTGTTGGGTATCCAGACTCCGGTTATTACGTTGAGATAGCAGGCTCCGGTCAGTTTCGTTTGGTATCCAAACACCAGTTATTACGTTGAGCGTTCAGCCTCCGGTCAGTTTCGCTGGGTATCCAGACTTTGGTTATTACGTTGAGCGTTTAGGCTTCGGTCAGTTTCGTTGTGTATCCAGACTCCGGTTATTACGTTGAGCATTCAGGCTCCGGTCAGTTTCGTAGGGTCTCCAGACTCCGGTTATTATGTTGAGCGTTCAGGCTCCGGTCAGTTTCGTTTGGTATCCAGACTTCGGTTATTACGTTGAGCGTTCAGGCTCCGGTCAGTTTCGTAGGGTATCCAGACTCCGATTATTACGTTGAGCGTTCAGGCTCCGGTCTGTTTCGTTGGGTATCCAGACTCCGGTTATTACGTTGAGCGTTCAGGATCCGGTCAGTTTCGTAGGGTATCCAGACTTCGGTTATTACGTTGATCGTTCAGGCTCCGGTCAGTTTCGTTGGGTATCCAGACTCCGGTTTTTACGTTGAGCGTTCAGGCTCCGGTCAGTTTTGTTGGGTATCCAGGCTTCAGTTATTACGTTGAGCGTTCAGGCTCCGGTCAGTTTCATTGGGTATCCAGACTCCGGTTATTACGTTGAGCGTTCAGGCTCCGGTCAATTTCGTTTGGTATCCAGACTTCGGTTATTACGTTGAGCGTTCAGGCTCCAGTCAGTTTCGTTGTGTATCCAGACTCCGGTTATTACGTTGAACGTTCATGCTCTGGTCAGTTTCGTTGGGTATCCATACTTCGGTTATTACGTTGAGCGTTCAGGCTCCGGTCAGTTTCGTTGGGTCTCCGGACTCCGGTTATTACGTTGAGCGTTCAGGCTCCGGTCAGTTTCGTTGGGTATCCAGACTTCGGTTATTACGTTGAGCGTTCAGGCTCCGGTCAGTTTCGTTGGGTATCCAGACTCCGGTTTTTACGTTGAGCGTTCAGGCTCCGGTCAGTTTCGTTGGGTATCCAGACTCCGGTTTTTACGTTGAGCGTTCAGGCTCCGGTCAGTTTCGTTGGGGATTCAGACTTCGGTTATTACGTTGAGCATTCAGGCTACGGTCAATTTCGTTGGGTATCCAGACTCCGGTTTTTACGTTGAGCGTTCAGGCTCCAGTCAGTTTTGTTGGGTATCCAGACTCCGGTTATTATGTTGAGCGTTCAGACTCCGGTCAGTTTCGTAGGGTATCCAGAATCCGGTTATTACGTTGAGCATTCAGGCTCCGGTCAGTTTCGTAGGGTATCCAGACTCCGATTATTACGTTGAGCGTTCAGGCTCCGGTCAGTTTCGTTGTGTATCCAGACTTCGGTTATTACGTTAAGCAATGAGGCTCCGGTCAATTTCGTTGTGTATCCAGACTCCGGTTATTACGTTGATCGTTCAGGCTCCAGTCAGTTTCGTTGAGTATCCAGACTCTGGTTATTACGTTGAGCGTTCAGGCTCCGGTCAGTTTCGTTGTGTATCCAAACTTCGGTTATTACGTTGAGCAATGAGGCTCCGGTCAATTTCGTTGTGTATCCAGACTCCGGTTATTACGTTGATCATTCAGGCTCCAGTCAGTTTCGTTGAGTATCCAGACTCTAGTTATTACGTTGAGCGTTCAGGCTCCGGTCAGTTTCGTTGAGTATCCAGATTCCGGTTATTACGTTGAGCGTTCAGGCTCCATTCAATTTCGTTGGGTATCCAGACTCCGGTTATTACGTTGAACGTTCAGGCTCCGGTCAGTTTCGTTGGGTATCCATACTTCGGTTATTACGTTGAGCGTTCAGGCTCCGGTCAGTTTCGTTGGGTCTCCAGACTCCGGTTATTACGTTGAGCGTTCAGGCTCCGGTCAGTTTCGTTGGGTATCCAGACTTCGGTTATTACGTTGAGCGTTCAGGCTCCGGTCAGTTTCGTTGGGTATCCAGACTCCGGTTTTTACGTTGAGCGTTCAGGCTCCGGTCAGTTTCGTTGGGTATCCAGACTCCGGTTTTTACATTGAGCGTTCAGGCTCCGGTCAGTTTCGTTGGGTATTCAGACTTCGGTTATTACGTTGAGCATTCAGGCTACGGTCAATTTCGTTGGGTATCCAGACTCCGGTTTTTACGTTGAGCGTTCAGGCTCCAGTCAGTTTTGTTGGGTATCCAGACTCCGGTTATTATGTTGAGCGTTCAGACTCCGGTCAGTTTCGTAGGGTATCCAGAATCCGGTTATTACGTTGAGCATTCAGGCTCCGGTCAGTTTCGTAGGGTATCCAGACTCCGATTATTACGTTGAGCGTTCAGGCTCCGGTCAGTTTCGTTGTGTATCCGGACTTCGGTTATTACGTTGAGCAATGAGGCTTCGGTCAATTTCGTTGTGTATCCAGACTCCGGTTATTACGTTGATCGTTCAGGCTCCAGTCAGTTTCGTTGAGTATCCAGACTCTGGTTATTACGTTGAGCGTTCAGGCTCCGGTCAGTTTCGTTGTGTATCCAAACTTCGGTTATTACGTTGAGCAATGAGGCTCCGATCAATTTCGTTGTGTATCCAGACTCCGGTTATTACGTTGATCGTTCAGGCTCCAGTCAGTTTCGTTGAGTATCCAGACTCTGGTTATTACGTTGAGCGTTCAGGCTCTGGTCAGTTTCGTTGAGTATCAAGATTCTGGTTATTACGTTGAGCGTTCAGGCTCCATTAAATTTCGTTGGGTATCCAGATTCCGGTTATTACGTTGAACGTTCAGGCTCCGGTCAGTTTCGTTGGGTATCCAGACTCCGGTTATTACGTTGAGCGTTTAGGCTCCGGTCAGTTTCGTTGGGTATCCAGACTCCGGTTATTACGTTGAGCGTTCAGGCTCCGGTCAGTTTCGTTGGGTATCCAGACTCCAGTTATTACGTTGAGCGTTCAGGCTCCGGTCAATTTCGTTTGGTATCCAGACTTCGGTTATTACATTGAGCGTTCAGGTTCCGGTCAGTTACGTTGGATATCCAGACTCCAATTTTTCGTTGAGCGTTCAGGCTCCGGTCAGTTTTGTTGGGTATCCAGACTTCGGTTATTACGTTGAGATAGCAGGCTCCGGTCAGTTTCGTAGGGTATCCAGACTCCGATTATTACGTTGAGCGTTCAGGCTCCGGTCAGTTTCGTTGGGTATCCAGATTCCGGTTATTACGTTGAGCGTTCAGGATCCGGTCAGTTTCGTAGGGTATCCAAACTTCGGTTATTACGTTGATCGTTCAGGCTCCGGTCAGTTTCGTTGGGTATCCAGACTCCGGTTTTTACGTTGAGCGTTCAGGCTCCGGTCAGTTTTGTTGGGTATCCAGGCTTCAGTTATTATGTTGAGCGTTCAGGCTCCGGTCAGTTTCATTGGGTATCCAGACTCCGGTTATTACGTTGAGCGTTCAGGCTCCGGTCAATTTCGTTTGGTATCCAGACTTCGGTTATTACGTTGAGCGTTCAGGATCCGGTCAGTTTCGTAGGGTATCCAAACTTCGGTTATTACGTTGATCGTTCAGGCTCCGGTCAGTTTCGTTGGGTATCCAGACTCCGGTTATTACGTTGAGCGTTCAGGATCCGGTCAGTTTCGTAGGGTATCCAGACTTCGGTTATTACGTTGATCGTTCAGGCTCCGGTCAGTTTCGTTGGGTATCCAGACTCCGGTTTTTACGTTGAGCGTTCAGGCTCCGGTCAGTTTTGTTGGGTATCCAGGCTTCAGTTATTATGTTGAGCGTTCAGGCTCCGGTCAGTTTCATTGGGTATCCAGACTCCGGTTATTACGTTGAGCGTTCAGGCTCCGGTCAATTTCGTTTGGTATCCAGACTTCGGTTATTACGTTGAGCGTTCAGGCTCCAGTCAGTTTCGTTGTGTATCCAGACTCCGATTATTACGTTGAGCATTCAGGCTCCGGTCAGTTTCGTTGGGTCTCCAGACTCCGGTTATTATGTTGAGCGTTCAGGCTCCGGTCAGTTTTGTTGGGTATCCAGGTTCCATTTATTACGTTGAGCGTTCAGGCTCCGGTCAGTTTCGTAGGGTATTCAAACTCCGATTATTACGTTGAGCGTTCAGGCTCCGGTCAGTTTCGTTGGGTATCCAGACTCCGGTTATTACGTTGAGCGTTCAGGATCCGGTCAGTTTCGTAGGGTATCATGACTTCAGTTATTAAGTTGATCGTTCAGGCTCCGGTCAGTTTCGTTGGGTATCCAGACTCCGGTTTTTACATTGAGCGTTCAGGCTCCGGTCAGTTTTGTTGGGTATCCAGGCTCCAGTTTTTATATTGAGCGTTCAGGCTCCGGTTAGTTTCATTGGGTATCCAGACTCCGGTTATTACGTTGAGCGTTCAGGCTCGGTCAATTTCGTTTGGTATCCAGACTTCGGTTATTACGTTGAGCGTTCAGGCTCCGGTCAGTTTCGTTGGGTATCCAGACTCCAATTTTTCGTTGAGCGTTCAGGCTCCGGTCAGTTTTGTTGGGTATCCAGACTCCGGTTATTACGTTGAGATAGCAGGCTCCGGTCAGTTTCGTTTGGTATCCAAACACCAGTTATTACGTTGAGCGTTCAGCCTCCGGTCAGTTTCGCTGGGTATCCAGACTTTGGTTATTACGTTGAGCGTTTAGGCTTCGGTCAGTTTCGTTGTGTATCCAGACTCCGGTTATTACGTTGAGCATTCAGGCTCCGGTCAGTTTCGTAGGGTCTCCAGACTCCGGTTATTATGTTGAGCGTTCAGGCTCCGGTCAGTTTCGTTTGGTATCCAGACTTCGGTTATTACGTTGAGCGTTCAGGCTCCGGTCAGTTTCGTAGGGTATCCAGACTCCGATTATTACGTTGAGCGTTCAGGCTCCGGTCAGTTTCGTTGGGTATCCAGATTCCGGTTATTACGTTGAGCGTTCAGGATCCGGTCAGTTTCGTAGGGTATCCAAACTTCGGTTATTACGTTGATCGTTCAGGCTCCGGTCAGTTTCGTTGGGTATCCAGACTCCGGTTTTTACGTTGAGCGTTCAGGCTCCGGTCAGTTTTGTTGGGTATCCAGGCTTCAGTTATTATGTTGAGCGTTCAGGCTCCGGTCAGTTTCGTAGGGTCTCCAGACTCCGGTTATTATGTTGAGCGTTCAGGCTCCGGTCAATTTCGTTTGGTATCCAGACTTCGGTTATTACGTTGAGCGTTCAGGCTCCGGTCAGTTTCGTTGTGTATCCAGACTCCGGTTATTACGTTGAGCGTTCAGGCTCCGGTCAGTTTTGTTGTGTATCCAGATTCCGGTTATTACGTTGAGCGTTCAGGATCCGGTCAGTTTCGTAGGGTATCCAAACTTCGGTTATTACGTTGATCGTTCAGGCTCCGGTCAGTTTCGTTGGGTATCCAGACTCCGGTTTTTACGTTGAGCGTTCAGGCTCCGGTCAGTTTTGTTGGGTATCCAGGCTTCAGTTATTATGTTGAGCGTTCAGGCTCCGGTCAGTTTCATTGGGTATCCAGACTCCGGTTATTACGTTGAGCGTTCAGGCTCCGGTCAATTTCGTTTGGTATCCAGACTTCGGTTATTACGTTGAGCGTTCAGGCTCCGGTCAGTTTCGTTGTGTATCCAGACTCCGGTTATTACGTTGAGCATTCAGGCTCCGGTCAGTTTCGTTGGGTCTCCAGACTCCGATTATTATGTTGAGCGTTCAGGCTCCGGTCAGTTTTGTTGGGTATCCAGGCTCCAGTTATTACGTTGAGCGTTCAGGCTCCGGTCAGTTTCGTAGGATATTCAAACTCCGATTATTACATTGAGCGTTCAGGCTCCGGTCAGTTTCGTTGGGTATCCAGACTCCGGTTATTACGTTGAGCGTTCAGGATCCGGTCAGTTTCGTAGGGTATCCAGACTTCAGTTATTAAGTTGATCGTTCAGGCTCCGGTCAGTTTCGTTGGGTATCCAGACTCCGGTTTTTACGTTGAGCGTTCAGGCTCCGGTCAGTTTTGTTGGGTATCCAGGCTCCAGTTTTTATGTTGAGCGTTCAGGCTCCGGTTAGTTTCATTGGGTATCCAGACTCCGGTTATTACGTTGAACGTTCATGCTCTGGTCAGTTTCGTTGGGTATCCATACTTCGGTTATTACGTTGAGCGTTCAGGCTCCGGTCAGTTTCGTTGGGTCTCCGGACTCCGGTTATTACGTTGAGCGTTCAGGCTCCGGTCAGTTTCGTTGGGTATCCAGACTTCGGTTATTACGTTGAGCGTTCAGGCTCCGGTCAGTTTCGTTGGGTATCCAGACTCCGGTTTTTACGTTGAGCGTTCAGGCTCCGGTCAGTTTCGTTGGGTATCCAGACTCCGGTTTTTACGTTGAGCGTTCAGGCTCCGGTCAGTTTCGTTGGGGATTCAGACTTCGGTTATTACGTTGAGCATTCAGGCTACGGTCAATTTCGTTGGGTATCCAGACTCCGGTTTTTACGTTGAGCGTTCAGGCTCCAGTCAGTTTTGTTGGGTATCCAGACTCCGGTTATTATGTTGAGCGTTCAGACTCCGGTCAGTTTCGTAGGGTATCCAGAATCCGGTTATTACGTTGAGCATTCAGGCTCCGGTCAGTTTCGTAGGGTATCCAGACTCCGATTATTACGTTGAGCGTTCAGGCTCCGGTCAGTTTCGTTGTGTATCCAGACTTCGGTTATTACGTTAAGCAATGAGGCTCCGGTCAATTTCGTTGTGTATCCAGACTCCGGTTATTACGTTGATCGTTCAGGCTCCAGTCAGTTTCGTTGAGTATCCAGACTCTGGTTATTACGTTGAGCGTTCAGGCTCCGGTCAGTTTCGTTGTGTATCCAAACTTCGGTTATTACGTTGAGCAATGAGGCTCCGGTCAATTTCGTTGTGTATCCAGACTCCGGTTATTACGTTGATCATTCAGGCTCCAGTCAGTTTCGTTGAGTATCCAGACTCTAGTTATTACGTTGAGCGTTCAGGCTCCGGTCAGTTTCGTTGAGTATCCAGATTCCGGTTATTACGTTGAGCGTTCAGGCTCCATTCAATTTCGTTGGGTATCCAGACTCCGGTTATTACGTTGAACGTTCAGGCTCCGGTCAGTTTCGTTGGGTATCCATACTTCGGTTATTACGTTGAGCGTTCAGGCTCCGGTCAGTTTCGTTGGGTCTCCAGACTCCGGTTATTACGTTGAGCGTTCAGGCTCCGGTCAGTTTCGTTGGGTATCCAGACTTCGGTTATTACGTTGAGCGTTCAGGCTCCGGTCAGTTTCGTTGGGTATCCAGACTCCGGTTTTTACGTTGAGCGTTCAGGCTCCGGTCAGTTTCGTTGGGTATCCAGACTCCGGTTTTTACATTGAGCGTTCAGGCTCCGGTCAGTTTCGTTGGGTATTCAGACTTCGGTTATTACGTTGAGCATTCAGGCTACGGTCAATTTCGTTGGGTATCCAGACTCCGGTTTTTACGTTGAGCGTTCAGGCTCCAGTCAGTTTTGTTGGGTATCCAGACTCCGGTTATTATGTTGAGCGTTCAGACTCCGGTCAGTTTCGTAGGGTATCCAGAATCCGGTTATTACGTTGAGCATTCAGGCTCCGGTCAGTTTCGTAGGGTATCCAGACTCCGATTATTACGTTGAGCGTTCAGGCTCCGGTCAGTTTCGTTGTGTATCCGGACTTCGGTTATTACGTTGAGCAATGAGGCTTCGGTCAATTTCGTTGTGTATCCAGACTCCGGTTATTACGTTGATCGTTCAGGCTCCAGTCAGTTTCGTTGAGTATCCAGACTCTGGTTATTACGTTGAGCGTTCAGGCTCCGGTCAGTTTCGTTGTGTATCCAAACTTCGGTTATTGCGTTGAGCAATGAGGCTCCGGTCAATTTCGTTGTGTATCCAGACTCCGGTTATTACGTTGATCGTTCAGGCTCCAGTCAGTTTCGTTGAGTATCCAGACTCTGGTTATTACGTTGAGCGTTCAGGCTCTGGTCAGTTTCGTTGAGTATCAAGATTCTGGTTATTACGTTGAGCGTTCAGGCTCCATTAAATTTCGTTGGGTATCCAGACTCCGGTTATTACGTTGAACGTTCAGGCTCCGGTCAGTTTCGTTGGGTATCCAGACTCCGGTTATTACGTTGAGCGTTTAGGCTCCGGTCAGTTTCGTTGGGTATCCAGACTCCGGTTATTACGTTGAGCGTTCAGGCTCCGGTCAGTTTCGTTGGGTATCCAGACTCCAGTTATTACGTTGAGCGTTCAGGCTCCGGTCAATTTCGTTTGGTATCCAGACTTCGGTTATTACATTGAGCGTTCAGGTTCCGGTCAGTTACGTTGGATATCCAGACTCCAATTTTTCGTTGAGCGTTCAGGCTCCGGTCAGTTTTGTTGGGTATCCAGACTTCGGTTATTACGTTGAGATAGCAGGCTCCGGTCAGTTTCGTAGGGTATCCAGACTCCGATTATTACGTTGAGCGTTCAGGCTCCGGTCAGTTTCGTTGGGTATCCAGATTCCGGTTATTACGTTGAGCGTTCAGGATCCGGTCAGTTTCGTAGGGTATCCAAACTTCGGTTATTACGTTGATCGTTCAGGCTCCGGTCAGTTTCGTTGGGTATCCAGACTCCGGTTTTTACGTTGAGCGTTCAGGCTCCGGTCAGTTTTGTTGGGTATCCAGGCTTCAGTTATTATGTTGAGCGTTCAGGCTCCGGTCAGTTTCATTGGGTATCCAGACTCCGGTTATTACGTTGAGCGTTCAGGCTCCGGTCAATTTCGTTTGGTATCCAGACTTCGGTTATTACGTTGAGCGTTCAGGATCCGGTCAGTTTCGTAGGGTATCCAAACTTCGGTTATTACGTTGATCGTTCAGGCTCCGGTCAGTTTCGTTGGGTATCCAGACTCCGGTTATTACGTTGAGCGTTCAGGATCCGGTCAGTTTCGTAGGGTATCCAGACTTCGGTTATTACGTTGATCGTTCAGGCTCCGGTCAGTTTCGTTGGGTATCCAGACTCCGGTTTTTACGTTGAGCGTTCAGGCTCCGGTCAGTTTTAGTGGGTATCCAGGCTTCAGTTATTATGTTGAGCGTTCAGGCTCCGGTCAGTTTCATTGGGTATCCAGACTCCGGTTATTACGTTGAGCGTTCAGGCTCCGGTCAATTTCGTTTGGTATCCAGACTTCGGTTATTACGTTGAGCGTTCAGGCTCCGGTCAGTTTCGTTGTGTATCCAGACTCCGGTTATTACGTTGAGCATTCAGGCTCCGGTCAGTTTCGTTGGGTCTCCAGACTCCGGTTATTATGTTGAGCGTTCAGGCTCCGGTCAGTTTTGTTGGGTATCCAGGTTCCATTTATTACGTTGAGCGTTCAGGCTCCGGTCAGTTTCGTAGGGTATTCAAACTCCGATTATTACGTTGAGCGTTCAGGCTCCGGTCAGTTTCGTTGGGTATCCAGACTCCGGTTATTACGTTGAGCGTTCAGGATCCGGTCAGTTTCGTAGGGTATCATGACTTCAGTTATTAAGTTGATCGTTCAGGCTCCGGTCAGTTTCGTTGGGTATCCAGACTCCGGTTTTTACGTTGAGCGTTCAGGCTCCGGTCAGTTTTGTTGGGTATCCAGGCTCCAGTTTTTATATTGAGCGTTCAGGCTCCGGTTAGTTTCATTGGGTATCCAGACTCCGGTTATTACGTTGAGCGTTCAGGCTCGGTCAATTTCGTTTGGTATCCAGACTTCGGTTATTACGTTGAGCGTTCAGGCTCCGGTCAGTTTCGTTGGGTATCCAGACTCCAATTTTTCGTTGAGCGTTCAGGCTCCGGTCAGTTTTGTTGGGTATCCAGACTCCGGTTATTACGTTGAGATAGCAGGCTCCGGTCAGTTTCGTTTGGTATCCAAACACCAGTTATTACGTTGAGCGTTCAGCCTCCGGTCAGTTTCGCTGGGTATCCAGACTTTGGTTATTACGTTAAGCGTTTAGGCTTCGGTCAGTTTCGTTGTGTATCCAGACTCCGGTTATTATGTTGAGCATTCAGGCTCCGGTCAGTTTCGTAGGGTCTCCAGACTCCGGTTATTATGTTGAGCGTTCAGGCTCCGGTCAGTTTCGTTTGGTATCCAGACTTCGGTTATTACGTTGAGCGTTCAGGCTCCGGTCAGTTTCGTAGGGTATCCAGACTCCGATTATTACGTTGAGCGTTCAGGCTCCGGTCAGTTTCGTTGGGTATCCAGATTCCGGTTATTACGTTGAGCGTTCAGGATCCGGTCAGTTTCGTAGGGTATCCAAACTTCGGTTATTACGTTGATCGTTCAGGCTCCGGTCAGTTTCGTTGGGTATCCAGACTCCGGTTTTTACGTTGAGCGTTCAGGCTCCGGTCAGTTTTGTTGGGTATCCAGGCTTCAGTTATTATGTTGAGCGTTCAGGCTCCGGTCAGTTTCGTAGGGTCTCCAGACTCCGGTTATTATGTTGAGCGTTCAGGCTCCGGTCAATTTCGTTTGGTATCCAGACTTCGGTTATTACGTTGAGCGTTCAGGCTCCGGTCAGTTTCGTTGTGTATCCAGACTCCGGTTATTACGTTGAGCGTTCAGGCTCCGGTCAGTTTTGTTGTGTATCCAGATTCCGGTTATTACGTTGAGCGTTCAGGATCCGGTCAGTTTCGTAGGGTATCCAAACTTCGGTTATTACGTTGATCGTTCAGGCTCCGGTCAGTTTCGTTGGGTATCCAGACTCCGGTTTTTACGTTGAGCGTTCAGGCTCCGGTCAGTTTTGTTGGGTATCCAGGCTTCAGTTATTATGTTGAGCGTTCAGGCTCCGGTCAGTTTCATTGGGTATCCAGACTCCGGTTATTACGTTGAGCGTTCAGGCTCCGGTCAATTTCGTTTGGTATCCAGACTTCGGTTATTACGTTGAGCGTTCAGGCTCCGGTCAGTTTCGTTGTGTATCCAGACTCCGGTTATTACGTTGAGCATTCAGGCTCCGGTCAGTTTCGTTGGGTCTCCAGACTCCGATTATTATGTTGAGCGTTCAGGCTCCGGTCAGTTTTGTTGGGTATCCAGGCTCCAGTTATTACGTTGAGCGTTCAGGCTCCGGTCAGTTTCGTAGGATATTCAAACTCCGATTATTACATTGAGCGTTCAGGCTCCGGTCAGTTTCGTTGGGTATCCAGACTCCGGTTATTACGTTGAGCGTTCAGGATCCGGTCAGTTTCGTAGGGTATCCAGACTTCAGTTATTAAGTTGATCGTTCAGGCTCCGGTCAGTTTCGTTGGGTATCCAGACTCCGGTTTTTACGTTGAGCGTTCAGGCTCCGGTCAGTTTTGTTGGGTATCCAGGCTCCAGTTTTTATGTTGAGCGTTCAGGCTCCGGTTAGTTTCATTGGGTATCCAGACTCCGGTTATTACGTTGAGCGTTCAGGCTCGGTCAATTTCGTTTGGTATCCAGGCTTTGGTTATTACGTTGAGCGTTCAGGCTCCGGTCAGTTTCGTTGGGTATCCAGACTCTGGTTATTACGTTGAGCGTTCAGGCTCCGGTCAGTTTCGTTGTGTATCCAGACTTCGGTTATTACGTTGAGCAATGAGGCTCCGGTCAATTTCGTTGTGTATCCAGACTCCGGTTATTACGTTGATCGTTCAGGCTCCAGTCAGTTTCGTTGAGTATCCAGACTCTGGTTATTACGTTGAGCGTTCAGGCTCCGGTCAGTTTTGTTGTGTATCCAAACTTCGGTTATTACGTTGAGCAATGAGGCTCCGGTCAATTTCGTTGTGTATCCAGACTCCGGTTATTACGTTGATCGTTCAGGCTCCAGTCAGTTTCGTTGAGTATCCAGACTCTGGTTATTACGTTGAGCGTTCAGGCTCCGGTCAGTTTCGTTGAGTATCAAGATTCTGGTTATTACGTTGAGCGTTCAGGCTCCATTAAATTTTGTTGGGTATCCAGACTCCGGTTATTACGTTGAACGTTCAGGCTCCGGTCAGTTTCGTTGGGTATCCAGACTCCGGTTATTACGTTGAGCGTTTAGGCTCCGGTCAGTTTCGTTGGGTATCCAGACTCCGGTTATTACGTTGAGCGTTCAGGCTCCGGTCAGTTTCGTTGGGTATCCAGACTCCAGTTATTACGTTGAGCGTTCAGGCTCCGGACAATTTCGTTTGGTATCCAGACTTCGGTTATTACGTTGAGCGTTCAGGTTCCGGTCAGTTACGTTGGATATCCAGACTCCAATTTTTCGTTGAGCGTTCAGGCTCCGGTCAGTTTTGTTGGGTATCCAGACTCCGGTTATTACGTTGAGATAGCAGGCTCCGGTCAGTTTCGTTTGGTATCCAAACACCAGTTATTACGTTGAGCGTTCAGCCTCCGGTCAGTTTCGCTGGGTATCCAGACTTTGGTTATTACGTTGAGCGTTTAGGCTTCGGTCAGTTTCGTTGTGTATCCAGACTCCGGTTATTACGTTGAGCATTCAGGCTCCGGTCAGTTTCGTAGGGTCTCCAGACTCCGGTTATTATGTTGAGCGTTCAGGCTCCGGTCAGTTTCGTTTGGTATCCAGACTTCGGTTATTACGTTGAGCGTTCAGGCTCCGGTCAGTTTCGTAGGGTATCCAGACTCCGATTATTACGTTGAGCGTTCAGGCTCCGGTCAGTTTCGTTGGGTATCCAGACTCCGGTTATTACGTTGAGCGTTCAGGATCCGGTCAGTTTCGTAGGGTATCCAGACTTCGGTTATTACGTTGATCGTTCAGGCTCCGGTCAGTTTCGTTGGGTATCCAGACTCCGGTTTTTACGTTGAGCGTTCAGGCTCCGGTCAGTTTTGTTGGGTATCTAGGCTTCAGTTATTATGTTGAGCGTTCAGGCTCCGGTCAGTTTCATTGCGTATCCAGACTCCGGTTATTACGTTGAGCGTTCAGGCTCCGGTCAATTTCGTTTGGTATCCAGACTTCGGTTATTACGTTGAGCGTTCAGGCTCCGGTCAGTTTCGTTGTGTATCCAGACTCCGGTTATTACGTTGAGCATTCAGGCTCCGGTCAGTTTTGTTGGGTCTCCAGACTCCGGTTATTATGTTGAGCGTTCAGGCTCCGGTCAGTTTTGTTGGGTATCCAGGCTCCAGTTATTATGTTGAGCGTTCAGGCTCCGGTCAGTTTCGTAGGGTATTCAGACTCCGATTATTACGTTGAGCGTTCAGGCTCCGGTTAGTTTCGTTGGGTATCCAGACTCCGGTTATTACGTTGAGCGTTCAGGATCCGGTCAGTTTCGTAGGGTATCCAGACTTCAGTTATTAAGTTGATCGTTCAGGCTCCGGTCAGTTTCGTTGGGTATCCAGACTCCGGTTTTTACGTTGAGCGTTCAGGCTCCGGTCAGTTTTGTTGGGTATCCAGGCTCCAGTTTTTATGTTGAGCGTTCAGGCTCCGGTTAGTTTCATTGGGTATCCAGACTCCGGTTATTACGTTGAGCGTTCAGGCTCGGTCAATTTCGTTTGGTATCCCGGCTTCGGTTATTACGTTGAGCGTTCAGGCTCCGGTCAGTTTCGTTGGGTATCCATACTCCAATTTTTCTTTGAGCGTTCAGGCTCCGATCAGTTTTGTTGGGTATCCAGACTCCGGCTATTACGTTGAGATAGCAGGCTCCGGTCAGTTTCGTTTGGTATCCAAACACCAGTTATTACGTTGAGCGTTCAGCCTCCGGTCAGTTTCGTTGGGTATCCAGACTTTGGTTATTACGTTGAGCATTCAGGCTCCGGTCAGTTTCGTTGGGTATCCATACTTCGGTTACTACGTTGAGCGTTCAGGCTCCGGTCAGTTTCGTTGGGTCTCCAGACTCCGGTTATTACGTTGAGCGTTCAGGCTCCGGTCAGTTTCGTTGGGTATCCAGACTCCGGTTATTACGTTGAGCGTTCAGGCTCCGGTCAGTTTCGTTGGGTATCCAGACTCCGGTTTTTACGTTGAGCGTTCAGGCTCCGGTCAGTTTCTTTGGGTATCCAGACTCCGGTTTTTACGTTGAGCGTTCAGGCTCCGGTCAGTTTCGTTGGGTATTCAGACTTCGGTTATTACGTTGAGTATTCAGGCTACGGTCAATTTCGTTGGGTATCCAGACTCCGGTTTTTACGTTGAGCGTTCAGGCTCCGGTCAGTTTTGTTGGGTATCCAGACTCCGGTTATTATGTTGAGCAATGAGGCTCCGGTCAGTTTCGTTGTGTATCCAGACTCCGGTTATTACGTTGATCGTTCAGGCTCCAGTCAGTTTCGTTGAGTATCCAGACTCTGGTTATTACGTTGAGCGTTCAGGCTCCGGTCAGTTTCGTTGTGTATCCAAACTTCGGTTATTACGTTTAGTGTTCAGGCTCCGGTCAATTTCGTTGTGTATCCAGACTCCGGTTATTACGTTGATCGTTCAGGCTCCAGTCAGTTTCGTTGAGTATCCAGACTCTGGTTATTACGTTGAGCGTTCAGGCTCCGGTCAGTTTCGTTGAGTATCAAGATTCTGGTTATTACGTTGAGCGTTCAGGCTCCATTAAATTTCGTTGGGTATCCAGACTCCGGTTATTACGTTGAACGTTCAGGCTCCGGTCAATTTCGTTGGGTATCCAGACTCCGGTTATTACGTTGAGCGTTTAGGCTCCGGTCAGTTTCGTTGGGTATCCAGACTCTGGTTATTACGTTGAGCGTTCAGGCTCCGGTCAGTTTCGTTGGGTATCCAGACTCCAGTTATTACGTTGAGCGTTCAGGCTCCGGTCAATTTCGTTTGGTATCCAGACTTCGGTTATTACGTTGAGCGTTCAGGTTCCGGTCAGTTACGTTGGATATCCAGACTCCAATTTTTCGTTGAGCGTTCAGGCTCCGGTCAGTTTTGTTGGGTATCCAGACTCCGGTTATTACGTTGAGATAGCAGGCTCCGGTCAGTTTCGTTTGGTATCCAAACACCAGTTATTACGTTGAGCGTTCAGCCTCCGGTCAGTTTCGCTGGGTATCCAGACTTTGGTTATTACGTTGAGCGTTTAGGCTTCGGTCAGTTTCGTTGTGTATCCAGACTCCGGTTATTACGTTGAGCATTCAGGCTCCGGTCAGTTTCGTAGGGTCTCCAGACTCCGGTTATTATGTTGAGCGTTCAGGCTTCGGTCAGTTTCGTTTGGTATCCAGACTTCGGTTATTACGTTGAGCGTTCAGGCTCCGGTCAGTTTCGTAGGGTATCCAGACTCCGATTATTACGTTGAGCGTTCAGGCTCCGGTCAGTTTCGTTGGGTATCCAGACTCCGGTTATTACGTTGAGCATTCAGGATCCGGTCAGTTTTGTAGGGTATCCAGACTTCGGTTATTACGTTGATCGTTCAGGCTCCGGTCAGTTTCGTTGGGTATCCAGACTCCGGTTTTTACGTTGAGCGTTCAGGCTCCGGTCAGTTTTGTTGGGTATCCAGGCTTCAGTTATTATGTTGAGCGTTCAGGCTCCGGTCAGTTTCATTGGGTATCCAGACTCCGATTATTACGTTGAGCGTTCAGGCTCCGGTCAATTATGTTTGGTATCCAGACTTCGGTTATTACGTTGAGCGTTCAGGCTCCGGTCAGTTTCGTTGTGTATCCAGACTCCGGTTATTACGTTGAGCATTTAGGCTCCGGTCAGTTTCGTTGGGTCTCCAGACTCCGGTTATTATGTTGAGCGTTCAGGCTCCGGTCAGTTTTGTTGGGTATCCAGGCTCCAGTTATTATGTTGAGCGTTCAGGCTCTGGTCAGTTTCGTAGGGTATTCAGACTCCGATTATTACGTTGAGCGTTCAGGCTCCGGTTAGTTTCATTGGGTATCCAGACTCCGGTTATTACGTTGAGCGTTCAGGATCCGGTCAGTTTCGTAGGGTATCCAGACTTCAGTTATTAAGTTGATCGTTCAGGCTCCGGTCAGTTTCGTTGGGTATCCAGACTCCGGTTTTTACGTTGAGCGTTCAGGCTCCGGTCAGTTTTGTTGGGTATCCAGGCTCCAGTTTTTATATTGAGCGTTCAGGCTCCGGTTATTACGTTGAGCGTTCAGGCTCCAGTCAGTTTTGTTGGGTATCCAGACTCCGGTTATTACGTTGAGCGTTCAGGCTCCGGTCAGTTTTGTTGGGTATCCAGACTCCGGTTATTACGTTGAGCGTTCAGGCTCCGGCAGTTTCGTTGGGTATCCAGACTCCGGTTATTACGTTTAGTGTTCAGGCTCCGGTCAGTTTCGTTTGGTATCCAGACTCCGGTTATTACGTTGAGCATTCAGGCTCCGGTCAATTTTGTTGGATATCCAGACTCCGGTTATTATGTTGAGCGTTCAGACTCCTATCAGTTTCGTAGGGTATCCAGACCCCGATTATTACGTTGAGCGTTCAGGCTCCGGTCAATTTCGTTGGGTATCCAGACTCCGGTTATTACGTTGAGCGTTCAGGCTCCGGTCAGTTTCGTTGCGTATCCAGACTTCGGTTATTACGTTGATTGCTCAGGCTCCGGTCAGTTTCGTTGGGTATCCAGACTCCAGTTTTTACATTGAGCGTTCAGGCTTCGGTCAGTTTTGTTGGGTATCCAGGCTCCGGTTATTATGTTGAGCGTTCAGGCTCCGGTCAGTTTGATTGGGTATCCAGACTCCGGTTATAACGTTGCGCATTCAGGCTCCGGTCAGTTTCGTTGTGTATCCAGACTCCGGTTATTACGTTGATCATTCAGGCTCCAGTCAGTTTCGTTGAGTATCCAGACTCCGGTTATTACGTTGAGCGTTCAGGCTCCGGTTAGTTTCGTTGAGTATCCAGATTCCGGTTATTACGTTGAGCGTTCAGGCTCCGGTCAATTTCGTTGGGTATCCAGACTCCGATTATTATGTTGAGCGTTCAGTCTCTGGTCAGTTTCGTTGGGTATCCAGACTCCGGTTATTACATTGAGTGTTCAGGCTCCGGTCAGTTTCGTTGGGTATCCAGACTCCGGTTATTACGTTGATCGTTCAGGCTCCGGTCAATTTCGTTGCGTATCCAGACTCTGGATATTACGTTAGGCGTTCAGGCTCCGGTCAGTTTCATTGGGTAACTAGACTCCGGTTATTACGTTAAGCATTCAGGCTCCGGTTTGTTTCGTTGGGTATCAAGACTCCGATTATTACGTTGAGCATTCAGGCTCCGATCAGTTTCGTTGGGTATCCAGACTCCGGTTATTATGTTCAGCGTTTAGGCTCCTGTCAGTTTCGTTGGGTATCCAGACTTCAGTTATTACATTGAGCGTTCAGGCTCCGGTCAGTTTCTTTGGGTATCCAGACTCCGGTTATTACGTTGAGCGTTCAGGCTCCGGTCAGTTATGTTGGGTATCCAGACTCCGGTTATTACGTTGAGCGTTCAGGCTCCGGTCAGTTTTGTTGGGTATCCAGACTCCGGTTATTACGTTGAGCGTTCAGGCTCCTGCAGTTTCGTTGGGTATCCAGACTCCGGTTATTACGTTGAGCGTTCAGGCTCCGGTCAGTTTCGTTTGGTATCCAGACTCCGGTTATTACGTTGAGCATTCAGGCTCCGGTCAATTTTGTTGGATATCCAGACTCCGGTTATTATGTTGAGCGTTCAGACTCCTGTCAGTTTCGTAGGGTATCCAGACCCCGGTTATTACGTTGAGCGTTCTGGCTCTGGTCAGTTTCGTTGGGTATCCAGACTCCGATTATTACGTTGAGCGTTCAGGCTCCGGTCAATTTCGTTGGGTATCCAGACTCCGGTTATTACGTTGAGCGTTCAGGCTCCGGTCAGTTTCGTTGCGTATCCAGACTTCGGTTATTACGTTGATTGTTCAGGCTCCGGTCAGTTTCGTTGGGTATCCAGACTCCAGTTTTTACATTGAGCGTTCAGGCTTCGGTCAGTTTTGTTGGGTATCCAGGCTCTGGTTATTATGTTGAGCGTTCAGGCTCCGGTCAGTTTCATTGGGTATCCAGACTCCGGTTATAACGTTGCGCATTCAGGCTCCGGTCAGTTTCGTTGTGTATCCAGACTCCGGTTATTACGTTGATCATTCAGGCTACAGTCAGTTTCGTTGAGTATCCAGACTCCGGTTATTACGTTGAGCGTTCAGGCTCCGGTTAGTTTCGTTGAGTATCCAGATTCCGGTTATTACGTTGAGCGTTCAGGCTCCAGTCAATTTCGTTGGGTATCCAGACTCCGGTTATTATGTTTAGCGTTCAGGCTCCGGTCAGTTTCGTTGGGTATCCAGACTCCGGTTATTACATTGAGCATTCAGGCTCCGGTCAGTTTCGTTGGGTATCCAGACTCCGGTTATTACGTTGATCGTTCAGGCTCCGGTCAATTTCGTTGCGTATCCAGACTCTGGTTATTACGTTAGGCGTTCAGGCTCCGGTCAGTTTCGTTGGGTAACTAGACTCTTGTTATTACGTTAAGCATTCAGGCTCTGGTTAGTTTCGTTGGGTATCAAGACTCCGGTTATTACATTGAGCGTTCAGGCTCCGTTCATTTTCGTTGAGCATCCCGACTCCAGTTATTACGTTGAGCGTCCCGGCTCCAGTTAGTTTCGTTGAGTATCCAGACTCCGATTATTACGTTGAGCGTTCAGGCTCCGTTCAGTTTTGTTGGGTATCCAGACTCCGGTTATTACGTTGAGCGTTCAGGCTCCGGTCAGTTTCGTTGGGTATCCAGACTCTGGTTATTACGTTGAGCGTTCACGCTCCTGTCAGTTTCGTTGGGTATCCAGACTCTGGTTATTACGTTGAGCATTCAGGCTCCGGTAAGTTTTGTTGGGTATCCAGACTCCGGTTATTACGTTGAGCGTTCAGGCTCCGGTCAGTTTTGTTGGGTATCCAGGCTCCGGTTATTATGTTGAGCGTTCAGGCTCCGGTCAGTTTCATTGGGTATCCAGACTCCGGTTATAACGTTGCGCATTCAGGCTCCGGTCAGTTTCGTTGTGTATCCAGACTCCAGTTATTACGTTGATCATTCAGGCTCCAGTCAGTTTCGTTGAGTATCCAGACTCCGGTTATTACGTTGAGCGTTCAGGCTCCGGTTAGTTTAGTTGAGTATCCAGATTCTGGTTATTACGTTGAGTGTTCAGGCTCCGGTCAGTTTCGTTGGGTATCCAGACTTCGGTTATTACGTTGATCGTTCAGGCTCCGGTCAATTTCGTTGCGTATCCAGACTCTGGTTATTACGTTAGGCGTTCAGGCTCCGGCCAGTTTCGTTGGGTAACTAGACTCCGGTTATTACGTTAAGCATTCAGGCTCCGGTTAGTTTCGTTGGGTATCAAGACTCCGGTTATTACGTTGAGCGTTCAGGCTCCGTTCATTCTCGTTGAGCATCCAGACTCCAGTTATTACGTTGAGCGTTCCGGCTCCAGTCAGTTTCGTTGAGTATCCAGACTCCGATTATTATGTTGAGCGTTCAGGCTCCGTTCAGTTTTGTTGGGTATCCAGACTCCGGTTATTACGTTGAGCGTTCAGGCTCCGGTCAGTTTCGTTGGGTATCCAGACTCCGGTAATTACGTTGAGCGTTCAGGCTTCGGTCAGTTTCGTTGGGTATCCAGACTCCGATTATTACGTTGAGCATTCAGGCTCCGGTTAGTTTCGTTTGGTATCCAGAATACGGTTATTACATTGAGCATTCAGGCTTCGGTCAGTTTCGTTGGGTATCCAGACTCCGGTTATTACGTTGATCGTTCAGGCTCCGGTCAATTTCGTTGCGTATCAAGACTCTGTTTATTATGTTAGGCGTTTTGGCTCCGGACAGTTTCGTTGGGTAACCAGACTCCGGTTATTACGTTAAGCGTTCAGGCTCCGGTCAGTTTCGTTGGGTATCCAGACTCCGGTTATTACGTTGAGCGTTCAGGCTCCGGTCAGTTTCATTGGGTATCCAGACTCCGGTTTTTACGTTGAGCGTTCAGGCTCCGGTCAGTTTTGTTGGGTATCCAAGCTCCGGTTATTATGTTGAGCGTTCAGGCTCCGGTCAGTTTCATTGGGTATCCAGACTTCGGTTATTACGTTGCGCATTCAGGCTCCGGTCAGTTTCATTGTGTATCTAGACTCCGGTTATTACGTTGATCATTCAGGCTCCAGTCAGTTTCGTTGAGTATCCAGACTCCGGTTATTACGTTGAGCGTTCAGGCTCCGGTTAGTTTCGTTGAGTATCCAGATTCCGGTTATTACGTTGAGCGTTCAGGCTCCGGTCAATTTCGTTGGGTATCCAGACTCCGGTTATTACGTTGAGCGTTCAGGCTCCGGTCAATTTCGTTGGGTATCCAGACTCCGGTTATTACATTGAGCGTTCAGGCTCCGGTCAGTTTTGTTGGGTATCCAGACTCCGGTATTTACGTTGATGATTCAGTCTCCGGTCAGTTTCGTTGAGTATCCAGGCTCCGGTTATTACGTTGAGCGTTTAGGCTCTGGTCAGTATCGTTGGGTAACTAGACTCCGGTTATTACGTTAAGCATTCAGGCTCCGGTCAGCTTCGTTGCATATCAAGACTCTGGTTATTACGTTGAGCATTCAGGCTCCGGTCATTTTCGTTGAGCATCCAGACTCCAGTTATTACGTTGAGCGTTCCGGCTCCAGTCAGTTTCAGTATCCAGACTCCGGTTATTACGTTGAGCGTTCAGGCTCCGTTCAGTTTTGTTGGGTATCCAGACTCCGGTTATTACGTTGAGCGTTCAGGCTCCGGTCAGTTTCGTTGGGTATCTAGACTCCGGTTATTACGTTGAGCGTTCAGGCTCCGGTCAGTTTTGTTGGGTATCCAGACTCCGGTAATTACGTTGAGCGTTCAGGCTCCGGTCAGTTTTGTTGGGTATCCAGACTCCGGTTATTACGTTGAGCGTTCAGGCTCCGGTCAGTTTCATTGGGTATCCAGACTCCGGTTATAACGTTGCATTCAGGCTCCGGTCAGTTTCGTTGTGTATCCAGACTCCGGTTATTACGTTGATCATTCAGGCTCCAGTATGTTTCGTTGAGTATCCAGACTCCGGTTATTACGTTGAGCGTTCAGGCTCCGGTTAGTTTCGTTGAGTATCCAGATTCTGGTTATTACATTGAGCGTTCAGGCTCCGGTCAATTTCGTTGGGTATCCAGACTCCGGTTATTATGTTGAGCGTTCAGGCTCGGGTCAGTTTCATTGGGTATCCAGACTCCGGTTATTACGTTGAGCGTTCAGGCTCCGGTCAGTTTTGTTGGGTATCCTGACTCCGGTTATTACGTTGAGCGTTCAGGCTCCGGTCAGTTTTGTTGGGTATCCAGACTCCGGTTATTACGTTGAGCGTTCAGGCTCCGGCAGTTTCGTTGGGTATCCAGACTCCGGTTATTACGTTGAGCGTTCAGGCTCGGGTCAGTTTCGTTTGTATCCAGACTCCGGTTATTACGTTGAGCATTCAGGCTCCGGTCAGTTTTGTTGCATATCCAGACTCTGGTTATTATGTTGAGCGTTCAGACTTCTGTCAGTTTCGTAGGGTATCCAGACTCCGGTTATTACGTTGAGCGTTCTGGCTCTGGTCAGTTTCGTTGGGTATCCAGACTCCGGTTTTTACATTGAGCGTTCAGGCTCGGGCAGTTTTGTTGGGTATCCAGACTCCGGTAATTACGTTGAGCGTTCAGGCTCCGGTCAGTTTTGTTGGGTATCCAGACTCCGGTTATTACGTTGAGCGTTCGGGCTCCGGTCAGTTTCATTGGGTATCCAGACAACGGTTATAACGTTGCATTCAGGCTCCGGTCAGTTTTGTTGTGTATCCAGACTCCGGTTATTAGGTTGATCATTCAGGCTCCAGTCAGTTTCGTTGAGTATCCAGACTCCGGTTATTACGTTGAGTGTTCAGGCTCCGGTTAGTTTCGTTGAGTATCCAGATTCTGGTTATTACATTGAGCGTTCAAGCTCCGGTCAATTTCGTTGGGTATCCAGACTCTGGTTATTATGCTGAGCGTTCAGGCTCCGGTCAGTTTCGTTGGGTATCCAGACTCCGGTTATTACATAGAGCGTTCAGGCTCCGGTCAGTTTCGTTGGGTATCCAGACTCCGGTTATTACGTTCATCGTTCAGGCTCCGG
Source organism: Lathyrus sativus (assembly GCA_963859935.3). Classification (NCBI taxonomy): domain Eukaryota; kingdom Viridiplantae; phylum Streptophyta; class Magnoliopsida; order Fabales; family Fabaceae; genus Lathyrus; species Lathyrus sativus. Next base: position 116,579 of record CAWUDS030000653.1, on the reverse strand, counting down.
TCAATTTCGTTGCGTATCCAGACTTTGGTTATTACGTTAGGCGTTCAGGCTCCGGTCAGTTTCATTGGGTATCAAGACTCCGGTTATTACGTTGAGCGTTCAGGCTCCGTTCATTCTCGTTGAGCATCCAGACTCCAGTTATTACGTTGAGCATTCCGGCTCCAGTCAGTTCCGTTGAGTATCCAGACTCCGATTATTACGTTGAGCGTTCAGGCTCCGTTCAGTTTTGTTGGCTATCCAGACTCCGGTTATTACGTTGAGCGTTCAGGCTCCGTTCAGTTTTGTTGGGTATCCAGACTCCGGTTATTACGTTGAGCGTTCAGGCTCCGGTCATTTTTGTTGGGTATCCCGACTTCGGTTATTACGTTGAGCGTTCAGGCTCTGGCAATTTCGTTGGGTATCCAGACTCCGGTTATTACGTTGAGCGTTCAGGCTCCGGTCAGTTTCGTTTGGTATCCAGACTCCGGTTATTACGTTGAGCATTCAGGCTCCGGTCAGTTTTGTTGGATATCCAGACTCTGGTTATTATGTTGAGCGTTCAGACTTCTGTCAGTTTCGTAGGGTATCCAGACTCCGGTTATTACGTTGAGCGTTCTGGCTCTGGTCAGTTTCGTTGGGTATCCAGACTCTGATTATTACGTTGAGCGTTCAGGCTCCGGTCAATTTCGTTGGGTATCCAGACTCCGGTTATTACGTTGAGCGTTCAGGCTCCGGTCAGTTTCGTTGCGTATCCAGACTTCGGTTATTACGTTGATTGTTCAGGCTCCGTCAGTTTCGTTGGGTATCCAGACTCCAGTTTTTACATTGAGCGTTCAGGCTCCGGTCAATTTTGTTGGGTATCCAGGCTCCGGTTATTATGTTGAGCGGTCAGTCTCCGGTCCATTTCATTGGGTATCCAGACTCCGGTTATAACGTTGCGCATTCAGGCTCCGGTAAGTTTCGTTGTGTATCCAGACTCCGGTTATTACGTTGATAATTCAGGCTCCAGTCAGTTTCGTTGAGTATCCAGACTCCGGTTATTACGTTGAGCGTTCAGGCTCCGGTTAGTTTCGTTGAGTATCCAGATTCCAGTTATTACGTTGAGCGTTCAGGCTCCAGTCAATTTCGTTGGGTATCCAGACTCCGGTTATTATGTTGAGCGTTCAGGCTCCGGTCAGTTTCGTTGGGTGTCCAGACTCCGGTTATTACATTGAGCATTCAGGCTCCGGTCAGTTTCGTTGGGTATCCAGACTCCGGTTATCACGTTGATCGTTCAGGCTCCGGTCAATTTCGTTGCGTATCCAGACTCTGGTTATTACGTTAGGCGTTCAGGCTCCGGTCAGTTTCGTTGGGTAACTAGACTCCGGTTATTACGTTAAGCATTCAGGCTCTGGTTAGTTTCGTTGGGTATCAAGACTCCGGTTATTACATTGAGCGTTCAGGCTCCGTTCATTTTCGTTGAGCATCCAGACTCCAGTTATTACGTTGAGCATCCTGGCTCCAGTCAGTTTCGCTGAGTATCCAGACTCCGATTATTACGTTGAACGTTCAGGCTCCGTTCAGTTTTGTGGGGTATCCAGACTCCGGTTATTACGTTGAGCGTTCAGGCTCCGGTCAGTTTCGTTGGGTATCCAGACTCCGGTTATTACGTTGAGCGTTCACGCTCCTGTCAGTTTCGTTGGGTATCCAGACTCCGGTTATTACGTTGAGCGTTCAGGCTCCGGTCAGTTTTGTTGGGTATCCAGACTCCGGTTATTACGTTGAGCGTTCAGGCTCCGGTCAGTTTTGTTGGGTATCCAGACTCCGGTTATTACGTTGAGCGTTCAGGCTCCGGCAATTTCGTTGGGTATCCAGACTCCGGTTATTACGTTGAGCGTTCAGGCTCCGGTCAGTTTCGTTTCGTATCCAGACTCCGGTTATTACGTTGAGCATTCAGGCTCCGGTCAGTTTTTTTGGGTATCTAGACTCCGGTTATTATGTTCAGCGTTCAGACTCCTGTCATTTTCGTTGGGTATCCAGACTCCGGTTATTACGTTGAGCGTTCAGGCTCTGGTCAGTTTCGTTGGGTATCCAGACTCCGGTTATTACGTTGATCGTTCAGGCTCCGGTCAATTTCGTTGCGTATCCAGACTCTGGTTATTACGTTAGGCGTTCAGGCTCCGGTCAGTTTCGTTGGGTAACTAGACTCCGGTTATTACGTTAAGCATTCAGGCTCCGGTTAGTTTCGTTGGGTATCAAGACTCCGGTTATTACGTTGAGCGTTCAGGCTCCGTTCATTCTCGTTGAGCATCCAGACTCCAGTTATTACGTTGAGCGTTCCGGCTCCAGTCAGTTTCGTTGAGTATCCAGAGTCCGATTATTACGTTGAGCGTTCAGGCTCCGTTCAGTTTTGTTGGGTATCCAGACTCCGGTTATTACGTTGAGCGTTCAGGCTCCGGTCAGTTTCGTTGGGTATCCAGACTCCGGTAATTACGTTGAGCGTTCAGGCTCCGGTCAGCTTCGTTGGGTATCCAGACTCCGATTATTATGTTGAGCATTCAGGCTCCGGTTAGTTTCGTTTGGTATCCAGACTACGGTTATTACATTGAGCATTCAGGCTTCGGTTAGTTTCGTTGGGTATCCAGACTCCGGTTATTACGTTGATCGTCCAGGCTCCGGTCAATTTCGTTGCGTATCAAGACTCTGTTTATTATGTTAGGCGTTCAGGCTCCGGACAGTTTCGTTGGGTAATCAGACTCCGGTTATTACGTTAAGCGTTCAGGCTCCGGTCAGTTTCGTTGGGTATCCAGACTCCGGTTATTACGTTGAGCGTTCAGGCTCCGGTCAGTTTCGTTGGGTATCCAGACTCCGGTTTTTACGTTGAGCGTTCAGGCTCCGGTCAGTTTTGTTGGGTATCCAAGCTCCGGTTATTATGTTGAGCGTTCAGGCTCCGGTCAGTTTCATTGGGTATCCAGACTTCGGTTATTACGTTGCGCATTCAGGCTCCGGTCAGTTTCATTGTGTATCCAGACTCCGGTTATTACGTTGATCGTCCAGGCTCCGGTCAATTTCGTTGCGTATCAAGACTCTGTTTATTATGTTAGGCGTTCAGGCTCCGGACAGTTTCGTTGGGTAATCAGACTCCGGTTATTACGTTAAGCGTTCAGGCTCCGGTCAGTTTCGTTGGGTATCCAGACTCCGGTTATTACGTTGAGCGTTCAGGCTCCGGTCAGTTTCGTTGGGTATCCAGACTCCGGTTTTTACGTTGATGGTTCATTCTCCGGTCAGTTTCGTTGGGTATCCAGGCTCCGGTTATTACGTTGAGCGTTTAGGCTCTGGTCAGTATCGTTGGGTAACTAGACTCCGGTTATTACGTTAAGCATTCAAGCTCCGGTCAGTTTCGTTGCATATCAAGACTCTGGTTATTACGTTGAGCGTTCAGGCTCCGGTCATTTTCGTTGAGCATCCAGTCTCCAGTTATTACGTTGAGCGTTCCGGCTCCAGTCAGTTTCAGTGTCCAGACTCCGGTTATTACGTTGAGCGCTCAGGCTCCGGTCAGTTTCGTTGGGTATCCAGACTCCGGTTATTACGTTGAGCGTTCAGGCTCCGGTCAGTTTCGTTGGGTATCCAGACTCCGGTTTTTACGTTGAGCGTTCAGGCTCCGGTCAGTTTTGTTGGGTATCCAAGCTCCGGTTATTACGTTGAGCGTTCAGGCTCCGGTCAGTTTCATTGGGTATCCAGACTCCGGTTATTACGTTGAGCGTTCAGGCTCCGGTCAGTTTCGTTGGGTATCCAGACTCCGGTTATTACGTTGATCATTCAGGCTCCAGTCAGTTTCGTTAAGTATCCAGACTCCGGTTATAACGTTGCGCATTCAGGCTCTGGTCAGTTTCGTTGTGTATCCAGACTCCGGTTATTACGTTGATTATTCAGGCTCCAGTCAGTTTCGTTGAGTATCCATACTCTGGTTATTACATTGAGCGTTCAGGCTCCGGTTAGTTTCGTGGAGTATCCAGATTCTGGTTATTACATTGAGCGTTCAGGCTCCAGTCAATTTCGTTGGGTATCCAGACTCCGGTTATTATGTTGAGCGTTCTGGCTACGGTCAGTTTCGTTGGGTATCCAGACTCCGGTTATTACATAGAGCGTTCAGGCTCCGGTCAGTTTCGTTGGGTATCCAGACTCCGGTTATTACGTTGATCGTTCAGGCTCCGGTCAATTTCGTTGCGTATCCAGACTCTGGTTATTACGTTAGGCGTTCAGGCTCCGGTCAGTTTCGTTGGGTAACTAGACTCCGGTTATTACGTTAAGCATTCAGGCTCCGATTAGTTTCGTTGGGTATCAAGTCTCCGGTTATTACGTTGAGCGTTCAGGGTCCGTTCAGTTTTGTTGGGTATCCAGACTCCGGTTATTACGTTGAGCATTCAGGATCCGGTCAGTTTCGTTGGGTATCCAGACTCCGGTTATTACGTTGAGCATTCAGGCTCCGGTCAGTTTCGTTGGGTATCCAGACTCCGGTTTTTACGTTGAGCGTTCAGGCTCCGGTCAGTTTTGTTGGATATCCAAGCTCCGGTTATTATGTTGAGCGTTCAGGCTCCGATCAGTTTCATTGGGTATCCAGACTTCGGTTATTACGTTGCGCATTCAGGCTCCGGTCAGTTTCATTGTGTATCCAGACTCTGGTTATTACGATGATCATTCAGGCTCTAGTCAGTTTCGTTGAGTATCCAGACTCCGGTTATTACGTTGAGCATTCAGGCTCCGGTTAGTTTCGTTGAGTATCCAGATTCTGGTTATTACGTTGAGCGTTCAGGCTCCGGTAAATTTTGTTGGGTATCCAGACTCCGGTTATTACGTTGAGCGTTCAGGCTCCGGTCAATTTCGTTGGGTATCCAGACTCCGGTTATTACATTGGGCGTTCAGGCTCCGGTCAGTTTCGTTGGGTATCCAGTCTCCGGTATTTATGTTGATGGTTCAGTCTCCGGTCAGTTTCGTTGAGTATCCAGGCTCCGGTTTTTACGCTGAGCGTTTAGGCTCTGGTCAGTATCGTTGGGTAACTAGACTTCGGTTATTACGTTAAGCATTCAGGCTCTGGTCAGTTTCGTTGCGTATCAAGACTCTGGTTATTACGTTGAGCGTTCAGGATCCGGTCATTTTCGTTGAGCATCCAGACTCTAGTTATTACGTTGAGCGTTTCGGCTCCAGTCAGTTTCAGTATCCAGACTCCGGTTATTACGTTGAGCGTTCAGGCTCCGTTCAGTTTTGTTGGGTATCCAGACTCCGGTTATTACGTTGAGCGTTCAGGCTCCGGTCAGTTTCGTTGGGTATCTAGACTCCGGTTATTACGTTGAGCGTTCAGGCTCCGGTCAGTTTCGTTGGGTATCCAGACTCCGGTAATTACATTGAGCGTTCAGGCTCCGGTCGGGTTTGTTGGGTATCCAGACTCCGGTTATTACGTTGAGCATTCAGGCTCCGGTCAGTTTCGTTGGTATCCAGACTCCGGTTATTACGTTGAGCGTTCAGGCTCCGGTTAGTTTTGTTGGGTATCCAGACTCCGGTTATTACGTTGAGCATTCTGGCTCCGGTCAGTTTCGTTGGGTATCCAGACTTCGGTTATTACGTTGAGCGTTCAGGGTCCGGTCAGTTTCGTTTGGTATCCAGACTCCGGTTATAACGTTGAGCGTTCAGACTCCGGTTATTACGTTGAGCGTTCAGGCTCCGTTCGAGTTTGTTGGGTATCCAGACTCCGGTTATTACGTTGAGCGTTCAGGCTCCGGTCAGTTTCGTTGGTATCCAGACTCCGGTTATTACGTTGAGCGTTCAGGCTCCGGTCAGTTTTGTTGGGTATCCAGACTCCGGTTATTACGTTGAGCCTTCAGGCTCCGGTCAGTTTCGTTGGGTATCCAGACTTCGGTTATTACGTTGAACGTTATGGGTCCGGTCAGTTTCGTTTGGTATCCAGACTCCGGTTATTACGTTGAGCGTTCAGGCTCCGGTCAGTTTCGTTTGGTATCCAGACTTCGGTTATTACGTTGAGCGTTCAGGCTCCAGTCAGTTTCGTTGGGTATCCAGACTCCAGTTTTTACGTTGAGCGTTCAGGCTCCGGTCAGTTTTGTTGGGTATCCACACTCCGGTTATTACGTTGAGCGTTCAGGCTCCGTTCAATTTTGTTGGGTATCCAGACTCTGGTTATTACGTTGAGCGTTCAGGCTCCGGTCAGTTTCGTTGGGTATCCAGACTCCGGTTATTACGTTGAGCGTTCAGGCTCCGGTCAGTTTCGTTGGGTATCCAGACTCCGGTTTTTACGTTGAGCGTTCAGGCTCCGGTCAGTTTTGTTGGGTATCCAAGCTCCGGTTATTACGTTGAGCGTTCAGGCTCCGGTCAGTTTCATTGGGTATCCAGACTCCGGTTATTACGTTGCGCATTCAGGCTCCGGTCAGTTTTGTTGGGTATCCAGACTCCGGTTATTACGTTGATCATTCAGGCTCCAGTCAGTTTCGTTAAGTATCCAGACTCCGGTTATTACGTTGAGCGTTCAGGCTCTAGGCAGTTTCGTTGAGTATCCAGATTCCGGTTATTACGTTGAGCGTTCAGGCTCCGGTCAATTTCGTTGGGTATCCAGACTCCGGTTATTACGTTGAGCGTTCAGGCTCCGGTCAATTTCGTTGGGTATCCAGACTCCGGTTATTACATTGAGCGTTCAGGCTCCGGTCAGTTTCGTTGGGTATCCAGACTCCGGTATTTACGTTGATGGTTCATTCTCCGGTCAGTTTCGTTGAGTATCCAGGCTCCGGTTATTACGTTGAGCGTTTAGGCTCCGGTCAGTATCGTTGAGTATCCAGACTCTGGTTATTACATTGAGTGTTTAGGCTCCGTTCAGTTTTGTTGGGTATCCAGACTCCGGTTATTACGTTGAGCGTTCAGGGTCCGGTCAGTTTCGTTTGGTATCCAGACTCCGGTTATTACGTTGAGCGTTCAGACTCCGGTTATTACGTTGAGCGTTCAGGCTCCGGTCGGGTTTGTTGGGTATCCCGACTCCGGTTATTACGTTGAGCGTTCAGGCTCCGGTCAGTTTCGTTGGTATCCAGACTCCGGTTATTATGTTGAGCGTTCAGGCTCCGGTCAGTTTTGTTGGGTATCCAGACTCCGGTTATTACGTTGAGCCTTCAGGCTCCGGTCAGTTTCGTGTGGTATCCAGACTTCGGTTATTACGTTGAGCGTTATGGGTCCGGTCAGTTTCGTTTGGTATCCAGACTCCGGTTATTACGTTGAGCGTTCAGGCTCCGGTCAGTTTCGTTTGGTATCCAGACTTCGGTTATTACGTTGAGCGTTTAGGCTCCGGTCAGTTTCGTTGGGTATCCAGACTCCAGTTTTTACGTTGAGCGTTCAGGCTCCGGTCAGTTTTGTTGGGTATCCAGACTCCGGTTATTACGTTGAGCGTTCAGGCTCCGTTCAATTTTGTTGGGTATCCAGACTCTGGTTATTACATTGAGCGTTCAGGCTCCGGTCAGTTTCGTTGGGTATCCAGACTCCGGTATTTACGTTGATGGTTCATTCTCCGGTCAGTTTCGTTGAGTATCCAGGCTCCGGTTATTACGTTGAGCGTTTAGGCTCCGGTCAGTATCGTTGAGTATCCAGACTCTGGTTATTACATTGAGTGTTTAGGCTCCGTTCAGTTTTGTTGGGTATCCAGACTCCGGTTATTACGTTGAGCGTTCAGGGTCCGGTCAGTTTCGTTTGGTATCCAGACTCCGGTTATTACGTTGAGCGTTCAGACTCCGGTTATTACGTTGAGCGTTCAGGCTCCGGTCGGGTTTGTTGGGTATCCCGACTCCGGTTATTACGTTGAGCGTTCAGGCTCCGGTCAGTTTCGTTGGTATCCAGACTCCGGTTATTACGTTGAGCGTTCAGGCTCCGGTCAGTTTTGTTGGGTATCCAGACTCCGGTTATTACGTTGAGCCTTCAGGCTCCGGTCAGTTTCGTTGGGTATCCAGACTTCGGTTATTACGTTGAGCGTTATGGGTCCGGTCAGTTTCGTTTGGTATCCAGACTCTGGTTATTACGTTGAGCGTTCAGGCTCCGGTCAGTTTCGTTTGGTATCCAGACTTCGGTTATTACGTTGAGCGTTTAGGCTCCGGTCAGTTTCGTTGGGTATCCAGACTCCAGTTTTTACGTTGAGCGTTCAGGCTCCGGTCAGTTTTGTTGGGTATCCAGACTCCGGTTATTACGTTGAGCGTTCAGGCTCCGTTCAATTTTGTTGGGTATCCAGACTCTGGTTATTACGTTGAGCGTTCAGGCTCCGGTCAGTTTCGTTGGGTATCCAGACTCCGGTTATTACGTTGAGCGTTCAGGCTCCGGTCAGTTTCGTTGGGTATCCAGACTCCGGTTTTTACGTTGAGCGTTCAGGCTCCGGTCAGTTTTGTTGGGTATCCAAGCTCCGGTTATTACGTTGAGCGTTCAGGCTCCGGTCAGTTTCATTGGGTATCCAGACTCCGGTTATTACGTTGCGCATTCAGGCTCCGGTCAGTTTCGTTGGGTATCCAGACTCCGGTTATTACGTTGATCATTCAGGCTCCAGTCAGTTTCGTTAAGTATCCAGACTCCGGTTATTACTATGAGCGTTCAGGCTCTAGGCAGTTTCGTTGAGTATCCGGATTCCGGTTATTACGTTGAGCGTTCAGGCTCCGGTCAGTTTCGTTGGGTATCTAGACTCCGGTTATTACGTTGAGCGTTCAGGCTCCGGTCAGTTTCGTTGGGTATCCAGACTCCGGTAATTACATTGAGCGTTCAGGCTCCGGTCGGGTTTGTTGGGTATCCAGACTCCGGTTATTACGTTGAGCGTTCAGGCTCCGGTCAGTTTCGTTTGTATCCAGACTCCGGTTATTACGTTGAGCGTTCAGGCTCCGGTTAGTTTTGTTGGGTATCCAGACTCCGGTTATTACGTTGAGCATTCAGGCTCCGGTCAGTTTCGTTGGGTATCCAGACTTCGGTTATTACGTTGAGCGTTCAGGGTCCGGTCAGTTTCGTTTGGTATCCAGACTCCGGTTATTACGTTGAGCGTTCAGACTTCGGTTATTACGTTGAGCGTTCAGGCTCCGGTCGAGTTTGTTGGGTATCCAGACTCCGGTTATTACGTTGAGCGTTCAGGCTCCGGTCAGTTTCGTTGGTATCCAGACTCCGGTTATTACGTTGAGCGTTCAGGCTCCGTTCAATTTTGTTGGGTATCCAGACTCTGGTTATTACGTTGAGCGTTCAGGCTCCGGTCAGTTTCGTTGGGTATCCAGACTCCGGTTATTACGTTGAGCGTTATGGGTCCGGTCAGTTTCGTTTGGTATCCAGACTCCGGTTATTACGTTGAGCGTTCAGGCTCCGGTCAGTTTCGTTTGGTATCCAGACTTCGGTTATTACGTTGAGCGTTCAGGCTCCAGTCAGTTTCGTTGGGTATCCAGACTCCAGTTTTTACGTTGAGCGTTCAGGCTCCGGTCAGTTTTGTTGGGTATCCAGACACCGGTTATTACGTTGAGCGTTCAGGCTCCGTTCAATTTTGTTGGGTATCCAGACTCTGGTTATTACGTTGAGCGTTCAGGCTCCGGTCAGTTTCGTTGGGTATCCAGACTCCGGTTATTACGTTGAGCGTTCAGGCTCCGGTCAGTTTCGTTGGGTATCCAGACTCCGGTTTTTACGTTGAGCGTTCAGGCTCCGGTCAGTTTTGTTGGGTATCCAAGCTCCGGTTATTACGTTGAGCGTTCAGGCTCCGGTCAGTTTCATTGGGTATCCAGACTCCGGTTATTACGTTGCGCATTCAGGCTCCGGTCAGTTTTGTTGGGTATCCAGACTCCGGTTATTACGTTGATCATTCAGGCTCCAGTCAGTTTCGTTAAGTATCCAGACTCCGGTTATTACGTTGAGCGTTCAGGCTCTAGGCAGTTTCGTTGAGTATCCAGATTCCGGTTATTACGTTGAGCGTTCAGGCTCCGGTCAATTTCGTTGGGTATCCAGACTCCGGTTATTACGTTGAGCGTTCAGGCTCCGGTCAATTTCATTGGGTATCCAGACTCCGGTTATTACATTGAGCGTTCAGGCTCCGGTCAGTTTCGTTGGGTATCCAGACTCCGGTATTTACGTTGATGGTTCATTCTCCGGTCAGTTTCGTTGAGTATCCAGGCTCCGGTTATTACGTTGAGCGTTTAGGCTCCGGTCAGTATCGTTGAGTATCCAGACTCTGGTTATTACATTGAGTGTTTAGGCTCCGTTCAGTTTTGTTGGGTATCCAGACTCCGGTTATTACGTTGAGCGTTCAGGGTCCGGTCAGTTTCGTTTGGTATCCAGACTCCGGTTATTACGTTGAGCGTTCAGACTCCGGTTATTACGTTGAGCGTTCAGGCTCCGGTCGGGTTTGTTGGGTATCCCGACTCCGGTTATTACGTTGAGCGTTCAGGCTCCGGTCAGTTTCGTTGGTATCCAGACTCCGGTTATTACGTTGAGCGTTCAGGCTCCGTTCAATTTTGTTGGGTATCCAGACTCTGGTTATTACGTTGAGCGTTCAGGCTCCGGTCAGTTTCGTTGGGTATCCAGACTCCGGTTATTACGTTGAGCGTTATGGGTCCGGTCAGTTTCGTTTGGTATCCAGACTCCGGTTATTACGTTGAGCGTTCAGGCTCCGGTCAGTTTCGTTTGGTATCCAGACTTCGGTTATTACGTTGAGCGTTCAGGCTCCAGTCAGTTTCGTTGGGTATCCAGACTCCAGTTTTTACGTTGAGCGTTCAGGCTCCGGTCAGTTTTGTTGGGTATCCAGACACCGGTTATTACGTTGAGCGTTCAGGCTCCGGTTAGTTTTGTTGGGTATCCAGACTCCGGTTATTACGTTGAGCATTCAGGCTCCGGTCAGTTTCGTTGGGTATCCAGACTTCGGTTATTACGTTGAGCGTTCAGGGTCCGGTCAGTTTCGTTTGGTATCCAGACTCCGGTTATTACGTTGAGCGTTCAGACTTCGGTTATTACGTTGAGCGTTCAGGCTCCGGTCGAGTTTGTTGGGTATCCAGACTCCGGTTATTACGTTGAGCGGTCAGGCTCCGGTCAGTTTCGTTGGTATCCAGACTCCGGTTATTACGTTGAGCGTTCAGGCTCCGTTCAATTTTGTTGGGTATCCAGACTCTGGTTATTACGTTGAGCGTTCAGGCTCCGGTCAGTTTCGTTGGGTATCCAGACTCCGGTTATTACGTTGAGCGTTATGGGTCCGGTCAGTTTCGTTTGGTATCCAGACTCCGGTTATTACGTTGAGCGTTCAGGCTCCGGTCAGTTTCGTTTGGTATCCAGACTTCGGTTATTACGTTGAGCGTTCAGGCTCCAGTCAGTTTCGTTGGGTATCCAGACTCCAGTTTTTACGTTGAGCGTTCAGGCTCCGGTCAGTTTTGTTGGGTATCCAGACACCGGTTATTACGTTGAGCGTTCAGGCTCCGTTCAATTTTGTTGGGTATCCAGACTCTGGTTATTACGTTGAGCGTTCAGGCTCCGGTCAGTTTCGTTGGGTATCCAGACTCCGGTTATTACGTTGAGCGTTCAGGCTCCGGTCAGTTTCGTTGGGTATCCAGACTCCGGTTTTTACGTTGAGCGTTCAGGCTCCGGTCAGTTTTGTTGGGTATCCAAGCTCCGGTTATTACGTTGAGCGTTCAGGCTCCGGTCAGTTTCATTGGGTATCCACACTCCGGTTATTACGTTGCGCATTCAGGCTCCGGTCAGTTTTGTTGGGTATCCAGACTCCGGTTATTACGTTGATCATTCAGGCTCCAGTCAGTTTCGTTAAGTATCCAGACTCCGGTTATTACGTTGAGCGTTCAGGCTCTAGGCAGTTTCGTTGAGTATCCAGATTCCGGTTATTACGTTGAGCGTTCAGGCTCCGGTCAATTTCGTTGGGTATCCAGACTCCGGTTATTACGTTGAGCGTTCAGGCTCCGGTCAATTTCATTGGGTATCCAGACTCCGGTTATTACATTGAGCGTTCAGGCTCCGGTCAGTTTCGTTGGGTATCCAGACTCCGGTATTTACGTTGATGGTTCATTCTCCGGTCAGTTTCGTTGAGTATCCAGGCTCCGGTTATTACGTTGAGCGTTTAGGCTCCGGTCAGTATCGTTGAGTATCCAGACTCTGGTTATTACATTGAGTGTTTAGGCTCCGTTCAGTTTTGTTGGGTATCCAGACTCCGGTTATTACGTTGAGCGTTCAGGGTCCGGTCAGTTTCGTTTGGTATCCAGACTCCGGTTATTACGTTGAGCGTTCAGACTCCGGTTATTACGTTGAGCGTTCAGGCTCCGGTCGGGTTTGTTGGGTATCCCGACTCCGGTTATTACGTTGAGCGTTCAGGCTCCGGTCAGTTTCGTTGGTATCCAGACTCCGGTTATTACGTTGAGCGTTCAGGCTCCGGTCAGTTTTGTTGGGTATCCAGACTCCGGTTATTACGTTGAGCCTTCAGGTTCCGGTCAGTTTCGTTGGGTATCCAGACTTCGGTTATTACGTTGAGCGTTATGGGTCCGGTCAGTTTCGTTTGGTATCCAGACTCCGGTTATTACGTTGAGCGTTCAGGCTCCGGTCAGTTTCGTTTGGTATCCAGACTTCGGTTATTACGTTGAGCGTTCAGGCTCCGGTCAGTTTCGTTGGGTATCCAGACTCCAGTTTTTACGTTGAGCGTTCAGGCTCCGGTCAGTTTTGTTGGGTATCCAGACTCCGGTTATTACGTTGAGTGTTCAGGCTCCGTTCAATTTTGTTGGGTATCCAGACTCTGGTTATTACGTTGAGCGTTCAGGCTCCGGTCAGTTTCGTTGGGTATCTAGACTCCGGTTATTACGTTGAGCGTTCAGGCTCCGGTCAGTTTCGTTGGGTATCCAGACTCCGGTTTTTACGTTGAGCGTTCAGGCTCCGGTCAGTTTTGTTGGGTATCCAAGCTCTGGTTATTACGTTGAGCGTTCAGGCTCCGGTCAGTTTCATTGGGTATCCAGACTCCGGTTATTACGTTGCGCATTCAGGCTCCGGTCAGTTTCGTTGGGTATCCAGACTCCGGTTATTACGTTGATCATTCAGGCTCCAGTCAGTTTCGTTAAGTATCCAGACTCCGGTTATTACGTTGAGCGTTCAGGCTCTAGGCAGTTTCGTTGAGTATCCAGATTCCGGTTATTACGTTGAGCGTTCAGGCTCCGGTCAATTACGTTGGGTATCCAGACTCCGGTTATTACGTTGAGCGTTCAGGCTCCGGTCAATTTCGTGGGGTATCCAGACTCCGGTTATTACATTGAGCGTTCAGGCTCCGGTCAGTTTCGTTGGGTATCCAGACTCTGGTATTTACGTTGATGGTTCATTCTCCGGTCAGTTTCGTTGAGTATCCAGGCTCCGGTTATTACGTTGAGAGTTTAGGCTCCGGTCAGTATCGTTGAGTATCCAGACTCTGGTTATTACATTGAGTGTTTAGGCTCCGTTCAGTTTTGTTGGGTATCCAGACTCCGGTTATTACGTTGAGCGTTCAGGCTCCGGTCAGTTTCGTTGGGTATCCAGACTCCGGTTATTACGTTGAGCGTTCAGGCTCCGGTCAGTTTCGTTGGGTATCCAGACTCCGTTATTACGTTGTGCATTCAGGCTCCGGTCAGTTTCGTTGGGTATCCAGACTCCGATTATTACGTTGAGCATTCAGGCTCCGGTCAGTTTCGTTTGGTATCCAGACTCTGGTTATTACGTTGAGCGTTCAGGCTCCGGTCAATTTCGTTGGGTATCCAGACTCCGGTTATTACGTTGAGCGTTCAGGCTCCGGTCAGTTTTGTTGGGTATCCAGACTCCAGTTATTACGTTGAGCATTCAGGCTGCGGTCGGTTTCGTTGGGTATCCAGACTCTGGCTATTACGTTGAGCGTTCAGGCTCCGGTCAGTTTCGTTGGGTATCCAGACTCCGGTTATTACGTTGAGCGTTCAAGCTCCGGCCAATTTCGTTAAGTATCCAGACTGCAGTTATTACGTTGAACGTTCTGGCTCCAGTCAGTTTCGTTGAGTATCCAGACTCCGGTTATTACGTTGAGCATTCAGGCTCCGTTCAGTTTTGTTGGGTATCCAGACTCTGGTTATTACGTTGAGCGTTCTGGCTCCGGTCAGTTTCGTTGGGTATCCAGACTCCGGTTATTACGTTGAGCGTTCAGGCTCCGGTCAGTTTTGTTGGGTATCCAGACTCCGGTTTTTACGTTGAGCGTTCAGGCTCCGGTCAGTTTTGCTGGGTATCCAGACTCCGGTTATTACGTTGAGCGTTCAGGCTCCGGTCAGTTTCGTTGGGTATCCAGACTCCGGTTATTACGTTGAGCGTTCAGGCTCCGGTCAGTTTCGTTGGGTATCCAGACTCCGGTTATTACGTTGAGTGTTCAGGCTCCGGTCAGTTTCGTTTGGTATCCATACTCCGGTTATTACGTTGAGCGTTCAGGCTCCGGTCAGTTTCGTTGGGTATCCAGACTCCGGTTATTATGTTGAGCGTTCAGGATCCGGCCAGTTTCGTTGGGTATCCACTTCGGACATTTTCGTTGGGTATCCAGACTCCGGTTATTACGTTGAGCGTTCAGGCTCCATTCAGTTTCGTTGGGTATCCAGACTCCGGTTATTACGTTGAGCGTTCAGGGTCCGGTCAGTTTCGTTGGGTATCTAGACTCTGGTTATTACGTTGAGCATTCAGGCACCGGTCAGTTTTGTTTAGTATCCAGACTCCGGTTATTACGTTGAGCGTTCAGGCTCCAGTCAGTTTCGTTGGGTATCCAGACTTCGGTTATTACGTTGAGCGTTCAGGATCCGGTCAGTTTCGTTGGGTATCCAGACTCCAGTTTTTACGTTGAGCGTTCAGGCTCCGGTCAGTTTTGTTGGGTATCCAAGCTCCGGTTATTACGTTGAGCGTTCAGGCTCCGGTCAGTTTTGTTGGGTATCCAGACTCCGGTTATTACGTTGCGCATTCAGGCTCCGGTCAGTTTCGTTTGGTATCCAGACTCCGGTTATTACGTTGATCATTCAGGCTCCAGTCAGTTTCGTTAAGTATCCAGACTCCGGTTATTACGTTGAGCGTTCAGGCTCTAGGCAGTTTCGTTGAGTATCCAGATTCCGGTTATTACGTTGAGCGTTCAGGCTCCGGTCAATTTCGTTGGGCATCCAGACTCCGGTTATTACGTTGAGCGTTCAGGCTCCGGTCAATTTCGTTGGGTATCTAGACTCCGGTTATTACATTGAGCGTTCAGGCTCCGGTCAGTTTCGTTGGGTATCCAGACTCTGGTATTTACGTTGATGGTTCATTCTCCGGTCAGTTTCGTTGAGTATCCAGGCTTCGGTTATTACGTTGAGCGTTTAGGCTCCGGTCAGTATCGTTGAGTATCCAGACTCTGGTTATTACATTGAGTGTTTAGGCTCCGTTCAGTTTTGTTGGGTATCCAGACTCCGGTTATTACGTTGAGCGTTCAGGCTGCGGTCAGTTTCGTTGGGTATCCAGACTCCGGTTATTACGTTGAGCGTTCAGGCTCCGGTCAGTTTCGTTGGGTATCCAGACTCCGTTATTACGTTGTGCATTCAGGCTCCGGTCAGTTTCGTTGGGTATCCAGACTCCGATTATTACGTTGAGCATTCAGGCTCCGGTCAGTTTCGTTTGGTATCCGGACTCTGGTTATTACGTTGAGCGTTCAGGCTCCGGTCAATTTCGTTGGGTATCCAGACTCCGGTTATGACGTTGAGCGTTCAGGCTCCGGTCAGTTTTGTTGGGTATCCAGACTCCGGTTATTACGTTGAGCGTTCAGGCTGCGGTCGGTTTCGTTGGGTATCCAGACTCCGGTTATTACGTTGAGCGTTCAGGCTCCGGTCAGTTTCGTTGGGTATCCAGACTCCGATTATTACGTTGAGCATTCAGGCTCCAGTCAGTTTCGTTGTGTATCCAGACTCTGGTTATTACATTGAGCGTTCAGGCTCCGGTCAGTTTCGTTGGGTATCCAGACTCCGGTTATTACGTTGAGCGTTCAAGCTCCGGCCAATTTCGTTAAGTATCCAGACTGCAGTTATTACGTTGAACGTTCTGGCTCCAGTCAGTTTCGTTGAGTATCCAGACTCCGGTTATTACGTTGAGCATTCAGGCTCCGTTCAGTTTTGTTGGGTATCCAGACTCTGGTTATTACGTTGAGCGTTCTGGCTCCGGTCAGTTTCGTTGGGTATCCAGACTCCGGTTATTACGTTGAGCGTTCAGGCTCCGGTCAGTTTTGTTGGGTATCCAGACTCCGGTTTTTACGTTGAGCGTTCAGGCACCGGTCAGTTTTGCTGGGTATCTAGACTCCGGTTATTACGTTGAGCGTTCAGGCTCCGGTCAGTTTCGTTGGGTATCCAGACTCCGGTTATTACGTTGAGCGTTCAGGCTCCGGTCAGTTTCGTTGGGTATCCAGACTCCGGTTATTACGTTGAGTGTTCAGGCTCCGGTCAGTTTCGTTTGGTATCCATACTCCGGTTATTACATTGAGCGTTCAGGCTCCGGTCAGTTTCGTTGGGTATCCAGACTCCGGTTATTATGTTGAGCGTTCAGGATCCGGCCAGTTTCGTTGGGTATCCACTTCGGACATTTTCGTTGGGTATCCAGACTCCGGTTATTACGTTGAGCGTTCAGGCTCCATTCAGTTTCGTTGGGTATCCAGACTTCGGTTATTACGTTGAGCGTTCAGGGTCCGGTCAGTTTCGTTGGGTATCTAGACTCCGGTTATTACGTTGAGCGTTCAGGCTCCGGTCAGTTTTGTTTAGTATCCAGACTCTGGTTATTACCTTGAGCGTTCAGGCTCCAGTCAGTTTCGTTGGGTATCCAGACTTCGGTTATTACGTTGAGCGTTCAGGATCCGGTCAGTTTCGTTGGGTATCCAGACTCCAGTTTTTACGTTGAGCGTTCAGGCTCCGGTCAGTTTTGTTGGGTATCCAAGCTCCGGTTATTACGTTGAGCGTTCAGGCTCCGGTCAGTTTTGTTGGGTATCCAGACTCCGGTTATTACGTTGCGCATTCAGGCTCCGGTCAGTTTCGTTTGGTATCCAGACTCCGGTTATTACGTTGATCATTCAGGCTCCAGTCAGTTTCGTTAAGTATCCAGACTCCGGTTATTACGTTGAGCGTTCAGGCTCTAGGCAGTTTCGTTGAGTATCCAGATTCCGGTTATTACGTTGAGCGTTCAGGCTCCGGTCAATTTCGTTGGGCATCCAGACTCCGGTTATTACGTTGAGCGTTCAGGCTCCGGTCAATTTCGTTGGGTATCTAGACTCCGGTTATTACATTGAGCGTTCAGGCTCCGGTCAGTTTCGTTGGGTATCCAGACTCTGGTATTTACGTTGATGGTTCATTCTCCGGTCAGTTTCGTTGAGTATCCAGGCTTCGGTTATTACGTTGAGCGTTTAGGCTCCGGTCAGTATCGTTGAGTATCCAGACTCTGGTTATTACATTGAGTGTTTAGGCTCCGTTCAGTTTTGTTGGGTATCCAGACTCCGGTTATTACGTTGAGCGTTCAGGCTCCGGTCAGTTTCGTTGGGTATCCAGACTCCGGTTATTACGTTGAGCGTTCAGGCTCCGGTCAGTTTCGTTGGGTATCCAGACTCCGTTATTACGTTGTGCATTCAGGCTCCGGTCAGTTTCGTTGGGTATCCAGACTCCGATTATTACGTTGAGCATTCAGGCTCCGGTCAGTTTCGTTTGGTATCCGGACTCTGGTTATTACGTTGAGCGTTCAGGCTCCGGTCAATTTCGTTGGGTATCCAGACTCCGGTTATGACGTTGAGCGTTCAGGCTCCGGTCAGTTTTGTTGGGTATCCAGACTCCGGTTATTACGTTGAGCGTTCAGGCTGCGGTCGGTTTCGTTGGGTATCCAGACTCCGGTTATTACGTTGAGCGTTCAGGCTCCGGTCAGTTTCGTTGGGTATCCAGACTCCGATTATTACGTTGAGCATTCAGGCTCCAGTCAGTTTCGTTGTGTATCCAGACTCTGGTTATTACGTTGAGCGTTCAGGCTCCGGTCAGTTTCGTTGGGTATCCAGACTCCGGTTATTACGTTGAGCGTTCAAGCTCCGGCCAATTTCGTTAAGTATCCAGACTGCAGTTATTACGTTGAACGTTCTGGCTCCAGTCAGTTTCGTTGAGTATCCAGACTCCGGTTATTACGTTGAGCATTCAGGCTCCGTTCAGTTTTGTTGGGTATCCAGACTCTGGTTATTACGTTGAGCGTTCTGGCTCCGGTCAGTTTCGTTGGGTATCCAGACTCCGGTTATTACGTTGAGTGTTCAGGCTCCGGTCAGTTTTGTTGGGTATCCAGACTCCGGTTTTTACGTTGAGCGTTCAGGCTCCGGTCAGTTTTGCTGGGTATCTAGACTCCGGTTATTACGTTGAGCGTTCAGGCTCCGGTCAGTTTCGTTGGGTATCCAGACTCCGGTTATTACGTTGAGCGTTCAGGCTCCGGTCAGTTTCGTTGGGTATCCAGACTCCGGTTATTACGTTGAGTGTTCAGGCTCCGGTCAGTTTCGTTTGGTATCCATACTCCGGTTATTACGTTGAGCGTTCAGGCTCCGGTCAGTTTCGTTGGGTATCCAGACTCCGGTTATTATGTTGAGCGTTCAGGATCCGGCCAGTTTCGTTGGGTATCCACTTCGGACATTTTCGTTGGGTATCCAGACTCCGGTTATTACGTTGAGCGTTCAGGCTCCATTCAGTTTCGTTGGGTATCCAGACTTCGGTTATTACGTTGAGCGTTCAGGGTCCGGTCAGTTTCGTTGGGTATCTAGACTCCGGTTATTACGTTGAGCGTTCAGGCTCCGGTCAGTTTTGTTTAGTATCCAGACTCTGGTTATTACCTTGAGCGTTCAGGCTCCAGTCAGTTTCGTTGGGTATCCAGACTTCGGTTATTACGTTGAGCGTTCAGGATCCGGTCAGTTTCGTTGGGTATCCAGACTCCAGTTTTTACGTTGAGCATTCAGGCTCCGGTCAGTTTTGTTGGGTATCCATACTCCGGTTATTACGTTGAGCGTTCAGGCTCCGTTCAGTTTTGTTGGGTATCCAGACTCCGGTTATTACGTTGAGCGTTCAGGCTCCGGTCAGTTTCGTTGGGTATCCAGACTCCGGTTATTACGTTGAGCACTCAGGCTCCGGTCAGTTTCGTTGGGTATCCAGACTCCGGTTTTTACGTTGAGCGTTCAGGCTCCGGTCAGTTTTGATGGGTATCCAAACTCCGGTTATTACGTTGAACGTTCAGGCTCCGGTCAGTTTCGTTGGGTATCTAGACTCCGGTTATTACGTTGAGTGTTCAGGCTCCTGTCAGTTTCGTTTGGTATCCAGACTCCGATTATTACGTTGAGCATTCAGGCTCCGGTCAGTTTCGTTTGGTATCCAGACTACGGTTATTACGTTGAGCGTTCAGGCTCCAGGCAGTTTCGTTGGGTATCCAGACTCCGGTTATTACGTTGATCATTCAGGCTCTGGTCAATTTCGTTGCGTATCCAGACTCTGGTTATTACGTTAGGCGTTCAGGTTCCGGTCAGTTTCGTTGGGTAACTAGACTCCGGTTATTACGTTAAGCGTTCAGGCTCCGGTCAGTTTCGTTGGGTATCAAGACTCCGGTTATTACGTTGAGCGTTCAGGATCCGGTCATTTTCGTTGAGCATCCAGACTCTAGTTATTACATTGAGCGTTTCGGCTCCAGTCAGTTTCGTTGAGTATCCAGACTCCGATTATTACATTGAGCGTTCAGGCTCCGTTCAGTTTTGTTGGGTATCCAGACGCCGGTTATTACGTTGAGCGTTCAGGCTCCGGCCAGTTTCGTTGGGTATCCAGACTCCGGTTATTACGTTGAGCGTTCAGGATCCGGTCAGTTTCGTTGGGTATCCAGACTCCAGTTTTTACGTTGAGCGTTCAGGCTTCGGTCAGTTTTGTTGGGTATCCATACTCCGGTTATTACGTTGAGCGTTCAGGCTCCGTTCAGTTTTGTTGGGTATCCAGACTCCGGTTATTACGTTGAGCGTTCAGGCTCCGGTCAGTTTCGTTGGGTATCCAGACTCCGGTTATTACGTTGAGCGTTCAGGCTCCGGTCAGTTTCGTTGGGTATCCAGACTCCGGTTTTTACGTTGAGCGTTCAGGCTCCGGTCAGTTTTGATGGGTATCCAAACTCCGGTTATTACGTTGAGCGTTCAGGCTCCGGTCAGTTTTGTTGGGTATCTAGACTCCGGTTATTACGTTGAGTGTTCAGGCTCCGGTCAGTTTCGTTTGGTATCCAGACTCCGATTATTACGTTGAGCATTCAGGCTCCGGTCAGTTTCGTTTGGTATCCAGACTACGGTTATTACGTTGAGCGTTCAGGCTCCAGGCAGTTTCGTTGAGTATCCAGACTCCGGTTATTACGTTGATCGTTCAGGCTCTTGTCAATTTCGTTGCGTATCCAGACTCTGGTTATTACGTTAGGCGTTCAGGTTCCGGTCAGTTTCGTTGGGTAACTAGACTCCGGTTATTACGTTAAGCGTTCAGGCTCCGGTCAGTTTCGTTGGGTATCCACTTCGGACATTTTCGTTGGGTATCTAGACTCCGGTTATTACGTTGAGCGTTCAGGCTCCATTCAGTTTCGTTGGGTATCCAGACTTCGGTTATTACGTTGAGCGTTCAGGGTCCGGTCAGTTTCGTTGGGTATCTAGACTCCGGTTATTACGTTGAGCGTTCAGGCTCCGGTCAGTTTTGTTTAGTATCCAGACTCCGGTTATTACGTTGAGCGTTCAGGCTCCAGTCAGTTTCGTTGGGTATCCAGACTTCGGTTATTATGTTGAGCGTTCAGGATCCGGTCAGTTTCGTTGGGTATCCAGACTCCAGTTTTTACGTTGAGCGTTCAGGCTCCGGTCAGTTTTGTTGGGTATCCATACTCCGGTTATTACGTTGAGCGTTCAGGCTCCGTTCAGTTTTGTTGGGTATCCAGACTCCGGTTATTACGTTGAGCGTTCAGGCTCCGGTCAGTTTCGTTGGGTATCCAGACTCCGGTTATTACGTTGAGCGTTCAGGCTCCGGTCAGTTTCGTTGGGTATCCAGACTCCGGTTTTTACGTTGAGCGTTCAGGCTCCGGTCAGTTTTGATGGGTATCCAAACTCCGGTTATTACGTTGAACGTTCAGGCTCCGGTCAGTTTCGTTGGGTATCTAGACTCCGGTTATTACGTTGAGTGTTCAGGCTCCGGTCAGTTTCGTTTGGTATCCAGACTCCGATTATTACGTTGAGCATTCAGGCTCCGGTCAGTTTCGTTTGGTATCCAGACTACGGTTATTACGTTGAGCGTTCAGGCTCCAGGCAGTTTCGTTGGGTATCCAGACTCCGGTTATTACGTTGATCGTTCAGGCTCTGGTCAATTTCGTTGCGTATCCAGACTCTGGTTATTACGTTAGGCGTTCAGGTTCCGGTCAGTTTCGTTGGGTAACTAGACTCCGGTTATTACGTTAAGCGTTCAGGCTCCGGTCAGTTTCGTTGGGTATCAAGACTCCGGTTATTACGTTGAGCGTTCAGGATCCGGTCATTTTCGTTGAGCATCCAGACTCTAGTTATTACATTGAGCGTTTCGGCTCCAGTCAGTTTCGTTGAGTATCCAGACTCCGATTATTACATTGAGCGTTCAGGCTCCGTTCAGTTTTGTTGGGTATCCAGACGCCGGTTATGACGTTGAGCGTTCAGGCTCCGGCCAGTTTCGTTGGGTATCCAGACTCCGGTTATTACGTTGAGCGTTCAGGATCCGGTCAGTTTCGTTGGGTATCCAGACTCCAGTTTTTACGTTGAGCGTTCAGGCTCCGGTCAGTTTTGTTGGGTATCCATACTCCGGTTATTACGTTGAGCGTTCAGGCTCCGTTCAGTTTTGTTGGGTATCCAGACTCCGGTTATTACGTTGAGCGTTCAGGCTCCGGTCAGTTTCGTTGGGTATCCAGACTCCGGTTATTACGTTGAGCGTTCAGGCTCCGGTCAGTTTCGTTGGGTATCCAGACTCCGGTTTTTACGTTGAGCGTTCAGGCTCCGGTCAGTTTTGATGGGTATCCAAACTCCGGTTATTACGTTGAGCGTTCAGGCTCCGGTCAGTTTCGTTGGGTATCTAGACTCCGGTTATTACGTTGAGTGTTCAGGCTCCGGTCAGTTTCGTTTGGTATCCAGACTCCGATTATTACGTTGAGCATTCAGGCTCCGGTCAGTTTCGTTTGGTATCCAGACTACGGTTATTACGTTGAGCGTTCAGGCTCCAGGCAGTTTCGTTGGGTATCCAGACTCCGGTTATTACGTTGATCGTTCAGGCTCTGGTCAATTTCGTTACGTATCCAGACTCTGGTTATTACGTTAGGCGTTAAGGTTCCGGTCAGTTTCGTTGGGTAACTAGACTCCGGTTATTACGTTAAGCGTTCAGGCTCCGGTCAGTTTCGTTGGGTATCAAGACTCCGGTTATTACGTTGAGCGTTCAGGATCCGGTCATTTTCGTTGAGCATCCAGACTCTAGTTATTACATTGAGCGTTTCGGCTCCAGTCAGTTTCGTTGAGTATCCAGACTCCGGTTATTACATTGAGCGTTCAGGCTCCGTTCAGTTTTGTTGGGTATCCAGACGCCGGTTATTACGTTGAGCGTTCAGGCTCCGGCCAGTTTCGTTGGGTATCCAGACTCCGGTTATTACGTTGAGCGTTCAGGCTCCGGTCAGTTTCGTTGGGTATCCAGACTCCGTTATTACGTTGAGCGTTCAGGCTCCGGTCAGTTTCGTTGGGTATCCAGACTCCGATTATTACGTTGAGCATTCAATCTCCGGTCAGTTTCGTTTAGTATCCAGACTCTGGTTATTACGTTGAGCGTTCAGGCTCCGGTCAGTTTCGTTTGGTATCCAGACTCTGGTTATTACATTGAGCGTTCAGGCTCCGGTCAGTTTCGTTGGGTATCAGGACTCCGATTATTACGTTGAGCATTCAGGCTCCGGTCAGTTTCGTTTGGTATCCAGACTCCGGTTATTAAGTTGATCGTTCAGGCTCCGGTCAATTTCGTTAAGTATCCAGACTCTGGTTATTACGTTAGGCGTTCAGGCTCCGGTCAGTTTAGTTGGGTATGAAGACTCCGGTTATTACGTTGAGCGTTCAGGCTCCGGTCATTTTCGTTGAGCATCCAGACTCCAGTTATTACGTTGGGCGTTCCGGCTCCAGTCAGTTTCGTTGAGTGTCCAGACTCCGGTTATTACGCTGAGCATTCAGGCTCCGTTCAGTTTTGTTGGGTATCCAGACTCCGGTTATTACGTTGAGCGTTCAGGCTCCGGTCAGTTTTGTTGGGTATCCAGACTCTGGTTATTACGTTGAGCGTTCAGGGTCCGGCCAGTTTCGTTGGGTATCCACTCCGGACATTTTCGTTGGGTATCCAGACTCCGGTTATTACGTTGAGCGTTCAGGCTCTGGTCAGTTTCGTTGGGTATCCAGACTTCGGTTATTACGTTGAGCGTTCAGGGTCCGGTCAATTTCGTTGGGTATCCAGACTCCGGTTATTACGTTGAGCGTTCAGGCTCCGGTCAGTTTCGTTTGGTATCCAGACTCCGGTTATTACGTTGAGCGTTCAGGCTCCAGTCAGTTTCGTTGGGTATCCATACTTCGGTTATTACGTTGAGCGTTCAGGCTCCGGTCAGTTTCGTTGGGTATCCAGATTCCAGTTTTTACATTGAGCGTTCAAGCTCCGGTCAGTTTTGTTGGGTATCCAGACTCCGGATATTACGTTGAGCGTTCAGGCTCCGTTAAGTTTGGTTGGGTATCCAGACTCCGGTTATTACGTTGAGCGTTCAGGCTCCGGTCATTTTCGTTGGGTATCTAGACTCCGGTTATTACGTTGAGCGTTCAGGCTCCGGTCAGTTTCGTTGGGTATCCAGACTCCGGTTTTTACGTTGAGCGTTCAGGCTCCAGTCAGTTTTGATGGGTATCCAGACTCCGGTTATTACGTTGAACGTTCAGGCTCCAGTCAGTTTCGTTGGGTATCTAGACTCCGGTTATTACGTTGAGCATTCAGGCTCCGGTCAGTTTTGTTGGGTATCCAGACTCCGATTATTACGTTGAGCATTCAGGCTCCGGTCAGTATCGATTGGTATCCAGACTACGGTTATTACGTTGAGCGTTCAGGCTCCAGGCAGTTTCGTTGGGTATCCAGACTACGGTTATTACGTTGATCGTTCAGGCTCTGGTCAATTTCTTTGCGTATCCAGACTCTGGTTATTACGTTAGGCGTTCAGGTTCCGGTCAGTTTCGTTGGGTAACTAGACTCCGGTTATTACGTTAAGCGTTCAAGCTCCGATCAGTTTCGTTGGGTATCAAGACTCCGGTTATTACGTTGAGCGTTCAGGCTCCGGTCATTTTCGTTGAGCATCCAGACTCTAGTTATTACATTGAGCGTTTCGGCTCCAGTCAGTTTCGTTGAGTATCCAGACTCCGGTTATTACATTGAGCGTTCAGGCTCCGTTCAGTTTTGTTGGGTATCCAGACTCCGGTTATTACGTTGAGCGTTCAGGCTCCGGTCAGTTTCGTTGGGTATCCAGACTCCGGTTATTACGTTGAGCGTTCAGGCTCCGGTCAGTTTCGTTGGGTATCCAGACTCCGTTATTACGTTGAGCATTTAGGCTCCGGTCAGTTTCGTTGGGTATCCAGACTCCGATTATTACGTTGAGCATTCAGGCTCCGGTCAGTTTCGTTTAGTATCCAGACTCTGGTTATTAAGTTGAGCGCTCAGGCTCCGGTCAGTTTCGTTGGGTATCCAGACTCCGGTTATTACGTTGAGTGTTCAGGCTCCGGTCAGTTTCGTTTGGTATCCAGACTCTGGTTATTACGTTGAGCGTTCAGGCTCCGGTCAGTTTCGTTGGGTATCCAGACTTCGGTTATTAAGTTGATCGTTCAAGCTCCGGTCAATTTCGTTAAGTATCCAGACTCTGGTTATTACGTTAGGCGTTCAGGCTCCGGTCAGTTTCGTTGGGTATCAAGACTCCGGTTATTACGTTGAGCGTTCAGGCTCCGGTAATTTTCGTTGAGCATCCAGACTCCAGTTATTACGTTGAGCATTCCGGCTCCAGTCAGTTTCGTTGAGTATCCAGACAACGGTTATTACGTTGAGCATTCAGGCTCCGTTCAATTTTGTTGGGTATCCAGACTCCGGTTATTACGTTGAGCGTTCAGGCTCCGGTCAGTTTCGTTGGGTATCCCGACTCCGGTTATTACGTTGAGCGTTCAGGGTCCGGCCAGTTTCGTTGGGTATCCACTCCGGACATTTTCGTTGGGTATCTAGACTCCGGTTATTACGTTGAGCGTTCAGGCTCTGGTCAGTTTCGTTGGGTATCCAGACTTCGGTTATTACGTTGAGCGTTCAGGGTCCGGTCAGTTTCGTTGGGTATCCAGACTCCGGTTATTACGTTGAGCGTTCAGGCTCCGGTCAGTTTTGTTGGGTATCCAGACTCCGGTTATTACGTTGAGCGTTCAGGCTCCGGTCAGTTTCGTTGGGTATCCAGACTCCGGTTATTACGTTGAGCGTTCAGGCTCCGGTCAGTTTCGTTGGGTATCCAGACTCCGATTATTACATTGAGCGTTCAGGCTCCGGTCAATTTCGTTGGGTATCCAGACTCCGGTTATTACGTTGAGCGTTCAGGCTCCGGTCAGTTTTGTTGGGTATCCAGACTCCGGTTATTACGTTGAGCGTTCAGGCTGCGGTCAGTTTCGTTGGGTATCCAGACTCCGGTTATTACGTTGAGCGTTCAGGCTCCGGTCAGTTTCGTTGGGTATCCCGACTCCGGTTATTACGTTGAGCGTTCAGGGTCCGGCCAGTTTCGTTGGGTATCCACTCCGGACATTTTCGTTGGGTATCCAGACTCCGGTTATTACGTTGAGCGTTCAGGCTCTGGTCAGTTTCGTTGTGTATCCAGACTTCGGTTATTACGTTGAGCGTTCAGGGTCCGGTCAGTTTCGTTGGGTATCCAGACTCCGGTTATTACGTTGTGCGTTCAGGCTCCGGTCAGTTTTGTTGGGTATCCAGACTCCGGTTATTACGTTGAGCGTTCAGGCTCCGGTCAGTTTCGTTGGGTATCCAGACTCCGGTTATTACGTTGAGCGTTCAGGCTCCGGTCAGTTTCGTTGGGTATCCAGACTCCGATTATTACATTGAGCGTTCAGGCTCCGGTCAATTTCGTTGGGTATCCAGACTCCGGTTATTACGTTGAGCGTTCAGGCTCCGGTCAGTTTTGTTGGGTATCCAGACTCCGGTTATTACGTTGAGCGTTCAGGCTGCGGTCAGTTTCGTTGGGTATCCAGACTCCGGTTATTACGTTGAGCGTTCAGGCTCCGGTCAGTTTCGTTGGGTATCCAGACTCCGATTATTACGTTGAGCATTCAGGCTCCAGTCAGTTTCGTTGTGTATCTAGACTCTGGTTATTACGTTGAGCGTTCAGGCTCCGGTCAGTTTCGTTGGGTATCCAGACTCCGGTTATTACGTTGAGCGTTCAAGCTTCGGCCAATTTCGTTAAGTATCCAGACTCTGGTTATTACGTTAGGCGTTCAGGCTCCGGTCAGTTTCGTTGGGTATCAAGACTCCGATTATTACGTTGAGCGTTCAGGCTCCGGTCATTTTCGTTGAGCATCCAGACTGCAGTTATTACGTTGAACGTTCCGGCTCCAGTCAGTTTCGTTGGGTATCCAGACTCCGGTTATTACGTTGAGCGTTCAGGCTCCGGTCAGTTTCGTTGGGTATCCAGACTCCGTTATTACGTTGAGCATTTAGGCTCCGGTCAGTTTCGTTGGGTATCCAGACTCCGATTATTACGTTGAGCATTCAGGCTCCGGTCAGTTTCGTTTAGTATCCAGACTCTGGTTATTAAGTTGAGCGCTCAGGCTCCGGTCAGTTTCGTTGGGTATCCAGACTCCGGTTATTACGTTGAGTGTTCAGGCTCCGGTCAGTTTCGTTTGGTATCCAGACTCTGGTTATTACGTTGAGCGTTCAGGCTCCGGTCAGTTTCGTTGGGTATCCAGACTTCGGTTATTAAGTTGATCGTTCAAGCTCCGGTCAATTTCGTTAAGTATCCAGACTCTGGTTATTACGTTAGGCGTTCAGGCTCCGGTCAGTTTCGTTGGGTATCAAGACTCCGGTTATTACGTTGAGCGTTCAGGCTCCGGTAATTTTCGTTGAGCATCCAGACTCCAGTTATTACGTTGAGCATTCCGGCTCCAGTCAGTTTCGTTGAGTATCCAGACAACGGTTATTACGTTGAGCATTCAGGCTCCGTTCAATTTTGTTGGGTATCCAGACTCCGGTTATTACGTTGAGCGTTCAGGCTCCGGTCAGTTTCGTTGGGTATCCCGACTCCGGTTATTACGTTGAGCGTTCAGGGTCCGGCCAGTTTCGTTGGGTATCCACTCCGGACATTTTCGTTGGGTATCTAGACTCCGGTTATTACGTTGAGCGTTCAGGCTCTGGTCAGTTTCGTTGGGTATCCAGACTTCGGTTATTACGTTGAGCGTTCAGGGTCCGGTCAGTTTCGTTGGGTATCCAGACTCCGGTTATTACGTTGAGCGTTCAGGCTCCGGTCAGTTTTGTTGGGTATCCAGACTCCGGTTATTACGTTGAGCGTTCAGGCTCCGGTCAGTTTCGTTGGGTATCCAGACTCCGGTTATTACGTTGAGCGTTCAGGCTCCGGTCAGTTTCGTTGGGTATCCAGACTCCGATTATTACATTGAGCGTTCAGGCTCCGGTCAATTTCGTTGGGTATCCAGACTCCGGTTATTACGTTGAGCGTTCAGGCTCCGGTCAGTTTTGTTGGGTATCCAGACTCCGGTTATTACGTTGAGCGTTCAGGCTGCGGTCAGTTTCGTTGGGTATCCAGACTCCGGTTATTACGTTGAGCGTTCAGGCTCCGGTCAGTTTCGTTGGGTATCCCGACTCCGGTTATTACGTTGAGCGTTCAGGGTCCGGCCAGTTTCGTTGGGTATCCACTCCGGACATTTTCGTTGGGTATCCAGACTCCGGTTATTACGTTGAGCGTTCAGGCTCTGGTCAGTTTCGTTGTGTATCCAGACTTCGGTTATTACGTTGAGCGTTCAGGGTCCGGTCAGTTTCGTTGGGTATCCAGACTCCGGTTATTACGTTGTGCGTTCAGGCTCCGGTCAGTTTTGTTGGGTATCCAGACTCCGGTTATTACGTTGAGCGTTCAGGCTCCGGTCAGTTTCGTTGGGTATCCAGACTCCGGTTATTACGTTGAGCGTTCAGGCTCCGGTCAGTTTCGTTGGGTATCCAGACTCCGATTATTACATTGAGCGTTCAGGCTCCGGTCAATTTCGTTGGGTATCCAGACTCCGGTTATTACGTTGAGCGTTCAGGCTCCGGTCAGTTTTGTTGGGTATCCAGACTCCGGTTATTACGTTGAGCGTTCAGGCTGCGGTCAGTTTCGTTGGGTATCCAGACTCCGGTTATTACGTTGAGCGTTCAGGCTCCGGTCAGTTTCGTTGGGTATCCAGACTCCGATTATTACGTTGAGCATTCAGGCTCCAGTCAGTTTCGTTGTGTATCTAGACTCTGGTTATTACGTTGAGCGTTCAGGCTCCGGTCAGTTTCGTTGGGTATCCAGACTCCGGTTATTACGTTGAGCGTTCAAGCTTCGGCCAATTTCGTTAAGTATCCAGACTCTGGTTATTACGTTAGGCGTTCAGGCTCCGGTCAGTTTCGTTGGGTATCAAGACTCCGATTATTACGTTGAGCGTTCAGGCTCCGGTCATTTTCGTTGAGCATCCAGACTGCAGTTATTACGTTGAACGTTCCGGCTCCAGTCAGTTTCGTTGAGTATCCAGACTCCGGTTATTACGTTGAGCATTCAGGCTCCGTTCAGTTTTGTTGGGTATCCAGACTCTGGTTATTACGTTGAGCGTTCAGGCTCCGGTCAGTTTCGTTGGGTATCCAGACTTCGGTTATTACGTTGAGCGTTCAGGCTCCGGTCAGTTTCGTAGGGTATCCAGACTCCGATTATTACGTTGAGCGTTCAGGCTCCGGTCAGTTTCGTTGGGTATCCAGACTCCGGTTATTACGTTGAGCGTTCAGGCTCCGGTCAGTTTCGTTGGGTATCCAGACTCCGATTATTACATTGAGCGTTCAGGCTCCGGTCAATTTCGTTGGGTATCCAGACTCCGGTTATTACGTTGAGCGTTCAGGCTCCGGTCAGTTTTGTTGGGTATCCAGACTCCGGTTATTACGTTGAGCGTTCAGGCTGCGGTCAGTTTCGTTGGGTATCCAGACTCCGGTTATTACGTTGAGCGTTCAGGCTCCGGTCAGTTTCGTTGGGTATCCCGACTCCGGTTATTACGTTGAGCGTTCAGGGTCCGGCCAGTTTCGTTGGGTATCCACTCCGGACATTTTCGTTGGGTATCCAGACTCCGGTTATTACGTTGAGCGTTCAGGCTCTGGTCAGTTTCGTTGTGTATCCAGACTTCGGTTATTACGTTGAGCGTTCAGGGTCCGGTCAGTTTCGTTGGGTATCCAGACTCCGGTTATTACGTTGTGCGTTCAGGCTTCCGTCAGTTTTGTTGGGTATCCAGACTCCGGTTATTACGTTGAGCGTTCAGGCTCCGGTCAGTTTCGTTGGGTATCCAGACTCCGGTTATTACGTTGAGCGTTCAGGCTCCGGTCAGTTTCGTTGGGTATCCAGACTCCGATTATTACATTGAGCGTTCAGGCTCCGGTCAATTTCGTTGGGTATCCAGACTCCGGTTATTACGTTGAGCGTTCAGGCTCCGGTCAGTTTTGTTGGGTATCCAGACTCCGGTTATTACGTTGAGCGTTCAGGCTGCGGTCAGTTTCGTTGGGTATCCAGACTCCGGTTATTACGTTGAGCGTTCAGGCTCCGGTCAGTTTCGTTGGGTATCCAGACTCCGATTATTACGTTGAGCATTCAGGCTCCAGTCAGTTTCGTTGTGTATCTAGACTCTGGTTATTACGTTGAGCGTTCAGGCTCCGGTCAGTTTCGTTGGGTATCCAGACTCCGGTTATTACGTTGAGCGTTCAAGCTTCGGCCAATTTCGTTAAGTATCCAGACTCTGGTTATTACGTTAGGCGTTCAGGCTCCGGTCAGTTTCGTTGGGTATCAAGACTCCGATTATTACGTTGAGCGTTCAGGCTCCGGTCATTTTCGTTGAGCATCCAGACTGCAGTTATTACGTTGAACGTTCCGGCTCCAGTCAGTTTCGTTGAGTATCCAGACTCCGGTTATTACGTTGAGCATTCAGGCTCCGTTCAGTTTTGTTGGGTATCCAGACTCTGGTTATTACGTTGAGCGTTCAGGCTCCGGTCAGTTTCGTTGGGTATCCAGACTCCGGTTATTACGTTGAGCGTTCAGGCTCCGGTCAGTTTTGTTGGGTATCCAGACTCCGGTTTTTACGTTGAGCGTTCAGGCTCCGGTCAGTTTTGCTGGGTACCCAGACTCCGGTTATTACGTTGAGCGTTCAGGCTCCGGTCAGTTTCGTTGGGTATCCAGACTCCGGTTATTACGTTGAGTGTTCACGCTCCAGTCAGTTTCGTTTGGTATCCATACTCCAGTTATTACGTTGAGCGTTCAGGCTCCGGTCAGTTTCGTTGGGTATCCAGACTCCGGTTATTACGTTGAGCGTTCAGGGTCTGGCCAGTTTCGTTGGGTATCCACTTCGGACATTTTCGTTGGATATCCAGACTCCGGTTATTACGTTGAGCGTTCAGGCTCCATTCAGTTTCGTTGGGTATCCAGACTTCGGTTATTACGTTGAGCGTTCAGGGTCCGGTCAGTTTCGTTGGGTATCTAGACTCCGGTTATTACGTTGAGCGTTCAGGCTCCCGACAGTTTCGTTTAGTATCCAGACTCCGGTTATTACGTTGAGCGTTCAGGCTCCAGTCAGTTTCGTTGGGTATCCAGACTTCGGTTATTACGTTGAGCGTTCAGGATCCGGTCAGTTTCGTTGGGTATCCAGACTCCAGTTTTTACGTTGAGCGTTCAGGCTCCGGTCAGTTTTGTTGGGTATCCATACTCCGGTTATTACGTTGAGCGTTCAGGCTCCGTTCAGTTTTGCTGGGTATCCAGACTCCGGTTATTACGTTGAGCGTTCAGGCTCCGGTCAGTTTCATTGGGTATCCAGACTCCGGTTATTACGTTGAGCGTTCAGGCTCCGGTCAGTTTTGATGGGTATCCAAACTCCGGTTATTACGTTGAGCGTTCAGGCTCCGGTCAGTTTCGTTGGGTATCTAGACTCCGGTTATTACATTGAGTGTTCAGGCTCCGGTCAGTTTCGTTTGGTATCCAGACTCCGATTATTACGTTGAGCATTCAGGCTCCGGTCAGTTTCGTTTGGTATCCAGACTACGGTTATTACGTTGAGCGTTCAGGCTCCAGGCAGTTTCGTTGGGTATCCAGACTCCGGTTAATACGTTGATCGTTCAGGCTCTGGTCAATTTCGTTGCGTATCCAGACTCTAGTTATTACGTTAGGCGTTCAGGTTCCGGTCAGTTTCGTTGGGTATCCAGACTCCGGTTATTACGTTGAGCGTTCAGGCTCCGGTCAGTTTTGTTGGGTATCCAGACTCTGGTTATTACGTTGAGCGTTCAGGATCCGGTCAGTTTCGTTGGGTATCCAGACTCCGGTTATTACGTTGAGCGTTCAGGCTCCGGTCAGTTTCGTTGGGTATCCAGACTCCGATTATTACGTTGAGCATTCAGGCCCCGGTCAGTTTCGTTTGGTATCCAGACGCCGGTTATTACGTTGAGCGTTCAGGCTCCGGCCAGTTTCGTTGGGTATCCAGACTCCGGTTATTACGTTGAGCGTTCAGGCTCCGGTCAGTTTTGTTGGGTATCCAGACTCCGGTTATTACGTTGAGCGTTCAGGCTGCGGTCAGTTTCGTTGGGTATCCATTCTCCGGTTATTACGTTGAGCGTTCAGGCTCCGGTCAGTTTCGTCGGGTATCCAGACTCCGATTATTACGTTGAGCATTCAGGCTCCAGTCAGTTTCGTTGTGTATCCAGACTCTGGTTATTACGTTGAGCGTTCAGGCTCCGGTCAGTTTCGTTGGGTATCTAGACTACGGTTATTACGTTGAGCGTTCAAGCTCCGGCCAATTTCGTTAAGTATCCAGACTCTGGTTATTACGTTAGGCGTTCAGGCTCCGGTCAGTTTCGTTGGGTATCAAGACTCCGATTATTACGTTGAGCGTTCAGGCTCCGGTCATTTTCGTTGAGCATCCAGACTGCAGTTATTACGTTGAGCGTTTAGTCTTCGGTCAGTTTCGTTGAGTATCCAGACTCCGGTTATTACGTTGAGCATTCAGGCTCCGTTCAGTTTTGTTGGGTATCCAGACTCTGGTTATTACGTTGAGCGTTCAGGCTCCGGTCAGTTTCGTTGGGTATCCAGACTCCGGTTATTACGTTGAGCGTTCAGGCTCCGGTCAGTTTTGTTGGGTATCCAGACTCCGATTATTACGTTGAGCATTCAGGCCCCGGTCAGTTTCGTTTGGTATCCAGACGCCGGTTATTACGTTGAGCGTTCAGGCTCCGGCCAGTTTCGTTGGGTATCCAGACTCCGGTTATTACGTTGAGCGTTCAGGCTCCGGTCAGTTTTGTTGGGTATCCAGACTCCGGTTATTACGTTGAGCGTTCAGGCTGCGGTCAGTTTCGTTGGGTATCCATTCTCCGGTTATTACGTTGAGCGTTCAGGCTCCGGTCAGTTTCGTCGGGTATCCAGACTCCGATTATTACGTTGAGCATTCAGGCTCCAGTCAGTTTCGTTGTGTATCCAGACTCTGGTTATTACGTTGAGCGTTCAGGCTCCGGTCAGTTTCGTTGGGTATCCAGACTACGGTTATTACGTTGAGCGTTCAAGCTCCGGCCAATTTCGTTAAGTATCCAGACTCTGGTTATTACGTTAGGCGTTCAGGCTCCGGTCAGTTTCGTTGGGTATCAAGACTCCGATTATTACGTTGAGCGTTCAGGCTCCGGTCATTTTCGTTGAGCATCCAGACTGCAGTTATTACGTTGAGCGTTTAGTCTTCGGTCAGTTTCGTTGAGTATCCAGACTCCGGTTATTACGTTGAGCATTCAGGCTCCGTTCAGTTTTGTTGGGTATCCAGACTCTGGTTATTACGTTGAGCGTTCAGGCTCCGGTCAGTTTCGTTGGGTATCCAGACTCCGGTTATTACGTTGAGCGTTCAGGCTCCGGTCAGTTTTGTTGGGTATCCAGACTCCGGTTTTTACGTTGAGCGTTCAGGCTCCGGTCAGTTTTGCTGGGTATCCAGACTCCGGTTATTACGTTGAGCGTTCAGGCTCCGGTCATTTTCGTTGAGCATCCAGACTCCGGTTATTACGTTGGGCGTTTCGGCTCCGGTCAGTTTTGTTGGGTATCCAGACTCCGGTTATTACGTTGAGCATTCAGGCTCCGTTCAGTTTTGTTGGGTATCCAGACTCCGGTTATTACGTTGAGCGTTCAGGCTCCGGTCAGTTTCGTTGGGTATCCAGACTCCGGTTATTACGTTGAGCGTTCAGGGTCCGGCCAGTTTCGTTGGGTATCCACTTCGGACATTTTTGTTGGGTATCCAGACTCCGGTTATTACGTTGAGCGTTCAGGCTCCATTTAGTTTCGTTGGGTATCCAGACTTCGGTTATTACGTTGAGCGTTCATTGTCCGGTTAGTTTCGTTGGGTATCTAGACTCCGGTTATTACGTTGAGCGTTCAGGCTCCGGTCAGTTTCGTTTAGTATCCAGACTCCGGTTATTACGTTGAGCGTTCAGGCTCCAGTCAGTTTCGTTGGGTATCCAGACTTCGGTTATTACGTTGAGCGTTTAGGATCCGGTCAGTTTCGTTGGGTATCCAGACTCCAGTTTTTACGTTGAGCGTTCAGGCTCCGGTCAGTTTTGTTGGGTATCCATACTCCGGTTATTACGTTGAGCGTTCAGGCTCCGTTCAGTTTTGTTGGGTATCCAGACTCCGGTTATTACGTTGAGCGTTCAGGCTCCGGTCAGTTTCATTGGGTATCCAGACTCCGGTTATTACGTTGAGCGTTCACGCTCCGGTCAGTTTTGATGGGTATCCAAACTCCGGTTATTACGTTGAGCGTTCAGGCTCCGGTCAGTTTCGTTGGGTATCTAGACTCCGGTTATTACGTTGAGTGTTCAGGCTCCGGTCAGTTTCGTTTGGTATCCAGACTCCGATTATTACGTTGAGCCTTCAGGCTCCGGTCAGTTTCGTTTGGTATCCAGACTACGGTTATTACGTTGAGCGTTCAGGCTCCAGGCAGTTTCGTTGGGTATCCAGACTCTGGTTATTACGTTGATCGTTCAGGCTCTGGTCAATTTCGTTGCGTATCCAGACTCTGGTTATTACGTTAGGCGTTCAGGTTCCGGTCAGTTTCGTTGGGTAACTAGACTCCGGTTATTACGTTAAGTGTTCAGGCTCCGGTCAGTTTCGTTGGGTATCAAGACTCCGGTTATTACGTTGAGCGTTCAGGATCCGGTCATTTTCGTTGAGCATCCAGACTCTAGTTATTACATTGAGCGTTTCGGCTCCAGTCAGTTTCGTTGAGTATCCAGACTCCGGTTATTACATTGAGCGTTCAGGCTCCGTTCAGTTTTGTTGGGTATCCAGACGCCGGTTATTACGTTGAGCGTTCAGGCTCCGGCCAGTTTCGTTGGGTATCCAGACTCCGGTTATTACGTTGAGCGTTCAGGCTCCGGTCAGTTTCGTTGGGTATCCAGACTCCGTTATTACGTTGAGCGTTCAGGCTCCGGTCAGTTTCGTTGGGTATCCAGACTCCGATTATTACGTTGAGCATTCAATCTCCGGTCAGTTTCGTTTAGTATCCAGACTCTGGTTATTACGTTGAGCGTTCAGTCTCCGGTCAGTTTCGTTTGGTATCCAGACTCCGGTTATTACGTTGAGCGTTCAGGCTCCGGTCAGTTTCGTTGGGTATCAGGACTCCGATTATTACGTTGAGCATTCAGGCTCCGGTCAGTTTCGTTTGGTATCCAGACTCCGGTTATTAAGTTGATCGTTCAGGCTCCGGTCAATTTCGTTAAGTATCCAGACTCTGGTTATTACGTTAGGCGTTCAGGCTCCGGTCAGTTTAGTTGGGTATGAAGACTCCGGTTATTACGTTGAGCGTTCAGGCTCCGGTCATTTTCGTTGAGCATCCAGACTCCAGTTATTACGTTGGGCGTTCCGGCTCCAGTCAGTTTCGTTGAGTGTCCAGACTCCGGTTATTACGCTGAGCATTCAGGCTCCATTCAGTTTTGTTGGGTATCCAGACTCCGGTTATTACGTTGAGCGTTCAGGCTCCGGTTAGTTTCGTTGGGTATCCAGACTCCGGTTATTACGTTGAGCGTTCAGGGTCCGGCCAGTTTCGTTGGGTATCCACTTCGGACATTTTCGTTGGGTATCCAGACTCCGGTTATTACGTTGAGCGTTCAGGCTCCATTCAGTTTCGTTGGGTATCCAGACTTCGGTTATTACGTTGAGCGTTCAGGGTCCGGTCAGTTTCGTTGGGTATCTAGACTCCGGTTATTACGTTGAGCGTTCAGGCTCCGGTCAGTTTCATTTAGTATCCAGACTCCGGTTATTACGTTGAGCGTTCAGGCTCCAGTCAGTTTCGTTGGGTATCCAGACTTCGGTTATTACGTTGAGCGTTCAGGATCCGGTCAGTTTCGTTGGGTATCCAGACTCCAGTTTTTACGTTGAGCGTTCAGGCTCCGGTCAGTTTTGTTGGGTATCCATACTCCGGTTATTACGTTGAGCGTTCAGGCTCCGTTCAGTTTCGTTGGGTATCCAGACTCTGGTTATTACGTTGAGCGTTCAGGCTCCGGTCAGTTTCGTTGGGTATCCGGACTCCGGTTTTTACGTTGAGCGTTCAGGCTCCGGTCAGTTTTGATGGGTATCCAAACTCCGGTTATTACGTTGAGCATTCAGGCTCCGGTCAGTTTTGTTGGGTATCTAGACTCCGGTTATTACGTTGAGTGTTCAGGCTCCGGTCAGTTTCGTTTGGTATCCAGACTCCGATTATTACGTTGAGCATTCAGGCTCCGGTCAGTTTCGTTTGGTATCCAGACTACGGTTATTACGTTGAGCGTTCAGGCTCCAGGCAGTTTCGTTGGGTATCCAGACTCCGGTTATTACGTTGATCGTTCAGGCTCTGGTCAATTTCGTTGCGTATCCAGACTCTGGTTATTACGTTAGGCGTTCAGGTTCCGGTCAAATTCGTTGGGTAACCAGACTCCGGTTATTACGTTAAGCGTTCAGGCTCCGGTCAGTTTCGTTGGGTATCAAGACTCCGGTTATTACGTTGAGCGTTCAGGATCCGGTCATTTTCGTTGAGCATCCAGACTCTAGTTATTACATTGAGCGTTTCGGCTCAAGTCAGTTTCGTTGAGTATCCAGACTCCGGTTATTACATTGAGCGTTCAGGCTCCGTTCAGTTTTGTTGGGTATCCAGACGCCGGTTATTACGTTGAGCGTTCAGGCTCCGGCCAGTTTCGTTGGGTATCCAGACTCCGGTTATTACGTTGAGCGTTCAGGCTCCGGTCAGTTTCGTTGGGTATCCAGACTCCGGTTATAACGTTGCATTCAGGCTCCGGTCAGTTTTGTTGGGTATCCAGACTCCGGTTATAACGTTGCATTCAGGCTCCGGTCAGTTTCGTTGGGTATCCAGACTCCGTTATTACGTTGAGCGTTCAGGCTCCGGTCAGTTTCGTTGGGTATCCAGACTCCGATTATTACGTTGAGCATTCAGGCTCCGGTCAGTTTCGTTTAGTATCCAGACTCTGGTTATTACGTTGAGCGCTCAGGCTCCGGTCAGTTTCGTTGGGTATCCAGACTCCGGTTATTACGTTGAGCGTTCAGGCTCCGGTCAACTTCGTTTGGTATCCAGACTCTGGTTATTACGTTGAGCGTTCAGGCTCCGGTCAGTTTCGTTGGGTATCCAGACTTCGGTTATTAAGTTGATCGTTCAAGCTCCGGTCAATTTCGTTAAGTATCCAGACTCTGGTTATTACGTTAGGCGTTCAGGCTCCGGTCAGTTTCGTTGGGTATCAAGACTCCGGTTATTACGTTGAGCGTTCAGGCTCCGGTCATTTTCATTGAGCATCCAGACTCCAGTTATTACGTTGGGCGTTCCGGCTCCAGTCAGTTTCGTTGAGTATCCAGACAACGGTTATTACGTTGAGCATTCAGGCTCCGTTCAATTTTGTTGGGTATCCAGACTCCGGTTATTACGTTGAGCGTTCAGGCTCCGGTCAGTTTCGTTGGGTATCCAGACTCCGGTTATTACGTTGAGCGTTCAGGGTCCGGCCAGTTTCGTTGGGTATCCACTCCGGACATTTTCGTTGGGTATCCAGACTCCGGTTATTACGTTGAGCGTTCAGGCTCTGGTCAGTTTCGTTGGGTATCCAGACTTCGGTTATTACGTTGAGCGTTCAGGGTCCGGTCAGTTTCGTTGGGTATCCAGACTCCGGTTATTACGTTGAGCGTTCAGGCTCCGGTCAGTTTCATTTGGTATCCAGACTCCGGTTATTACGTTGAGCGTTCAGGCTCCAGTCAGTTTCGTTGGGTATCCAGACTTCGGTGATTACGTTGAGCGTTCAGGCTCCGGTCAGTTTCGTTGGGTATCCAGATTCCAGTTTTTACATTGAGCGTTCAAGCTCCGGTCAGTTTTGTTGGGTATCCAGACTCCGGTTATTACGTTGAGCTTTCAGGCTCCGTTCAGTTTTGTTGGGTATCCAGACTCCGGTTATTACGTTGAGCGTTCAGGCTCCGGTCATTTTTGTTGGGTATCCAGACTCCGGTTATTACGTTGAGCGTTCAGGCTCCGGTCAGTTTCGTTGGGTATCCAGACTCCGGTTTTTACGTTGAGCGTTCAGGCTCCAGTCAGTTTTGATGGGTATCCAGACTCCGGTTATTATGTTGAGCATTCAGGCTCCAGTCAGTTTCGTTGGGTATCTAGACTCCGGTTATTACGTTGAGCATTCAGGCTCCGGTCAGTTTTGTTGGGTATCCAGACTACGATTATTAGGTTGAGCATTCAGGCTCCGGTCAGTATCGTTTGGTATCCAGACTACGGTTATTACGTTGAGCGTTCAGGCTCCAGGCAGTTTCGTTGGGTATCCAGACTACGGTTATTACGTTGATCGTTCAGGCTCTGGTCAATTTCGTTGCGTATCCAGACTCTGGTTATTACGTTAGGCGTTCAGGTTCCGGTCAGTTTCGTTGGGTAACTAGACTCCGGTTATTACGTTAAGCGTTCAAGCTCCGATCAGTTTCGTTGGGTATCAAGACTCCGGTTATTACGTTGAGCGTTCAGGCTCCGGTCATTTTCGTTGAGCATCCAGACTCTAGTTATTACATTGAGCGTTTCGGCTCCAGTCAGTTTCGTTGAGTATCCAGACTCCGGTTATTACATTGAGCGTTCAGGCTCCGTTCAGTTTTGTTGGGTATCCAGACTCCGGTTATTATGTTGAGCGTTCAGGCTCCGGTCAGTTTCGTTGGGTATCCAGACTCCGGTTATTACGTTGAGCGTTCAGGCTCCGGTCAGTTTCGTTGGGTATCCAAACTCCGTTATTACGTTGAGCGTTTAGGCTCCGGTCAGTTTCGTTGGGTATCCAGACTCCGATTATTACGTTGAGCATTCAGGCTCCGGTCAGTTTCGTTTAGTATCCAGACTCTGGTTATTACGTTGAGCGCTCAGGCTCCGGTCAGTTTCGTTGGGTATCCAGACTCCGGTTATTACGTTGAGCGTTCAGGCTCTGGTCAGTTTCGTTTGGTATCCAGACTCTGGTTATTACGTTGAGCGTTCAGGCTCCGGTCAGTTTCGTTGGGTATCCAGACTTCGGTTATTAAGTTGATCGTTCAAGCTCCGGTCAATTTCGTTAAGTATCCAGACTCTGGTTATTATGTTTGGCGTTCAGGCTCCGGTCAGTTTCGTTGGGTATCAAGACTCCGGTTATTACGTTGAGCGTTCAGGCTCCGGTAATTTTCGTTGAGCATCCAGACTCCAGTTATTACGTTGAGCGTTCCGGCTCCAGTCAGTTTCGTTGAGTATCCAGACAACGGTTATTACATTGAGCATTCAGGCTCCATTCAATTTTGTTGGGTATCCAGACTCCGGTTATTACGTTGAGCGTTCAGGCTCCGGTCAGTTTCGTTGGGTATCCAGACTCCGGTTATTACGTTGAGCGTTCAGGCTCCGGTCAGTTTCGTTTGGTATCCAGACTCCGGTTTTTACGTTGAGCGTTCAGGCTCCGATCAATTTTGCTGGGTATCCAGACTCCGGTTATTACGTTGAGCGTTCAGGCTCCGGTCAGTTTCATTGGGTATCCAGACTTCGGTTATTACGTTGAGCGTTCAGGGTCCGGTCAGTTTCGTTGGGTATCCAGACTCCGGTTATTACGTTGAGCGTTCAGGCTCCAGGCAGTTTCGTTGGGTATCCAGACTCCGGTTATTACGTTGATCGTTCAGGCTCTGGTCAATTTCGTTGCGTATCCAGACTCTTGTTATTACGTTAGGCATTCAGGTTTTGGTCAGTTTCGTTGGGTAACTAGACTCCGGTTATTACGTTAAGCGTTCAGGCTCCGGTCAGTTTCGTTGGGTATCAAGAGTCCGGTTATTACGTTGAGCGTTCAGGCTCCGGACATTTTGGTTGAGCATTTCGGATCCAGTCAGTTTCATTGAGTATCCAGACACCGGTTATTACATTGAGCGTTCAGGCTCCGTTCAGTTTTGTTGGGTATCCAGACTCCGGTTATTACGTTGAGCGTTCAGGCTCCGGCCAGTTTCGTTCGGTATCCAGACTCCGGTTATTACGTTGAGCGTTCAGGCTCCGGTCAGTTTCGTTGGGTATCCAGACTCTGTTATTACGTTGAGCGTTCAGGCTCCGGTCAGTTTCGTTGGGTATCCAGACTCCGATTATTACGTTGAGCATTCAGGCTCCGGTCAGTTTAGTTTAGTATCCAGACTCTGGTTATTACGTTGAGCGTTCAGGCTCCGGTCAGTTTCGTTTGGTATCCAGACTCCGGTTATTACGTTGAGCGTTCAGGCTCCGGTCAGTTTCGTTGGGTATCAGGACTCCGATTATTATGTTGAGCATTCAGGCTCCGGTCAGTTTCGTTTGGTATCAAGACTCTGGTTATTACGTTGAGCGTTCAGGCTCCGGTCAGTTTTGTTGGGTATCCAGACTCCGGTTATTAATTTGATCGTTGAGGCTCCGGTCAATTTCGTTAAGTATCCAGACTCTGGTTATTACGTTAGGCGTTCAGGCTCCGGTCAGTTTAGTTGGGTATGAAGACTCCGGTTATTACGTTGAGCGTTCAGGCTCCGGTCATTTTCGTTGAGCATCCAGACTCCAGTTATTACGTTGGGTGTTCCGGCTCCAGTCAGTTTCATTGAGTATCTAGACTCCGGTTATTACGTTGAGCATTCAGGCTCCGTTCAGTTTTGTTGGGTATCCAGACTCCGGTTATTACGTTGAGCGTTCAGGCTCCGGTCAGTTTCGTTGGGTATCCAGACTCCGGTTATTACGTTGAGCGTTCAGGGTCCGGTCAGTTTCGTTGGGTATCCACTCCGGACATTTTCGTTGGGTATCCAGACTCCGGTTATTACGTTGAGCGTTCAGGCTCTGGTGAGTTTCGTTGGGTATCCAGACTTCGGTTATTACGTTGAGCGTTCAGGGTCCGGTCAGTTTCGTTGGGTATCCAGACTCCGGTTATTACGTTGAGCGTTCAGGCTCTGGTCAGTTTCGTTTGGTATCTAGACTCCGGTTATTACGTTGAGCGTTCAGGCTCCAGTCAGTTTCGTTGGGTATCCAGACTTCGGTTATTACGTTGAGCGTTCAGGCTCCGGTCAGTTTCGTTGGGTATCCAGACTCCAGTTTTTACATTGAGCGTTCAGGCTCCGGTCAGTTTTGTTGGGTATCCAGACTCCGGTTATTACGTTGAGCGTTCAGGCTCCGTTCAGTTTTGTTGGGTATCCAGACTCCGGTTATTACATTGAGCGTTCAGGCTCCGGTCATTTTCGTTTGGTATCCAGACTCCGGTTATTACGTTAAGCGTTCAGGCTCCGGTCAGTTTTGTTGGGTATCCAGACTCCGGTTTTTACGTTGAGCGTTCAGGCTCCGGTCAGTTTTGATGGGTATCTAGACTCCGGTTATTACGTTGAGCGTTCAGGCTCCGGTCAGTTTCGTTGGGTATCTAGACTCCGGTTATTACGTTGAGCATTCAGGCTCCGGTCAGTTTTGTTGGGTATCCAGACTCCGATTATTACGTTGAGCATTCAGGCTCCGGTCAGTTTTGTTTGGTATCCAGACTACGGTTATTACGTTGAGCGTTCAGGCTCCAGGCAGTTTCGTTGGGTATCCAGACTCCGGTAATTACGTTGATCGTTCAGGCTCTGGTCAATTTCGTTGAGTATCCACACAACGGTTATTACGTTGAGCATTCAGGCTCCGTTCAGTTTTATTGGGTATCCAGACTCCGGTTATTACGTTGAGCGTTCAGGCTCCGGTCAGTTTCGTTGGGTATCCAGACTCCGGTTATTACGTTGAGCGTTCAGGCTCCGGTCAGTTTCGTTTGGTATCCAGACTCCGGTTTTTACGTTGAGCGTTCAGGCTCCGGTCAGTTTTGCTGGGTATCCAGACTCTGGTTATTACGTTGAGCGTTCAGGCCCTGGTCAGTTTCGTTGGGTATCCAGACTTCGGTTATTACGTTGAGCATTCAGGGTCCGGTCAGTTTCGTTGGGTATCCAGACTCCGGTTATTACGTTGAGCGTTCAGGCTCCGGTCAGTTTCGTTTGGTATCCAGACTCCGGTTATTACGTTGAGCGTTCAGGCTCCAGTCAGTTTCGTTGGGTATCCAGACTTCGGTTATTACGTTGAGCGTTCAGGCTCCGGTCAGTTTCGTTGGGTATCCAGACTCCAGTTTTTACATTGAGCGTTCAGGCTCCGGTCAGTTTTGTTGGGTATCCAGACTCCGGTTATTACGTTGAGCGTTCAGGCTCCGTTCAGTTTTGTTGGGTATCCAGACTCCGGTTATTACGTTGAGCGTTCAGGCTTCTGTCATTTTCGTTGGGTATCCAGACTCCGGTTATTACGTTGAGCGTTCAGGCTCCGGTCAGTTTCGTTAGGTATCCAGACTCCGGTTTTTACGTTGAGCGTTCAGGCTCCGGTCAGTTTTGATGGGTATCCAGACTCCGGTTATTACGTTGAGCGTTCAGGCTCCGGTCAGTTTCATTGGGTATCTAGACTCCGGTTATTACGTTGAGCATTCAGGCTCCGGTCAGTTTCGTTGGGTATCCAGACTCCGATTATTACGTTGAGCATTCAGGCTCCGGTCAGTTTCGTTTGGTATCCAGACTACGGTTATTACGTTGAGCGTTCAGGCTCCAAGCAGTTTCGTTGGGTATCCAGACTCCGGTTATTACGTTGATCGTTCAGGCTCTGGTCAATTTCGTTGCGTATCCAGACTCTGGTTATTATGTTAGGCGTTCAGGTTCCGGTCAGTTTCGTTAGGTAACTAGACTCCGGTTATTACGTTAAGTGTTCTGGCTCCGGTCAGTTTCGTTGGGTATCAAGACTCCGGTTATTACGTTGAGCGTTCAGGCTCCGGTCATTTTCGTTGAGCATCCAGACTCTAGTTATTACATTGAGCGTTTCGGCTCCAGTCAGTTTCGTTGAATATCCAGACTCCGGTTATTACATTGAGCATTCAGGCTCCGTTCAGTTTTGTTGGGTATCCAGACACCGGTTATTACATTGAGCGTTCAGGCTCCGGTCAGTTTCGTTGGGTATCCAGACTCCGGTTATTACGTTGAGCGTTCAGGCTCCGGTCAGTTTCGTTGGGTATCCAGACTCCGTTATTACGTTGAGCGTTTAGGCTCCGGTCAGTTTCGTTGGGTATCCAGACTCCGATTATTACGTTGAGCATTCAGGCTCCGGTCAGTTTCGTTTAGTATCCAGACTCTGGTTATTACGTTGAGCGTTCAGGCTCCGGTCAGTTTCGTTGAGTATCTAGACTCCGGTTATTACGTTGAGCGTTCAGGCTCCGGTCAGTTTCGTTTGGTATCCAGACTCTGGTTATTACGTTGAGCGTTCAGACTCCGGTCAGTTTTGTTGGGTATCCAGACTTCGGTTATTAAGTTGATCGTTCAGGCTCCAGTCAATTTCGTTAAGTATCCAGACTCTGGTTATTAGGTTAGGCGTTCAGGCTCCGGTCAGTTTCGTTGGGTATCAAGACTCCGGTTATTACGTTGAGCGTTCAGGCACCGGTAATTTTCGTTGAGCATCCAGGCTCTAGTTATTACGTTGAGCGTTCCGACTCCAGTCAGTTTCGTTGAGTATCCAGACAACGGTTATTACGTTGAGCATTCAGGCTCCGTTCAGTTTTGTTGGGTATCCAGACTCCGGTTATTACGTTGAGCGTTCAGGCTCCGGTCAGTTTCGTTGGGTATCCAGACTCCGGTTATTACGTTGAGCGTTCAGGCTCCGGTCAGTTTCGTTTGGTATCCAGACTCCGGTTTTTACGTTGAGCGTTCAGGCTCCGGTCAGTTTTGCTGGGTATCCAGACTCCGGTTATTACGTTGAGCGTTCAGGCCCTGGTCAGTTTCGTTGGGTATCCAGACTTCGGTTATTACGTTGAGCATGCAGGGTCCGGTCAGTTTCGTTGGGTATCCAGACTCCGGTTATTACGTTGAGCGTTCAGGCTCCGGTCAGTTTCGTTTGGTATCCAGACTCCGGTTATTACGTTGAGCGTTCAGGCTCCAGTCAGTTTCGTTGGGTATCCAGACTTCGGTTATTACGTTGAGCGTTCAGGCTCCGGTCAGTTTCGTTGGGTATCCAGACTCCAGTTTTTACATTGAGCGTTCAGGCTCCGGTCAGTTTTGTTGGGTATCCAGACTCCGGTTATTACGTTGAGCGTTCAGGCTCCGTTCAGTTTTGTTGGGTATCCAGACTCCGGTTATTACGTTGAGCGTTCAGGCTTCTGTCATTTTCGTTGGTATCCAGACTCCGGTTATTACGTTGAGCGTTCAGGCTCCGGTCAGTTTCGTTAGGTATCCAGACTCCGGTTTTTACGTTGAGCGTTCAGGCTCCGGTCAGTTTTGATGGGTATCCAGACTCCGGTTATTACGTTGAGCGTTCAGGCTCCGGTCAGTTTCATTGGGTATCTAGACTCCGGTTATTACGTTGAGCATTCAGGCTCCGGTCAGTTTCGTTGGGTATCCAGACTCCGATTATTACGTTGAACATTCAGGCTCCGGTCAGTTTCGTTTGGTATCCAGACTACGGTTATTACGTTGAGCGTTCAGGCTCCAAGCAGTTTCGTTGGGTATCCAGACTCCGGTTATTACGTTGATCGTTCAGGCTCTGGTCAATTTCGTTGCGTATCCAGACTCTGGTTATTATGTTAGGCGTTCAGGTTCCGGTCAGTTTCGTTAGGTAACTAGACTCCGGTTATTACGTTAAGTGTTCTGGCTCCGGTCAGTTTCGTTGGGTATCAAGACTCCGGTTATTACGTTGAGCGTTCAGGCTCCGGTCATTTTCGTTGAGCATCCAGACTCTAGTTATTACATTGAGCGTTTCGGCTCCAGTCAGTTTCGTTGAATATCCAGACTCCGGTTATTACATTGAGCATTCAGGCTCCGTTCAGTTTTGTTGGGTATCCAGACACCGATTATTACATTGAGCGTTCAGGCTCCGGTCAGTTTCGTTGGGTATCCAGACTCCGGTTATTACGTTGAGCGTTCAGGCTCCGGTCAATTTCGTTGGGTATCCAGACTCCGTTATTACGTTGAGCGTTTAGGCTCCGGTCAGTTTCGTTGGGTATCCAGACTCCGATTATTACGTTGTGCATTCAGGCTCCGGTCAGTTTCGTTTAGTATCCAGACTCTGGTTATTACGTTGAGCGTTCAGGCTCCGGTCAGTTTCGTTGAGTATCTAGACTCCG
This sequence comes from Lathyrus sativus, assembly GCA_963859935.3. Classification (NCBI taxonomy): domain Eukaryota; kingdom Viridiplantae; phylum Streptophyta; class Magnoliopsida; order Fabales; family Fabaceae; genus Lathyrus; species Lathyrus sativus. The sequence goes on along the minus strand of CAWUDS030000653.1, from coordinate 71,652 downwards.
GTTATTACGTTGAGCGTTCAGGCTCCGGTCAGTTTCGTTTGGTATCCAGACTCTGGTTATTACGTTGAGCGTTCAGACTCCGGTCAGTTTTGTTGGGTATCCAGACTTCGGTTATTAAGTTGATCGTTCAGGCTCCGGTCAATTTCGTTAAGTATCCAGACTCTGGTTATTAGGTTAGGCGTTCAGGCTCCGGTCAGTTTCGTTGGGTATCAAGACTCCGGTTATTACTTTGAGCGTTCAGGCTCCGGTAATTTTCGTTGAGCATCCAGGCTCCAGTTATTACGTTGAGCGTTCCGACTCCAGTCAGTTTCGTTGAGTATCCAGACAACGGTTATTACGTTGAGCATTCAGGCTCCGTTCAGTTTTGTTGGGTATCCAGACTCCGGTTATTACGTTGAGCGTTCAGGCTCCGGTCAGTTTCGTTGGGTATCCAGACTCCGGTTATTACGTTGAGCGTTCAGGCTCCGGTCAGTTTCGTTTGGTATCCAGACTCCGGTTTTTACGTTGAGCGTTCAGGCTCCGGTCAGTTTTGCTGGGTATCCAGACTCCGGTTATTACGTTGAGCGTTCAGGCTCCGGTCAGTTTCGATGGGTATCCAGACTTCGGTTATTACGTTGAGCGTTCAGGGTCCGGTCAGTTTCGTTGGGTATCCAGACTCCGGTTATTACGTTGAGCGTTCAGGCTCCAGGCAGTTTCGTTGGGTATCCAGACTCCGTTTATTACGTTGATCGTTCAGGCTCTGGTCAATTTCGTTGCATATCCAGACTCTGGTTATTACGTTAGGCGTTCAGGTTCCGGTCAGTTTCGTTGGGTAACTAGACTCCGGTTATTACGTTAAGCGTTCAGGCTCCGGTCAGTTTCGTTGGGTATCAAGACTCCGGTTATTACGTTGAGCGTTCAGGCTCCGGACATTTTCGTTGAGCATCCAGACTCTAGTTATTATATTGAGCGTTTCGGATCCAGTCAGTTTCATTGAGTATCCAGACTCCGGTTATTACATTGAGCGTTCAGGCTCCGTTCAGTTTTGTTGGGTATCCACACTCCGGTTATTACGTTGAACGTTCAGGCTCCGGCCAGTTTCGTTCGGTATCCAGACTCCGGTTATTACGTTGGGCATTCAGGCTCCGGTCAGTTTAGTTTAGTATCCAGACTCTGGTTATTACGTTGAGCGTTCAGGCTCCGGTCAGTTTCGTTTGGTATCCAGACTCCGGTTATTACGTTGAGCGTTCAGGCTCCGGTCAGTTTCGTTGGGTATCAGGACTCCGATTATTACGTTGAGCATTCAGGCTCCGGTCAGTTTCGTTTGGTATCAAGACTCTGGTTATTACGTTGAGCGTTCAGGCTCCGGTCAGTTTTGTTGGGTATCCAGACTCCGGTTATTAAGTTGATCGTTGAGGCTCCGGTCAATTTCGTTAAGTATCCAGACTCTGGTTATTACGTTAGGAGTTCAGGCTCCGGTCAGTTTAGTTGGGTATGAAGACTCCGGTTATTACGTTGAGCGTTCAGGCTCCGTTTATTTTCGTTGAGCATCCAGACTCCAGTTATTACGTTGGGTGTTCCGGCTCCAGTCAGTTTCGTTGAGTATCTAGACTCCGGTTATTACGTTGAGCATTCAGGCTTCGTTCAGTTTTGTTGGGTATCCAGACTCCGGTTATTACGTTGAGCGTTCAGGCTCCGGTCAGTTTCGTTGGGTATCCAGACTCCGGTTATTACGTTGAGCGTTCAGGGTCCGGTTAGTTTCGTTGGGTATCCACTCCGGACATTTTCGTTGGGTATCCAGACTCCGGTTATTACGTTGAGCGTTCAGGCTCTGGTGAGTTTCGTTGGGTATCCAGACTTCGGTTATTACGTTGAGCGTTCAGGGTCCGGTCAGTTTCGTTGGGTATCCAGACTCCGGTTATTACGTTGAGCGTTCAGGCTCTGGTCAGTTTCGTTTGGTATCCAGACTCCGGTCATTACGTTGAGCGTTCAGGCTCTAGTCAGTTTCGTTGGGTATCCAGACTTCGGTTATTACGTTGAGCGTTCAGGCTCCGATCAGTTTCGTTGGGTATCCAGACTCCAGTTTTTACATTGAGCGTTCAGGCTCCGGTCAGTTTGGTTGGGTATCCAGACTCCGGTTATTACGTTGAGCGTTCAGGCTCCATTCAGTTTTGTTGGGTATCCAGACTCCGGTTATTACGTTGAGCGTTCAGGCTCCGGTCATTTTCGTTGGGTATCCAGACTCCGGTTATTACGTTAAGCGTTCAGGCTCCGGTCAATTTCGTTGGGTATCCAGACTCCGGTTTTTACGTTGAGCGTTCAGGCTCCGGTCAGTTTTTATGGGTATCCAGACTCCGGTTATTACGTTGAGCGTTCAGGCTCCGGTCAGTTTCGTTGGGTATCTAGACTCCGGTTATTACGTTGAGCATTCAGGCTCCGGTCAGTTTTGTTGGGTATCCAGACTCCGATTATTACGTTGAGCATTCAGGCTCCGGTCAGTTTCGTTTGGTATCCAGACTACGGTTATCACGTTGAGCGTTCAGGCTCCAGGCAGTTTCGTTGGGTATCCAGACTCTGGTAATTACGTTGATCGTTCAGGCTCTGGTCAATTTCGTTGCGTATCCAGACTCTGGTTATTATGTTAGGCGTTCAGGTTCCGGTCAGTTTCGTTGGGTAACTAGACTCCGGTTATTACGTTAAGTGTTCAGGCTCCGGTCAGTTTCGTTGGGTATCAAGACTCCGGTTATTACGTTGAGCGTTCAGGCTCTGGTCATTTTCGTTGAGCATCCAGACTCTAGTTATTACATTGAGCGTTTCGGCTCCAGTCAGTTTCATTGAGTATCCAGACTCCGGTTATTACATTGAGCGTTCAGGCTCCGTTCAGTTTTGTTGGGTATCCAGACTCCGTTATTACGTTGAGCGTTTAGGCTCCGGTCAGTTTCGTTGGGTATCGAGACTCCGATTATTACGTTGAGCATTCAGGCTCCGGTCAGTTTTGTTTAGTATCCAGACTCTGGTTATTACGTTGAGCGTTCAGGCTCCGGTCAGTTTCGTTGAGTATCCAGACTCCGGTTATTACATTGAGCGTTCAGGCTCCGGTCAGTTTCGTTTGGTATCCAGACTCTGGTTATTACGTTGAGCGTTCAGGCTCCGGTCAGTTTCGTTGGGTATCCAGACTTCGGTTATTAAGTTGATCGTTCAGGCTCCGGTCAATTTCGTTAAGTATCCAGATTTTGGTTATTACGTTAGGCGTTCAGGCTCCGGTCAGTTTCGTTGGGTATCAAGACTCCGGTTATTACGTTGAGCGTTCAGGCTCCGGTAATTTTCGTTGAGCATCCAGACTCCAGTTATTACGTTGAGCGTTCCGACTCCAGTCAGTTTCGTTGAGTATCCACACAACGGTTATTACGTTGAGCATTCAGGCTCCGTTAAGTTTTGTAGGGTATCCAGACTCCGGTTATTACGTTGAGCGTTCAGGCTCCGGTCAGTTTCGTTGGGTATCCAGACTCCGGTTATTACGTTGAGCGTTCAGGCTCCGGTCAGTTTCGTTTGGTATCCAGACTCCGGTTTTTACGTTGAGCGTTCAGGCTCCGGTCAGTTTTGCTGGGTATCCAGACTCCGGTTATTACGTTGAGCGTTCAGGCCCTGGTCAGTTTCGTTGGGTATCCAGACTTCGGTTATTACGTTGAGCGTTCAGGGTCCGGTCAGTTTCGTTGGGTATCCAGAATCCGGTTATTACGTTGAGCGTTCAGGCTCCGGTCAGTTTCGTTTGGTATCCAGACTCCGGTTATTACGTTGAGCGTTCAGGCTCCAGTCAGTTTCGTTGGGTATCCAGACTTCGGTTATTACGTTGAGCGTTCAGGCTCCGGTCAGTTTCGTTGGGTATCCAGACTCCAGTTTTTACATTGAGCGTTCAGGCTCCAGTCAGTTTTGTTGGGTATCCAGACTCCGGTTATTACGTTGAGCGTTCAGGCTCCGTTCAGTTTTGTTGGGTATCCAGACTCCGGTTATTACGTTGAGCGTTCAGGCTCCTGTCATTTTCGTTGGGTATCCAGACTCCGGTTATTACGTTGAGCGTTCAGGCTCCGGTCAGTTTCGTTAGGTATCCAGACTCCGGTTTTTACGTTGAGCGTTCAGGCTCCGTTCAGTTTTGATGGGTATCCAGACTCCGGTTATTACGTTGAGCGTTCAGGCTCCGGTCAGTTTCATTGGGTATCTAGACTCCGGTTATTACGTTGAGCATTCAGGCTCCGGTCAGTTTCGTTGGGTATCCAGACTCCGATTATTACGTTGAACATTCAGGCTCCGGTCAGTTTCGTTTGGTATCCAGACTACGGTTATTACGTTGAGCGTTCAGGCTCCAAGCAGTTTCGTTGGGTATCCAGACTCCGGTTATTACGTTGATCGTTCAGGCTCTGGTCAATTTCGTTGCGTATCCAGACTCTGGTTATTATGTTAGGCGTTCAGGTTCCGGTCAGTTTCGTTAGGTAACTAGACTCCGGTTATTACGTTAAGTGTTCTGGCTCCGGTCAGTTTCGTTGGGTATCAAGACTCCGGTTATTACGTTGAGCGTTCAGGCTCCGGTCATTTTCGTTGAGCATCCAGACTCTAGTTATTACATTGAGCGTTTCGGCTCCAGTCAGTTTCGTTGAATATCCAGACTCCGGTTATTACATTGAGCATTCAGGCTCCGTTCAGTTTTGTTGGGTATCCAGACACCGGTTATTACATTGAGCGTTCAAGCTCCGGTCAGTTTCGTTGGGTATCCAGACTCCGGTTATTACGTTGAGCGTTCAGGCTCCGGTCAATTTCGTTGGGTATCCAGACTCCGTTATTACGTTGAGCGTTTAGGCTCCGGTCAGTTTCGTTGGGTATCCAGACTCCGATTATTACGTTGTGCATTCAGGCTCCGGTCAGTTTCGTTTAGTATCCAGACTCTGGTTATTACGTTGAGCGTTCAGGCTCCGGTCAGTTTCGTTGAGTATCTAGACTCCGGTTATTACGTTGAGCGTTCAGGCTCCGGTCAGTTTCGTTTGATATCCAGACTCTGGTTATTACGTTGAGCGTTCAGACTCCGGTCAGTTTTGTTGGGTATCCAGACTTCGGTTATTAAGTTGATCGTTCAGGCTCCGGTCAATTTCGTTAAGTATCCAGACTCTGGTTATTAGGTTAGGCGTTCAGGCTCCGGTCAGTTTCGTTGGGTATCAAGACTCCGGTTATTACTTTGAGCGTTCAGGCTCCGGTAATTTTCGTTGAGCATCCAGGCTCCAGTTATTACGTTGAGCGTTCCGACTCCAGTCAGTTTCGTTGAGTATCCAGACAACGGTTATTACGTTGAGCATTCAGGCTCCGTTCAGTTTTGTTGGGTATCCAGACTCCGGTTATTACGTTGAGCGTTCAGGCTCCGGTCAGTTTCGTTGGGTATCCAGACTCCGGTTATTACGTTGAGCGTTCAGGCTCCGGTCAGTTTCGTTTGGTATCCAGACTCCAGTTTTTACGTTGAGCGTTCAGGCTCCGGTCAGTTTTGCTGGGTATCCAGACTCCGGTTATTACGTTGAGCGTTCAGGCTCCGGTCAGTTTCGTTGGGTATCCAGACTTCGGTTATTACGTTGAGCGTTCAGGCTCCGGTCAGTTTCGTTGGGTATCCAGACTCCGGTTATTACGTTGAGCGTTCAGGCTCCAGGCAGTTTCGTTGGGTATCCAGACTCCGTTTATTACGTTGATCGTTCAGGCTCTGGTCAATTTCGTTGCATATCCAGACTCTGGTTATTACGTTAGGCGTTCAGGTTCCGGTCAGTTTCGTTGGGTAACTAGACTCCGGTTATTACGTTAAGCGTTCAGGCTCCGGTCAGTTTCGTTGGGTATCAAGACTCCGGTTATTACGTTGAGCGTTCAGGCTCCGGACATTTTCGTTGAGCATCCAGACTCTAGTTATTATATTGAGCGTTTCGGATCCAGTCAGTTTCATTGAGTATCCAGACTCCGGTTATTACATTGAGCGTTCAGGCTCCGTTCAGTTTTGTTGGGTATCCACACTCCGGTTATTACGTTGAACGTTCAGGCTCCGGCCAGTTTCGTTCGGTATCCAGACTCCGGTTATTACGTTGGGCATTCAGGCTCCGGTCAGTTTAGTTTAGTATCCAGACTCTGGTTATTACGTTGAGCGTTCAGGCTCCGGTCAGTTTCGTTTGGTATCCAGACTCCGGTTATTACGTTGAGCGTTCAGGCTCCGGTCAGTTTCGTTGGGTATCAGGACTCCGATTATTACGTTGAGCATTCAGGCTCCGGTCAGTTTCGTTTGGTATCAAGACTCTGGTTATTACGTTGAGCGTTCAGGCTCCGGTCAGTTTTGTTGGGTATCCAGACTCCGGTTATTAAGTTGATCGTTGAGGCTCCGGTCAATTTCGTTAAGTATCCAGACTCTGGTTATTACGTTAGGAGTTCAGGCTCCGGTCAGTTTAGTTGGGTATGAAGACTCCGGTTATTACGTTGAGCGTTCAGGCTCCGTTTATTTTCGTTGAGCATCCAGACTCCAGTTATTACGTTGGGTGTTCCGGCTCCAGTCAGTTTCGTTGAGTATCTAGACTCCGGTTATTACGTTGAGCATTCAGGCTCCGTTCAGTTTTGTTGGGTATCCAGACTCCGGTTATTACGTTGAGCGTTCAGGCTCCGGTCAGTTTCGTTGGGTATCCAGACTCCGGTTATTACGTTGAGCGTTCAGGGTCCGGTTAGTTTCGTTGGGTATCCACTCCGGACATTTTCGTTGGGTATCCAGACTCCGGTTATTACGTTGAGCGTTCAGGCTCTGGTGAGTTTCGTTGGGTATCCAGACTTCGGTTATTACGTTGAGCGTTCAGGGTCCGGTCAGTTTCGTTGGGTATCCAGACTCCGGTTATTACGTTGAGCGTTCAGGCTCTGGTCAGTTTCGTTTGGTATCCAGACTCCGGTCATTACGTTGAGCGTTCAGGCTCTAGTCAGTTTCGTTGGGTATCCAGACTTCGGTTATTACGTTGAGCGTTCAGGCTCCGGTCAGTTTCGTTGGGTATCCAGACTCCAGTTTTTACATTGAGCGTTCAGGCTCCGGTCAGTTTGGTTGGGTATCCAGACTCCGGTTATTACGTTGAGCGTTCAGGCTCCATTCAGTTTTGTTGGGTATCCAGACTCCGGTTATTACGTTGAGCGTTCAGGCTCCGGTCATTTTCGTTGGGTATCCAGACTCCGGTTATTACGTTAAGCGTTCAGGCTCCGGTCAATTTCGTTGGGTATCCAGACTCCGGTTTTTACGTTGAGCGTTCAGGCTCCGGTCAGTTTTTATGGGTATCCAGACTCCGGTTATTACGTTGAGCGTTCAGGCTCCGGTCAGTTTCGTTGGGTATCTAGACTCCGGTTATTACGTTGAGCATTCAGGCTCCGGTCAGTTTTGTTGGGTATCCAGACTCCGATTATTACGTTGAGCATTCAGGCTCCGGTCAGTTTCGTTTGGTATCCAGACTACGGTTATCACGTTGAGCGTTCAGGCTCCAGGCAGTTTCGTTGGGTATCCAGACTCTGGTAATTACGTTGATCGTTCAGGCTCTGGTCAATTTCGTTGCGTATCCAGACTCTGGTTATTATGTTAGGCGTTCAGGTTCCGGTCAGTTTCGTTGGGTAACTAGACTCCGGTTATTACGTTAAGTGTTCAGGCTCCGGTCAGTTTCGTTGGGTATCAAGACTCCGGTTATTACGTTGAGCGTTCAGGCTCTGGTCATTTTCGTTGAGCATCCAGACTCTAGTTATTACATTGAGCGTTTCGGCTCCAGTCAGTTTCATTGAGTATCCAGACTCCGGTTATTACATTGAGCGTTCAGGCTCCGTTCAGTTTTGTTGGGTATCCAGACTCCGGTTATTACGTTGAGCGTTCAGGCTCCGGTTAGTTTCGTTGGGTATCTAGACTCCGGTTATTACGTTAAGCATTCAGGCTCCGGTCAGTTTCGTTAGGTATCCAGACTCCGTTATTACGTTGAGCGTTTAGGCTCCGGTCAGTTTCGTTGGGTATCGAGACTCCGATTATTACGTTGAGCATTCAGGCTCCGGTCAGTTTTGTTTAGTATCCAGACTCTGGTTATTACGTTGAGCGTTCAGGCTCCGGTCAGTTTCGTTGAGTATCCAGACTCCGGTTATTACATTGAGCGTTCAGGCTCCGGTCAGTTTCGTTTGGTATCCAGACTCTGGTTATTACGTTGAGCGTTCAGGCTCCGGTCAGTTTCGTTGGGTATCCAGACTTCGGTTATTAAGTTGATCGTTCAGGCTCCGGTCAATTTCGTTAAGTATCCAGATTTTGGTTATTACGTTAGGCGTTCAGGCTCCGGTCAGTTTCGTTGGGTATCAAGACTCCGGTTATTACGTTGAGCGTTCAGGCTCCGGTAATTTTCGTTGAGCATCCAGACTCCAGTTATTACGTTGAGCGTTCCGACTCCAGTCAGTTTCGTTGAGTATCCACACAACGGTTATTACGTTGAGCATTCAGGCTCCGTTAAGTTTTGTAGGGTATCCAGACTCCGGTTATTACGTTGAGCGTTCAGGCTCCGGTCAGTTTCGTTGGGTATCCAGACTCCGGTTATTACGTTGAGCGTTCAGGCTCCGGTCAGTTTCGTTTGGTATCCAGACTCCGGTTTTTACGTTGAGCGTTCAGGCTCCGGTCAGTTTTGCTGGGTATCCAGACTCCGGTTATTACGTTGAGCGTTCAGGCCCTGGTCAGTTTCGTTGGGTATCCAGACTTCGGTTATTACGTTGAGCGTTCAGGGTCCGGTCAGTTTCGTTGGGTATCCAGAATCCGGTTATTACGTTGAGCGTTCAGGCTCCGGTCAGTTTCGTTTGGTATCCAGACTCCGGTTATTACGTTGAGCGTTCAGGCTCCAGTCAGTTTCGTTGGGTATCCAGACTTCGGTTATTACGTTGAGCGTTCAGGCTCCGGTCAGTTTCGTTGGGTATCCAGACTCCAGTTTTTACATTGAGCGTTCAGGCTCCAGTCAGTTTTGTTGGGTATCCAGACTCCGGTTATTACGTTGAGCGTTCAGGCTCCGTTCAGTTTTGTTGGGTATCCAGACTCCGGTTATTACGTTGAGCGTTCAGGCTCCTGTCATTTTCGTTGGGTATCCAGACTCCGGTAATTACGTTGAGCGTTCAGGCTCCGGTCAGTTTCGTTAGGTATCCAGACTCCGGTTTTTACGTTGAGCGTTCAGGCTCCGGTCAGTTTTGATGGGTATCCAGACTCCGGTTATTACGTTGAGCGTTCAGGCTCCGGTCAGTTTCGTTGGGTATCTAGACTCCGGTTATTACGTTGAGCATTCAGGCTCCGGTCAGTTTCGTTGGGTATCCAGACTCCGATTATTACGTTGAGCATTCAGGCTCCGGTCAGTTTCGTTTGGTATCCAGACTACGGTTATTACGTTGAGCGTTCAGGCTCCAGGCAGTTTCGTTGGGTATCCAGACTCCGGTTATTACGTTGATCGTTCAGGCTCTGGTCAATTTCGTTGCGTATCCAGACTCTGGTTATTATGTTAGGCGTTCAGGTTCCGGTCAGTTTCGTTAGGTAACTAGACTCCGGTTATTACGTTAAGTGTTCTGGCTCCGGTCAGTTTCGTTGGGTATCAAGACTCCGGTTATTACGTTGAGCGTTCAGGCTCCGGTCATTTTCGTTGAGCATCCAGACTCTAGTTATTACATTGAGCGTTTCGGCTCCAGTCAGTTTCGTTGAGTATCCAGACTCCGGTTATTACATTGAGCATTCAGGCTCCGGTCAGTTTCGTTGGGTATCCAGACTCCGGTTATTACGTTGAGCATTCAGGCTCCGGTCAGTTTCGTTGGGTATCCAGACTCCGGTTATTACGTTGAGCGTTCAGGCTCCGATCAGTTTTGCTGGGTATCCAGACTCCGGTTATTACGTTGAGCGTTCAGGCCCTGGTCAGTTTCGTTGGGTATCCAGACTTCGGTTATTACGTTGAGCGTTCAGGGTCCGGTCAGTTTCGTTGGGTATCCAGACTCCGGTTATTACGTTGAGCGTTCAGGCTCCGGTCAGTTTCGTTTGGTATCCAGACTCCGGTTATTACGTTGAGCGTTCAGGCTCCAGTCAGTTTCGTTGGGTATCCAGACTTCGGTTATTACGTTGAGCGTTCAGGCTCCGGTCAGTTTCGTTGGGTATCCAGACTCCAGTTTTTACATTGAGCGTTCAGGCTCCGGTCAGTTTTGTTGGGTATCCAGACTCCGGTTATTACGTTGAGCGTTCAGGCTCCGTTCAGTTTTGTTGGGTATCCAGACTCCGGTTATTACGTTGAGCGTTCAGGCTCCTGTCATTTTCGTTGGGTATCCAGACTCCGGTTATTACGTTGAGCGTTCAGGCTCCGGTCAGTTTCGTTAGGTATCCAGACTCCGGTTTTTTCGTTGAGCGTTCAGGCTCCGGTCAGTTTTGATGGGTATCCAGACTCCGGTTATTACGTTGAGCGTTCAGGCTCCGGTCAGTTTCGTTGGGTATCTAGACTCCGGTTATTACGTTGAGCATTCAGGCTCCGGTCAGTTTCGTTGGGTATCCAGACTCCGATTATTACGTTGAGCATTCAGGCTCCGGTCAGTTTCGTTTGGTATCCAGACTACGGTTATTACGTTGAGCGTTCAGGCTCCAGGCAGTTTCGTTGGGTATCCAGACTCCGGTTATTACGTTGATCGTTCAGGCTCTGGTCAATTTCGTTGCGTATCCAGACTCTGGTTATTATGTTAGGCGTTCAGGTTCCGGTCAGTTTCGTTAGGTAACTAGACTCCGGTTATTACGTTAAGTGTTCTGGCTCCGGTCAGTTTCGTTGGGTATCAAGACTCCGGTTATTACGTTGAGCGTTCAGGCTCCGGTCATTTTCGTTGAGCATCCAGACTCTAGTTATTACATTGAGCGTTTCGGCTCCAGTCAGTTTCGTTGAGTATCCAGACTCCGGTTATTACATTGAGCATTCAGGCTCCGTTCAGTTTTGTTGGGTATCCAGACACCGGTTATTACGTTGAGCATTCAGGCTCCGGTCAGTTTCGTTGGGTATCCAGACTCCGGTTATTACGTTGAGCGTTCAGGCTCCGGTCAGTTTCGTTGGGTATCCAGACTCCGTTATTACGTTGAGCGTTTAGGCTCCGGTCAGTTTCGTTGGGTATCCAGACTCCGATTATTACGTTGAGCATTCAGGCTCTGGTCAGTTTCGTTTAGTATCCAGACTCTGGTTATTACGTTGAGCGTTCAGGCTCCGGTCAGTTTCGTTTGGTATCCAGACTCTGGTTATTACGTTGAGCGTTCAGACTCCGGTCAGTTTCGTTGGGTATCCAGACTTCGGTTATTAAGTTGATCGTTCAGGATCTGGTCAATTTCGTTAAGTATCCAGACTCTGGTTATTAGGTTAGGCGTTCAGGCTCCGGTCAATTTCGTTGGGTATCAAGACTCCGGTTATTACGTTGAGCGTTCAGGCTCCGGTAATTTTCGTTGAGCATCCAGGCTCCAGTTATTACGTTGAGCGTTCCGACTCCAGTCAGTTTCGTTGAGTATCCAGACAACGGTTATTACGTTGAGCATTCAGGCTCCGTTCAGTTTTGTTGGGTATCCAGACTCCGGTTATTACGTTGAGCGTTCAGGCTCCGGTCAGTTTCGTTGGGTATCCAGACTCCGGTTATTACGTTGAGCGTTCAGGCTCCGGTCAGTTTCGTTTGGTATCCAGACTCCGGTTTTTACGTTGAGCGTTCAGGCTCCGGTCAGTTTTGCTGGGTATCCAGACTCCGGTTATTACGTTGAGCGTTCAGGCTCCGGTCAGTTTCGTTGGGTATCCAGACTTCGGTTATTACGTTGAGCATTCAGGGTCCGGTCAGTTTCGTTGGGTATCCAGACTCCGGTTATTACGTTGAGCGTTCAGGCTCCAGGCAGTTTCGTTGGGTATCCAGACTCCGGTTATTACGTTGATCGTTCAGGCTCTGGTCAATTTCGTTGCATATCCAGACTCTGGTTATTACGTTAGGCGTTCAGGTTCCGGTCAGTTTCGTTGGGTAACTAGACTCTGGTTATTACGTTAAGCGTTCAGGCTCCGGTCAGTTTCGTTGGGTATCAAGACTCCGGTTATTACGTTGAGCATTCAGGCTCCGATCATTTTCGTTGAGCATCCAGACTCTTGTTATTACATTGAGCGTTTCGGCTCTAGTCAGTTTCGTTGAGTATCCAGACTCCGGTTATTACATTGAGCGTTCAGGCTCCGTTCAGTTTTGTTGGGTATCCAGACTCCGGTTATTACGTTGAGCGTTCAGGCTCCGGCCAATTTCGTTGGGTATCCAGACTCTGGTTATTACGTTGAGCGTTCAGGCTCCGGTCAGTTTCGTTGGGTATCCAGACTCCGTTATTACGTTGAGCATTCAGGCTCCGGTCAGTTTCGTTGGGTATCCAGACTCCGATTATTACGTTGAGCATTCAGGCTCCGGTCAGTTTCGTTTAGTATCCAGACTCTGGTTATTACGTTGAGCGTTCAGGCTCCGGTCAGTTTCGTTTGGTATCCAGACTCCGGTTATTACGTTGAGCGTTCAGGCTCCGGTCAGTTTCGTTGGGTATCAGGACTCCGATTATTACGTTGAGCATTCAGGCTCCGGTCAGTTTCGTTTGGTATCCAGACTCTGGTTATTACGTTGAGCGTTCAGGCTCTGGTCAGTTTTGTTGGGTATCCAGACTCCGGTTATTAAGTTGATCGTTCAGGCTCCGGTCAATTTCGTTAAGTATCCAGACTCTGGTTATTACGTTAGGCGTTCAGGCTCCGGTCAGTTTAGTTGGGTATGAAGACTCCGGTTATTACGTTGAGCGTTCAGGCTCCGGTCATTTTCGTTGAGCATCCAGACTCCAGTTATTACGTTGGGCGTTCCGGCTCCAGTCAGTTTCGTTGAGTATCCAGACTCCGGTTATTACGTTGAGCATTCAGGCTCCGTTCAGTTTTGTTTGGTATCCAGACTCCGGTAATTACGTTGAGCGTTCAGGCTCCGGTCAGTTTCGTTGGGTATCCAGACTCCGGTTATTACGTTGAGCGTTCAGGGTCCGGCCAGTTTCGTTGGGTATCCACTCCGGACATTTTCGTTGGGTATCCAGACTCCGGTTATTACGTTGAGCGTTCAGGCTCTGTTCAGTTTCGTTGGGTATCCAGATTTCGGTTATTACGTTGAGCGTTCAGGGTCCGGTCAGTTTCGTTGGGTATCCAGACACCGGTTATTACGTTGAGCGTTCAGGCTCCGGTCAGTTTCGTTTGGTATCCAGACTCCGGTTATTACATTGAGCGTTCAGGCTCCAGTCAGTTTCGTTGGGTATCCAGACTTCGGTTATTACGTTGAGCGTTCAGGCTCCGGTCAGTTTCGTTGGGTATCCAGACTCCGGTTTTTACATTGAGCGTTCAGGCTCCGGTCAGTTTTGTTGGTTATCCAGACTCCGGTTATTACGTTGAGCGTTCAGGCTCCGTTCAGTTTTGTTCGGTATCCAGACTCCGGTTATTACGTTGAGCGTTCAGGCTCCGGTCATTTTCGTTGGGTATCCAGACTCCGGTTATTACGTTGAGCGTTCAGGCTCCGGTCAGTTTCGTTGGGTATCCAGACTCCGGTTTTTACGTTGAGCGTTCAGGCTCCGGTCAGTTTTGATGGGTATCCAAACACCGGTTATTACGTTGAGCGTTCAGGCTCTGGTCAGTTTCGTTGGGTATCTAGACTCCGGTTATTACGTTGAGCATTCAGGCTCCGGTCAGTTTTGTTGGGTATCCAGACTCCGATTATTACGTTGAGCAATCAGGCTCCGGTCAGTTTCGTTTGGTATCCAGACTACGGTTATTACGTTGAGCGTTCAGGCTCCAGGCAGTTTCGTTGGGTATCCAGACTCCGGTTATTACGTTGATCGTTCAGGCTCTGGTCAATTTCGTTGCGTATCCAGACTCTGATTATTACGTTAGGCGTTCAGGTTCCGGTCAGTTTCGTTGGGTAACTAGACTCCAGTTATTACGTTAAGCATTCAGGCTCCGGTCAGTTTCGTTGGGTATCAAGACTCCGGTTATTACGTTGAGCGTTCAGGCTCCGGTCATTTTCGTTGAGCATCCAGACTCTAGTTATTACATTGAGCGTTTCGGCTCCAGTCAGTTTCGTTGAGTATCCAGAATCCGGTTATTACATTGAGCGTTCAGGCTCCAATCAGTTTTGTTGGGTGTCCAGACTCCGGTTATTACGTTGAGCGTTCAGGCTCCGGTCAGTTTCGTTGCGTATCCAGACTCCGGTTATTACGTTGAGCGTTCAGGCTCCGGTCAGTTTCGTTGGGTATCCAGACTCCGTTATTACGTTGAGCATTTAGGCTCCGGTCAGTTTTGTTGGGTATCCAGACTTCGATTATTACATTGAGCATTCAGGCTCCGGTCAGTTTCGTTTAGTATCTAGACTCTGGTTATTACGTTGAGCGTTCAGGCTCCGGTCAGTTTCGTTGGGTATCCAGACTCCGGTTATTACGTTGAGCGTTCAGGCTCCGGTCAGTTTCGTTTGGTATCCAGACTCTGTTTATTACGTTGAGCGTTCAGGCTCCGGTCAGTTTCGTTGGGTATCCAGACTTCGGTTATTAAGTTGATCATTCAAGCTCCGGTCAGTTTCGTTAAGTATCCAGACTCTGGTTATTACGTTAGGCGTTTAGGCTCCGGTCAGTTTCGTTGGGTATCAAGACTCCGGTTATTACGTTGAGCGTCCAGGCTCCGGTAATTTTCGTTGAGCATCCAGACTCCAGTTATTACGTTGAGCGTTCCGGCTCCAGTCAGTTTCGTTGAGTATCCAAACAACGGTTATTACGTTGAGCATTCAGGCTCCGTTCAGTTTTGTTGGGTATCCAGACTCCGGTTATTACGTTGAGTGTTCAGGCTCCGGTCAGTTTCGTTGGGAATCCAGACTCCGGTTATTACATTGAGCGTTCAAGCTCCGGTCAGTTTCGTTGGGTATCCAGACTCCGGCTATTACATTGATCGTTCAGGCTCCGGCCAGTTTCGTTGGGTATCCAGACTCCGGTTATTACGTTGAGCGATCAGGCTCCGGTCAGTTTGGTTGGGTATCCAGACTCCGGTTATTACGTTGAGCGTTCAGGCTCCGGTCAGTTTCGTTGGGTATCCAGACTCCGGTTTTTACGTTGAGCGTTCAGGCTCCGGTCAGTTTTGTTTGGTATCCAGACTCCGGTTATTACGTTGAGCGTTCAGGCTCCGTTCAGTTTTGTTGGGTATCGGGACCCCGATTATTACGTTGAGCGTTCAGGCTCCGGTCAGTTTCGTTGGGTATCCAGACTCCGGTTATTACGTTGAGCGTTCAGGCTCCGGTCAGTTTCGTTGGGTATCCAGACTCCGGTTATTACGTTGATCGTTCAGGCTCTGGTCAATTTCGTTGCGTATCCAGACTCCGGTTATTACGTTGAGCGTTCAGGCTCCGGTCAGTTTCGTTGGGTATCCAGACTCCGGTTATTACGTTGAGCGTTCAGGCTCCAGTCAGTTTCGTTGGGTATCCAGACTCCGCTTCTTACATTGAGCGTTCAGGCTCCGGTCATTTTCGTTGAGCATCCAGACTCCGGTTATTACGTTGAGCGTTCAGGCTCCGGTCAGTTTCGTTGGGTAACTAGACTCCGATTATTACGTTGAGCGTTCAGGCTCCGGCCAGTTTCGTTGGGTATCCAGACTCCGGTTATTACGTTGAGTGTTCAGGCTCCGGTCAGTTTGATTGGGTATCCAGACTCTGGTTATTACGTTAGGCGTTCAGGCTCCGTTCAGTTTTGTTGGGTATCCAGACTCCGGTTATTACGTTGAGCGTTCAGGCTTCGGTCAGTTTCGTTTGGTATCCAGACTCCGGCTATTACATTGATCGTTCAGGCTCCGGCCAGTTTCGTTGGGTATCCAGACTCCGGTTATTACGTTGAGCGTTCAGGCTCCGTTCAATTTTGTTGGGTATCCAGACTCCGGTTATTACGTTGAGCGTTCAGGCTCCGGTCAGTTTCGTTGGGTATCTAGACTCCGGTTATTACGTTAAGCATTCAGGCACCGGTCAGTTTCGTTGGGTATCAAGACTCCGGTTATTACGTTGAGCGTTCAGGCTCCGGTCATTTTCGTTGAGCATCCAGACTCCAGTTATTACGTTGAGCATTCCGGCTCCAGTCAGTTTCGTTGAGTATCCAGACTCCGGTTATTACATTGAGCGTTCAGGCTCCGTTCAGTTTTGTTGGGTATCCAGACTCCGGTTATTACGTTGAGCGTTCAGGCTCCGGTCAGTTTCGTTGGGTATCCCGACTCCGGTTATTACGTTGAGCGTTCAGGCTCCGGTCAGTTTCGTTGGGTATCCAGACTCCGGTTTTTACGTTGAGCGTTCAGGCTCCGGTCAGTTTTGTTGGGTATCCAAACTCCGGTTATTACGTTGAGCGTTCAGGCTCCCGTCAGTTTCGTTGGGTATCCAGACTCCGATTATTACGTTGAGCATTTAGGCTCCGGTCAGTTTCGTTGGGTATCCAGACCCCGATTATTACGTTGAGTATTCAGGCTCCGGTCAGTTTCGTTTGGTATCCAGACTCCGGTTATTACGTTGAGCGTTCAGGCTCCGGTCAGTTTCGTTGGGTATCCAGACTCCGGTTATTACGTTGATCGTTCAGGCTCCGGTCAATTTCGTTGCGTATCCAGACTCTGGTTATTACGTTATGCGTTCAGGCTCCGGTCAGTTTCGTTGGGTAACTAGACTCTGGTTATTACGTTAAGCGTTCAAGCTCCGGTCAGTTTCGTTGGGTATCAAGACTCCGGTTATAACGTTGAGCGTTCAGGCTCCGGTCATTTTCGTTGAGCATCCAGACTCCAGTTATTACGTTGAATGTTCCGGCTCCAGTCAGTTTCGTTGCGTATCCAGACTCCGGTTATTCCGTTGAGCGTTCAGGCTCCGTTCAGTTTTGTTGGGTATCCAGACTCCGGTTATTACGTTGAGCGTTCAGGCTCCGGTCAGTTTTATTGGATATCCAGACTCCGGTTGTTACGTTGAGCGTTCAGGCTCCGGTCAATTTTGTTGGGTATCCAGACTCTGGTTATTACGTTGAGCATTCAGGCTCCGGTCAGTTTCATTGGGTATCCAGACTCCGGTTATTACGTTGAGCGTTCAGGCTCCGGTCAGTTTCGTTTGGTATCCAGACTCCGGTTATTACATTGAGCGTTCAGGCTCCGGCCAGTTTCGTTGAGTATCCAGACTCCGGTTATTACGTTGAGCGTTTAGGGTCCGGTCAGTTTCGTTGGGTATCCAGACTCCGGTTATTACGTTGAGCGTTCATGCTCCGGTCAGTTTCGTTGGGTATCCAGACTCCGGTTATTACATTGAGCATTCAGGCTCCGGTCTGTTTCGTTGGGTATCCAGACTCCGGTTATTACGTTGATCAATCAGGATCCGGTCAATTTCTTTGCGTATCCAGACTCTGGTTATTACGTTAGGCGTTCAGGCTCCGGTCAGTTTCGTTGGGTAACTAGACTCCGGTTATTACGTTAAGCATTTAGGCTCCAGTCAGTTTCGTTGGGTATCCAGACTCCGGTTATTACGTTGAGCGTTCAGGCTCCGGTCAGTTTCGTTGGGTATCCAGACTCCGGTTATTACGTTGAGCGTTCAGGGTCCGGTCAGTTTCGTTGGGTATCCAGACTCTGGTTATTACGTTGAGCGTTCAGGCTCCGGTCAGTTTCGTTTGGTATCCGGACTCTTGTTATTACGTTGAGCACTCAGGCTCTAGTCAGTTTCGTTGGGTATCCAGACTTCGGTTATTACGTTGAGCGTTCAGGCTCCGGTCAGTTTCGTTGGGTATCCAGACTCCAGTTTTTACGTTGAGCGTTCAGGCTCCGGTCAGTTTTGTTGGGTATCCAGACTCCGGTTATTACGTTGAGCGTTCAGGCTCCGTTCAGTTTTGTTGGGTATCCAGACTCCGGTTATTACGTTGAGCGTTCAGGCTCCGGTCATTTTTGTTGAGCATCCAAACTCCAGTTATTACGTTGAGCGTTCCGGCTCCAGTCAGTTTCGTTGAGTATTCAGACTCCGGTTATTACGTTGAGCATTCAGGCTCCGTTCAGTTTTGTTGGGTATCCAGACTCCGGTTATTACGTTGAGCATTCAGGCTCCGGTCAGTTTTGTTGGGTATCCAGACTCCGGTTATTACGTTAAGCGTTCACGCTCCGGTCAGTTTCGTTTGGTATCCAGACTCCGGTTTTTACGTTGAGCGTTCAGGCTCCGGTCAGTTTTGCTGGGTATCCAGACTCCGGTTATTACGTTGAGCGTTCAGGCTCCGGTCAGTTTCGTTGGGTATCCAGACTTCGGTTATTACGTTGAGCGTTCAGGGTCTGGTCAGTTTCGTTGGGTATCCAGACTCCGGTTATTACGTTGAGCGTTCAGGCTCCGGTCAGTTTCGTTTGGTATCCAGACTCCGGTTATTACGTTGAGCGCTCAGGCTCCAGTCAGTTTCGTTGGGTATCCAGACTTCGGTTATTACGTTGAGCGTTCAGGCTCCGGTCAGTTTCGTTGGGTATCCAGACTCTAGTTTTTACGTTGAGCGTTCAGGCTCCGGTCAGTTTTGTTGGGTATCCAGACTCTGGTTATTACGTTGAGCGTTCAGGCTCCGTTCAGTTTTGTTGGGTATCCAGACTCTGGTTATTACGTTGAGCATTCAGGCTCCGGTCAGTTTCGTTGGGTATCCAGATTCCGGTTATTACGTTGAGCGTTCAGGCTCCGGTCAGTTTCGTTGGGTATCAAGACTCCGGTTTTTACGTTGAGCGTTCAGGCTCCGGTCAGTTTTGATGGGTATCCAGACTCCGGTTATTACGTTGAGCGTTCAGCCTCCGGTCAGTTTCGTTGGGTATCTAGACTCCGGTTATTACGTTGAGCGTTCAGGCTCTGGTCAGTTTCGTTAGGTATCCAGACTCCGATTATTACGTTGAGCATTCAGGCTCCGGTCAGTTTCGTTTGGTATCCAGACTACGGTTATTACGTTGAGCGCTCAGGCTCCAGTCAGTTTCATTGGGTATCCAGACTTCGGTTATTACGTTGAGCGTTCAGGCTCCGGTCAGTTTCGTTGGGTATCCAGACTCCAGTTTTTACGTTGAGCGTTCAGGCTCCGGTCAGTTTTGTTGGGTATCCAGACTCCGGTTATTACGTTGAGCGTTCAGGCTCCGTTCAGTTTTGTTGGGTATCCAGACTCTGGTTATTACGTTGAGCGTTCAGGCTCCGGTCAGTTTCGTTGGGTATCTAGACTCCGATTATTACGTTGAGCGTTCAGGCTCCGGCCAGTTTCGTTGGGTATCCAGACTCCGGTTATTACGTTGAGTGTTCAGGCTCCGGTCAGTTTGGTTGGGTATCCAGACTCTGGTTATTACGTTAGGCGTTCAGGCTCCGTTCAGTTTTGTTGGGTATCCAGACTCCGGTTATTACGTTGAGCGTTCAGGCTTCGGTCAGTTTCGTTTGGTATCCAGACTCCGGCTATTACATTGATCGTTCAGGCTCCGGCCAGTTTCGTTGGGTATCCAGACTCCGGTTATTACGTTGAGCGTTCAGGCTCCGTTCAATTTTGTTGGGTATCCAGACTCCGGTTATTACGTTGAGCGTTCAGGCTCCGGTCAGTTTCGTTGGGTAACTAGACTCCGGTTATTACGTTAAGCATTCAGGCACCGGTCAGTTTCGTTGGGTATCAAGACTCCGGTTATTACGTTGAGCGTTCAGGCTCCGGTCATTTTCGTTGAGCATCCAGACTCCAGTTATTACGTTGAGCATTCCGGCTCCAGTCAGTTTCGTTGAGTATCCAGACTCCGGTTATTACATTGAGCGTTCAGGCTCCGTTCAGTTTTGTTGGGTATCCAGACTCCGGTTATTACGTTGAGCGTTCAGGCTCCGGTCAGTTTCGTTGGGTATCCAGACTCCGGTTATTACGTTGAGCGTTCAGGCTCCGGTCAGTTTCGTTGGGTATCCAGACTCCGGTTTTTACGTTGAGCGTTCAGGCTCCGGTCAGTTTTGTTGGGTATCCAAACTCCGGTTATTATGTTGAGCGTTCAGGCTCCCGTCAGTTTCGTTGGGTATCCAGACTCCGATTATTACGTTGAGCATTTAGGCTCCGGTCAGTTTCGTTGGGTATCCAGACCCCGATTATTACGTTGAGTATTCAGGCTCCGGTCAGTTTCGTTTGGTATCCAGACTCCGGTTATTACGTTGAGCGTTCAGGCTCCGGTCAGTTTCGTTGGGTATCCAGACTCCGGTTATTACGTTGATCGTTCAGGCTCCGGTCAATTTCGTTGCGTATCCAGACTCTGGTTATTACGTTATGCGTTCAGGCTCCGGTCAGTTTCGTTGGGTAACTAGACTCCGGTTATTACGTTAAGCGTTCAAGCTCCGGTCAGTTTCGTTGGGTATCAAGACTCCGGTTATAACGTTGAGCGTTCAGGCTCCGGTCATTTTCGTTGAGCATCCAGACTCCAGTTATTACGTTGAATGTTCCGGCTCCAGTCAGTTTCGTTGCGTATCCAGACTCCGGTTATTCCGTTGAGCGTTCAGGCTCCGTTCAGTTTTGTTGGGTATCCAGACTCCGGTTATTACGTTGAGCGTTCAGGCTCCGGTCAGTTTTATTGGATATCCAGACTCCGGTTGTTACGTTGAGCGTTCAGGCTCCGGTCAATTTTGTTGGGTATCCAGACTCCGGTTATTACGTTGAGCATTCAGGCTCCGGTCAGTTTCATTGGGTATCCAGACTCCGGTTATTACGTTGAGCGTTCAAGCTCCGGTCAGTTTCGTTTGGTATCCAGACTCCGGTTATTACATTGAGCGTTCAGGCTCCGGCCAGTTTCGTTGAGTATCCAGACTCCGGTTATTACGTTGAGCGTTTAGGGTCCGGTCAGTTTCGTTGGGTATCCAGACTCCGGTTATTACGTTGAGCGTTCAGGCTCCGTTCAATTTTGTTGGGTATCCAGACTCCGGTTATTACGTTGAGCGTTCAGGCTCCGGTCAGTTTCGTTGGGTAACTAGACTCCGGTTATTACGTTAAGCATTCAGGCACCGGTCAGTTTCGTTGGGTATCAAGACTCCGGTTATTACGTTGAGCGTTCAGGCTCCGGTCATTTTCGTTGAGCATCCAGACTCCAGTTATTACGTTGAGCATTTCGGCTCCAGTCAGTTTCGTTGAGTATCCAGACTCCGGTTATTACATTGAGCGTTCAGGCTCCGTTCAGTTTTGTTGGGTATCCAGACTCCGGTTATTACGTTGAGCGTTCAGGCTCCGGTCAGTTTCGTTGGGTATCCAGACTCCGGTTATTACGTTGAGCGTTCAGGCTCCGGTCAGTTTCGTTGGGTATCCAGACTCCGGTTTTTACGTTGAGCGTTCAGGCTCCGGTCAGTTTTGTTGGGTATCCAAACTCCGGTTATTATGTTGAGCGTTCAGGCTCCCGTCAGTTTCGTTGGGTATCCAGACTCCGATTATTACGTTGAGCATTTAGGCTCCGGTCAGTTTCGTTGGGTATCCAGACCCCGATTATTACGTTGAGTATTCAGGCTCCGGTCAGTTTCGTTTGGTATCCAGACTCCGGTTATTACGTTGAGCGTTCAGGCTCCGGTCAGTTTCGTTGGGTATCCAGACTCCGGTTATTACGTTGATCGTTCAGGCTTCGGTCAATTTCGTTGCGTATCCAGACTCTGGTTATTACGTTATGCGTTCAGGCTCCGGTCAGTTTCGTTGGGTAACTAGACTCCGGTTATTACGTTAAGCGTTCAAGCTCCGGTCAGTTTCGTTGGGTATCAAGACTCCGGTTATAACGTTGAGCGTTCAGGCTCCGGTCATTTTCGTTGAGCATCCAGACTCCAGTTATTACGTTGAATGTTCCGGCTCCAGTCAGTTTCGTTGCGTATCCAGACTCCGGTTATTCCGTTGAGCGTTCAGGCTCCATTCAGTTTTGTTGGGTATCCAGACTCCGGTTATTACGTTGAGCGTTCAGGCTCCGGTCAGTTTTATTGGATATCCAGACTCCGGTTGTTACGTTGAGCGTTCAGGCTCCGGTCAATTTTGTTGGGTATCCAGACTCCGGTTATTACGTTGAGCATTCAGGCTCCTGTCAGTTTCATTGGGTATCCAGACTCCGGTTATTACGTTGAGCGTTCAGGCTCCGGTCAGTTTCGTTTGGTATCCAGACTCCGGTTATTACATTGAGCGTTCAGGCTCCGGCCAGTTTCGTTGGGTATCCAGACTCCGGTTATTACGTTGAGCGTTTAGGGTCCGGTCAGTTTCGTTGGGTATCCAGACTCCGGTTATTACGTTGAGCGTTCATGCTCCGGTCAGTTTCGTTGGGTATCCAGACTCCGGTTATTACAGTGAGCATTCAGGCTCCGGTCTGTTTCGTTGGGTATCCAGACTCCGGTTATTACGTTGATCATTCAGGCTCCGGTCAATTTCGTTGCGTATCCAGACTCTGGTTATTACGTTAGGCGTTTAGGCTCCGGTCAGTTTCGTTGGGTAACTAGACTCCGGTTATTACGTTAAGCATTTAGGCTCCGGTCAGTTTCGTTGGGTATCCAGACTCCGGTTATTACGTTGAGCGTTCAGGCTCCGGTCAGTTTCGTTGGGTATCCAGACTCCGGTTATTACGTTGAGCGTTCAGGGTCCGGTCAGTTTCGTTGGGTATCCAGACTCCGGTTATTACGTTGAGCGTTCAGGCTCCGGTCAGTTTCGTTTGGTATCCGGACTCCTGTTATTACGTTGAGCACTCAGGCTCCAGTCAGTTTCGTTGGGTATCCAGACTTCGGTTATTACGTTGAGCGTTCAGGCTCCGGTCAGTTTCGTTGGGTATCCAGACTCCAGTTTTTACGTTGAGCGTTCAGGCTCCGGTCAGTTTTGTTGGGTATCCAGACTCCGGTTATTACGTTGAGCGTTCAGGCTCCGGTCATTTTTGTTGAGCATCCAGACTCCAGTTATTACGTTGAGCGTTCCGGCTCCAGTCAGTTTCGTTGAGTATCCAGACTCCGGTTATTACGTTGAGCATTCAGGCTCCGTTCAGTTTTGTTGGGTATCCAGACTCCAGTTATTACGTTGAGCATTCAGGCTCCGGTCAGTTTTGTTGGGTATCCAGACTCCGGTTATTACGTTAAGCGTTCACGCTCCGGTCAGTTTCGTTTGGTATCCAGACTCCGGTTTTTACGTTGAGCGTTCAGGCTCCGGTCAGTTTTGCTGGGTATCCAGACTCCGGTTATTACGTTGAGCGTTCAGGCTCCGGTCAGTTTCGTTGGGTATCCAGACTTCGGTTATTACGTTGAGCGTTCAGGGTCTGGTCAGTTTCGTTGGGTATCCATACTCCGGTTATTACGTTGAGCGTTCAGGCTCCAGTCAGTTTCGTTTGGTATCCAGACTCCGGTTATTACGTTGAGCGCTCAGGCTCCAGTCAGTTTCGTTGGGTATCCAGACTTCGGTTATTACGTTGAGCGTTCAGGCTCCGGTCAGTTTCGTTGGGTATCCAGACTCCAGTTTTTACGTTGAGCGTTCAGGCTCCGGTCAGTTTTGTTGGGTATCCAGACTCTGGTTATTACGTTGAGCGTTCAGGCTCCGTTTAGTTTTGTTGGGTATCCAGACTCTGGTTATTACGTTGAGCATTCAGGCTCCGGTCAGTTTCGTTGGGTATCCAGATTCCGGTTATTACGTTGAGCGTTCAGGCTCCGGTCAGTTTCGTTGGGTATCAAGACTCCGGTTTTTACGTTGAGCGTTCAGGCTCTGGTCAGTTTTGATGGGTATCCAGACTCCGGTTATTACGTTGAGCGTTCAGCCTCCGGTCAGTTTCGTTGGGTATCTAGACTCCGGTTATTACGTTGAGCGTTCAGGCTCTGGTCAGTTTCGTTAGGTATCCAGACTCCGATTATTACGTTGAGCATTCAGGCTCCGGCCAGTTTCGTTTGGTATCCAGACTCCGGTTATTACGTTGAGCGCTCAGGCTCCAGTCAGTTTCATTGGGTATCCAGACTTCGGTTATTACGTTGAGCGTTCAGGCTCCGGTCAGTTTCGTTGGGTATCCAGACTCCAGTTTTTACGTTGAGCGTTCAGGCTCCGGTCAGTTTTGTTGGGTATCCAGACTCCGGTTATTACGTTGAGCGTTCAGGCTCCGTTCAGTTTTGTTGGGTATCCAGACTCTGGTTATTACGTTGAGTGTTCAGGCTCCGGTCAGTTTCGTTGGGTATCCAGACTCCGGTTATTACGTTGAGCGTTCAGGCTCCGGTCAGTTTCGTTGGGTATCAAGACTCCGGTTTTTACGTTGAGCGTTCAGGCTCCGGTCAGTTTTGATGGGTATCCAGACTCCGGTTATTACGTTGAGCGTTCAGCCTCCGGTCAGTTTCGTTGGGTATCTAGACTCCGGTTATTACGTTGAGCGTTCAGGCTCTGGTCAGTTTCGTTAGGTATCCAGACTCCGATTATTACGTTGAGCATTCAGGCTCCGGTCAGTTTCGTTTGGTATCCAGACTACGGTTATTACGTTGAGCGTTTAGGCTCCGGTCAGTTTCGTTGGGTATCCAGACTCCGGTTATTACGTTGATCGTTCAGGCTCCGGTCAATTTCGTTCCGTATCCAGACTCCGGTTATGACGTTGAGCGTTTAGGCTCCGGTCAATTTCGTTGGGTATCCAGACTCCGGTTATTACGTTGAGCGTTCAGGCTCCGGTTAGTTTCGTTGGGTATCCAGACTCCAGTTATTACATTGAGCGTTCAGGCTCCGGTCTGTTTCGTTGGGTATCCAGACTCCGGTTATTACGTTGATCGTTCAGGCTCCGGTCAGTTTCGTTTGGTATCCAGACTCCGGTTATTACGTTGAGCGCTCAGGCTCCAGTCAGTTTCGTTGGGTATCCAGACTTCGGTTATTACATTGAGCGTTCAGGCTCCGGTCAGTTCCGTTGGGTATCAAGACTCTGGTTATTACGTTGAGCGTTCAGGCTCCTGTCATTTTCGTTGAGCATCCAGACTCCAGTTATTACGTTGAGCGTTCCGGCTCCAGGCAGTTTTGTTGGGTATCCAGACTCTGGTTATTACGTTGAGCGTTTAGGCTCCGGTCAGTTTCGTTGGGTATCCAGACTCCGGTTATTATGTTGATCGTTCAGGCTCTGGTCAATTTCGTTCCGTATCCAGACTCCGGTTATGACGTTGAGCGTTTAGGCTCCGGTCAATTTCGTTGGGTATCCAGACTCCGGTTATTACGTTGAGCGTTCAGGCTCCGGTCAGTTTCGTTGGGTATCCAGACTCCAGTTATTACATTGAGCGTTCAGGCTCCGGTCTGTTTCGTTGGGTATCCAGACTCCGGTTATTACGTTGATCGTTCAGGCTCCGGTCAGTTTCGTTTGGTATCCAGACTCCGGTTATTACGTTGAGCGCTCAGGCTCCAGTCAGTTTCGTTGGGTATCCAGACTTCGGTTATTACATTGAGCGTTCAGGCTCCGGTCAGTTCCGTTGGGTATCAAGACTCCGGTTATTACGTTGAGCGTTCAGGCTCCTGTCATTTTCGTTGAGCATCCAGACTCCAGTTATTACGTTGAGCGTTCCGGCTCCAGGCAGTTTTGTTGGGTATCCAGACTCTGGTTATTACGTTGAGCGTTAAGGCTCCGTTCAGTTTTGTTGGGTATCCAGACTCCGGTTATTACGTTGAGCGTTCAGGCTCCGGTCAGTTTCGTTGGGTATCCAAACTCCGGTTTTTACGTTGAGCGTTCAGGCTCCGCTCAGTTTTGATGGGTATCCAGAGTCCGGTTATTACGTTGAGCGTTCAGGCTCCGGTCAGTTTCGTTGGGTATCTAGACTCCGGTTATTACGTTGAGCGTTCAGGCTCCGGTCAGTTTCGTTGGGTATCCAGACTCCGATTATTACGTTGAGCATTCAGGCTCCGGTCAGTTTCGTTTGGTATCCAGACTACGGTTATTACGTTGAGCGTTTAGGCTCCAGTCAGTTTCGTTTGGTATCCCGACTCCGGTTATTACGTTGAGCGTTCAGGCTCCGGTCAGTTTCGTTTGGTATCCAGACTCCGGTTATTACGTTGATCGTTCAGGCTCTGGTCAATTTCGTTGCGTATCCAGACTCTGGTTATTACGTTAGGCGTCCAGGCTCCGGTCAAATTTGTTGGGTATCCAGACTCCGGTTATTACGTTAAGCGTTGGGGTCCGGTCAGTTTCGTTGAGCATCCAGACTCCGGTTATTACGTTGAGCTTTCCGGCTCCGGTCATTTTCGTTGAGCATCCAGACTCCAGTTATTACGTTGAGCGTTTCGGCTCCAGTCAGTTTCGTTGAGTATCCAGACTCCGGTTATTACGTTGAGCGTTCAGGCTCCGTTCAGTTTTGTTGGGTATCCAGACTCCGGTTATTACGTTGAGTTTTCCGGCTCCGGTCAGTTTCGTTGGGTATCTAGACTCCGGTTATTACGTTGAGCGTTCAGGCTCCGGTCAGTTTCGTTTGGTATCCAGACTCCGGTTATTACGTTGAGCACTTAGGCTCCAGTCAGTTTTGTTGGGTATCCAGACTTCGGTTATTACGTTGAGCGTTTAGGCTCCGGTCAGTTTCGTTGGGTATCCATACTCCAATTTTTACGTTGAGCGTTCAGGCTCCGGTCAGTTTTGTTGGGTATCCAGACTCCGGTTATTACGTTGAGCGTTCAGGCTCCGTTCAGTTTTGTTGGGTATCCAGACTCCGGTTATTACGTTGAGCGTTCAGGCTCCGGTCATTTTCGTTGATCATCCAGACTCCAGTTATTACGTTGAGCGTTCCGGCTCCAGTCAGTTTCGTTGAATATCCAGACTCCGGTTATTACGTTGAGCATTCAGGCTCCGTTCAGTTTTGTTGGGTATCCAGACTCCGGTTATTACGTTGAGCGTTCAGGCTCTGGTCAGTTTTGTTGGGTATCCAGACTCCGGTTATTACGTTGAGCATTCACGCTCCGGTCAGTTTCGTTTGGTATCCAGACTCCGGTTTTTACGTTGAGCGTTCAGGCTCCGGTCAGTTTTGCTGGGTATCCAGACTCCGGTTATTACGTTGAGCGTTCAGGCTCCGGTCAGTTTCGTTGAGTATCCAGACTTCGGTTATTACGTTGAGCATTCAGAGTCCGGTCAGTTTCGTTGGGTATCCAGACTTCGGTTATTACGTTGAGCGTTCAGGCTCCTGTCATTTTCGTTTAGCATCCAGACTCCAGTTATTACGTTGAGCATTCCGGCTCCAGGCAGTTTTGTTGGGTATCCAGACTCTGGTTATTACGTTGAGCGTTAAGGCTCCGTTCAGTTTTGTTGGGTATCCAGACTCCGGTTATTACGTTGAGCGTTCAGGCTCCGGTCAGTTTCGTTGGGTATCCAAACTCCGGTTTTTACGTTGAGCGTTCAGGCTCCGCTCAGTTTTGATGGGTATCCAGACTCCGGTTATTACGTTGAGCGTTCAGGCTCCGGTCAGTTTCGTTGGGTATCTAGACTCCGGTTATTACGTTGAGCGTTCAGGCTCCGGTCAGTTTCGTTGGGTATCCAGACTCCGATTATTACGTTGAGCATTCAGGCTCCGATCAGTTTCGTTTGGTATCCAGACTACGGTTATTACGTTGAGCGTTTAGGCTCCAGTCAGTTTCGTTTGGTATCCAGACTCCGGTTATTACGTTGAGCGTTCAGGCTCCGGTCAGTTTCGTTTGGTATCCAGACTCCGGTTATTACGTTGATCGTTCAGGCTCTGGTCAATTTCGTTGCGTATCCAGACTCTGGTTATTACGTTAGGCGTCCAGGCTCCGGTCAAATTTGTTGGGTATCCAGACTCCGGTTATTACGTTAAGCGTTCGGGCTCCGGTCAGTTTCGTTGAGCATCAAGACTCCGGTTATTACGTTGAGCTTTCCGGCTCCGGTCATTTTCGTTGAGCATCCAGACTCCAGTTATTACGTTGAGCGTTTCGGCTCCAGTCAGTTTCGTTGAGTATCCAGACTCCGGTTATTACGTTGAGCGTTCAGGCTCCGTTCAGTTTTGTTGGGTATCCAGACTCCGGTTATTACGTTGAGTTTTCCGGCTCCGGTCAGTTTCGTTGGGTATCTAGACTCCGGTTATTACGTTGAGCGTTCAGGCTCCGGTCAGTTTCGTTTGGTATCCAGACTCCGGTTATTACGTTGAGCACTTAGGCTCCAGTCAGTTTTGTTGGGTATCCAGACTTCGGTTATTACGTTGAGCGTTTAGGCTCCGGTCAGTTTCGTTGGGTATCCATACTCCAATTTTTACGTTGAGCGTTCAGGCTCCGGTCAGTTTTGTTGGGTATCCAGACTCCGGTTATTACGTTGAGCGTTCAGGCTCCGTTCAGTTTTGTTGGGTATCCAGACTCCGGTTATTACGTTGAGCGTTCAGGCTCCGGTCATTTTTGTTGATCATCCAGACTCCAGTTATTACGTTGAGCGTTCCGGCTCCAGTCAGTTTCGTTGAATATCCAGACTCCGGTTATTACGTTGAGCATTCAGGCTCCGTTCAGTTTTGTTGGGTATCCAGACTCCGGTTATTACGTTGAGCGTTCAGGCTCTGGTCAGTTTTGTTGGGTATCCAGACTCCGGTTATTACGTTGAGCATTCACGCTCCGGTCAGTTTCGTTTGGTATCCAGACTCCGGTTTTTACGTTGAGCGTTCAGGCTCCGGTCAGTTTTGCTGGGTATCCAGACTCCGGTTATTACGTTGAGCGTTCAGGCTCCGGTCAGTTTCGTTGGGTATCCAGACTTCGGTTATTACGTTGAGCGTTCAGAGTCCGGTCAGTTTCGTTGGGTATCCAGACTTCGGTTATTACGTTGAGCGTTCAGGCTCCTGTCATTTTCGTTTAGCATCCAGACTCCAGTTATTACGTTGAGCATTCCGGCTCCAGGCAGTTTTGTTGGGTATCCAGACTCTGGTTATTACGTTGAGCGTTAAGGCTCCGTTCAGTTTTGTTGGGTATCCAGACTCCGGTTATTACGTTGAGCGTTCAGGCTCCGGTCAGTTTCGTTGGATATCCAAACTCCGGTTTTTACGTTGAGCGTTCAGGCTCCGCTCAGTTTTGATGGGTATCCAGACTCCGGTTATTACGTTGAGCGTTCAGGCTCCGGTCAGTTTCGTTGGGTATCTAGACTCCGGTTATTATGTTGAGCGTTCAGGCTCCGGTCAGTTTCGTTGGGTATCCAGACTCCGATTATTACGTTGAGCATTCAGGCTCCGGTCAGTTTCGTTTGGTATCCAGACTACGGTTATTACGTTGAGCGTTTAGGCTCCAGTCAGTTTCGTTTGGTATCCAGACTCCGGTTATTACGTTGAGCGTTCAGGCTCCGGTCAGTTTCGTTTGGTATCCAGACTCCGGTTATTACGTTGATCGTTCAGGCTCTGGTCAATTTCGTTGCGTATCCAGACTCTGGTTATTACGTTAGGCGTCCAGGCTCCGGTCAAATTTGTTGGGTATCCAGACTCCGGTTATTACGTTAAGCGTTCGGGCTCCGGTCAGTTTCGTTGAGCATCAAGACTCCGGTTATTACGTTGAGCTTTCCGGCTCCGGTCATTTTCGTTGAGCATCCAGACTCCAGTTATTACGTTGAGCGTTTCGGCTCCAGTCAGTTTCGTTGAGTATCCAGACTCCGGTTATTACGTTGAGCGTTCAGGCTCCGTTCAGTTTTGTTGGGTATCCAGACTCCGGTTATTACGTTGAGTTTTCCGGCTCCGGTCAGTTTCGTTGGGTATCTAGACTCCGGTTATTACGTTGAGCGTTCAGGCTCCGGTCAGTTTCGTTTGGTATCCAGACTCCGGTTATTACGTTGAGCACTTAGGCTCCAGTCAGTTTTGTTGGGTATCCAGACTTCGGTTATTACGTTGAGCGTTTAGGCTCCGGTCAGTTTCGTTGGGTATCCATACTCCAATTTTTACGTTGAACGTTCAGGCTCCGGTCAGTTTTGTTGGGTATCCAGACTCCGGTTATTACGTTGAGCGTTCAGGCTCCGTTCAGTTTTGTTGGGTATCTAGACTCCGGTTATTACGTTGAGCATTCAGGCTCCGGTCATTTTCGTTGATCATCCAGACTCCAGTTATTACGTTGAGCGTTCCGGCTCCAGTCAGTTTCGTTGAATATCCAGACTCCGGTTATTACGTTGAGCATTCAGGCTCCGTTCAGTTTTGTTGGGTATCCAGACTCCGGTTATTACGTTGAGCGTTCAGGCTCTGGTCAGTTTTGTTGGGTATCCAGACTCCGGTTATTACGTTGAGCATTCACGCTCCGGTCAGTTTCGTTTGGTATCCAGACTCCGGTTTTTACGTTGAGCGTTCAGGCTCCGGTCAGTTTTGCTGGGTATCCAGACTCCGGTTATTACGTTGAGCGTTCAGGCTCCGGTCAGTTTCGTTGGGTATCCAGACTTCGGTTATTACGTTGAGCGTTCAGAGTCCGGTCAGTTTCGTTGGGTATCCAGACTTCGGTTATTACGTTGAGCGTTCAGGCTCCTGTCATTTTCGTTTAGCATCCAGACTCCAGTTATTACGTTGAGCGTTCCGGCTCCAGGCAGTTTTGTTGGGTATCCAGACTCTGGTTATTACGTTGAGCGTTAAGGCTCCGTTCAGTTTTGTTGGGTATCCAGACTCCGGTTATTACGTTGAGCGTTCAGGCTCCGGTCAGTTTCGTTGGGTATCCAAACTCCGGTTTTTACGTTGAGCGTTCAGGCTCCGCTCAGTTTTGATGGGTATCCAGACTCCGGTTATTACGTTGAGCGTTCAGGCTCCGGTCAGTTTCGTTGGGTATCTAGACTCCGGTTATTATGTTGAGCGTTCAGGCTCCGGTCAGTTTCGTTGGGTATCCAGACTCCGATTATTACGTTGAGCATTCAGGCTCCGGTCAGTTTCGTTTGGTATCCAGACTACGGTTATTACGTTGAGCGTTTAGGCTCCAGTCAGTTTCGTTTGGTATCCAGACTCCGGTTATTACGTTGAGCGTTCAGGCTCCGGTCAGTTTCGTTTGGTATCCAGACTCCGGTTATTACGTTGATCGTTCAGGCTCTGGTCAATTTCGTTGCGTATCCAGACTCTGGTTATTACGTTAGGCGTCCAGGCTCCGGTCAAATTTGTTGGGTATCCAGACTCCGGTTATTACGTTAAGCGTTCGGGCTCCGGTCAGTTTCGTTGAGCATCAAGACTCCGGTTATTACGTTGAGCTTTCCGGCTCCGGTCATTTTCGTTGAGCATCCAGACTCCAGTTATTACGTTGAGCGTTTCGGCTCCAGTCAGTTTCGTTGAGTATCCAGACTCCGGTTATTACGTTGAGCGTTCAGGCTCCGTTCAGTTTTGTTGGGTATCCAGACTCCGGTTATTACGTTGAGTTTTCCGGCTCCGGTCAGTTTCGTTGGGTATCTAGACTCCGGTTATTACGTTGAGCGTTCAGGCTCCGGTCAGTTTCGTTTGGTATCCAGACTCCGGTTATTACGTTGAGCACTTAGGCTCCAGTCAGTTTTGTTGGGTATCCAGACTTCGGTTATTACGTTGAGCGTTTAGGCTCCGGTCAGTTTCGTTGGGTATCCATACTCCAATTTTTACGTTGAACGTTCAGGCTCCGGTCAGTTTTGTTGGGTATCCAGACTCCGGTTATTACGTTGAGCGTTCAGGCTCCGTTCAGTTTTGTTGGGTATCTAGACTCCGGTTATTACGTTGAGCATTCAGGCTCCGGTCATTTTCGTTGATCATCCAGACTCCAGTTATTACGTTGAGCGTTCCGGCTCCAGTCAGTTTCGTTGAATATCCAGACTCCGGTTATTACGTTGAGCATTCAGGCTCCGTTCAGTTTTGTTGGGTATCCAGACTCCGGTTATTACGTTGAGCGTTCAGGCTCTGGTCAGTTTTGTTGGGTATCCAGACTCCGGTTATTACGTTGAGCATTCACGCTCCGGTCAGTTTCGTTTGGTATCCAGACTCCGGTTTTTATGTTGAGCGTTCAGGCTCCGGTCAGTTTTGCTGGGTATCCAGACTCCGGTTATTACGTTGAGCGTTCAGGCTCCGGTCAGTTTCGTTGGGTATCCAGACTTCGGTTATTACGTTGAGCGTTCAGAGTCCGGTCAGTTTCGTTGGGTATCCAGACTTCGGTTATTACGTTGAGCGTTCAGGCTCCTGTCATTTTCGTTTAGCATCCAGACTCCAGTTATTACGTTGAGCGTTCCGGCTCCAGGCAGTTTTGTTGGGTATCCAGACTCTGGTTATTACGTTGAGCGTTAAGGCTCCGTTCAGTTTTGTTGGGTATCCAGACTCCGGTTATTACGTTGAGCGTTCAGGCTCCGGTCAGTTTCGTTGGGTATCCAAACTCCGGTTTTTACGTTGAGCGTTCAGGCTCCGCTCAGTTTTGATGGGTATCCAGACTCCGGTTATTACGTTGAGCGTTCAGGCTCCGGTCAGTTTCGTTGGGTATCTAGACTCCGGTTATTACGTTGAGCGTTCAGGCTCCGGTCAGTTTCGTTGGGTATCCAGACTCCGATTATTACGTTGAGCATTCAGGCTCCGGTCAGTTTCGTTTGGTATCCAGACTACGGTTATTACGTTGAGCGTTTAGGCTCCAGTCAGTTTCGTTTGGTATCCAGACTCCGGTTATTACGTTGAGCGTTCAGGCTCCGGTCAGTTTCGTTTGGTATCCAGACTCCGGTTATTACGTTGATCGTTCAGGCTCTGGTCAATTTCGTTGCGTATCCAGACTCTGGTTATTACGTTAGGCGTCCAGGCTCCGGTCAAATTTGTTGGGTATCCAGACTCCGGTTATTACGTTAAGCGTTCGGGCTCCGGTCAGTTTCGTTGAGCATCCAGACTCCGGTTATTACGTTGAGCTTTCCGGCTCCGGTCATTTTCGTTGAGCATCCAGACTCCAGTTATTACGTTGAGCGTTTCGGCTCCAGTCAGTTTCGTTGAGTATCCAGACTCCGGTTATTACGTTGAGCGTTCAGGCTCCGTTCAGTTTTGTTGGGTATCCAGACTCCGGTTATTACGTTGAGTTTTCCGGCTCCGGTCAGTTTCGTTGGGTATCTAGACTCCGGTTATTACGTTGAGCGTTCAGGCTCCGGTCAGTTTCGTTTGGTATCCAGACTCCGGTTATTACGTTGAGCACTTAGGCTCCAGTCAGTTTTGTTGGGTATCCAGACTTCGGTTATTACGTTGAGCGTTTAGGCTCCGGTCAGTTTCGTTGGGTATCCATACTCCAATTTTTACTTTGAGCGTTCAGGCTCCGGTCAGTTTTGTTGGGTATCCAGACTCCGGTTGTTACGTTGAGCGTTCAGGCTCCGTTCAGTTTTGTTGGGTATCCAGACTCCGGTTATTACGTTGAGCGTTCAGGCTCCGGTCATTTTCGTTGATCATCCAGATTCCAGTTATTACGTTGAGCGTTCCGGCTCCAGTCAGTTTTGTTGAATATCCAGACTCCGGTTATTACGTTGAGCATTCAGGCTCCGTTCAGTTTTGTTGGGTATCCAAACTCCGGTTATTACGTTGAGCGTTCAGGCTCTGGTCAGTTTTGTTGGGTATCCAGACTCCGGTTATTACGTTGAGCACTTAGGCTCCGGTCAGTTTCGTTTGGTATCCAGACTCCGGTTTTTACGTTGAGCGTTCAGGCTCCAGTCAGTTTTGCTTGGTATCCAGACTCCGGTTATTACGTTGAGCGTTCAGGCTCCGGTCAGTTTCGTTGGGTATCCAGACTTCGGTTATTACGTTGAGTTTTCCGGCTCCGGTCAGTTTCGTTGGGTATCTAGACTCCGGTTATTACGTTGAGCGTTCAGGCTCCGGTCAGTTTCGTTTGGTATCCAGACTCCGGTTATTACGTTGAGCACTTAGGCTCCAGTCAGTTTTGTTGGGTATCCAGACTTCGGTTATTACGTTGAGCGTTTAGGCTTCGGTCAGTTTCGTTGGGTATCAAGACTCCGGTCAATTTCGTTGCGTATCCAGACTCTTGTTATTACGTTAGGCGTTCAGGCTCCGGTCAGTTTCGTTGGGTAACTAGACTCCGGTTATTACGTTAAGCATTCAGGCTCCGGTCAGTTTCGTTGGGTATCAAGACTCCGGTTATTACGTTGAGCGTTCAGGCTCTGGTCATTTTCGATGAGCATCCAGACTCCAGTTATTACGTTGAGCATTCCGGCTCCAGTCAGTTTCGTTGAGTATCCAGACTCCGGTTATTACGTTGAGCGTTCAGGCTCCGTTCAGTTTTGTTGGGTATCCAGACTCCGGTTATTACGTTGAGCGTTCAGGCTCCGGTCAGTTTCGTTGGGTATCCAGACTCCGGTTATTACGTTGAGCGTTCAGGCTCCGGTCAGTTTCGTTGGGTATCCAGACTCCGGTTTTTACGTTGAGCGTTCAGGCTCCGGTCAGTTTTGTTGGGTATCCAGACTCCGGTTATTACGTTGAGCGTTCAGGCTCCGTTCAGTTTCGTTGGGTATCCAGACTCCGGTTATTACGTTGAGCGTTCAGGCTCCTGTCATTTTCGTTGAGCATCCAGACTCCAGTTATTACGTTGAGCGTTCCGGCTCCAGGCACTTTTGTTGGGTATCCAGACTCTGGTTATTACGTTGAGCGTTCAGGCTCCGTTCAGTTTTGTTGGGTATCCAGACTCCGGTTATTACGTTGAGCGTTCAGGCTCCGGTCAGTTTCGTTGGGTATCCAAACTCCAGTTTTTACGTTGAGCGTTCAGGCTCCGCTCAGTTTTGATGGGTATCCAGACTCCGGTTAATACGTTGAGCGTTCAGGCCCCGGTCAGTTTCGTTGGGTATCTAGACTCCGGTTATTACGTTGAGCGTTCAGGCTCCGGTCAGTTTCGTTGGGTATCCAGACTCCGATTATTACGTTGAGCATTCAGGCTCCGGTCAGTTTCGTTTGGTATCCAGACTACGGTTATTACGTTGAGCGTTTAGGCTCCAGTCAGTTTCGTTTGGTATCCAGACTCCGGTTATTACGTTGAGCGTTCAGGCTCCGGTCAGTTTCGTTTGGTATCCAGACTCCGGTTATTACGTTGATCGTTCAGGCTCTGGTCAATTTCGTTGCGTATCCAGACTCTGGTTATTACGTTAGGCGTCCAGGCTCCGGTCAAATTTGTTGGGTATCCAGACTCCGGTTATTACGTTAAGCGTTCGGGCTCCGGTCAGTTTCATTGAGCATCCAGACTCCGGTTATTACGTTGAGCTTTCCGGCTCCGGTCATTTTCGTTGAGCATCCAGACTCCAGTTATTACGTTGAGCGTTTCGGCTCCAGTCAGTTTCGTTGAGTATCCAGACTCCGGTTATTACGTTGAGCGTTCAGGCTCCGTTCAGTTTTGTTGGGTATCCAGACTCCGGTTATTACGTTGAGTTTTCCGGCTCCGGTCAGTTTCGTTGGGTATCCAGACTCCGGTTATTACGTTGAGCGTTCAGGCTCCGGTCAGTTTCGTTTGGTATCCAGACTCCGGTTATTACGTTGAGCGCTCAGGCTCCAGTCAGTTTCGTTGGGTATCCAGACTTCGGTTATTACGTTGAGCGTTCAGGCTCCGGTCAGTTTCATTGGGTATCCAGAGTCCAGTTTTTACGTTGATCGTTCAGGCTCCGGTCAGTTTTGTTGGGTATCCAGACTCCGGTTATTACGTTGAGCGTCCAGGCTCCGGTCAAATTTGTTGGGTATCCAGACTCCGGTTATTACGTTAAGTGTTCGGGCTCCGGTCAGTTTCGTTGAGCATCCAGACTCCGGTTATTACGTTGAGCTTTCCGGCTCCGGTCATTTTCGTTGAGCATCCAGACTCCAGTTATTATGTTTAGCGTTTCGGCTCCAGTCAGTTTCGTTGAGTATCCAGATTCCGGTTATTACGTTGAGCGTTCAGGCTCCGTTCAGTTTTGTTGGGTATCCAGACTCCGGTTATTACGTTGAGTTTTCCGGCTCCGGTCAGTTTCGTTGGGTATCTAGACTCCGGTTATTACGTTGAGCGTTCAGGCTCCGGTCAGTTTCGTTTGGTATCCAGACTCCGGTTATTACGTTGAGCACTTAGGCTCCAGTCAGTTTTGTTGGGTATCCAGACTTCGGTTATTACGTTGAGCGTTTAGGCTCCGGTCAGTTTCGTTGGGTATCCATACTCCAGTTTTTACGTTGAGCGTTCAGGCTCCGGTCAGTTTTGTTGGGTATCCAGACTCCGGTTATTACGTTGAGCGTTCAGGCTCCGTTCAGTTTTGTTGGGTATCCAGACTCCGGTTATTACGTTGAGCGTTCAGGCTCCGGTCATTTTCGTTGATCATCCAGACTCCAGTTATTACGTTGAGCGTTCCGGCTCCAGTCAGTTTCGTTGAATATCCAGACTCCGGTTATTACGTTGAGCATTCAGGCTCCGTTCAGTTTTGTTGGGTATCCAGACTCCGGTTATTACGTTGAGCGTTCAGGCTCTGGTCAGTTTTGTTGGGTATCCAGACTCCGGTTATTACGTTGAGCATTCACGCTCCGGTCAGTTTCGTTTGGTATCCAGACTCCGGTTTTTACGTTGAGCGTTCAGGCTCCGGTCAGTTTTGCTGGGTATCCAGACTCCGGTTATTACGTTGAGCGTTCAGGCTCCGGTCAGTTTCGTTGGGTATCCAGACTTCGGTTATTACGTTGAG
Source organism: Lathyrus sativus (assembly GCA_963859935.3). Classification (NCBI taxonomy): domain Eukaryota; kingdom Viridiplantae; phylum Streptophyta; class Magnoliopsida; order Fabales; family Fabaceae; genus Lathyrus; species Lathyrus sativus. The sequence continues at coordinate 35,074 of CAWUDS030000653.1, read as the reverse complement.
CGTTCAGAGTCCGGTCAGTTTCGTTGGGTATCCAGACTCCGGTTATTACGTTGAGTGTTCAGGCTCCGGTCAGTTTCGTTTGGTATCCAGACTCCGGTTATTACGTTGAGCGCTCAGGCTCCAGTCAGTTTCGTTGGGTATCCAGACTTCGGTTATTACGTTGAGCGTTCAGGCTCCGGTCAGTTTCGTTGGGTATCCAGACTCCAGTTTTTACGTTGAGCGTTCAGGCTCCGGTCAGTTTTGTTGGGTATCCAGACTCCGGTTATTACGTTGAGCGTTCAGGCTCCGTTCAGTTTTGTTGGGTATCCAGACTCTGGTTATTACGTTGAGCGTTCAGGCTCCGGTCAGTTTCGTTGGGTATCCAGACTCCGGTTATTACGTTGAGCGTTCAGGCTCCGGTCAGTTTCGTTGGGTATCCAGACTCCGGTTTTTACGTTGAGCATTCAGGCTCCGGTCAGTTTTGATGGGTATCCAGACTCCGGTTATTACGTTGAGCGTTCAGGCTCCGGTCAGTTTGTTGGGTATCTAGACTCCGGTTATTACGTTGAGCGTTCAGGCTCCGGTCAGTTTCGTTGGGTATCCAGACTCCGATTATTACGTTGAGCATTCAGGCTCCGGTCAGTTTCGTTTGGTATCCAGACTACGGTTATTACGTTGAGCGTTCAGGCTCCCGTCAGTTTCGTTGGGTATCCAGACTCCGGTTATTACGTTGATCGTTCAGGCTCCAGTCAGTTTCGTTGGGTATCCAGACTTCGGTTATTACGTTGAGCGTTCAGGCTCCGGTCAGTTTCATTGGGTATCCAGAGTCCAGTTTTTACGTTGATCGTTCAGGCTCCGGTCAGTTTTGTTGGGTATCCAGACTCCGGTTATTACGTTGAGCGTCCAGGCTCCGGTCAAATTTGTTGGGTATCCAGACTCCGGTTATTACGTTAAGTGTTCGGGCTCCGGTCAGTTTCATTGAGCATCCAGACTCCGGTTATTACGTTGAGCTTTCCGGCTCCGGTCATTTTCGTTGAGCATCCAGACTCCAGTTATTATGTTGAGCGTTTCGGCTCCAGTCAGTTTCGTTGAGTATCCAGATTCCGGTTATTACGTTGAGCGTTCAGGCTCCGTTCAGTTTTGTTGGGTATCCAGACTCCGGTTATTACGTTGAGTTTTCCGGCTCCGGTCAGTTTCGTTGGGTATCTAGACTCCGGTTATTACGTTGAGCGTTCAGGCTCCGGTCAGTTTCGTTTGGTATCCAGACTCCGGTTATTACGTTGAGCACTTAGGCTCCAGTCAGTTTTGTTGGGTATCCAGACTTCGGTTATTACGTTGAACGTTTAGGCTCCGGTCAGTTTCGTTGGGTATCCATACTCCAGTTTTTACGTTGAGCGTTCAGGCTCCGGTCAGTTTTGTTGGGTATCCAGACTCCGGTTATTACGTTGAGCGTTCAGGCTCCGTTCAGTTTTGTTGGGTATCCAGACTCCGGTTATTACGTTGAGCGTTCAGGCTCCGGTCATTTTCGTTGATCATCCAGACTCCAGTTATTACGTTGAGCGTTCCGGCTCCAGTCAGTTTCGTTGAATATCCAGACTCCGGTTATTACGTTGAGCATTCAGGCTCCGTTCAGTTTTGTTGGGTATCCAGACTCCGGTTATTACGTTGAGCGTTCAGGCTCTGGTCAGTTTTGTTGGGTATCCAGACTCCGGTTATTACGTTGAGCATTCACGCTCCGGTCAGTTTCGTTTGGTATCCAGACTCCGGTTTTTACGTTGAGCGTTCAGGCTCCGGTCAGTTTTGCTGGGTATCCAGACTCCAGTTATTACGTTGAGCGTTCAGGCTCCGGTCAGTTTCGTTAGTATCCAGACTTCGGTTATTACGTTGAGCGTTCAGAGTCCGGTCAGTTTCGTTGGGTATCCAGACTCCGGTTATTACGTTGAGTGTTCAGGCTCCGGTCAGTTTCGTTTGGTATCCAGACTCCGGTTATTACGTTGAGCGCTCAGGCTCCAGTCAGTTTCGTTGGGTATCCAGACTTCGGTTATTACGTTGAGCGTTCAGGCTCCGGTCAGTTTCGTTGGGTATCCAGACTCCAGTTTTTACGTTGAGCGTTCAGGCTCCGGTCAGTTTTGTTGGGTATCCAGACTCCGGTTATTACGTTGAGCGTTCAGGCTCCGTTCAGTTTTGTTGGGTATCCAGACTCTGGTTATTACGTTGAGCGTTCAGGCTCCGGTCAGTTTCGTTGGGTATCCAGACTCCGGTTATTACGTTGAGCGTTCAGGCTCCGGTCAGTTTCGTTGGGTATCCAGACTCCGGTTTTTACGTTGAGCGTTCAGGCTCCGGTCAGTTTTGATGGGTATCCAGACTCCGGTTATTACGTTGAGCGTTCAGGCTCCGGTCAGTTTGTTGGGTATCTAGACTCCGGTTATTACGTTGAGCGTTCAGGCTCCGGTCAGTTTCGTTGGGTATCCAGACTCCGATTATTACGTTGAGCATTCAGGCTCCGGTCAGTTTCGTTTGGTATCCAGACTACGGTTATTACGTTGAGCGTTCAGGCTCCGGTCAGTTTCGTTGGGTATCCAGACTCCGGTTATTACGTTGATCGTTCAGGCTCTGGTCAATTTCGTTCCGTATCCAGACTCTGGTTATTACGTTAGGCGTCCAGGCTCCGGTCAGTTTTGTTGGGTATCCAGACTCCGGTTATAACGTTAAGCGTTCAGGCTCCTGTCAGTTTCGTTGGGATCAAGACTCCGGTTATTACGTTGAGCTTTCAGGCTCCGGTCATTTTCGTTGAGCATCCAGACTCCAGTTATTACGTTGAGCGTTTCGGCTCTAGTCAGTTTCGTTGAGTATCCAGACTCCGGTTATTACGTTGAGCGTTCAGGCTCCGTTCAGTTTTGTTGGGTATCCAGACTCCGATTATTACGTTGAGTGTTCAGGCTCCGGTCAGTTTCGTTGGGTATCTAGACTCCAGTTATTACGTTGAGCGTTCAGGCTCCGGTCAGTTTCGATGGGTATCCAGACTCCGGTTATTACGTTGAGCGTTTAGGCTCCGGTCAATTTCGTTGGGTATCTAGACTCCGGTTATTACGTTGAGCGTTCAGGCTCCGGTCAGTTTCGTTGGGTATCCAGACTCCAGTTATTACATTGAGCGTTCAGGCTCCGGTCTGTTTCGTTGGGTATCCAGACTCCGGTTATTACGTTGATCGTTCAGACTCCGGTCAATTTCGTTGCGTATCCAGACTCTTGTTATTACGTTAGGCGTTCAGGCTCCGGTCAGTTTCGTTGGGTAACTAGACTCCGGTTATTACGTTAAGCATTCAGGCTCCGGTCAGTTTCGTTGGGTATCAAGACTCCGGTTATTACGTTGAGCGTTCAGGCTCTGGTCATTTTCGATGAGCATCCAGACTCCAGTTATTACGTTGAGCGTTCCGGCTCCAGTCAGTTTCGTTGAGTATCCAGACTCCGGTTATTACGTTGAGCGTTCAGGCTCCGTTCAGTTTTGTTGGGTATCCAGACTCCGGTTATTACGTTGAGCGTTCAGGCTCCGGTCAGTTTCGTTGGGTATCCAGACTCCGGTTATTACGTTGAGCGTTCAGGCTCCGGTCAGTTTCGTTGGGTATCCAGACTCCGGTTTTTACGTTGAGCGTTCAGGCTCCGGTCAGTTTTGTTGGGTATCCAGACTCCGGTTAATTCGTTGAGCTTTCAGGCTCCGGCCAGTTTTGTTGGGTATCCAGACTCCGGTTATTACGTTGAGCATTCAGGCTCCGATCAGTTTCATTGGGTATCCAGACTCTGATTATTACGTTGAGTATTCAGGCTCCGGTCAGTTTCGTTTGGTATCCAGACTCTGGTTATTACGTTGAGCGTTCAGGCTCCGGTCAGTTTCGTTTGGTATCCAGACTCCGGTTATTACGTTGATCGTTCAGGCTCTGGTCAATTTCGTTGCGTATCCAGACTCTGGTTATTACGTTAGGCGTCCAGGCTCCGGTGAAATTTGTTGGGTATCCAGACTCCGGTTATTAGGTTAAGCGTTCAGGCTCCAGTCAGTTTCGTTGGGATCAAGACTCCGGTTATTACGTTGAGCTTTCCGGCTCCGGTCATTTTCGTTTAGCATCCAGACTCCAGTTATTACGTTGAGCGTTTCGGCTCCAGTCAGTTTCGTTGAGTATCCAGACTCCGGTTATTATGTTGAGCGTTCAGGCTCCGCTCAGTTTTGTTGGGTATCCAGACTCCGGTTGTTACGTTGAGTGTTCAGGCTCCGGTCAGTTTCGTTGGGTATCTAGACTTCGGTTATTACGTTGAGCGTTCAGGCTCCGGTCAGTTTCGATGGGTATCCAGACTCCGGTTATTACGTTGAGCGTTCAAGCTCCGGTAAATTTCGTTGGGTATCCAGACTCCGGTTATTACGTTGAGCGTTCAGGCTCCGGTCAGTTTCGTTGGGTATCCAGACTCCGGTTCTTACATTGAGCGTTCAGGCTCCGGTCTGTTTCGTTAGGTATCCAGACTCCGGTTATTACGTTGATCGTTCAGACTCCGGTCAATTTCGTTGCGTATCCAGACTCTGGTTATTACGTTAGGCGTTCAGGCTCCGGTCAGTTTCGTTGGGTAACTAGACTCCGGTTATTATGTTAAGCATTCAGGCACCAGTCAGTTTCGTTGGGTATCAAGACTCCAGTTATTACGTTGAGCGTTCAGGCTCCGGTCATTTTCGTTGAGCATCCAGACTCCAGTTATTACGTTCAGCGTTCTGGCTCCAGTCAGTTTTGTTGAGTATCCAGACTCCGGTTATTACGTTGAGCGTTCAGGCTCCGTTCAGTTTTGTTGGGTATCCAGACTCCGGTTATTACGTTGAGCGTTCAGGCTCCGGTCAGTTTCGTTGGGTATCCAGACTCCGGTTATTACGTTGAGCGTTCAGGCTCCGGTAAGTTTCGTTGGGTATCCAGACTGCGGTTTTTACATTGAGCGTTCAGGCTCCGGTCAGTTTTGTTGGGTATCCAGACTCCGGTTTTTACGTTGAGCGTTCAGGCTCCGGTCAGTTTTGCTGGGTATCCAGACTCCGGTTATTACGTTGAGCGTTCAGGCTCCGGTCAGTTTCGCTGGGTATCCAGACTTCGGTTATTACGTTGAGCGTTCAGGGTCCGGTCAGTTTCGTTGGGTATCCAAACTCCGGTTATTACGTTGAGCGTTCAGGCTCCGGTCAGTTTCGTTTGGTATCCAGACTCTGGTTATTACGTTGAGCGCTCAAGCTCCAGTCAGTTTCGTTGGGTATCCAGACTCTGGTTATTACGTTAGGCGTTCAGGTCCGGTCAGTTTCGTTGGGTAACTAGACTCCGGTTATTACGTTGAGCGTTCAGGCTCCGGTCAGTTTCGATGGGTATCCAGACTCCGGATATTACGTTGAGCGTTCAGGCTCCGGTCAATTTCGTTGGGTATCCAGACTCCGGTTATTACGTTGAGTGTTCAGGCTCCGGTCAGTTTCGTTGGGTATCCAGACTCCGGTTATTACATTGAGCGTTCAGGCTCCGGTCTGTTTCGTTGGGTATCCAGACTCCGGTTATTACGTTGATCGTTCAGACTCCGGTCAATTTCGTTGCGTATCCAGACTCTGGTTATTACGTTAGGCGTTCAGGCTCCGGTCAGTTTCGTTTGGTATCCAGACTCCGGTTATTACGTTGATCGTTCAGGCTCTGGTCAATTTCGTTGCGTATCCAGACTCTGGTTATTACGTTAGGCGTCCAGGCTCCGGTCAAATTTGTTGGGTATCCAGACTCCGGTTATTACGTTAAGCGTTCGGGCTCCGGTCAGTTTCATTGAGCATCCAGACTCCGGTTATTACGTTGAGCTTTCCGGCTCCGGTCATTTTCGTTGAGCATCCAGACTCCAGTTATTACGTTGAGCGTTTCGGCTCCAGTCAGTTTCGTTGAGTATCCAGACTCCGGTTATTACGTTGAGCGTTCAGGCTCCGTTCAGTTTTGTTGGGTATCCAGACTCCGGTTATTACGTTGAGTTTTCCGGCTCCGGTCAGTTTCGTTGGGTATCCAGACTCCGGTTATTACGTTGAGCGTTCAGGCTCCGGTCAGTTTCGTTTGGTATCCAGACTCCGGTTATTACGTTGAGCGCTCAGGCTCCAGTCAGTTTCGTTGGGTATCCAGACTTCGGTTATTACGTTGAGCGTTCAGGCTCCGGTCAGTTTCATTGGGTATCCAGAGTCCAGTTTTTACGTTGATCGTTCAGGCTCCGGTCAGTTTTGTTGGGTATCCAGACTCTGGTTATTACGTTGAGCGTCCAGGCTCCGGTCAAATTTGTTGGGTATCCAGACTCCGGTTATTACGTTAAGTGTTCGGGCTCCGGTCAGTTTCGTTGAGCATCCAGACTCCGGTTATTACGTTGAGCTTTCCGGCTCCGGTCATTTTCGTTGAGCATCCAGACTCCAGTTATTATGTTTAGCGTTTCGGCTCCAGTCAGTTTCGTTGAGTATCCAGATTCCGGTTATTACGTTGAGCGTTCAGGCTCCGTTCAGTTTTGTTGGGTATCCAGACTCCGGTTATTACGTTGAGTTTTCCGGCTCCGGTCAGTTTCGTTGGGTATCTAGACTCCGGTTATTACGTTGAGCGTTCAGGCTCCGGTCAGTTTCGTTTGGTATCCAGACTCCGGTTATTACGTTGAGCACTTAGGCTCCAGTCAGTTTTGTTGGGTATCCAGACTTCGGTTATTACGTTGAGCGTTTAGGCTCCGGTCAGTTTCGTTGGGTATCCATACTCCAGTTTTTACGTTGAGCGTTCAGGCTCCGGTCAGTTTTGTTGGGTATCCAGACTCCGGTTATTACGTTGAGCGTTCAGGCTCCGTTCAGTTTTGTTGGGTATCCAGACTCCGGTTATTACGTTGAGCGTTCAGGCTCCGGTCATTTTCGTTGATCATCCAGACTCCAGTTATTACGTTGAGCGTTCCAGCTCCAGTCAGTTTCGTTGAATATCCAGACTCCGGTTATTACGTTGAGCATTCAGGCTCCGTTCAGTTTTGTTGGGTATCCAGACTCCGGTTATTACGTTGAGCGTTCAGGCTCTGGTCAGTTTTGTTGGGTATCCAGACTCCGGTTATTACGTTGAGCATTCACGCTCCGGTTAGTTTCGTTTGGTATCCAGACTCCGGTTTTTACGTTGAGCGTTCAGGCTCCAGTCAGTTTTGCTGGGTATCCAGACTCCGGTTATTACGTTGAGCGTTCAGGCTCCGGTCAGTTTCGTTGGGTATCCAGACTTCGGTTATTACGTTGAGCGTTCAGAGTCCGGTCAGTTTCGTTGGGTATCCAGACTCCGGTTATTACGTTGAGTGTTCAGGCTCCGGTCAGTTTCGTTTGGTATCCAGACTCCGGTTATTACGTTGAGCGCTCAGGCTCCAGTCAGTTTCGTTGGGTATCCAGACTTCGGTTATTACGTTGAGCGTTCAGGCTCCGGTCAGTTTCGTTGGGTATCCAGACTCCAGTTTTTACGTTGAGCGTTCAGGCTCCGGTCAGTTTTGTTGGGTATCCAGACTCCGGTTATTACGTTGAGCGTTCAGGCTCCGTTCAGTTTTGTTGGGTATCCAGACTCTGGTTATTACGTTGAGCGTTCAGGCTCCGGTCAGTTTCGTTGGGTATCCAGACTCCGGTTATTACGTTGAGCGTTCAGGCTCCGGTCAGTTTCGTTGGGTATCCAGACTCCGGTTTTTACGTTGAGCGTTCAGGCTCCGGTCAGTTTTGATGGGTATCCAGACTCCGGTTATTACGTTGAGCGTTCAGGCTCCGGTCAGTTTGTTGGGTATCTAGACTCCGGTTATTACGTTGAGCGTTCAGGCTCCGGTCAGTTTCGTTGGGTATCCAGACTCCGATTATTACGTTGAGCATTCAGGCTCCGGTCAGTTTCGTTTGGTATCCAGACTACGGTTATTACGTTGAGCGTTCAGGCTCCGGTCAGTTTCGTTGGGTATCCAGACTCCGGTTATTACGTTGATCGTTCAGGCTCCAGTCAGTTTCGTTGGGTATCCAGACTTCGGTTATTACGTTGAGCGTTCAGGCTCCGGTCAGTTTCATTGGGTATCCAGAGTCCAGTTTTTACGTTGATCGTTCAGGCTCCGGTCAGTTTTGTTGGGTATCCAGACTCCGGTTATTACGTTGAGCGTCCAGGCTCCGGTCAAATTTGTTGGGTATCCAGACTCCGGTTATTACGTTAAGTGTTCGGGCTCCGGTCAGTTTCGTTGAGCATCCAGACTCCGGTTATTACGTTGAGCTTTCCGGCTCCGGTCATTTTCGTTGAGCATCCAGACTCCAGTTAATATGTTGAGCGTTTCGGCTCCAGTCAGTCTCGTTGAGTATCCAGATTCCGGTTATTACGTTGAGCGTTCAGGCTCCGTTCAGTTTTGTTGGGTATCCAGACTCCGGTTATTACGTTGAGTTTTCCGGCTCCGGTCAGTTTCGTTGGGTATCTAGACTCCGGTTATTACGTTGAGCGTTCAGGCTCCGGTCAGTTTCGTTTGGTATCCAGACTCCGGTTATTACGTTGAGCACTTAGGCTCCAGTCAGTTTTGTTGGGTATCCAGACTTCGGTTATTACGTTGAACGTTTAGGCTCCGGTCAGTTTCGTTGGGTATCCATACTCCAGTTTTTACGTTGAGCGTTCAGGCTCCGGTCAGTTTTGTTGGGTATCCAGACTCCGGTTATTACGTTGAGCGTTCAGGCTCCGTTCAGTTTTGTTGGGTATCCAGACTCCGGTTATTACGTTGAGCGTTCAGGCTCCGGTCATTTTCGTTGATCATCCAGACTCCAGTTATTACGTTGAGCGTTCCGGCTCCAGTCAGTTTCGTTGAATATCCAGACTCCGGTTATTACGTTGAGCATTCAGGCTCCGTTCAGTTTTGTTGGGTATCCAGACTCCGGTTATTACGTTGAGCGTTCAGGCTCTGGTCAGTTTTGTTGGGTATCCAGACTCCGGTTATTACGTTGAGCATTCACGCTCCGGTCAGTTTCGTTTGGTATCCAGACTCCGGTTTTTACGTTGAGCGTTCAGGCTCCGGTCAGTTTTGCTGGGTATCCAGACTCCGGTTATTAAGTTGAGCGTTCAGGCTCCGGTCAGTTTCGTTGGGTATCCAGACTTCGGTTATTACGTTGAGCGTTCAGAGTCCGGTCAGTTTCGTTGGGTATCCAGACTCCGGTTATTACGTTGAGTGTTCAGGCTCCAGTCAGTTTCGTTTGGTATCCAGACTCCGGTTATTACGTTGAGCGCTCAGGCTCCAGTCAGTTTCGTTGGGTATCCAGACTTCGGTTATTACGTTGAGCGTTCAGGCTCCGGTCAGTTTCGTTGGGTATCCAGACTCCAGTTTTTACGTTGAGCGTTCAGGCTCCGGTCAGTTTTGTTGGGTATCCAGACTCCGGTTATTACGTTGAGCGTTCAGGCTCCGTTCAGTTTTGTTGGGTATCCAGACTCTGGTTATTACGTTGAGCGTTCAGGCTCCGGTCAGTTTCGTTGGGTATCCAGACTCCGGTTATTACGTTGAGCGTTCAGGCTCCGGTCAGTTTCGTTGGGTATCCAGACTCCGGTTTTTACGTTGAGCGTTCAGGCTCCGGTCAGTTTTGATGGGTATCCAGACTCCGGTTATTACCTTGAGCGTTCAGGCTCCGGTCAGTTTGTTGGGTATCTAGACTCCGGTTATTACGTTGAGCGTTCAGGCTCCGGTCAGTTTCGTTGGGTATCCAGACTCCGATTATTACGTTGAGCATTCAGGCTCCGGTCAGTTTCGTTTGGTATCCAGACTACGGTTATTACGTTGAGCGTTCAGGCTCCGGTCAGTTTCGTTGGGTATCCAGACTCCGGTTATTACGTTGATCGTTCAGGCTCTGGTCAATTTCGTTCCGTATCCAGACTCTGGTTATTACGTTAGGCGTCCAGGCTCCGGTCAGTTTTGTTGGGTATCCAGACTCCGGTTATAACGTTAAGCGTTCAGGCTCCTGTCAGTTTCGTTGGGATCAAGACTCCGGTTATTACGTTGAGCTTTCAGGCTCCGGTCATTTTCGTTGAGCATCCAGACTCCAGTTATTACGTTGAGCGTTTCGGCTCTAGTCAGTTTCGTTGAGTATCCAGACTCCGGTTATTACGTTGAGCGTTCAGGCTCCGTTCAGTTTTGTTGGGTATCCAGACTCCGATTATTACGTTGAGTGTTCAGGCTCCGGTCAGTTTCGTTGGGTATCTAGACTCCAGTTATTACGTTGAGCGTTCAGGCTCCGGTCAGTTTCGATGGGTATCCAGACTCCGGTTATTACGTTGAGCGTTTAGGCTCCGGTCAATTTCGTTGGGTATCTAGACTCCGGTTATTACGTTGAGCGTTCAGGCTCCGGTCAGTTTCGTTGGGTATCCAGACTCCAGTTATTACATTGAGCGTTCAGGCTCCGGTCTGTTTCGTTGGGTATCCAGACTCCGGTTATTACGTTGATCGTTCTGACTCCGGTCAATTTCGTTGCGTATCCAGACTCTTGTTATTACGTTAGGCGTTCAGGCTCCGGTCAGTTTCGTTGGGTAACTAGACTCCGGTTATTACGTTAAGCATTCAGGCTCCGGTCAGTTTCGTTGGGTATCAAGACTCCGGTTATTACGTTGAGCGTTCAGGCTCTGGTCATTTTCGATGAGCATCCAGACTCCAGTTATTACGTTGAGCGTTCCGGCTCCAGTCAGTTTCGTTGAGTATCCAGACTCCGGTTATTACGTTGAGCGTTCAGGCTCCGTTCAGTTTTGTTGGGTATCCAGACTCCGGTTATTACGTTGAGCGTTCAGACTCCGGTCAGTTTCGTTGGGTATCCAGACTCCGGTTATTACGTTGAGCGTTCAGGCTCCGGTCAGTTTCGTTGGGTATCCAGACTCCGGTTTTTACGTTGAGCGTTCAGGCTCCGGTCAGTTTTGTTGGGTATCCAGACTCCGGTTAATTCGTTGAGCTTTCAGGCTCCGGTCAGTTTTGTTGGGTATCCAGACTCCGGTTATTACGTTGAGCATTCAGGCTCCGATCAGTTTCATTGGGTATCCAGATTCCGATTATTACGTTGAGTATTCAGGCTCCGGTCAGTTTCGTTTGGTATCCAGACTCTGGTTATTACGTTGAGCGTTCAGGCTCCGGTCAGTTTCGTTTGGTATCCAGACTCCGGTTATTACGTTGATCGTTCAGGCTCTGGTCAATTTCGTTGCGTATCCAGACTCTGGTTATTACGTTAGGCGTCCAGGCTCCGGTGAAATTTGTTGGGTATCCAGACTCCGGTTATTAGGTTAAGCGTTCAGGCTCCAGTCAGTTTCGTTGGGATCAAGACTCCGGTTATTACGTTGAGCTTTCCGGCTCCGGTCATTTTCGTTTAGCATCCAGACTCCAGTTATTACGTTGAGCGTTTCGGCTCCAGTCAGTTTCGTTGAGTATCCAGACTCCGGTTATTATGTTGAGCGTTCAGGCTCCGCTCAGTTTTGTTGGGTATCCAGACTCCGGTTGTTACGTTGAGTGTTCAGGCTCCGGTCAGTTTCGTTGGGTATCTAGACTTCGGTTATTACGTTGAGCGTTCAGGCTCCGGTCAGTTTCGATGGGTATCCAGACTCCGGTTATTACGTTGAGCGTTCAAGCTCCGGTAAATTTCGTTGGGTATCCAGACTCCGGTTATTACGTTGAGCGTTCAGGCTCCGGTCAGTTTCGTTGGGTATCCAGACTCCGGTTCTTACATTGAGCGTTCAGGCTCCGGTCTGTTTCGTTAGGTATCCAGACTCCGGTTATTACGTTGATCGTTCAGACTCCGGTCAATTTCGTTGCGTATCCAGACTCTGGTTATTACGTTAGGCGTTCAGGCTCCGGTCAGTTTCGTTGGGTAACTAGACTCCGGTTATTATGTTAAGCATTCAGGCACCAGTCAGTTTCGTTGGGTATCAAGACTCCAGTTATTACGTTGAGCGTTCAGGCTCCGGTCATTTTCGTTGAGCATCCAGACTCCAGTTATTACGTTCAGCGTTCTGGCTCCAGTCAGTTTTGTTGAGTATCCAGACTCCGGTTATTACGTTGAGCGTTCAGGCTCCGTTCAGTTTTGTTGGGTATCCAGACTCCGGTTATTACGTTGAGCGTTCAGGCTCCGGTCAGTTTCGTTGGGTATCCAGACTCCGGTTATTACGTTGAGCGTTCAGGCTCCGGTAAGTTTCGTTGGGTATCCAGACTGCGGTTTTTACATTGAGCGTTCAGGCTCCGGTCAGTTTTGTTGGGTATCCAGACTCCGGTTTTTACGTTGAGCGTTCAGGCTCCGGTCAGTTTTGCTGGGTATCCAGACTCCGGTTATTACGTTGAGCGTTCAGGCTCCGGTCAGTTTCGCTGGGTATCCAGACTTCGGTTATTACGTTGAGCGTTCAGGGTCCGGTCAGTTTCGTTGGGTATCCAAACTCCGGTTATTACGTTGAGCGTTCAGGCTCCGGTCAGTTTCGTTTGGTATCCAGACTCTGGTTATTACGTTGAGCGCTCAAGCTCCAGTCAGTTTCGTTGGGTATCCAGACTCTGGTTATTACGTTAGGCGTTCAGGTCCGGTCAGTTTCGTTGGGTAACTAGACTCCGGTTATTACGTTGAGCGTTCAGGCTCCGGTCAGTTTCGATGGGTATCCAGACTCCGGATATTACGTTGAGCGTTCAGGCTCCGGTCAATTTCGTTGGGTATCCAGACTCCGGTTATTACGTTGAGTGTTCAGGCTCCGGTCAGTTTCGTTGGGTATCCAGACTCCGGTTATTACATTGAGCGTTCAGGCTCCGGTCTGTTTCGTTGGGTATCCAGACTCCGGTTATTACGTTGATCGTTCAGACTCCGGTCAATTTCGTTGCGTATCCAGACTCTGGTTATTACGTTAGGCGTTCAGGCTCCGGTCAGTTTCGTTGGGTAACTAGACTCCGGTTATTACGTTGAGCATTCAGGATCCGGTCAGTTTCGTTTGGTATCCAGACTACGGTTATTACGTTGAGTGTTCAAGCTCCGGTCAGTTTCGTTGGGTATCCAGACTCCGGTTATTACGTTGATCGTTCAGGCTCTGGTCAATTTCGTTGCGTATCCAGACTCTGGTTATTACGTTAGGCGTCCAGGCTCCGGTTAGTTTTGTTGGGTATCCACATTCCGGTTATTATGTTAAGCGTTCAGGCTCTGGTCAGTTTCGTTGGGATCAAGACTCCGGTTATTACGTTGAGCTTTCAGGCTTCGGTTATTTTCGTTGAGCATCCAGACTCCAGTTATTACGTTGAGCGTTTCGGCTCCAGTCAGTTTCGTTGAGTATCCAGACTCCGGTTATTACGTTGAGCGTTCAGGCTCCGTTCAGTTTTGTTGGGTATCCAGACTCCGGTTATTACATTGAGTGTTCAGGCTCCGGTCAGTTTCGTTGGGTATCTAGGCTCCGGTTATTACGTTGAGCGTTCAGGCTCCGGTCAGTTTCGATGGGTATCCAGACTCCGGTTATTATGTTGAGCGTTCAGGCTCCGGTCAATTACGTTGGGTATCCAGACTCCGGTTATTACGTTGAGCGTTCAGGCTCCGGTCAGTTTCGTTGGGTATCCAGACTCCGGTTATTACATTGAGCATTCAGGCTCCGGTCTGTTTCGTTGGGTATCCAGACTCCGGTTATTACGTTGATCGTTCAGACTCCGGTCAATTTCGTTGCGTATCCAGACTCTGGTTATTACGTTAGGCGTTCAGGCTCCGGTCAGTTTCGTTGGGTAACTAGACTCCGGTTATTACGTTAAGTATTCAGGCACCGGTCAGTTTTGTTGGGTATCAAGACTCCGGTTATTACGTTGAGCGTTCAGGCTCCGGTCATTTTCGTTGAGCATCCAGACTCCAGTTATTACGTTGAGCATTCCGGCTCCAGTCAGTTTCGTTGAGTATCCAGACTCCGGTTATTACGTTGAGCGTTCAGGCTCCGTTCAGTTTTGTTGGGTATTCAGACTCCGGTTATTACGTTGAGTGTTCAGGCTCCGGTCAGTTTCGTTGGGTATCCAGACTCCGGTTATTACGTTGAGCGTTCAGGCTACGGTTAGTTTCGTTGGGTATCCAGACTCCGGTTATTACGTTGAGCGTTCAGGCTCCGGTCAATTTCGTTTGGTATCCAGACTCCGGTTATTACATTGAGCGCTCAGGCTCCGGCCAGTTTCGTTGGGTATCCAGACTCCGGTTATTACGTTGAGCGTTCAGGCTCCGGTCAGTTTCGCTGGGTATCCAGACTCCGGTTTTTACGTTGAGCGTTCAGGCTCCGGTCAGTTTCGTTTGGTATCCAGACTCTGGTTATTACGTTGAGCGCTCAGGCTCCAGTCAGTTTCGTTGGGTATCCAGACTTCGGTTATTACGTTGAGCGTTCAGGCTCCGGTCAGTTTCGCTGGGTATCCAGACTCCAGTTTTTACGTTGAGCGTTCAGGCTCCGTTCAGTTTCGTTGGGTATCCAGACTCCGGTTATTACGTTGAGCGTTCAGGCTCCGGTCAGTTTTGTTGGGTATCCAGACTCCGGTTTTTACGTTGAGCGTTCAGGCTCCGGTCAGTTTTGATGGGTATCCAGACTCCGGTTATTACGTTGAGCGTTCAGGCTCCGGTCAGTTTCGTTGGGTATCTAGACTCCGGTTATTACGTTGAGCGTTCAGGCTCCGGTCAGTTTCGTTGGGTATCCAGACTCCGATTATTACGTTGAGCATTCAGGCTCCGGTCAGTTTCGTTTGGAATCCAGACTACGGTTATTACGTTGAGCGTTCAGGCTCCGGTCAGTTTTGTTGGGTTTCCAGACTCCGGTTATTACGTTGATCGTTCAGGCTCTGGTCAATTTCGTTCCGTATCCAGACTCTGATTATTACGTTAGGCGTCCAGGCTCCGGTCAGTTTTGTTGGGTATCCAGACTCCGGTTATAACGTTAAGCGTTCAGGCTCCGGTTAGTTTCGTTGGGATCAAGACTCCGGTTATTACGTTGAGCTTTCAGGCTCCGGTCATTTTCGTTGAGCATCCAGACTCCAGTTATTACGTTGAGCATTTCGGCTCCAGTCAGTTTCGTTGAGTATCGAGACTCCGGTTATTACGTTGAGCGTTCAGGGTCCGGTCAGTTTCATTGGGCATCCACACTCCGGTTATTACGTTGAGCGTTCAGGCTCCGGTCAGTTTCGTTGGGTATCCAGACTCCGGTTATTACATTGAGCGTTCAGGCTCCGGTCAGTTTCGTTGGGTATCCAGACTCCGGTTATTACGTTGATCGTTCAGGCTCCGGTCAATTTCGTTGCGTATCCAGACTCTGGTTATTACGTTAGGCGTTCAGGCTCCGGTCAGTTTCGTTGGGTAACTAGACTCAGGTTATTACGTTAAGCATTCAGGCTTCGGTCAGTTTCGTTGGGTATCCAGACTCCGGTTATTACGTTGAGCGTTCAGGCTCCGGTCAGTTTCGTTGGGTATCCAGACAACGGTTATTACGTTGAGCGTTCAGGGTCCGGTCAGTTTCATTGGGTATCCAGACTTCGGTTATTACGTTGAGCGTTCAGGCTCCGGTCAGTTTCGTTTGGTATCCAGACTCCGGTTATTACGTTGAGCACTCAGACTCCAGTCAGTTTTTTTGGGTATCCAGACTTCCGTTATTACGTTGAGCGTTCAGGCTCCGGTCAGTTTCGTTGGGTATCCATACTCCAGTTTTTACGTTGAGCGTTCAGGCTCCGGTTAGTTTTGTTGGGTATCTAGACTTCGGTTATTACGTTGAGCGTTCAGGCTCCGTTCAGTTTTGTTGGGTATCCAGACTCCGGTTATTACGTTGAGCATTCAGGCTCCGGTCAGTTTCGTTGGGTATCTAGACTTCGGTTATTACGTTGAGCGTTCAGGGTCCGGTCAGTTTCGTTGGGTATCCAGACTCCGGTTATTACATTGAGTGTTCAGGCTCCGGTCAGTTTCGTTGGGTATCTAGGCTCCGGTTATTACGTTGAGCGTTCAGGCTCCGGTCAGTTTCGATGGGTATCCAGACTCCGGTTATTATGTTGAGCATTCAGGCTCCGGTCAATTTCGTTGGGTATCCAGACTCCGGTTATTACGTTGAGCGTTCAGGCTCCGGTCAGTTTCGTTGGGTATCCAGACTCCGGTTATTACATTGAGCATTCAGGCTCCGGTCTGTTTCGTTGGGTATCCAGACTCCGGTTATTACGTTGATCGTTCAGACTCCGGTCAATTTCGTTGCGTATCCAGACTCTGGTCATTACTTTAGGCGTTCAGGCTCCGGTCAGTTTCGTTGGGTAACTAGACTCCGGTTATTACGTTAAGCATTCAGGCACCGGTCAATTTCGTTGGGTATCAAGACTCCGGTTATTACGTTGAGCGTTCAGGCTCCGGTCATTTTTGTTGAGCATCCAGACTCCAGTTATTACGTTGAGCGTTCCGGCTCCAGTCAGTTTCGTTGAGTATCCAGACTCCGGTTATTACGTTGAGCGTTCAGGCTACGTTCAGTTTTGTTGGGTATCCAGACTCCGGTTATTACGTTGAGCGTTTAGGCTCCGGTCAGTTTCGTTGGGTATCCAGACTCCGGTTATTACGTTGAGCGTTCAGGCTACGGTCAGTTTCGTTGGGTATCCAGACTCCGACTATTACGTTGAGCGTTCAGGCTCCGGTCAGTTTCCTTTGGTATCCAGACTCCGGTTATTACGTTGAGCGCTCAGGCTCCGGCCAGTTTCGTTGGGTATCCAGACTCCGGTTATTACGTTGAGCGTTCAGGCTCCGGTCAGTTTCGCTGGGTATCCAGACTCCGGTTTTTACGTTGAGCGTTCAGGCTCCGGTCAGTTTCGTTTGGTATCCAGACTCTGGTTATTACGTTGAGCGCTCAGGCTCCAGTCAGTTTCGTTGGGTATCCAGACTTCGGTTATTACGTTGAGCGTTCAGGCTCCGGTCAGTTTCGCTGGGTATCCAGACTCCGATTTTTACGTTGAGCGTTCAGGCTCCGTTCAGTTTTGTTGGGTATCCAGACTCCGGTTATTACGTTCAGCGTTCAGGCTCTGGTCAGTTTCGTTGGGTATCCAGACTCCGGTTATTACGTTGAGCATTCAGGCTCCGGTCAGTTTTGTTGGGTATCCAGACTCCGGTTTTTACGTTGAGCGTTCAGGCTCCGGTCAGTTTTGATGGGTATCCAGACTCCGGTTATTACGTTGAGCGTTCAGGCTCCGGTCAGTTTCGTTGGGTATCTAGACTCCGGTTATTACGTTGAGCGTTCAGGCTCCAGTCAGTTTCGTTGGGTATCAAGACTCCGATTATTACGTTGAGCATTCAGGCTCCGGTCAGTTTCGTTTGGTATCCAGACTACGGTTATTACGTTGAGCGTTCAGGCTCCGGTCAGTTTTGTTGGGTATCCAGACTCCGGTTATTACGTTGATCGTTCAGGCTCTGGTCAATTTCGTTCCGTATCCAGACTCTGATTATTACGTTAGGCGTCCAGGCTCCGGTCAGTTTTGTTTGGTATCCAGACTCCGGTTATAACGTTAAGCGTTCAGACTCCGGTTAGTTTCGTTGGGATCAAGACTCCGGTTATTACGTTGAGCTTTCAGGCTCCGGTCATTTTCGTTGAGCATCCAGACTCCAGTTATTACGTTGAGCATTTCGGCTCCAGTCAGTTTCGTTGAGTATCCAGACTCCGGTTATTACGTTGAGCGTTCAGGGTCTGGTCAGTTTCATTGGGCATCCAGACTCCGGTTATTACGTTGAGCGTTCAGGCTCCGGTCAGTTTCGTTGGGTATCCAGACTCCGGTTATTACATTGAGCGTTCAGGCTCCGGTCAGTTTCGTTGGGTATCCAGACTCTGGTTATTACGTTGATCGTTCAGGCTCCGGTCAATTTCGTTGCGTATCCAGACTCTGGTTATTACGTTAGGCGTTCAGGCTCCGGTCAGTTTCGTTGGGTAACTAGACTCCGGTTATTACGTTAAGCATTCAGGCTCCGGTCAGTTTCATTGGGTATCCAGACTCTGGTTATTACGTTGAGCGTTCAGGCTCCGGTTAGTTTCGTTGGGATCAAGACTCCGGTTATTACGTTGAGCTTTCAGGCTCCGGTCATTTTCGTTGAGCATCCAGACTCCAGTTATTACGTTGAGCATTTCGGCTCCAGTCAGTTTCGTTGAGTATCGAGACTCCGGTTATTACGTTGAGCGTTCAGGGTCCGGTCAGTTTCATTGGGCATCCACACTCCGGTTATTACGTTGAGCGTTCAGGCTCCGGTCAGTTTCGTTGGGTATCCAGACTCCGGTTATTACATTGAGCGTTCAGGCTCCGGTCAGTTTCGTTGGGTATCCAGACTCCGGTTATTACGTTGATCGTTCAGGCTCCGGTCAATTTCGTTGCGTATCCAGACTCTGGTTATTACGTTAGGCGTTCAGGCTCCGGTCAGTTTCGTTGGGTAACTAGACTCAGGTTATTACGTTAAGCATTCAGGCTTCGGTCAGTTTCGTTGGGTATCCAGACTCCGGTTATTACGTTGAGCGTTCAGGCTCCGGTCAGTTTCGTTGGGTATCCAGACAACGGTTATTACGTTGAGCACTCAGGCTCCAGTCAGTTTTGTTGGGTATCCAGACTTCGGTTATTACGTTGAGCGTTCAGGCTCCGGTCAGTTTCGTTGGGTATCCAGACTCCAGTTTTTACGTTGAGCGTTCAGGCTCCGGTCAGTTTTGTTGGGTATCCAGACTCCGGTTATTACGTTGAGCGTTCAGGCTCCGTTTAGTTTTGTTGGGTATCCAGACTCCGGTTATTACGTTGAGCGTTCAGGCTCCGGTCAGTTTCGTTGGGTATCCAGACTCCAGTTATTACGTTGAGCGTTCAGGCTCCGATCAGTTTCGTTTGGTATCCAGACTTCGGTTTTTACGTTGAGCGTTCAGGCTCCGGTCAGTTTTGATGGGTATCCAGACTCCGGTTATTACGTTGAGCGTTCAGGCTCCGGTCAGTTTCGTTGGGTATCTAGACTCCGGTTATTACGTTGAGCGTTCAGGCTCCGGTCAGTTTCGTTGGGTATCCAGACTCCGATTATTACGTTGAGCATTCAGGCTCCGGTCAGTTTCGTTTGGTATCCAGACTAGGGTTATTACGTTGAGCGTTCAGGCTCCGGTCAGTTTCGTTGGGTATCCAGACTCCGGTTATTACGTTGATCGTTCAGGCTCTGGTCAATTTCGTTGCGTATCCAGACTCTGGTTAATACGTTAGGCGCTCAGGCTCCGGTCAGTTTCGTTGGTTAACTAGACTCCGGTTATTACGTTAAGAGTTCCGGCTCCGGTCAGTTTCGTTGGGTATCAAGACTCCGGTTATTATGTTGAGCGTTCAGGCTCCGGTCGTTTTTATTGAGCATCCAGACTCTAGTTATTACATTGAGTGTTTCGACTCCAGTCAGTTTCGTTGAGTATCCAGACAACGGTTATTACGTTGAGCGTTCAGGCTCCGTTCAATTTTGTTGGGTATCCAGACTCCGGTTATTACATTGAGCATTCAGGCTCCAGTCAGTTTCGTTGGGTATCCAGACTCCAGTCAATTTTTTTGGTACTTGTATCGGATTATTCGTTTAATAATAAAAGGCATTTCTTTATTATGTTTGTCTTTCAGAATAATAAAGTCCCTAGAATAGTTAGTTTGTTTAATGAAATGTTAAGTGTGACTTAATCATGAGATCCCATTAAACATAAAGACATTATTCTTAAAATATCCGTAGTCAAGCTTTATTGCAAAGTGGGATAACATTAAAAGCATTGAGACTATTATGAAGATAGACTGATGATCACATCTCATGGATCATGGATAAAGAGTTATCAAGTCTTGACATAGGTATAAATATTAGGAGTAATATTTATACCGGATTGACCCGCTATGAGAATACTACATAGTATGTTATGCAAAGTGTCATAAGTTATTCTCATGGTGATAATGGTGTATTACCACCCTTCGACCTGAAACCACTATGGACCCTAGATGTAGAGTCGGGTGCTTTATTGCTGATCAAACATTATCCGTAACTGAATGATCATAAAGACAGTTGATGGGCACTCCACGAAGCATGCTGGGGGACATGAGTGTCCTAGATGGAATTTGCCAATCCTGCATAACAGGAGAAATGTCTAAGGGCCCAATATTGAACTGGACAAGGATGACACAGTGTATGCCTTGTGTTCAATATAGACATAGGGGCAAAAGGGTAATTGTACAAACATATATTATCACGAAAAAGGTTTTGTCAGATCACATGACATTTTCGTGACTTGGGTAGCAGTGATGTGTTGCTAGATACCGCTTACTGTTTATTATGTTAAATATATAATTTAATATAATTACCAACGTTACGAAATCCTACAGGGTCACACACATAAGGACAGTTTGATGAGAGATAGAGAAATCAAAGGAACACCGTAAGGTACGGTGCACTTAAGTGAAAAATAGAAATTCGGATAATATAATAATAATTATTGTTATTTTATAATGGTTATAAAATAATAATAAAATAAATATATTTATTATAATAATAGTTATTATAATAATATATAATATTATTATGGATCATGTGAATTGGGTTTTTAGCCCGCAGCCCACAAGAGAGTCTATAAAAGGAACCCTTGTGATGAAGCTTTCACTTGATGCAATTTCGTTTTTGATTCTCTTTTCTCACTCAAATAATTCCGTTTGTAAGCAGCTAGCACTGTGACCGGAAGCTGTTCGTGTGGACTGAGTAGAGGCGTTGCACTTCATCAACGCTTGTGATCGCTGCATCAAAGATCTGAATCGCCACAAAGAGGTAACGATTCTATCACTGACCATGCTCATTCGTAAGGATCACTAAAGGAAATTTTTGTTTTCCGCTGCGTTTAGATCGCAATTTTCCTTCAATCCAGACTCCGGTTATTACATTGAGCATTCAGGCTCCAGTCAGTTTCGTTGGGTATCCAGACTCCGGTTATTACGTTGAGCGTTCAGGCTCCGGTCAGTTTCGTTGGGTATCCAGACTCCGGTTTTTACGTTGAGCGTTCAGGCTCCGGTCAATTTTGTTGGGTATCCAGGCTCCGGTTATTATGTTGAGCGTTCAGGCTCCGGTCAGTTTCATTGGGTATCCAGACTCCGGTTATTATGTTGCGCATTCAGGCTCCGGTCAGTTTCAATGTGTATCCAGACTCCGGTTATTACGTTGATCATTCAGGCTCCAGTCAGTTTCGTTGAGTATCCAGACTCCGTTTATTACGTTGAGCGTTCAGGCTCCGGTTAGTTTCGTTGAGTATCCAGATTCCGGTTATTACGTTGAGCATTCAGGCTCCGGTCAATTTCGTTGGGTATCCAGACTCCGGTTATTACGTTGAGCATTCAGGTTCCGGTCAGTTTCGTTGGGTATCCAGACTCCGGTTATTACATTGAGCGTTCAGGCTCCGTTAGTTTCGTTGGGTATCCAGACTACGGTTATTACGTTGATCATTCAGGCTCCGGTCAATTTAGTTGCGTATCCAGACTCTGGTTATTACGTTAAGCGCTCAGGCTCCGGTCAGTTTCGTTGGGTAACTAGACTCCGGTTATGACGTTAAGCGTTCAGGCTCCGGTCAGTTTCATTGGGTATCAAGACTCCGGTTATTACGTTGAGCGTTCAGGCTCCGGTCATTTTCGTTGAGCATCCAGACTCCAGTTATTACGTTGAGCGTTCCGGCTGCAGTCAGTTTCGTTGAGTATCCAGACTCCGGTTATTACGTTGAGCGTTCAGGCTCCGTTCAGTTTTGTTGGGTATCCACTCCGGACAGTTTCGTTGGGTATCCAGACTCCGGTTATTACATTGAGCGTTCAGGGTCCGGTCAGTTTCGTTGGGTATCTAGACTTCGGTTATTACGTTGAGCGTTCAGGGTCCGGTCAGTTTTGTTGGGTATCCAGACTCCGGTTATTACGTTGAGCGTTCAGGCTCCTGTTAGTTTCGTTTGGTATCCAGACACCGGTTATTACGTTGAGCGCTCAGGCTCCAGTCAGTTTTGTTGGGTATCCAGACTTCGGTTATTACGTTGAGCGTTCAGGCTCTGGTCAGTTTCGTTGGGTATCCAGACTCCAGTTTTTACGTTGAGCGTTCAGGCTCCGGTCAGTTTTGTTGTGTATCCAGACTCCGGTTATTACGTTGAGCGTTCAGGCTCCGTTCAGTTTTGTTGGGTATCCAGACTCCGGTTATTACGTTGAGCGTTCAGGCTCCGGTCAGTTTCGTTGGGTATCCCGACTCCGGTTATTACGTTGAGCGTTCAGGCTCCGGTCAGTTTCGTTTGGTATCCAGACTCCGGTTTTTACGTTGAGCGTTCAGGCTCCGGTCAGTTTTGATGGGTATCCAGACTCCGGTTATTACGTTGAGCGTTCAGACTCCGGTCAGTTTCGTTTGGTATCCAGACTCCGGTTTTTACGTTGAGCGTTCAGGCTCCGGTCAGTTTTGATGGGTATCCAGACTCCGGTTATTACGTTGAGCGTTCAGACTCCGGTCAGTTTCGTTGGGTATCTAGACTCCGGTTATTACGTTGAGCGTTCGGGCTCCGGTCAGTTTCGTTGGGTATCCAGACTCCGATTATTACGTTGAGCATTCAGGCTCTGGTCAGTTTCATTTGGTATCCAGACTACGGTTATTACGTTGAGCGTTCAGGCTCCGGTCAGTTTCGTTAGGTATCCAGACTCCGGTTATTACGTTGATCGTTCAGGCTCTGGTCAATTTCGTTGCGTATCCAGACTCTGGTTATTATGTTAGGCGCTCAGGCTCCGGTCAGTTTCGTCGAGTAACTAGACTCCGGTTATTACGTTAAGCGTTCAAGCTCCGGTCAGTTTCGTTGGGTATCAAGACTCCGGTTATTACGTTGAGCGTTCAGGCTCCGGTCATTTTCGTTGAGCATCCAGACTCCAGTCAGTTTTGTTGAGTATCCAGACAACGGTTATTACATTGAGCGTTCAGGCTCCGTTCAGTTTTGTTGGGTATCCAGACTCCGGTTATTACGTTGAGCGTTCAGGCTCCGGTCAGTTTCGTTGGGTATCCAGACTCCGGTTATTACGTTGAGCGTTCAGGCTCCGGTCAGTTTCGTTTGGTATCCAGACTCTGGTTTTTACGTTGAGCGTTCAGGCTCCGGTCAGTTTTGATGGGTATCCAGACTCCGGTTATTACGTTGAGCGTTCAGGCTCCGGTCAGTTTCGTTGGGTATCTAGACTCCAATTATTACGTTGAGCGTTCAGGCTCCGGTCAGTTTCGTTGGGTATCCAGACTCCGATTATTACGTTGAGCATTCAGGCTCCGGTCAGTTTCGTTTGGTATCCAGACTACAGTTATTACGTTGAGCGTTCAGGCTCCGGTCAGTTTCGTTGGGTATCCAGACTCCGGTTATGACGTTGATCGTTCAGGCTCTGGTCAATTTCGTTGCGTATCCAGACTCTTGTTATTATGTTAGGCGCTCAGGCTCCGGTCAGTTTCGTTAGGTAACTAGACTCCGGTTATTACGTTAAGCGTTCAGGCTACGGTCAGTTTCGTTGGGTATCAAGACTTCGGTTATTACGTTGAGCGTTCAGGCTCCGGTCATTTTCGTTGAGCATCCAGACTCCAGTTATTACATTGAGCGTTTCGGCTCCAGTCAGTTTCGTTGAGTATCCAGACAACGGTTATTACGTTGAGCGTTCAGGCTCCGTTCAGTTTTGTTGGGTATCCAGACTACGGTTATTACGTTGAGCGTTCAGGCTCCAGTCAGTTTCGTTGGGTATCCAGACTCCGGTAATTACGTTGAGCGTTCAGGCTCCGGTCAATTTTGTTGGGTATCCAGGCTCCGGTTATTATGTTGAGCGTTCAGGCTCCGGTCAGTTTCATTGGGTATCCAGACTCCGGTTATTACGTTGCGCATTCAGGCTCCGGTCAGTTTTGTTGTGTATCCCGACTCCGGTTATTACGTTGATCATTCAGGCTTCAGTGAGTTTCGTAGAGTATCCAGACTCCGGTTATTACGTTGAGCGTTCAGGCTCCGGTTAGTTTCGTTGAGTATCCAGATTCCGGTTATTACGTTGAGCGTTCAGGCTTCGGTCAATTTCGTTGGGTATCCAGACTCCGGTTATTACGTTGAGCGTTCAGGTTCCGGTCAGTTTCGATGGGTATCTAGACTCCGGTTATTACATTAAGCGTTCAGGCTCCGGTCAATTTCGTTGGGTATCCAGACTACGGTTATTACGTTGATCATTCAGGCTCCGGTCAATTTCATTGCGTATCCAGACACTGGTTGTTACGTTAGGCGCTCAGGCTCCGGTCAGTTTCGTTGGGTAACTAGACTCCGGTTATTACGTTAAGCGTTCAGGCTCCGGTCAGTTTCGTTGGGTATCAAGACTCCAGTTATTACGTTGAGCGTTCAGGCTCCGGTCATTTTCGTGTAGCATCCAGACTCCAGTTATTACGTTGAGCGTTCCGGCTCCAGTCAGTTTCGTTGAGTATCCAGACTCCGGTTATTACGTGGAGCGTTCAGGCTCCGTTCTGTTTTTTTGGGTATCCAGACTCCGGTTATTACGTTGAGCGTTCAAGCTCCGGTCAGTTTCGTTGGGTATCCATACTCCGGTTATTACGTTGAGCGTTCAGGCTCCGGTCAGTTTCGTTGGGTATCCAGACTCCGGTTTTTACGTTGAGCGTTCAGGCTCCGGTCAATTTTGTTGGGTATCCAGGCTCCGGTTATTATGTTGAGCGTTCAGGCTCCGGTCAGTTTCATTGGGTATCCAGACTCCGGTTATTACGTTGCGCATTCAGGCTTCGGTCAGTTTCGTTGTGTATCCAGACTCCGGTTATTACGTTGATCATTCAGGCTCCATTCAGTTTCGTTGGGTATCCAGACTCCGGTTATTACGTTGAGCGTTCAGGGTCCGGTCAGTTTTGTTGGGTATCCAGACTCCGGTTATTACGTTGAGCGTTCAGGCTCCTGTTAGTTTCGTTTGGTATCCAGACACCGGTTATTACGTTGAGCGCTCAGGCTCCAGTCAGTTTTGTTGGGTATCCAGACTTCGGTTATTACGTTGAGCGTTCAGGCTCTGGTCAGTTTCGTTGGGTATCCAGACTCCAGTTTTTACGTTGAGCGTTCAGGCTCCGGTCAGTTTTGTTGTGTATCCAGACTCCGGTTATTACGTTGAGCGTTCAGGCTCCGTTCAGTTTTGTTGGGTATCCAGACTCCGGTTATTACGTTGAGCGTTCAGGCTCCGGTCAGTTTCGTTGGGTATCCTGACTCCGGTTATTACGTTGAGCGTTCAGGCTCCGGTCAGTTTCGTTTGGTATCCAGACTCCGGTTTTTACGTTGAGCGTTCAGGCTCCGGTCAGTTTTGATGGGTATCCAGACTCCGGTTATTACGTTGAGCGTTCAGACTCCGGTCAGTTTCGTTTGGTATCCAGACTCCGGTTTTTACGTTGAGCGTTCAGGCTCCGGTAAGTTTTGATGGGTATCCAGACTCCGGTTATTACGTTGAGCGTTCAGACTCCGGTCAGTTTCGTTGGGTATCTAGACTCCGGTTATTACGTTGAGCGTTCGGGCTCCGGTCAGTTTCGTTGGGTATCCAGACTCCGATTATTACGTTGAGCATTCAGGCTCCGGTCAGTTTCATTTGGTATCCAGACTACGGTTATTACGTTGAGCGTTCAGGCTCCGGTCAGTTTCGTTAGGTATCCAGACTCCGGTTATTACGTTGATCGTTCAGGCTCTGGTCAATTTCGTTGCGTATCCAGACTCTGGTTATTATGTTAGGCGCTCAGGCTCCGGTCAGTTTCGTCGAGTAACTAGACTCCGGTTATTACGTTAAGCGTTCAAGCTCCGGTCAGTTTCGTTGGGTATCAAGACTCCGGTTATTACGTTGAGCGTTCAGGCTCCGGTCATTTTCGTTGAGCATCCAGACTCCAGTCAGTTTTGTTGAGTATCCAGACAACGGTTATTACATTGAGCGTTCAGGCTCCGTTCAGTTTTGTTGGGTATCCAGACTCCGGTTATTACGTTGAGCGTTCAGGCTCCGGTCAGTTTCGTTGGGTATCCAGACTCCGGTTATTACGTTGAGCGTTCAGGCTCTGGTCAGTTTCGTTTGGTATCCAGACTCTGGTTTTTACGTTGAGCGTTCAGGCTCCGGTCAGTTTTGATGGGTATCCAGACTCCGGTTATTACGTTGAGCGTTCAGGCTCCGGTCAGTTTCGTTGGGTATCTAGACTCCAATTATTACGTTGAGCGTTCAGGCTCCGGTCAGTTTCGTTGGGTATCCAGACTCCGATTATTACGTTGAGCATTCAGGCTCCGGTCAGTTTCGTTTGGTATCCAGACTACAGTTATTACGTTGAGCGTTCAGGCTCCGGTCAGTTTCGTTGGGTATCCAGACTCCGGTTATGACGTTGATCGTTCAGGCTCTGGTCAATTTCGTTGCGTATCCAGACTCTTGTTATTATGTTAGGCGCTCAGGCTCCGGTCAGTTTCGTTAGGTAACTAGACTCCGGTTATTACGTTAAGCGTTCAGGCTACGGTCAGTTTCGTTGGGTATCAAGACTTCGGTTATTACGTTGAGCGTTCAGGCTCCGGTCATTTTCGTTGAGCATCCAGACTCCAGTTATTACATTGAGCGTTTAGGCTCCAGTCAGTTTCGTTGAGTATCCAGACAACGGTTATTACGTTGAGCGTTCAGGCTCCATTCAGTTTTGTTGGGTATCCAGACTACGGTTATTACGTTGAGCGTTCAGGCTCCAGTCAGTTTCGTTGGGTATCCAGACTCCGGTAATTACGTTGAGCGTTCAGGCTCCGGTCAATTTTGTTGGGTATCCAGGCTCCGGTTATTATGTTGAGCGTTCAGGCTCCGGTCAGTTTCATTGGGTATCCAGACTCCGGTTATTACGTTGCGCATTCAGGCTCCGGTCAGTTTTGTTGTGTATCCCGACTCCGGTTATTACGTTGATCATTCAGGCTTCAGTGAGTTTCGTAGAGTATCCAGACTCCGGTTATTACGTTGAGCGTTCAGGCTCCGGTTAGTTTCGTTGAGTATCCAGATTCCGGTTATTACGTTGAGCGTTCAGGCTTCGGTCAATTTCGTTGGGTATCCAGACTCCGGTTATTACGTTGAGCGTTCAGGTTCCGGTCAGTTTCGATGGGTATCTAGACTCCGGTTATTACATTAAGCGTTCAGGCTCCGGTCAATTTCGTTGGGTATCCAGACTACGGTTATTACGTTGATCATTCAGGCTCCGGTCAATTTCATTGCGTATCCAGACACTGGTTGTTACGTTAGGCGCTCAGGCTCCGGTCAGTTTCGTTGGGTAACTAGACTCCGGTTATTACGTTAAGCGTTCAGGCTCCGGTCAGTTTCGTTGGGTATCAAGACTCCAGTTATTACGTTGAGCGTTCAGGCTCCGGTCATTTTCGTTGAGCATCCAGACTCCAGTTATTACGTTGAGCGTTCCGGCTCCAGTCAGTTTCGTTGAGTATCCAGACTCCGGTTATTACGTGGAGCGTTCAGGCTCCGTTCTGTTTTTTTGGGTATCCAGACTCCGGTTATTACGTTGAGCGTTCAGGCTCCGGTCAGTTTCGTTGGGTATCCATACTCCGGTTATTACGTTGAGCGTTCAGGCTCCGGTCAGTTTCGTTGGGTATCCAGACTCCGGTTTTTACGTTGAGCGTTCAGGCTCCGGTCAATTTTGTTGGGTATCCAGGCTCCGGTTATTATGTTGAGCGTTCAGGCTCCGGTCAGTTTCATTGGGTATCCAGACTCCGGTTATTACGTTGCGCATTCAGGCTTCGGTCAGTTTCGTTGTGTATCCAGACTCCGGTTATTACGTTGATCATTCAGGCTCCATTCAGTTTCGTTGAGTATCCAGACTCTGGTTATTACGTTGTGCGTTCAGGCTCCGGTTAGTTTCGTTGAGTATCCAGATTCCGGTTATTACGTTGAGCGTTCAGGCTCCGGTCAATTTCGTTAGGTATCTAGACTCCGGTTATTACGTTGAGCGTTCAGGTTCTGGTCAGTTTCGTTGGGTATCCAGACTCCGGTTATTACATTGAGCGTTCAGGCTCCGATCAGTTTCGTTGGGTATCCAGACTACGGTTATTACGTGTATCGTTCAGGCTCCGGTCAATTTCGTTGCGTATCCAGACTCTGGTTATTACGTTAGGCGTTCAGGCTCCGGTCAGTTTGGTTGGGTAACTAGATTCCGGTTATTACGTTAAGCATTCAGGCTCCGGTCAATTTCATTGGGTATCAAGACTCCGGTTATTACGTTGAGCGTTCAGGCTCCGGTCAGTTTTGTTGGGTATCCAGACTCTGGTTATTACGTTGAGCGTTTAGGCTCCGGTCAGTTTCGTTGGGTATCCAGACTCCGGTTATTACGTTGGGCGTTCAGGCTCCGGTCAGTTTCGTTGGGTATCTAGACTCCGGTTTTTACGTTGAGCGTTCAGGCTCTGGTCAGTTTTGATGGGTATCCAGACTCCGGTTATTACATTGAGCGTTCAGTCTCCGGTCAGTTTCGTTGGGTATCCAGACTCCGGTTATTACGTTGAGCGTTCAGGCTCCGGTCAGTTTCGTTGGGTATCCAGACTCCGATTATTACGTTGAGTATTCAGGCTCCGGTCAGTTTCGTTTGGTATCCAGACTCCGGTTATTATGTTGAGCGTTCAGGCTCCGGTCAGTTTCGTTGGATATCTAGACTCCGGTTATTACGTTGATCATTCAGGCTCAGGTCAATTTCGTTGCGTATCCAGACTCTGGTTATTACGTTAGGCGTTCAGGCTCCGGTCAGTTTCGTCGGGTAACTAGACTCCGGTTATTACGTTAAGCGTTCAGGCTCCGGTCAGTTTCGTTGGGTATCAAGACTCCGTATATTACGTTGAGCGTTCAGGCTCCGGTCATTTTCGTTGAGCATCCAGACTCCAGTTATTACGTTGAGCGTTCCGGCTCCAGTCAGTTTCGTTGAGTATCCAGACTCCGGTTATTACGTTGAGCGTTCAGGCTCCGTTCAATTTTGTTGGGTATCCAGACTCCGGTTATTACGTTGAGCGTTCAGGCTCTGGTCAGTTTCGTTGGGTATCCAGACTCCGGTTATTACGTTGAGCGTTCAGGCTCCGGTCAATTTCATTGCGTATCCAGACACTGGTTGTTACGTTAGGCGCTCAGGCTCCGGTCAGTTTCGTTGGGTAACTAGACTCCGGTTATTACGTTAAGCGTTCAGGCTCCGGTCAGTTTCGTTGGGTATCAAGACTCCAGTTATTACGTTGAGCGTTCAGGCTCCGGTCATTTTCGTTGAGCATCCAGACTCCAGTTATTACGTTGAGCGTTCCGGCTCCAGTCAGTTTCGTTGAGTATCCAGACTCCGGTTATTACGTGGAGCGTTCAGGCTCCGTTCTGTTTTTTTGGGTATCCAGACTCCGGTTATTACGTTGAGCGTTCAGGCTCCGGTCAGTTTCGTTGGGTATCCATACTCCGGTTATTACGTTGAGCGTTCAGGCTCCGGTCAGTTTCGTTGGGTATCCAGACTCCGGTTTTTACGTTGAGCGTTCAGGCTCCGGTCAATTTTGTTGGGTATCCAGGCTCCGGTTATTATGTTGAGCGTTCAGGCTCCGGTCAGTTTCATTGGGTATCCAGACTCCGGTTATTACGTTGCGCATTCAGGCTTCGGTCAGTTTCGTTGTGTATCCAGACTCCGGTTATTACGTTGATCATTCAGGCTCCATTCAGTTTCGTTGAGTATCCAGACTCCGGTTATTACGTTGAGCGTTCAGGCTCCGGTTAGTTTCGTTGAGTATCCAGATTCCGGTTATTACGTTGAGCGTTCAGGCTCCGGTCAATTTCGTTAGGTATCTAGACTCCGGTTATTACGTTGAGCGTTCAGGTTCTGGTCAGTTTCGTTGGGTATCCAGACTCCGGTTATTACATTGAGCGTTCAGGCTCCGATTAGTTTCGTTGGGTATCCAGACTACGGTTATTACGTGTATCGTTCAGGCTCCGGTCAATTTCGTTGCGTATCCAGACTCTGGTTATTACGTTAGGCGTTCAGGCTCCGGTCAGTTTGGTTGGGTAACTAGATTCCGGTTATTACGTTAAGCATTCAGGCTCCGGTCAATTTCATTGGGTATCAAGACTCCGGTTATTACGTTGAGCGTTCAGGCTCCGGTCAGTTTTGTTGGGTATCCAGACTCTGGTTATTACGTTGAGCGTTTAGGCTCCGGTCAGTTTCGTTGGGTATCCAGACTCCGGTTATTACGTTGGGCGTTCAGGCTCCGGTCAGTTTCGTTGGGTATCTAGACTCCGGTTTTTACGTTGAGCGTTCAGGCTCTGGTCAGTTTTGATGGGTATCCAGACTCCGGTTATTACATTGAGCGTTCAGTCTCCGGTCAGTTTCGTTGGGTATCCAGACTCCGGTTATTACGTTGAGCGTTCAGGCTCCGGTCAGTTTCGTTGGGTATCCAGACTCCGATTATTACGTTGAGTATTCAGGCTCCGGTCAGTTTCGTTTGGTATCCAGACTCCGGTTATTATGTTGAGCGTTCAGGCTCCGGTCAGTTTCGTTGGATATCCAGACTCCGGTTATTACGTTGATCATTCAGGCTCAGGTCAATTTCGTTGCGTATCCAGACTCTGGTTATTACGTTAGGCGTTCAGGCTCCGGTCAGTTTCGTTGGGTAACTAGACTCCGGTTATTACGTTAAGCGTTCAGGCTCCGGTCAGTTTCGTTGGGTATCAAGACTCCGTATATTACGTTGAGCGTTCAGGCTCCGGTCATTTTCGTTGAGCATCCAGACTCCAGTTATTACGTTGAGCGTTCCGGCTCCAGTCAGTTTCGTTGAGTATCCAGACTCCGGTTATTACGTTGAGCGTTCAGGCTCCGTTCAATTTTGTTGGGTATCCAGACTCCGGTTATTACGTTGAGCGTTCAGGCTCTGGTCAGTTTCGTTGGGTATCCAGACTCCGGTTATTACGTTGAGCGTTCAGGCTCCGGTCAGTTTCGTTGGGTATCCAGACTGGTTTTTACGTTGAGCGTTCATGCTCCGGTCAGTTTTATTTGATATCCAGACTCCGGTTATTACGTTGAGCGTTCAGGCTCCGGTCAGTTTTGTTGGGTATCCAGACTCCGGTTATTACGTTGAGCGTTCAGGCTCCGGTCAGTTTCGTTGGGTATCCAGACTCCGGTTATTACGTTGAGCGTTCAGGCTCCGGTCAGTTTCGTTTGGTATCCAGACTCCGGTTATTACATTGAGCGTTCAGGCTCCGGCCAGTTTCGTTGGGTATCCAGACTCCGGTTATTACGTTGAGCCTTCAGGGTCCGGTCAGTTTCGTTGGGTATCCACTCCGGACAGTTTCGTTGGGTATCCAGACTCCGGTTATTACGTTGAGCGTTCAGGCTCCAGTCAGTTTGGTTGGGTATCCAGACTTCGGTTATTACGTTGAGCGTTCAGGCTCCGGTCAGTTTCGTTGGGTATCCAGACTCCGGTTTTTACGTTGAGCGTTCAGGCTCTGGTCAGTTTCGTTTGGTATCTCGACTCCGGTTATTACGTTGAGCGTTAAGGCTCCAGTCAATTTCGTTGGGTATCCAGACTTCGGTTATTAGGTTGAGCGTTCAGGCTCCGGTCAGTTTCGTTGGGTATCCAGACTCCAGTTTTTACGTTGAGCGTTTAGGGTCCGGTCAGTTTTGTTGGGTACCCAGACTCCGGTTATTATATTGATGGTTCAGGCTACGGTCAATTTCATTGGGTATCCAGACTCCGGTTATTACGTTGAGCATTCAGGCTCCGGTCAGTTTCGTTGTGTATCCAGACTTCGGTTATTATGTTGATCATTCAGGCTCCAGTCAGTTTCGTTGAGTACCCAGACTCCGGTTATTACGTCGAGCGTTTAGGCTCAGGTTAGTTTCCTTGAGTATCCATATTCCGGTTGTTACGTTCAGTTTTCAGGCTCCGGTCAATTTTGTTGGGTATCCAGACTCCGGTTATTACGTTGAGTGTTCAGGCTCCGGTCAGTTTCGTTGGGTATCCAGATTCCGGTTATTACTTTGAGCGTTCAGGCTCCGGTCAGTTTCATTGGGTACCAAGACTCCGGTTATTACATTGGTCGTTCATGCTCCGGTCAGTTTCATTGCGTATCCAGACTCTAGTTATTACGTTAAGCGTTCAGGCTCCTGTCAGTTTTGTTGGGTATCTAGACTCCGGTTATTACGTTAAGCGTTCAGGTTCCGGTCAGTTTCGTTGGGTATCAGGACTCCGGTTATTACGTTGAGTGTTCAGGCTCCGATCATTTTCGTTGAGTATCCAGACTCCGGTTATTACGTTGAGCATTCAGGCTCCGGTCAGTTTCGTTGGGTATCCAGACTCCGGTTATTATGTTGAGCATTCAGGCTCCGGTCAGTTTCGTTGGGTATCCAGACTCCGATTATTACGTTGAGCGTTCAGGCTCCGGTCAGTTTCGTTTGGTATCCAGACTCCGGTTATTACGTTGAGCGTTCAGGCTCCGGTCAGTTTCGTTGGGTATCCAGACTCCGGTTATTACATTGATCGTTCAGGCTCCGGTCAACTTCGTTGCGTATCCAGACTCTGGTTATTACGTTAGGCGTTCAGGCTCCGGTCAGTTTCGTTGGGTAACTAGACTCTGGTTATTACGTTGAGCGTTCAGGCTCTGGTCATTTTCGTTGAGCATCCAGACTCCAGTTATTACGTTGAGCGTTCCGGCTCCAGTCAGTTTCGTTGAGTATCCAGACTCCGGTTACTACGTTGAGCGTTCAGGCTTCGTTCAGTTTCGTTGGGTATCCAGACTCCAGTTATTACGTTGAGCGTTCAGGCTCCGGTTAGTTTCGTTGGGTATCCAGACTCCGGTTATTACATTGAGCGTTCAGACTCCGGTCAGTTTCGTTGGGTATCCAGACTCCGGTTTTTACGTTGAGCGTTCAGGCTCCGGTCAGTTTTGTTGGGTATCCAGACTCCGGTTATTACGTTGAGCGTTCAGGCTCCAGTCAGTTTTGTTGGGTATCTAGACTCCGGTTATTACGTTGAGCGTTCAGGCTCCGATCATTTTCGTTGAGCATCCAGACTCCAGTTATTACGTTGAGCGTTCCGGCTCTAGTCAGTTTCGTTGAGTATCCAGACTCCGGTTATTACGTTGAGCGTTCAGGCTCCGGTCAGTTTCGTTGGGTATCCAGACTCCGGTTATTACGTTGAGCGTTAAGGCTCCGGTCAGTTTCGTTGGGTATCCAGACACCGATTATTACGTTGAGCATTCAGGCTCCGGTCAGTTTCGTTTAGTATCCAGACTCCGGTTATTACGTTGAGCGTTCAGGCTCCGGTCAGTTTCGTTGGGTATCCAGACTCCGGTTATTACATTGATCGTTCAAGCTCCGGTCAACTTCGTTATGTATCCAGACTCTGGTTATTACGTTAGGCGTTCAGGCTCCGGTCAGTTTCGTTGGGTAACTAGACTCCGGTTATTACGTTGAGCGTTCAGGCTCCGGTCATTTTCGTTGAGCATCCAGACTCCAGTTATTACGTTGAGCGTTCCGGCTCCAGTCAGTTTCGTTGAGTATCCAGACTCCGGTTACTACGTTGAGCATTCAGGCTCCGTTCAGTTTTGGTGGGTATCCAGACTCCAGTTATAACGTTGAGCGTTCAGGCTCCGGTTAGTTTCGTTGGGTATCCAGACTCCGGTTATTACGTTGAGCGTTCAGGCTCCGGTCAGTTTCGTTGGGTATCCAGACTCCGGTTTTTACGTTGAGCGTTCAGGCTCCGGTCAGTTTTGTTGGGTATCCAGACTCCGGTTTTTACGTTGAGCGTTCAGGCTCCGGTCAGTTTCGTTGGGTATCTAGACTCCGGTTATTACGTTGAGCGTTCAGGCTCCGGTCAGTTTCGTTGGGTATCCAGACTCCGGTTATTACGTTGAGCGTTCAGGCTCCGGTCAGTTTCGTTTGGTATCCAGACTCCGGTTATTACGTTGAGCGTTCAGACTCCGGTCAGTTTCGTTGGGTATCCAGACTCCGGTTATTACGTTGAGCATTCAGGGTCCGGTCAGTTTCGTTGGGTATCCACTCCTGATAGTTTCGTTTGGTATCCAGACTCCATTTATTACGTTGAGCGTTCAGGCTCCGGTCAGTTTCGTTTGGTATCCAGACTCAGGTTATTAAGTTGAGCGTTCAGGCTTCAGTCAGTTTCGTTGGGTATCCAGACTTCGGTTATTACGTTGAGCGTTCAGGCTCCGGTCAGTTTCATTGGGTATCTCGACTCCGGTTATTACGTTGAGCGTTAAGGCTCCAGTCAATTTCGTTTGGAATCCAGACTTCGGTTATTAGGTTGAGCGTTCAGGCTCCGGTCAGTTTCGTTGGGTATCCAGACTACAGTTCTTACGTTGAGCGTTCAGGCTCCGGTCAGTTTTGTTGGGTACCCAGACTCCGGTTATTATATTGATGGTTCAGGCTACGGTCAATTTCATTGGGTATCCAGACTCCGGTTATTACGTTGAGCATTCAGGCTCCGGTCAGTTTCGTTGTGTATCCAGACTTCGGTTATTATGTTGATCATTCAGGCTCCAGTCAGTTTCGTTGAGTACCCAGACTCCGGTTATTACGTTGAGCGTTTAGGCTCAGGTTAGTTTCCTTGAGTCTCCATATTCCGGTTGTTACGTTCAGTTTTCAGGCTCCGGTCAATTTTGTTGGGTAACCAGACTCCGGTTATTACGTTGAGCGTTCAGGCTCCGGTCAGTTTCGTTGGGTATCCAGATTCCGGTTATTACTTTGAGCGTTTAGGCTCCGGTCAGTTTCATTGGGTACCAAGACTCCGGTTATTACATTGGTCGTTCATGCTCCGGTCAGTTTCGTTGCGTATCCAGACTCTAGTTATTACGTTAAGCGTTCAGGCTCCTGTCAGTTTTGTTGGGTATCTAGACTCCGGTTATTACGTTAAGCGTTCAGGTTCCGGTCAGTTTCGTTGGGTATCAGGACTCCGGTTATTACGTTGAGTGTTCAGGCTCCGATCATTTTCGTTGAGCATCCAGACTCCAGTTATTACGTTGAGCGTTCCGGCTCTAGTCAGTTTCGTTGAGTATCCAGACTCCGGTTATTACGTTGAGCATTCAGGCTCCGGTCAGTTTCGTTGGGTATCCAGACTCCGGTTATTAT